>CAKXYN010000014.1:11467500-12717500 GCA_935064755.1 Tragelaphus eurycerus
TCGCTCAGTCGTGTCCGACTCTTTGCAACCCCATGGACTATACAGTCCATGGAATTCTCCAGACCAGAATACTGGAGTGGGTAGCCTTTACATTCGCCAGGGGATCTTCCCAAACCAGGGATCAAACCCAGGTCTCCCACATTGCGGCCAGATTCCTTACCAGCTGAGCCACAAGGGAAGCTCCTGTTGTTAGTATGAAAGTGAAAAGTGAAAGTGAAGTTGCTCAGTCGCGTCCGAATCTTTGGGACCCCATGGACAGTACCCTACCAGGCTCCGCAGTCCATGGGATTTTCCAGGCAAGAATACTGGAGTGGGCTGCCATTTCCTTCTCCAGGGGATCTTCCCAACCCAGGGATCGAACCCAGGCCTCCTGCATTGCAGACAGACACTTTACCATCTGAGCCACTAGGGAAGCATACACCAACATAAAACTGTAAGATTTTGTTTGCTATTCCAACTAACTGCAGGCTGCCAAAGCAATTCTCAAAGATATACCTGTGATAAATATCAACTTGGTCTTAGGAAAATTGAATACTCTCTTTTGATGAAAACATTAAATTAGCTTATTTCTGTGCTTTTATTTCTGTTATTTCTCATGAGATATGAGTATGTGTCTCTGTTTGGAACTTCAAAACAGATGGACATAATTTACTCAAATTTAAAATTATACATAAGCTATGTTGTGTACTCTGAGTGAGTATATATATGTGGAACTATATATGTGCATGTATGTATATACATACGTGCATACATATGTACATACAGGACTATTGGAAACCTTTGGAAACATTTTTTGAAGTTTAAAATTTTCCAGTAAATTGTCCATTGCTTTTTTTGTGTGTATTTTTATGTATCAGATCAGATCAGATCAGTTGCTCAGTCGTGTCTGACTCTTTGCGACCCCATGAACTGCAGCACGCCAGGCCTCCCTATCCATCACCAGCTCTCGGAGGTCACTCAGACTCACATTCATCGAGTCAGTGATGCCATCCAGCCATCTCATCCTCTGTTGTCCCCTTCTCCTCCTGCCCTCAATCCCTCCCAGCATCAGAGTCTTCTCCAATGAGTCAACTCTTCGCATGAGGTGGCCAAAATACTGGAGTTTCAGCTTTAGCATCATTCCTTCCTAAGAAATCCCAGGGCTGATCTCCTTCAGAATGGACCGGTTGGATCTCCTTGCAGTCCAAGGGACTCTCAAGAGTCTTCTCCAGCACCACAGTTCAAAAGCATCAATTCTTTGGCGCTCAGCCTTCTTCACAGTCCAGCTCTCACATCCGTACATGACCACAGGAAAGACCATAGCCTTGACTAGGCGAACCTTTGTTGGCAAAGTGATGTCTCTGCTTTTGAATATGCTATCTAGGTTGGTCATAACTTTCCTTCTGAGCTCTCCTGTATTAGATGTTTTATGTGTCAGAATTATAAGTTGTTAATTGAAAGTATAAATTCATAATATGTACTGCAACTATAATCTACATACATATGTATTCTTTTTAGTGACCTTGTTTTATTTTGGGATTTTTTTAATGTAATCTTCTTCTTGGGTTTTCCATTAATGTGGGTGAAAAAATATGCCACCTTGTGCCATCTCTTCTTCTAAACCAGCCACCCCCACTTTTACTGAACATCACCTTGGAAATTTAATAGCAGATGGATGGTTCCATGAAGCTCCTCTTCATTGTAGGGTGTGTTCATGATGTCTTTAAGTGTTATTTAAGGGAAATGATATCATTTCCCTTCTGTTTTATCTCCTCTACATCATGGCAACTGCAGACCTCAGCCTTGGTTGCACATTAAAGTCACATGGGAGCTTAAAAAAAATTCCCACCCCCAATATCTGTCCTCATGTATTAGGTCAGAATCCCAGAGTAGTGCCCTGTTGTCATTTTATTGAAGCTCCCTCATGTTAATGTGCAAAGAAGATTGGAAATCACTCTTGACAACAGATTTATCTCAATAATACGAATCTTTGACCCTTTTCTCCATTTCAATAGAAGAGGACTCTTCCTTCTTATCAAGGCTTACTTTATCAAGTATTCTTTTTATAGTCAAGAATCAGCCCTGGGATTTCTTTGGAAGGAATGATGCTAAAGCTGAAACTCCAGTACTTTGGCTACCTCATGCGAAGGGTTGACTCATTGGAGAAGACTCTGACGCTGGGAGGGATTGAGGGCAGGAGGAGAAGGGGACGACAGAGGATGAGATGGCTGGATGGCATCACTGACTCGATGAATGTGAGTCTGAGTGACCTCCGAGAGCTGGTGATGGATAGGGAGGCCTGGCGTGCTGCAGTTCATGGGGTCACAAAGAGTCGGACACGACTGAGCGACTGATCTGATCTGATCCTTTATCAAGTATTACCATGTAATCCTCTGATTACACCCCCTCCTAACTCACTTGATACTTTAGTTATATGCTTCTGTACTATAGGTTGAGTCTCTTACTTCTTCCTACCCATTATCTAAAAAAAAACTTAAGCATCTCTTAGTTCTTGAAATATATAAGTCAAAGTATAATCCTCTATTTCTTTTGCCTCCACTATCAAAAGATAAATTTAGTCCCATTCACTTCCTCAACTTCTCCATCACTGCTAACTCTCTTTGCTTCTGCTGCTGCTGCTGCTGCTAAGTCGCTTCAGTCGTGTCCGACTCTGTGTGACCCCATAGATGGAAGCCCACCAGGCTCCCTCGTCCCTGGGATTCTCCAGGCAAGAACACTGGAGTGGGTTGCCATTTCCTTCTCCAATGCATGAAAGTGAAAAGTGAAAGGGAAGTCACTCAGTCGTGTCCGACCCTTAGTGACCCCATGGACTGCAGCCTACCAGGCTCCTCCATCCATGGGATTTTCCAGGCAAGAGTAGTGGAGTGGGGTGCCATTGCCTTCTCTCTTTGCTTCTAATGCTGGCCATATCTTGTCATTTACCCTCACCATCAATTACCAAATGGCATGCCCAGATAGAAATGATATCAATACATAAGTGTATTGATAAGTATATTGATACATAAGTTGCTCAGTCATGTCTAACTCTTTGTGATCCCATGAACTATAGCCCAGCAGGCTCCTCTGCCCATGGGACTCTCCAGGCAAGAATACTGGAGTGGGTAGCCGTTCTCTTCTCCAGGGGATCTTCCTGACCTAGGGATTGAACCTGGGTCTCTTGCATTGCAGGTGGATTCTTTGCCATCTAAGTCACCAGAGAAGTCTAGTACTTAACCTGGACACAAATCCAAAAGCAGTAAAGCCAACCCAATATGCTTATATAGGACACCAGGATTTTTTCAGAACATATTTACTTGGTTGAGAAGCCCATAACTAACATATCAAAGAGGGTTTCTTTATGTATGACTTTATTATAACATGAGTCAAGATTCACTGAAAATAGGTAATTCTATAGTTGAATTGTGTTTTCCTAAACAATTAATATTGATCTTAACATCAACTTCATTGCTTCTTCATTGGATAATTGATATTTTGCCATATTAGGCTAAGAAAATATTCATTATTGGTTTTTCCCAGAATATTTTATAATTTATTATTGTTTATTTCCAATGGTAATTTTCTTATAGTGTGTGTGTGTGTGTGTGTGTGTGTGTGTGTGTATCCAGTGTCTATTATGTACTGTGCTAAGCTTTTTATTTATATTCTTTTTTTATTTTCAGAATAGTCTTATAAGGACAGTTTTTGAAACCGAGGACCAGATATATAACTCGCTCAAGGCCACATGACTAATATGTAGTAGAATCAAGATTTAGGTTTACATGTTCAATTCTAAATCATATTGCCCTTTCCAATATAACTCACTACATTTCCCAAAGACAAGACTTACAAACCATTGACAGATTTTAAGTCAAAGAGTGACATGGTTATATTTCAGGGAGACATATAAATGTCTTTTCTACAAGACATTTGTCTTATATAAAATATAAAAATATTTTATAATTAAAATATTATAAAGGTAAGTGGAAAATAATAAGCCCTTGGCTGTTGGCGGTAGGAGTGGGAACAGGCAGGGAGAAAATTGGAATAGCAAATTAAGGGGTAAAATTGGGAGTCCTTCAAGAAATTGTTTTTATGTGTCATAAAGTGGTTACCAAGAAAGCAAATCTTAGTTTGGGAAAGAACATGGAGGATTATTCTTTGGGACACCAGGTTCATAGGAAATATGGTAGTGGAAATGCCCAGGAATTAGGCTAAAGTAATTAAAATGTCCACAGTTCAGGAGAGAACCAACTAGAATTTGAAAGCGCCTAGCAATTAACTTCACAGAGGGTTAAATTCCTCAAGAAGAATATGTCCTGAAAAGGGAAGAGAGTCAAAGGCAATGGACACCAATGCTACAAAGTGTCTTCAGGATCTATCCTTTATTCCACTCCAGTCCTGTTTTCTAGGTTCATGCTCTTATTACCTCCATTGCCACAGTCTCTACACTAATTTCCCCAGTTGTTTTTTTTTTTAATACTTTCTTCTCATCAGACTCCCCACTTTCTATATTAATCTAGTATGCACTTGACTATCAGATTATCTCACTGATCAGAATGTGCAGCCTCTCAAAGTCTTTCCATCTGTCCAAATTCACATTCTAATACTCGTTCATGACTGTTTTACACTTAATCAAAATGGACAGTGTCCCAGAAAGAGCTCTGGACATTTTCCACCTCCATTTTTGGATTATGCTTTACCTTGGAGAAAGAATACCAATAATCCATGAAAGTTTCCTACAACCAAGATAAGAGGAAGTTTTCCTTCTCTGAATTCTCATAGTATGTGTTTGAAGATTAACATATTTATTATTCCTAATTCAACAATTATTTTGAACACTTGTACCACAGATTCTTCTAGGGGAATAAATATGAATGTGACATAGACCTTATTCTTTAGGAGATTATATTCCAGTAGGATCTTTGTTGTGGATACTTATATAGTAACCAACACATGCTATTCTATATGATAATGTCTTTATATTGTATAAAAATAAGTGAATATAATCTATTTTCAGTTCAAATGATATCAGAGCTAACAATTTTGAACCTAAATGTTGAGACCTCTTTTATTCATTTAAGTCCTTAATAGACAACATATCAGGATAGCTGCAGCTATTTAACTGGTTTGAAAATAAGCATTCAGAGATGATTTTTTTCTCTTCATAAAGAAAATTACAGTTATAAATAATCAAATAAAAATAAAATTAGCTGTGGCTGAAACCAAATATAGTAATATTTGTGCTAAGTTTTATATTAACTAAATATTAATAGACTAATCAAATATTTCTGAAAAAAAGTTGGAATTGATCAATTTAAGGAAGTAAAATTGGATTTAGTAGAAATGTGCCCCCCATACACACAAAAAAAGACACAGTGGCAGTAGGTTAAATACTATAATTTTATATGAAAAATAAAAGTGATTGAATTTGTTGTAAATTTTATTTAGAGAATTGATCCAATAAAATAATTTGAAAAAAATATGGAAAAGAAACATTTTCTCTGAAAAAAAAATTGATTAAAGAATTAAATAGGCTCAAAGCAATTTAATTGCTTAAGCCAAACCTTAATTGGCTCAAAGCCAATTAAGAAAATGCTTTCTAATGAAAACATCAATGGTAGATAAAATACTTGGATTCAAAACATCTTTAAAGTCCAGAAATATATTCTACAAGACTGATGCCATGCATCAGTGTGTGCAAATGAATCAACTGGGCATCCTGTTAAAAGGCAGATTCTGCATCAGTACATCTTGGAGTGAGGCTGGATACTCTGCAGTTCTAACCAGCTCTCAGATGATGTCATGTTATACTGGTTCAGGGATCTCACTTTGAGTAGAAAGGTACTGTACTAGAATTTCTTGTGGAATCAAATCTATATCTTCATCGGGCAAACTAATGAGCCAGTGCTCAGCCCTAATTTTTTGAGAAAATATGATTAACACAGGTTGAGTGAAGTAGCAAAGGGTGCAAGGGACACAGAGTAAACTCATGGTGGCAAAAGCCCAGTCTTTTGCAAACAGTCACAAAGAAAGGGACAACTCCTCTTCTTTAATAAACATGACTTTTGCTGAATAATGAATGTTGTGTTGGCATTTGATATGGTATGTAGTTGTGGCAGCTATCCTGGGATATTGAAGGAAGCTAGTTGGAGGGATAACATCAACATTCTCAAGCTGGTGGGGTAGAAAAATTAGGAAGAACTTGTGTCTTTGGGGATACTAATGAGCCCCTCAATTAACCAACCCTGGAGCACCCCTATTTTAACATCTCATGTATGTGAAATAATAATTTTCATGATATATTTAAACCATTATGGATTGAGTTTTTCAGCTACTTAGAGCTCAAAGCATCACTGAGCTAAAAAGTAGCCGTTTTCATGATCAAAAACCACAGATTCTGATTCCCTGTTCAGTCTCTTTCTTCCTACTGCAGATTTTTCCATGCTGCCTTGTATTATATCACATTGCAATAAATTACGAAGGGCCCAGGTTCTGAACTTCAACATCTATGCCCAGAAAAGTGCCTCTCTCAGGGTATTATATGTGGTGGGTGCTTGGCACATAGACATTGAGTGAATGAATAAATGATTGAATTTTTAATCAATCAGTAAAGGACAGAAGGAAAAAGCAAATGAAATGCTGATGTTAAGGAAAGTTTATTAAAACATTTTTCTTGGCAATCTTAAATAATGTTTGATTTAAAATAAGCTAAAAAGAGTAATGTTAAAGGACTATATTGCACTTAAACATGATTGAAAATTAACTGAGAGACAATATTTCCCCGAAAATGGCTACAATATATTTGATAACCATATACCATGAAGAATCTTAGTTATAGCATGCCTGACTCAGGCCAGTTAAAAGTGAAGTGTAGTTACAAATTTTGCATTGCTCTTAGAAGGTTTGCTTGGTACAAACACTGAGGCTAATCTGTGTGGAAATAATCTCTAAATCCTGGAAATTGGGTTATAGGCCATCATTAACAGCTCAAAGCAAGTAAAATTTTAATGCACCCCATATAAATGAAAACATTAAAATTAATTATTCAAGTTTAATCTGCTTTTCAGCTTTACAGAAAGATGTAAGTTTAAACTGAGCAATGCTGTTGTGTCATTTGAGCTGTAATCTTGCAAGTGATTTAAATATTGAAATAAGTTTTCAAGCTTTTCTCCTTTGGTTGATAATGGGATGATTTGTCATTTTGCCCTGTGTTAGCTAGTAATTGGTTCCACAGTATACCATAAAGAAGAAAGTCCTCATGAGACAGGTTAATAGGAACCTTGACACCCAACTGTTTCTTCTAAAGAACACATCTCTTCAGCTTCAAATTTGAATATAATCTAAATAGTCAAATACATAATTTGCATTTACATTAAACATGTTATTACAGGCTTTGTGAGACAAAATGCAGGCATGTAGCTTAAACGTTTTGTGCAATCTTGAAATTGTTAAATCAGTAGGAATATGTACATCAAAATATTACTTAATAGCTATTCATATCTTATTCCAAAGGGCAAGATTTTATGATACATTAATATTTGGACTCAATTTGTGCTATCCAATATATATTTGTTCTTAAATTCATAAATGACTAAAATAAACATATATTTTCAAAAGGTGCTTAATGTTCCACTCTATACATTACTGCATGATATAAATAGCATAAATAGTTTCTACAATTTATGAAGTCTTAGGATATAAAGAATGAATGTGTCAAATGTTTCTTTAGCTCATTTTTAAAATCTACTTATCTTCTCTTTCAATTTTATTACCTTTAAATACACTTACTTTGTACTAGACTGTTCTTTAAATTTTTAAAAATATTTTAATGTATATTTTTATTGAATGATTCTTTAAATTCTGTAGTGCTCCATAGTTTTCAAAAGTTTCACACAAATTGTTTCATGTTGTTATTGTTTGTTCAGTTGCTAAGTTGTGTCTGTGGAATGCAACATGCCAGGCTTCCCTGTCCTTCACTATCTCTGGAAGTTTGCTCAAATTCATGTCCATTGAATCAGTGATGTTACCTAACCTTATCTCATCCTCTACTGCCCTCTCCTCCTTTTGCCTTCAGTATTTCCCAGCATCAGGGTCTTTTCAAATGAGTCAGTTCTTTACATCAGGTGGCCAAAGTATTAGAGCTTCAGCTTCAGCATCAGTCATTCCAAAGAATATTCAGGGTTGATTTTCCTTAGGATTGACTGGTTTGATCATCCTTACAGTCCAAGGGACTCTCAAGAGTCTTCTCCAGCACCACAGTTCAAAAGTACCAGTTTTTCAGGGTCCAGCCTTCTTTATGATCCAACTGTCACATCCATACATGACTACTGGAATAACCATAGAATTGACTAAACAAGTGACGTGTCTGCTTTTTTAATATGTTGTCTAGGTTTCTTTTTTTGCAGGAGCAAGCAATTTTTAATTTAGTGGCTGTAGTCACTGTCCATAGTGATTTTTGAACCCAACAAAATAACATTTGTCACTGCTTCCACTTTTTCCTCTAGTATTTGCCATGAAGTGACGGGACTGGATACTGTGATCTTAGTTCCTTGAATGTTGAGTTTTATGCCAGATTTTTCATTCTTCTCTTTCACCCTTATCAACAGGCTCTTTCGTTCCTCTTCACTTTCTGCCATTAAAGTGATATATCATCTGCATTTCTGAAGTTGTTGATATTTCCCTCGGCTCTCTTGATCTTAGTTTGTGATTTATCCAGCCTGGTATTTTATATGATGTACTCTGCATAGAAGTTAAATAGACAGGGTGACAACATTCAGCCCTGTCATACTCCTTTCCTAATTTTGAACCAGTCTGTGGTTTCATGTCTAGTTCTAACTATTGCTTTTGCAATACAGACCTGCATACAGTCTTCTCAAGAGACAGGTAAGGTGGTCTGATATTCCCATTTCTTTCAGAACTTTTCAGTTTGTTGTGATCCACATAATCAATGGATTTAGCGTAGTCAATGAAGCAGAAGTGGATCCTTCCTTCCCTCCTTTTTCTGGAACTCTTGCTTTTTCTGTGATCCAGCAAATGTTGGCAATTTAATCCCTGGTTCCTCTGCCTTTTCTAAATCCAGCTTGTGCATCTGGAAGTTCTCAGGTCATGTACTGCTGAAGCCTAGCTTGAAGGATTTTTACATAACCTTCCTAGCATGTGAAATGAACACAATTGTAGGGTAGTTTGAACGTTTTTTGCATTGCCCTTCTTTGTGATTAGAATGAAAACTGACCTTTTCCAGTCCTGTGGCCATTGCTGAGTTTTCCAAATTTTCTGACATATTGACTGCAGCACTTTAACAGCATCATCTTTTAGAATTTGAAATAGTTCACCTGGAATTCCATCTCCTCCACTAGCTTTGTTCATAGTAATGCTTCCTAAGGCCCACTTGAATTCAGACTCCAGAATCTCAAGCTCTAGGTGAGTGACCATACCATCATGGTTATCCAGGTCATTGAGATCTTTTTTTTGTATAGTTCTTTGGTGTATTCTTGCTACCATTTCTTAATCTTTTTGGCTTCTGTTAGTTCCCAACCATTTCTGTCCTTTATTGTACCTGTCCTTCTGTGAAATATTCCCTTGGTATCTTTAATTTTCTTGAAGACATCTCCAGTTTTTCCCATTCTATTGTTTGTCTCTACTTCTCTGCATTGTTCATTTAAGGTCTGCTTAAATGATTCCATATAATCCCATAATAACACTTTTTTTCTTCTTGACTTAATTTTTAACTGTTTTTAAAAATACAAGTTTTTTTTTTCCTTATTCCACCTAAAATTAGACATCGTTAGCATTTACACCATGACTGCTTACTGATATCCTTAGATAGTATTTTGGTAAAAAAATGTAAAAGAATTAGAACGGTATTTCTCTAATATAACTGTTTTGGTAGGGAATATGATTTATGTGTTTATTTAGACCTTTCCTATACTGATTTTGCTGACAGAAGTAGTTAGCTGTATAGCTAGGTCAATCACTGGGACAGCTATCATCTTATATGTGCTCTGTGTATAACTGACTTAATGTATCTCATTGCAAAGTTAACCATATTGAGGGTCAAGATTGCTTTAAAAGAGAGTGATCACTTTAACCCTATAAAAAGTATCCCTCTAAAAGTTGAAGACATGCAAAGAAGAATTGATTTAAAATGGTCAATAAACCTGTTCCCTTATAAATGTAACCCCCTCTGGACTTATCTCAATGGCTGCCATTTAGAGTGCTAGATTGTAATAAGGAATGAGTTTGACCTGACATTTTATTCCTTAATTCAGCAAACTATCTCTGGAGAAATGGCCCATAAGAAAGCAATCTTCTTAATCCATATTTCCTTTGGGTGCATATAAATTTGAGTCATTCCCTATCCATTCAAGACCCCTAAATTATTAAAGCAATTGATGTCTGAGTATAAGGCTCAAATGAGGTTAAAACCCGTTGGAAGCACCTAAATGCCCCTCTCTATATGTAAACGGTATATTGCATATTGTACTGAAACAGCATTTTACAAAGCATTATCCTTAGAAAGCTAATGCTGAAGGAAATACATGAGATTATAAAAGGAAAACATCTTTTTTGCTTGAAATTAAATCTACAGTTTTATACACTAATACTCATTATGAATATTGGAGAAGGGCTATTAATTGCCGTGTTCCCTACACTGATTTGGTGAAGGAGCCCTTGGTTACAAAGCACTTTTGCCAGCCAATTGCTCTGCACAGCGGCCCCAGGACCTCCCAAGAAGGTCTCACCAGAAAGCTTGACTAACACAAGTTCCAAGGAGTCAGGAACAGAATCAGAGTTTCAGCTAGAACCAGCATGATTAGCCTACTTCAGGTTTCTCATTTAAATTTATGTTGCCAGCAAATCAGATGAAAATAGGTCTTCCATATCCAACCCTTCACTCGTAATTACTTAAAAACCCAAGGAAAGTGTGTTAGACTCCCTGTGTTATATCTGTCTTCTACATTTTAAGAGTGAAATGAGAATCTTTGCAATGTACATTCTAACCAGCCCCAGGGACAGAGTTTCCCTTTGCCTTTTGGAGATTCAAAGTTTTGTAATTACAAAGTTAGGAAGTTTCTAACACTACTGGAGAAAGGCTAGCCTCAGAAGACCTTGACAGTTCTTTGAATGGCGAGTTTTATGAGCATCCCCAACTAACTCCAACTGAAGACAGAGGCCATCATAAGGAGTGAATGAGAAGAATCAGGTGCTGATGGTACTTTATGATTCTTGGGAATAGAACAAGGTTGAGCACAAGGACAAATGTGAGAGTTAGGATGGCGGTGAAGAGATGGAACATTTTATTCATGCCTCTCTAACCTACCAGTGTGTTAAACCCAGAGAGCTTAGAGGAACCAAACACTGCTTTTGTCTTTAAGGGAATTAGTCTGCTTGGGGAAATAGGGGTTAAAATACCAGGAGGTTTTCTAAGCCATCATAAATCTCAACAAGGATTTGTACAGTTGCCTAATAAAGCAGATGCTGTATTAAACGGTTATAAGAAGTATTAGATGTAAGAGTCTCATATCTAAATGTGGAGTGAGAATTTATACTCAGTGAGATGCAAAACAGTGCAGGTTACTTATGCTGATTGCCAGTTGTATACTTTAGATAACCATGCCATAAAAATCCCCAAAGAAAGTGGTAACTATGGACTTCAGAGAAAAGGAGGGATTTTGTTGGACATAAAAGATTAGGGGCTTCCCTGATGGGTTCAGATGGTAAAGAACCTGCCTGCAATGCGGGAGACTCAGGTTTGATCCCTGGGTTGGGAAGATCCCCTGGAGAAAGGAATGGCAACCCACTCCAGTATTCTTGCCTGAGAATTCCATGGACAGAGGAGCCTGGCAGGCACCAAAGCATGGGGTCACGTAGAGTCAGACATGACTGAGCGACTAACACTTTCACTTTTCGAAAGAGTAAAACTAATATGTGTACAGTTAAGTCAATGATTTTTCCTCCCATGGACAGCTTTTCATATGATGGTCAGAGAAAGATGACGTCTATGATGACTCAGAATGGAGTAAAACAAACCTTATTTGAGAATGTGTTACTTGTTCCTCTGGATTTATATGGAACCTTTTTTGGAAGTGACACAATTTATGATCATACTAACAAATGACAGAATAAGTAACCATTGAAAAGAAAATTACAGAATGAATTCACTTTGTACTGTTTTTTATTTGATGTCCTATTAGCCAGTATGACATTTTTCCCATAATTTTTTCCAAAAGCATGGTTCATTATATATTTCCTGTCCGATGAATGCAATTTCCACATGTGTTACACATTTCTTTTAAAAACAAAATTTAAAAAAGAAGCTTGAAATTTGCACTAGTATGTCACGTGTTTCTATTCCTAAACTGTTAAGTGAAACCCTACATTTAAGTATGATTTTGACCCTCACAAATTTCCACAAGAATAAACATAGCTTCTTATAAAAGATGCTTCCAACTTTGTGAAATAAAAAAAATAATTCAGAGGTTGTGATCTTTATGAAATCACAGAGTGTTTTTTATAGGTTTATAAAGTGAAAGCTTCTGAAAAGTTAATAATATCATAATTACTCTCACTGAACCTTTCTATGGACCGTACTGAATAACAAATGGAAGAACAGGTCCATCAGTAGCAAAGTTCTACATAGCAGCCTGAAATATCATGTCATACTTTCTATTTGTACAGCAGTTTAGATTTACAAAAAGAATACCATGAACCTTGACGATAGAACTTAATTGCGTGTGATGGCATCTATGAGAGGAAGAACATCAGTAGATTTTTTGAGCACTTTCTGCATTGATCCTTGTAAAAACGCTGTGAAAGATGTTGAGCAGATACTGTCATCCTCCTTGCCCTCATCATTTTGTGCATGAGGAAAGTGAGACTCACAATGAGTTATAAGGATGAAGTCTTCAATAAGTCTTCAATAAGGATGAAGTCTAATGTTACAGAGCTACTAAGTTATAAAGGAAAGAATCAAGCCTGGGTCTTCCAATGGCCACGTCCAGTACTACCTGAGGACAACTAACCTGTGTGGAAGCTGAATTTCTGTAGGGTTCCCACACAGCTTGTCTCCATAAAAGTAAAGTTTCAGATAACTTTAAGTAGGCTTGAATGACAAGGTAACAGGCCTGGACTTCCTGCCCCCAAGCCCACCCAGTTTTCCTGAGAAAGAACATATTTCAACAGAATGGTCTAATTATGGATTCACCTTCTCCCACAAAAGCTTTGACTCTAGACAGCCAAATTCATTTATTTAGGTAGTGTTTCCTCATCTGTTTATTTATAATTTTTTAAAGAAGATAAACATAGCTCCTTCAGAGGACTGTTGAGAGGATTAAATTTAGCTTTTTATATAGAAATGTTTAGGGTAGTTTTAAGACTCCTGCTGTTGGCTCTCTCTATGACCACTACCCATCTTGATGTACTCTTTGTTTATATACCTGCAGTTGGGTAGCCTTCAGCAAGAAGTATAGCAGTCCAAGTAGAACAGATAACTTTACCACAAATGGATTACATGTGTCACACACCACTCCTTTACTGTAATAACTTCCACAATGCCCTTTGTGTTTACTTGAAGTCTCCTTTATTCCCAATATAATATTTTGAGCCCCGGTAGGATCTTGTATTTCTACTTTTCCTTCAGTCAACTGTAAAAAGGTTTATTATCTTTACAAAATAGTAAGCTTAAGAAGTTCAAGGATTCTGGCCTGCTAAAGTGTAGTATAAAGCAAGATAGATCAGAATTCAAGGGGTCTCCGTTTTAGTCTTAGCCATACCAACCAGTACAGAAATCTTCAGCAGGTTCTTTTTTAAATAAGAAGATTGGACAAATAATCTGAAACCTTTTCAGCTCTAATAATCAGGATTTTTAAATCATCTGTTATCTATTCTTAATACAAAGTCTTTACACTCAATATCTGTTGAACTAGATGAATTACAGCACCTGTCAAATGTGAAACACAATAGGAAATATAAATTCAGAACATTCATTTCCACACATTTCATAACAGTGGGATCAGAAAAGACTTAAGATAAAGCGAAATAAATGAGATGAGCTTCATTAGAGCTAACCAGGGTTTTGGTGTGCATGAAGATAAACTAGTCTTATGCTAAACTTTGGCTTAAACGTACTCCTTGGGCTACAAATCTCATCACACGCAATTTAGAGCAAATTTGCTCTGCGAACTGTAACACACATGGTAATAAACAGATTTGTGAGATGACAAAAGTAGAGGAGAGATGCGGTTTCCAGAAAAGCTGTAATTCTAAATGAAAACTCTCAAGGCTGTTGCCACAATTTTAACATTTACTTCCGAAGAGAACTTCTGTTATTCATATGAATCTTTTCACTTCTTAGAAGCTTCTCAGCCTGGTTCATCTTTTTGAAGTTCCGTGAGGTTTTTGTGCTGATGAAAACTTTATTTTCCTCATTCTATTTCAACACCAGGCAACTGTGTTCCTATGTATGTACTCTTGTGGTATTTCGCACTGTACATTGATAATATTCATTATTACTTGCTTCATCTAAGCCAAGTGATTTTCTTCGTAGCATACTGAGAATTTTGTTAGGAAACTATGCATTTTGGGTATAAAAATAATGTTTTTTTTTTTTAATTTTCATTTTAGGAATCAAATATTTTTATTTAGGTGATTCTAAGTCTTTATTTGCAATCTTTGAGGGGGAAATGGCTGAGCTATACCTAGAAAAGAAACTTAGGAGTAAATTCTAAATTGAAATGCTAAAATATTGGCTTAAGAACCAGAGTCTAGCATATCTGTCTGAGTTATGCTACCTATTAAGTAGTAGTTTTACCCATTCCCCATTTGGAGTAGATGACTTGTACCATTTATCTAGTTCTAACATGCCAGTGTAGTATTGTGATATACCTGCTTTTCCCTTCAACTTAATTTATCCCTTCAGAATCACTTCACTCAGAAAGTCTTTTTCACTTCTTAGAAAGCCATGCTTATGAAGCAGTCACTAGCTCTGCCCTGTTGGGTCCTGAGTATACTACATAGTAAAATCCCTCCTCACCTCATCGAACTGACCCATGGCATTTATCTAAAAGAAGAGCAATTCATTTTAATCATCAGAAGTAGCAAGTCTACAAAACTGCTCAGTGGTACAGAGGTCGCTCTGCACTCTGTCCTGCCTTCTGCTTTTAGCTGCAGATCCTACTGTGGCCAAGATGCAGGGCATGTCAATTTCTGGTATTATTTTGTTATCCAGAGCTCCTGATCTGATCTTCAGTTAGCCAAAACCCACAGCCAACTGACCCACAGATAGAGAAAAGGAATTTCCATGGTTAGTTAGCTCGGTTGTTAACTAGTTTCTCTCTCTCTCTCTTTTTTTTTTTTTCTTTTGGATTCTTGTTAAAGCAGCATTTCATTTCACTTTATACTTCATTAGAGAGTCTATTTTTTAGTCACAAATGTGATCAAAGACTTTTCTAAAGTGACTCAACGGTTCTAGACAACTGATATGTCAGCTATGTGATTTCAGAAGAATAGAGAAATTAGCACCTTGAAAAATCCTGTTACGTATAATGAAGGCAAGATTCTTGTACACAAATGAAGTGTTATATGAGTAGGTTTATAGAACTGTCCAATTATCAAGGTCCAGATTTTGAAGCTTAGAAAAACAAAAACAGTATCTGAGATATGACTAATCTTAAGGTATATCATGTCTCAAAAATAGCCAAATAGAAACAACAAAATAGCTTTTGATTTACTATAATTAAATCAGTATGATACAATATTATCATCTTGGCCAACTTTCAACCAGATTGATTTGGGACTTCTGCATTTTGTTAATTCCACTTAAGAGTTATTCTCTGGAAAATAGGTTATATTTACAAAATATGTTCTTCTGGAAAATGTATTTGTACATACTACATCATTTGATTTGGGTTGAGGATGTACTTTAAGCTTCGATATGAACATATTTCTACACAACACATTTTTCTTTCTTCATTACTGAATATCAACCTTCAGAACCAAACTTACCATGTGATTGGCACTCAGTAAATATTTGTTAAATGAATGAAAGAAGGAGTGAATAAGGGAATTACATGTTTATCTGATATACCTCAACATTTCTTCATTTAATATATTAATAATCACTGCCCACAAGGAAGAATCTCTGTTCTTGGCAGCATAATATTTTGGAAGCCTCTTGGTAAATATCAGATAGTTTCAGTCTTCATGATTAAAGAATTCTTTTTTAAAAAGATTACTAGAGTATAATTTCTTTACAATGTTGTGTTAGTTTTTGCTGTACAGCAAAGTGAATCAGCTATATGTATACATATATCTACTTTTTTAGGATTTCCTTCTCAATTAGGTCACCACAGAACATTGAGTAGATCTCCCTTTGCTATACAGTAGGTTCTCATTAGTTATCTGTTTTATCCACAGTAGTATATATATATATGTCCCAGTCTCCCATTTTATCCCACTGTCCTCCACTCCCATTGGTGTCCATAAGTTTGTTCTCTACATCTGTAACCCTATTTCTCCTTTGCAAATAGATTCATCTGCACCATTTTTCTAGATTCCACATATATGCATTAATATATAATATTTGGTTTTCTCTTTCTGATTTAGTTAGCTCTCTATGACAGTCTCTAGCTCCATCCATATCTCTGCAAATGGCACAATTTCATTCCTTTCTGTGGCTGAGTAATATTCCATCGTGTATATGTACCACATCTTCTTTATTCCTCCATCAGTGAACATTTAGGTTACTTCCATTGTCCTGTCTATGTAAATAGAGCTGCAGTGAACATTGAGCTGCATGTATCTTTTGGAATTTTGGTTTTATCCAGGTATATGCCCACGAGTAGGATTGCTGAGTCATATGGTTGTTCTTTTTAGATTTAAAGAAACCTTCGTACTATTCTCTAGAGTGGCTATATCAAGTTACATTCCCACCAACAGTATAAGGGAGTTCCATTTTCTCCATACCCTCTCTAGAATTTAGTGTTTGTAGATTTTTTTTTTTTTTTTTGATGATAGCTATTCTGATTGGTATGAGGTGATACCTTATTATAGTTTTGCTTTTTATCTAATAATTAGTGATAACTGAACATCTTTTCATGTGCTTCTTGGCCATCTGTAGTCTTCTTTGGAGAAATGTCTATTTAGGTCTTTTGCTCATTTTTTGATTGGGTTGTTTGTTTTTTTTATATTGAGCTGCATGAACTGTTTGTATGTTTTGGAGAATAATCCCTTGTTAGTTGCTTCATTTGCAAATATTTTCTCACATTCTGAAGGCTGTCTTTTCATCTTGTTTAAAAACTAAACTATTGGCCATTCCAGGTCTTAATATCCCTTCTATAAATCATAAACCATGTTTAGTACTTCAACTGTGATTTCATAATAAAATGGTACTTTTTGTAATGAACAGTGTCCCTTATTGTTTTTGGATTAAAGGTCTGAAACTTAATTTTGAAGTTCCCTTAATGTATATTATACTTGTGTATGAGATTATATTAAAGTAGAAGATGTACTTTTTAAGCTTCTGTTCCTAGAAATAAAATAAGCATAATAGGTTAAAAATCATTTCCCGGAAAGCATAGAAAGATTTCCTTATTATTTAAAAATTATATTTGTAAAGCAATTTAAAGCATTTTTAAATTGTTTAAATCTGCAAGCCATATGTTCTTTAATTAGGAGGAAACTCTAGTAAGATTGGAAGTGCACATTTTATCTGAACACAGTAAAATCTTCATATAAATGGAAATGTACCTAATATAGATTTTATATATTCAGTTAGAGTCATAGAAAATGAAAGCTATTTGTGGAGTAATAAGCTTGGCTTCTTCAGTCAGGAGGAAAAAAAGATTAAATCATATCTGGAAGGATTTGGAATTTTTTTGATTACTTTATCATCTCTTTCAATAGGTTAGGATAAAGTAATTATAATTTTAAAATGTATTTTAAACCATGGAGAATAGCAAATTGAGAAACCATGTTTATAATTACAAATGGAATATTTTTGATTCAGTGGGCAGTTGGTCCACTGTGCTCAAAATTTGTGTAATTTTTTTTTTAAATGCAAGGTTTAAAAAAGCCGTGTTACAGTCAATATTAAACAGGCATTATTCACAATGCCTTTGGACTGCATTTCTAATGTGAGCGTGAACATTTGTTTAAATCAAACAGTTTGTTTTATTGAATTGGTATGTGTCACTTGAACTCAGAATGAGGTCATTGTTGTGACGCTTGATCTGTGTATCCTGACTGGTGACAGTCCTGTAGGAATTAACCAACTGCACTGGTAGGCAGAAAGCTAGGATTTCCATAGAAGTTATCTCTGATCTTTACAAAAACTATGAAAAATAACCCTCATCATCGCTATTTACAAGTCAAAAATGAAAGAAGAAAAAAAAAACCCACAGGTTTAAGAGAAGTAACTTGCCTAAAATCACACAGTTAGCTAGTTAAGGACAGACTTGCTCTTCTAGCCAGTCCAAGTCTGTCTAACTCCAGATTACAACCTCTTCTACCATCTATCCTGTTGACTCTTAAGTGAACCCTCCCTATCAGGCCTGCCATTTTCATCTCTTCTTGTAAGGATAGATGTAAACAATTAGAGTTTGTTCAACTGACATGCACTGAGTGTATTTCATGTGCTGGACATCATGCTAAGTACTGGGAATCAAGGGAAAACTAAAATGAACAAAATCCCTGCTCTCATGGTACATATACTATAGTGGAGAGGATGCCAGTCAACAAAGAATGTAAGTTAGTGATAATGCCAGGTAGTGAAAAAGTCCATAAAGTAAACCCCAAACAGGGCAAAATCGGTAGAATTGAGTGAGGGCATATATGTAAGTGTGTGCTTGCATGGAAGTAAGGTAATAGCTTAGACAGGATAGTCAGAAGGGCCACCTCTCTAAAGACCTGAAGTTAGAATAGATACTTAAATGCAGTGAGGAAGCAAGCCTTGCAAAGGAAATTCATGGGAAGAATAGCTAAGGCCACTAGCAATGACTAAGGCTCTAAGGCAGGAATAAACTGGATGTATTAGAGCAGATGGAAGAATACTGGCCAGAGCAGTATGACCAGAACAGGAACATGTGTGGTTGTGGTTGGAGAGGTGGACAGGGTCCAGACCAAACAAGGCCACCCGCTTTATGTGTGATAAGAAGTCACTGGAGACTTTAGGTGGAAGGAATCTGAGCCATGTATGGTTTCCGAAGATGATATTGGAAGGTATGAAGAGGACTGACAAGAGAAAGACAAGATTAAAAGCAGTGAGACTAGTTAGGACCATCTAAGAGAACAGTACAATATTCAGGTGAGAAAGCGTTTTGAGCTGACAATGGTGGAGATAAGGAGAAGTGGACAGACTCAAATTAAAGTTCGAAGGTGGACCTACAAGATTTGATAGAATGATTGTGGGATTTGAGGGCAAAGAAAAATTAAGTATGATTTTTAGGTTTTTGGTTGATTACCAAGATAGGGAGGATTAGAAGAAGAGCAAGCTTAGGATTTTGCGGGTTTATAGTGGACAGTGATGTAAGCTGACTAAAGAAGTGTAAAGATACAGATGACACGAAGTGTCGTTAATGGCAAAGGCAGTATTAAATGAAACAGTGGATACCACAGCAAGCTATAGTCAAGAGACTTGGCTCTCCCAGGGCCCCAGAATTTTCCCTGGGGCTTAGAGGAAACCTCCCACCCTGAGGTGTGATGGGAAGTTATTTTTGTCTGGGTATGCTGCCTTCCATACCACACATGACCCCCTACACTGTTTTGGGCACCCTTGTAAACGTTCCACCTGCTCACTGGGATGGATTTCCTTTTGACTGAAGTCTAGGTCTGTTTCCTCAGAAGCACTCCTGGCTGTGTTAGGCTTCAAGCATATCTGAAATTCTCTCCTGCAGGAGAGAATGTGACTGAATGTATATGTGAACTGCCTGTTAGACATCCCTTTATAAAACTACCGATGCTTGCAGATCCCAGATATAGTTGATGCAAGAAGAACAAGATAATTGGCACTACATGCAAATGAAAAAGAATGCTTACTTGAGATAACGCCTATGCTTTGTAAACTGAGAAACACAAGACTGTATACAGCATTACCAACATTAAATAATACCTGTGAAACTAGATGAGAATATGAAAAATAATGTACCTTACACTTGTGAAACCAGCTACAACCACACAATAAAATTTTGAAGGAAATGGAACCTGTCCTGGAAAGGTAATCAGGAAGAATTACTAATACCTTTGAAGGAGAGTAGAATATAGTCCAGTAATGAAGGCAAAGCTAGAGAAAATGAGCAGTCTGTCATAGTATGAGTGAAAAGTACAAGCAAGATGTTACAAAGAATGAGAAAGAATGATTGTTACCAAGTCCCCAGACTGCTGATTAAGAATTGCATTTGAGTACTGAGTGAAGTGGGCGTTCCTAGTGGCTCCATGGTAAAGATTTCTCCTGCAAAGCAAGAGATGCAGTTCGATGTCCAGGGAAGATCCCCTGGAGAAGGAAATGGAAATCCACTCCAGTATTCATGCCTGGGAAATCCCATGGGCAGAAGAACCTGGTGGGCTCCAGTCCAGGGGGTCACAATACAGTTATGACTTAGTGACTGAACAACTGAGTGAGGTAAGACAGGCACAGAAAAACAAACATCATATGAGATCACTTATGTGTGAAATCTAAAGAAAAGGGTACAGATGAACTTATTTATGAAACAGAAGTAGAGTCACGGATGTAGAAAACAAACTTATGGGTTACCAGGGGATAAGAGAACGGATAAATTGGGAGATTGGGACTGAAGTATACACACTGAGTGAGTGCTTAGTCACTGAGATGCGTCACCCTTTGCGACCCCATGGACTAGCCCACCAGGCTTTTCTGTCCATGGGATTCTCCAGGCAAGTAGCTGTTTCCTTCTCCAGGGAACCTTCCCTACCCAGGGATTGAACCCAGGTCTCCTGTATTGCTGGCAGATTCTTTACTATCTGAGCCACCAAGGAAGCCCCTATATCACACTACTATATATAAAGAGATAACTAATAAGAGCCTACTGCATAGCATAGGGAACTCTACTCAGTACTCTGTAATGGCTGGCCTATAATGAAAAAGAATCAAAACAAAAAAAGAAAAAAAAAGAGTGGACATATGTAATCTGTATAACTGATTCAGTTTGCTGGTACACTGGAAACCAACGCAGCATTGTGAATCAACTCTACTCCAACAGAAATCTTAGAAAGAATTTCCTGTGAATTTATTGCAGAAAAAGACTACTTTGATACAGAAATTACTCAGAAAGACATACTCTAATATTGAGAAAGAGGGAGAAATGAAAAGTTTGGACGTTAAGCTTATATTTCAAACCAACCTACCATGCACCTAAAAAATAAGTACTTGATGGGCTTCTGAGAGGCAGGAACCTCACTGTTACAAGCATGAGTCTCAGCATCTGTCAGACTGCCTGAGGCCTAGGTGGGCCATCTGCTCAATGTGTGACTTGCAGGAGCTGCCTAACCTCATTATGCTTTGTTGTTGTTCGGTCACTACGTCACTATGCTTGTGTGTGTGTGTTAGTCACACAGTTGTGTCCTACTCTTTGCAACCCATGGACTGTAGCCTACTAGGCTCCCCCGTCTGTGGAATTCTCCAGGCAAGAATACTGGAGTGGGTAGCTATTTCCTTCTCCAGGGTATTTTCCCTACCCAGGATTGAACTCTGGTCTCTGCGGGCAGATTTCCTAACACCTAAGCCACCAGGGGAGCCCCTGACTATGCTTAGTTCTTGCCTTTTTGGAATAGCAGTAATTATGCAGACTAATGAATTGTCCATGAAATATGGAACTTAGCAAAGAACTTGACCCTGTGCCTGAACTGGTGGCTGTCAGCTGCCATCTGGGCTGGGGCCAATACTGTATACAAAGACTACATGTGGCATTAACCCTCCTCCTTCCTGGTCAGTAGAAAGTTCTCCCTTCTCATCAATTCACGTGTCTGATTCTAGTCATGTTTTCAGCAGTTTCTAGAACCCTCCCAGTCTCCAGCCATCTCTTTGATGTTTGTGCAACTGCCTATGCATGACAGTATTTTTTACTCTTGACATTTCTCAGTGTCATTAATCTCACAAGTTCTTAACTCAAATGTTAGCCTCATTAAATGAAACATTAATCTACCTGGAATTTTGCTTAATAACCTGACAATAATGTTAGCATGCTCAGATTATGTCCTCAGATAATCATATCACAGATTGATAGTGACTTCAATGTGTTAAAGATACTTATTATTCAAAACAAAGGCTTAATAAGGCCCAGGGAGTGAAAATGCCATCTCTTCATATTGCAGTCGGAATCTTCCAAATTCAGAAAGAATATCAGGAGATCCCATTGGCCCCATCTGTTCTTGGCCCTAAATCAAATGATCATCAGGTTAATGATGATCACTGCCATAATTTCCCAGTTATGATATTTGTATAACATGAACAAATGCAAATGGAAATAAGCCTCATTAAGCAGATTTTTATCAGGAAAGTGGCTGTGTTTATTTTTTCTGCTTTGGGAAGAAGTTTAAAATGAAACAAAAAGATAGGCAACCTGAGTGTGCCCACTGAGTTCAGATATGTCTATTTAACAACCATGGCCTTTTAACATGTGACTCCAGAATATCCCCTCTCTCCATTTCCACTGATAGTCAGCTAACTATTCATTATCTTCATTTTTTTAACAATCCTCTCACCCCCTACTCACTCTTCTGCCCCATCACTTCCTTGAGACTGCTTTTCAGCAAGACCATATCAGCAATCAAGATTTTACATTTGACATAGTTAGGAAGTTCCTTCTTGTTGTGGAAATAATACTATGTTCTTTTTCTCCTAACCTTCTGGATAATCCTTTCTGGTACGTTTTTAGGGATATTCTTTCTAGTGCTCAATACTCTTTCTGTTTTCTCTGCTATTCAAACTGCATGCTTCCTCTGTGTGGATATAATTATTTGGTAACTACTCTATTTTTTTTAAATTTTATTTTATTTAACTTTACAATATTGTATTGGTTTTGCCACATATCAAAATGAATCTGCCACAGGTATACATGTGTTCCCCATCCTGAACCCTCTATTTTGATGACTCCCAAATTTATAGCTCTAGACCCACAGAGCCAACTATTACTAGATAGTATCCTTGTACTTTGGCCACCTCATGCGAAGAGTTGACTCATTGGAGAAGACTCTGATGCTGGGAGGGATTGAGGGCAGGAGGAGAAGGGGACGACAGAGGATGAGATGGCTGGATGGCATCACTGACTCAATGGATGCGAGTCTGAGTGACCTCCGGGAGTTGGTGATGGACAGGGAGGCCTGGCGTGCTGCGATTCATGGGGTCGCAAAGAGTCAGACACAACTGAGCGACTGATCTGATCTGATTCTTGTATGTCCTACAGATATTTCAAATTCAACATGCTGGACAAGTTGCTTACCTTTTCTATCCAAATTCAGTCCTTATTTTCAGGGATTGGGGCTGCCAGCGATACTCACACCAGAAATCTAGCAGTTTCTGTGGTTTCCTCCTTTGCTCACACCCATCCCCCCCACCAAGTTCTCTGTATTCACGTAGTCATGAAGTCTATTCAGATTTTTCATATTACTATCCCGTATATGTGTGCACTTTTTTCAACCCTCACGGCCACTGTCTAATTAAAGTAATTATCCTTTTTCCCTTTAACTGCTACAACAGGCTCCTAAGTGGTCTCCCTGCTTCAGTACTTGCTCTCTATCAAAAAGTTCTCCATATTAACAGCTGAAGGGATTCTACTAAAATACATAGCCAATACATAGCCAATCCTCCTGACCATGATCTTATAGAAATCCCAGCTTCTCTATATACAGTGTTATTCATCTATCATTATCCAATCTCTGCAGATTTCTCCTGCCTCATATCCAGTGGCCCTCCCATTAAACTCTGCCTTCTGCCCGCACTAGCCAGTTGTTGTTGTCCCTTCAGTTAGCCATGTCCGACTCTTTGGAGCCTATGGACTGCAACATGCCAGGCTTCCCTGTCCTCCCTTATCTCCCAGAGTTTGTTCAGACTCATGACTGTTGACTTGATGATGCCATCCAGCCATCTCATCCTCTGTCTTCCCCTTCACCTCTTGCCTTCAATCTTTGCCAGCATCACGGTCATGCCTACCTTCCCTGGCACAGGACAGGTTCTTCCTCCCTCCAGCCCTTTGCCCATGTTGTTTTCTCTGCCTAGAAGCCTGTCTTCCTGCCTGTTCACTTGACTGCTCACAAGTTGTCTTCCAGGAGAGTGCTTCTCGAACTTTCATGTGCATATGCATACAAATCACCTGGAGATCTGGTTAAAGTACAGATTTGTTCAGTGCGTCCAAGCTGGTCACAAGATTCTGTATTTCTAACAATCACTTCTGGATGATGGCAACAGTCTGGTAGATGACACTCTACTAGGAAAGTTCTGGAACTCACTTCAGATATCTCTCATTCTGGGAATAATTGCCTGACCTTTCAAGATTGGAAAGCTTTTGTTATAACATGTGGAGTATTCCCATGTATCACAGCGCTCATGGCCCTTTTTTGTTAGTGCCTGTTTATTATAGTGAAGTTGCTCAGTCGTGTCCAACTCTTTGTGACCCCATGGACTGCAGACTACCAGACTCCTCTGACTGTGGGATTTTCCAGGCAATAGTCCTGGAGTGGATTGCCATTTCCTTCTCCAGGGCATCTTCCCAACCCAGGGATCGAACCTGTGTCTCCCGCATTGTAGACAGACGCTTTATCATCTGAACCACCAGGGAAGTTTATTATAATGTTACCACAGTTGAATGGACCAACAATGTCATCATACATCACAGTATATCCCAAACATTCTGGATCTGCTACCGTATGTCCCATACTGATATTGCTCCTTCCACTACTGTTGCTGTGTCTGCTTTTCTCCTTCATCATCTGCAGGGCTCGCTCTCGGTTGGAGAATACTCTCGTTCTCTACGGTGCATGCATTTTCTGACACCATTGGTGTTTTGTGCTGCTCTGACAGACATGTTCTCTCTCCTGTTCTATATTCTTACACATATTGGGATGAGAGGAGAGGCACTTCAGATCCTTTCTGTCAGAGTAGATTCTATTTGAATACCAGAGTAGAAAATGCAGCTATAATTATCCAGAAATATAGACATCATGAAAATTCTTATTCATTACTGTAGTATGGGATTTTACTACTTAATCACTCTGTGTCCAATATTATTAGACAACTTTACACTTGTCTGATGTCACTTACATGTTGGCTGACATGCTTGTAGAAACAACTCAAGTTAATCAGAAATACCTTGCCCTCTTTTCATCTAGATTATTCATCTCAAAATATCTTTAGGTTTACCAGGGATCATTAAATTTCACTACTGAAATGAGAGAAGCTTAAGATTACTCATAAACAGGTCAGGGGAAAATATGAACATGGGGCTATACTTTATGCTTACTAATTGATCAATTACAGAAGCCAAGGTAAATTTAGGGTACCCATTGTCTTAGCTCATTATGGATAAAAATACTTTTGTCAAGAACATAATCAGACTCATAGCCTTGCTTACTGGGTAAGAGGGAGAATGAGCCTTCATAAAAGTTAAAAGCATTTTCTGTTCTCAGTTGGATATTTTGAGCTGGAGAGGAATACGCAAATGAATAAAACATGGTAATGGAATGTAATAAAGCAGAAATTGAGACATATCCACTAAGTAAGATCCCAGATAGCATATAGATTTCACTGACCACTAAAATGACTCATCAGCCAAGATTATGATATTTTTTAATCCTTAAAGTGATTATGTGATAAGTGTTACAGAGTTTGGGTTTTATTAAAAATTTTAAGAGTATATGAAAATGAATTAAAGTTTCAACTTCCTAGATTTGACATTTATTTTTAGCATGGAACAGCTCAGCAGTTTTAATAATTATTGCCAGATAATTCTACTTTTTAGACTGATGTAGAAATAACTTTGCGAATGGTTCATCAATTGTTTGCCAGATACTGGTGCAGGGACACTATAGAAAATTACATCTGTGGAATAAATAACTTCCCTTAGCTACTCACCCTTCTGCCCTGAAACATGTGTTATATACAAATGTAGTAACTCTTAGTCAGAGTCCTGTAAGCCTATTATTAGGGAACAAGAAAGGAGAGAGGAGGGCCGGAGACTTTGCTAGACTACTTGGAATTTATAACATATTAAGTATTGTCATCAGGATTGTGAAAATATGTATAGATATTGCAATTAGGAATTAAAATGCATTTAAAAGTGTCACTGGATTCCTAAATGCTTCTTTTCACATTATGTCTTTTATCAGTAAGCATGTATTAAAAGTAAAACTACTTTTATTTAAAAAAAAAAGGGGGGAAAGGACATCCCAAATTCTGTTGTGTGTGTGTGTATGTGTGTGTGTGTATGTGTGTGTGTGTATTTAATCCCAATTGCTCCTGCAATGGAGGAGACCATATTTTTCACCTATCAACGGTCCAGATAAATAGGATATAAAAGAAAAAATGAGATAATTAAAGAGTTAGAAACTGTGGAATACAGAGTTTTACAAACAATTATATTTCCTAATTAGGCCAAATTTTAAGTCATTCCAATGAGAAACAAGTTTCCTTGAAAAACAAAATGAGAAGTGTTTTTCTCTGCACATAATTTAGGTGGAAATACATCCAGTAGATCCAGGTTTTCTCTCCAGGCAAAAAGTAATTTGGAAAGAACTAAGCAATATGGTGTTGGTAAACAGTGGGATTTTTTTTTCTCATAAAATGCCAGCCAAAAAAAAAAAGAGTCTATAACAATTACCAAACTCCAAATTTAAGATTTTATTCAGAACTTTCTTTCTGTCAGCCAGTATAGGAAAAATAAATGTTATTAAATGGGTGCTTTTAATGCAATTTACATTCGTTGTTAACTTTTAAAATGAACTATATTTTGCTAAACAAAAACTTTTGCAGTATAACCTGAAATGGTAGAATGATTGAAATGGGGGAAAAAAATGTCTTCTGAAATTGTCCTCAGTGACCTTCTAGAAGGTCAGTTTCAACTGCCTTTCCAAAAAGTCACTTGATAAAGTAATCAAAATCTCTTCCATTTAATATAGTCTACTGATAATTTAAGTATATCAGGCATCAGATCAGATCAGTCGCTCAGTCATGTCCAACTCTTTGCGACCCCATGAATCACAGCACGCCAGGCCTCCCTGTCCATCACCAACTCCCAGAGTTCACTCAGACTCATGTCCATCGAGTCAGTGATGCCATCCAGCCATCTCATCCTCTGTCGTCCCCTTCTCCTCCTGCCCTCAATCCCTCCCAGCATCAGAGTCTTTTCCAAAGAGTCAACTGTTCGCATGAGGTGGCCAAAGTACTGGAGTTTCAGCTTTAGCATCATTCCTTCCAAAGAAATCCCAGGACTGATCTCCTTCAGAATGGACTGGTTGGATCTCCTTGCAGTCCAAGGGACTCTCAAGACTCTTCTCCAACACCACAGTTCAAAAGCATCAATTCTTCGGCACTCAGCCTTCTTCACAGTCCAACTCTCACATCCATACATTACCACTGGAAAATCATAGCCTTGACTAGACAGACCTTTGTTGGCAAAATAATGTCTCTGCTTTTGAATATGCTATCTAGGTTGGTCATAACTTTTCTTCCAAGGAGTAAGCGTCTTTTAATTTCATGGCTGCAGTCACCATCTGTAGTGATTTTGGAGCCCAGAAAAATAAAGTCTGACACTGTTTCCACTGTTTCCCCACCTATTTCCCATGAAGTGATGGGACCAGATGCCATGATCTTCGTTTTCTGAATGTTGAGCTTTAAGCCAACTTTTTCACTCTCCACTTTCACTTTCATCAAGAGGCTTTTGAGTTCCTCTTCACTTTCTGCCATAAGAGTGGTGTCATCTGCATATCTGAGGTTATTGATATTTCTCCCAGCAATCTTGATTCCAGCTTGTGTTTCTTCCAGTCCAGCATTTCTCATGATGTACTCTGCATATAAGTTAAATAAGCAGTGTGACAACATACAGCCTTGATGTACTCCTTTTCCTATTTGGAACCAGTCTGTTGTTCCATGTCCAGTTCTAACTGTTGCTTCCTGACCTGCATACAGATTTCTCAGGAGGCAGATCAGGTAGTCTGGTATTCCCATTTCTTTCAGAATTTTCCACAGTTTATTGTGATCCACACAGTCAAAGGCTTTGGCATAGTCCATAAAGCAGAAACAGATGTTTTTCTGGAACTCTCTTGCTTCTTTGATGATCCAGTGGATGTTGGCAATTTGATCTCTGGTTCCTCTGCCTTGTCTAAAACCAGCTTGAACATCTGGAAGTTCATGGTTCACATATTGCTGAAGCCTGGCTTGGAGAATTTTGAGCATTACTTTACTGGCATGTGAGATGAGTGCAATTGTGCAGTAGTTTGAGCATTCTTTGGCATTGTCTTTCCTTGGGATTGGAATGAAAACTGACCTTTTCCAGTCCTGTGGCCACTGCTGAGTTTTCCAAATTTGCTGGCATATTGGGTGCAGCACTTTCACAGCATCATCTTTCAGGATTTGGAATAGCTCAACTGGAATTCCATCACCTCTACTAGCTTTGTTCGTAGTGATGCTTTCTAAGGCCCACTTGACTTCACATTCTAGGATGTCTGGCTCTAGGTCAGTGATCACACCATCATGATCATCTGGGTCGTGAAGATCTTTTTTGTACAGTTCTTCTATGTATTCTTGCCATCTCTTCTTAATATCTTCTGCTTCTGTTAGGTCCATACCATTTCTGTCCTTTATCGAGCCCATCTTTGCATGAAATGTTCCCTTTGTATCTCTAATTTTTCTAGTCTTTCCCATTCTGTTGTTTTCCTCTATTTCTTTGCATTGATCGCTGAAGAAGGCTTTCTTATCTCTTCTTGCTATTCTTTGGAACTCTGCATTTAAATATTTATATCTTTCCTTTTCTCCTTTGCTTTTCACTTCTCTTCTTTTCACAGCTATTTGTAAGGCCTCCCCAGACAGCCATTTTGCTTTTTTGCATTTCTTTTCCATGGGGATGGTTTGATCTCTGTCTCGTATACAATGTCACGAACCTCATTCCATAGTTCATCAGGCACTCTATCTATCAGATCTAGGCCCTTAAATCTATTTCTCACTTCCCGCTGTATAATCATAAGGGCTTTGATTTACATCATACCTGAATGGTCTAGTGGTTTTCCCTACTTTCTTCAATTTATTGGTAATAAGGAGTTCATGATCTAAGCCACAGTCAGCTCCTGGTCTTGTTTTTGCTGACTGTATAGAGTTTCTCCATCTTTGGCTGCCAAGAATATCATCAATCATTTTCAGTGTTGACCATCTGGTGATGTCCACGTGTAGAGTCTTCTCTTGTGTTGTTGGAAGAGGGTTTTTGCTATGACCAGTGCATTTTCTTGGCAAAACTCTATTAGTCTTTGCCCTGCTTCATTCCGTATTCCAAGGCCAAATTTGCCTGTTACTCCAGGTGTTTCTTGACTTCCTACTTTTGTATTCCAGTCACCTAAAATGAAAAGGACATCTTTTTTGGGTGTTAGTTCTAAAAGGTCTTATAAGTCTTCATAGAACCATTCAACTTCAGGTTCTTCAGCATTACTGGTTGGGGCATTGACTTGGATTACTGTGATATTGAATGGTTTGCCTTGGAAACGAACAGAGATCATTCTGTTGTTTTTGAGATTGCATCCAAGTACTGCATTTTGGACTCTCTTCTTGACCATGATGGCTACTCCATTTCTTCTGAGGGATTCCTGCCTGCAGTAGTAGATATAATGGTCATCTGAGTTAAATTCACCCATTCCAGTCCATTTTAGTTTGCTGATTCCTAGAATGTTGACATTCACTCTTGCCATCTCTTGTTTGACCACTCGCTCAGTTGTATCCAACTCTCTGCAACCCCATGGACTGTAGTCTACCACACTCCTCCGTCCTAGGGATTCTCCAGGCTAGAGTACTGGAGTGGGTTGTCACTTCCTTCTCCAGATGATCTTCCCAAACCAGGGATCAAACCCCGGTCTCTTGCATTGTAGGCAGACGCTTTACCGTTTGAGCCACCAAGGAAGTTCTTTAGCAAGTAAAGTGGTCAATAATTGAATCAGTGGAGGAAGGGCACAAAATGAGCAATAACAGAATATGTCAGAAATAGATCCCTGGGTTGGGAAAGTCCCCTGGTGGAGAGTATGTAACCCGCTCCATAATTCTTGCCTGGAGAGTCCCTATGGCAGATGAGCCTGGCAGGCTACAGTCCATGGGGTCACAAAGACTTGGACACAACTCAGTGACCAAGCATAGTACATATGTCTCAGAACTCTGGACTGCTGTGGAGTTCTTGGATTCAAAGTGGGTACTAGAGGGCAGCGGGAAGACTCAACAAGTGAGTTTAGGGAAGCCTTGCTCCTGTCCTCAGTCCCTCTGAGTAGGCCAACACTCACCATTTTGCACACCCAGGTTCCATGAAGATTATGTTTGCAAACACAAAGTGTGAAAGCAAACGTGAACATTGGTCCATTGTGTCTGACTCTTTTGACCCCATGGAATAATTCATGGAATTCTCCAGGCCAGAATGCTGGAGTGGATAGCCATTCCCTTCTCCAGGGGATCTTCCCAACCCAGGGATCAAACCCAGGTCTCCTGCATTGCCAGGTGGACTTTTACCAACTGAGCCACCAGGGAAGCCCAAAAAACAAGGTATAACCTAAATTATATGCGAATAAATCATTACTCATATTGGTTTTCAAAGAAATTTATTCCCTACTGGGGTTAATTAAAAATTCGACATACTTGGATACCACTGATTTAGAATTTAAAAAGGTTTTATGGCATGTAGACAAGGTGATTCAATAAGCTCTGAAGATTCTCTCCATTTTTCCCTTAATAAGATTAAAGGATGTCATTTACAGAATGGAAAGGTAAGGATGCAGGTTGGAGAAAGTAGTGTACCCCTGGGGTTTCTATAGAGGAATGGAGGAGAATAGGTGTGGTTTATAATAAAACATCATTTTGTCACATTACTTTGATTTGGTTTTACTCATAAAATGTTTTAAAATTTTTCAGATAATATTATGGCTGTGAAACCTTTTTGTCCAACAAAGGAAACCATGCCTTTTATAAAGGCAAGATATATTGCTTTATTATAATTAAAGTTTTGCTTAAAGGGCAGTTTTTCACCACTTGTTCTCTTATATTTCTTCCTCACTGGAATATTCATTCTAATGTTTCAAATTAGTGACTCTTTATGATATTCTCTTATTTAGTTGAATCTTCCAAAACAGCAACCAGGGCTTCCACAGATACTTCAGCATTAATTGATTTGGTTAGGCACTTAATGTGCACCAAAATTTTAAACCTTTATATTTGTAAATTACTAATCCAAAAGAGAAGATGGTTTCCCTCATAGCTCAGTTGGTAAAGAATGCATCTGCAATGCAGGAGACCCCGATTCAATTTCTGGTTTGGGAAAATCTGCTGGAGAAGAGATAGGCTCCCACTCCAGTATTCTTGGGCTTCCCTTGTGGCTCATCTGGTAAAGAATCTGCCTGCAATATGGGAAACCTGGATTCATTCCCTGGATTGGGAAGATCCCCTGGAGTAAGGGAACAGCTACCCAGTCCAGTGTTCTGGCCTAGAGAATTCCATGGACATGGGAGCCTGGTAGGGTACAGTCCATGGGGTTGCAAAGAGTCAAACACCACTGAGAGACTAACACCAAACATACTAACAATGATAGTTGGTATAGAGCAATAATTGTTCTATTCCATTAAAAATAAATAGATTTATGTAAAACACCTTTCATTTTTCCAGGTTGTACTTTGTTTAAAATAACTGAATAGTGAAAAAACCCTGAAATATGTGTATATATCACAGTGTCTTCATTGATAAAGTACCTTAAAACTGAAATTGGCTATGAACTTACATTAATAACTTGAATATAAGCATATTTTAAGTATTGAGTGCTTATAAAAATTTATGTTATTTTATTTGCCTCTCTCTCTTCCTTGCTAATTTGTTAACCAATGCCTACACGGCAGTGTTTTGAATCTGACTGAAATGATCATTGTAAGATCATGTATTATGAAGATACTTTTAAGAATTAGGAGTGTGTTCAGTCTTAATTATGAAGGCTCATGGAGCATATAGGACTTCTCTAGTGGCTCAGACAGTAAAGCATCTGTCTACAATACGGGAGACCCGGGTTTGATCCCTGGGTCGGAAGATCCACTGGAGAAGGAAATGGCAGTCCACTCCAGTACTGTTGCCTGGAAAATCCCATGGACAGAGGCGCCTGGTAGGCTACAGTCCACGGGGTCGCAAAGAGTCGGACATGACTGAGTGTCTTCACTTACTTACTTACTTACTTATGGAGCATATTATCTAAATTGACTTGATAATGGTCAAATCAGTATTTTTTGTTTGGTTCTTTTTAATGAGTATCTTAAAAAGTCTTTGCAACAGCAGACATAGCTCAAGACAGCCTGGAAACCCACACTGATGGCAACAGGGCTGCCTTGCTTTCAGATGTCCTTTGAGGCTGGATTCTTTCTGGCTCTCAATGGCTGATCATCATGATTTTATGTCTATGGAATAAATATAGATTTAAAAAAAATTATAAAGTGGACTTCTGAACACAGTTATCATATTCTTTCCATCCTTTGTTGTTATGAACTGGCTTGGAGTTACACAAAGTCTACCTTTAGATACTTTTATGGGTCCATGCTGTGAATTGCCATCTAGAAATATAGCACTGTACAATAGCACTTATCATCTACCATCGTTCTTACATCATTGAATCTCTGTGTGTTGCACCTGCTAAGCTTTGTGAAACCTCCAAAGTCCAACTAATAGATTGCAGAGCATAAAATGGAAATTATGTGAATTCACAAATTTGCCAAATGTGGATGACGAATAGATTCACTGCAGCAGGGAATATGAGTATACTCACAATTTGACATGGGGAAGTCTGGAGAGATAAGCTCCTTTGGCCAAGACAGCAGGGGAAAATATGGCAGTAAGGAAACCCTACCTTCTGCCTGTAATAAGCATGTAAGATAGTCAAAGTATATGTCAGCATCCTGCCAAAACATGAGAGATGCTATATGTAACTGTGAGTGAAACTATAAATAACCCTGTTTCCCCTCGCCCACACCACCCCCAGTGCCATCATCACCAAGTTGTCCATATACTGTGTTCCTTGTGCTGCTTAACTCATATTTAACTCAAGATTAATTGGCAATGAGTGGCCAAGAGACTCTGATTATATGTGCAGTGTTGAGAGCATGAACGTGTTAACTTTCATAAGGTTCATGTGAATTTAAATAAAAGTGAGAAAATAAGAGGTGTGATCAAAGAAGAAAAACATGTTGTTGGATGAAATTTGGAAGCAGATGGTAAATCGATGAGGCAAATACAGTAAGACAGAGTGATTGGTTACCAGATAGTACATCTAGCTTTTCCTAATTAAAAAGAGATTTTAACTACTTCATTGTACTCTTACCCTTAATAAAAGAGACTTTTACAATGTCAAATCTCACTATTTATGTTATTAGGAAAAGTAGAGTTTTAGCAGTTCAACTAGGTAAGGAAAGGAAATGGGAGTAGACCAGTTGCTATAGAGATTCTAAACAAAGCCATGGAATGAAATATGCAATACAGAGATAGCACTAAAGAAGCAAGCAATATAAATGTTTAATAGGAAGAAAAGATTCAGAATCTGAAAAATACAGGATAAGTTGAAATGGCTTTGCATTCTAAAGGTAGGCTGTACAGAAATGCTTCACATTACATTCACAAATGCAGGTCTTTACTCTTTGTAAATAATACAGAACACTCATGCTATCCATTCCCCATGCTGCCCTGTGACCTTCAGTTAAACTATTGCTTTCATCTTTTTCTTTATTACTTGACATCTAATCATTTCACCAAGTCATCTTTCTTCTTCCTGTTATTTGGTGTATTCATTTTCTGTTGCTGTATAAACAATTATTACAAACTAAAACAATGCATATTTATTTGGTCATATTTCTGTGGTCAGGAGTCTAGTAGCTGGGTCCTCTTCTCAAGGACTCAGAAGAATGCAATAGAGGTGTCAGTTGGGCTGTATTCATGTCTGGAAGCTTGACTGGGGAAAAATCTGCTCCCAAGTCAATTCGAATTGTTGTCAGAATTCATTTCCTTGTTGCTGTATGAGGGCTCAAGTGGTTTTCTGGCTGTCAGCTGGAGGCCACCCTCATGTCCTAGAGGACACTTGTAGTTGCTAGAGGTCACATTCTCCTAGAGGTAACCCGCAGTTTCCTGCCAAGTAAATTTTTCAACATGGGCTCTCAATTTATGAAACTACTAGAAAAAAAACTCTAGCTGAAGTCTGCTGAGTCTTAAATAATGTAATGTGAACAGAAACTGAAATCTCATAGTCATTGTGTTATTCGGTTGGTTAGAAGCAAGTCACAGGTCTTGCCTGCACTCTGTGGAGGGAAATGTGCAGCAGTGTGGACAGCAGGGAGGATGAAAATCATGGGGCCACCCCGACTACCCATCTGCCACACCTAAAGTCCATACTTTCATCACACACCTCTTACAAGATCCATTTATCTCTTTAAACATCCTGTACCCCCTGCATCCTCTGTCTCCTTTCACTCAAAGGACTGATTCCAAAGCATACTCTGTAAAGACTCAAAATAATCATCAGGGACATTCCAATTCCCCTTCCTGAAAGATAAGGAGTAATACAAATTTTAAGACAGCATCAGCAAGGGAAGAAATCAGCACATTCCTCCAGGCAATATATCTCCTCTGTGTAGGAGCCATCTCTATTTCACAGACCTGTTAGTGAAGTCTCACATTTGGACAATGGGAACAAAAGCAACCCTCACGCAGGGTGTGGGGCTGCTGCTGCTGCTGCTAAGTCGTTTCAGTCATGTTCCACTCTTCACGACCCCATGGACTGCAGCCCACCAGGCTCCTCCATCCATGGGATTTTCCAGGCAAGAGTACTGGCGTGGGGTGCCATTGCCTTCTCCAGGGGATCTTCCTGACTCAAGGATTGAACCCTGGTCTCCTGCATTGTAGGTGGATTCTTTACCATCTGGGCCACCAGAAAAGCCCTATCCAGGGATACCCAGGCCAAAAATGACTAAGATACCAGTAAATGCAGGCTAAATGCAGGCTGCAGCTCTACAGAGAAAGCTCTTCCATGTATTTCCTGACTAGAACAAATGAGCTCTTGGCAAAATGGGACAGGCACCAAATCCAGAGGAAAACGGATTTTCCTCTTGCTCTTACAGGAACATAATTTTAATTAGTCATTAAGATAGAAATATACTTAAGTTTAATAAACATAAAGTGATTGAATTGCATTTACCTTTTAAAAAGAAGGCGCCTGTGTCAAGAAAATATCATTAATTCTTTTATGTGTCAGTAGATTTGGTAATTATGCATTGTTTTATTGAGCAGCCTGATAAGCACATAAATCACTTGAAATGTCAACACACAAATGTGTTGATTTTGGCTGCCGTTACTTTTGCCTTCAAATATGAGAAAGAACTTACAAAGATAGCTTCATGATCAATTTTAGTGTGGATTTGAAATGGTAATATCTAAACAAGGAGGGTCATTTTCAGTGGGAAAAGGCAAGGTGCAGACAAGTGTATCCTATGTATTCAGAAGACACCACTGTACCTAAGAGAGATCCTGAGAGATTCACGGTGATCCAGTTTGGGACCCCGGCCCAGGGTCTGTTTTGCTTTCTAGTAGACATTGGTTACATTATAACAAATATCATTTGAGATTTTTCAGAATAAACTATATGGTGTATAGTTAATTGTCATATATAATAAGCTATGTGTAATATGTATAATGATATTTAGGTATGTATTCCCTGATAGGAGCTATAAAACAAAAAAAATTTAACCCAAAGAAATATGAAAAAGAATGTGTTACATTACTCTGTCCAGATTCTTTGTTAAATATGTAATTGTTTCCTTCTCAGAGACTATAACAAAAATGTGGAAGTTTGGATACAAGTGATGAGTCTGCTTATACTGGACATCTATATGGTTAATGAGGCATAGTTGCAGTGACCATTGAAAAGATTAAGCTGTAAGAAGCAAATACTTTGAAATATAAGCCACATATACACAAAGGATCTGCACTTTTCAGAAATGGAAAATTGATTTTTAGCAGCTGCTTTCTTTTCTAGCATACCTAAAAGGTGTTATAGGAAATTTCTCCCTAGATGAAAAATTGGCTATGTATTTTGACAAATAATAAACAGGAAAAAGTCAGCACACTAATGTCACCAGAAATTAAAGATAGAATACTATTTGGTAACCTGGCTAAGTCAAAAGATTTCAATTTGCATCATACTATATAAATACATGGTATTTTTTTCCCAAAGGTATACAATGCTACTGAATTGCCCACTGGCCTCATGAGCTATGTATTGGCAATAGATTTTATGCTCTTGAACACTAAACAAGAATTAAAAAATGCCATTTGAAAATGGAGTGATTTATATAAAAATTGATAGCTGGGGAATGCCCAAATTTAGAGATAGAGCTAAAAAGATTGAAAAGCAGAAATGTAGTGTTGAACGGTGGGGTTAGGCATTTTACCAGGATCCTAAAATCCAGAGATGTTAAAGGTTTTGTTCAAGTAGAGTACATGATAAAATCTTAAGTGTCTTTCCTTTTTAAAAGAGCACATTAAAGTTAAAATCTATCAAATTGCCAACATCCGCTGGATCATGGAAAAAGCAAGAGAGTTCCAGAAAAGCATCTATTTCTGCTTTATTGACTGCCAAAGCCTTTGACTGTGTAGATCACAATAAACTATGGAAAATTCTGAAGGAGATGGGAATACCAGACCACCTGATCTGCCTCTTGAGAAATCTGTATGCAGGTCAGGAAGCAACAGTTAGAACTGGTCATGGAACAACAGACTGGTTCCAAATAGGAAAAGGAGTACGTCAAGGCTGAATATTGTCACCATGTTTATTTAACTTATATGCAGAGTACATCATGAGAAATGCTGGACTGGAAGAAACACAAGTTGGAATCAAGATTGCTGGGAGAAATATCAATAACCTCAGATATGCAGATGACACCAGTCTTATGGCAGAAAGTGAAGAGGGGCTAAGGAGCCTCTTGATGAAAGTGAAAGTGGAGAGTGAAAAGGTTGGCTTAAAGCTCAACATTCAGAAAACGAAGATCATGGCATCTGGTCCCATCACTACATGGGAAATAGATGGAGAAACAGTGGAAACAGTGTCAGACTTTATTTTTCTGGGCTCCAAAATCACTGTAGATGGTGACTGCAGCCATGAAATTAAAAGACGCTTCCTCCTTGGAAGGAAAGTTATGACCAACCTAGATAGCATATTCAAAAGCAGAGACATTACTTTACCAACAAAGGTTCGCCTAGTCAAGGCTATGGTCTTTCCTGTGGTCATGTATGGATGTGAGAGCTGGACTGTGAAGAAGACTGAGCGCCCAAGAATTGATGCTTTTGAACTGTGGTGTTGGAGAAGACTCTTGAGAGTCCCTTGGACTGCAAGAAGATCCAACCGGTCCATTCTGAATGAGATCAATCCTGGAATTTCTTTGGAAGGAATGATGCTAAAGCTGAAACTCCAGTATTTTGGCCACCTCATGTGAAGAGTTGACTCATTGGAGAAGACTCTGATGCTGGGAGGGATTGAGGGCAGGAGGAGAAGGGGACGACAGAGGATGAGATGGCTGGATGGCATCACTGACTTGATGGGTGTGAGTCTGAGTGACCTCCGGGAGCTGGTGATGGACAGGGAGGCCGGGCGTGCTGCGGTTCATGGGGTCGCAAAGAGTCGGACACAACTGAGCGACTGATCTGATCTGATGCTATGCTATGCTATGCTAAGTCACTTCAGTCGTGTCCGACTCTGTGTGACCCCATAGACGGCAGCCCACCAGGCTTCCCCGTCCCTGGGATTCTCTAGGCAAGAACACTGGAGTGGGTTGCCATTTCCTTCTCCAATGCATAAAAGTGAAAAGAGAAAGTGAAGTCGCTCAGTCATGTCCGACTCTTAGCGACCCCATGGACTGCAGCCTACCAGGCTCCTCCGTCCGTGGGATTTTCCAGGCAAGAGTACTGGAGTGGGGTGCCATTGCCTTCTCCCCTTATAGGCTATACATTTCTTCATTTACTAACTATGGCAGGTGACTAAGAAAAGCCCTTCACAAATTGTTCAAACCTTCCATTCCAGCCTCCTTTCCTAAGGTTCTTCTGCCATATATTCTAGCCACAAGAAAATCCTCCTCCTGTAAACACAGAAAACTCTTTGAAGATACCACGCATTTGCAAGTACACCTTTCCTTGTCTGGAATGTCCCTCCCTCCTTTTCTCTCTGTCTAACTCATAAGCATCCTCCAACATTCGGGCTCACCTCTGCTCCACTTGCTCCCCACAGCTCCTGGCACTTCATTCCCCTGCCTCAAGGGGTCCATGCTGCTGCTGCTGCTGCTGCTACTAAGTACCCCTGCTGTAATCTATGCAGTCCAAGTCTGCTTCTCCTATAACACCAGAGCTCCACAAGGGAATTTTAGTCACCGGAGTGCTTAGCACATAGTAGGCACTCAATACATATTGGATTAATGTTGGATAAATAGAGTAGAAGATGAAATTTAATAGAAGTGGTTATTTTTGATTAACATGTAGCATAGGGAGTCAGATTTTCTAATAAAAAGAAACTTGAAAATCCTTTAAACTGTATGTCTCATTTTACAAGTGTATTTAAGGAGGTTAATTAACTTACATAAGGTTACCAAGCTAGTATACAGCAGATTAAAAATTCAAATCCATATCATCAAACTTTAATTCTATATTATAAACCATCTGATGGATAACTTTGTTATATAAGCTATACCTTGGTTACTTGGAATTTTACCAGTTCATAAAAATATAAAAATGTTGCAAGTATTAGTGAATACTTGATGACTGATCTGTTATACGAATTATTGTGTTTTGTTTTGTTTTTTTTTTTAATAATTGGAGTAGTTTACTGTTTCCCTGGTGGCTCAGATAGTAAAGAATCTGCTATAATGCAGGAGACCTGGGTTTAATCCCTAGTTCAGGAAGATCCCCTGGAGAAGGGAATGGCTACCCATTCCAGTATTCTTGTCTAGAAAATCTCATGGACAGAGAAACCTAGTGGGCTACAAGTCCATAGGATCACAGAGAGGTGGAGATGACTGAGCAATAACACTGATTTTTTAGGTCAAAGGAAGTAATGAGCACTTTATATGCATATTTTTAAACCAGGGCACTTATGAGCCTTTCACTTTTTTCCAATAAGCATGAATAATGTTTCTAGATTTTATTTTCATGTTCTGCATTTCAGCCCTATACTTTTTAATATGAAGTTTTATGTTTCACTGTGAACCTTAATTGACCCTGAAAGTTTTTAAATGCATCAATTCTAACATCATAGGAAGTGAAAACAGGTCAGATCTTAGTACATATATAATATATATTGTGTCTATAATACATACTATATGTAATAATATGGTATATAGTATATAATATAAAGATATATATTTTTATACATGTATTATGTATAAAATAATAATACACATCTATACAAAAAACTGTTAAGAGCAGATTTAAAAGTGCATGAGTTAATTTACTGAATTTTAAAGTAAAGAATTAAACTTTTTTTTTTTTTTTTTACCTAGCACTAGTGAAGTGAAGCAGAGAAGGCAATGGCAACCCACTCCAGTACTCTTGCCTGGCAAATCCCATGGACGGAGGAGCCTGGTGGGCTGCAGTCCATGGGGTTGCTACGAGTCGGACATGACTGAGCAACTTCACTTTCACTTTTCACTTTCTTGCATTGGAGAAGGAAATGGCAACCCACTCTAGTGTTCTTGCCTGGAGAATCCCAGGGACGGGGGAGCCTGGTGGGCTGCCGTCTATGGGGTCGCGCAGAGTTGGACACGACTGAAGCAACTTAGCAGCAGCAGCAGTGAAGTGAAAGTGAAGTCGCTAAGTCGTGTCCGACTGTTTGCGACCCCATAGACTGTAGCCTACCAGGCTTCTCCCTCCATAGGATTCTCCAGACAAGAGTACTGGAATGGGTTGCCATTTCCTTCTCCAGGAGATTTTCCCGACCCAGGGATCGAACTGGGGTCTCCTGCATTCCAGGGAGACACTTTAACCTCTGAGCTACCAGGGAAGCCCAGATACTACACAAGTGAAATACAAAAAACAATCAAGACACTTCAAGCAAAGATAAAATCAGAGTCAGTTTATTTATTTCAAAAGGGTAAAATATTTTTTATTTTAACCCAAACTTGATTTCAGGAACAAGAATAAACAAGACATTTTAGAGCAGAGAGTGTATGACCTTTATTTATTGCTTTGGTATACAAAAATTATTCATTTCCCAAAGATTTCTGGGCACAGCACCAACATACAGACATTACAATTAAATTCAATTAAAACCTATCACTGAAAGCCCATACTTCATATTTACAACAAAGAGTAAAGAAAAACAATGAGAATTATTCTTAAGGAATATTTTGTCCAATCAAAAAATACCTTCCATTTTTCCTAGTGGATATGCCACACTGAGACTTGCTAAATTGTAGAAAATATTATGCCAGAACAGAAAACTAGTGCAGTGCCTTATATGGATTATAAGAGATTTTTATTATATTTATTTCTGATTATTTTTTTCCAGAGTAATCAGCATAAGAGGGAATATAACATACCTTAGCATGAAAAAGAATCTACAGACAGCAAGCAGAAAGATCCTTCCGACTCCTGCATTCTTCCTTTTACTTAGTCTGGAATGGAAGAAGATGGAGCAAAGATATGTTTGAGGAGTAAATCAATGAAATTTTAAAATTGTAGAAACCATAGTCTTTCTGTGTACGTTTGTGTGTGTGTGCAACTTTGCTTAGTACTGTGATGTGTGACCCATGTGGGTTCATCATAATATGCAGTCTGTCATGGGCAGCTCAGAAGCTGTCTGGTTGTGAATGGGTTGCCATTGATGCCAGGGAACAGGTGGACACACAGATGACATCTGGAACTGCACTTTTCAGGACTCTCTGCTCCTCATTGATCTGGATGGAGTTCATCAGTGTAATGACCTCTCTGGCATTTTACTTCTGTGTACTCCGGGCCCCTACAATTGAGGGCAGTTCATGCATAATCACAGTAGTATCCCTGAGAGTCCCATTCTTTGGAGTTTATCTTATTCCAAGACAATGGACATATAAAACCCTGTCAGATGAACTCTGGGTCATATGCAGCTATTCCTCTTTCACGCCATTTGCAGCTTTGGACAAGAATTCTTTTCGGCCTTTCAGTTGATTCCCTGCCTGATATTCCAGCCCTTATCAAAGTTAGCCTCACCAATAGTCCCTAAGAAGAGAATCCAGTTACTGAGGGGACACAGTCTTATGCCTCTGTCTTTGCTCCATGATATGTATATCATGTTTGGAACTTTACCTGTTGTTTTCTACCAGACCTCTGCAAAGCCCCGGCAGTCCCCATTTGATACCCCTTCTTTCACTCTACTTATATAGTACTGCTTACATAGTACTTATTGTTGGACTTCTCTGAGATCTGCAACTTTCTGCCACAGGTCTCTTGTCTTTTCTCACCCTTGGGTCCCCCAGATTCCATCAGCCACACTTAACATGCTGTCTCCCAAGACACTTGGGACCAACTGGCCTGACTTCACCTCTTTTCATTGTCCCTATGTTTATCGTCCCTCTGATCCAGCCTCTTTAGTCAACTTGGAGTTCACATTTGCAGAGTCCATATTTCCAGCCCTTGCAAGAGAATCCAACCCATACTGCTTCACTTAGCCTCCTGATTCTAAAATTTACTTGGCAAAATGACATTGGGCTTGATATTCTACTAGTTTCTCCTACGTGTCCCCACATCTTTACCTACCTACTTCTGAGCTAGAGGTGTTAACTCACTCTTATTCCTGAAGGCTGTCATTGGCTGTCATTTTGGTGCTCGTTACCTTGATGAAAGCTCTGATTAAATTGAATGAACAGTGCAAAAAAGCAAGAGACCCTGTCCTTTAACCTATCAGATTGTCCCTGGGTTTTCCATTCTCACTACCACTCTTTGATCCTAGGGACCTTTCCTTCATTCTGCATTACTGACAAAGCATTAAAGTCATTCTCATTAACTTTTTTCCTGCCAAAATTTGGCAGTGCTTCCGAATTCACAGTGCCAGGCAAGGACTATAAACATGAAATTCTTAATACTGTCTTAAAATTTCTCTTTCAGGAAAGTCTTTTTCATCCCTCAACATTTCCTTACATATTTACACATCGTTTTTCCTTGCTGCTAATCTCTGAAGAAAAATTGACTCTGCTGTATTTTAAAAATGAGCCCAGTCTATGTTCCTGACCCAATTTCTTTCCATTTTATCTGTTTACCATCTAATAAGCATGTTCTTAGATACTAACATATGCAGACCATGCAATAAACTTGGAAGATGCAAGGATGACTAAACCATGATTAGAGGACCCTTGGGAGAAGGCAATGGCACCCCACTCCAGTACTCTTGCCTGGAGAATCCCATGGGCGGAGGAGCCTGGTAGGCTGCAGTTCATGGGGTCGTGAAGAGTCGGACACGACTGAGTGACTTCACTCTCACTTTTCACTTGGATGCATTGGAGAAGGAAATGGCAACCCACTTCAGTGTTCTTGCCTGGAGAATCCCAGGGACGGGGAGCCTGGTGGGCTGCCGTCTATGGGGTCGCACCGAGTTGGACACGACCGAAGCGACTTAGCAGCAGCAAGGAGCGCAAAATCTAGTAGACAACAAACATCCATGAAGAGATTATTGTGAACACAGTGCGGCATCTACTATGATGGAGGGATCAGCTGAATAACATAGACTGGATTGAAAAAAGGCTTAGAGCCTCTTTTATTCAAGTTTCACATGAATGTCAAATGTCAGTGTATTAATTTTGGTGTGTTGATGTACTAATTTTGTGTCTCAATCAGTACCGAGAAGATAAAAACAAAATTTGTTGAACATCTAGTTTTGTACTAGGCATCACACAGTATAAGAAAAGCTGGGTTGGGAGAGGTGTGGCAGTACATGTTCAGATCAGATCAGATCAGTCGCTCAGTCGTGTCCGACTCTTTGCGACCCCATGAACCGCAGCATGCCAGGCCTCCCTGTCCATCACCAGCTCCCGGAGGTCACCCAGACTCACACCCATCAAGTCAATGTTAGGAAGGCAATAAATATTTTTTAATTACTTTCATTAAATTTTGTTACTGTTATACATGGTTTTAAAAAATCTTTAAGGTATGTATGTTAAATTTTGATTTCCAAAAAACTTATAATAAGAAAATGATAAAATTTATGAAAGATAATTATATTGACTTTCCTTATTATCTATTATGAAAAATAAATTTTAATATAATTTATGAAATATTTCAGATTTCATTATTTCGTATTTACCTGATTTCGCTATAGCTATCATATGCCAAAGGCAGCAAAAATCTAGAAACATGAAAACTAATTATACAAAATGAATTCAACTAACAGAAGAAAATCTTTCTTTAAAATGAATGGCTCATGTTAGTGGTATGGTTGCAGTAATGAAAAGAAGTTATGTGAAATGCCAAAAAATAAAATAAAGAGCTTTGATTTTTAAACACAAGTATACTAGCTTTTATTAGGCCTAGACTTATGTTGGGCAAGCAGAATTTCTTTAAAAACATTCAGTTCAGTCGCTCAGTCGTGTCCGACTCTTTGTGACCCCGTGAATCCCAGCACGCCAGGCCTCCCTGTCCATCACCAACTCTCAAGTTCACTGAGACTCACGTCCATCGTGTCGGTGATGCCATCCAGCCATCTCATCCTCTGTCATCCCCTTCTCCTCCTGCCCCCATTCCCTCCCAGTATCAGAGTCTTTTCCAATGAGTCAACTCTTCGCATGAGGTGGCCAAAGTATTGGAGTTTCAGCCTCAGCATCAGTCCTTCCAAAGAAATCCCAGGGCTGATTTCCTTCAGAATGGACTGGTTGGATCTCCCTGCAGTCCAAGGGACGCTCAAGAGTCTTCTCTAACACCAGAGTTCAAAAGCATCAATTCTTTGGCGTTCAGCCTTCTTCACAGTCCAGCTCTCACATTCATACATGACCACTGGAAAAATCATAGCCTTGACTAGACGGACCTTTGTTGGCAAAGTAATGTCTCTGCTTTTGAATATGCTATCTAGGTTGGTCATAACTTTTCTTCCAAGGAGTAAGCATCTTTTAATTTCATGGCTGCAGTCACCATCTGCAGTGATGTTGGAGCCCAGAAAAATAAAGTCTGACACTGTTTCCACTGTTTCCCCATTTATTTCCCATGAAGTGATGGGACCAGATGCCATGATCTTCCTTTTCTGAATGTTGAGCTTTAAGCCAACTTTTTCACTCTCCACTTTCACTTTCATCAAGAGGCTTTTTAGTTCCTCTTCACTTTCTGCCATAAGAGTGGTGTCATCTGCATATCTGAGGTTATTGATATTTCTCCCAGCAATCTTGATTCCAGCTGTGCTTCTTCCAGCCCAGCGTTTCTCATGATGTACTCTGGATAGAAGTTAAATAAGCAGGGTGACAACATACAGTCTTGACATACTCCTTTTCCTATTTGGAACCAGTCTGTTGTTCCATGTCCAATTCTAACTGTTGCTTCCTGACCTAGATATAGGTTTCTCAAGAGGCAGGTCAGGTGGTCTGGTATTCCCATCTCTTTCAGAATTTTCCACAGTTTATTGTGATCCACACGGTCAAAGGCTTTGGCATAGTCAATAAAGCAGAAACAGATGTTTTTCTGGAACTCTCTTGCTTTTTCCATGATCCAGTAGATGTTGGCAATTTGATCTCTGGTCCCTCTGCCTTTTCTAAAACCAGCTTGAACATCTGGAAGTTTACAGTTCACGTATTGCTGAAGCCTGGCTTGGAGAATTTTGAGCGTTACTTTACTAGCGTGTGAGATGAGTGCAATTGTGCGGTAGTTTGAGCATTCTTTGGCATTGCCTTTCTTTGGGATTGGAATGAAAACTGAGCTTTTCCAGTCCTGTGGCCACTGCTGAATTTTCCAAATTTGCTGGCATATTGAGTGCAGTACTTTCACAGCATCATCTTTCAGGATTTGAAATAGCTCAACTAGAATTCTATCACCTCCACTAGCTTTGTTTGTAGTGATGCTAAGGCCCACTTGACTTCACATTCCAGGATGTCTGGCTCTAGGTCAGTGATCACACCATCATGATTATCTTGGTCATGAAGATCTTTTTTATACAGTTCTTCTGTGTATTCTTGCCACCTCTTCTTAATATCTTCTGCTTCTGTTGCCGCTGCTGCTGCTGCTGCCAAGTCGCTTCAGTCATGTCCGACTCTGTGCGATCCCATAGACGGATGTGCCTGGGACTCTCTAGGCAAGAACACTGGAATGGGTTGCCATTTCCTTCTCCAATGCATGAAAGTGAAAAGTGAAAGTGAAGTCACTCAGTAGTGTCCGACCCTTAGCGACCCCATGGACTGGAGCCTACCACGCTCCTCTGTCCATGGGATTTTCCAGACAAAAGTACTGGGGTGGGGTGCCATTGCCTTCCCCGCTGCTTCTGTTAGGCCCATACAATTTCTGTCCTTTATTGAGCCCATCTTTACATGAAATGTTCCCTTGGTATCTCTAATTTTCTTGAAGAGATCTCTAGTCTTTCCCATTCTGTTGTTTGCCTCTATTTCTTTGCATTGATCACTGAGGAAGGCTTTCTTATCTCTTCTTGCTATTCTTTGGAACTCTGCATTCAGATGTTTTTATCTTTCCTTTTCTCCTTTGCTTTTTCTCTTCTTTTCACAGCTTTTTGTAAGGCCTCCTCAGACAGCCATTTTGCTTTTTTGCATTTCTTTTCCATGGGGATGGTCTTGATCCCTGTCTCCTGTACAATGTCACGAACCTCATTCCATAGTTCATCAGACACTCTATCTATCAGATCTAGGCCCTTAAATCTATTTCTCACTTCCACTGTATAATCATAAGGGATTTGATTTAGGTCATACCTGAATGGTCTAGTGGTTTTCCCTACTTTCTTCAATTTCAGTCTGAATTTGGCAATAAGGACTTCATGGTCTGAGCCACAGTCAGCTCCTGGTCTTGTTTTTACTGACTGTATAGAGCTTCTCCATCTTTGGCTGCAAAGAATATAATCAAACTGATTTCAGTGTTGACCATCTGTTGATGTCCATGTGTAGAGTCATCTCTTGTGTTGTTGGAAGAGGGTGTTTACTATGACCAGTGCATTTTCTTGGCAAAACTCTATTAGTCTTTGCCCTGCTTCATTCCATATTCCAAGGCCAAATTTGCCTGTTACTCCAGGTATTTCTTGACTTTCTACCTTGCATTCTTGTCCCCTATAATGAAAAGGATATCTTTTTTGGGTGTTAGTTCTAAAAGGTCTTGTAGGTCTTCATAGAACCATTCAACTTCAGCTTCTTCAGCATTTCTGGTTGGGGCATAGACTTGGATTACTGTGATATTGAATGGTTTGCTTTGGAAATGAACAGAGATCATTCTGTCATTTTTGAGATTGCATCCAAGTACTGCATTTTGGACTCTTTTGTTGTTAGAAGTTTCTTAAATATGATTTTTTTTCATTTGAAGATTGAATGTGTTTTGAATGTATATTGCAAAATGGAACACATCATGTCATTATTACTGAAAATGAGATAGCTTAGCAGAGTCTATGCTAGCCTTCATGTCCATTCTTCTTAAGATGTAAAAACAAGGATGACTGAAGTCCTTACCCAGGGACTACTGTGTTTTTTAAATTTTTAAATATTTCAGTCATGTACAGAGAATAATATAATGCCTAAATCTAACCAAAGTTAGCATCATACCATATTTACTTCATATATAGAGATATTGTATGTGTATATATATATATATACACACATACATGTTTATAGCAAAAGGTACATTATCAGAATACATTTACTCAAAGAAAACTGGAAACCTGTATGGCACAGAAAAGAGAGAGGGAAAGCAAAGAATCCTTCAATAGACTTACCATTATTATAGATGTCAAGCCAGACTTTACAGTTTTCAAAAACATATTCCTTCTGTGTTACATGAACTATTCTAAAGTAAAAGAAAAAGACTTCCCAAATTCTTTTATAAAATCATGATTTCCTGATACTAAAACTGCGGAAAAGTACAAGAAAGGAAATGATTTAGAATCTTACTTGTAAAATGCCAGAATGTAAAAAGCATTAGAACATTACTAAATTGAATCCATCAAGGTTTAAATATGTTTACTAATAAAAAATAATTTATCAAAGAAATGCATAAAATGATCTTCCTAAAAAAATCTACTAATGTTACTCACCAAGATAGGAAATTGAAAGTGGAAAATGTATATATCTTGCTGGTAGGAATATAAACTGATAAAATCATTTTGGAAATTGCTAAGTAAATTTATAAAATTGCACGTTTGTGCACTCTACAACCAAAAAATCTATTTGTAGTTTGCTATTGTTATCATTCAGTAGCTTTGTCTGTCTGACTCTTTGAGATCCCATGGACTGCAGCACACCAGGCTCTCCAGTCCATCACCATCTCCTGGAGTTTGCTCAATTTCATGAATTGGTGATGTTATCTAACCATCTTATCCTCTGCCATTCCCTACTCCTTTTGCCTTCAGACTTTCCATGCATCAGGGCCTTTCCAATGAATTGGCTTTTCACATCCAATGGCCAATCTATTGGAGCTTTAGCTTCAGCATCAGTCCTTCTAATGAATATTCAGGGTTGATTTCCTTTAGGAATGACTGGTTTAATCTTACCGTCCAAGGGACTCTCAAGTGTCTTCTCCACCAACACAATTCAAAGGCATCAATTCTTTAGCACTCAGGCTATTTTATGGTCCATCTCTCACATCTGTACATAACTACCAGAAAAACCATAGCTTTGACTGTACAGACCATTGTCAGCAAAGTAACATCTCTGCTTTGTAATACTCTAAGTTTGTCATAGCTTTATTTCCAAGAAGCAAGCGTCTTTTAATTTCATGGCTGCTGTCACCATGTACAGGGATTTTTCAGCCCAAGAAAATATTCTGTCACTGCTTCCACTTTTCCCCTTATTTTCCATGAAGTGATGGAAGCAGATGCCATGATCTTAGTTATTTGGATGTTGAATTTTAAGCCAGCTTTTTCACTCTCCTCTTTCACCATCATCAAGAGGCTCTTTCGTTCCCTTTCACTTTCTGCTATTAGAATGATAGCATCTGCATATCTGAAGTTGTTATTTCTCTTGGCAGTCTTGATTTCAGCTTGTGATTCATCCAGCCCAGCATTTCATGTGATGTACTCTGCATATAAGTTAAATAAGTATCATCACTAAAAAATTCTGAGTACTATATACACCAGGAAACAAGTACAAGAAGGTTAACACCATTTTTTTTCTATTTTTTAATAATTTTTAATGGTTACTCTGTTTCTAATTATTACAAAATATAGACTATATTCCGTGTGTTGTAAAATGCATTCTTGTAGCCTCTATTACACCCAAGAACTGTACCTCCGACTCCTCCATCCCTGTATTTCCCCTCCCCTCCCTCTTTTCACTGGTAACCACTGGTAGTTTGTTCTCTGTATGTGTGAGTCTCATAGCACTGATTTTAAAAAAGAAAACTGGAAATAGTTAAGTACTCATATCAGTAGACTAGGTAGATGTATTGACTTATATGTACATGTGGAATACTACAGAATCATTAAAGTAAATATGCCTTATAAACAAACATATTGATAAATCTTAGTAATATAATATTGAATGAAAAAGACAAGTCCCAAAATATCACTGTATGTCTCTCCTTTATGAATTTTTAAAACACTTGGAACTAAATATTATTTAGAGGTCCATTCATATCTAGTAAAACTGTGCTTGAAAAAGTAAGGAAATAACGGAAAATGTATGACTAGTAAATACGTTCCAGAGAAGCAGGAAAACAGTGGAAAATGCGCATATAGGTACTATCAGCGTCTTAGGTTGATTGGGTTCATGACTGCTCATTAAAGGAGACATATGTATAATCATCTCAATATGAATAGACAATAATTTGATACAATTCATCACTTATTCATGACTTTTAAATTCTGAAACAAGTCACAGGAGGAAAAGTCCTTAATATAATCAAATATATCTTTAAAAAAGCAATACCAAAAAGCATTCTCACTGCAGAAGCATTAGATACATTGTTTCAATGTCTATGTTTTTATTGTTGGAATACCTTTTGTGTCTGGGGGGCGGGAGCCAGGTCAGGGCTCACTGCGAGGCATGCGAGATTTTAGTTCCCCTCCCAGGGATCAAACCTGTGTTCCCTGAGTGGAAGCACAGATTCTTAACCACTGGACTGCCAGGGAAATCCCTTTTGTTGGATTACTTTTAATTATAATTTCCATCTTGAAAATACAAGATGTTATTTTGATCTGCAAGTTAAAATAATATGTTATATCAGAATGATTCTTCATAATTTAACTTCCAATCTCTCCAACAACAATGACATATCTTGCTTTTAAAGTATAATTTCTACCTGATCTTTTATGCCACTTGATGTTACTTGTTAAAGAAAATGTTACTCTACAAAAGAGTTTGAGGCAATGCATTACAAGGTCATGCTTTTTCAGAACAGATGGTATTAAAAAGCATATCCAGTATTTTCTCCATAGCGTTTTCGCTGTAAGTATCTTTGCTATAAGCATTTTTTGCCACATTTTCACTGCATAACTAATTTTTAATCAGGCAGTTTGACCATGAAATAACTGGTTATAGTTTTGTTTTGACAATTTGCTTTCAACTGGTTGAAATGAATTAGTACTTCTTCTGGATAGTGACATTGTTCATGGCTTTATTAAACAGACATATGAGGTCATGCCCCAAGAGTTGGTTATTTTGAAATACTTTGTGTAGGAGCAGGAAGTGGCCAGAGTCAAAGGCCTGGAAGGTGCAGAGTTGACACTTCCCACAGAACTTTGGAATATCAATAGACATATAACAGGATGTCAAGAACCAACAACAATGCCGAATCTTTCATAATACAATACGAAGCTAACTACAAATATGTATCCTAGTATGGAAACAAATGCTCTCTTAATGAAGGAAGAAAGTCTAGCAAAAAAAAAAAAAAAACTAGTGTGATGCCCAACAAAGTAATCAGCAAGCAAAAAAAAAATAAAAGATGTTTCAATGAATGCAAAACTTTGAGGACCAGAATAGGTACAACCTGCAAAAAAAGAATATGTTATATGTGTAGTATTGCTATGGGAGAAGGCAGTGGCAACCCACTCCAGTACTCTTGCCTGGAAAATCCCATGTACAGAGGAGCCTGGTAGGCTGCAGTTCATGGGGTCGTGAAGAGTCGGACATGACTGAGCAACTTCACTTTGACTTTTCGCTTTCATGCGTTGGAAAAGGAAATGGCAACTCACTCCAGTGTTCTTGCCTGGAGAATCCCAGGGACAGGGGAGCCTGGTGGGCTGCCATCCATGGGGTCACATAGAATCGGACATGACTGAAGCGACTTAGCAGCAGAAGCAGCAGTATTGCTCCGAATCTAATGACTTCCCTGGTGGCTCAGATGGTAAAGCGTCTAGTCAAGGCTATGGTCTTTCCTGTGGTCATGTGTGGATGTGAGAGCTGGACTGTGAAGAAGGCTGAGCACCGAAGAATTGATGCTTTTGAAGTGTGGTGTTGGAGAAGACTCTTGAGAGTCCCTTGGACTGCAAGGAGATCCAACCAGTACATTCTGAAGGAGATCAGCCCTGGGATTTCTTTGGAAGGAATGATGCTCAAGCTGAAACTTCAGTATTTTGGCCACCTCATGTGAAGAGCTGACTCATTGGAGAAGACTCTGATGCTAGGAGGGATTGGGGGCAGGAGGAGAAGGGGACGACGGAGGATGAGATGGCTGGATGGCATCACCGACACGATGGACGTGAGTCTCAGTGAACTCAAGAGTTGGTGATGGACAGGGAGGCCTGGCATGCTGCAATTCATGGGGTAGCAAAGAGTTGGACACGACTGAGCGACTGAACTGAACTGAACAATATCTACAATGAGGGAGACCCTGGTTCAATCCCTGGGTCAGGAAGATCTCCTGGAGAAGGAAATGACAACCCAGTCCAGTATTCTTGCCTAGAAAATCCCATGGACGGTGGAACCTGGTAGGCTACAGTCCATGGGGTCACCAAGAGTCAGATTAACACTTTCAATACTCTCAAAATGTGTGTAGGTATGAATCTACACACATTTTAAAAGTGTTGAAAAGTGTTAGTCACTCAACCATGCCTGACTCTTTGCAACCCCATGGACTGTAGCCCACCAGGCACCTCTGTCCATGGGATTCTCCAGGCAAGAATATTGGAGTGGGTTGCCATTTCCTACTCCAGGGGATCTTCCCAACCCAGGGACTGAACCCATGTCTCCTGCATCTCCTGCATTGGCAGGCAGGTTCTCTACCACTAGTGCCCCCTGGCAATGGGCTGGGAAGCCCCATTTTAAGCGTATTCAAATATTCTCTATTTCATGATAAAGTCATTTTAGTTTTGTTATTAATTTTTCATGCTTAGTGTTTATGTGCTTTATAATGTCCCCATTTTATTTTAGGTTATTTTTTATCTTTTATGGTAAAATTGCCTTATAACCAATTAGTTACATGCAAAATATCTGTGGCAAAGATGTCTACATCAAAGATTCCTATGGCAAAGTACCTAGAACCATTTAAAGTGTAGTAAATTTTATTTGTGAGCTCTGTCCCAAGTGTCCCCTAAAGGGAGATATGGAAAAATCATTTGTGTTGGGCCTGTAGTGATACTGTTTCCCATAAAGATGGGTCAAAGCTTATATTCTGATTCATAAACTGGTATTTCAGCATTTCTTGAAATATACCAGATTTCTCTGTTGTGGGAAAAACATGTCAAAATAACCTATTTAAGTATGACAAGCCACAAGATAAGAGACTGATCTTGTGAGTTGTCTATGAGGATGAACAGCTCTTTTTTCAAGTTTTTGTTTTTATGCTTCCCTGCTGTTTCCAATATGAATAACTTTCTAAAATTGTATTTTTAGTGTTATTCTAATAATTTCTACATGATACCTCTTTTCTTTAAATTGGTGCTTGAATTGCATTAAAATATCTTTAGATTTCTGGATCCTTAAGTACTTGTATCCAATAAGAAGGAGTTATACCCCAACTTTCTGTTTATTTCATTTTATTTCATATTATGTTTAAAATGTCAGAAATTTTGTGCCTGAAATCTCAGATGGGATATTAATTAGTATTATTACAGAGATGTTCAACCACAGGGACTATCTCATGAAAGTCTTCACTTAAATCTGTTAAGTGGGCTTTCAGAGAAGTGAGGTATAACCTGGAGAGTTTTAAAAATCTTGAATACATATAGGGAAAAAATTAAGCAAGTTTAGTATAGTAAATTTGTTCCAGGGGATTCACTAATTCCATACCTAATTTAAGATTGTGGTTTATGAGCCATTTTACAATAATAGAAAATATAGTGCATGAATAGTCTTAAAGAATGTGATTTTACACATGTAAGGTTGGCGCTGACTGCACAAAGAAGTGAGCACTTGTTCTAGACAGGCATGTATACAGGAGTCCCTTAATGTGTCAATTTTAGAAAGAAGGAAGTATGAGTATCTTATTGTTCACATGCCGTCAAAAAGAACATTTTGTGAAAGTTATGTACCCTATTCTTGAGCCATATCATTATAACTTGTTAGGCATATACCTAACAGGTTTGGGACTTCATTAGAGATATTTCAGGTCATATTGCACTGTGGGGCTTAATTAAAATATGTTCATCAGCTAGTATTCAGATTTTATCAGCATTCAGCACCCAGTTTTATATTTTTCCACTTAATAAGCTCAAAAGACCTTGGAAACTATGCTAAAGAGAATAAATAATAAATTAGTATTGAGACATAAAGAAAATCTTAATGAGATGAAATTCAAGTATATATGAGCTGCTCCTACTTCCACCTGGAAACAAAATAAATCAAAAATAATGTCAATAACAGCAGAAGAATACAGATAAGACACTTTACCATAAATATATTAATATAAAGAAATAAAGCATGTTGATTTCATGCAAATTCAGAGAGGGACTCTATAACCATGGCTTCTAATGAGACTCTCCAAGAAGACAACTATAATTTATGGTGACTGGAGTTCTGATAAGTTAGATAGCCTTACCTGTCCTTCTTATACAAATAAAATGTTGACAATGTTACTGACTGTACATTTGAATGGGAATAATTGGTCTCCTTGTTAACCATGTGATATGTACAGTGTGTACAAAAGATATATATATTTTTTTAATGTTGTGCTTTAGAGCAGTCCACTTTTCTGTTTCAATAGCTCTTAACCTTGTAATCTGCAGGCAGTGCTCTTCCTGCGGAGCCATCACCCGCCCATTCCCCTCCAATCACTTCAGGGCAACATGCTGACCCAGGCTGTTTTTCAGATGTTGATATTGATGTTACATTTTCCCAAAGCAATTTCCAGCATTTACTTCATCCTGATTCCTAAGAGGCCATGCCCCTTTCTACTTTCTTTTGTAAGGACAAGGAGAGAGAATTACATCTAGGTTTTCTTTGCATTGTTGCTGTTTTAGCCTAAAAATCAGTCACAATAAAACATGCACATACTCAGTTAAGACCAAAAAGTCTAGAATTAAGGCCCGCATGATCTCATGAAACATGATGTACAGGACTCTAAGGATGATTTACAAATTGTAGGAATGGCAAAGTTTTATATCAACAGCAAGCATGGTACATAAAAATATTCTGTGTTTTCTGTCAACCTTCCAACTTTTCATGGGCCTCTAAATATTGAAGATATGAAATGTGACTTGCCATTGCAGCATACTGTATGCTATGGATGTGTTTATTTTCAGAATTCTCTCGATTTTCATTTATTTGTTACAGAACAAGGAGATTTCTATAAATATACATATTGATACACATATTTGTGTATAGATGTTTTGTGCTTGTAAATGTCAGTATCTAAGATATGTAATGGTTATACAAAACACAAATGCCTTTGATAAGATTATATTCAGTAAGGTAGTTGTCAAAGATATATATTCAACAGCTCTTTTAAGTCAACAATCAACCAAATTCTGACTACTGAAGGACATGCCAGTTCATTAAATCTTTACCTTTATAAAAAGATGCAGGTTTCTATATAGGCTGTCCTTTCATTGTGCTTTGAAAAAGCACTAGATAGAAAACTATTTCAATTCTTACTTGAAAGTTATGTTATTGTTTTCTAAATTACATGAATATCATTTACTGGTCATTTTCTTTGTTTTCTACTTCATTTGGGCTTTGGCACTGCTATAATTAAAGTATTTAAAAAATACTTATTGGATATCATCATGCTATTTTATCAAAGACTTGTTTAAGTCTCCATTAATCTATGAATAATTACTCTATCAATTACAGAGTAATTCAATTAGTCACCACCCTGAGTGGTTCATGGAATGAGTCAAAGTTCCCATCCTAACCAAAATCAGGCTTGAGAGGTAAATAAATAAGATATGTTCATTCTACTTTCAGTATGGTCTTATTTTTTAGGAACTCAGCATAAAGTCACTTAAATAACCCAATGAGAAAAATGTGATTATTTTCACTACTAATTTTCAAAGTTTTACATTTCTCTTCAGAAATGTTTTAACCTTTCTGACATAGGTTTTAGAGAAACTGGGAAATAGATTACCTATTAACTTGATGTCAATTTTAAGCTGGTTTTAGAAAAGGCAGAAGAACCAGAGATCAAATTGCCAACATCCGCTGGATCATGGAAAAAGCAAGAGAGTTCCAGAAAAACATCTATTTCTGCTTTATTGACTATGCCAAAACCTTTGACTATGTAGATCACAATAAACTGTGGAAAATTCTGAAAGAGATGGGAATACCGGACCACCTGATCTGCCTCTTGAGAAATCTGTATGCAGGTCAGGAAGAAAGAGTTAGAACTGGTCATGGAACAACAGACTGGTTCCAAATAGGAAAAGGAGTACATCAGGGCTGTATATTGTCACCATGTTTATTTAACTTACATGCAGAGTACATCATGAGAAATGCTGGACTGGAAGAAACACAAGTTGGAATCAAGATTGCTGGGAGAAATATCAATAACCTCAGATATGCAGATGACACCACTCTTATGGCAGAAAGTGAAGAGGAACTAAAAAGCCTCTTGATGAAAGTGAAAGTGGAGAGTGAAGAGGTTGGCTTAAAGCTCAACATTCAGAAAACGAAGATCATGGCATCTGGTCCCATCACTACATGGGAAATAGATAGAGAAACAGTGGAAACAGTGTCAGGCTTTATTTTTCTGGGCTCCAAAATCACTGCAGATGGTGACTGCAGCCATGAAATTAAAAGACGCTTACTCCTTGGAAGGAAAGTTATGACCAACCTAGATAGCATATTCAAAAGCAGAGACATCACTTTGCCAACAAAGGTTCGCCTAGTCAAGGCTATGGTCTTTCCTGTGGTCATGTATGGATGTGAGAGCTGGACTGTGAAGAAGGCTGAGTGCTGAAGAATTGATGCTTTTGAACTGTGGTGTTGCAGAAGACTTTTGAGAGTCCCTTGGACTGCAAGGAGATCCAACCAGTCCATTCTGAAGATCAGCCCTGGGATTTCTTTGGAAGGAATGATGCTAAAGCTGAAACTCCAGTATTTTGGCCACCTCATGTGAAGAGTTGACTCATTGGAAAAGACTCTGATGCTGGGAGGGATTGGGGGCAGGAGGAGAAGGGGACGACAGAGGATGAGATGGCTGGATGGCATCACTGACTCGATGGATGTGAGTCTGAGTGACCTCCGGGAGTTGGTGATGGACAGGGAGGCCTGGCGTGCTGCAGTTCATGGGGTCGCAAAGAGTCGGACACGACTGAGCCACTGATCTGATCTGATCTGAACTATAATTGTTTGAGAATAATTTTTCAAAACAATTCAAAACAAAATTTATATAGAATATTAAAAAATTCTCATCAAAAATACAGAAAATTAAGTTATTTTAATTTATGTATCATTAAGTAAATTAACATAAGGGTATTAGATTCAGCCCTTGTAATATTATTTTATTACCTCCAAATATTTATAATGTTGGTTGTTTCATCTTTTTTATTGAAATATAATTGATTTACAATGTTTCAGGTGTACAGCAAGATGATTCAAATGTGCATCTTCTTTTTTCAGATTGTTTTCCATTATAGGTTATTACAAGAGATTGAATATAGTTCTCTATGCTAAACAGTAGGTCCTTGTTGGTTATCTATTTATATATGCTATAATAGTATGTGTATGTTAATCCCAAATGTATCCCTCCCCCACCATTTTCCCTTTGGTAACATTGGTTTGTTTTCTGTCTAAGTCCATTTCTGTTTTATAAATAAGTCATTTGTATCAGTTTTTTTAAATCCCACGTATAAGTGATATCATATGATATTTATCTTTGACTTACATAGTATGATAATCTCTAGATCCATCCATGTTGCTGCAATGGCATTATTTCATTCCTTTTTATGGCTAAGTAATATGTCATAATATAATAATATGTACCACATCTTTATGCATTCTTCTATTGATGGACACTTAGGTTGCTTCCTTATGTTGACTATTGTAAATAGTACTGCTATGAGCATCAAGTTGTTTCTGTCTTTTCAAGTTAGTTTCCTCCAAATATATTCTCAAGAATGGGATTGATGGATCATATGGTAGCTCTATTTTTAGTTTTTTGAGGAACCTCCATATTGTTCTCTGTAGTGGTTGTACCAATTTACATTCCTACCAACCTTGTAGGATGGTTCCTTTTTCTCCACACTCTTCCCAGCAATTATTTTTTTAATCTAATTTTATTTTTTCATTTGTTTTTGTTTTTTTTAGTATAAATTTATTTATTTTAATTGGAGGCTAATGACTTTACAATATTGTATTGGTTTTGCCGTACATCAACATGAATCCACCACAGGTGTACATGTGCTCCCCATCCTGAACCCCCCTCCCACCTCCCTCCCTGTACCATCCCTCTGGGTCATTCCAGTACACCAGCCCCAAGCATACTGTAGCCTGCATCAAACTTGGACTGGAGATTCGTTTCATATATGATATTATACATGTTTCAATGCCATTCTCCCAAATCATCCCACCCTCTCCCTCTCCCACAGAGTCCGAAAGACTGTTCTATACATCTGTGTCTCTTTGGCTGTCTCGCATACAGGGTTATTGTTACCATCTTTCTAAATTCCATATATACCAGCAATTATTATTTGAAGACTTTTTGATGGGCCATGAGGAAGACCTGGGTTTGATGCCTGGGTTGGGAAGATCCCCTGGAAGAGGGCATGATAATCCACTCTTGCCTGGAGAATCCCATGGGTAGAGAAGCCTGATGGGCTACAGTCTATGGGGTTGCAAAGAGTTGGACAGGACTGAGCAACTAAGCACAGCACATTTTAAAACAGAGTCAAGTGACACTTCACTGTAGTTTTCATTTGGCATTTCTCTGATAATTAGTGATGTTGAACATCTTTCATGTGTTTTTTGGCCATATGCATGTCTTCTTTGGAGAAATGTCTATTTAGATCTTCTGCCCATTTTTTGATTTAGTGGGTTATTTTATATTGAGCTGCATAAGCTATTTATATATTTTGGACACTGATTCCTTAATGGTTACCTCATTTGCAAATATTTTTTTCCAGTTCTGTTAGTTGTCTTTTTGTTTATGATTTCCTTTGCTGACAAAAGCTTTTAAGTTTAATTAGGTCGCATTTGTTTATTTTTGTTTTTATTTTCATTAGTCTAGGAAATGGATCAAAGATTTTGTTGTGATTTATATCAGAGTGTTCTGCCTAGCATCCAGGCTTACATTTAGGTTTTCAATCCATTTTGAGTTGATTTTGTGTGTGTTGTTAGGGAGTGTTCTAATTCCATTCTCTTACATGTAGACGTCCAGTTTTCCCAATTCCATTCATTGAAGAATCCATGTCTTCTCCATTGTATATTCTTGCCTCTTTTGTTTTAGATTGATTGACTATAGGTGTGCGAGTTAATTTGTGGACCTTCTGTCCTGTTCCATTGATCTATATTGCTGTTTTTGTTCTAGTACTGTACTGTTTTGGTGAATATAGCTTTTTAGTCTGAAGTCAGGGAGCCTAACTTCTCCAGCTCTGTTTTTGTTTCCTAGGGTTGCTTTGACTCTATGGGATCTTTTGTTTTTCCATACAAATTAAAAAAATTTTTTGTTCTAGTTCTGTGGAAAATGCCCTTGGTAATTTGATAGGAACGGCATTGAATACATAGATTGCTATTGCTATTGCTAAGTCACTTCAGTCATGTCCGACTCTGTGTGACCCCATAGACGGCAGCCCACCAGGCTGCCCCGTCCCTGGGATTCTCCAGGCAAGAACACTGGAGTGGGTTGCCATTTCCTTCTCCAATGCATGAAAGTGAAAAGTGAAAGTGAAGTCGCTCAGTCGTGTCCGACCCTCAGTGACCCCATGGACTGCAGCCTACCAGGTTCCTCCATCCATGGGATTTTCCAGGCAAGAGTTCTGGAGTGGGGTGCCATTGCCTTCTCCGGAATATATAGATTGTCTTGGGTAGTATAGTCATTTTGACAGTATTGATTCTTCCAGCCAAGAACATGGTATATCATTCCATCTGTTTGTGGCATTGATTTTTTTTTTATCAGTAGCTTATAGTTTTCATAGTATAGATCTTTTGCCTCCTTTAGGTACATCTATTCCTAAGTATTCTATTCTTTTTAATGCAATGATAAATGGAATTTTTCCTTAATTTCTTTTTCTGATTTTTGATTGTTATTGTATAGAAATGCAGCAGATTTCTATGTAATAAGCTTGTATCCTGCAACTTTACTGAATTCATTGATGAGCTCTAATAGTTTTTTCATAACATCTTTAGGATTTTCTAACATGTCATCTGCAAACAGTGAGACCATTTCCTTATTATAACATAATCTTAGTATTTAAAAAGAGATGTACAATATTTCATAAATTATATTATTCTTAATCATTTCACCCATAAATGTGAATTGTAGTTATGTAATATTTTCTTTACTTTAAGAAAAATGAAATGACTATCTTTGTGTACATCCTGAGAAGGTGACCAAAATGTGCTATGATAAAAAGTTTCTGGGAACCTAGTTTCCCTGTTTCCATATTTATATTTCTAACAGTATTCAGAGAGTGATATCAGATTCTTCCTCCAGATTTACTTTATTGTTTTACTGTTAACCAAGTTTTATATACCATTAGTATGTCCTATATATTGTTTTGCACACGTATTAACTCATCTAATCCTCATAATATCTGTAAAATACTAAAAACAGGGCTGTTCTCATTTTTTCACATGAAGACAATGAACTGTATAGAGGTAAAGGAGCTTGCCAAAGACATATAACCAGTAAGGGTAGTGGCTGTTTATGAACCCAGGCCATTCAGTTCTGCTAGAATATACTGGTTCTCACAATCACATTCCTGAAGATTGGAGCAGATCTTTAGTTGCACCCCCTGTAAAAATTGTTACTTCAGCTATAATGATATTTCCTTGACCAGTAATGTTGTGTAGAGAAACAAGAGAAAAGCAGCCAACATTTCCTGCTGTGATGCTCTGCAACATCCTTAGCCATGGGTTGATTTTGTCCATTGAACATACTTAGGAAGCAGTTCCAGCTCAATCCAGCAAAACTTTATTAAGAGACCATTACATGTTAGGCACTTTTAACACAGATTTGGACATGAGGTGCAGTGCCAGCCTACCCATGTGCCAGCTTAGTGCCCTAAATAACTTGTTGTATCTCAGCCAAGCCTTGGGAGGTGAGGATCTAAAATAGCAGAAGCATGTTTGGAGTACAACTTTAGCTCAAAAACTCTATGAGAGGGCAGAGTGGTCCTAGGCCAGGGATAGGCATAAGTCCAAAATAGAGGGGTTCTCTGGAATCACCCTGCATGCGGAACACAAGAGTGATATATCCTTGCAATGTCTCTAAGTAAAATCTGTACATCCCTGTTGCTGCAACCTCATGTGAAGTGTGGGATGCTGGTTATTTTTATGTGGAAAGAAGATTTGCTTAGGCCTGGTATTCTAACTTTATAATGTAACAAATTTTAGGACAAAATCCAGCTTGAAACAGATTGCTGACTATTTAAATCTGAGAAGTTGACTTAACTGGAACAAAAAAGAAAAACATTTCTTGATCAGAAAAAAAAAAAAAAAGCTGAGAAGGGGAGCAGTTAGACTGGGAGAAAAACAGATCTGTTAGAAAAAGCCAAGACACACAACTTAAGGAGAAAACATCTCCACCCAGCAGGAAACCGTGACTTTAAGAAATACCACTGCAAAAGATGCTAGAAGATTCTTCACTGCGTCATCTTAGCTCAGGACTTAACAGACATTTAGGCACTGAAAAATCCACTGGAGGTGTTTTTATTCTTGTGACAGTTTGAGTTCTTGTGTGTTTACAGCCTTGATGACAACACAGTGACTCAGAGTACTGTAAGATCTTTTTTTTTTTCCATTTATTGTCAGCAACATTAAGAGCACTTTGAAGACCAGCCACTATGCCTAGATGTTTCTGCGCAATTAGATTTGGATTTAGGATTGCAATAGCAATCCATTCAGACAGCTAAAGAACAGAGAGGAAATGAAAGTTTAAAGACAGGGCTCTCCTAATATTGTAAAGCCTGAATTGTTTTTTGTTTGAAGCTTAGAGTGCCTTTATGCTTGATGAGTGTGGCAAGAAAGCTTTTGAGACTCTTCAGAAATTTCTGAAAAAGAATTCAATGAGATCATTGCATGAGAGTCCATGCGTGTGGTAGAACTTCTACTCAGAAAGACAGGTTTAAATCTGGGGTCCTCTATTTACTGACTGCTGATCTTTGGGTAACATATCATGTTAGCTCCATAAGCATCTGTTCTCACTAAAGTGGGAGTGATACCCTACCATACAAGAGTGTTCAGAGGAGTCACTGAAGACATAACACAAAGCATTTAGCGTAGCATGAGGCAGCAACAGTTCTCCTTCCCAGGATATCATAATTTTGCCATCCTTCTTTGCTGCAGGACACACAAGATGTTTTAGGTGACATAATATATTATTTGGAAAACAGCAACAACAAATATTTTATATTTTTTATAAACTTTCTAGAATATTTTAAGGCAGCATTAGATGGTTTTCTGTCTTAATCCATTGTGCAATTTGAGCCTGATGTCATTAATGAATGTTCCAAAAAGTGGGCAAAAAGCCCATGTGAATTTTTATAAATATATTCCTATACCAGGAAACACTGAGAACTTTTTCATATCCTTCTTGGTAAGCATCTATGTCACTAAATATGGTCTATTCAGTGCATTCTGCTTAGTCCCCTCTTCTTAGCCATGGCCTTTGTCTGACCCATGACTGTCTATTTGTGGCTCTGTACATCTCTTAGAATGGAGAAACTGAAATAGAAACAGGAGGTCAGAGTGGTTGAAAGCCACTGAGGTCACATGTGGAATGATGACAGTTGAAGAAGATAAGATCAAGGATGTACCACAGTACTTAGTCATAGGAAGCAGGAAGAAGTAGTAGGCTATTGTAGGAATATAGGAAGCTATAGATCAAAGAACATTAAGACAACAAATGGTAAAGTCTTATAAGAATTGTCCACATGGAAAACAAAGTTTCCTATAATTTTTCTGTTAATTAGCATCATAAGATATAAGAAAAGATGCATGAAATAGAGAACAAAAAGAGGAAAACTAAACTATTCAATGTTATGTAGTCTTCTTTGATGAAAATCACCCCTATCTTTTGCATTTCAGTATTGCATTTGAAGAATTTAATGTTTACTAAGTCACAATGAGTCTTAAGCCCTTTAATAAATATTTTGCAACAGTGAACACATTATGAGTACAGATCCCACATGCCATCAATGCATATTTTAATTCTCTCTCATTTTTAAAGAACACTTGACTTCCTCAATAGTTTTAGGATTGTAACTTTCTAAAAGATGATTTTCAGTGGACAGTGATTACTATCTGTTGTCCTTCAGTTACTAAGTTGTGTCCAACCCTTTACAACCCCATAAGCTGTAGCAATCCAGGCTCTTCTGTCCTACCCTATATCTCCTGGAGTTTGCTCAGATTCACATCTATTGAGTCAGTGATGCCATCCAACCATCTCATACTCTGCCACCCTCTTCTCCTTTTGCCTTCAATCTTCCCCAACATCACGGTCTTTTCCAGTGAGTCGGCTCTTCCCGGCTCTTCCTGGCTCTTCCCAGCTCTTCCCGTCAGGTGGCCAAAGCATTAGAGCTTCAGCGTTAGCAACAGTCCTTCCAATGAATAGTCAGGGTTGATTTCCTTTAGGATTTACTGGTTTGATCCCCTCACAAGTCCGAGGGACTCTCAAGAGTCTTATCTAGCACCACAATTCAAAAACACCAGTTCTTTAGCACTTAGCCTTCATTATGGACCAACTCTCACATTCATACATAACTACTGGAAAAACCATTAGCTTTGACAATATGGGCCTTTGTGACTTCTCTGCTTTTAAATATGCTGTCTAGGTTTGTCATAGCCTTCCTTCCAAGGAGCAAATGTCTTTGAAGTTCATGTCTGCAGTCACCATCTGTAGTGGTTTTGGCATCCAAGAAAGTAAAATCTGTCACTTCTACTTTTTCCCCTTCTATTTGCCATGAAGTGATAGAACTGGATGCCATGATCTTAAGTTTTTTGAATATTGACTTTTAAGCCAGCTTTTTCTCTCTTCTCTTTTCACCCTCACCAAGAGACTCTTTAGCTTCTCTTTGCTTTCTACCATTAGAGTAATATCATCTGCATTATGAGGATGCTGATATTTTTTCTGGTAATCTTGATTCCAGCTTGTTATTTATCCAGCCTGGCATTTCACATGATTGCTATTATTCAGTTATTTATTACTGAACCAATTAAAATTCATGGACATGGGGTTGATTTTTTTGTAAAGTTTAATTATAAAACATCAAATATTTTGTGATGTGATCACAACTAAAATTTTATTTTTATATTACTGAAGTGACCAACTACGGTTTTATTTTTATTATTACTGAAGTGTCCAGTAAAGTCAGAAAATTGAATTATAAGCACAAACTCTGGGAGAAAATGATCAGTCTCAAGAAGATCAGCCTTGCCAGTTCTGTACTATCTCAGTTACACAAAAACCACATGCTAGATGAATCAACTTAATATAAAATTAAATGGTAGAATGAAATGACTGCTCAGAGTAGTTGTTCACATTTTAAACTAGTTTTACCCACTGGCATAATCAAAATTACAAGCCAATAATAGACTCAGTCATCTATTTCAAAATACAAATAATCAAGTGGATTTTTGGCTTTAGTATATATGTTTCTTAATCTCCTGAGTTCAAAAGAATTACTAATTTATGATAGACTCTATTGTGGCATTTAAATGATGTCTTTTCTTTTTCATAGGTGGATCTTCTAGTCCCTACCAAAGTGACTGGCATTATCACACAAGGAGCTAAAGATTTTGGTCATGTGCAGTTTGTAGGCTCCTACAAACTAGCTTACAGCAATGATGGAGAACACTGGACCGTATACCAGGATGAAAAGCAAAGAAAAGATAAGGTGAGTCATTCTGGTGATTTAGGACATGCAGAAGTAGAGGAGCAAATTGTTTAACGTTTTTAATTTCCTTGATTATTTTCATAATTAGGGATTGTAGAATTATAATTAGAAGTGAACAGATTTGATTACTAATTCATTGTTTCTCGTTCATTTTCTTTGATTGTGTCTTAATTTGTAGATTTAATTTTTTGAGCCGTAAAATGTTTTAATATTAAAATAATCAGCATATATCTGTGCACCTAAACTGCACCATAAAATCTCTAATTATTTTTCAAAAAGTTCATAGTGTGTTGAACATCTTTTCATAGCGTTTGATGGTCTGAATGTCTTTGGAACCTTGAAGAATGAAAGTGCTCAAGGAAACTATCAATAGTTAATTGGATCAGATGTTAAAATATAGCCTTACATTAATGAAATTGAATTTGTTGCTTAGACTTTTTGTGCAAAGAAATATAGCTTTCTGAAGATGTCAGTAGAAATGAAATATCTTAGTTCAGTGATGTGGGGGGAAATATAATACACTTTCATTCAAGTTCAGCATTTCTGGGTTAATAATGATTTTTTCCATTTTCTGTAACACCTTTATTTCCTTACTGTTGTTTTTTATTAACCAATAGAAAGGTTGAAAATATCTTTCTCTTTTCAAATATCCAAGGTAGAAAATTTAATTTTCCCAGAAATACTAAGACCAGAGTGGCTATTTCAATGGGTCTACAAAGTCTGAATTTAGTTAACAGGAAATTCATTTTAGGGGAAATGTGTATTTAGTTTTAGATTACAAAAACCACAATTACTTACCTTTTAATATTTCAGAACATGCCCATTTAGCATCTCAGGATAGATACATTCAAACATCTCAGAAAACACACATATTTTGAGCTTTAACATCTCAGAAATTGGTATATCTCAATATCACAATTTAATTGGAAGCTTATTATTTCCTAGAAGAATATAAAATAATGGCATGTTTTATAATCAGAGGCATCTTCAATTGAATGAATATTGAATATTTAGTAAAATGTCTTCAAATTTTTTATGTGTAGACAAATATCTGCTATAATTTATAGCAAATAACTCTTTCAATTCCCATTTTCACCTTTTACAGTAGGCATTTTTATGTATAAAGAGTGAAAATATATTCTGTAAGGTGTAATTTTTCATAACTTATACATTATTTTCATAATTATAAATTATTTTTAAGGTAAGTATTCTCATCTATGATCCATGCAGGATTCACTGAAAAACATATATCTGTAATATTAAAATCCTTATATAGTCCAATTTAGGGAAGAGGTGTAAACCATTGTGCTCATGAAGTACTTCATTATCTGCATTTATATTAAGCATATAATATAATTATTATTTGTGAATAATTTTTAATTTCATTAATTGATATATTGGACATATGTGTATTAATTCATTTTATTTCATTATCTCAGTCTAAAATGTACATAAAATTTTGGTGTCAAGTTGGCCAAGTAATTTGATAGTGTTTTCAGGTTTCCTATATCCTTACTGATTTTCTATCTATAACAGAGACAGTAATGTGAAAATCTCCAACCTTAATTGTTGATTTCTCTATTTCTCCTGGCAATTATATTGGTATTTACTTCATGTATTTTGAAAGTCTGTTAAAAAACATATGAATCATTAGGGTTGTAATGTGTTTTTGATCAAATAACTTTTATCATTACAATAGGACCTTCTTAATTCCCCGCGGTATTTCTGCTTTGAAACCGACTTTGCTTCTATCCATAGAGATACTCTAGCTTCCTTTTGATTAGTACTGCATTGGTATATGTTTTTCTCCATCTTTTTGCTATTAACTATTTCTGCTTTATATTTAAAATGCATTTTTCTCTATCCAGCATAAGATTTTTTCCTTTTTTCCAATTCAACTATCTCTGCTTTTAAATGGAGCATTTAGACCGTTTGTGCTTGATATGAGTATTGAAGTGATTGGGTTTGAATCTCATCTTGTTATTTATTTCCTATGTGTCTCATCTTTTCTTTCATTTTTTTCCTATTTTCAGCCTTCTTTTGAATTAATTGAATTTTTTTAGTGATTCCATTGTGTTTCATTTGTTGACTTATTTGCCATAACTTTTTTATTTTAGTGATTGTTTTAGTTTGTAATATACATATAAATATGACAACTGGCTAAGCTCAGCCAATATAATTGGTAGTTTTCAAATTAGATTTAGCTGTTCTGTTTTTAATATTATAGATTGGTACATTGAATAAAACCCTTAATAAGTTCACTATTTATTACCAAAGGAAGCAACTAGCACCAGTAAACCAATAAACATAAGAATGCTGCAGTTACTGTCATAATAAAAAATACCTTATGTATAAGAAGGAAGTATAGGGCGTAAACATCTCCATTCCTACAGAGAAAGGAATTTTATAAAATAAATAAGAAAATGGATTGCATGTGTTCTTTTAGCACTTGGAAATACAGGCATCTTACACACACACACACACACACACACACATACACACACACAACAATCAAAGTATGTTTTTATATTTATATATATGTGTGTGTATATATATATATCTCCAAGTAGTTGTGTTTTATGTTGGTATTACTATTAATACTAGGAAATTAAGTATAGTTTCATATATTTATAGACGTGTTCTTTTTCTTCTCTCAAGAGGTCCTACACAACTCAGCAATTAACTTTTCTGAAGTTGAATAAACCATCTTCTCTTGATTCTTATTATTTGTATCTTGTTTTATGTGGTTACTTGCCATAAGAGGAAAAGGTCTTCAATAAATTCATTTCTTACAAGTATAAATTCAACCACAAGCTTTCATTCAAATAAATATAATAAATGAATGTTTCACAGCAAAACATATGCCTGTGAAATGTTTTATATATGCACATTTCAAAGGAAATATTCACAAAAGTTACCTAACTTGTTTTCTGTTTTTACCCAACACTTCCTCTAATCAATTTTGAGGGCTATGGATGTGGAAGTCTAATGTAGATCTAGAAACAGGATTAATATCAGGAAAACAATGATAAGGAAAAATTATGTATACGTATAGAAAGAAAATGAAGTCACTCAGTCTTGTCCAACTCTTTGCAACCCCATGGACTGCAGCCTACCAGGCTCCTCTGTTCATGGGATTTTCCAGGCAGGAGTACTGGAGTTGGCTTCCCTGGTGCCCCAGCTGGTAAAGAATCCACCTGCAATGCGAGTAGACCTGGGTTCAATCCCTGGGTTGGGGAAATACTCTGGAGAAGGGAAAGACTACCCACTCCAGTATTCTGGCCTGGAGAATTCCATGGACAGTCCATGGGGTCACAAAGATTTGGACATGACTGAGTGACTTTCAGTTCAATCAATTCGATGTATATGTATAGAAGTATCTAAATATATGCATGAATGTGCATGTGTATATATGTGTGTGTGTGTACATATGCAACAAAAGTTACTTGCAGAAACAGAGATGCCTTGTTCTAATCATTAAAATGTCACTTTCTCATTTACCTTCTCTGAGCTTTCTTAAGAATTGACTTTAGTATTCTATTTTTGAACAAAATTCTGCATTAAATCTTTTGCTATGGAGCATGTGATAATACTTCTCTCAGTACAATCCCTACATTCTTATCAATATTTTTTCTTTCTAGTCTACAATATTTTCTAACATTTAATTTTGTATTTCTTTCCAACATGGATTCAGATTCATTTAAAAGTCAAATGTTCCTTTGCTCTCATGAAAGTGACATTTGTTTTTGTACTCTTGGAGCTGTTTTACTGCAAATTTTAGCAGGAAAATTGCAAAATTTGACAAACACTTTCTGTATTTAATTTTTAAGGTTAGAAGCCAAAATAACATAATAATAAATTTCAGGAAGAGTACTTCTATGGAAAAAGTAGAAATGAAAATTGTTTTTCTCAACCAATGTATTAGTCATAATATGGTTTTTAAGTAAACCTGAATTTACACCATGGGAGCTTTATTCTTTGGGAGAAGAAAAAAATGCTGGTAATAGTCTATTTTGTTTCTCCCCTGAAATTACCCTGTTTTTTTTAAAAAACATAAGTTAAAAAACTGCAACTTCATTCTGGGTTTTCTATAAAAGAAAATCCCAAACCCTGCTTTTAGTTGGTTCTTAAAAAGACGAATTCTGCACAGTCATCAAGAACTATTCTGCAACTTGGCGAACTCTCTAATTCACTAGTTAACAAAATTTTCTGATTATAACACTCATGGGGGAGCTAGTTAAGAAACACAGTTTTCTGGGCTCTGCCTCATACTCTGCAGGGAGGCTCTGGGAGTCTAAATGTTTACAGAAGCCTAAGCTAATTTAAATAATAAGCAAAGATGACGCTAATCAATACCAAAACTCAAATTAAGCTTTCAGAACTAAATGCAGTTTTATATTTTTCTAATGAGAATGGAACTTATTCCTTAGGACTTTGTTTGACCTCTAATTTGTCAGTAGAAATCAATATGAATTGGTGCTTCCAAAACAGGTTTAGAGTTTGATATGTTTACCAGTTTTCTTATGAACACCAGAAAGTAACAGGTACTAGTTTTAAACAAATTTTAAATTTAAATATATTTAAGTAGCTAGGAATACAAATTTTGTGGGAAAGCATCTAGAAGAATGTGAAATATGTGTTCTGCAGTTAGTGTCTCCTCCATGCCATATGTAAGGTGGCAGGGGCAGGGGGTGGATGTCTGAATACGACATAGTGGCTCAAAGAACTCTCAGCCTAATAAGGAACTCAGGCAAGATGGAAAAACTTTGGTTCATTCAGCTTATTTTGAAGAACCAAAATATCCTCTACCCAGTGTATTATCTGATAAAACAACTCTAGGAAAGTAGTAACACAGATGTCCATTTCAAAAAGTTTGTGACTCTCCAACAGGAAGAAAAAAAAATTCCTGGTCCGTCCCTCTTGCCTTTGTTTTCTCAACTCAGTGTGAAAAAGAGAAGCAACAGCACACAGTCCTTATTAATAAAGCCTGCAAATCTGTATCGGAGAGTATATTCAAATCCGAGAGTAATTACAAATGCCGCAGGGCATGCTCTCTTTCCTGCTGATGTTAGCACTCCTAGGTAGCTGGAATTAAATTTGAATACTTAAAGCCTTGAAAGTCCAGCTCATCAGTGAGGCAAACTGAAGAAGACATCATTCCAGCAGTCAATACCCATGCTGTTCTTTTGAAATTTGATTTGGACCAGAAATTTAGAACCTGAAGAATTCCTAAGTGCAACCAAAAGTGGAGACTCCAGCTGCTTGCCACTCAAAAAAAAAAAAAAAAAAAAAAAAAACAATAAAGAGGCAAAGCTGATGGAAAGGAAAGTTTGCTTTATTTTGGATGCTGGTCCAAAGGCCAACTCCTGCCCTCACAATCAGAGGACAAGAGCTTTTCTAGACTGAAGGAGGAGGCTACATGTAGAAACAATAGTCAACTCTTGACAGTTGACTTGAAATTGGTCATTGGTGGCCTAAGCAGCATCATCATGATTATTTTAGGTACAGTTAATCTTCAGTTCTGTGTTTGGTTTGTTCTCATTTCCTTGAGGCCAATTCTTGGAATTGTGGCAGCTTATGTCATGGCTAGAGCGAGTTTCAGCATCTAAAAGACAGCTCATAAGATATAGCTCGATATTATCTATAGCCCTTGAGAAGGAACTGAAGGGCTATAATTAATGACAACATTATTAGTATTTGGTCTCTTTTGACTGTTTTTCTTTGTTCCTGTATTGGTTCACTTCTGATTAAACTTAGTCTTGGGCTAAAGTTTTTCCACAGGAAAAAGCAGGCAGAGGACATGCAGAGTAAGGAAAAGGTCCTGCTTCATTTCACTAGGAAGTAAATAAAAGGAATCCTCAGGGGCAACCAGTGGGGAGGATGCTAGCAGGAGAAAATGAAAGGGGTGAATTAGTCTTTCAAGGAGGACCAGCTACATGTTTTGGAACAGCAAGTCAAGGGCAATCTCTCCATCTTTCATGGACACCCCTCGTCTCATTCATTCAGAGTCCTCTTGCTGTATTCAAATAAGGCAGGAAGAGAAATAAAAGCTGATTTCCAAGGATTAATTGACTTCACACAAAACACTTGAATTTAAAAATAGCAAGTGACTTGTGCCCCTATTTGCTAGAGATTCGTGATGTAGACACAGTAGTGTACTTACTCAGGGATCTGGTGAGTAACTTAATTGGAAGTTAAAGAGACAAGGATATAGTTTCAGCGTTGTCTGAATTTAAGGACAGTGTTATTTAAATAAACACCATCTGGTATCAGCTGTTATTTACAATTTTATCTGCTTTCTTCCCTTGTTGTAATTCAATATTATGGGACCCAACTACTATATAGTTGATATAAAGAATACAAAATTGCCTATGTTCACATAAATGGGGGTGTTATAGGATTTTAAAACTTAGGACACCACCTGAGAATATTCATATTCTGGCAGAATATAAAGTTCAATGATGAGCTCACATTTTTAAATTTTAAATTGTATTAAATATCTCTGCCTAGAAGTAGATGTAGATCAGTTCAGTTCAGTCGCTCAGTCATGTCCGACTCTTTGCGACCCCATGAATCACAGCACGCCAGGCCTCCGTGTCCATCACCAACTCCCGGAGTTCACCCAAACTCATGTCCATCGAGTTGGTGATGCCATCCAGCCATCTCATCCTCTGTCATCCCCTTCTCCTCCTGCCCCCAATCCCTCCCAGCACCAGGGTCTTTTCCAATGAGTCAACTCTTCCCATGAGGTGGCCAAAGTACTGGAGTTTCAGCTTCAGCATCAGTCCTTCCAATGAACACCCAGGACTGATCTCCTTTAGGATTCACTGGTTAGATCTCCTTGCAGTCTGAGGGACTCTCAAGAGTGTTCTCCAACACCACACTTCAAAAGCATCAATTCTTCGGCACTCAGCTTTCTTCACAGTCCAACTCTCATATCCATACATGACCACAGGAAAAACCATAGCTTTGACTAGACAGACCTTTGTCAGCAAAGTAATGTCTCTGCTTTTCAATATGCTATGTAGGTTGGTTATAACTTTCCTTCCAAGGAGTAAGCGTCTTTTAATATCATGGCTGCAGTCACCATCTGTAGTGATTTTGGACCCCAGAAAAATAAAGTCTGACACTGTTTCCACTGTTTCCCCATCTATTTCCCATGAAGTGATGGGACCAGATGCCATGATCTTCATTTTCTGAATGTTGAGCTTTAAGCCAACTTTTTCACTCTCCTTTTTCACTTTCATCAAGAGGCTCTTTAGTTCCTCTTCACTTTCTGCCATAAGAGTGGTGTCATCTGCATATCTGAGGTTATTGATATTTCTCCTGGCAATCTTGATTCTAGCTTGTGCTTCTTCCAGCCCAGCATTTCTCATGATGTAGTCTGCATATAAGTTAAAAAATCAGGGTGACAATATACAGCCTTGACGTACTTCTTTTCCTATTTGTAACCAGTCTGTTGTTCCATGTCCAGATAGAAGGAGGTAATAGTTAGTTACAATGCCACTTTTAATGCAATAAAAACTACATGGAATTAAGGGATTAAAAGATAAAAAGTTCAGTCATTTCAATATATACACTAACTGTAAAAGTCAAGGATGCCCTGTAATTCCTTCTTCTTCTTGTTCATTCACAAAGTTGTGTCTGACTCTTTGGGACCCCATGAACCACAGCACACCAGGCTTACCTGTCCTTCACCATCTCCCAGAGTTTGCTCAAACTTTGTCCATTGAGTTGGTGATGTCATCCAACCACCTCATCCTCTGTTGCCCACTTCTACACCTGCCCTCAATCTTTTCCAGCATCAGGATCTTTTACAGTGAGTCAGCTGTTCACATCAGATGGCCAAAGTATTGGAGTTTTGGCTTTAGCATCAATATCAATTCCTCCAGTGAATATTCAGGGTTGATTCTCTTTAGCATGGACTAGTTTGTTCTCCTTGACGCCCAAGGTACTCTCAAGAGTCTTCTTCAGCACCAAAATTCAAAAGCATCAATTCTTTTGCACTCGGCATTTTGCACTCATTATGGTCCAACTCTCACATTCATACATGACTACTGGAAAAATGATGGCTTTGACTATATGAATATTTGTCTTGTCAGCAAAGTGATTTCTCTGCTTTTTAATATGCTGTCTAGATTTGTCACACATTTTCTTCCAAGGAGCAAGCATCTTTTAATTTCGTGGCTGCAGTCACTATCCACAGTAATTTTGGAGCCCCAAAAAATAAAACCAGAAACCATTCCCACTTTTTCCCCTTCTGTTTGCCATGATGAAGTGATGTAATCTGATGCCATGATCTTAGATTTTGAATGTTTAGTTTTAAGCTTGCTTTTTCACTCTCCTCTTTCACCCTCATCGAGAGACTATTTCCTCTTCACTTTCTGCCATTAGAGTGGCATCATCTACATATCTGAGGTCATTGATATTTTTCCCTGCAGTCTAGATTACCATTTGTGATTAATCCATCCTGGCATTTTGCATGATGTACTCTGTATATAAGTTAAATAGACAGAGTGACAATATACAACCTTGATGTATTCCTTTCCCAGTTTTGAAGCAGTCTATTATTCCATGTCTGGTTTTAACTGTTGCTTCTTGACCTACATACAGGTTTCTCAAGAGACAGGTCAGTTGGTGTGGTATTCCCATCTTTTTAAGAATTTTCCACAGTTTGTTGTGATCCACACAATAAAGGCATTAGGATAGTCAATAAAGCAGAAATAAATGTTTTTCTAGAATTTCCTTGCTTTCTTTATGATCCTTCAAATGTTGGCAATTTCATCTCTGGTTCCTCTACCTTTTCTAAATCAGCTTGCACATCTGGAAGTTCTTGGTTCATGAACTGCTAAAACCTAGGCTTCAATATCCTTTAAAGATTTTGAGTATTACTTTGCTAGCATGTGAAACGAGCACAATTATATAGTAATTTGAACATTCTTTGATGTCACCCTTCTTTACTCTTGGAATGAAAACTGACTTTTTCCAATCCTGTGAATTTGATGGCATATTGCTGGCAGCACTTTCACAGCATCATCTTTTAGGATTTGAGATAGCTCAGTTGGAATTCCGTCACTTCCACTAGCTTTATTCTTAGCAATGCTTCCTAAGGCCCACTTGACTTCCCACTACATGATGTCTGGCTCTAGGTGAGTGTCCACACCACCATGTTTATCTGGGTCATTAAGATCTTTTTTGTATAGTTCTTCTGTGTATCCTTGCCACCTCTTCTTAATTCCTTATGTGTGTGTGATGTGTGCTCAGTCATGTCCGACTCTTTGTGACCCCATGGACTGTAGCCTTCCAGGCTCCTCTGTCCATAGGATTTTCCAGGCAAGACTACTGGAGTGGGTTGCCATTTCCTAATCTAGAGGATCTTCAGACCCAGGGATCAAACCTGAGTCTCTTGGGCTTCCTGCATTGAGAGACTGATTCTTACCATTAGCACCTCCTGGGAAACCCAATTCCTTATATAGCTTTTAAAATCATGCCAAACATATGGGATCCCTGTGAATTGTGCTTAAGGTCACTACCAAGAAGACCACATCTCAGAAAGTATTTCAGTGAAGAACTGATTCATCAAAGGGGATGTTGTTTGCAGAGCAAGATCTGCCTATTGGATTGGGAAAGGGCAGCCATAGTGAACAAATTTAAATTCAGAAAGTAGCATATTTTCACCACTGAGCACTGTGAAAGCGGTTGTTCATGGTATATAAAGAACATAATGGGGACTCACTTAAAGTCAGTTGTGATGTGGGAGATTGGGGTCAGAAACCATGCCGAAGCCCAGATGCAAGTTCAGAGGCAAAAGGGCTGGATCATCTGTAAAAAGACCTCTATTTCCATTTCCATGTTTAATGCAAGCTCCAGATGGTCTGCCTACTCCAAGATGTCTGTTCCTGAACCTAGGGTGATGAAGAGTTTAAGAGCAGAAGAGAAAGGAACAGGAAATGAGGCTTATGGGCTGGAGGTGAACAGGGAGAGGGTTAGTTAGTAACTTAAAGAACTATAAGTGTACAGTCAAGTAACTACTTGTCTCTTAGAAGTAAAAGCCAAGCTGAAATGACAGAGCAGCCACAGAGTAGTCACGAGCCAGTGTACCGTAAGGTGCTCGTTAATTTTGAAAAGACATTAGGTTTATTTGGAGACAGAATTAGAAACCTAATTGTCTTTCTTCATGGATCAATTTTGAAGTTGCAAAGAGAATTCTTTTGTATGTCAGTTCACATTCTATAATATTAAAAACTAGCAATGTAAAATATATGGTTAATTCTGGCCAGTGAAGTGTTTAAATATCTTAGAAGACATTTGGAGTTTTAATGTTCATTTAAAACAAAAAGGGAAAGCAGAGTGCTTCTCTAAAGACGTATCATCAGATAATAGAAGGGGGAAAAAAAGCAATCAAACATCAGGTACAAGATCCATAAAACTCACCAATTTGGGAGTGGGCTGGAGGAGGAAAAACATCCCTGCCACTATGAGTCATATTTAGTGACAGGTAACATCCCAGCACAGATGCTGGGGAACATTATTCTCAGTTTATGGGGAAGTTTATAGGGAAAAGAGAAAACAATACCGAGAAATGCAGGAATGAGGAACGAATATGTTTGTTCTTTGTGTTAATTATATATGTCTCATGTATGTATAAAACTCAACTTCTTTATTTTAAAAAAATTTGATAAACTACCTTAAAGTCTCAAACAATATAGTCTTTCTAGTCAACAGATGTTTCTGCATGAATGAAAACAAAAATGTGTGAAAAGCCAGGGATTATGTTACATAGTTATTCAAGTAAAATGTTCATCAGTAAAAAATAATATTTTTTAACGATTACTGGCTTTATGGTCTTACTTATCCCAATACTCAAATACCAGACAACTTAAAAGTTCATTATTTTTGTCTTTCTAATCCACCATCACTCACCAAAAATTAATAAAAATTTCCTCACTGAAAATTCTGAATGTCTCATGTTCGTGTTTGACTTCTGTATTATGAGGCACAGTTGTATAAGGAAGATATTTTTTAATGGAAATGAATTACTTTTTATTTAGTTCATTCCTGGATAACTACTGTGAGGACTATCAAATGTTAGACCAACTATGAGCCTATGCATCAGTTAAAAATATTAAGACATAAAAAAATATATATTTTTTTAATTTCACATGTACAGCATAGTGATTTGATTTTTTATAGATTATACTCCATTTTAAGTTATTAAAAATATTGGCTATATTCCCTGTGCTATAAAAATATCCTTGTATCTTATTTTTAATCTAATTTTTTTATATTTACATACACTATTTTGTATATTCTTTTCCATTATGGTCTATGACAGGATATTGAATATAGTTCCCTGTACTCTGTAGTAGGACCATGCTGTGTATCCATCCATTTTATATGCAACAGTTTGCATCTGCTAACTCCAAACTCCCAATGCAAATCCCTACCATAGGGCCCTCCCCCTCAACAAATACAAGTTTGTTCTCTATGTCTATGAGACTGTTTCTATTTTGTAGATAGGTTCATTTGTGTCTTATTTTAGATTCCACATAAAAGTGATATCAAAGATGTCTTTCTCTGTCTGACTTACTTCACTTAGTATGATCATCTCTAGGTTCATCTATGTTGCTGAAAATGGTACTATTTCGTTCTTTTTCATGGCTGAGTAATATTCCATTGTTCAGGAATATTCCACATATATATAATATATATTCCAGTAATATTCCATATATTTGTGTGTGTGTAAAACATCTTTATCCATTCCTCTGCCAGTGAACACTTAGGTTTTTTCCCTGTCTTGGCTATTGTGAATAGTGTTGCTATGAACATTGTGGTGCACATAACTTTTTGATTTTGAGTTTTGTCTGGATATCGGAGAAGGCAATGGCACCCCACTCCAGTACTCTTGCCTGGAAAATCCCATGGACAGAGGAGCCTGGTAGGCTGCAGTCCATGGGGTCGCTAAGAGTTGGTCATGACTGAGTGACTTCACTTTCACTTTATATGCCCAGGTGTGGAGTTGATGGATTGTATGGCAACTCTATTTTTAGTTTTTTGAGTAATCTCTATCATGTCCTCCATAGTGGCTGTACCAACACACATTCTCACTAACAGCATGGGAAAGTTCCATTTTCTCCACACTCTCTCCAACATTTTTATTTGTAGACATTTTAATGGTTTGGATTTGCTTTTTGCTAATAAATAGCAGTGTTGAACATCTTCTCTTGTGCTTGCTGGCCATGTGTATGTCTTATCTGGAGATGTATCTCTTTAAGTTTTCTGCCCATTTTTCTATTAGGTTGTTTATATTTTTGTTATTCAATTATATATTTTGCAAATTAATCCTTTGTCAGTTGCATCATTTGTAAATATTTTCTCCCAGTCTATAGATTGTCTTTTCATTTTGTTTATCCTTTCCTTTGCTGTGCAAAAGCTTTTTAAATTTGATTAGATTCCCATTTGTTTATTTTTGTCTTTAATTATATTGCCTTGAGAAACTGATGTAAGAAAAATATTAGTATGATTTATGTCAGAGAATATATATTCTCTGCTAGGAATTTTATGCTGTCATGTCTCATATTTAAGTCTTTAAGCCATATCAACTTTACTTTTATGTATGGTTGGAGGGTATGTTCCAACTTTACTGATTTAATGTGCCTGTCCAGCTTTCCCAAAATCACTTGCTATAAAGAACAGTCTTTTCACCATTGTATATTCTGGCCTCCCTTGTCAAAGATTAATTAACCATAGGTGTGTGGGTTTATTTCTAGGCTCTCTATTCTGTTCCATTGACCCATATGTTAATTTTGTGTCAAAATCATGCTGATTTTATTACTGTTTTTTAGTAGCTTTGTAGTATTGTCTGAAGTCTGATTGGGGTTATGCCTCCTGCTTTGTTCTGTTTCCTCAAGATTGCTTTAGCAATTCTGTGTCTTTTATGGTTCCATATAAATTTTAGGATTATTTGTTCTAGCTCTGCGAAAAATGTCATGGGTAATTTGATATGGAGCACATTAAATCCATAGATAGCTTTGGATAGTATGGCCATTTTAACAAAATTAATTCTTCCAAGAGCATAGGATATTTTTCCATTTCTTTGAATCATCTCCAATTTTTTATAAATGTTTTATATTTCTTAGCATATAAGTCTTTCACTTTCTTGATCAGGTTTATTCAAATTATTTTATTTTTTTGCATATGATTTTAAAAGGGTTTTTTTAATATATATTTCCTTTCAGATTATTGTAAAGAATTGCAATAGACTACTGTATGTTAATCTTGTATCTTTCTACCTAGCTGAATTCATTTATCAATTCTAGTAGTTTTTTTGTGGAGTCCTTATGGTTTTCTATATACGGTATCATATTTCATCTGCATAAAAAGACACTTTTACCTCTTCCTTTCCAATTTGGATCCCTTTTACTTTTTTTCTTGACTGTTTTCTGTGGCTAGGACTTCCAATACTATGTTGAATAGAAGTGGTGAGAATGAGCATTCATGTCTTATTCAAGATTTTAGCAGGAAGCTTTCAGTTTCATCAAGGTATTATATTGGTGGTGGGTTTGTCATAAAGAGCTTTTATTAGGTTGAGATAAGGTTCCCGGTATACCCACTTTAGTAAGAGTTTCTATGATGAATAGATGATGAATTTTATCAAATGCTTTTTCTATACCTATTGAAATGATCATGGTTTTTGTTTTTACTATTATTGATGTGGTATATCACATTAATTTGTATATCTTGAACCATCCTTGTGAACCAGAGATGAATCCAACTTGGTCACGGCATATAATCTTTTTTATGTATTGGATTCAGTTTGCTAATAGTTTTATTGAGAATTTTACATCTATATTCATCAAAGGTATTGGCATGTAATTTGAGTTTTTGGCAATGTCTTTGTCTGATTTTGGTATCGGGATGATGGTGGCTTCATAGAATGTCTTTGGGAATGTTCCTCCACTTCCTCATCAGTCTTTTGGAAGACTTTTGAGAAGGATCAGCATAAATTATTTGTATATTTGGTAGAATTTGCCTGTGAAATCATCTGGTCCTGGACTTTTCATTTGCAGGGAGTTTTTATTTATAGTTTTTATTTATCTAGTTTACTTCTAGCTCTCAGTCTGTTCACTTTATCTGTTGCTTCTTGATTCAGTTTTGATAGGCTCTATGTTTCTAAAAACTTGTATATCTCTTCTGGATTGTAAAATTTGTTCTCATATAAATTTTCCATTGTATTCTCTCTTTTTTTGTTTGTTTATTTGTTTGTATTCCTGTGGTATCAGTCCTTATTTCTCCTTTTTCATTTCCTATTTTGTTTATTTGGATTATTTCTTTTCTTATTAATGAGACTCACCAGAACTTGGCCAATTTTGTTTACCCTTTCAAAGAACCAGTTCTTGTTTTTATTGATTTTTTTCTATTGCTTTTTAAATCTCTATTTATTTCTCTCTGATCTTTATTATTGCCTTCTTTCTGCTGACTTTAAGTTTCCTTTGTCTTTTTTCTAACACTTTTAGGTGATATATTGGGTTGTTTACTTGAGTTTTTCTTGTTTTTTGAAGAAGTCCTCTATCACTATGAAATTCCCTCTAAGAAACTGCTTTTGCTGCGTCCTATAGATTGTGTATGATTGTGTTTTCATTGTTATTTGTAAGACATAAAAATTATTTTTTGAAGGAAAGGCAAAAGGCAAACTGTTTTTGAGTGCTGTGAATTTACTAAATTTCAACAAAAGAAAAAAATATATGTATTGAATGGTGATAGGTTCCCAATAGAATGGTCAAGGCCATCAAACTTTAATAAATTGTTAAAAATTCATGTATTATTATTCATAAAATGGAGGTGATGAACCTGATTAAAACAAGAGAGCTTAACTGCAAAAAAATTTTTATTATTTTTTACTAGAAAAATTACAAAATTCTATTTAATGTGAATCTGGTAGTTTTCATTCCTCCTACTATGAAAATGAGTACTTGATCAATATAAGACAGAAACCATGTCATTATTTTGGTTGTGAGAACTATGCATTGACCTTTGACTAAAATACAGCAAAAATATGAATCCATTTCATTTCTAAATAATTACCAAACAATGAATATTGAAGGTAATAATTCCTCACGGTCACTGTACACAGTGCACATGCCAGTTTTCCTAGCCTCCATCACACCATCAACTACAGTATGTTGAGTAACTAAGTCTCTAATCCTTTTAAAATGAATTAACATTTATGTCTATTGTGTCATAGTTTAAATCTGAAAGAGAATAAACAATACCTGCTACAGGTTTATGTTTATGGGAAACCATAAAAGAATTTCTGACTTACCGCCACCCTATAAAAGGACTCATTTGGCAGTGACTCTCATGTACTTAGACTTCCCTGGTGGCTCAGACGGTAAAGCGTCTGTCTACAATGCAGGAGACCCAGGTTCAATCACTGGGTTGGGAAGATCCCTTGGAGAAGGAAATGGCAATCCACTCCAGTACTATTGCCTGGAAAATCCCATGAACAGAGGAGCCTGGTAGGCTACAGTCCATGGGGTCACAAAGAGTCAGACACAACTGAGCGACTTCACATTCTCATGTACTTCCTTTTGTTAGAACTCAAAGAGAAAACATACTAATGTGTATTGTTCACTCTTGAGATGCATGTCTGTGCAAAACCCCTTGGGGTCTTTATTAAAGAGGCAATGCATTTCTCATCATTAAAAGCTTCTGATATAATCTGAGGCACAAAACTGATTTAAATATATCTTTAAAAAATAAAAAATTAATCCAGGAATTATACCTGCATGAAAGGGCATTCCTCCCACATTTTCTATAACTGTGAACAGATCACTATACCCCAGAAGACCAAACATAGAAATTAATTTCCTACTTTCCAATAAAACTAGAAGCAAAATTAATTTCATACAGGTAAATGAAATGTTAATAATAAAAGGCATTCCTCCTGAGTGAGTAAAAATGTTACTTTTACATACAGTATTGTACCACTTTTTCTTCTTTTTGATAGTTCATCACTATAATAGCAAAGTTCACTTTCCTTCCTAGTATCGAACATATTTTTAATAATCAGTAAACCCTTACATCATTGACATAAAAAGACTTGGGAGTCAGTTCAGATCAAAACAGAGTTTGTACCTACTCAACTCAGGGCCAGGATTCCCTGGGTTGCCAGATTTAGCAAATAAAATACAGGGGTTTCCCTGGTGGCTCAGATGGTAAAGAATCTGCCTGCAGTGCAGGAGACCCGGGTTGGAGGTTAGACAATAGGGCATCTGTTAATTAGCATTTCAGATAAACAGTGCAATTTTAGTATAAGTATATCCCATAACTTATATCTTGCAGCCTTGTCTCCATTAAAGATCTTCCAATTTCCCAGCTAGACCAGATGGTCTCCTGAGAATACACAGAAGAGAGGAGAAAGGAAAAGGCCTTATTTCTGTGCCTAAATACACATGCACCCACACACAAACCACACCTCACCCACACCCACACTCTGCTTCAGCTCTGAGATTCCCCTCTGCCACCTCCTCATCCATATCCAGGATTATCTTCTCCTTCTCCCTAACACTCTTTTCTCCTCAGTACTATTTTAGCTTAGAAGACACATGGCCGAATGCCTAAATCACTGCTGTTCTCATGCATATAGCTCTGTACTAAGTCATTTCTGACCAAGACAGGTGAAACTTTTCAAAGAGACACACGGTGATTAAAAGGTTCCTGATTTGGGGTGGAAATTATCAGATACCAATTTCTCTACTGCTACATCATTTTGATATTTACTATGAAGGGATTGAAATCATAGCATAGATTATTCTGATAAAATGCAAAATGACTGGTGTCATTTAGGAAATTCTGAGAGATGAGCACTGAGCTTCAAAAGAGACAGGATGTTCTGTATGTTTATAGAGAATGGGAAAGAGAGATCTTTGAAAAGCAGAGATTTTTTTTTCCCAGTTCTTTTTTATCCCCCCTTTTGGAATATTTCTTATGACAATCAAGATCCCGGTGGCTAGAAAGCAGATAGGTTAAATATATAGCAACAATTTAGAATGTCATATTTTATGTTTCATAAATCTTTATAGGCAATCATCCTATGTGATATATTTCCTAGGATATTCTTGTTAAGGAAATTTTCATTATAAAAAGAAGTTAATATGGTGGTGTGTCCTACCTACTGACTTTTAGAGTGAACATTCAAAATGCCAGTCGAGGGGAAGGAAGGTAACAGTCAACAGAGTTAGAACTTTTACTTTGGTTTTTCTCTGGATCTTTTTCCAAGGTCAACACCTATTAATAAAAGTCATGTGATTTCTCAGAGGAGTTCTTCTGGCTCTTTTCAAGCTGCCAGGTCTCCAGCTACTTGGTGTAAAGGTTATGCTAGAAAACCACAGAAAGAATGGAGATGGAATTTGGTCCCCAGGCCCATTCCCCCTTTCCTCAGGTTGGGTTGAATCTTTGTTGTTGTTTAGCCGCTAAGTCATGTCTGACCTTTTTGCAACCCCATAGACTGTAGCCTGCCAGGTTTTGCTGTTCGTGGGATTTCCCAGACAAGAATACTGGAGTGGGTTGCTTCTCCAGGGTATCTTTCTGACCAAGGGATTGAACCCGCATCTCCTGCATTGGTAGACAGATTCTTTCCCACCGAGCCACCAGGGAAGCCTGAGTTGAATCTTGGCAGTTCCTTTTCTGCTCCATTATGGTTAATTACAAGATGTTGAAGTAGATATCTCCTACTGTGATATACAGTAAGATCTTATTGGTTATCCTTTTTATATATAGTTGTTAAAAAAAAAAAGTTAAATCACTCGCTCAGTCATGCCCAACTCTTTGCAACCCCGTGGACTGTAGCCCACCAGACTTTTCCGTCCATGGGATTCTCCAGGCAAAAATACTGGAGTGGGTTGCCACTTCCTTCTCCAGGGGATCTTCCCAACTCAGGGATCTTCCCGACTCAGGGATCGAACCCAGGTCTCCCACATTACGGGCAGACGCTTTAACCTCTGAGCCACTACTCATATATATAGTGGTATGTACCTGCTAATCCCAAACTCCTAATTTATCCCTCCCTCACCTTTCTCCTTTGGTAACTATATTTGTTCTCTGTGTCTATGGGTCTATTTCTGTTTTGTAAATAAGATCATTTGTATCACTTTTTTAAAATTCCACATATAGGTGATAGCATATTTATCTTTCTGACTTACTCCTTTTAGTATGATAATCTCTAGGTCCACCCATGTTTCTGCAGATGGTATTATTTCATTCTTATTTATGGTTGAGTTATAGTCCATTGTATCTATACTCCTTATCTTGTTTATCCATTCATCTGTCAATGAACAATTAGATTGGTCCCACGTCTTGGCTATGGTAAATAGCGCTGCTATGAGCATTTAGGTGCATGTTTCTTTTCTTTTTTTAGCTTTTATTTTATATTTATATTACATTTTATATTATAGTTGACTTAAAAATGTGGGGTTAGTTTCAGGTGTACAAAGGGATTTAGATATACATATACATACATCTATTCTTTCTTCAATTTCTTTTCACATATAAGTTATTACAGAATATTTAGAGTTCCCTATGCTAAACAGTAGGTCCTTGTTGATTATTTTATTGTTTTATATATAGTGGTGTATACATGTTAATCCCAAACTGCTAATTTAGTGCTCCTCTTTTGGTAATCATGTTTTTTTTTCAAAGTCAATGAGTCTGTTTTTATTTTGTAAATAAGTTCATATGTGTTATTTTTTTTTAAGATTCCACATATAAGTGATATTATATTATATTTGGCTTTCTCTGCCTAACTTGGGTCTTCCCAGATAATACTAATGGTAAAGATTCTGCCTGCCAATGCAGGAAATGTAAGAGACACAGATTCGACCCCTAGGTCAGGAAGATCCCCTGCAGTAGGAAATGGCAACCCACTCCAGTATTCTTGCTTAGAGAATCCCATGGACACAGGAGCCTGGTGGGCAATAGTCCATAGGGTCGCAAAGAGTCAAACATGACTGAAGCAATTTAAGATCCTAGCTTACTTCACTTAGTATGATAATCTCTAGATCCATCAGTGTTGCTGCAGATGACATTATTTCATTCTTTCTTATGGCTGAGTATATCCTTGTGTGTGCATGTGTGTGTATCCTTTCATCCACTAATGGACAGTTAGGTTGCTTCCATGACTTGGCTATTATAAACAGCACTGCTATAAACATTAAGATGCATGTATATTTTTGAATTAGTGTTTTGTGTAGATATATGTCTAAGAGTAGGACTTTTGGATATGGTGGCTCTATTTTTAGTTTTTTAAGAAACCTTATACTGTTCTCTGTGGGAAGGCAATGGCACCCCACTCCATTACTCTTGCCTGGAAAATCCCATGGATGGAGGAGCCTGGAAGGCTGCAGTCCATGGGGTCGCTGAGGGTCAGACACGACTGAGCGACTCCCCTTTCACTTTTCACTTTCATGCATTGGAGAAGGAAATGGCAACCCACTCCAGTGTTCTTGCCTGGAGAATCCCAGGGACGGGGAAGCCTGGTGGGCTGCTGTCTATGGGGTCACACAGAGTCGGACACGACTGCAGTGACTTAGCAATAGCAGTAGCAGTATACTGTTCTCCATCTCTTTCAGAATTTTCCACAGTTTATTGTGATCCACACAGTCAAAGATTTTGGCATAGTCAATAAAGCAGAAATAGATGTTTTTCTGGAACTCTCTTGCTTTTTCCATGATCCAGCGGATGTTGGCAATTTGATCTCTGGTTCCTCTGTCTTTTCTAAAACCAGCTTGAACATCAGAAAGTTCACGGTTCACATAATGCTGAAGCCTGTCTTGGAGAATTTTGAGCATTATTTTACTAGCGTGTGAGATGAGTGCAATTGTGTGGTAGTTTGAGCATTTTTTGGCATTGCCTTTCTTTGGGATTGGAATGAAAACTGACCTTTTCCAGTCCTGTGGCCACTGCTGAGTTTTCCAAATTTGCTGGCATATTGAGTGCAGCACTTTCACAGCATCATCTTTCAGGATTTGGAATAGCTCCACTGGAATTCCATCACCTCCACTAGCTTGTTCGAAGTGATGCTTTCTAAGGCCCACTTGACTTCACATTCCAGGATGTCTGGCTCTAGGTCAGTGATCACACCATCGTGATTATCTGGATCGTGAAGATCTTTTTTGTACAGTTATTCTGTGTATCCTTGCCATCTCTTCTTAATATCTTCTGCTTCTGTTAGGCCCATACCATTTCTGTCCTTTATCAAGCCCATCTTTGCATGAAATGTTCCCTTGGTATCTCTAATTTTCTTGAAGAGATCTCTAGTCTTTCCCATTCTGTTGTTTTCCTCTATTTCTTTGCATTGATCGCTGAAGAAGGCTTTCTTATCTCTTCTTGCTATTCTTTGGAACTCTGCATTCAGATGTTTATATCTTTCCTTTTCTCCTTTGCTTTTCGCTTCTCTTCTTTTCACAGCTATTTGTAAGGCCTCCCAAGACAGCCATTTGGCTTTTTTGCATTTCTTTTCCATGGGGATGGTCTTGATCCCTGTCTCCTGTACAATGTCACGAACCTCATTCCATAGTTCATCAGACACTCTATCTATCAGATCTAGGCCCTTAAATCTATTTCTCACTTCCACTGTATAATCATAAGGGATTTGATTTAGGTCATACCTGAATTGTCTAGTGGTTTTCCCTACTTTCTTCAATTTCAGTCTGAATTTGGCAATAAGGAGTTCATGGTCTGAGCCACAGTCAGCTCCTGGTCTTGTTTTTGCTGATTGTATAGAGCTTTTCCATCTTTGGCTGCAAAGAATATAATCAATCTGATTTTGGTGTTGACCATCTGGTGATGTCCAAAGGCGAAAGCCTTTGACTGTGTGGATCACAATAAACGGTGGAAGATTCTGAAAGAGATGGAAATACCAGACCACCTGATCTGCCTCTTGAAAAATTTGTATGCAGGTCAGGAAGCAAGAGTTAGAACTGGACATGGAACAACACACTGGTTCCAAATAGGAAAAGGAGTACATCAAGGCTGTATATTGTCACCCTGCTTTTTTAACTTATATGCAGAGTACATCATGAGAAACGCTGGACTGGAAGAAACACAAGCTGGAATCAAGATTGCCGGGAGAAATATCAATAACCTCAGATATGCAGATGACACCACTCTTATGGCAGAAAGTGAAGAGGAACTAAAGAGCCTCTTGATGCAAGTGAAAGTGGAGAGTGAAAAGGTTTGCTTAAACCTCAACATTCAGAAAACTAAGATCATGGCATCTGGTCCCATCACTTCATGGGAAATAGGTGGGGAAACAGTGCAAACAGTGTCAGACTTTATTTTTCTGGGCTCCAAAATCACTACAGATGGTGACTGCAGCCATGAAATTAAAAGACGCTTACTCCTTGGGAGGAAAGTTATGACCAACCTAGATAGCATATTCAAAAGCAGAGACATTACTTTGCCAAAAAAGTTCGTCTAGTCAAGGCTATGGTTTTTCCAGTGGTCATATATGGATGTGAGAGTTGGACTGTGAAGAAAGCTGAGCACTGAAGAACTGATGCTTTTGAACTGTGGTGTTGGAGAAGACTCTTGAGAGTCCCTTGGACTGCAAGGAGAGCCACCCAGTCCATTCTGAAGGAGATGAGCCCTGGGATTTCTTTGGAAGGAATGATGCTAAAGCTGAAACTCTAGTACTTTGGCCACCTCATGTGAAGAGTTGACTCGCTGGAAAAGACTCTGATGCTGGGAGGGATTGAGGGCAGGAGGAGAAGGGGATGACAGAGGATGAGATGGCTGGATGGCATCACTGACTCGATGGACATGAGTCTGAGTGACTGCGGGAGATGGTGATGGACAGGGAGGCCTGGCATGGTGCGATTCATGGGGTCGCAAAGAGTCGGACATGACTGAGCAACTGATCTGATCTGATCTGATCCTGTTCTCCACAGTGGTTACACTAATTTATATTCCCACCAAAAATGTAGAAGGATCCCCTTTTCTCCACAGCCTCTCCAGCATTTATTGTTTCTGGACTTTTTGATGATGGCCCTTCTGACCAGTGTGACCTGCTGTGTCATAGTAGTTTTGATTTGTTTTCTCTAATAATTAGTGATGTTGAACATCTTTTCATGTGTTTTTTGGCCATCTGTATGTCATCTTTGGAAACATATCTATGTCTATTTAGGTCTTCTGCCCATTTTTTTATTGGGTTGTTTGTTTTTTTATTGAGTTGTATGAACTGTATTGGAGAAGACTCTGATGCTGGGAGGGATTGAGGGCAAGAGGAGAAGGGGACGACAGAGGATGAGATGGCTGGATGGCATCACTGACTCGATGGATGTGAGTCTCAGTGACCTCCGGGAGTTGGTGATGGACAGGGAGGCCTGGCATGCTGCGATTCATGGGGTCACAAAGAGTCGGACATGACTGAGCGACTGATCTGATCTGATCTGATCTGATGAACTGTTTGTATGTTTTGGAAATTAATCCCTTTTCGGTAGCATTATTTGCAACTATTTTCTCACATTCTGTAGGGTGTCTTTTTGTTTTGCTTATAGTTTCCTTTGCTATGCAAGTTTTTAGCTTGATGAAGTTCCATTTGTTTATTTTTTTTAGCAATTCTTTAGCTCAATTTGTCATTCTCATACTAAACCAGGGAATCACAGGATAACCTATTCTTGCTTGCCAGTAATACAGAGGTTACAGTGGAACGTTATATCCCTTATTCTCATGCCAATTTGGGTCATTTGAGCCCTTCTATGAGAGGCTAGCAGTTAAAAGTTCTCAAAAATACTCCCAAAGATGTGCCATCTCCTCATTTCCCAATACTTGAAATTCCCATAGTACTCAGGATAGGAGGAATTCTAGCAACATATCACAACTCTTTCTCAATCAAGAATTAACTATCAGCCAACAGCATTCACATGAATTATAGAAAATGAAGAAGATTGTGTGATGATTTTAAAAGCAATAAAAGGCTCTTTATTGTCAAGGTAGGAGGGAAAAAAAGACAACATATTTGCATTTTGAGGCCAATTATTATTTGAATCTCACATTGGTGCAATTTGAAAACAAACGTCTAACAAGAAAGAACAATAGAGCACAAACAATGCCTCAAGAGATCTAAGCAAACATCAAGTTTGTGGTTGAGTAAAAATTTCTTGGGATAAAATCAGCGATCTAAATATAACCAGGAGGATGAAGGAAAACAGTATTGGTTCAGTGTAATGTAGCATTCCTTCTAGCCAAAGACTTACTAGGACATAATTACAAAAAAGAGGAAACTTCAGAGTCACAGGAAATCTCCTGCGAGCAACCATGAGGTGGGTTGCTCAGAGAATGCATATATTGATTTTATGCAGAGAATTTCTCAGAGAATGCATATGTTGATTTTAATGGCTTAAAATGAGTCATGTACTGGTGGAAGAAAGACATTGAACTTATCCCCACATTTTTCTTTTCACTTTCCCTATCAAACAAAAATGTTCTATAATCGGACCTTTAAAGTTAAATCTCTTGATAGGCAGTTTGAAAACCTCATATAATTTCATTGAGGGTTTTGAAAAGCAAGGAAATCTCAAGCCAGATTTTTAAAAGGGTTTATGGAACAAAACAACATTTTGAAAGTTATAAAAATTGATATCAAATATGAAATATGGTACAGATTTATTTATATATGTCACCATGCTCTGTAGTTTTCAGAAAACCTGACTATAGTTTCACAGGGAATTTCAAATTAATCCCCATAGAAGGCCAAAGTGGTACTCTCCAAAGAATATATAAACCTTTGCAGCAGCTGCCGCTACATCGCTTCAGTCGTGTCCGATTCTACGTGACCCCAGAGCCAGCAGCCCACCAGGCTCCCCCATCCCTGGACAGAAATTATATTAAAGAAATAGTTGTTTTATTTATTAAGTTTTTGTCCATAAGGATTAATATCATCTAGAAATTAGAATAAAACAAAGAGTAGAAACTAAGAGTAGACGATTTAGAAAGTGTACTCAGGACCACAGTAAGTATATTTTAGTAGCTTGTCATGTAAGGATTTATTCAAAGAATCTGAGGGGAAAAGTTCACAGTTTTGAAGCCTGAGTGTATGTCACAGGCTTGGCATATGATGTTGAGGAAGTGTTGGACACAATTCTTTTAGACAAGTGAATGTTGCAAATATCAAAAAGCCTTGTGGAACCTGTAACATTTGAACACCAGTTACTCAGTGCAACGTTGTGAGTTCTCAAATTCACCCTCAATCCTGGTATCAGTTGAGAGTTCTGAGATCTTTAAGACCATCTTCATTTGATGATTCACTAGAAAGACACAGAATTCATCTGAAACTCTTATATTCACACTTACAGTTTATGATAGTTAAAGGATATAGATAAAAATAAAAATGTGTAAAAATAATAATAAAGGAGATCAGTCCTGGGTGTTCATTGGAAGGACTGATGCTGAAGCTGAAACTCCAATACTTTGGCCACCTGATGCGAAGAGTTGACTCATTAGAAAAGACCCTGATGCTGGGAGGGATTGGGGGCAGGAGGAGAAGGGGACGACAGGACCAAGCAAAGAGGCATCTGGAGCAGAATCCAGGAGGGTTCTGAACACGAGCTCTCATTTGCTCACTCATTGGTAACTCTTCTCAACAATCATGTGTCACCAACTAGGGAAGAGAACCTCAGCCTTGATGGTAGAGTTTTTAATGAAGTTTAATCATGTACATATCATTGACCACTTGCATGGCTGACTTTAGTCTCTAGCGTCTGGTGGTCTAGGTGACACAAAGCCACCACCATCCATTACATTGTTATCATGGTCTGTCTTCTGTGACTCAAGACCTCTATGTACACACAAGGACACTTTTATCATGTAGGATTTTCCAGGGGGTTTATGGAGATTATCATCCCAGGAGCTGAGGGCAAAATGTAACCCCCCCACTTCACCTTCAGTTCAGTTCAGTCGATCAGTCATGTATGACTCTTTGTGACCCCATGAATTGCAGCACGCCAGGCCTCCCTGTCCATCACCAACTCCCGGAGTTCACCCAAACTCATGTCCATCGAGTCGGGGATGCCATCCAGGCATCTCATCCTCTGTCGTCCCCTTCTCCTTCTGCCTGCAATCCCTCCCAGCATCAAAGTCTTCTCCAATGAGTCAACTCTTCGCATGAGGTAGCCAAAGTACTGGAGCTTCAGCTTCAGCATCATTCCCTCCAAAGAAATCCCAGGGCTGATCTCCTTCAGAGTGGACTGGTTGGATCTCCTTGAAGTCCAAGGGACTCTCAAGAGTGTTCTCCAACACCACAGTTCAAAAGCATCAATTCTTCTGTGCTCAGCCTTCTTCACAGTCCAACTCTCACATCCATACATGACCACTGGAAAAACCATAGCCTTGACTAGGTGGACCTTTGTTGGCAAAGTAATGTCTCTGCTTTTGAATATGCTATCTAGGTTGGTCATAACTTTCCTTCCAAGGAGTAAGCGTCTTTTAATTTCATGGCTGCAGTCACCATCTGCAGTGATTTTGGAGCCCAGAAAAATAAAGTCTGACACTGTTTCCACTGTTTCCCCATCTATTTCCCATGAAGTGATGGGACCAGATGCCATGATCTTAATTTTCTGAATATTGAGCTTTAAGCCAACTTTTTCACTCTCCTCTTTCTCTTTCATCAAGAGGATTTTTAGTTCCTCTTCACTTTCTACATAAGGGTGGTGTCATCTGCATACCTGAGGCTATTGATATTTCTCCTGGCAATCTTGATAAACTTAATTTTTCACTGCACACTCATATCACACAAAGTTGTATGAACTGTACACCCCTCACTGCAATGACATGTATCTGCAAGAACTGTGATGACATTAGATTCAACACATCCTGATCTCTACAGAAATGTTCTCCTGCTGACGTTTCTGTTGTTCTGATCTGAAGTTACTGTTGCTGTTTTTGTTGTTTATGGCAATTACTTCATCTGCACTTTTTGGAGAGCAATAATTTTATCAAGATGCTTTGGATTAGAAGACAATTTGACAGCTTCCTATTCCTTTCTGCCAATGAGGATTTTTGCTGCAACATTGTTGGGATGTATCATAGTGAGGACTCATCTCCTAGCTTATTCTTTTGTGACAGTATATGTAGACTTTTGCTAACACAATCTACTCTTTCCAACAAAAGCCTTCCCCTTCTTCCCTCCCCCATCTTTGGTGTACTTCTTAGAATGCAATTATCAATATGAACTATTTTCCAAGGAACATGTCCTAGAATATTGGAATTTACCTGGAAACTTGTTTCTTGTTTCCTTATTACATCTGAAAGAATATACTTATATTTAGACTAATTTTGTTACAGAGTTTCATTGGTTTAGTGGAATTGATTGCAGAGAAAACCATCAAGAATGATATACCAGCCATTCAATCATGAAATGGTTTCAGGGTACTGGTAAATTTTCCTAGAAAATTGAATTCACTGAATAATAGCTAGAGTCTATGTTGGATAAAAGAACCAAACATTAGTTTCAAACTTTTTATTTTGAATCACTAACAGAAGTTTAACAAAATATAAAACTCCCAGTAAGACTTCTTTAAACGTAATTTAGATTTATGCCACTCACTGAAACTTAAAAAAAAAAAAAAAAAAAAAAAATTCTATACATTGTAACACAGCTTTTAGTTTGCTTTTTTAATTAAAAGTTTTGATTTTTGGAATGCTCCAATATAACACAAAGCAAGACATAACTTACAATGCAGCTTAGCCTAAAGAATATTAACAACCTAGTCACAGAATCAGAAAGAAATGAAGCCTCTTATAAACACTATACATATGGATAAATACTAGGTTTAATGTCATTTGTGCATACTAATTCACTGAAATTTTTTCTTAAGACTTTAAATCACTTAAAGCATTGATTCAAGTTGTAACTCTGTAAGTCAAAAAATTCAAATATGTTGATGCTAAGTATATAAAAATAAGTTTTATGATGCTGAACTATAAACTAGTAAATATAAGTCCTTTATGTTAGTCACAAAAGTCAAATTTTATTCTCACATAGTATATAAATGGTTACTTTATAAAAAGACATTTTTATAAAACAGATTATCTAATATCTACTAAGTTTCCACAGCTTTTTAAATAGATCGTAATTTTAACTAGGAATTGCTAATTTTAAAAGGCCATGAGTTCAATGAAATGAAATTGAGATAAATGTAGATTTCTAAAAGTACTATAAATCCATTTTAGAAGCAAGAAATTGGGGAAGCCCTGGCTTTAGAAAAATTTTATGAAAAAGTTCAGAGTTTATATGACTATAAACAATCATGACCCAAAATGTAATATAATAATTTTAAATCTTAGACTATTTTGATAGAACCATTGTATCTACAACAAAGGTATGCTCTATTTTTTGAGCCATTGGCGTAATAACTATGTACTGCTACAGCTGCTGCTAAGTCACTTCAGTCGTGTCCGACTCTTTGTGACCCCATAGACAGCAGCCTACCAGGCTCCCCCCGTCCCTGGGATTCTCCAGGCAAGAACACTGGAGTGGGTTGCCATTTCCTCCTCCAATGCATGAAAGTGAAAAGTGAAAGTGAAGACACTCAGTCATATCCGACCCTCAGCCACCCCATGGACTGCAGCCTTCCTACATCCATGGGATTTTCCAGGCAAGAGTACCGGAGTGGGACGCCATTGTGTACTCAGATCAGATCAGATCAGATCAGTCGTTCAGTCGTGTCCGACTCTTTGCGACCCCATGAACTGCAGCACGCCACACTTTAACAGAATCACAATTAAGTCAGGGGATATCCAATGGAACATAATTAAGGTAAGTCTGAAAATCATCCAACTTGTGGAATTTTTTTAAGGAACCATGAATATTTAGCCAGAAGCATTGAATCTGAGTTTGAAAGGCTTGTGTTTAGTTATTGTTAAATATGTCAACAGTGTTTTCTTTTGACAGCTAGATTGCTATGCCTACTGAGAATAAAACCCTACAATGAAAGATGGATGTTGCAAAGAGGCATATTTCAGCCTAATGAGAAGAGAGATTTTCAAAGTGTCTAAATACATGTTACTGCTGTTCACTCCTTCAGTTGTGTCCAACTCTTTGCGACCCATGGCCTGCAGCACGCCAGGCTTCCTTGTCCATCACAATCTTCCAATGTTTCCTTAAAATCATGTCCAAAGAATCAATGATAACCTCCAACCATCTTATCCTCTGTCACTTCCTTCTTGCCCTCAATCTTGCCTAGAATCAGGATCTGTTCCAGTGAGTTGGCTCTTTGCATCAGGTGGTCAAAGTATTTGAACTTCAGTATTAGTTCAGTTCAGTTCAGTCACTCAGTCGTGTCCGACTCTTTGCGACCCCATGAATCGCAGCACGCCAGGCCTCCCTGTCCATCACTAATTCCCAGAGTTCACCCAAACTCATGTCCATCGAGTCAGTGATGCCTTCCAGCCATCTCATCCTCTGTCGTCCCCTTCCCCTCCTGCCCTCAATCCCTCCTAGCATCAGAGTCTTTTCCAATGAATCAACTCTTCGCATGAGGTGGCCAAAGTATTGGAGTTTCAGCCTCAGCATCAGTCCTTCCAATGAACACCCAGGGCTGATCTCCAGGTCTGATCTCCTTTAGAATGGACTGGTTGGATCTCCTTGCAGTCCAAGGGACTCTCAAGAGTCTTCTCCAACACCACACTTCAAAAGCATCAATTCTTCGGCACTCATGTTTCTTCACAGTCCAACTCTCACATCCATACATGACCACTGGAAAAACCATAGCCTTGACTAGATGGACCTTTGTTGGCAAAGTAATGTCTCTGCTTTTGAATATGCTATCTAGGTTGGTCATAACTTTCCTTCCAAGGAGTAAGCGTCTTTTAATTTCATGGCTGCAGTCACCATCTGCAGTGATTTGGAGCCCAGAAAAATAAAGTCTGACACTGTTTCCACTGTTTCCCCATTTATTTCCCATGAAGTGATAGGACCAGATGCCATGATCTTCATTTTCTGAATGTTGAGCTATAAGCCAACTTTTTCACTCTCCACTTTCACTCTCATCAAGAGGCTTTTGAGTTCCTCTTCACTTTCTGCCATAAGGGTGGTGTCATCTGCATATCTGAGGTTATTGATATTTCTCCTGGCAATCTTGATTCCAGCTTGTGCTTCTTCCAGCCCAGCATTTCTCATGATGTACTCTGCATATAGGTTAAAAAAGCAGGGTAATGATATACAGCCTTGACATACTCTGTTTCCTATTTGGAACTAGTGTGTTGTTCCATGTCCAGTTCTAACTGTTGCTTCCTGATCTACATATAGGTTTCTCAAGACGCAGGTCAGGTGGTCAGTCCTTTCAAAAAATATTCAGTATTGATTTCCTTTAGGATTGATTTCTTTGATCTTGTTACTGCCCAATATTTCATCAGGAGTCTACTCCAGCACCACAGATCGAAAGCATCAGTTCTTCAGTGCTCAGTCTTCTTTATGGTCTATCTCTCACATCCATACATGACTACTGAAAAACCATAGCTTTGACTATGAAGACCTTTGTCAACAAAATGATGTCTCTGCTTTTTAACACACTGTCTAGGTTTGTCGTGGCTTCTTCCAAGGAGCAAGCGTCTTTTAACTTCATGGCTGCAATACCACCCACAGTGCTTTTGGAATCCAAGAAAATAAAGTCTGTCACTGTTTCTATTTTTTCCCAATCTATTTGCCATGAAGTGATGGGACTGGATGCCATGATCTTAATTTTTTAAATGTTGAGTTTTAAGCCAACTTTTTTACTCAGCTCTTTCACCTTCAAGAGGCTGCTTAGTTCCTCTTTGTTTTCTGCCATTAGAGTGGTGTCATCTGCATATCTGAGATTATTGATATTTCTCTGGCAATCTTGATTCCCTCTTGAGCTTCATCAAGCCTGGTATTTCACATGATGTACTCTGCATATAGTTTAATAAGCAGGGTATAATATACAGCCTTTATGTACTCCTTTCCCAATTTGGAATCAGTCTATTGTTCCATGTCCAGTTCTAACTGCTGCTGCTTTATCTGCATACAGGTTTCTCAGAAAGCAGGAAAGGTGTTGTGGTATTCCCATACCACATCCCATACTATATCATCTTTAAGAATTTTCCACAGTTTGTTGTGATCCACACACTCCAAGGTTTTAGCATAGTCAACGAAGCAGAAGTTCATCTGGAATTCCTTTGCTTTTTCTGTGATTCAGCTAATGTTGGCAATTTCAGCTCTGATTTCTGCCTTTTCTAAATCCAAGAACATCTGGAAGTTCACAGTTCACATACTGTTGAAGCCTCGCTTGAAGGATTTTGAGCATTACCTTGCTAGAAAGTGAAATGAGTGCAATTGTGTAGTAATTTGAACATTCTTTGGCATTGCCCTTCTTTGAAATTGGAATGAAAACTGACCTTTTCCAGTCCTGTGGCCATTGCTGAGTTTTCCAAATTTGCTGGCATATTGAGTGCAGCACTTTCACAGCACCATCTTTTAGGATTTGAAGTAGTTCAGCTTGAATTCCATCACCTCCACTAGCTGTGTTCTTAGTAATGTTTCCTAAGACCCAATTGACTTCACACTTCAGGATCTGGCTGTAGGTGAGTGATCACACTCTCATGGTATCTGAGTCATTAAGACCTTTTTTGTATAGTTCTTCTGTGTATTCTTGCCACCTCTTCTTAATATCTTTTGCTTCTGTTAGGTCTGTAGCATTTCTGTCCTTTATTGTGCCCATCTTTCCATGAAATGTTCCCTTTGTATCTCTAATTTTCTTTAAGAGATCTCTAGTCTTTCCCATTCTATTGTTTTTCCTCTATTTTTGGCATTGCTCACTTAAAACGGCTTTTTCTTATCTCTCCTTGCTATTCTTTGGAAATCTGCATTCAGATGCATGTATCTTTCCTTTTCTCTCTTGTCTTTCATGTCTCTTCTTTTTTCAGCTATTTGTAAGGCTTCCTCAGACAACCATTTTGCCTTTTTGCATTTGTTTTCTTGGGGATGGTGTTGATCCCTGTTTCATATACAGTGTTATAACTCTATCCATAGATTTTCTGGCTCTATCACATATAATCCTTTGAATCTATTTGTCACTTCCACTGTATAATTGTAAGGGATTTGATTTAGGTCATACTTGAATGGCCTAGTGGTTTCCCCTACTTTCTTCAAGTCTGAATTTTTCAATAAAGTGTTCATGACCTGAGCCACAGTCAGCTCCAGGTCTTGTTTTTGCTGACTGTATAGAGCTTCTCCATCTTCAGCTGCAGAAAATACAATCAATCTGATTTCAGTATTGACCATCTGGTGATGTCCATGTATAAAGTTGTCTCTTTTTTTGTTGGAACAGGGTGTTTGCTGTGACCAGTGTGCTTTGTTAGCAAAACTCTGTTAGTCTTTGCCCTGCTTCATTTTGTCCTCCAAGGCCAAATTGGCCTGTCACTTCAGGTATCTCTTGACTTCCTACTTTTGCATTCCAGTCCTCTATGATGAAAAGGACAACTTTTTTTGGTGTTAGTTCTAGAAGGTCCTACAGGTCTTCATAGAACCGTTCAGCTTCAGCTTATTGGCTTCAGTGGTTGGGGCATAGACTTGGATTACTGTGATATTGAATGGCTTGCCTTGGAAATGAACCAAGATCATTCTGTCATTTTTGAGATTGCACCCAAGTACTGCATTTTGGACTCTTTTGTTGACTATGAGGGCTACACCATTTCTTCTAAAGGATTCTTGCCCACAGTAGTAGATATAATGGTCATCTGAATTAAATTTGCCCGTTCCCATCCATTTTAGTTCACTGGTTCCTAAGATGTCAGTGTTCACTCTTGCTGTCTCCTGTTTGACCACTTCCAATTTGTCTTGATTCATGACCTAACATTCCAGCTTCCTATGCAGTGCTATTCTTTACAGCATCAGAGTTTACCTTCACCTCCAGACACACCCACCACTGGGCGTACTTTGCACTTTGGCTCAGTCTCTTCATTCCTTCTGGAGCTATTTCTCCACTCTTCTCCAGTAGCATATTGGATACCTACCGACCTGGGGGGTTCATCTTTCAGTGTTATATCTTTTTGCATTTTCATACTGTTCATTGGGTTCTCAAGGCAAGACTGCTGAAGTGTTGCCATTTCCTTCTCCAATGGACCATATTTTGTCAAAACTCTCTACCATGACCTGTCTGTCTTGGGTGGCCCTACACAGTATGGCTCATAGTTTCATTAAATTATTACAAAGCTGTGATGAATGTGATCATTTTTGTTAGTTTTCTATGACTGTGGTTTTTCACTCTGTCTGCCTTTTGGTGGATGAGGACAATAGGCTTTGCAAGCTTCCTGCTGGGAGGGGCTGGCTGCTCTATTATACTGAGGGTTTCACAGATAAGCTGAAAGTTCCATGTTAGAAATGTTAGAAAAGGAAGTTGGCTCTAGCATATCTATGCCCTCTCTTCCAAATCTCAGAATCTCTCATTGGATGGATAGAATTCCATAAAAAAGTCTGTCTCAGGGATCAGAGGTGGAAAAGATGTTTTTTTTTTCCTCAACTTCTTTTTATGCATTTTGGATGAAAGGACAAATAATTGAAATATGTATGCTGTAAGGATTTCCAGGTGGCGCTGATAGCAGAGAACCTGCCTGCCATGCAAGAGAGGTAGGTTCAATCCCTGGGTCTGGAAGATCCCTTGGAGAAGGACATGGTGACCCACTCCATTATTCTTGCCTGGAGGATCCCATGGACAGAGGAGCCTGGTGAGCTACGATCCATAGGGTTGCAAAGAGTCAGACATGACTAATGTGAGTTAGCACGCACACACGCTAGGAAAAGAATTATTAGTTTTTGCACCCCTGCTCTCAGTATGCACATACATACACATGCTGCCATAGGGAAATGGGTTTTTATCTTTGCCCTTTCTCCTTTAAAGACATCTGATCACTATACAGGTATACTCAATCAAGTCAATGCTTTGTTTGACACTATTAACAAGGGAAATGCAAGCAATAGAGGAAACTTGAGAAAGCTTGATTCAATCCTTTTATTTTCAAAATATCTAGAATCCCAAATATGGTTCTAGTCTCTGCATATCAGAAGAGAAATAAAGACACCTAGAGGGGGATAACCAGAAGGCCAACAGGGATAAAACAATGGTCACTGGAGACCTTGCTGAAATACTGACCTGTTAGCCTTGAAGAGCTCAGGGACACTATAGAAAAAATGCTTAAAACCACTTGCTATTTGGATGATGTGAATGTAAATTCCAAAAGGTTAGGACAATGAGAATCTCTTTACAACTTTTAATGAGTTAGGTTTAAGACAAATAAAAAGTACATCTTTACAAACCTGATGACTTAGTAAATAAGTACTATGTGAAAGAAATCCCCGGTGGAGTCCATGGTATTTATGAGAGGCAGAGTCATAGCACAGGACTGCTAAGAGAAGCTAATATGTGCCTCCCCTCTCTGACTAGTAGGAGGATAACCTTGCCTTACTCTGTGCTGCTTGGCAGCCTCCTATCCATGACAACTGCTCTGCCCGAAGGGACTTCCCTGGTAGCTCAGTGGTAAAGAATTCATCTGCCAATGCAGGAGACATGGGTTCAATCCCTGGGTCAAAAAGACCCCCAGAGGAGCCAATTGCAACACACTATAGTATCCTTGCCTGGAAAATCTCATGGACGGAGGAGCCTGGTGGGCTATAGTCCATGGGGTCACAAAAGAATCCTGATAAAACTTAGTAACTAACCAACAACCCTGGCCTACACACACCATTTTCCCTACCAAAGAATGACAAGTCTTATCTTACAAAAAAGTGTTGCTTCTAGCAACGTTTGTTTTATTTTATCTGATAGTCTCTGTGTGTTGAGATTTGAATCCTCACTAGAATCCGATTTGAATTTTATCTAGTATCACAGGAGAGTTGACATAAGAAAACCAAATCCAAGATTTCAGTCACACTGAAGCAGTTTCATTATTTTCTTTCTTATCTTCTCTTGGTTTGTAATTGTGGAAGCCTCTCTGAAGTACCTTGAGTGCCTTTATCTCCAGGCCCCATGTGTTGGGAAAACCTAATAGACTCCTAAGCACATCATGTTTGAGTATCTCAGCAAACTTATTACCATCTAATTAGTTAAGCTGTCTCCTAAACCTGAAACTTGTGCATACTCATATTCAATTTTTAAAAACTGAAGTATAATTGATTTACAATGTTGTTAGTTTCAGGTGTACAGCAAAGTGATTCAGTTATCTGTGCACTAAGACTTTTCAGTTGTGTCCAACCCTTGTAATCCTATGAACTGTAGCCCGCCAGGCTCCTCTGTCCAGGGTGAGTCTCCAGGCACCCTGGAGTGGGTTGCCATCTACTGGCAAAACTCCAAAACCCACTCCAAAACTGGAGTGGGTTGCCATCTACTTTCTTTATACATACACATAATTTTTTTTTCAGATTCTTTTCCCTTATAAATTATTACATCAGAGTGAATGTAGTACTCTGATGGACAGTAGGTCCTTACTGGTTATTTTATATACAGTAATGTGTATCTGTTAATCCCAAACTCCTAATTTTATCCCTCCCTTCTCATTCCCCTTTGGTAACTTAAAGCTTGTTTTCAAAGTCTGTGAGTCTGTTTATGTTTTGAAAATATGTTCATTTGTATCACGTGTTAGATTCCACATATAAGTGATATCATATTATATTTGGCTTTATGTGCCTAGTTTACATAGCATAATAATCTCTCAGTTCAGCCACTCAGTCAGGTCCAACTCATTGTGACCCCATGGATTGCAGCATGCCAAGCATCCCTGTCTGTCACCAACTCCTGTAGCTTACTCAAACTCATGTCCATTCAATTGGTGGGACTCTCAAGAGTCTTCTCCAACACCACAGTTCAGAAGCATCAGTTCTTCAGTGCTCAGCCTTCTTTATAGTCCAACTCTCACATCCATACATGACTACTGGAAAAACCATAGCTTTGAGTAGATGGACCTTTGTTGGCAAAGTAATGTCTCTGCTTTTTAATATGCTGTCTAGGTTGGTCATACTTTTCTTCCAAGGAGCAAGCGTCTTTTAATTTCATGGTTGCAGTCACCATCTGCAGTGATTTTGGAGACCTAAAAACAAAGTCTGTCAGTTTCCATTGTTTCCCCATCTATTTGCCATGAAGTAATGGGACGGGATGCCATGATCTTAGTTTTCTGAATGTTGAATTTTAAGCCAACTTTTTCACTCTCCTCTTTCACTGTCATCAAGAGGCTCTTTAGTTCTTCACTTTCTGCCATAAGTGTAGGGTCATCTGCATATCTGAGGTTATTGATATTTCTCCCAGCAATCTTGATTCCCGCTTGTGCTTCATCCATCCCTGCATTTCACATGATGCACTCTGCATATAAGTACTCTGCATAAAAGTTAAATCAGCAGGGTGACAACATACAGCCTTCACATACTCCTTGACACACTTCCCTTGTGGCTTAGCTGGTAAAGAATCCACCTGCAATGTGGGAGACCTGGGTTTGATCCCTGGATTCGGAAGATCCCCTGGAGAAGGGAAGGGCTACCCACTCCAGTATTCTGACCTGAAGAAGAATATTAGAGTGGATATCCATTATGTGTGTGTGTGTGTATACACACAGACACATCTAGCCATTCCTCTGTCAATGGACATTCAGATTGATTGCTTCCATGTCATGGCTATTGCAAATAGGTGCAAACTCTAAGAACTTCTAGTTAACTGAAAATACTGAGTTTGCATTCCTTTGCCAGGTAATGCACGGTAATAGCATTATTTAGCAGGATCTTCCTTGTGCTTGAGACAAGAAAACAGCACATGTGCCACATGTTTGCACAGCAAGCACAAGATGTCATGCTAGAATTTGCAAATGTGTGCCTTGTGTTATGTGCTGTATCATCACTGAGAGAACTCTGAAAGCAAAAGAATACTGTTAGTACTTGTAGATCTTGGTTTTGCCTGGTGGTTCAGATGGTAAAGAATCTACCTGCAATGTGGGAGTCCAAGGGTTCAGTCCCTGGGTGGGGAAGATCCCCTTGGAGAAGGGACTGCTAACCCACTCCAGTATTCTTGCCTGGACAAGAGAATTCCATGGACAGAGGAGCCTGGTAGTCTACAGTCCACAGGGTCTCAAAGATCAGACACCACTGAGGAACTAACAATACAGATATAGGCTGTTTTTTGGTGGCCATTTTTGGTTTTTAATTATTTTTTAATGGCATTCAAGTGTCCATAACTTTCACACTTTAAATTACAAGTGTCATAGCTGTATGCAATTTCAGAGTTGCTGTAGTTTCCCTCTAGGTGTTCTCTATTATGTGTAAAGAGATAAGTAAAACTAATAATTCAACTACTGCTTTGTGGACTGCTAGTTCCATATTGAAACTTGTGCTGAAAACCAGTGATTTAAAAGAAAATTATTTCTTCCTGTATTTCCTTCCCAAGAAGTGGTATAACATTATATTTTGGACTATTGCAGATCTTGCAATGAAAGTTAATGAATTTAAACTCTATTATTCCAAATATATGCATTAAGTTTACTAGCAGGGCTATGAAATTGGATTTTAGAATTTCTATTAAATTCTAACACCACAGTCTCAGTGAAGCATTGATCCCAACACCGTATGTCAGAGAGAAAGTCAGGAAACCACAGAATGTACTCTTATTTTCTGCTGTTACAATGATATTTCTCAAGATTTTTTTGTGAGTGTTTATGTGGTATATCCTATACATGTGAACTTTCGCTAACAGAGACATTGCTATTTAGTAACACATTTCAGTCCAAAACTAGTTCCTTTTTGGTCAGTGTAAGCCAGAACATTGCTGAAGATAAAATTTGTACGAAAAGAACATGGATTCAGATATGTCAGAATGCTGAATTCTAGACTTGGCACAGTTCAGTATTCCTTTCTTCAGCAAATATTTATTCCAAAACAGCCTTTGAGATATAGTTTGCATTGCATTGAAAAGTTATTCCCCTGCAAGATGGGGATGGCACTTTGTATTCACTGTCAATGGCATGTAATCTTTTCATGGAATTAATCAGTGTCACACTCTTTAGTGCTATCAAGAAGAATATCTTTATTTTCCTCTTTCCAGGGGACTTTTTGTGACCATGTGAGACTGCACCAACTGGAGAAGGCCATTTTTAAAACATTCCCTTTAATTTCATAATTGTTAAAAGATATGGGTTAAATACTCTGGCAAGAGATAATGGAATTTCTTTTTTTTCCTTTGGGGACTTTTATTTTCAAGTCTTTCATTGGATATGTAGTTATCTTTTGATCTCTAGCAAAGTAAAAATTATCTTCTAATTGTAAGATGTCTCATGAAACTAAAAGAGAAAATTTTGAAGCGATTTTCACTACCCTAGTTGAATTAGGACAAAAATATAAATATACAATGGTTAGAAATTACTTTAATAATAAATATTCATAATCTATAGGTTAAACATGATAAAATCTTCAAATGAAATTAAATATTATAAATACATTAACGTCTCTAAAAGTAATTTATAATTTAATACCATTTCTATCAGGATCTCAGTGTTTTGGTTTTGTTGTTTCTGTTTTATTTTCCCATGCCTTATTTGCTGTTACTGTTCAGTTGCTAAGTCGTGTCCAACTCTTTGCAACCCCATAGACTGCACCAGCAACTTTGTGGGCAAAGTGATGTCTCTGCTTTTTAATTCTCTGTCGTGGTTGGTCATAACTTTCCTTCCAAGGAGGAAGCATTTTTTAATTTCATGACTGCAGTCACTGTCTACAGTAAGTTTGGAGAACAAAAAAATAAAATCTGTCACTATTTCCACTTATCCCCATATATTTGCCATGAAGTAATGAGACTGGATGCCATGATCTTAGCTTTTTGAATGTTGAGTTTCTAGCCAGCTTTCCACTCTCCTCTTTCACTTTCATCAAGAGACTCCTTAGTTCCTCTTCACTTTATGCCATTAGGGTGGTGTCCTCCACATATCTGAGGTTGTTGATTTTTCCCAGCAATCGTGATTCCAGCTTGTGATTCATCCAACTTGCATTTCGCATGATATAATTTGCATAGAAATTAAATTAGCAAGGTAACAGTATACAGCTTTGATGAACTCCTTTCCCAGTTTTGAACCATTCCATCATTCACTGTCCAGTTCTAACTGTTGCTTTCTGACCTGCATACAAGTTTCTCAGGAGACAGATATGGTGGTCTGGTATTCCCATATCTTTAAGAATTTTCCACAGTTTGTGATCCACACAGTCAAAGGCTTTCACATAGTCAGTGAAGCAGATGTTTTTCTGCAACTCCCTTGCTTTCTCCATGATCCCACAAATGTTGGCAATTTGATTTCTGATTGCTCTGCCTTCTCTAAACCCAGCTTATATATCTGGAAGTTATCAGTTCACGTATTACTGAAGGCTAGCTTGAAGGATTTTGAACATAACCTTACTAGCATATCAAAAGAGCACAATTTTATGGTAGTTTGAACATTCTTTGGCATTGCCCTTCTTTGGGATTGAAATTAAAACTGACCTTTTCCTGTCCTGTGGTCGCTGCTGTGTTTTCCATATTTGCTGGCATATTCAGTTCAGCACTTTCACAGCATTACCTTTTAGAATTTTAAAAAGCTCAGCTGGAATTCCATCACTTCACTAGCTTTGTTCATAGCAATGCTTCCTAAGGCCCACCTGACTTCACACTCCAGGGTATCTGGCTTAAGGTGTGTGACCACACCATGGTGATTATCAGGGTCATTAAGAGCTTTCTTGTATAGTTCCTCTGTGTATTCTTGCCACCTATTCTTATTCTCTTCTGTTGGATCCTTACCATTTCTGTCCTGTATCATCCCCATCTTGGCATGAAATATTCCCCTGATAGCTCCAATTTTTTGAAGAGCTCTCTGGACTTTCCCATTCCATTGTTTTCCTCTATCTCTTTGCATTGTTCATTTAAGAAGGCCTTCTTATCTCTCCTTACTATTCTCTGGAACTTTCTTTTTATTTTTTCCCCAATGTTTTATATGCTTACTTTTATTAACTGCAGTTTTAAATTTCATTTTATATTGGAGTATTCCACTCCAGTACTCTTGCCTGGAAAATCCCACGGATGGAGGAGCCTGGTAGGCTGCAGTCCATGGGGTCGCTGAGAGTCGGACATGACTGAGCAACTTCACTTTCTCTTTTTACTTGCATACATTGGAGAAGGAAATGGCAAGCCACTCCAGTGTTCTTGCCTGGAGAATCCCAGGGACAGGGAAGCCTGGTGGGCTGCCGTCTATGGGGTCACACAGAGTGGGACACGACTGAAGTGACTTAGCATAGCATTGTTGTTGTTGTTCAATCACATAGTTGTGTCTCTTTGTGACACCATGGACTGCAGCATTCCCAACTTCCCTGTCCACCACAATCTCCCAAAGTTTGTTCAAACTCCTGTCCTTTGAGTCGGTGATGTCATCCAATCATCTCATTTTATGTTGCCTCCTTCTCCTCCTGCTCTCAGTCTTTCCCAGAAATACGAGCTTTTCCAATGAGTCAGCTGTTCACATCACGTGGCCAAAGGATTGTAGCTTCAGCATCAGTCCTTCCAGTGGATATTCAGGGCTGATTTCCTTTAGGATTTATTGGTTTGATCTCTTTGTTGCTCAAGGAATACTTAAGAGTCTTCTTGAGCAACACAATTCAAAAGTGTCAGATCTTCAGTGCTCAGCCTTCTTTATGGTCCAATCTTTTATCCATTCATGACTACTGGAAAAACCATAGTTTTGACTATACAGTGCTTTGTGGGCAAAGTGATATAACTATGCTTTTTAATATGCTGTCTAGGTTGGTCATAGTTTCTCTTCCAAGGAGCAAGCATCTTTCAATTTCATTACTGCAGTCACTATGCACAGTGATTTTGGAGCCCCAGAAAATAAAATCTGTCACTGTTTCTACTTTTTTCCCTGCTATTTGCCATGAAGTGATGGGACTGGACACCTGGATCCTAGTTTTTTGAATGTTGAATTTTAAGCCAACTTTTCCACTCTCCTCTTTCACTTTCATCAAAGAGGCTCTCTAGTTTCTCTTTGCTTTCTGTATTAGAGCAGTGGCATCTGCATATCTGAGATTTTTGATATTTCTCCCAGCCATCTTGACTCCAACTTGTGCTTCACCCAGCCTAGCATTCGCATGATGTACTCTGCATATAAGTTCAATAAACAGGATGACAGTAGCCTTGATGTACTTGTTTTCCCAATTTGGAACCAGTCCGAAGTTCCATGTCCAGTTCTAACTGTTGCCTCTCGACCTGCACACAGGCTACTCAGAAGGCCTGAAAGATGGTCTGAAACTCTAGTCTCTTTAAGAGTTTTCAACAGTTTATGATCCACACAGCTAAATGCTTTAGTGTAGTCAGTGAAACAGAGGTAGATGTTTTTCCGGAATTCCCTTGCTTTTTCTATAATCCAGCAGATGTTGGCAATTTGATCACTGGTTCCTCTGCCTTCTCTAAATCCAGCTTGAATATTTGGAAGTTTTCAGATCACATACTGTTCAAGCCTCACTTGAAGAACTTTGAGCATTACTTTGCTAGCATGGGAGATGAGTGCAATTGTGTGGTAGTTTAAACTTCCTTTGGCATTAGAATGAAAACTGACCATTTCCAGTGCTGTGGACCACTGTTGAGCTTTCCAAATTTGCTGGTATATTGAGTGCAGCACTTTCACAGCATCATCTTTTAGGATTTGAAATAGCTCAGCTGGAATTCCATCACTTTCACTAGCTTTGTTCGTAGTGATCCTTCCTAAGGCCCACTTGACTTCACACTCCAGGATGTCTGGCTCTAGGTGAGTGATCACACCATAATGATTATCTGGGCCATAAAGATCTTTTTTGTACAGTTCTTCTGTGTATTCTTGTACTCTTCTTAATATTTTCTGATTCTATTAGGTCCATACCATTTCTGTCCTTCATTGTACCCATCTTTGCATGAAGAAACTGAAGTACAGGGAATTAAGGAATCTCTCTGGTGACACAAAGATCTTTTTCACTCTCCTCTTTCACTTTCATCAAGAAACTCTTTTGTTCCTCTTCGATTTCTGCCATAAGGGTTGTGTGATCTGCATATCTGAGGTTATTGTTATATCTCCCATTAATCTCGATTTCAGCGTGCTTCATCCAACCCAGCATTTAGCATGATATACTCTGCATATAAGTTAAATAAGCAGGGTGACAATATACAGCCTTGATGTATTCCTTTCCCAATTTGGAACCAGTCAGTTGAGTGCAGCCCTTTAACAGCATCATCTTTTAGGAGTTGAAATTGCTCAGCAGGAATTCCATCACATTCACTGGCTGTGTTGGTACTGGAGTATAGTTTATTAGCAACTCCAACTATATTGGAGTACAGTTGATTAACACTGCTGTGTTAGTTTTGGGTATACAAAAAAGTGATTCTGTTATACATATAAATACATATAAATGTATCTATCCTTCTTCAAGTTCTTTTCCCATTTAGTTTATTACAGTATATAGAGCAGAATTCCTTGTGCTATACAGTATGTCCTTATTGGTTATCTGTTTTAAATATAGCAGCATATATATGTCAATCCAAATCTCCCAATTTGTCCCTCCCAACTACCATACTCCCTAGTAACCATAGGTTCATTCTTTAATTCTTTTTTTTTTTTTATCAAGAATCTCTTTTATTGATTATCAGAAACATTACAAACATCTAATATGAACAAATTGTAACATGACAGTGTTTAGTTTGAACAATTAATACATTTCAGATATAATATTATACACATTTCAATGTTATTCTCCCCAATCATCCCACCCTCTCCCGGTCCCAGAGTCCAAAAGTCTGGTCTATACATCAGTGTCTCTTTTGCTGTCTTGTAAATAGGGTTATTTTTACCATCTTTCTAAATTCCATATATATGCTTTAGTATACTGTATTTGTGTTTTTCTTTCTGGCTTACTTCACTCTGTATAATACGCTCCAGTTCCATCCACCTCCTTAGAACTGATTCAAATGTATTCTTTTTTATGGCTGAGTAATACTCCATTGTGTATATGTACCACAGCTTGCTTATCCATTCATCTGTGGATGGACATCTAGGTTGCTTCCACATTCTGGCTATTGCAAACAGTGCTGCTATGAACACTGGGGTACACGTGTCTCTTTCAATTCTGGTTTTCTCAGTGTATATGCCCAGCAGTGGGATTGCTGGATCATAAGGCAGTTCTATTCCCAGTTTTTTGAGGAATCTCCATACTGTTCTCCATAGTGGCTGTACCAGTTTGCATTCCCACCAACAGTGCAAGAGGGTTCCCTTCTCTCCGCACCCTCTCCAGCATTTATTGCTTGTGGACTTTTGGATAGCAGCCATTCTGATTGGCGTGAAATGGTATCTCATAGTGGTTTTGATTTGCATTTCTCTGATAATGAGTGATGTTGAGCATCTTTTCATGTGTTTGTTAGCCATCTGTATGTCTTCTTTGGAGAAATGTCTATTTAGTTCTTTGGTCCATTTTTTGATTGGGTCATTTATTTTTCTGGAATTGAGCTGTACAAGTTGCTTGTATATTTTTGAGATTAGTTGTTTGTCAGTTGCTTCATTTGCTATTATTTTCTCCCATTCTGAAGGCTGTCTTTTCACCTTGCTTATAGTTTCCTTTGTTGTGCAGAAGCTTTTAAGTTTGATTAGGTCCCATTTGTTCATTTTTTATTTTATTTCCGATATTCTGGGAGGTGGGTCATGGAGGATCCTGCTGTGATGTAAGTCAGAGAGTGTTTTGCCTATGTTTTCCTCTAGGAGTTTTATGGTTTCTGGTCTTACATTTAGCTCTTTAATCCATTTTGAGTTTATTTTTGTGTATGGTGTTAGAAAGTGTTCTAGTTTCATTCTTTTACAAGTGTTTGACCAGTTTTCCCAGCACCACTTGTTAAAGAGATTGTCTTTAATCCATTGTATATTCTTGCCTCCTTTGTCAAAGATAAGGTGACCATATGTGCATGGATTTATCTCTGGGCTTTCTATTTTGTTCCATTGATCTATATTTCTGTCTTTGTGCCAGTACCATACTCTCTTGATGACTGTGGCTTTGTAGTAGAGCCTGAAGTCAGGCAGGTTGATTCCTCCAGTTCCGTTCTTCTTTCTCAAGATAGCTTTGGCTATTCGAGGTTTTTTTGTATTTCCATACAAATTGAGAAATTATTTGTTCTAGCTCTGTGAAGAATACCGTTGGTAGCTTGATGGGGATTGCATTGAATCTATAAATTGCTTTGGGTAGTATACTCATTTTCACTATATTGATTCTACCAATCCATGAACATGGTATATTTCTCCATCTATTAGTGTCCTCTTTGATTTCTTTCACCAGTGTTTTATAGTTTTCTATATATAGGTCTTTAGATTCTTTAGGAAGATATATTCCTAAGTATTTTATTGTTTTCATTGCAATGGTGAATGGAATTGTTTCCTTAATTTCTCTTTCTATTTTCTTGTTATTAGTGTACAGGAATGCAAGGGATTTCTGTGTGTTAATTTTATATCCTGCAACTTTACTATATTCATTGATCAGTTCTAGTAATTTTCTGGTGGAATCTTTAGGGTTTTCTACGTAGAGGATCATGTCATCTGCAAACAGTGAGAGTTTTACTTCTTCTTTTCCAATTTGGATTCCTTTTATTTCTTTTTCTGCTCTGATTGCTGTGGCCTGTTTTCTAAATAAGTTCATTTGTAACATATTTTTAGAATCCATATATAAGTGATATATGATATTTGTCTGACTTACTTCACTTAGTTTGGTAATCCCCAAGTCCAACCATGTTGCTTCAAATGACAAGATTTATTCTTTAGTGGCTGAGTAATATTCTGTTGTATATATGTACCACATCTCCTTTATCCATTTGTCTATCAGTGAATATTTAGATTGCTTCCTTGTCTTGGCAATTGTAAACCATCCTGCAATTAACATTGGGATACAGGTATCCTTTCAAATCATGGTTTTCTCTGGATATGCCCAGGAGTGGGATTTCTGGATTATATGGCACCTCAATGTTTGTTTTTTTAAGGAACCTCCATAATGTTCTCCGTAGTACCTATACCAATTTATATTCCCACCAACAGTGTAAGAGGATTCCTTTTCTTGCCACCGTTTCCAGCCTTTAGAGTTTGCAGACATTTTAATGAAGACCATACTGAGTGCTGAGAGGTGATATCTCAATGTAGATTTGATTTGCATTTCTCCAATAATTAGCAATGTTGAGCATCTTTTCATGTGCCTCCTTGCCATCTGTATATCTTTTTTATAGAAATGTCTGTCACATCTTCTTCCCATTTTTTGTTTGGGTTATTTTTTTGACATAGTTGCATGGGCTCTTTATTATTTTTTGAGATTAATATCTTTTCTGTTCCCTGATTTGCAAATATTTTTCCTATTCTGTGGGTTGTATTTTCATTTTGTTTATGGTTTGATGTGCAAAATGTTTTGCGTTAATGAGGGTCTATTTATTTTTATTACTATAGGAAAATATATATATATTGCCTATGTTTTCTTAGGGTTTTATAGTATCTATCCAGTTTTACATTTAAGGCATTAATCCATTTTGAGTTCATTTTTGTGTATGGTGTTAGATAATGTTCTAATTTCATTTTTTAACATGTAGCTATCTAGTTCTCCCAGCACCATTTATAAAGAGATTGATTATTTTTTCTCCATTGCAAACTCTTCTCTCCTTTTTTATAGTGTAACTGACCACAGATGTGGGTGGTTATTTCTCAGCTTTCCATTCTATTCCATTGATCTATATTCCTGTTTTTATGCCAATATCATACTGTTTTGATTACAGTACTTGTGTAGCATAGTCTGAAGTCAGGGAGCCTGATTCCTTCAGCTTCATTTTTCTTCCTCAGGATGGCTTTGGCTATTCAGGGTCTTATGTGTCTCCATACAAATTTAAATTGTTTTTACCTAGTTTTGCCAAAAATGACATTGGTAATTTGATAGGGATTGCATGGGATTGCCTGGCATAGTGTAGTCATTTTGACACTACTGATTCTTCCAATCCAAGAACATGGTTTATCTTTCCATCTGTTTCTGTCATCGTCTATTTCTTTCATCAGTGTCTTATAGTTTTGAGAGTACAGGTCTTTTGCCACCTTAGGCAGATTCCTTCATAGGTATTTTCTTCTTTTTGTTGCAATGGTAAATGTTTTCTCAATTTATCTTTCTTTTGATTGATCACTAACGTTTGATTGTTAGTGTATAGAAATACATCAGACTTTTGTGTATTAATTTTTGTGTGTCCTAATAACGTTACTGTATTTGTTGAGATCTAGTAGTTTTCTGGTAGCATCTTTAGGATTCTCTGTGTACAGTATCATGTCATCTCCAAACAGTGACTTCAAAAACAAACAGTTTTACTTCTTTTTCAATTTGGATTCCTTCTTTTTTTTTTTTCTCTCTGTGCCACGGCTAGGGCTTCCAGAGCTATATATAATAAAAGTGGTGAGAGTGGACATACTATTCTTGACCTTCTTGAAAAAAGGAAATGTTTTCACCTTTACTGTATTGTTTGAAGTTTTTCATGCCCTTTTTATGCCCTTTATTATGTTTAGATATGTTTGCTCTATACATACTTTGTAGAGAGCTTTTATCATAAATGGGTGTTGAAGTTTGTCAAAAACTTTTTTTGCATCTATTTAGATGATTCGCATGGTTTTTATTCAATTTGTCAGTGTGGTGTATCACACTGATTAATTTGTATATATTGAATTGTTGCATCTCTGGGATAAATCCCACTTGATCATGGTGTATGTTCTTTTAATGTGTTGTTGGATTTGGTTTGCTAGTATTTATTAAGAATTTTTGCATTTATCAGTGATATGGACCTGTAATGTCCTTTTTTTTGTGGTATCTTTGGTTTTGGTATCAGGGTGATAGGGTGATAGTAGCCTCATAGAATGCATTTGGGTAGTGTTCTTTCCTCTTCGGTTTTTTGGAATAGTTTCAGAAAGCTAGCTCTTAACTCTTCTCTAAATATTTGATAGAATTTGCCTGTGAAACTGTCTGGTTTGGGAACTTTTTGTTGGGAGGTTTTTAATCCCAGTTTCAATTTTGATATTTGTGTATATTTTCTATTTCTTCCTGGTTCAGTTTTGGGAGATTATACATTTCTAAGAATTTATCCATTTATTCCAGAATGTCCATTTTGTTGGCATACAGTTGCTTGTAGTAGTATCTTACAATCTTTTGTTGACTAAAGAAGATGCACAACTTGAGAGATGCAAGTTAAGTTTTCTTTGGGGCAAAAGGAAAACTGAAGCCTGGGAGGCAGCACCTCAAATAGTTCTGAGAAACTTTTCCAAAGATGCAGTGGGGACCATCAATATATAAGGTTTTGGTGAAGGAGGCGTGGATACCATTAAGCACTCATTTTACAAAAGGTTTTCTGCTAGGCAGTCATGAGGATATGTCATTATGAAGAGATTTAGTGCTTTTCTAGATATGAGGAGATGCAAGGATTCAGTTCAGTTTAGTCACTCAGTTGTGTCCAACTCTGCAACCCCATGGACTGTAGCACACCAGGCTTTCCTGTCCATCACCAACTCCCAGAGCTTGCTCAAACTCATGTCCATTGAGTTGGTGATGCCATCCAGCCATCTCATCTTCTGTCATCCCATTCTCCTCCCTCCTTCAATCTTTCCCAGCATCAGAGTCTTTTCCAGTGAGTCAGTTCTTTGCATCAGGTGGCTAAAGTATTGGAGTTTCCATTTCAGCATCAGTCCTTCCAATGAATGTTCAGGACTGATTTCCTTTAGGATGGACTGGTTGGATCTCCTTGCAGTCCAGGAGACTCTCAAGAGTCTTCTTCAATACCACAGTTCAAAAATAACAATGCAAGGATTGAGATCATAAAATCTGTTCCTGAAAATATCCAACTACCCAAAGACCTGTGCCACCAGATTCCCTGGAGCACAGAGTGCCTCACTACACCCTGAACTCCCTCAGTGGGTGTTGAAGGTCAACAGCTCAGCAGCACAGGGTTCAGTCTCCACAGAGGCAGATAGCAAATGTCCTTGTTTTTCAATCATTGGCAGTGCTCTTGGCAATGCCAATTTGTAGTTGACAGGTCCCCCTTGTGGTCACAAATTCAAACATATATGGGGAGGCATTTCATGACCATCTTGTCCCATGTTCCCAGAACAGCTCATTCCCAGTTCTGAAGAAGGATTTTGCTGATAGTCCAGTAATAGCACATTGAGTGGCCTAAGTCTTAAGAGTTACAGATCTCTGGACACCTGTCTTCTAGTTATGGTCTAGAGTTATACAATCATTAATTGTTATCTAAATTAAGTTAAACCCATATCTAGAGTTATACAATCATTAATTGTGTAATCATGTAATTGTATAATCATTACATTAATTGTGTAATCATTAATCTAGAGTTATTACAATCATTGATCACATATCAAAGTATACATTCGATCAACTGCTTTAAGTCTAATCATCATTATTTTTGTTGGAGGCTCAGTCATACACTCAGTAATACAAGACAATAAGCTTATAAAACAGGCAAAATACAAATTAATAACATTAGTGGAATTGTAAATATTTCAGCCACGAGCCTCCCACACCAAACCAGTTTATTTATTTATTTTTTTAAAGATCATCAAGACCAGGGAAATGATCACTTAAGGCAGAAATCTGATTTTACATATGGTTCATCAAATGTGTTACATTAAAGGATTCATCAGGTATGAAAACACAACGTTCAGTGTGAATTGTGGCACAGATGCCCCCTTGAGGTGCTGAAAGGATGTCAACGGTCATGCAGTTTCGTAGCACTGCCTTTCTCATTATGGAGACCTCAGAGTTCAATAGGCAAATAGCCTGGTTACCATCATTTAAAGCTTGTTGAGTGAAAGTTGTTAAGGCTCGCCTCAATATGGCCAATTATATCCTCCAATCTCATTGAAGGCACACACACACATTAAAAAAAAAAAAAAGCTGCTAAATGGTCATATCAGTAGAATACAAATCTTTTGATCCATTAGACTCATATCAATGGTAGATTGGTTGGGGTTACCTCTAATTTGTTAACGTGTATAACCTTAAGTTTATGGCTACACCTTTTTATCCATCTCTATAGATACTAAGGCCATAAATTAGTACCACAAATCCACTGAGTTCCATACCAATCACTGTCTCTAAGGGTAAGAATAGGCATAGTTCATAAAGTACCCAGCCTATGTGTGTTAGTCACTCAGTCGTACCAACTCTTTGTGACCCCATGGATTGTAGCCCACCAGGCTCCTCTGTCCATGGAGTAGGTAGCCATTTCCTTCTCCAGGGGATCTTCTCGACCCAGGGATTGAACCCAGGTCTCCTGCCTTGCAGGCAGACTCTTTACCGTCTGAACCACCCCACAAATCCACTGAGTTCCATATCACTGTCTCTCTTTCTAAGGGTAATAATAGGCATAGTTCATAAAGTACCCAGCCTAGTTTCATAATATTACTAGGTTGATCATTCTTTATTCATTATTTATTAATTGTTCCCAACATAGAGGAGCTTTTAAACTTAAATGATGATAGCTTCGTGTCAACCATATAGATCCATCCCATAATTATGGGAGTTTTCCTTTACTAGACAAGAAGTTAGTGTTTTGATTGAGACTTAGCTCATCACTCTGAGTTTGAATGACTGTAAGAGAAAACTTAAATAAATGGTCAGGGTCAGAGCAGGTATTATTAATTGGCCCGGTGAGAGGATCTCATCTAGTAATATCATGAATAGACAGGAAAGGACTGAACTCTCTTCCAAAATAAATTTCCTAGTGGGTATCCAACCAGAACCCTGGAGGGGAGAAATCTACCAAGGCAACCTAGAAATACTAGACACAAGTAACTGGCCACAACCCAACAATTGGATTGAGTTGTAAACTAGCATAGATTCGTGTCCATGATAGAAAACATTTGATGGATATGCAAAGATCCAAGAAATTAAAAAAAAAAAAAAACACATTATAAATGATCATACAAATCAGGTCTAGCATCTTGGGCAAGCTGTCTACTTCTGATGTCGTTTTCTTCTCACCCCAATATAGTGCAGTTTCCTCTGAGCATCATTTTAAGGTGAGTTTGAGGTCAGCAGGCCTCTCTATAGACCAGTCCAGTGTAGGGGCCTTTGACGTAGGAGTTAATCCAAGAGTCAGTTTCCCTTCAGTTTCACTGTGCATGAGACAGTTAAAAGAGTGCCTGATAAAAAGGTTTTTCCATCCATGTTGGAGATAGTTTCTTAAATTATGTCTTTTGCCAGTCTTGGTTGCAGTTCATAAGGCATCTTATCATCATCCAGATAGATTACTGGGCTAAGCTTCAGAAATAAATTTAGAATGTTCTTTAATAATTCAATTAAATTTTACATTAAAATACCCTAACAGAAAAGAACTATTCAAGAAATGAGTCTTAGTAGATCAGATCAGATCAGATCAGTCACTCGGTCGTGTCCGACTCTTTGCAACCCCATGAATCCCAGCACGCCAGGCCTCCCTGTCCATCACCAACTCCCAGAGTTCACTGAGACTCACATCCATCGAGTCAGTGATGCCATCCAGCCATCTCATCTTCTGTCGTCCACTTCTCCTCCTGCCCCCAACCCCTCCCAGCATCAGAGTCTTCTCCAATGAGTCAACTCTTCGCATGAAGTGGCCAAAGTACTGGAGTTTCAGCTTCAGCATCATTCCTTCCAAAGAACACCCAGGGCTGCTCTCCTTCAGAATGGACTGGTTGGATCTCCTTGCAGTCCAAGGGACTCTCAAGAGTCTTCTCCAACATCACAGTTCAAAAGCATCAATTCTTCAGCACTCAGCCTTCTTCATAGTCCAACTCTCACATCCATACATGACCACAGGAAAAACCATAGCCCTGACTAGACGAATTTTTGTTGGCAAAGTAATGTCTCTGCTTTTGAACATGTGATCAATGTTGGTCATCACTTTCCTTCCAAGGAGTAAGCGTCTTTTAATTTCATGGCTGCAGTCACCATCTGTAGTGATTTTGGAGCCCAGAAAAATAAAGTCTGACACTGTTTCCACTGTTTCCCCATCTATTTCCCATGAAGTGATGGGACTGGATGCCATGATCTTCATTTTCTGAATGTTGAGCTTTAAGCCAACTTTTTCACTCTCCACTTTCACTTTCATCAAGAGGCTTTTGAGTTCCTCTTCACTTTCTGCCATAAGGGTGGTGTCATCTGCATATCTGAGGTTATTGATATTTCTCCCGGCAATCTTGATTCCAACTTGTGTTTCTTCCAGTCCAGCTTTTCTCGTGATGTACTCTGCATATAAGTTAAATAAACAGGGTGACAATATACAGCCTTGACGTACTCCTTTTCCTATTTCGAACCAGTCTGTTGTTCCATGTCCAGTTGTAACTGGTGTCTTAGTAGATACAAACCTCCATTAACAAACTGGGATTTAACATTCATTGAAATATATTTTTCTCCCTAAAATCATTTTCATTTTTACCAAATAGGCCTGTTTGTGAAATCGGTTTGGTCTCAATAAATTTGGCCTGATTATTTATATAATCATAATTGATCATAGACTTTTTGCTGAAACTTTCATAGAGTCTCACACTGAACTTTTAAAATAAAACGGTTCAGGGCTAGGAAAGTCACACCAAAGGCTTATCACAGATTTTGCCTAACAGTGAAGTCCTCCCTTTCTCAACGTCTCCAAAATTCCTTGAGATTTCTGTACCTGTTTGTGAGGTAACCTTCCTAACTGATCTGATAAAGTTATTGGAAACTCTTGGTTTACAATCTCTGGATGGGCCAGATAGAAAAAAATAAATGTTTCAATTTGTTTATAAAGTGTAGTTTTTTGAAAGAAAGTGAAAGTGAAGTCACTCAGTCGTGTCTGACTCTTTGCGACCCCATGAACTGTAGCCTACCAGGCTCCTCTGTCCATGGGATTTTCCAAGCAATAGTACTGGAGTGGATTGCCATTTCCTTCTCCAAGGGATCTTCCCAACCCAGGGATTGAATTCAGGTCTCCCGCATTGTAGACAGACACTTTACCGTCTGAGCCACCAGGAAAGTTTTTTGAAAGTACTGCCATAATAGTCCGAGGGGAAGGCTTTTTCTTAAACCTGGAAAACATAGACTCAAACCAGTAATTTTTCTGATAGAAACCATAAAAGTTATAAGCATATTTGCCAGTTCATTCAGTCCTTTTGTTAACTTCTGTGAAGTCATCAAGTTTTCCATTAGAATCCTTTCATTACTTACCCAGTTCAGAAACTTGTATTTATCCAAAAGTCCTTTCTAGAAGCTTCTTGAAGAGGAAGCATTTTGGGGAAACTTGGTTAGTGCTATGATACTAACTAGAATTATGACTGATAACATTTTACCTGGACATATCAGAATTTTAAGAACTCCATATAGTTTGTAGGATATCTGTATTAGTAACATTTGCATACAATATAACCCAAGATTTATTACTCACTTGACAGTGTGTATTGCGTGCTTAGTCACTCAGTCATGTCTGAATCTTTGCAACCCCATGAACTGTATGTAGCCTGCCAAGCTCCTCTGTCCATGGAGATTCTCCAGGCAAGAATACAGGAGTGGGTAACCTTTCCCTTCTCCAGGGGATCTTCCCAACCCAGGAATCGAACCCAGGTCAACTGCATTGCAGGTAGATTCTTTAACGGACTGACTTGACAATACTTCCCATGTAATTCTGCATACAAAATGAACCTAATTAGTGTCATATCTCTTTCAGGGATGTTTCAGGGGCGCTCTGAAGCATCCCAAAGGTAGCTAGAAGTCGAAAGTGCTATATTAGAATGATTTAGGAAGTTTTGTCAACAAATGTCAAAAAGGTTTAGAACACTCAGTCAGATAGGATTAAAGGTCATTGTGAAACAATACCTATTCACTTAGTCAAAATAACAATGAAGGATTTCAGAGGCAATATAGAACTGATCATTTAAGAGGTAAATAAACTTAAATCTATTATCAGAGGCAGTTCAACATCTGAAGAAAGCATGTGCCCTTAACAGAGAGAAAAACCAAATTCAACTTTTTGTACCAGCTTGCATTTAAATTCATTTAAAGGTAAACAATTAAATTTATTTTAAACTTAGTCCCAGTCAGATCAGATCAGATGAGTCGCTCAGTCGTGTCTATGGGGTCACACAGAGTCGGACACGACTGAAGTGACTTAGCATAGCATAGCATAGCATCAGATCAGACTCATTCGCTCAGTTGTGTCCGACTCTTTGCGACCCCATGAACCGCAGCACGCCAGGCCTCCCTGTCCATCACCAACTCCCGGAGGTCACTCAGACTCACATCTATCGAGTCAGCGATGCCATCCAGCCATCTCATCCTCTGTCATCCCCTACTCCTCCTGCCCCCAATCTCTCCCAGCATCAGAGTCTTCTCCAATGAGTTAACTCTTCCCATGAGGTGGCCAAAGTACTGGAGTTTCAGCTTTAGCATCATTCCTTCCGAAGAAATCCCAGGGCTCATCTCCTTCAGAATGGACTGGTTGGATCTCCTTGCAGTCCAAGGCACTCTCAAGAGTCTTCTCCAACACCACGGTTCAAAAGCATCAATTCTTCAGCACTCAGCCTTCTTCACAGTCCAGCTCTCACATCCATACATGACCACAGGAAAGACCATAGCCTTGACTAGGCGAACCTTTGTTGGCAAAGTAATGTCTCTGCTTTTGAATATGCTATCTAGGTTGATCATAACTTTCCTTCCAAGGAGTAAGCGTCTTTTAATTTCATGGCTGCAGTCACCATCTGCAGTGATTTTGGAGCCCAGAAAAATAAAGTCTGACACTGTTTCCACTGTTTCCCCATCTATTTCCCATGTAGTGATGGGACCGGATGCCATGATCTTCGTTTTCTGAATGTTGAGCTTTAAGCCAACCTTTTCACTCTCCACTTTCACTTTCATCAAGAGGCTTTTGAGTTCCTCTTCACTTTCTGCCATAAGGGTGGTGTCATCTGCATATCTGAGGTTATTGATATTTCTCCCGGCAATCTTGATTCCAGCTTGTGTTTCTTCCAGTCCAGCGTTTCTCATGATGTACTCTGCATATAAGTTAAACAGGGTGACAATATACAGCCTTGATGTACTCCTTTTCCTATTTGGAAGTAGTAGTAGTGAAAGTCACTCAGTCGTGTCCGACTCTTGCAACCCATGGACTGTAACCTGCCAGGCTCCTCCGTCAATGGGATTCTCCAGGCAAGAATACTGGAGTGGGTTGCTATTTCCTTCTTCAGGGGATCTTCCTGACCCAGGAATCGAACCTAGGTCTCCTGCATTGCAGGCAGGTTCTTTACTGACTAAGGTATGCTGCTAACCATGCACAAAACTCTTTTCTCAGGGTCCACTTTCCACAAACCTTCTTATCACTTTCTGTATCAGTTACTCTGTTCTGCCATTCTGAAACAGCCACCTGTAAATCAGACCTACTTCCTTTTCCCTCATAAAATGCAATTCCATTCCTCATACCTTCTTTACTGAAAACTACACATCCTACTTCCCTTAAGCAAACAAGAACTGACCCTTATATTAGCATTCTATAGATTGATTGGTAAGCATAAATACCAGTGATAATTTCTAAAAACATTTGATTTCTTATAGAGAACATCTTAGGATGACACCAAACATTATTCATTAAGAGTCCCAAACCTCCTTAATTTCTCTGTAAGAGGAAATTAATGTTCAGTAATAAATATTTCAAAATCTTATTTTATTTGGAAATGATCTAGCTATTCAATAGACTTCCAACACTTAGTTTAGCACAAACCTTACAAATTCAATTTACCTTAATCTGGAGAAACTATTTTAGACAGATATTCCTAAAGTGTAATTATTCTTAATAGAGTTTGTCTAAAAGCTCATATATCATTTACATTATTTTTAGAATTTTCCTCACTCAAGGTACTTTCCTTGCTGACAAACTTGTAACAGATATAATAATATTTAACATATTAAACCTAGGCACAATGAAAATATCATGCTTCATGTTAATGACTCTTAGAAATGTCTATATTAGGTCAACAAACAAACAGTAATACCAGGTATTTAATACTGAATATTTCCCAATTCACATGAACCTGAAATTCATTTAGGTTTAATTTCTATTGTATTTAGAACTGTTTGATTTGTAAGTGCTTACTTTTCTTCAGGCCAATTAGAGCTCATTTACAAACCAATCTCTGCAATCTTATCCAAAAACAAAGACACCCTGACACCATAGGCAGACATATGTCCAAATAGACACAAAAGAGATCTCAGCTTTGTTTTCTAAACTTAGTTATAAATCAGATATCACAGTACAAAACTCATTAGTTGTTAACAACAGTTGGAATAAGAAGATTTTTTAAAGGCTTTGATCCCTTTTTTTCTTTTGGTTTCAAGAATTAGAGATTGTTTAGATAAGATAAGCGCTTCCCTGGTGGCTCAGCTGGTAAAGGATCTGCCTGCAATGTGGGATCCCTGGTCCGGAAGATCCTCTGGAGGAGGAAATGGCAACTCACTCCAGTATTCTTGCCTGGAGAATTCTATGGACAGAGGAGCCTGGCAGGCAAAGAGTCAGACACCACTGAACAACTAATAAGACTGCAATATTAGATAAATGATCCAGAGAGCTCTGGTCTCAAGGCATAAGAAGAGTTAATTCCTCAGGGCAATAATTCTTAAAGACATTTTTTTTTTCTTCAAACTTTCTCTGAAGTCTTCAATACACTGTCAAAAATCATATTTTTCCATGGTCATAATTTTATAGCCAAGATTCAGATAGATAGTGCTCAAATTGGCCCTGATAACAAGGGCAAATTAGCCCCAGCAGGGAGTGTCCCTATGGGGAAGTGGGGGTCTTAATTTGATCAGACCCAGGCTGTTAATTATAGGAGAATTATAGGAGAAAGTCCTGGACATAAGGGAACTTCAATCCATTTTCCTATCCTGTGTCAATAAAGATCTAATATTTTTAGGTCATTTTCCTTGTCCTTGGATCGTAGCTATAGGTAGACAAGTCATTTAAAACATTTTTTCCAAGGGGTACCCAGGTGGAGTGTAGAACCTTAGAAGAAGATCTTCCCATATTAGCTTGAGCAGTTTGTACCAGATGTCTGTGTGTTCAAACCAAACCAACAAAACCAAACCAGCACCTTACCAGCTGGGAGTCACATTCTAAATAAAGCAGAGGGCAAAGTGATGCCCAGTAATCAGAAGTCAAGTGGCATAAATGTCAAATGTGACTTCCCAGTCCCACTAGACCTGCAACTCGGCAGAGTCGGTGCTATCAGCCATTTTTTAGCTCTGATATAGTTACAAGCAATTTCTTGCTTGTTTCCTACAAAGAAGTTACTCTATTATTTCCTCTTTTAGAAACTTCTAGATAACCAATAAAAGCAAGCATGGCTGGCCCTTTCTAATTGTGCATGAAAAATATCAATTTTGGAATATCAAAAGAGCCCCATTTTGGCCATTTTAGGTTGAGATCTCTTTTAGTATAATTTCTCCAATTAAGTAGGTACTTGCAAGTATGAGTTCTGCACGTATTGTACATGAATCTGGCTGGAGTGTAAGTCAGAGGTGGGCTTTCTGATGCCCCTGTTTTTGAGAGATTCTGTTTCCCATATTAAGTTGAGTTTGTCAGGGATAAAAATCACTAGTGAATTGTGTAGTGGCCCTGTGTGCTGCTTGTGAGCTCAACTCCTTCAAGAGTCACCCCAGAGTCATTTCAGCCCGTCTTACATCGGGCTCAGATTCTGCCTCTGGCAATCCAAGACCACCATGGCTTCTCAGGTCGCTGAATGGCCAGTTCTTATCTGTGATCCTGGGGTGAGCAAATATTTTAATTAATGAGTGGATTTCCCTGTGGGACCACTGCATGGGATGAGGACTAGGCAGCCACCACTCCGGTACATTTCTCAGTCACCTGAGAACACCGAAACCTACCGGGAGGAGTATTCTCCCTTTTCTTCAGAGCAAAGCTCTCGTATATTCTCCTCACTTTTATCCTGACAAATTCTATAAAGGCAGTTGATGAGGAAAAGTGTCAGATCTGCCTCTTACGTAACCACTCAACAAAACCACTTAGACCCATACAACGGAGCAACCTCGGCATCTTTCAGCCAAGACCCAGGCACTCCTTGCTCTTTTTCAATCCAGCCCCCACCGCCAGTACCTTTCCGCCAGGTGGGTAATTCCCCTGGCATCTTTCAGCGGGACCCCCACCCAGTACCTTTCCACTGGGTGGAAATTTCCTGTAGTCTTCCAACCCAGCCCAACTTCGTGTCTAGCTTGGGTGGCTATGCCCTGAATGTTTTACCCACCCCCAGTGTCTTTCCAACTGGGAGGGGGCAGGCAACCTGCTCCACCACCAAATAAAACTCAGAATCTCAACCAATACAGGAGATTTGAGAACCAGAAGAGACTTACCCAAGTTGATCTGCATTCCCTGAGGAGGTAGATGGGCTTGGGGTGCCGCTGCTGTGTCCGAAGTTCCAGTTCTTCAAGAGGTTCAGATGAAGGAAGGAATTCCACTCTGGGTCACTTCATCGGTTGTCATAACTGTCGACTAAAAAAGATGCACAACTTGAGAGTTGCAAGTTAAGTTTTCTTTGGGACAAAATGAGGACTGCAGCCTGGGAAGCAGCACCTCAGAGATTTCTGAGAGACTGCTCCAAAGACGCAGTGAGGGAAGGTCATCGTGTAAGGTTCTGGTGAAGGGGGAGTTCAATACCATTAAGCATTCATTTTACAAAAGGTTTTCTGCTAGTACTTTTCTAGATATGAGGAGGTGCCAGGATTGGGGTCATAAAATCTGTTCTGAAAATATCCAACTATCCAAAGACCTGTGCCACCAGATTCCCTGGAGCACAGAGTGCCTCACTCCACCCTGAACTCCCTCAGCGGGTGTTGAACGTCAACAGCTCAGCAGCACAGGGTTCAGTCTCTGCAGAGGCTGATGGCAAACGCCCTTGCTGTTCAGTCATTGACAATGCTCTTGGCCAGTGCCAATTTGCAGTTGACATTTTGTATTACTGTGGTGTCCACTGTAACTTTTCCTTTTCAATTTCCAAGTGCTCACAGCACAAGTGTGCACATGGGAAAACCTCATTTATTCACGCCACGTACCACTGCTGCTGCTGCTGCTGCTAAGTCACTTCAGTCTTGTCCGACTCAGTGCGACCCCATAGACGGCATCCCACCAGGCTCTGCCGTCCCTGGGATTCTCCAGGCAAGAACACTGGAGTGGGTTGCCATTTCCTTCTCCAATGCATAAAAGTGAAAAGTGAAAGTGAAGTTGTTCAGTCGTGTCCAACTCTTAGCGACCCCATGGACTGCAGCCTACTAGGCTCCTCCATCCATGGGATTTTCCAGACAAGAGTACTGGAGTGGGGTGCCATTGCCTTCATACTCTACCAACCAGCTGCTAATTTTGTTTTGTTTCTTTCTGAAGCAAGCACATCTCAAAGTTTACTATTATAAAAGCCTTCTGGGAGAAAAATAGACATACAAAGTTCAAAAATCTTTGAAACAAAAGAATGAAGAACAAAGTCATGCAATGCCCTGTGTCAGGACACTATAGGTCACAATAATCTCAAGAGTATTGTATGGATCTAGGAAAATCCCATGGACGGAGGAGCCGGAGGCAGTGACTTCCCAGTGGACATGACCAAGTGACTTCACTTTCACTTTTCACTTTCATGCATTGGAGAAGGAAACAGCAACCCACTCCAGTGTTCTTGCCTGGAGAATCCCAGGGATGGGGGAGCCTGGTAGGCTACCGTCTATGGGGTCACACAGAGTCGGATACGACTGAAATGACTTAGCATAGCATAGCATAGGAATTAATACAGAAGGCTAAAAAAAAGTATTTTAAAAACAGCATTGATTGGAGTTATCTCTCTTGATACTGGGTTGATTTTGTTCTCTAGGGGAGAAATGAATAAATGACACTGTGATAGAGACTATTATGCGCACCAGATATCCACGTGCTCCTCTCCATTTCCCAACATCCTTTGCAGTTTGGCTGAGGTCATATAATTAGTTAAGGTCAATGCAATGTATCCAGAAATGATTTAAGCTGCGTCCATACCTTGTTTTTTTAAAACACCCTGCATAGTCTCACAGCTCTTTCCTGTTGCCCGTTGTGAATGTGAATGCTGCATTTTTCAGATGCTAGCTAAAATTTGCAACAGCCTGGATCTCTGATTCACTCTTTAGAAAAGACCACCTTCAGCAAGCTGCCTGACCAACAGCCTGTGCCAAAAGCAAAAAATAAGTATCTGTTGCATAAAAAAAAAATAAGATCTTTTTAAAACACATAGAAATGATAAATCTATGTATTCCTGCTTCAGAAAACCAATTTTCAACTTATTTAACTCTTTAAATATCCACTGCCTGTGTTGCGTGCAGGTTGCTTCAGTCATTTCTGACTCTTTTCAACTCTATGGACTGTAACCTTCTAGGTTCCTCTGTCCGTGGAATTCTTCAGGCAAGAATACTGGAATGGATTGCTGTGCCCTCCTCCAGGGGATCTTCCCCACCCAGGGATCAAACCTGAATCTCTGACTTCTCCTGCATTGGCAGGCGGGTTCTTTACCACTAGCATCCCCAGGGAAGCTCATTCATCACTCATTCAGTTTTAAAATTATCATTAAGAAAGCAGCAGCAGTGTGTTTTAAAAATATGGTTATCAGACCTCACATGTGGTGGGGGGAAATCCAAACAAGAAAATAATAAAAATAACTCCCAAGAAAAGGAAGGCCAAATGATTAATAGTCTGTTCTTCTTTACTAGGTTTTCCAGGGCAATTTTGACAATGATACTCACAGAAAAAACGTCATTGATCCTCCCATCTATGCACGGCACATAAGGATCCTTCCCTGGTCCTGGTACGGGAGGATCACACTGAGGTCGGAGCTGTTGGGCTGCACAGAGGAAGAGTGAAGACGCATCACAGGCCTCCTCTCTATTTTCCTTAAGTATCTCCATGGAATGAACTCTGCAAAATCTATAGGAAACTGAACAGGATTTTTCATGAAAAGTGCTCAAATTATGGTAGGCCACTAACTGTCTTCTTAAGGAGGTCTAAGCCTGCCTTTTCAATGGTTTAATTTGATTTTTATCATTTAAATTCCTTAAGCAACATCACATTAACTGTGAATTCGTTTTTTCATTGTTTTCTTATTCATACTGGTTGAAATGCATTAGGCAAAGAAAGTAGCACTCTGGATAGCAATGGTAAAACAATCTTATAGTTATCAAATAAAAGCAAGAGTTGTCAGAGCTTTCATGATCAATACTGAACTTATAAAAAGAAAACTGCAATGTTAGCAATAAGTTTTGTCCTTCTGTAATGAGTCTATATTATCCTAATTATTTCCCGGTGCCTACCAAACACTGTCAGTGTTTGTAATCGAATTCTGAAGATGAATCTGTAACATGCAGTACTAATTGATATTATAATTTTCTTCTGACTTTTATTTCTAATCAGAGATTATACGATCTTACTTTCTGTGCTATTCTATATTCTATATATTATATACTGCCTGAATAAGTTCATATTTTTCCCAGTTGACTTTTGTCCTATCATTTGCCTAAAAAAGTATGCTTGTGTTATATATATATATATATATATATGTGCCCATATACACACACACATATACATGTGAAACAGGATTGAGTATCAGTAGATTGAGCATATTTAATATCAGTAGATTAAATCTGCAATTCTTTTGTTTTTGAAGGAAGCTATGTAATCTTCAAATACTTCCTTAATTAAAGAGCCCAGTACTACCATCTTTCAAAATAAACAACAAAATCCTATTATGTTTCTTTAAAGCAAAATTTAAGTCTTTGTTTTGATGGTATTTACAAATAGTCTTATCTTTACTTTAAAATAATAGAATAATTATTTGTCTATTTTAAAAAAATTTTAGCAAACAAATATTGACATAGTACTGCATAACTTGGCCAGGCATACTCATCATTTCTTTGTTCATCTCTGCATTTCCTGTGAAACTAGAATTTTACTGAGGTTTGAAACTGGTGATGGTTTCTCAGGAAAGCACAGTGTGTAGATATTTGTGAGGAAAAAAGTATTTACTAATGGCAAAGTAGTCAACCATTTTCAAGGTAAAAATTGATTTCTATTTATTTTGCTTCAAAGGTCCTGAAAAAATAAGCAATTATCATAACGATTTGTTATTGATAATGGAGGCTTCATTGACATTCTCACAAATTAAAGTTCTCACTGCCTCCATGAAAGTCCTCAACATCTAATTTATAAGTTTTACCAGTGTTTGTTTTATTAAGGCTTAGACATAGAATTATTGGAGTTTTAAATTAAGGGTTCTGGAAAAGAAAGTATGGTATGTGTACAAAGCTTTGAGGTCCTGTGCAACACTAAGTTTGTTGTTTTTTTTTTTTTGTTATTATTTGTGCTGCATAACAAAACCCACTAGACTGTTACTGTCTTGTCTGTCCATGTGTTAACAGCATTTCTTGATGATGTATATATAGAGTGGTCTTCAATCATAGTGATGATTTATAAAGAGAAAGTCAATCATAATGGCATTTTTAATAAAAGCAAAATTAGGACTGGCTGGCCACATATTTGTCCTATGCCTACATGCTTTCTACTTCAGACTCTTATTCTAAAATTGTTCATTTGAAGCATCTGAAATGCTGATCAGTTTTTAGCATATTAAAAAAAAAAGCACTGCCATGTCATCAATAACATCTTCTTAAGATAGCTTTAAATTAGGACTGTAACTGTATTTAATTTACTAAATTGTAAGATCATATCACAAATAAATACGTTGGGTCAAAGGTATATACACATTTACTCTGTAGCCACTGGCCCTTATTTCTTTAAAGATTTACTGTCCCGCTGAACTCTCCCTTGTAGGTTATGCACAATTCTTGATTCTCTACAGAGTGTATTTTTAAAGTTATGAGTAATTTTTTGCAATAATTTACTTTCTCAGAATTATTCATTGCTTCTTATGATGTTTTATTTTATTGGTAGTTTTTTTAAAAAAAATATTTTCAAAGAGTTTGCTAAAATGTTGTTACCTTTTATTAGAAATATATAGAAATGGCTTTTGCCTCTTTGTGCATTTTCTCTCTTCTGTATATGCTTTTCACCAACATGGAATATCTCTTGAACCCACAATGCCCCAGATTAATGACAATAAAGGGATTCCCTGTAGAAATGTATTGTGAGGTAGTAGATAGCTTTTGTATAATTTCTATCAATGATGTTAAAGTGAAGCAGATTTATTCTGTTTGTTTAAATTCACAGTAAAGCAAGTAAAACCTCATAAGCACAAGGCACAGAAGAATCACCTAGCCTTCACCATGAGTAACTATAACATGCTAATTTTATAACCTATGAAATTGTAATTTTAAACATTTCCAGTATATCTGTCTTATTAAAAGCATTTATCATAATCACTAATTCTAGTTTTAGGGTTGACTTTCTCTTTCTGAATGGCTTCATAAAGGTTTATGTGAATTTTGAAGACTTAAGGTACTAATGATTGTATCTTTGCTAATCAACAAAATATGAAATATAATATTCATTGCTGGCGTCTGATGTGTCAGTAAGTACAGGAATAAGTAAGATACAAATAACCTTTGCAAACTTTCAAGCTGTGTAATATTCCAATGTTGGGTTTTTTCTTTGTAATATATACTTAAATCATGTAGGATGTTGTAAAATCAGTATGACCTTGTCTAGTCTTCAAAGTTAAAATAAACTTTTGAAAATCTGGGATACTATTGAAGCAGTTGTAATCAAACATATTTGTAAGAACACACAAATTGTCTGAATATGAATATGCACTACTCTTAACTACATGCTGGTTTACTTTTTCTTTGTATGGGAAAATTAAAGAAGTACAGAAAAATGAAATCAAAATAGCCTTCAAATGTACATTGATATCCGCCAAATTGGCCTTTCCAAAATTATTAAAATTTGTGCAATTCTCCTGCTTTTAGCTGTGGAAATTTTATTGGAATACTAATAACCCAAAGTCATTTTTTTTTTGCCTCATGCATAATTAAAGTCTTGTGCTCCAGGATTGATCTGTCCACTGGTAAGCAGATGCTATTGCTGGTATTTCTATTGTTTTTAAGTACATGATTCTCAGGAATATAATGAAGAGATCTAGTCAATAGTAAGCTATCATACAAATGCTATTAATATATCTATCTGTGTAACTCTAGCTTCTGCTTAAAGAAAATCATAACACTTGGATTCCTCATAAACCCTGTTTCACCTTCTCTGAAAGTCACTGGTAAATACTGAGTCTGAGAACTTCCTACTTTTTAGATATTTTAAGATTCAAAAAATTTAGGGAAAAAAAAACTTGAGATATTAAACATTGACTCCTTAGTCTCAATTTCAATGAATGAACTATCAGCTTCAGTGAATCTGATAGTTACATACTAGCTTATTACATATGTTTGTGTATCCATACATGTTCCTATTTAACTGCATTTTTATATGAATGGTTCAGTGGGGTTCCATTGCTTGCCTGATTTTCACAAACCCAATGTGTTCAAATATAAGCAATTATACATATTTTTCAATAAGGCCAATAAAAATTATGACAACATCTATAGAGGGTAAAATTCAACATCTATACCTTATAAAATTCTGTGATAACAGAATAATCATTCAACAGAAAATTTTCTACTATGAGACTTTTTTTTTTTGACTTTTGAAATTACTGGTTCAAGAACATTTTCAGGGCAGAAAGTCTGATCATACTGAAGTTTGACTTGAAAAATCTAAGAATAGCTTCATGAATGGAAAATATTCTATGTAACATAAAATTTTAAAACAACCAACACTTCAGCTTTGAGTACATGATGTTAATATTTTGGTAAAGAAACATTAATTTTTACTGTTAGAAATGCCATGTTCTCTCTCTTCCCAAATGCTAGTTTGAAATAATATTAACAATAGAGGTTGTATGTGGTTTATGAAAAATACTGTCACAAAGGTTTTTTTGAGATGCAAAAGAATCCAGTGGAGGATTAAACCACTTTGCTAGCTGAGAAATATCTGACCTTGAAAGAGAATGCATTGTCATTTGTCCTTACAAAGAAAGAATACCAAGTGTCAAATCAGATCAGATCAGATGTTCAGTCGTGTCCAACTCTTTGTGACCCCATGAATCACAGCACGCCAGGCCTCCCTGTCCATCACCAACTCCTGGAGTTCACTCACACTCACGTCCATCGAATCAGTGATACCATCCAGCCATCTCATCCTCTGTCATCCCCTTCTCCTCTTGCCCCCAATCCCTCCCAGCATCAGAGTCTTCTCCAATGAGTCAACTCTTCGCATGAGGTGGCCAAAGTACTGGAGTTTCAGCTTCAGCATCATCCTTCCAAAGAAATCCCAGGGCTGATCTCCTTCAGAATGGACCGGTTGGATCTCCTTGCAATCCAAGGGACTCTCAAGAGTCTTCTCTAACACCACAGTTCAAAAGCATCAATTCTTCGGCGCTCAGCCTTCTTCACAGTCCAACTCTCACATCCATATATAACCACAGAAAAAACCATGGCCTTGACTAGACGAGCCTTTGTTGGCAAAGTAATGTCTCTGCTTTTCAATATGCTATCTAGGTTGGTCATAACTTTCCTTCCAAGGAGTAAGCATCTTTTAATTTCATGGCCGCAGTCACCATCTGCAGTGATTTTGGAGCCCTGAAAAATAAAGTCTGACACTGTTTCCACTGTTTCCCCATCTATTTCCCATGCAGTGATGGGACCGGATGCCATGATCTTCGTTTTCTGAATGTTGAGCTTTAAGCCAACTTTTTCACTCTCCACTTTCACTTTCATCAAGAGGCTTTAAGTGTAGGTAGCAATTTTTCCATTGGTTTTGAAAATTTCTTGACTCTACTGCCACCGTAAGAGGCTATAATTCACATTGGATGTTTCAACACTGCCACCAAGTATTTTCCACAGTAGGCAAGGAACAGTTACTCAGAATTATTTCTCTTAGGTGAATTTGGTAGCAGAAATGGGAAAACATTTTTGGAAAACACTCCTCAGTTAGTTGTTTTTGCATATCTTGGCAGGAGTTGATTGAGCCATTTGAAAACCCTAATGCTGTGGAACCATGGCATAGAGTGTCAGCAAGTGGTCACCACATGACATGATTAAGCATTGCATATGGTGATTGACTCTAATTTAATTTTATTTTACCATCCTCAAGGGTATGAACCACACTCTTCCATATTCTCCATATTTATGTAAAATCCCCATAGAACCATACCTGTGCTCACATATTAATGTGTTAATAATGATGAATGGCGACATAAGCTCAACCTGCTGCCACCTTGGAAAGAAGTAGAGGCAGTGAGACGGGTGGCGCATTCAAGCAATGTATCCCCCACAGCCTCTGTGGGAGCAGCTTTGGGAAACTTCCCTAGGCATCAGGCCAAAATGCTGTAGAGGATTAGTAGGAAGACAGCTGGGAGTAGTCTCCATGCCTGAGAGAGGAGTGCTTTTGGTGATAAATTACCTAAGTGACCAATTAAACATAGCTTTACCCATATTTTATAATTTTCCCACTTTTTAGAATTTTAAAGGTAAAATTAAAAAAAAAGACTTGCCTTTCAGGAAGACAACCATAGCGGCCCAACACCTGTGGCAGAGAGAATTCATACAGCACCTCTCAAAGCTAATAGCGGTTTCCACCTCAGCCTGGGAAAGAATTGAACAGAGGTTAAAGACGGTATATAACAAAGTAAGCACTAAATAATCAACTCCAAGAGTTTAATTTCCTCAGTTCTCAAGTTTCTTAGATAATGACAGAGATTTAAAAAAAAAAAAAAAACAGTAGAAGCATCCTGCTGTGATCAGAAGTTCGTGTGTTGGACTCCTCACCCCCAAATGTGATGGTATAGCAGGTGAAGACTCTGGTGTATGGCATTAGGTCATGAGAGTGGAACTCTCATAAATGGGACTAGGACTCTTATAAAAGAGCCTCATTAGAGTTCCCCAGCCCCTTCTACCAAGTGAAACACTAGCTGTGAACTTGGAAGCTGACCCTCACCAGAAAGTGACCATGCTGGTATCTTGAACTTGGACTTAGCAGCCTCCAGAACTATGAGCAATGAACTTCTGTTGTTTATAAGTTACCTAGCCTATGTTTTGTTATGGCAGCCTTAATGGACTAAGACACATCCCAAAAAGGAATCTGGTTTTGTGTGGTATAAATACCTGGATAATCTGCTGGGGATGTGGACTTCTAAACAATAGTAAAATGTTTTTCAGATTTCCAATGAAGAGAAATTGGTGGGTTAGGACTAGCATTTGATTTTTTAAGTACATTGCAGGGTGGGTGGGTGGGTGGGAGGGGCAGAATGACTGCATTGTTAAAGTTCTTTCACAAAGCATTATTATTTCAGTTATAATCCTGTGTTCCTGATCACCATGCTCATTCTTTTTCTTCCTCTTATATAGCAGTTGAAGTTTGAAAACCACTGCCATATGGTCCCTGAATAGCCTTCTAAATGGGTGGCATCTCCTGGCTGCCAGGTATGCTGGGGGCATAAAACCAGTGGAGCAAGAGTCAAGTTTAGATGGATCCTGTCAATAGGAGGCTTTTAGGGCCTGGTTGGAGACAGAGAAGGCATGTGGTGCTGGAGGTCTTAGAGACGCTAAGAAAACAAATAAAGATATTACACAGAAAATTGTGTCAAGTTTTCCTATATGGTGGGCAAAACCCTTTGTTCTTTTCCCCTTAAAATACTTTAATAAATTTGTCTCTTTTCTATTTCATTGTTTATTCTGCTGGGGAAGATGTACCCAGGTGTTGAGTACAGTGCAAAGGTGGGTTTGTAGCATGAGCAGAGGCTGCGAGTGGAGACTTGGCACTTGAGGGGCTAAATATACTGCAGATTTATATATCAATTTGTTTCTGTGAAAAGATATTGATGCTTGGTTTTCTATTTTTTAAGGATTTTTCTATATTTAAAATGGACTTTAAAACTTCTCCGGCTTAAAAATCCATAATCTGATCCACCACCACCCCCCTGCAATACCCTTAATCTAACCTTTTAAGCCTGTCTTTCAGAAACTCATAATTCTGTGCTTGAGAGTTTTCCTACTTAAACCTAGTATCACAAATATTTATACCTCCAAATGGTAGCATTAGGCTGTATTTCACAACCTGTAAGATATGGAAATCTTTCACTGGAGATATAAAAACTTTTTTTTCTTTCATAAATAATGCTATGGAAGCTACTAAATCAATATTAAGAAAAGATTAACCAACCATTTAAAAAAAATCTTCTTTAAGAGAAATTTAAGAATGATGTAAGTTTCTAAAAATACAAAGATGAAAAGACTCTGACCTTCAGGAGCTCATAGTCTGGAGGGTGGGGGTGTTGGGGGAGACAAGGAAGCCAACAGTCATAGTGGGTGCTGTGACATAAATATGCTCAAAGGGCAAAGAGAACACAGAACACGGGCACTCACACATGTAAAGGAAGTATGTGAGGCAAAGCACCCTGGGCAGGGGGTGAGGAACATCTGAAATGACATCAGAACTGTCCACTTTAATATTCACGGCCCCTGAAAACTATAATTGACTATTCATGACAATTCTAGGAAGAACTGATTAACATTTCCTCTTTAGAAGAGGAGAAAGAGAAGCTAAAAGGGGTTAAGAGATTTGCCCAAAGTACACCGTTCTCTGATCTGCACCAAGATCTGATGACTTCTCCTTCCCACTGCAATGCCCAAGTCTGAGGCTGTTGAAAATGCATTTCATTACACACTAGTACTTAACAACAGGAATGATTTGCCTCCAGACAGCTGTCATTACTTTGCAACTTCTCATAGTGTCCTGAATAATTGAAGATACTAGTATTAACTTGTAAGGTTTTTGAAATAATTCATTAGTGGATGAGGTGTTGATCATCACATAAATATATAAGGAAAAATCGTCAAATGATGAACAGCTAATGACTAATGTGATATATTTGATAGCATCGGTTTTTTAAAAGGAGAATAATAGCCCAAATGTCAAAGTATCTACTATCCCAAGGCACAATTAATGGCCTGTCTTCATGTGTAGTGCATGAGACTGTTAATGTAATAATCAAAACATTTATATTTAATAAAATTGAGAATAGCTTTCAATATATAAAAAGAATCCACAGATATTTTCCATTTTTAAAAAGAATTCCAAATAACACTCAAAAAAATAAAAAAACATAAAACCACCTCTTCTTGAGTTCTGGTACCCAATATCTGTGAGTTGCTTGATCAGAAGAGAAGCTAAGTAGTGAACGATATCTTAGAAAATAAAGTATGTCTACTAACCCAATTTAAGGAACCGACATCTTAACAAGAAATAGATGGCATTATCTTTTTCATTCCCTGATGATTTTTCAATTAGTAGAATTAGGGGCTTAACCAGTGACTAATAACCCTGTGCAACTTCATGTAATTACTAATGAAATTTCTATAACTTGATTTAAATAGTCAATTCTCTGTCAATGTTTTATCAGTGAAGCAGGATAAGCTGAAAGAATCTTAAACAATTGGAACTAAGGGACCATCAACTCTGGGATGCATTTGTTTAAATGTTTAATTCCCCAGGTTGTATTCATCCAATATCTAAATGTGTTCAAGAAAAATAGTATAACCTAAGTACGTTCTTAATAGTTTTAATGACTGATGAATCTTAACCCCAATATTTGAATATATCCTTGCTAAAGCTGAAATCATACATTTCTCTAAAATCAGAAAACTGGTAGTTATGGTCTTTTGTGACTACCCTGTTTTTTCCCTTTCACTTCTCTCTAACGTTTTCTTTAAACCTACTCAGTATTTTAAATAATCTTCTGAAAGTGTTAGACTGGATAAGGTACATTGACTATAATGAAAAGATTATTTATGATCCTTATCTTGTTTATGCTTTTAGTAGGCTTATTTAACAGTAGCACCTATAAGCCTGAAAGATATTCAATCTGTAGCCTAATATGAGTACCTGATTATCTCTAATGCATTTCTGCACATTAAGTTATTCTGAGTCTTGGTTTGGGGCCAATATTCTTTTCCTTATTATACACATTGTCATATATGTATTCCTATTTTCTTTTTTAAAAAACCATTTTCACGGTAAATAATGATTTGAAACCTGTGCTGCAGGCACTCTCTCATCTAAGAAATTTATTTAGAGGCTACTAAAGGCAAAAGGACTCATAAAAATATCAAGTGTGAAATTTATGTCCACAACATTTGCATATGGCCAAATAGATTGTGCCACACACAAAGGAGACAGGCCAAGAGATATGAGTGAAGGCTGGTATCTAGCCTCTTTCCCATTTGGCAAGCTCAAACCCTGAGGAAGATCTGTCCACATAAAGTGCCTTTGTATACATCATATTCCCACAAGAGGTGCCTTTGCCAATTTTAATAAGCATCTTATATTCTGAGGGTAGAGGCTTGATTAGTTTCAGTGCCTGACTACCACTTCTATTAAGCCAATCTTCCTGTATAGGAGACTGTTATTATCTTACATTTTTGTAATATGTTTAGCATATTCTATATATTTCCCCTGGAGAAGGGAATGGCAACCCACTCCAGTATTCTTACCTGGAGAATTCCATGGGCAGAGGAGCCTGGCAGGCTACAGTCCATGGGATGACACTCCAGTATGATCTTAAGCATAAAAGTGAAAATTCCAGATTTCACTTCAATTTCCTCTCCTCTGTGTTTTAGATCACAAGTTGCACCTAAAATGAGTTTGGAGGTGCTGTTTTCCTACCACTTATTCCTGAATTTAAAAATGGCTAAAATAAGGGAGTGGTCACAATGGCTTCTTTGATAGCTCAGTTGGTAAAGGATACGTCTGCAATGCAGGAGGCCCTGGTTTGATCCCTGGGTTGGGAAGATCCCCTGGAGAAGGGAAAAACTACCCACTCTAGTATTCTGGCCTGGAGAATTCCATGCATTGTATAGTCCATGACATGCAAAGATTCGGATATGACTGAGCAACTTTCACTTTCACAATGGCAGAGTAGAAAGACCCTGAGTTTACCTCCTCTCGTGAGCAAATGAAAACCACAACTCTCTGCAGAACAACTATTGATGAAAAAGACTACAAAATTCCAGAAAAGATTTTCTATAACTAAAGACATAAAGAAGGAACTATAAGGAGATGGGGAGGAGGGACAGACCTGTGATATAATCAAATCCCACACCCACCAGGTGGGTGCCCCACAAACTGGAGAGTGATTATATTGCAGAGGTTCTCCCACAGGAGTGAGAGTTCTGAGCCCCACATCAGGATCCCCAGCCCAGAGGTTCAGGACAGGGAAGACAAGCCCTGCAGAACATTTGGCTTTGAAGACCAGTGGGGCTTAATTGCAGGAGCCTCATTGGACTGGGGGAGAGACTTCACTCAAAGGGCATCACAACATCCACGTGCACCAGATCCCAGAGAAAAAGCAACAATTTGCTAGGAGCCTGACCAGGGAGGCCAGACGTACCTGCTGGTCTTGGAGAGTCTCCCGGTGAGCTATGGAGGTGGCTATGGCTTATACCCTAGGGACTTACACAATGGTCGCAGACATATTGGGAAGCATTCAAACACATGAACGGTGCTGTTCGTGGCTGGGCTTATCAGCACCAAGACCTGGCCCCACCCAACAGATTGTAGGTGCCAGTGCTGGGACACCTCAGGCCAAAAAACTAACTGGATGGGTAGACAGCCCACCCATGAGCAGACAGCCTTTGTAAAGACTTCTTGAGTTCACAGCTGCCTCTAGACATGCCCCGAGACCCAGTCCTGCCCGCCAGAAGGCTAAGGCCCAGCTTTACTCACCTGAGCACGGACCATCCCTCCCCAAGTGGAAGCTGCAGCCATTAGACCAATATCTCCCACTAGGGCACACAAGAAGCACAAAAACTATGATCCCAACAACCTGCGGACTGAGCCTGCCAACAGCAAGCTAGACCCTATCTTGGGACTACCTGGCCCCAGGCCTTGCCCACTAGCAGGCCAATACAACTTTCATGATACCCAGGAACTCCAAAGCCAACTGTGTCAGGAACATTGTACCCCCAAAACCAGTAGTCTGAAATGAGACCTGTGGGCCCTGCAGCCAGACTCCAGGAAGCAGCTCTGCCGGCCAGTAGGCACAAACCCCAGAATCTTAGGAACTCTGATTCCATCCTCCGGTGAGCCAGCACTAGTCCCAGAGCCACTAGGGTTCTACAACCAGGTGTCTCATGACCAGGACCCACTAAACAGCAACTGGTGGCATCCACAGAAGGCAGGGCCTGGCAACCAACTGGACTATGGGCCAACCAAGCCTACCGGACCACCCACATAGTCAGTTCACCACAACAGAAGGACCCACGCAACTCCATGGAGCATACTGCTTGGGTGATGAGAGGGAAGTGAACTGCTAGGATGCATAGGACGTCTCCTATGGAAGGCCACTTCTCCAAAGTTGAGAAATGTAACTAACCTGCCTCATACATAAAAATATGAATAGAAACTTTGATAAAATAAGGCAGCAGAGGCAAATGTTTTAGAAAAAGGAACAAGATAAAACCCCAGAAGGACTAAGGGAAGATAGGCAATCTACCCAAGAAAGATTTCAGATTAATGATTGTAAAGATTATCAAAGAACTTGGGAGAAGAATGGATATACAGAGCAAGAAGTTAGATTTTTTAATCAGAGTTAGAAAATGTAACAAACAATCAGAGATGTAGAATACAATAAATGAAATGAAAAATATACTAGAAGGAATCAGTAGTGGACTAAAAGATTCAGAAGAAAACATCATAGTCTAATGTGTTATTTAAGGCTGCTGTTTCCTTATTGATTTTCTGGAATAATCTGGATGATGCGGGGTTTTAAGGCAATGGCACCCCACTCCAGTACTCTTGCCTGGAAAATCCCATGGACGGAGGAGCCTGGTGGGCTGCAGTCCATGGGGTCTCTAGAAGTCGGACACAACTGAGCAACTTCACTTTTACTTTTCACTTTCATGCATTGGAGAAGGAAATGGCAACCCACTCCAGTATTCTTGCCTGGAGAATCCCAGGGACGGCAGAGCCTGGTGGGCTGCTGTCTATGGGGTCGCAGAGTCGGACACGACTGAAGCGACTTAGCAGCAGCATCAGCAGGTTTATTGTATTACAGTTGATTCCTCTTTTATGTCTGTTAATATTTGCCTTCTATATTGAGTTCCTCCTATGTTGGAATACATTAAAATGATCATGCACCATAATCAAGTGATGTTTATCCCAGGAATGCAAAGACTTTTCAATATCCACAAAAATCAGTGTGACATAATCATATGATTATCTCAATAGGTACAGAAAAAGCTTTCGATAAAATTCAACATCCATTTATAATAAAAATCTCTCCAGAAAGTGAGAACAGAGAACATACCTCAACACAATAATAGCCATATACAGCAGGCCTACAGCTAGCATCATACTCAATGGTGATGAAAAGCTGAAACCATAGCTTCTAAATCTCAAACAAGACAAGGATGCCTGCTTTTGACACTTTTATTTAACATAATTCTCCAAGTCCTTGCCATAGCAATCAGAGAAGAAAAAAAGGAATCCAAATTGGAAAGGAAGAAGTAAACTATCAAATGTTTGCAGATGAAATGACAAATACACAGAGAAAATTCTAGACACCGCCAGAATACTACTGGAGCTCAGTAATTAATTCAGTAAAGTTGCAGGATATAAATTTAATACACATAAATCTGTTGCATTTGTATACACTATCAAAGAAATGTCAGAGAAATTAAGGAAATAATCCCACTTATCATCACATCAAAAAGAATAAAATATCTAGAAATAAACCTAACTACAGAGGCAAAAAACCTATACTCTGAAAGCTATAAGATACAAATAAAAGAAATTGAAGATCACACAAATAGATGGAAAGGTATACTGTGTTCTTGGATTGGAAGAATCACTATTATTAAAATGGCCATAGTACCCAAAGCAATCTACAGATTCAATGCAGTTCTTATTTACTTATTTTAATTGAAGGATAATTACAACATTGTGGGTTTTGCCATACATCAACATGTCACAGAATAATTTTAAAATTTTTATGGAAAAACAAAAGACCCCAAATAGCCAAAACAATATTAAGAAAGAAGAACAGAGCTGGAGTAATCACCCTTTCTGACTTCAGACTTCACTACAAGACTACAGGGATCACAAGAGTATGATACTGATACGAAAAAGAGACACACAGGTCAGTGGAATAGGACAGAAAGCCCAGAAATAAGCCCACACACTTATGGCCAATTAATCTGGAACAAAGAAGGCAAGAAAATAGAATGGATAAAAGGTAGTTTCTAGCAGTGCTGCTGGGAAAACTGGACAACTGCATGTAAAAGAATGAAATTAGAACATTGTCTAACACCATACACAAAAGATAAAATGTATTAAATACCTAAATGTAAGACCAAATAGTATAAAACTCATAGAGCAAAACAGGTATACCTTGCAACAAGAGTTTTTGAATTCATCTCCTACAGTGAAATTCAGAACAATCACCATTATGTCTACTACTGTGGGCAAGAATACCTTAGAAAAAATGGAGTGGCCTTCATAGTATGAAATGCAGTATTGGGCGCAGTCTCAAAAATGACAGAAAGATCTCTGTTCAATATCACAGTGATCCAAGTCTATACCCCAATCATTAATGCCAAAGAAGCTGGAGTTGAACAGTTCTATGAAGACCTACAAGATCTTCTAGAACACACACACACACACACACACACACACACACACACAAAATATATCCCTTTCATCATTTTTATCATAAGGGACTGAAATGCAAAAGTAGGAAGTCAAGAGATACCTGGAATAACAGGCAAGTTTGACCTTAGAGTACAAGATGAAGCAGGGCAAAGGATAACAGAGTTTTGTCAAGAGAATGCACTTGTCATAGAAAACACCCTCTTTCAACAACACAAAGAGACAACTCTACACATGGACATCACAAGATGGTCAGTACCAAAATCAGACTGTTTATATTCTTTGCAGGAAAGGATGGAGAAGCTGTATACAGTCAGCAAAAACAAGAAACACAAAGAGACAACTCTACACATGGACATCACAAGATGGTCAGTACCAAAATCAGACTGCTTATATTCTTTGCAGGAGAGGTTGGAGAAGCTGTATACAGTCAACAAAAACAAGACCTGGAGCTAACTGGGGCTCAGATCATGAGCTCCTTATTGCAAAATTCAGACTTAAATTGAAGAACGTAGGGAAAACCTCTAGGCCATTCAGGTATGACCTAAATCAAATCTCTTATGATTATACAGTGGAAGTGGCAAATAGATTCAAGGGATTATATCTGATAGACAGAATACCTGAAGAACTATGGATGGAGGTTGGTAACATTGCACAGGAGGCAGTGATCAAAAAATCCCCATGAAAAAGAAATGCAAAAAGGCAAAATGGTTGTCTGAGAGGGCTTGCAAAGAGCTAAGAGAAGAGAAGTGAAAGGCAAAGGAGAAAATCAAAGATATACCCTTCTGAATGCAGAGTTAGGAAAGATAAAACTTTCCTAAGTGAACTATGTAAAGAAATAGAGGAAAACAGAATGGGAAAGACCATAGATCTCTTGTAGAAAACCAGGAGATACTAAGGGAACATTTCATCCAAAAATAGGCACAATAAAGGACAGAAATGGTATGGACCTAACAGAAGCAAAAGATATTAAGAAGCAGTGGCAAAAATACACAATGCTAATGCTAAGTTACTTCAGTCGTGTCCGACTCTGTGTGACCCCACAGACAGCAGCCCACCAGGCTTCCCCGTCCCTGGGATTCTCCAGGCAAGAACACTGGAGTGGGTTGCCATTTCCTTCTCCAATGCATGAAAGTGAAAAGAGAACGTGAAGTCACACAATACACAATATACACACAATAGAGCTATATAAAAAAGATCTTAATGACCTGGATAACCATGAAGGAGTGATCATTCACCTAGAGACAGACATCCTGGAATGTGAAGTCAGGTGGGCCTTAGGAAGCATTACTATGAACAAAGCTAGGGGAAGTGATGGAATTCCAGTTGAGCTATTTCAAATCGTAAAAGATGATGCTGTGAAAGTGCTGCACTCAATATGGCAGCAAATTTGGAAAACTCAGCAGTGGCAACAGGACTGGAAAAGGTCAGTTTTCATTCCAATCCCAAAGAAAGGCAATGCAAAAGAATGTTTAATGTTTAAACTACCAAACAATTGCACTTATCTCACATGCCTAGCAAAGTAATACACCTAGCAAAGTAATGCTCAAAATTCTCCAAGCGAGTCTTCAACAGTACGTGAACCAAGAACTTCCAGATCTTCAAGCTGTGTTTATATAAGACAGGAATCAAAGATCAAATTGCCAACATCCACTGTATCATAGAAAAAGCAAGAGAGTTCCAGAAAAACATTTACTACTGTTTCACCCACTATGCTAAAGTCTTGGACTGTGTGATCACAACAAACTGAGGAATGTTCTTCGAGAGATGGGAATACAAGATCACCTTGCCTGTCTCCTGAGAAAACTGTATGCAGGTCAAGAAGCAATAATTAGAACTGGACAAGGAACAATGGACTGATTCCAGATTGGGAAAGGAGTACTTCAAGGCTGTATATTGTCACCCTGCTGATTTAACTTATATTCAGAGTACATTATGGGAAATGCAGAGCTGAATGAAGCAGATGCTGGAATCAAAATTGCTGGGAGAAATATCAATAACCTCATATATGCACATGACACCACTCTTATGGCAGAAAATGAATATGAACTAAAGAGCCTCTTGATGAAAGTAAAAGAAGAGAATGAAACAAGCTTAAAACTCAACATTCAAAAAATGAAGATCATGGCATCCAGTCCCATCACTTCACGGCAAATAGATGGGGAAACAACGGAAACAGTGACAGTGTTTATTTTCTTGGGCTCCAAAATCACTGAAGATGGTTACTGCAGTCATGAAATTAAAAGACACTTGCTCCTTGGAAGAAGAGTTATGACAAACCTAGACAGCATATTAAAAAGTAGAGACATTACTTTGCCAACTAAGCTCCATATAGTCAAAGCTATGGTTTCTCTACTAGTCATGCATGGATGTGAGAGTTGGATTATATAGAAGGTTTAGCACTGAAGAATTGATGCTTTTGAACTGTGGTGTTGGAGAAGACTCTTGAGAGTCCCTTGGACTGCAAGGAGATCCAACCAGTCCATTCTGAAGGAGATCAGCTCTGGGATTTCTTTGGAGGGAATGACGCTAAAGCTGAAACTCCAGTACTTTGGCCACCTCATGCAAAGAGTTGACTCATTGGAGAAGACTCTGATGCTGGGAGGGACTGGGGACAAGAGGAGAAGGGGACGACAGAGGATGAGATGGCTGGATGCCATCACTGATTCGATGGACGTGAGTGTGAGTGAACTCCGGGAGTTGGTGATGGACAGGGAGGCCTGGCGTGCTGCGATTCATGGGGTCGCAAAGAGTTGGACACGACTGAGCAACTGAACTGAACTGAACTGAAAGGAAATCAGTCCTGAATATTCATTGGAAGGGCTGATGCTGAAGCTGAAACTCCAATACTTTGGCCACTTGATGTGAAGATCTGACTCATTGGAAAAAACCCTGATACTCGGAAAGACTGAGGGCAGGAGGAGAAGGGGTGAGAGGATGATATGGTTGGATGGCATCATCAATCCAATGGATATGAATTTGTTCAAACTTCGGGAGATACTGAAGGACAGGGGAGCCTGGTGTACTGCATTCCTAGGGTCACAAAGAGTTGGATACAACTGAGTGACTGAACAACAACAACAACCTAGAATAAAGGAAATAAAAGCAAAATTGGGTCTAATTAAACTTAAATGCTTTTTCACAACAAAGGAAACCATAAACAAAATGAAAAGACCAGCTATGGAATGAGAGAAATTATTTGAAAGCAATACAATTGACAAGTGTTTAATTTCCAAAATATACAAACAGTTCATACAGCTCAATAGTGAAAAACAAGCCAATCTAAAAAATGAGCGTAAGACCTAAATAGACATTTCTTCAAAGGGGTGGCCATCCGGATGGCCGACAAGCACATGAAAAGATTCTCACTGATAATATTACAGAGATTCAAATGAAAACTCTAGTGAGGTACCACCTCACACCTGATGGTCATTCTGACCATCAGCAAAAAGTCTACAGATAATAAATGCTGTAGAAGGTGTGGAGAAAAGATAACTCTTCGACACTGTTGGAGGGAATGTACACCGGTGCACGACTATGGAGAACAGTATGGAGGTTCTTAAAGAACTAAAAATAGAGCTACCATGCAATCCCTGGGCATGTATCAAAAAGATACATGCACCTCAGTATGCATAACAGCTATTTACAATACTAAGACATTGAAGCAACCTATATGTCCCTAAGCTAATGAATGGATAAAGAAGATGTGATGTATACCTGGGTCTCCTGCATTGCAGGCAGATTCTTTACCATCTGAGTCACAAGTGAAACCTATACACACACACACACACACACACACACACACAAAATGAAATAGTGCTTGTGTGCATACTGTTACTTCATTTGTGTCTGACTCTTTGTGACCCTATGGACGGCAGCCCACCAGGTTCCTCTGTCTATCGGATTCTCCAGGCAAGAATACTGGAGTGCGTTGCCAAGCCCTCCTCCAGGGGATCTTCCTGACCCAGAAACCAAACTCGTATCTCCTATGTCTCCTGAATTGGCAGGTAGGTTCTTTACCACTAGCACCACCTGCGAATGCTGCTGCTGCTGCTAAGTCACTTCCGACTAAGGCGTGTCTGACTCTGTGTGACCCCATAGACGGCAGCCCACCAGGCTTTCCTGTCCCTGGGATTCTCCAGGCAAGAACACTGGAGCGGGCTGCCATTTCCTTCTCCAATGCATGAAAGTGAAAAGTGAAAGTGAAGCCGCCAGTCGTATCCAACTCACCGACCCCAGGACTGCAGGCCACCAGGCCCCCATCCAGACACTCAGTTGTGTCCGACCTGTGCGACCCCAAGACTGCAGCCCACCAGGCTCCCCCATCCCTGGGATTCTCCAGGCAAGAACACTGGAGTGGGACCATACTTAGCCATGAAAAGTAATACAATAATGCCATTTGCATGAATGAACACAGAGATTATCATCCTAAAGTAAATCAGAGAAAGACAAATGTATGGTATCATTTATATGTGGAATCTAAAAAGAATGATACAAATGAACTTATTTATAAAACAGAAATAGACTCACAGACGGAAAACAAACTTATGATTGCCAAAGGGGAAAAGTGAGGGGATATTAGGAGTAAAGCAGAAGATATTTTTTTTTAAGGCAGCAAGAATACACAAAGAACTATACAAAAAGATCTTGATGACCCAGATGGCCATGATGATGTGATCACTCAACTAGAGTCAGACCTCTTGGGTTCTGAAGTCAAGTGGGCCTTAGGAAGCATCATTACAAACAAAGCTAGTGGAAGTGATGGAATTCTCCAGCTGAACTAGTTCAAATCCTAAAAGATGATGCTGTCAAAGTGCCGCACTCAATATGCCAGCTACTTTGGAAAACTCAGAAGTGGCCACAGATTGGAAATGGTCAGTTTTTATTCCAAACCCAAAGAAAGTCAGTGCCAAAGAATGTTCAAACTACTGCACAATTGCCCTCATCTCACATGCTAGCAAAGTAGTGCTCAAAATTCTCCAAGCCAGGCGTCAATAGTACATGAACCATGAGCTTCCAAATGTTCAAGCTGGACTTAGAGAAGGCAGAGAAACCAGAGACCAAATTGCCAATATCTGTTGGATCATTGAAAAAGCAAGAGAGTTCCAGAAAAACATCTATTTCTGCTTTGTTGACTATGCCAAAGTCTTTGTGTGGATCACAACTAACTGTGGAACTAACTGCGGAAAAGTCTTAAAGAGATTGGAGTACCAGACCACCTGACCTACCTCCTGAGAAATCTGTGTGCAGGTGAAGAAGCAACAGTTAGAACTGGACATGGAACAATGGACTGGTTCCAAATTGAGAAAGGAGTATGTCAAGGCTATATATTAACATATATATTAATATATGCTTATTTAACTTATATGCAGAGTACATCATGCAAAATGCCAGGCTGGATGAAGCACAAGCTGGAATCAAGATATCTGGGAGAAATATCAATAACCTCAGATATGCAGATGACACCACTCTTACGGTAGAAAGTGAAGAAGAACTAAAGAGCCTCTTGAAGAAAGTGAAAGAGGAGAGTGAAAATGCTGGCTTAAAACTCAGCATTCAAAAAACTAAGATCATGGCAGCCGGTCCAATCACTTCATGGCAAATAGATGAGGAAACAATGGAAACAGTGACAGACTTTGTTTTTCTTGAGCTCCCAAATCACTGCAGATGGTGACTGCAGCCATGAAATTAAAAGACTCTTGCTCCTTGGAAGAAAAGCTATGACCAACCTAGATAGCATATTCAAAAGCAGAGACATTACTTTGCTGACAAATGTCTGTGTAGTCAAAGCTATGATTTTTCCAGTAGTCATGTATGGATATAAGAATTGGACCATAAAGAAAGCTGAGCACTAAAGAATTGATGCTTTAGACCTGCAGTGCTGTAGAAGATTCTTGAGAGTCCCTTGGACTGCAAGGAGATCCAACCAGTCAATCCTAAAGGAAATCAGTCCTGAATATTCATTGGAAGAACTGATGCTGAAACCGAAACTCCAATACTTTGGCCACCTGATGTGAAGAACTGACTCACTGGAAAATACTCTGATGCTGGGAAAGATTGAGGGCAGGAGGAGAAGGGGGTGACAGAGGATGAGATGGTTGGATGGCATCACCGACTTGATAGACATGAGCTTGAGCAAGCTCTCGGAGTTGGTGATGTACAGGGAAGCCTGTTGTGCTTCAGTCCATGGGTTCGCAAAAAGTCAGACACAACTGCACCACTGAACTGAACCGAAAAGTGAAAGTAAAAGTTGCTCAGTTGTGTCTGACTCTTTGCAAACTGAACAGAACATATAAAATGGATAATTAACAAAGACATACTGAAGAGTACAGGGAACTAGATTCAACATCTTGCCACATTGTAAAATATTCTGAACTATATATATTTTCATAACTGGATTGTTTTCCTGTATACCTAAAACTAACACTGTAAATCAACTACACTTCAATATAATATATAATAGTAAAAAAAAAAAAAAAGTCTACTGTATATACACCATTGTAAAAAGCTAGAAAAGTTATAGTAAGAATATCAGGTAAGTCATATATTGGACAGAAAAATTAAAAAAAGATTCTAGAAACCTCTTTATTCATTAAATAAGTTACTATTAAGTGTCTGGGGCTTCCCTGGTGGCTAACATGGTAAAGAATCTGTCTACAATGCAGAAGCCCCAGGTTTGATCCCTAGGTTGGGAAGATGCCCTGCAGAGGGAATTGCTACCCACTCCAGTATTCTTTTTAGACAAACCTAGATAGCCTATTAATAAGCAGAGACATCACCTTGCTGTCAAAGATCCATATAGTCAAAGCTATGGTTTTTTCCAGTATTCATGTACAGACATGAGAGCTGGACCATAAAGAAGGCTGATGGGTTCGAACTATGGTGTTGGAGAAGGCTATTGAGAGTCCCGTGGACTGCAAGGAGATCAAATCAGTCAATTCTAAAGCACATCAACCCTGAATATTCACTGGAAGGATTGATGCCGAAGTTAAAGCTCCAATACTGTGGCCACCTGATGCAGAGTCAGCTCATTGGAAAAGACCCTGATGTTGGGAATGAGTGAAGGCAAAAGGAGAAGAGGGCAGCAGATGAGATGGTTAGATAGCATCTCTGACTCAATGGACATGAGTTTGAGCAAACTCCGGGAGATAGTAGTGGACAGGAAAGCCTGGTATGCTACAGTCCATGGGGTCACAGAGTCAGACGTTACTTAGCGACTAAACAACAATTAAGTGTCTACTCAGTGTGGCTTGGACTTGAAGAACCACATAAACTAACTGACATTCTACTGAACTCAGGGAGCTTGCTAATAATAATGGTAGAATTTGGAGAGGAACTGATGTAAATTGAACCCTCCATATGCAAAAGCTTTTTTATTGCATTGATTTAAATTACACCTTTGATTAAGTGCCTGAGACCTTTATTACTGACCCTTCCTGAAGAATATGCTTATAGCTGGTAAAATATTGAATCTCCCAATATTTACATTTCACCCTATCTAAAAAATATTTCAGTTACTTTTTCCTTCAAAGCACGTTTATTGGAATATTTTAATCAAAAATTTATTTAAGAATGCAAATAAAACCAAATATCCACACATTTATATTATAGTTTATATTTATATTGCATATTACCAAGAAACATAGAATGAAAGGCAGAGTGTTGTTTTTGCAAATTTGAATTGCTAGGTGATTCCACAAAAACTTTTATTAGAATACTTCCATAATTAATAGGGCATGAGACTCACTGATTTATATTCTAAAAAGATTCTTGAAATATTAAAAACATATGTCTCCTAAGTTAGCTTCTGGTTTAAGCAAAATTATTCCTCACAATCACAGGAAAAGAAAAGCAATGGTTTCCCTATACAAGTCATATTTCTTTCTGTTGGCATATCCTTTGGTTTTTTCAGAATTTATATAATGCTGCCTAAATAAAAGTGTAATTGGCCCCTACCACAATATCAAGCCCTGAAATAATAACTCTGGTTCAGCTGAAATTTACATTAGCTTAGAGAATATTTATTAGGATAGATTCATTCCACTGGAATGGTTCAGTTCTACATGTTAACTTTCAATAACATTACTTATCCATTTGAGAGTTATAGTGCTTCCCTGGTTGCTCAGACAGTAAAGAATCTGCCTGCAATGCAGGATACTCAGGTTCGATCCCTGGGTTGGTAAGATCCTCTGGAGAAAGAAATGGTTACCCACTTCAGCATTCTTGCCTGGAGAATCCCTTGGACAGAGGAGCCTGGCAGGCTACAGTACATGGGGTTTCAAAGAGTGAAATAACTGAGTGACTAACACTTTCACTTTAAGAATTATATTCTTACCTCTGCTAACTATTTTATCTCCCCAAAAAGTATTCAGGCTCAAGCACTGGCAGTATTCAAGGAATAGAAATATAAAAACTTTAATATCATTAAAGTTTGCAAGTTTGGTGTTTTAAATTGTAAAATTCTATTTTCAAACCTTTTTGTGTTTCCTTTTCTTGGGGATGGTTTGATCACTGCCTCGTGTACACTGTTACAAACCTCTGTCCATAGTTTTTCAGGCATATAGTCCCTTGAATCTATTAGTCACTTCCACTATATAATCAATCGTAAGGGATTTGATTTAGGTCATACCTGAGTGACCTAGAGGTTTTCCCTATGTTCTTCAATTTAAGTCAGAATTCAAGAAAAAGAAATACAGAAAGGCAAAATGATTTTCTGAGGAGGCCTTACAAATAGCCAAGGAAAGAAAAGTGAAAGGTGAAGGAGAAAAGGAAAATATATACCCATCTGAATACAAAGTTCCAAAGAATAGCAAGGAGAGGTAAGAAGGCCTTCCTAAGTGAACAATGCAAAGAAATAGAGGAAAACAATAGAATGGGAAAGACTGGAGATCTCTTCAAGAAAATTAAAGATACCAAGGAAACATTTCATGCAAAGATAGGCACAATGAAGGACAGAAACAATATGGACCTAACAGAAGATATTAAACAAGAGGTGGCAAGAATACACAGAAGAACTATACAAAAAAAGATCTTAATGACCTGGATAACCAGGAAGGTGTGGTCACTCACCTAGAGCCAGACATCTGGAGTGTGAAGTCAAGGGGACTGTACAAAGTGTCACTACAAACAAAGCTAGTGGAGGTGATGGAATTCCAGTTGAGCTACTTCAGACCCTAAAAGATGATGCTGTTGAAATGCTGTATTCACTATGCCAGCAAATCTGGAAAACTCAGCAGTGGCCACAGGACTGGAAAAGGTCAGTTTTCATCCCAATCCCAAAGGCAACGCCAAAGAATGTTCAAACTACCACACAATTGCTCTCATTTCACATGCTAGAAAAGTAATGCTCCAAGTGAGGCTGCACAGTATGTGAACTCCTGTATGTTCAAGTTGGATTAAGGAAAGGCAGAGGAACCAGAGATCAAATTGCCGATATCCATTGGATCATAGAAAAGGCAAAAGAATTCTAGAAAAACATCTATTTCTGCTTCATTGACTTTGCTAAAGCCCTGGACTGTGTGGATCACAACAAACTGTGGAAAATTCTTCAAGACAGGGGAACACCAGACCACCTGACCTGCCTCCTGAGAAACCTGGACACAGGTCAAGAAGCAATGGTTAGACCTGGACATGAAACAGTGGACTAGTTCCAAGTTGGGAAAAGAGTACGTCAAGCCTGTACGTTGTCACCCTGCTTATTTAACTTATAGTTAGAGTACATCATGCCAAATGCAGGGCTGAGTGAAGCACAAACTGGAATAAAGATTTCCAGAAGAAATATCAATAACCTCAGATATGCAGATGACACCACCCTTATGGCAGAAAATGAAGATGAACTAAAGAGCTTCTTGATGAAAGTGAAAGAGGAGCGTGAAACTGGCTTAAAACTCAACATCCAAAAAACAAAGATCGTGGCATCTGGTCCCATTACTCCATGGGAAATAGATGGGGAGACAATGGAAACAGTGACAGTCTGTTTTCTTGGGCTCCAGAATCACTGTGGATGGTGACTGCAGTCATGAAATTAAAAGACGCTTACTCCTTGGAAGATAAGTTATGACCAAGCTAGATAGCATATTAAAAAGGAGAGACATTACTTTGCTGACAAATGTCTGTGTAGCCAAAGCTATGATTTTTCCAGTAGTCATGTATGGATGTGAGAGTTGGACTATAAAGTAGGCTGAGTGCTAAAGAATTGATGCTTCTGAAGTATGGTGTTGGAGAAGACTTTTGAGAGTCCCTTGGACTGCAAGGAGATCCAACCAGTCCATCCTAAAGGAAATCAGTCCTGAATATTAATTGGAAGGAAAGATGCTGAAGCTGAAACTCCAATACTTTGGCCACCTGATGCGAAGTGCTGACCCATTGGAAAAGACCTGATGCTGGGAAAGACTGAAGGCAGGCAGTGAAGGGGACGACAGGATGAGATGGTTAGATGGCATCACCAACTCAATAGACATGAGTTTTACCAAGCTGCGTTAGATGGTATAAGACGAGGAAGCCTGGCGTGCTGCAGTTCGTGAGGTCACAAAGAGTCGGACATGACTGAGCGGCTGACCAACAAATTTACAAACCTAAGTGTTAGTTGCTCAGTCTTATCCAACTCTTTCGATCTCATAGACTGTAGCTGACAATCTCCTCTGTCCATGGAATTTTCTAGGCAAGAACACGAGTGGGTAGCTATTCCCTTCTCTAAGTGAATCGTCCCAATCCAGGAATCAAAGCCGGGTCTCCTGCATTGAAGGTGGATTCTTAAACATCAGATCTACCAGGGAAGTTGAAGAATACTGGAGTGGGTTGCCATTCCCTTCACCAGGGGAACTTCTCAATCTAGGAATTGAACTTGAGTCTCTTGCACTGAAGGTGAATTCTTTACCATCTGAGCTACAAACCTAAATCTATCTGGGGGCTTCCCTGGTGACTCAAACAGCAAAGAATCTGCCTGCATTGCAGGAAATCTGGGTTCAATCTCTGAGTAGGAAAGATCCCCTTGGAGAGGCAATCTATCCCTTGGGAGTGCACCAGACTTCCTACAGGAGCAGCATCTGTTGACAAGTGCCAAATTTTTATTTTTGGTGGCTATTCCTTCTTTAGTAAATCCAAGGCGTCGATGTGTGCAAATAATTAATAAACCTATGTTTTCCCCTACCAAGAGAAAAGAAAAAAAAATCTCAGGCTTGGAAATCAGACAGCCCTGAGTTTAGATATCAGATCCTCTTTGGGCAGCTTTCTAGGATTTTTTTCTCCTGGAAAGATATATATATGCATACACACACACACACACACACACACACACACACACACACACACATACACACAGTCAATAAATTTGTTTTTTGGATGTGATTTTTGCTTTTGTCACTGTAGCAGGCTTACTTTTCAGAGATCACAAACTTAGGCGTACAAAATGCTGTTCTTTGTATTTCATCTAAGGCCTCCACAAAAAAAAAAAAAAAAAGAAAGTACTTGAGTCATTTCCAAGAAAACTAACTTACTTCAGTAATTTTAAGTTATTTTATGAATTTACTGATTTCTCTGCAAATGTACTAATTTTCTCCTGCTTGAGATGAAGCTTAAGCTTCAGGGTATTTAGAAGTTTACAGGAGGGAGTGGGACAGGGAAGGTCTGCTCATCTGGCGTCTGGTGGAATATAGAGAATCATCCTATCTAGTTGATGGCATCTCTGTTGTCATCCATGGGGGTGGCCTTTTTCCATTGGGCCTCTTGCTTCTCCATCATGCTCTCAGAAGTTACTGCTCTTCACTTCTCAAACCACTGTCCTCTGCCTAAGCTGACACGGGGCCCTTCTTTGGGTGACTGAGATGATTCACTAGGATACAGGGCTCCATGAAGGCTTTTATGTGCTGCTGAATCTCAGCCCTGCACAGATGTCTGTTCTCTGGAAATTTGTTGAATGAATGAAAGAATGAATACAGCTTCTCCTGAGATTGTCTTTAGAGAGGAAGACATGGAACTTTCCTCAGAGCAGCTCTGCATGCTCATTCAGCCGCCTCTAGTCTAGGTGCCCAGGACAGTGTGATATAAGCACTCTGTGAGGCCGCCAACTCCCAGCCCTCTGCACTGATGGGAGTCACAGGTCCCTTCTGCTCTTGAGCATCCTGTTACTGAAGGGGAGACAGACCTGCTCCAAAAGGGCCATTCTTCCCTCTGCCCTTTCCCTCTAAGCTCCAAGGGGCTTGGGGAGTCTCAGATGTTGTGAGTGACCCCTAGACTCTGGCTTTCCTGCTTTTACTTGAAATTAAAGAATTGGGAGAAGACAATGATTAAAAATACGAAGGCCTGTGAGAAAGAAACCTATCAGTTAATACTTTTTATATCACTGAGCCACATGCATAAACAAAAATATACTAAACCTGTCTGACTTCAGCCTCCCTACCAGTAAAAGGAAAGAGCTGAGTAACCTGTAGACAGATAAAGGCCCCGCACTCTGAAGCTTTATTGAATTAAAGCACAATGAATTATCACCATGTATTTTTCTTCCTGAAACTCCAGTATTTTGGCCACCTCATGCGAAGAGTTGACTGATGCTGGGAGGGATTGAGGGCAGGAGGAGAAGGGGACGACAGAGGATGAGATGGCTGGATGGCATCACTGACTCGATGAATGTGAGTCTGAGTGACCTCTGAGAGCTGGTGATGGATAGGGAGGCCTGGCGTGCTGCAGTTCATGAGGTCGCAAAGAGTCGGACACGACTGAGCAACTGATCTGATCTGATCTGATTTTTCTTCCTTTATTTGAAGATTTTAAACACAATTGGCAGGAATCCTGTATTTAGTAACTATATGTAGGCTTAAGTAGTTTGAAATACATATGAAAACTCTAAGTTCTTTTCTGCAGGTAGAAGCTGTGAGAAGTTACTCGTATTTACTAAAACAAATGATTATCACTGTTGTACTTATGGTTTAAGGCTGTAGGAATCGATAAATAAATGAAGATAAACTAAAAGAAGCAAAAACCATCTGACCGTTGAAGTATTTCCACAGGTAATTTCTTTTCACTGTACTCTCTTTTCCTGTTTGTTATCTATTTCTCTCTTTCCCCCTTCTCTCCATTTGTGAGCCTCCCTTTCCTCCTGGACTTATTTCTTATTCTGAACTTCTTCCACTTATAAATTCAGAAATAGCTGGTTGGGCTGAAAAAGCAAATAACACTTGGAACTGTTTCACTCATCTAAAGCTGTAAATCTCCGGATTCAGTTTAGAAAACATGTTTTTTTGAAAAGAGTCATTAATATGCCCCAACTGTCCCATTGTTTCCAACAAGTAGGTCAAAATACAACCGTTAAGTTGAACATACCAAAGGGGGGATAAAAAGTCGCATGCAGCCCACAGTCTGGAAAAGTCTGCTGCACACAGAACTCCTTCAATCCAGCTTGTTCCAGGAGCAACAACCACAACTGCAAGGAGCTATTCATAGAGCAGCAGTGTGAACATCTCGGTGGCGTCTCCCGAATGTCGGGGTACCTGGGCTGTGCCAGCCAGAACTTGAGGTCAGAGCCGCCACTGACGAGCCTGTCATTCACTCTGCCGGGCAGAAGGCCAGCGCTTAGCCTCATGGAAAGTTCTCGAGAAATCATTTTCGTAGGAGACTCTAGGAGACAGTGCGGTGACAGGTAAATGTGGCATCGCTGGTGGAATTCTCTCTGGGGAATCTGAGAGAGAAAAAAGCTGTGCCTTGTATTTGCTTTCTCTTGCTTTTTCGCACTTTTTTATCAACGAAAATACACTTCAGGCGGTGGGTGGGGAAATCATAAAATTGGACATATTGGAGATAGAAAGTGATATCTGAAGCTCTAAATGTCTTTGTGATGGGATGGAGAGATACTGTTAGATGGCTATGTGCAAACCAAACACATTTTCCCAAGTCATCCTAGATGACAGGATTTTAATTGGGCATCAGAACAGCAAATCTGACTCACCCACTGGGAACACCATCTCTGGAACTTCTGGTTTCTTCAGATCTCTGCTTTCTGGCTCACAGAGGTCTACAAAAGGGTTCATATATACATCTCCCCCTTTTCTATCGTTTTGTGTCATCTGCCATTTCCTCCATCATTCTGAAAACCAGTTAACCCGGTCTTCTGCATTAGTATCATCGCAGCTCTTCTTCCACTCTGCCCCCAACAAACCCTGTAAAGGAAGCAACAAAAATATCCTTTGTTTTTTAATCGCCTCCGGTACTTATTCCATCAGTAGGCCACCGCTAGATGCTGACTCCACCTTGAAGCTAGAGTCTTTGCTGGGGCCTCTCTCATCCATGTTTACAGGTCTAGGTTCCTACAAACTATGCCTAGAGCTAACAGGAATGCCCGCTATTCTCTACTCAAAAATCTCCTCCTCAGCCAACCATCAAGCATTCCTCTATACTCATTTCCTTTTAAATGCTGACCAGGTCCTCATTTCTGCTGGGCTGCTTCTTTTCCTACCCAGCAAACCTACTGGGTAAGAAGGGAAGGATGGTCTTTGTTGTCCCTGAAAGTGAAAGTCGCTCAGTCATGTCCTACTCTGCCGACCGTATGGACTATACTTGGAACTCTCCAGGCCAGAATACTGGAGTGGGTAGCCGTTCCCTTCTCCAGGGGATCTTCCCAACCCAGGGGTCGAACCCAGGTCTCCCATATTGCAGGTGCATTCTTCACCAGCTGAGCCACCAGGGAAGCCCTTTGTGGTCCTGCATGCAGAAATTAATGGTCCTGCAACTCTGTGACCTTGAACAAGTCTTGCTTTGTCTTTCTCCCAGACCTCACAGAAGCTCAGAGAGCTCCCCCTGATGGCCTTGCTCAGTAAGACAGATCTGACTTGGCAAGGGGTCAATAAAATACAAGCTCTTGTTCAAGGAGTTCTTGCTCCACTAGGGACAGTTGCTTGGAGGTATGGAAAAAACATAGAGGTTGAAATCACACCTCAAGGAAGGAAACTAGCAAGAGAGAGACGTTCTATTTGTTCTTTAAAACTGGAAAGTAATAGGAATTTCCCTTTAAGACCCCTGTACTGCAGCATATATTTTGCCAGGTCTCTTGTAGGCAGAGTTAGTCATTTCACTAGTTATTCCTGCATACATGAGGGTGAGGAAGGGTGGTAACCCCATCCGTAGGGTATGAGGGACTGTTTTACACCCAGTGTCAAAGGAGCCAGGTCAAGGTGATAATATCATTTTATATTATGCAGGTAAGGGTACTGAGTTCGTACTGCTTGCCACAGCTCTTACATTTGGGTGTTTTACTCCTAGCGCTCCTTGACTTCTAACACCACCACCATCACTACTACCACCAATGCCTGCAATAAAAGTTCCTGCTTCAAGCAATAAAATCCTCTGTCCCATCTATTCTGGTCCTTTGCAATGATTTCTTAAAGTGTTCCATTGGGGAAGGAGTCAGCCACCTACAGCTAGTAAAGCTAGGAGAGAGAGAGAGAGAGAGAGAGTGTGTGTGGGTGTGTGTGTGTGTCCTGCATTTGTTCCACTTAGTGACATATACTTCTCACATCCCCTCAAAAAAAAAAAAAAAAAACAGAACAGACCGTCATTTTGTTCAGAGACAGGCTTGGGGTGTAATGCTAAAAACTCCTGTTGGTAATCTTTTGGTTTGTAATGCTTTTTGACCAAGCAGGCTTTTTATCTCTGCCTCTGTAACCTTAACCTTATCACTCAGCAGACCAGCTGCCTTCCTCCGGGTGCCATTCTGACAGACACAAAGACAGCTCTCTCCCTTCCTATCACACACTTATCTCAACTTCCTTGGAGTGAGGAAGCTCTCCTGGGCTATTTACTCGGAGAGGCAGAGGAAAAGTCTTTGCTTCAAAGATTGAGTTGCTATTTCCTGCAGCCAGACCTGCACGGGTGGAAGAACACACTGCAGCCTGGGAAGCAGAAATTCCTTCAGGCTCCACATTAAACAGTGAGAGACAGGGAGTCATTCAGAAGGTGCACAACCCAGTATATTTCATTGCAATATCTACACATTACAGTGGCTGAAAGTGGATTTAGAAGTGAGGGATAGATTTAGAGCACAAGCCCGTGACTCTGCATGAATTTGACTAGTTTAGACCAGTTTCTTCTAGTTGTGCAGAACCACAGAAATAAACAGGCCATTCATAAAGCATAGAGTATGTGTTCATTGTGGCAGCACATTTTGCTTAAAATCTTTTAAATTATGCCTTGAAGAATTTGGGCATAAATCCACTTCAAACCCTCGCACTGTCTCAGGGGTGGCCAACAGAAAGTTATGTGCCAAAAATGCTGTGTGGGTTAATTTTAAAAACCTTTCTCCTCCCCCACATTTATGATTTTTATACACTACCACCTCCAAACGTCTACCTACAAAATTCCATCATATGCAGTCTGATTCACATTTTCACAAGAACCAATATAATAATACACTCTTTTTTTCTAAATCCAATCTGGAGTCATTACTGAGACATCAACTTATATTCTACCAACTCATGTTTTAGTGTGCTAGAAAAGAAGATACTTAATTCTTGACATTCTCTTTTTATAAGGTCACCAATGTGAGCCATATGATATGATGTTTGAAACAGTCCAGCATCTCAGGCTGTTAAGAGATCAAGGAAAAGGAGTATTAATTGACAAATGAATGCTACATAAAATAGTCATTGATAGCTCTAATATTTATTGTACTTCTTATGTGCCAGTACTAAAGGAAGATCTTATATATTTAGCTCATTTAATTCTTAAAGAAGACCTATGAGGTGACAGTAACATCATCTCCAGGTTAAACATAAGAAAGCTAAAGTTACAGCGGGTTTAAGTAGCCTTCTATTGTACAATGCTGCTGCTGCTGCTAAGTTGCTTCAGGCGTGTCCAACTCTGTGCAACCCCATAGACGGCAGCCCACCAGGCTCCTCTGTCCACAGGATTCTCTAGGCAAGAATACTGGAGTGGGTTGCCATTTCCTTCTCTGTATTATACAATGAAACCAAACCATCCACCCATACACTTTGACTTCAGAACCCAAGTTCTCAAGCATTAGATTTAAGTGACTACCTTCCTTTCTTTATTTTCAACATTAGGCTTTCTCTACTCTACAAAGCTTATTAAGATATTGCAATGGGGTGTGGGAGGGGAAGACAAGACCAATATTATATCACTGGTTTATTTTCAAATCATTTTGTAACTTTAAACATGCGCATTATCTTTCCAATGTCTCCTGGTTTCGCATAACTAGAATTCATTAAAGTCTTGTCCATAGATCCATCTCACAGAGCTTGGACACTTGGGGTACACCTGAGAGCAGTGTTTTTCCATGGAAATTAAAGATGCTAATATGCATAGATTTTTCATTTACAAATGTTGAGGGTGGAGGAGGTTAAACAATTCTTTGTTTAAGGCTGCAACTGGGGTAAAGCAGATTAAACCAAATGCACCAGCTGTGACTTTTTGCACTCCACACCAACTGGGACTGTCGTAGTCAGACATGTCAGAATCTCAGTGTCAAAGGGCAGCTGTTGATGTTGGATACTAAGGAAGACATCTCCACAACCAGCGAAACAAGAAAAGCCTGTCTTCAGGGACTACAATGGCCCAATTCCCTTCCTATCCCTTAGGGGGGCTACTCTGCAGATTTCCTCCTTATCTTTCAAAGTTCTAGAAATACACAAGAATGACTGTAGTTCATCAGGGACTGTTTTTCCAGCTTGAATCCAGTAATAAAAGGCATCTGCCCCATGCTGTTCAATTTCCCAGTCTCCCTACCATTGTCAAAAACATACTCATTGGAAAAAAAAAAAAAAGTACTTCCAAACCATCACTCCATTCCTCCTTGCAAACAGAATGTCAATTTCACTCAGGGTTCCACTCCTCATGAAAGACAAATTGCTCAGGTGTGTGTCCATTCTGATCATTCACTGTTTACTTTGCTGTGACAAGACTAAAGGTGGAGGACTGGGGTGTTGTCTAGTTCTGGCCAATAATACTGTAATGGAATAATTCCTAGCGAGGAAGATAAACACAAATAATGCAAGAAACTATAGGAAATGAGTATGTGACTATCTTTTTCTTAAACACACACACGGTGCTCTAGAAGCCCTGAGGAAGAAGAAATTAAATCTGCCAGGAAAAATCATTGCAAGAAGCCCAAGAAAGCAGCACATCCCTTCAGAACTTGAAAGGTGAAGGAGAAGCTTTTTTGTAAGTGGGGAAAAGAGGGAACAACATGTGTCAAACCACTAAATAACGGTATGTGTGGTAGGCAGGACTAATTTGGCTAGAGGAGTGTATCCATAGGCTTCCCAGGTGGCACAGTTGGTAAAGAACCTGCCTGCCAATGCAGGGGAGGCAAGAGACATGGGTTTGAGACCCTGGGTTGGGAAGATGCCCTGGAGAAGGAAATGGCAGCCCCCTCCAGTATTCTTGTCTGGATAATCCCATGGACAGAGGAGCCTGGTGGGCTACAGTCCACGGGGTCACAAGGAGTTGGACAGGACTGAAGCGACTGAGCACAGGACAAGTGGCAGGGAATTAAACTGCAAAGGTGGACTGAACCTAGATCTGAGAGAATACTAAATATCCTCCCTAGAGAGAGGGACTTTGGAAGGCCCTGCAAGCCCTGGAGTGCTTTTGAAACAAAGTGTCTTAGATGGTGTAGCCTTACTGCTACAGTCCAAGGGCGCAAATTGAAGTGAGTGCTTCCTTCACTTTTCACTTTACACATTGGAGAAGGCAATGGCACCCCACTCCAGTGTTCTTGCCTGGAGAATCCCAGGGACGGGGGAGCCTGGTGGGCTGCCATCTATGGGGTCGCACAGAGTCGGATATGACTGAGGGTGAAGTGTCTTAGTGTGCTAAGTAAGGGCATTATAGTGTCTTAAACAATCTGAAAGTTTATTTCTCTCTCACACAGCGATCCAAGCATAAGCAGCCCAGTGCTGACAGGGCAGCATAGGGCTTTTGGAGCTCCAGGCCTCTTGGATCTTGTTGCTCTGGCATCCTGAACAGGTGTCCTAAAATGCTTGATCCAGCCCCCAAGATCATATATGTATCCTGGGAGGGAAAAGTGACAGGGGTGAACGAAGACATAGCCCTTTCCAAGTCCATAGGCTGGAACACGCACTCATCAACTCATGTCCCCTTGGACACAATCTAGTCACATCCTTGGACCCAAAGAAGGATTCTTCAGCTAAATGGCAACCTCACCTTTAAATAAATGAAATAATCAACTTGTGTTTGAGAAACATACTTTTTAAAAGTGAGTAGAGTATCTGGAGGGAAGGAGGAGATCCATCAGAATAGCACATAGCCTCAATGAGGGCTGATGAATTTAATTAAAGCAGTGACTGTAGAAACAGTAAAGAGGAAGGCAGCGATGCAGGCCAGACCTCAGAGAGACTCGGCAGCTGGCATATCTGGGATCGAGACAAGCGATGCCGAAAGCACGGCTTCTGTCTGCTTTACTGAATTGCTCCGCTGAGCAGCAGCCTGAGAACAGCCACTTTAGGCAATTCTCTCTTGTGATCCATGTTAACTGACATTCCCTTTGGTCACTGGGAGCTCACTGGCTGCCCTCTGTGCTCAGAATCACAGCGCCCTCCTGAGCCTAAAGCAGCATGCGGGGCTTGGGCTTGCTTGATGAGCGTGTTCAGCACGGGCAGTAATTAGTGGTAGGATTTCCACACGCATTGCCTTCGGGGATCTTCATTCTACAGAGCGATTCTAGCTGAACTGTTATTTTTCAGACTGACAGTACAATGCACATGAATGATGAACTCATAAAGCCTGTTGTTCACGTTCTTGGTTGGATAGAGGGAAAAGTACAACCTTTGTCCAGCTGTCTGATGGCTCCTAAAATCTCAATTAAGCACGTTCGTTCAAGTTTCACTGGTAATGTCATTTGGCTAGAAGTCAGGATTTCTTTTGCCCTCTATGTGTGTATGAGCATCAGAATTTAGAACATAGTCATATTACAGGTATTACATGTATATCATATATATACATAATATACAGTATATATTATATATACTTTCACATAGCTTTCCACACACTTACTGTGTATTTTTATAACCAATGTGTTTACAGTCACAATTAAGTGAGTTATTTTAGTGTCAGAAACAGAAATGATCATTTTCAAACATCTAATATTACTAAATGCATTGAGAAGCTGACACTCAGAGGGGTCTTCTGCCTCATATAGAGCTTAACCCCACTTATCCCTGTGCAAACACTTCCTATTGCCACTATCCAAGACAATAGCTGGGCTAGTTTGGCTCATAGTGTCAGCTGCTCAGTCATGTTCGACTCTTTGCAACCCCATGGTGTGTAGTCCACCAGGCTCCTCTGTCCTTGGGATTTCCCAGACAAGAACACTGGAGTGGATTGCCATTCTCTTCTTCAGGGGATCTTCCCAACCCAGGGATAGATAGAACTGGGCTCTAATGCATTGCAGGCAGATTCTTTACCATCTGAGCCACCATAGAAGCACTTAGTTTGGCTCTTATCTCTGATTTTCTATTGAATCTGTTCCCTGTGACTATTATATCCTTCCTCACTGTTTAAAAAAAAATAATAAATAGAAGCAGCCTATTCATTCTTCAAGGCTTACCCTAAAAGTCACAGTCTGAGCCAGCTGAGGCTGCTGTAACAAATATACCATACATTGGGAAGCTTAAATAATAAACATTTCTCACAGTTCTAGAGGCACAGAACTCCAAGATGAAGACGTCAGCATTTGTAGTGTCTGGTGAGGAAGAGCATCCTCATCAGGCATTGCAGAATTTTGTCTCTGGCATGCTCATACAATGGAAAGCAGAGATGGAAGGGAGCAAGGTCCCTTGGATCTCTTCTTATGAAAGAAAAATCCCATTCACGAGAAGGCCATTCTCATGACCTAATCACTTGCCTCTCAAAGGCTGAGCCTCTAATATCATCACAGTGCTTAGGATGTCAACGTGTGAATTTTGAGATGACACAGATAGTTAGTCCATAGCAGTCATCTTATCTTTATGTCAGGCAGATTGAAGGTCCAGAAGGATGGGACAAATATGTCTAGCCTTCCTGTTCTTTTAATCCCTTTTATCTACCATTTCCTTTAGTTCATTAAAGACAGCGTCTCAACTTTCAAGACCTTGTCACCAAGAAGATATATTATTTCTTTGATATTTTAAAGTTTAGAATCTCACTGTCTCACCATAGTCTCCCACTTGTCAGCATCTCTCACTGCCTCACTCTCCTACAATTGCTCTCTGTTCTCATTCAAATCTTCCTTCCCAAGACTGAGGGAGTTCACCCTCACTAATCTAGACCTTGCCCCCCAGCATCCTTGACTCATATGTCAATACATATTGAGTGCCTGGCACGAAGTAGATAGAAACTTGATTGAATGTCTTTTCATTTCGCCTGTCTTACCACATACTTCCAGCACACTGATCCTACAACTATCTAACCTTCAACCAAGCACAAGCATTTCCTCTTCAGAGTCTGTGTTTGGTTGATATCACCCTAGAGGGAAGTGACAGAGCTGTAGTTTGCTGCCATGACAGATTGTCCAACTCCAGTTCCTTGTGGACTCATAGTGCAGTGTTGTTCAGTAATTTCTTTGCCTCTGCTTAGGCAGTTCCCTCTCTTGTGCCCAACAGTAGTGGTCTAAATCTAAAACCTTTCCCATTTTCCTCTTTCCTCAGCCCCATGAAAGACCCTTCACTCAGAACAGAGATTGGGGTTATGACAGCTCCCTGCCACCTTCATCCAGCTCCAACTGAGCCCATCATGGCAGTAGACTGGACTTAGCTAGCGCTGTCGCTGGAGTGCCTGCACATGGCCTTCTCCAGCATAACAGGTAGATTCAGGGTAGTCAGATTTCTTACATGATGGTTCAGTATTGCAACAGCACAAGGCAGAAGCTGTTTAGCATTTTTTGACCTAATGTCAGAAATAGCACATCATCAGTTTTGACACCCTATTGTTCAAACCAGATTCAAGTGGGTAGAACATCTCAAGGAGTGTTAGAGAATTTATGGCCAAGTTTTAAAACTGCTACACTCACCAATTAAATATTCTGGGAACTCTTCTGTGTTTTAGTCTCCAATTATATCCTGTGAAGTAGAAATCATTATATTTATTCTATGGATGAATAAGCAGAGTCTCAGCACGGCAAACGGACTTGCCAAAGGTCAAACAGCTAGCTAGTGAGTAAACCTATATTTTAAAGCTCTTCTTATTAAGTATTACTCCTAACAAGTATGAATCATTCTTCCCCTACAGTCTTTAACCTTTGTCTACTGAACTCGCTTAATTTTTAAGAAAATATGCTATGGCCCACCTATTACTATGCATATCTGTATGTGAGAAAAAAGAGAGATACAAACATATACAGAGAAAGAACAACTATTACCAAATTCTTTGAAAGATATACATTTGTATCAATTTCTTAACCAAGTCCTAAATCAATGTTAAACTGCCTTCTGTCTCTACTATTCCTCTAAGACCATCTCTCTGTCAATGACTATCAATCATCATCAAATCCAAACTCTAAGTATTTAACAGGTTTGATTAGTCCCTTCATAAACTTTGTATTTTTTCATTTACTAAATGATTATCCCTCTCAAAACTTATCATTCATTAATTAAACAGTATATATTGACTTCCTGGGCAATATTCTGCGTGGTAAAGAGAGCAGAGATCAAGAAACCCCTGCCTTGGGATGCGATATCAACATCCACAAATCAACTGATGTGAATACCATACTAGTAAACTGAAGAACTGGAGAAGGCCATGGCAACCCACTCCAGTGTTCTTGCCTGGAGAATCCCAGGGACGGGGGAGCCTGATGGGCTGCCGTCTATGGGGTTGCACAGAGTTGGACACGACTGAAGTGACTTAGCAGCAGCAGCAAACTGAAGAATAAAGAATATATGATCATTTCAGTAGGTGCAGAAAAAGCTTTTGATAAAGTTCAGCATTCATTTATGATAAAGATTTCCCAGTATGTGAGCATAGAGGGAATATATTGCAACATAAAAAAGGCCATATGTTAAAAACTCATAGCTAATATCATACTCAATAGTGAAAAGCTGAAAGCATTTCCTCTAAGATCAGGAATGAGAGAAGAATGTCCACTTTCACCACTTTTATTCAACATAGTTTTATAATTCCTTGCCACAGAAATAAGAGAAGAAAAAGAAATAAAAGGAATCCAAATTGAAAAGGAAAAAGCAAAACTGTCACTATTTGCAGATGGCACGACACAATATGTAGAAAACTTTAAAGATACCACCAGAAAACCACTGTGCCGTGTGTGTGTGTACAGATGGCGTGTGCTATTGTATGACTCTTTGTGACCCCAGGCACTGTAGCCCACCAGGCCCCGCTGTCCATGGAATTTTCCAGGCAAGAATATTGAAGGAGTTGTCATTTCCTACTCTAGGGGATCAGCCTGATCCAAGGACTGAACTCAGGTCTCCTGTACTGGAAGGCAGGTTCTTTACCACAATACCACCTGGGAAGCCCAGAAAACTACCAGAGCTCATCAATAAATTTGGTAAATTTGCAGGACAAAAAACAATATACAGAAATATGCTCCATTTTTATACACTAACAATGAGATATCACAAAGAGAAAATAAGGAAACAATTCTATTTATCACTGCATCAAAAAGAAACAAATACCTAGGAGTAAACCTACCAAAGGAGGCAAAAGACCTGTACTTTGAAAACTGAAAAATGCTGATGAAAAATTGAAGATGTCAAAAACAGACAGAAAGACATAGCACATTCTTGGATTAGAAGAATCAGTATTGTTAAAATGACCATAGTATCCAAGGCAATCTATAGATTCAGTGTAATCCCTATGAAAATACCAATGACATTTTTCACAGAACAAAATTTCACAATTTCACAGAACAAATAATTTCACAACTTGTATGAAAACAAAAAAGACCCCAAATAGCACAACAATCTTGAGAAAGAAAAGCAGAGCTAAAGGAATCACATCTGCTCACTTTAGACTATATTATAAAGCTACAGTAATTGAAACAGTATTGTCCTGGCACAAAAATAGACACATAAATTAATAGAATAGGATAAAAAGCCCAGAAATAAACCCACTCACTTGTGGTCAATTAATCTACAACAAAGGAGGCAAGAATCTATAATGGAGAAAAGAGAGTCTTTTCAATAAGTGGTGCTGAAAGAACAGGATAGCTATTTGTCAAAGAATGAAATTAGAATATTCTCTAACACCAAGTGGGCTTCCCCGGTGGCTCAGTCAGTAAAGAATCTACCTGCAATGTGGGAGACCTGGGTTTGATACTTAGGTTGGGAAGATCCCCTGGAGAAGGGCATGGCAACCCCCTCCAGTATTCTTGCCTCTAGATTCCCCATGGACAGAGGAGCCTAGCAGCCCATAGTCCAAGGGGTTACAAAGAGGTGGACATGACTGAGTGACTAAGCACCAACACCACATACAAACAAACTCAAAATGTAATAAAGACCTAAATGTAAGACCAAATACTATAAAACTCCTAGAGGAAAACAGGCAAAAAATTCCTTGACATAAACTGTAGCAATAATTTTTTGGATCCATCTCCTACAGTAATGGAAATAAAAACAAAACTAAACAAATGGGACCTGATTAAACTAACAACCTTTTGCACAGCAAAAGAAACCACTGAAAAAATGACAACCTACTGAATGAGAGATATTTTCAGATAATGCTAATGATAAAGGCTTAACATCCCACATATATTGATATAAATAGCTAATAGAATTCAATGTCAAAAAACAAACAACTTAATTTAAAAATGGGGAGAAGAACTAAATGGACATTCTTCCAAAGAGGAAATGCAGACAGCCAACAGACACATGAGAAGATGCTCAACATCACTAATCATTAAGGGAAGTGCAAATCAAAACCACAATGAGATACCACCTCACACCTGTCAGAATGACTATCATCAAAAAGAGCACAAATAACAAATGTTGGCGAGGATGTGGAGAAAAGGGAACCCTCCTACACTGTTGGTAAAGCATAAATTGGTACAGCCACTGGTGGAAAACAGTAGGCTAAGTCACTTCAGTCGTGTCTGACTCTTTGTGACCATATGGACATAGCCTGCCAGGCTCCTCTGTCCATGGGATTCTCCGTGCAAGAATACTGGAGTGGGATGCCATTTCCTTCTCCAAGGGATCTTCCCAACCCAGTGATCAAACCCATCTCCAGCACTGGCAGGCAAGTTCTATACCACTAGCATCACCTGGGGAGTGCCTGGAAAACAGTATGGAAGTTTCTCAAAAAACTTAAAAATAGAACTACCATATGATCCAACACTTCCATTCTTAATTATATAGCCAACAAAAACAGAAACATTAATCTGGAAAGATGAGTGCACCCCAGTGTTCATAGCAGCATTTCTACACTTGCCAAGGTAAGGAAGCAACAAAAGCGACCACTGACAGATGAATGGATAAAGAATAGGTGGTATATATGTATGTGTGTGTGTACACACACACACACACACCAGAATACTACCCAGTTATAAAATGAATAAAATTTTGACATTTGAAGCAATGTGTACAGACTTGAAGAGCATCATGCTAGGTGAAATAAATCAGACAAAGACAAATACTGTATATCACTTATATGTGTAATCTAAAAATACAACAAACTAGTGAATAAAACAGAAGTAGACTCACAGATATAGAGAACAAACTAGTGGCTACCAGTAGGAAGAGGGAAGGGAGAGCGGCAATGTAAGGGCTGCTGTTATTGTTGTTTAGTGTCTCAGGAGTGTCCGACTCTTTTGCCACTGCAGGATGGAAAGTAGCCCGCTAGGCTCCTCTGTTCATGGGATTGCCCAGCAAGAATACTGGAGGGGGTTGCCATTTCCTTCTCAAGGAGAACTTCCTAACCTAGGAATCAAACCTGGATCTCCCGCTTTGGCAGGTGGATTCTTTACCACGGAGCCAACAGGAAAAGGGGATTTAAAAGGGGGCTAGAAAGCTCCAGGAGACGGTAAAGGACAGAGAAGCCTGATGTGCTGCACTCCATGGGGTCGCAAAGAGTCAGACACAACCTAGTGACTGAACAACAACAGCAACATTAGGGGATTATACAAAATCACGTGTTGCAAACTTTTGAAAGTTTTAAAGCACTACATAATTGAAAGAATCTTTCAGTCAAAATAATAATAATAAAAAGAGACCCCTGCCTTCATTGAACTTAATTCTGGTTCAACTCCACTATATTAGTTAATTTTAGTGGAACTCCATTATATTACAGCTAATTGTTATTATTGGTTTTTAAGTTGTCAGGGTTCTCCATAGAAACAGAACAGGAAGTATGTATATACAGAGAGAAATTTATTTTAGGGAATTGGCTCATGTAATTGTGGGGACTTGGCAAGTCCCAGATCTGCAGATTAGGCAGACAGACTGCAGCCCCGGGAAGAGTCAATGTCGCAGTTCAAGCTCATTCTTCTGGAAGAATTCCCTTTTCTTGCAGGGAAGCCAGTCATTTTCTATTAAGACCTTCAAGTGATTGGATGAGGTCCACCCATGTTTTGAAGGTTTATTCAAAATCTATTGACTTAAACATTAATCTCATCTAAAAATACCACAGAAGTATCTAGAATAATATTTGAACAAATATATGGGTACTGTGACCTAGCCAGGTTGATCCATAAAATTAACCATCACAAGTTCACCCCTTGTCAAGTTGGCATCTAAATACATCTTCTTAAGTCACACTTAGTCTTTGAATAAAGACAAAAGCATGGTCACCATACTTCCACTGAACACGATACAGGTATCCTGAAGGCAGCTGAAAACACACTGAACTTTTCCTCATAAGAGGAGATAAAGCACTTAAGTAATGTTTAGTTTCTCCTTGATACCTCATAACTTAAATACTATGATGTAAAACTAATAAAACTTAAACATTATGATACAAACTGAATGCATTTGTATCATCAGATCAGATCAGATCAGTCGCTCAGTCGTGTCCGACTCTTTGCGACCCCATGAACTGCAGCACGCCAGGCCTCCCTGTCCATCACCAAATCCTGGAGGTCACTCAGACTCACATCTATGGAGTCAGGGATGCCATCCAGCCATCTCATCCTCTGTCATCCCCTTCTCCTCCTACCCCCAATCCCTCCCAGCATCAGAGTTTTTCCAATGAGTCAACTCTTCGCATGAGGTGGCCAAAATATTGGAGTTTCAGCTTTAGCATCATTCCTTCCAAAGAAATCCCAGGGCTCATCTCCTTCAGAATGGACTGGTTGGATCTCCTTGCAGTCCAAGGGACTCTCAAGAGTCTTCTCCAACACCACAGTTCAAAAGCATCAATTCTTCAGTGCTCAGCCTTCTTCACAGTCCAGCTTTCACACCCATACATGACCACAGGAAAGACCATAGCCTTGACTAGGCGAACCTTTGTTGGCAAAGTGATGTCTCTGCTTTTGAATATGCTATTTAGGTTGGTCATAACTTTCCTTCCAAGGAGTAAGCATCTTTTAATTTCATGGCTGCAGTCACCATCTGCAGTGATTTTGGAGCCCAGAAAAATAAAGTCTGACACTTTCCATTTCCCATGTAGTGATGGGACCAGATGCCATGATCTTCGTTTTCTGAATGTTGAGCTTTAGGCCAACCTTTTCACTCTCCACTTTCACTTTCATCAAGAGGCTTTTGAGTTCCTCTTCACTTTCTGCCATAAGGGTGGTATCATCTGCATATCTGAGGTTATTGATATTTCTCCCAGCAATCTTGATTCCAGCTTGTGTTTCCTCCAGTCCAGCATTTCTCATGATGTACTCTGCATATAAGTTAAATAAACATGGTGACAATAAACAGCCTTGACATACTCCTTTTCCTATTTGGAACTAGTCTGTTGTTTCATGACCAGTTCTAACTGTTGCTTCCTGACCTGCATACAGATTTCTCAAGAGGGAGATCAGGTGGTCTGGTATTCCCATCTCTTTCAGAATTTTCCACAGTTTATTGTGATCTACACAGTCAAAGGCTTTGGCATAGTCAATAAAGCAGAAATAGATGTTTTTCTGGAACTCTCTTGCTTTTTCCATGATCCAGCGGATGTTGGCAATTTGATCTCTGGTTCCTCTGCCTTTTCTAAAACCAGCTTGAACATCAGGAAGTTCACGGTTCACATATTGCTGAAGCCTGGCTTGGAGAATTTTGAGCATTACTTTACTAGCGTGTGAGATGAGTGCAATTGTGCGGTAGTTTGAGCACTCTTTGGCATTGACTTTCTTTGGGATTTGGATGAAAACTGACCTTTTCCAATCTTGTGGCCACTGCTGAGTTTTCCAAATTTGCTGGCATATTGAGTGCAGCACTTTCACAGCATCATCTTTCAAGATTTGGAATAGCTCCACTGGAATTCCATCACCTCCACTAGCTTTGTTCCTAGTGATGCTCTCTAAGGCCCACTTGATTTCACATTCCAGGATGTCTGGCTCTAGGTCAGTGATCACACCATCATGATTATCTGGGTCATGAAGCTCTTTTTTGTGCAGTTCTTCTGTGTATTCTTGCCACCTCTTCTTAATATCTTCTGCTTGTGTTAGGTCCATACCATTTCTGTCCTTTATCAAGCCCATTTTTGCATGAAATGTTCCTTTAGTATCTCTGATTTTCTTGAATAGATCCTTAGTCTTTCCCATTCTGTTGTTTTCCTCTATTTCTTTGCATTGATTGCTGAAGAAGGCTTTCTTATCTCTTCTTGCTATTCTTTGGAACTCTGCATTCAGATGTTTATATCTTTCCTTTTCTCCTTTGCTTTTCACTTCTCTTCTTTTCACAGCTATTTGCAAGGCCTCCCCAGACTGTCATTTTGCTTTTTTTGCATTTCTTTTCCATGGGGATGGTCTTGATCCCTGTCTCCTGTACAATGTCACGAACCTCATTCCATAGTTCATCAGGCACTCTATCTATCAGATCTAAGCCCTTAAATCTATTTCTCACTTCCACTGTATAATCATAAGGGATTTGATTTAGGTCATACCTGAATGGTTTAGTAGTTTTCCCTACTTTCTTCAATTTAAGTCTGAATTTGGCAATAAGGAGTTCACGGTCCGAGCCATCATCAGATCAGATCAGATCAGATCAGTCGCTCAGTCGTGTCCGACTCTTTGCGACCCCATGAACTGCAGCACGCCAGGCCTCCCTGTCCATCACCAGCTCCCGGAGGTCACTCAGACTCATATGCATCGAGTCAGTGATGCCATCCAGCCATCTCATCCTCTGTCGTCCCCTTCTCCTCCTGCCCCTAATCCCTCCCAGCATCAGAGTCTTTTCCAGTGAGTCAACTCTTCACATGAAGTGGCCAAAGTACTGGAGTTTGTTTTAGCATCATTTCGTCCAAAGAACACCCAGGGCTGATCTCCTTCAGAATGGACTGGTTGGATCTCCTTGCAGTCCAAGGGACTCTCAAGAGTCTTCTCCAACACCACAATTCAAAAGCATCAATTCTTCGGCGCTCAGCCTTCTTCACAGTCCAACTCTCACATCTATACATGACCACAGGAAAGACCATAGCCTTGACTCGACGGACCTTTGTTGGAAAGTAATGTCTCTGCTTTCCTGTGGTAGTCATGATCAATTACCCTAGCCAACAGAGTAACACTTTTCTTTCCCTGTTGATTCAAAGAAATGAGAAGCCCAGTGTAACCAGATGACAGTCATAAATTCCAATTCAATGGACTCTTGTTGGTGGAAACATCCTTCCCTTTGGAACTAAGATCAGTAGGTCAGCAGAGCATAAAGTTACAGAAATGAGAAAAAATACTACTAGTGTGTCACTATAGCTCAGTTGGTAAAGAATCTGCCTGAAATTCAGGAGACGCTGGTTCGATTACTGGGTCAGGAAGACCCCCTGGAGAAGAGATAGGCTACCCACTCCAGTATTCTTGGGCATCCCCTGTGGCTCAGCTGGTAAAGAATCCTCCTGCAATGTGGGAGACCTGGGTTGGGACGATCCCCTGGAGATGGGAAATACGACCCACTCCAGTATCCTGGCCTGGAGAATTTCATGGACTGTATAGTCCTTGGGGTCACAAAGAGTCAGATGGACTAATCGATTTTCACTTTCACTTTTCACTTTCAGGGTCCTAGTGAATGGTACTACTTTCATTTCCACTCCTTGATTACCAGACCTGTGAATCTTGGTTATGAAAGAAACACCACCAGATATTGGATGCTGATTCAGAGCATATACAGCCTTCTAGAGACCCTGGCCCCAGTTCTGCAACGTATTTCCCACTAGCTGGTGTTTTAACTGAGTCTTCAAAACACCATTTCATCATTCTATGAAACCAGCTGCTTCCAGCTGGCAGGAACATGATAAGACCAGTGACTTCTATAAGCATTGGCCCAATGCCACATCCTACCATTTGATAATAGGTTCCATTTTTTTCATGGTAGTTTTGGTCTTACTGCAACCCTTTTTTAAAAAAAAGTTTTTAAATTGGAGTATCATTGCTTTACAGTGTGTTATAATTGCTTTAAATGTTGCTGTATACAACCTGAATCAGCTATAGGCATACATATATCCATCTCTCTCGAGCTTCCCTCCTACTGCCCCCATCCCACTCTGCTAGGTCATCAGAAAGCATCAAGCTGAGTTCATTGTATTATACAGTAGCTTCCCACTAGCTAAGTATTTTATTAATACCATGGTAGTATGTATCAGATCAGATCAGTCACTCAGTCGTGTCCGACTCTTTGTGATCCCATGAATCACAGCACGCCAGGCCTCCTTGTCAATCACCAACTCCCGGAGCTCATTCAGACTCACGTCCATTGAGTCAGTGATGCCATCCAGCCATCTCATCCTCTGTCGTCCCCTTCTCCTCCTGCCCCCAATCCCTCCCAGCATCAGAGTCTTTTCCAATGAGTCAACTCTTCACATGAGGTGGCCAAAGTACTGGAGTTTCAGCTTTAGCATCATTCCTTCCAAAGAAATCCCAGGGCTGATCTCCTTCAGAATGGACTGGTTGGATCTGCTTGCAGTCCAAGGGACTCTCAAGAGTCTTCTCCAACACCACACTTCAAAAGCATCAATTCTTCGGCGCTCAGCTTTCTTCACAGTCCAACTCTCACATCCATACATGACCACAGGAAAAACCATAGCCTTGACTAGACGGACGAAACTTTGTTGGCAAAGTAATGTCTCTGCTTTTGAATATGCTATCTAGGTTGGTCATAACTTTCCTTCCAAGGAGTAAGCGTCTTTTAATTTCATGGCTGCAGTCACCATCTGCAGTGATTTTGGAGCCCAGAAAAATAAAATCTGACACTGTTTCCATTGTTCATCCATCTATTTCCCATGTAGTGATGGGACCAGATGCCATGATCTTCCTTTTCTGAATGTTGAGCTTTAAGCCAACTTTTTCACTCTCCACTTTCACTTTCATCAAGAGGCTTTTGAGTTCCTCTTCACTTTCTGCCATAAGGGTGGTGTCATCTGCATATCTGAGGTTATTGATATTTCTCCCAGCAATCTTGATTCCAACTTGTGTTTCTTCCAGTCCAGCGTTTCTCATGATGTACTCTGCATATAAGTTAAATAAACAGGGTGACAATATACAGCCTTGATGTACTCCTTTTCCTATTTGGAACCAGTCTGTTGTTCCATGACCAGTTCTAACTGTTGCTTCCTGACCTGCATACAGATTTCTCAAGAGGCAGATCAGGTGGTCTGGTATTCCCATCTCTCTCAGAATTTTCCACGGTTTATTGTGATCCACACAGTCAAAGACTTTGGCGTAGTCAATAAAGCAGAAATAGATGTTTTTCTGGAACTCTCTTGCCTTTTCCATGATCCAGCGGATGTTGGCAATTTGATCTCTGGTTCCTCTGCCTTTTCTAAAACCAGCTTGAACATCAGGAAGTTCACAGTTCACATATTGCTGAAACCTGGCTTGGAGAATTTTGAGCATTCCTTTACTAGCATGTGAGATGAGTACAACCATATGGTAGTTTGAGCATTCTTTGGCATTGCCTTTCTTTGGGATTGGAATGAAAACTGACTTTTTCCAGTCCTGTGGCCACTGCTGGGTTTTCCAAATTTGCTGGCATATTGAGTGCAGCACTTTCACAGCATCATCTTTCAGGATTTGGAATAGCTCAACTGAAATTCCATCACCTCCACTAGCTTTGTTCGTAGTGATGCTTTCTAAGACCCACTTGACTTCACATTCCAGGATGTCTGAATCTAGGTCAGTGATCACACCATCGTGATTATCTGGGTCGTGAAGCTCTTTTTTGTACAGTTCTTCTGTGTATATATATGTCAATGCTATTCTCTCAGCTTTTCCTACCCTCTCCTTACCCATCTGTGTGCATAAGTCCTTTCTCTATGTCTGTGTGTCTATATCTGCCCTACAAATAGGTTCATCAATACCATTTTTTTATATTCTATATATATGTGTCAATATACAATATTTGTTTTTCTGACTTACTTCATTCCTTACGTCATTCCTATGACAGAGCCTAGGTTCTTCCATATCATTACAAATGAATCACTTTCATTTTTATGGCTGAGTAATATTTCACTGTATACATGAACCACATCTTTACCCATTCATCTGTCAACGGACATTTAGGTTGCTTTCTTCAGTTGGCAATTGTAAACAGTGCTGCAGTGAACATTGGGGTACATGTGTCTTTTTGAATTATGGTTTTCTCAAATCCAGTACTTTTTTTGCAACTTGAAAGTTTTGTAGTTGGATAAACGTCTATGAGGTCGCACAGAGTCAGACACGACTGAAGTGACTTAGCAGCAGCAGCAGCACTTACTATTTCAACACTGTACAAAGTTTTGTGAATCCCAAGAAAATGGAATAAGGTGATTTATACCACAACAAGAAGAAGCCAAGTGTTTGGAACAGTAGAGTCCACTGAGCTCTTTTGAATAGAAACAGTTTATGTAAGTCAGGAGATTAGACTTTAAATCCAGTAACCAGGGAGCTTAAAAACTCTCCATATTTACCATCTGTAACATAGGAATTCTGAGGAGTTCTCCAATTTACCATATCACTTTGAACCCAAATTTGGTTTAATAAGTAATATAAAAAAAAAACCATGGGGTATCCAGGTTCTTTCACATACTGTTTTATCATTAACAGAAATAAAATGTGTGCTGTTTAAAATCATTAAATCATTTCTATAAATAATTTAATATTTTCAGAAAAGAAAGTCATTGTGTAACCACAGGAAAAGGATCTATTGACACCTTTTTCTCAGAGTACATTTAATTTTAAAAGTTACATTCTTTAAATATTTTCTATAAACTTTTTCCTATGAACTAAATGCAGACTTTTATGAGCCAAAGCAAATTAATGGACCCTTTGATGTGAGCAAAAATAATCTGTAAGCTGAGATTTTAACCAAAGGGTGTGTACAATATATACACCTATAAATACAGAGCAGGGAATATGAACTGCAAAATAAAATAAACTCACTGTGACAAGAAAGAAACTCGCATGAAGACTTGCACAAAGACATTTTAGATGTTCAACACTGAAGTACCTTTGCCTAGGCGGTTACCCACAAATATTTTCCATTTAGCCACAAGATATGTATTTGTGTGTGTGTGTGTGTGTACACACATGTCTTGAGGCAGAGAATGAATCAATTAGAAAAAAAGACCAGAACGCATCTAATAAAAGTATCTGTTTCCCTTTCAATATAATGACAAAAATTACAAAATATCAAAAAGATAATATCACTGTCTTTTATAAGTGGAAATGAAGCATGACAGGGGAAAGTCTCGATGAAGATCACAGAGCCTATTAGTGCTGGAAAGGGAACTGAATTCAGGTCACCTAATTGCAGGCCCCAGACTTTACCCTTCCACTAACATTTGTACATTATGAAAGCTGCAGTAAGAGAAAGCCCCAAAGCTCACTGAATTAAAGTCAACAGCTGTTCTCCAATCATTAGTTTAATGAGAAAATGTTACATTTCATGGGAAGCCTGTTTTCAGATTTCACATAACATTTCCCAAATTCCGGCCTTCAGGTTTCTTGTGTTCTCACTCTGCAGGGTGAGATAGCTTACCCCTGAGCCTGGCAGGAAGTGAGTCTGCCTGTTGCCTGCCTGGCCTCCACTTCTGCCCTAGCAGGGATCAGCTTTCCCTGAGAATTAGCAGGATTCCCACTCATGCGGCCAATTTATTACTTTTGAGTCTAATTTTGTGTGACCTCTGGAAATTAAATGTAGATATTACAGATACGATTTGAAATTCAACATCCTATGAACTTCCAAGAAAAATATTCAGGGGATATAAATTGTAGATGTATGACTATGAAAAAGCATACTTGACATGCAAATTAGGTGTAGTCCAAGGGATTAGATTTACTGAAGGAGCTCCTCTCTTGGGTTCCTAACAAAGGGGAGTTTGAGGAATCTTTTTTTTTTTTTTTTTAAAGAGACTTCTCAGTGAAAGAAATGCAACAGTTTCATTTACTGCATTTCATATAATAATGTGTCTGTTGAAGGCCAAAATGAATATTTCAGCATTTCTGTTTATATCATGTTCACACATTGTCGATGGTTTTGATTTTTCGCTTGGGTGATTTGTGTGGTTGCTTCATCAGGTTATCAATTTTTACCATGCCTGTAATAATTCAACAATTCCTTCAGACATTAAAAAAAAAAAAAGAATGAAATCATGCCATTTGGATCAACATGGATGAACCTAGAGATTACCATAGTAAGTGAAGTAAGTTAAAAAGAGAAAGACAAATACCATATGATATCACTTCTATGTGGAATCTTAAATACGACACCAATGAACCTTCCTACAAAGCAGAGAGAGGCCCACAGACATAGAAGAAGACTTGTGGGCGCCAAAGGAGAGGGAGGGATTGGGAGTTTGGATCAGCAGATGCCAACTATTATATATAGAATGGATTAACAACAAGGCCCTACTGTAGAGCACAGACAACTATATTCAATATCGTATAATAAACCACAATGGACAATATGAAAAAATTCTACCGTTCCTTTCACAAATATATCTTTAGTAAATATATGCAAAAATGGTACAGACATTAGCCCTGCCACTAGGAGTTACAGTCTACCAAATAAATGAATGTACGTATGAATACTAACTTATTTAAAACAGAATGTAAGATTGAGGGGGGAGGATTTTCAACTAACTTATTTCTAAAGTCACTATTTTTTGATACATTTTACATGTTGCTGTATGAGAGCTCTCTCACATTTAAACCAAAAATTAGCTTATAATTTTTCCTTCACTTTTAAAAACTCAGAGTGCTGCCTCATTTAATCCACTTAACAGGAATGATGCATCTGATTTAATTCTTAAAATCTCAAAATTTCAGAGCAAACAAATGCTTTCTTTTTAGGCAAAGTACCCATCTAGGTAGAAATCATTAGTATAATGCTTACTGTTGAACACTTACCCTGTAATATTTCTCAGCATGGAACTCAAATAGACAAAAATGACAAAGGGTAGCCTGGATTTTCAGAAGAAAACTACCTGCTCTGCCAGAAAGGGCAAGTTTTCAATATTACAATAATGGTCGCTAATGTAATGCCTTTTTTTTGTCCCTACAGTGTTTACTGTTATACATATATCACCTCTGTCTTTAAAATGTAATGCAATCTAATTTTCTTCAATTACATGATTTCAGGGGAGGCTAAATTAAATCAGTAGATAACAAAGATTGTTAGTTTATTCATTTTCTAAACATAAAACAGCATTATTATCCATGTTAAAAAGTCTATACATACACTTCCCTGGTGGCTCACTGCCTGCCAATGCAGGAGACACTGGTTTGATTCCCGGTCAGGGAAGACCCCACAGGCCACAGAGCAATTAAGCCTGTGCAGCACAACTATTGAGCCTGTGCTCGAGAGAACAGAACAGGAGGTGCAACTACTGAAAACCACATGTGTTAGAGCCTGTGCTCTGCAATGAGAGAAGCCATTGCCATGAGAAGCCGGTGCACCGCAACTAGAGAGTAGCCCCACCCTCGCCACAACCAGAGCAAAATCCTGCACAACAATGAAGACCCAGCATAGGCAGAAATAATTAAAATTTTAAAAAGGAAGTCAGTACACTATTGCAACAATAATATATTTTATTAATATATAGGTGGCGCTAGTGGTAAAGAATCTGTCTGCCAATGCAGGAGACACAAGGGACGGAGGTTCAATCCCTAGGTTGGGAAGATCCCTTGGAAAAGGGAAAGGCAACTCACTCTAGTATTCTTACCTGGAGAATTCCATGGACAGAGGAGCCTGGAGGGCTACAGTACATGGGGTCTCAGAGTAAAACACTATTGAGCAGCAGCAGAACCAGAACACTGTTGCATCAATATTATATATCATCAAGTACTTTCCTTCATTCAAATATGCTACTCTCCATCATAAAAGTGAGATGTGTTTTATTAATATATATATATATGCACAAATAAAACCGCTTAGATCACACCTCAGTATTTGAGGAACTATTTTAAACTGCAGTAAGCATTTCTATTTACAGGTCTGGCATGCTTATCACTTGTAAATTCAAACATCAAAATACTATAATCTAAATCTCCAATTTTATTAGCGTTTGCACTTAAATGGCTGGTGGATCTTTTATTGCTTTTTCAAGGTACAGACCTAAGACCATTTTCTTGCTCCTTATTTTATTCTTCAATATTCATTTACCTAATGAAGGAAAATAACATAACACAAAAATGAACTAAGGTTTCCCACTGAGTTGTATATCTCAGTTTGAGTCTCTGGTAAAAATCTTTTTAAAAAATTTTCATGAAACATTAAATAAAGGGTTTAACTTTGCTAACTGATTATTCAAAACCTACATTTGCCAACTGGTGTTTTTAATACCTTCAGGCTTAAGCGAAAATAAGACAAGAAATCTCAGTTGGATTTTTCCTGATGTTATAAATATTTTTAGCAAAAATTATTATTACCAACATTATACACAAAACCTAAAATATTAACTTTTTAGTGTTAAAAAAATCGTCTTTAATGTTAGTTACCTTGTAAGATAATATGTCTATTTAATTCACAAGTCTCCTTTTCTATGCCTAACATCAAATCATTTAATTATACAGTAAAAGCTATTACCACTGTGAAAACATTCTATTATACATTCAAACACATTGTATATACCCCTACACTCTATCTTCTTGGGTGGAATCAGCAAGGATCAGTGGGGAATCTTTTCCATACAATCAGAAAAGATCTAATCTAATAAGTAATAAATACATGCTACGGCATCTGGTTCCATCACTTCATGGGAAATAGATGAAGAAACAGTGGAAACAGTATCAGACTTTATATTTTGGGGCTCCAAAATCACTGCAGATGGTGACTGCAGCCACGAAATTAAAAGACGCTTACTCTTTGGAAGGAAAGTTATGACCAACCTAGATAGCATATTCAAAAGCAGAGACATCACTTTGCTAACAAAGGTCCATCTAGTCAAGGCTATGGTTTTTCCAGTGGTCATGTATGGATGTGAGAGTTGGACTGTGAAGAAAGCTGAGTGCCGAAGAATTGATGCTTTTGAAGTGTGGTATTGGAGAACACTCTTGAGAGTCCCTTGGACTGCAAGGAGATCCAACCAGTCCATTCTGAAGGAGATCAGCCCTGGGATTTCTTTGGGAGGAATGATGTTAAAGCTGAAACTCCAGTACTTTGGCCACCCCATGTGAAGAGTTGACTCATTGGAAAAGACTCTGATGCTGGGAGGGATTGCAGGCAGGAGGAAAGGGGACCACAGAGGATGAGATGGCTGGATGGCATCACCAACTCGATGGACGTGAGTTTGTGTGAATTCTGGGAGTTGGTGATGGACAGGGAGGCCTGGCATGCTGCGATTCATGGGGTCGTAAAGAGTTGGACACAACTGAGCAACTGAACTGAACTGAAGCAATGAGTATTATAAAGAAATGAAAGAGGTACTCAATGTCCTCCAGCAATGAACAGTTGGATGCAGAAATGGTCCCCTAGTTTACAGGTCTAGCACCAATAAAATTCAGGACTCAGTGTCCAAAAATTATGAAGAACTTAAGACACAACAGTAGAGCTTTAAACAAAGTGTAAGGTCCTTCTGGCTTAAAACTCAACATTCAAAAAACTAAGGCCATGGCATCAAGTCCCATCACTTCATGGCAAATAGATGGGGGATCAATGGAATCAGTGACAGGCTTTATTTTCTTGGGTACCCAAATCACTGTGGACAGTGTCTGCAGCCATGAAATTAAGGCTCATGCTCCTTGGAAGAAATGCTATGACAAACCTAGACAGTGTATAAAAAATCAGGAACACCACTTTGCCAGCAAAGATCCGTATAGTCAAAAGTACCACTTTTCCAGTAGTCATGTATGGATGTGAGAGTTGGACCATAAAGAAGGATGAGCACTGAAGAATTGATGCTTTCAAACTGTCGTGCTGGAAAAGACTCTTGAAAGTTCCTTGGACAGCAGGGAGATCAAACCAGTCAATCTTAAAGGAAATCAACCCTGAATATTCATTGGAAGGAATGATGCTAAAGCTGAAGCTCCAATATTTTGGCCACTTGATATGAAGATCCAACTCATTGGAAAAGACTGATGCTCAGAAAGATCGAGGGCAGGAGGAGAAGGGGATGACAGAGGGTGAGATGGTTGGATGGCATCATTGGCTCAATGGACAAGAGTCTGAGCAAACTGGAGATAGTGAAAGACAGGGAGACCTGGTGTGCTGCAGAACATGGGGTCACAAAGAGTCAGACACGACTGAGTGACTAAATAACAAACAACAACAAGGTCCTTTTGAACACAGGGTCCCATCTCATCACATGGGTCACTCACCCTTGAAGTCAACTCTGGCTCAGTGACTACATAGTTACAAAGAGGAAACATGTATGAGGAGATATCATCAAACATGTGCTGGAAAGGAAACCTTTACACTCTCTCCAAAACCAAAGATACTATGGAATTGGAGATTTTAAGAAGTTACTGTAAGTGAAAAAAACAACATGTATCCTAAGATGAATATCAAAGCAAGAAATTTGCAAAAAGACAGTACCTGTCTTAAGAAACCTGAAAAGCAACTTTGTCCAGACAAATCTTTTGGTGTTAAGTGCCAAGTGAATAGATTGGTGATTGCAGGAAGTAGCAATAAATTAGAAGGCGGAAGGATCATTCTTCACTGGAGTAGGGATGAAACGTTATTTTGAAGTGACAAATGGTTTTATCTTTGAGGAGTCTGATTTAGCTAAGTTCACAGTGATATTGCATGCAACATGGCTTTTATAACTGGCGGGTATTCTTTTGTATTTTAAATAGAAACTCTTTCTAAAAACCCTTAATATACTAGATTAAGTCATAAAGTCTCCAGGACAGAAACTTAGAAATACTAAATTATAATGAAGTAATTATGAAACAAATTTCTATATTGTGTTGCAATGAAAATTCTATTTTGGTAATGCTGGAGTGCATAGTCAAGTGGGCCTTAGGAAGCATCACTACAAAACTAGTGGAGGTGATGGAATTCCAAGTGAGCTATTTCAAATCCTAAAAGATGATGCTGTGAAAGTGATGCATTCAGTATGCCAGAAAATTTGGGGAACTCAGCAGTGGCCATAGGACTGGAAAAGGTGAGTTTTCATTCCAATACCAAAGAAAGACAATGTCAAAGAATGTTAAAACTACTGCAAATTGCATTCATCTCACATGCTAGCAGAGTAATGCTCAAAATTCTCCAAGCCAGGCTTCAACAGTACCTGAGCCAAGAGTTTCCAGATGTTCCAGCTGGATTTAGAAAAGGCAGACGAACCAGAGATCAAATTGCCAACAACTGTAGGATCATCGAAAAAGCAAGAGAATCTCAGAAAAACATCTATTTCTGCTTCACTGACTACACTAAAGCCTTTAACTCTTCAAGAGATGGGAATACCAGACCACCTTACCTATCTCCTGAGAAATCTCAGGAGGTCAAGAAGAAATATGCAGGAGGTGCATAAGAAATATGCAGGTCAAGAAGCAACAGTTAGAACTGGACATGGGATAATGGACAGATTCTAAATTGAAAAAAGAGTACCCCAAGGCTGTATATTGTCACCTTATTTTTCTTATGTGCAGAGTACATCATACAAAATGCTCTACTGGATGAAGCACAAGTTGGAATCAAGATATCAGGAAGAAATATCAATCAACTCAGACATGCAGATGACACCACCCTTATGGCAGAAAGTGAAGAGGAACTAAAGAGCCTTTTGATGAAAGTGAAAGAGGACTGTGAAAAAGTTGGCTTAACATTCAACATTCATAAAACAAGGATCATGGCATCCGGTCCCATCACTTTATTGCAAATAGATGGGGGGAGAAACAGTGGAAACAACGAGAGACTTTATTTCCTTGGGGTCCAAAATCACTGCAAATGGTGACTGAGCCATGAAATCAAAAGACGATTGCTCCTTGGAAGAAAGGCTATGACAAAACTAGACAGCATATTAAAAAGCAGAGACATTACTCTGCTGACAAAGTCCATCTAGTCAAAGCTATGGTTTTTCCAGCAGTCATGTATGGATTTGAGAGTTGAACCCTAAAGAAAGCTGAGCACCAAAGAATTGATGTTTTTGAACTGTGGTGTTGGAGAAGCCTCTTGAGAGTCCCTTGGACTGCAAGGAGATCCAGTCAGTCAATGCTGAAGGATATCAGTCCTGAATATCCATTGGAAGGACTGATGCTGAAGCTGAAACTCCAATACTCTGGCCACGTGATGTGAAGTGACTCTTTGGAAAAGATCCTGATGTTGGAAAGATTTAATGCAGGGAAGGGAACAACAGAGGATGACATGGTTGGATGGCATCATGGACTCGATGGACATGTGTTTGAGCAAGGTCTGGGAGTAGGTGATGAACAGGGAAGCCTGGCATGCTGCAGTCCATGGGATCACAAAGAGTCTAACATGACTAGGAGACTGAACTGAAGTACTCCATAAAAAATGAAAGCATTATAATACATTCATACCTAATAGAAGTTCAGGTTGAGCTGAGGTCAGGCTTCTACAGAAGTTTTTGATCAAGTTTATCTAGTAGTTCCCTTGAGACATGTTAAATATAAAATAGAGGTGTTATTTTCTTTTTTTCATCATGTTCACCATCACTTAAAATTTATCAGAAGGAAAGAGCATTGCATTCTATCTTTCAACCTTTGGGCACCTATCTGTTACATTTGAAAATTTTTATAGTAGAATCTTACCAAAGCCAAAAGTCAGTGAATAATTGAAAATAACTGCTAAGTGAAAGCTTAACTTTTCCAAGCAGAAATGTTAATACCCTTTGTAAGCATCTTCGGATGCATAAGCAGGAGATTGCTGCTAAATATTTAGAAAGTGGCCTGGAGGATCAAAATATGGGCAGAAGACCGAAACAGAGATTTCTCCAAAGAAGGCATGCAGATGGCCAACAGGCACATGGAAATCTGTTCAACATTGCTCATTATTAGAGCAAACCAAATGGAAACTACAGTGAGGCACCACTTCACACTGGTCAGCATGGCCATCAGCAAAAGGTGTGCAAATAGTAAATGCTTGAGAGATGGTGGAGAAAAGGGGCTCTGCTATTCTGTTGGGGAGAATGCAAATTAGTGTGACCACTGTGGAGGACAGTATGGAGGTTCCTTTAAAAACTGAAAATATGATTCTGCAATCCTATTCCAAGTCCTACAGCTGGAGAAAACTTTAACTTGAAAAGACACATGCACCTCAGTGTTCACTGCAGCACTATTTACAATAGCCAAGACACAGAAGCAACCTAAATGTCCATCAGCAGAGGAATGGATAAAGAAACTGTGGTGTATATGCAATGGAATGCTGCTGCTGCTGCTGCTAAGTCGCTTCAGTCATGTCCAACTCTATGCGACCCCATAGACAGCAGCCCACCAGGCTCCACCATCCCCGGGATTCTCCAGGCAAGAGCACTGGAGTGGGTTGCCATTTCCTTTTCCAATGCATAAAAGTGAAAAGTGAAAGTGAAGTCGCTCAGTCGTGTCCGACTTTTAGCGACCGCATGGACTGCGGCCCACCAGGGACCTCCGTCCATGGGATTTTCCAGGCAAGAGTACTGGGGTGGGGTGCCATTGCCTTCCCCGAATGGAATGCTACTCAGCCTTAAAAAAGGAATGGAATAGTGCCATTCGTAGCAATATGGATGGGCATAGAGATTATTATTCCAAGTGAAGTAAATGAGACAGAGAAAACCAAATATCATATGATATCACTTAAAGTAAGTAAAGTCACTCAGTTGTGTCTGACTCTTTGTGACCCTACGGACTGTAGCCTACCAGGCTCCTCTGTCCATGGGATTTTCCAGGCAGGAGTGCTGGAGTGGGTTGCCATTTCCTCACTTAATGTGGAATCTTAAAAAAAAAAAAAAAAGGAGGCTAGCAATGAACTTATTTACAAAATAGAGAGACTCAAAGACATAGAAAACAAACATGGTTTCCAACAGGAAAGGAAGAAATAAATTTGGAGTTTAGGATTAACATATGCACACTCAGATCAGATCAGTCACTCAGTCGTGTCCGACTCTTTGCGACCCCATGAACTGCAGCACACCAGGCCTCCCTGTCCATCACCAGCTCTCAGAGGTCACTCAGACTCACATCCATCAAGTCAGTGATGCCATCCAGCCATCTCATCCTCTGTCGTCCCCTTCTCCTCCTGCCCCCAATCTCTCCCAGCATCAGAGTCTTCTCCAATGAGTCAATTCTTCGCATGAGGTGGCCAAAATACTGGAGTTTCAGCTTTAGCATCATTCCTTCCAAAGAAATCCCAGGGCTGATCTCCTTCAGAATGGACTGGTTGGATCACTACTATATATAAAATATATAACCAACAAGGACCTATTGTATAGCACAAGGAACTATACTCAATATTTTGTAATAATCTATACCAGGAAAGATTTAAATATACATATATGGGATTCCCTGGTGTCTCAGACTATAAAGAACCTGCCCACATTGTGGGTGACCTGGGTTCAATCCCTAGGTTGGGAAGATCCCCTGGAGAAGGGAACAGTAACTACTCCAGTATTCTGGCCTGGAAAGTTCCATGGACAGAGGAGTCTGGCAGGCTACAGTCCATGGTGTCGCAAAGAGTCAGAGACGACGGAGCAACTTTCACTTTTTTTCACTATATACATATATACGTATAGTTGAATCACTGTGCTACATACCTAAAGCTAGCATAATACTGTAAATCTACTATATTCCAATTAAAAAAAAAATGAGCTGGAGGGTGATGAGTGGGAACAGAGACGAAGTCCTGATTTTAGCATTTGCTGATTTCTGTGATGTCAAAACTCCAACCCAAATTCTCACCTTGGTGGGAGAAATCCATGTTTTATCTTTGCAACTTTTCTGCTCATCTGAAACTATCCTAAAATAAAAGTTTATTTAAAAAATTAAGAACTCCAAGATGGCCAACTTCAGACTACCAATGTGATATCACTGGATGCAGAGGAAACACAGGCAGAGATGAGCACAGTCAACTCTTAAGAGAAAAGGGCTCAAACTATGGGGCAGGACCAGAAACCTGTAAAAGGCATAGGCCCCAATACTGCCAAGATGGGTCCCTAAGAGCTGCCTCCAAACCCTTGGGACAGGATTACACCCTGAGCTTGTATTTAGGAGTATGTAGCATAGGCACCCCACCCCAGTACTTTTGCCTGGAAAATCCCATGGACAGAGGAGCCTGGTAGGCTCCAGTCCATGGGGTCGCTAAGAGTCGGACACAACTGAGCAACTTCACTTTCACTTTTCACTTACATGCATTGGAGAAGGAAATGGCAACCCACTCCAGTATTCTTGCCTGGAGAATCCCAGGGACGAGGGAGCCTGGTGAGCTTCCGTCTATGGGGTCGCACAGAGTTGGACACGACTGAAGCGACTTAGCAGCAGCAGCAGCAGCAGCATAAAAGTTCGGAGAAGGCAATGGCACCCCACTCCAGGACTCTTGCCTAGAAAATCCCATGGACGAAGATAGCCTGGTGGACTGCAGTCCATGGAGTCGCTGAGGGTCGGACACAACTGAGTGACTTCACTTTCACTTTTCACTTTCATGCATTGGAGAAGGAAATGGCAACCCACTCCAGTGTTCTTGCCTTGATAATCCCAGGGATGGGGGAGTCTGGTGGGCTGCTGTCTATGGGGTCGCACAGAGTCGGACACGACTGAAGTGACTTAGCAGCAGCAGCACAAAGGTTCTCTTTGTCACCAGATTCCAACAGGATTCAGAACCATCATTCCTCAGACTTTTCCCTGGAAGGACTGGAAAATGGCTCACACAGAATCCCAGGATTCTGCAGCAGTCATCAAGTCCAGTGCCTCCCTAAACTATTAATAGTGAAGTGAAGTGAAAGTCACTCAGTTGTGTCCAACTCTTTGTGACCTCAAGGACTTAGTCCATGGAGTTCTCCAGGCCAGAATGCTGGAATGGGTAGCCTTTCCCTTCTCCAGGGGATCTTCCCAACCCAGGGATCAAACCCGGTCTCCCACATTGCAGGCCAATTCTTTACCAGCTGAGCCATAAGGGAAGCCCAAGAATACTGGATTGGGTGGCTTCTCCCTTTCCCAGCAGATTGGGAGGCACCACAGTCCAGTACTCTTGCCTGGAAAATCCCATGGATAGAGGAGCCTGGAAGGCTGCAGTCCGTGGGGTCGCTAAGAGTCGAACACGACTCTTCACTTTCACTTTTCACTTTCATGCATTGGAGAAGGAAATGGCAACCCACTCCAGTATTCTTGCCTGGAGAATCCCGGGGACGGGGGAGCCTGGTGGGCTGCCGTCTATGGGGTCGCACAGAGTCAGACACGGCTGAAGCAACTTAGCAGCAGCAGCAGCAGAAATTGAACTGGGGTCTCCTGCATCACAGATGGATTCTTTACCAACTGAGCTATGAGAGAAGCCCCAAACTATTAATAAGATTCAGCCAAACCATTTGCTAACAACAACAGCAACAACAAATGATTAGACTCTCAACCCAGAAATGTTGAATCAGCTTCTGGGAAAGAGGCTCAGAAACTCCAGAAAATTCTCATCATAAAGGAAGTCTGGAAAACACAGGCCAGCTCAATCTCCTTACAACTTGAGGAAGTTCCTTACAACATGAAAGTCGCTCAGTCGTGTCTGACTCTTTGGGACCCCATGGACTATGCAGTCCATGGAACTCTTCTGGCCAGAGTGCTAGAATGGGTAGCCTTTCCCTTCTCCAGGGGATCTTCCCAACCTAGGGATCAAACCCAGGCCTCCCACATTGTAGGCGGATTCTTTACCAGCCGAGCTACAAGGGAAGTCCAATAATATGTCATAAGCCATTTGTTCTACCTTGGCCTCAAAACTTCCACCAATGAGGATGGTCAGCTCTATAGTACTGTGGGCAGACACGGTTCAAATCCTTTCTTTACCACCCACCAGAAACATGATCTAGGGAAATTTACTTAGCCTGTCTGAGTTTAGAGTCCTCATCTGTAAATTGGAGATACTATTTGCAACTTCAAAGTGTAATTTTGCTGAGCAAACAAGATGCCATGGGTAATGTGTTTAACATAGAGCCAGAACAAAATAAGCACTCAGTACATGCGAGCTAATATAATTCAGACAATGATTTTCAACCTTGTACATATGATCTGGGAGGTTTTAAAAGTCCCAGTGCTCAGGCTATACACTGGCCTATGTAAATTAGAATTTCTGATGATGGGATCCAGGCATCCATATTTCAAACATCCCAGGTTATTCCATGTGCAGTTAACTTTAAGGAACAATGAATAACCAGCTAAGAAAATTTGCACAGCCACTCAATTCAGCAGTAGCCGGTTACAATTATTACACCGTATTTCTTTCTAAAGAGGCAGAGCTACAACAATTATTAGTAGTATCAACTACTACTGTAAAGATACAACGTTTAAGCACCCAATGTATGCCAGATAATAAAAACTCCTTCTCTGAGAGGTCTTTGAAGCATCAGGAAAGATATTTACATGGATTACTTCTTTGCCCGGAGCCAGCGTGAGCCAGCATGAGGAACTCCGCCTGTGGCAAAGTCATGAGGAAGGAGGCTCGGCATACGCCAAGGCGGGATCAAGCCTCAGGAGTCCCCCTGGAAATTCTCAAGCATCTACCCCCAAAACAGTGTCTGCCTATTTTATTGCTTTGTGCTCTCACCTACACCTCTGACTTTACGGGGGGTTGTCCTGGGCATGACAAGAGTGTTTTAGTTCACAACCGTGAGAAGCATGAGATGTTCTAAACTGTCTGAATACAGATTCCTTTGAACAGTTAAAAGATTGATTAGAAATTGTATTGGTGAAGGGTTTTTCACTTGTTGGGCCAATGTTTGCTGCTAAGTTTCCATATCCCTTACCTGCTGTGTCCCTGGCAGTGTATTGATTAATATAATTGGTGTAAGTAGTAGCTTTAATGTTTGTAACCTTGGACCCTTGAGTTAATTCTTTTTCTTGTTATAGCCCACCACACCTTTGCCTTATAGGAATGCAACTTTATCTAATGCTTTTGGAGGGTGGCGCCTGACTAATCATCTTTAGAGAAAAATAAGTTTTCTGAAGAAAGGGTCTTAAAATGTTGACAGGCCTCTGGGCCAGAAGATGATGCAAATCACCTAAACTTTTGCATATGATAAGCTTGCAGGAAGAAAGCCTGGCTTACTGCATGACTCTACCCCTTCCTCCATTATTCTCTATGCACAACTTAAGGTATAAAAACTACTTTGGAAAATAAAGTGCGGGCCTTGTTCACCAAAGCTTGGTCTCCCCATGTCGTTCTTTCTCTCATGTTCTGACTGAATTATTCAGCCTCTTTTCTCCACTAAATTTTCTCACTGAACTATCCTTATTCTATTACTCTTTATATCCTTAATTAACGTTTAATTAAGCAATTGTTTCCTGATCCTCACCGACACCGTCTCCCCTTCGAATTCCCTGGATCCACCAGGGCTGGACCCCGGCACCTCTTTGCTTAAGCTGCTTGGGTATACATTTTTTCTTGTTCATAGTTTTGAATTCTTAGATAACTTCTTGTCACATCTGTGTTGTCTATGGTAAGTTTCCAGCTGAGTTTCATCTCTGGAGAAATCACTGAACACAGCCAAAGCAAACCCCAATGCAGGTAGCTAAGAGACGGATGGAAACATTCTGAATAATGATTAGAAGGGAATGTGGAAAGTGGGGCTCCCTCAGGTAAGTGCTTCTGTCAGAGCCAATGGAAGCAGATGCTCCAACAAAACAGGGCTCAAGAGGATCAAGCAGGAACCTTCTTCCTGTGTGACATGAGACAGTCCAAGAGGACCAATTTCATTTACAAGCATTAACACACAGTTTTTGATCAAAGGCATTATTCTAATTTTACCTGTCCAGGAATCTTGAGATACTCACGACATGGTCTATGATTAATCAGCATGACAATCATAATTATGGGAAAATGGAAATTAAATGGATTATTTCTCTCAGTTTGACTCAAAGCTTGCCCTTGCTTCTGCCCATGACTGTCAATTCAACCTTCTGTGAACACACTGGATTAAAAGCTTGTTTCATCTTTCAAATCCCTTCACACCATCAGACTCTGAATCAAAAAGCAACCTGCCATTATGTGTAAGTTAGAGTGATAGTAATTAGAGTGACCTAGAATTCCCTACAAACTATTTCACTTTAAGAAACATGGGTTTACACCCTTGCTGTCTGCCTAGCTGTCAATCTATATAGAGAAGACACTGAAAGGATAATAACTTGGTATTGGTTATTATCAAAATGGTTATTATCAATCCTTCAAAATGGTATTGGTTCAAAGATATATTGGTTGACAACCCACCCTCAGAGGACAAAGGACATGCAGCCTTTTATGGAGTAAATAAATACTTTATAGGTCAGTAACACTGATGTTTCCAGAGGCCTATAAGAACCTGGCTTTTTATGAGCTGTTGCCCTGTTTAATTTCATTTATTTTGTTTCATGAATTTTACCTGTTTTCACTATAAGCAATAGATTTTTCTCTCTGTCTGGGAAAAAATATTATATAATATGAGAAAATGCATGTAAAGTAAACTCAAATCAGCTTCTGATTTGAGTCATTCTTCTAAGGGCAAACCAAAGCATAACCATAGGAATTTGGAAACGTAGAAATAATTTAAATAGCCACCAAAAAAGAAAAAAAAAGGGGAGATGGAGTAGTGGAAGGAAGGTGGATAAAGGTGATTGGTCCACATTTTATAGCAAGAGATCAATAAAGACTACTGAAGCTGATAAATCAAGTAACTGAAGTCCAGGTGCATTATTTAAAGACATAAAACCATGCTTTGATTTCTTTAACTTTTGAAAAACAGCTTCCACTCATAAAGTGTAAAGACTCCACCAATTATCTTTCTGGATATAAATAAATAAATATAAATATGTGTGTATATATAAATATAACATAAGATACTTAAATATGTAAATATCTTGTTATTTTGCTTTATATTATGTATATACACACATATATATAAAATATGTATAAATACTGATATTAATATATTATTATACAAAGTAGACCATTTGTGTGTATTGTATTCTATAAATAATATATTTATGTATAATATATAGATACTATTTGTACATATAAAATTATGGAATCACACATATACTTACATACCCCTATATACATACATTTATATACACATACTTAAATCACTGAAGCTAAGAATTATTTTGATGCTTCACTCCAAAAGTTAATCTGCTCTCCTAGTCAGTAAAACCTCCACAAGTCTTATTCTTTCACTTTCCTCATATTTATTCTATAATCATATTTTATTATCATCACTAAGATTATTTCTAGTTGAAACAGCAGATTTATCCAATTCAAATTTTAGAAAGTATCAATTCTATATGTAGTGATATATTTAGGCAGTTTTTGAGTCAAATAATACCATATTGAGAAAATATAACAAAATTAATGTTAAAAACAAAATAGAAACAAATGCCTTTCTAATGCACCATCACTTCATGGGAAATAGATGGGGAAACAGTGGAAACAGTGTCAGACTTTATCTTTGGGGGCTCCAAAATCACTGCAGATGGTGACTGCAGCCATGAAATTAAAAGACGCTTGCTTCTTGGAAGGAAAGTTATGACCAACCTAGATAGTATATTCAAAAGCAGAGACGTTACTTTGCCGACAAAGGTCCGTCTAGTCAAGGCTATGGTTTTTCCTGTGGTCATATATGGATGTGAGAGTTGGACTGTGAAGAAGGCCGAGCACCGAAGAAATGATGCTTTTGAATTGTGGTGTTGGAGAAGACTCTTGAGAGTCTCTTGGACTGCAAGGAGATCCAACCAGCCCATTCTGAAGGAGATGAGCCCTGGGATTTCTTTGGAAGGAATGATGCTAAAGCTGAAACTCCAGTACTTTGGCCACCTCATGCAAAGAGTTGACTCATTGGAAAAGACTCTGATGCTGGGAGGGATTGGGGGCAGGAGGAGAAGGGCACAACAGAGGATGAGATGGCTGGATGGCATCACTGACTTGATGGACGTGAGTCTGGGTGAACTCTGGGAGGTGGTGATGGACAGGGAGCCCTGGCGTGCTGGGATTCATGGGTCACAAAGAGTCGGACACAACTGAGCAACTGAATTGAACTGAACTGAGCATTTCTTCTGCTCTGGTTGTTTTGTGATTTGTACTAAAATTTTGAATAAACTGGTATGTTGTTATCCTTAAAATAACAATGCTTAAAGAAAAATATTTCAAGGAAACATGAAAAGGTCAAAATAAAGATTCAATTAACTACAAAATTAATCAGTATTTGTCCTGTAATTATAGCATTATAAAGATATTTACCCAACAATACCAAGAATGACTTTTTATGAGTAGAAAGTTTTTTTAAGTAACTGCTATATTTCAAAGAAAAAACACCTTTTGAAATCAATAATATAGGATGAATAAATAAATACTTAGAAGACAAAGGCTGGTCTTTAAAATTAGGATAATAATGCTGATCTAATTCTACATGTGGATAGTTACTAATTAAAACTAAATTACCAAAAGCCTCAAAAATTATTTTGAAATGATTTATTTGCCAGCTTAGTAGGTCAAATCTGCTATTCTATGAGATAAAATCATGCCATTCATTCCCCAACTTTCTACACTTTAAACTTATCTTGGGAGTTTGGGTCAAAGCTTCCAAGTGATATTTAGAAATATTTGTCAATTTATTGCACCAATAAATTTGTCAATTTATTGCACCAATAAATTTGTCAATTTATTGCACCAATAAATTTGTCAATTTATTGCACCAATAAATTTGTCAGTTTATTGCACTCATCTGTATGTTATGTGTTTTTCCTGCTCTTTCTGCCCATGTTTTAGGGCTGGCTTTACCAATACATTATCCATGATTTTCTCTTCTAAGGACCCACTTTACATCACTGGCTTTTGGATGATTTTAAAACTGTTGTTATGTTACTATTAATATTTTAATGCAGTAATAGACAACTAACTAAAGTGTTACTAGTCCTTTCTTCTGCCAACAAAATAGTTATGCCTAAAAATAAATGGATTTTTGAAAATTTCAAAAGAATGATGCTGTACTTCTCAATTCAGTTACCTTGCCCAGCGTGCTGACTATGGTACTGGGCTATAAAACCAAAAAATTAATGCTCACAAGAATCTAGTGGTGATTCAAATAAATGAGCAAAGATTTAAATATGATTTGATGAAAGCATCAGTAGAATTCTGTTCACAATACCATGAATCAGAGGGAAAGTGATTGGCGCTGCCTGGGAGGGTTTCCTCAGGTGAACTGACCTCTGCATTGAATTTTATAGAATGAGAAATAGTTCACAGGAGAGCAAGAGATGAAAGTAGATTTCAAGCAAAAAGACAAAGAATGGAGGTATAAGCTATGACAGTTTTGGGGAGTTTTACCATAATGGAATGTAACAAGCATCTGATAAAGAAGTAGAAGATGGAACAGGGGTCCAGGAGGCTGGAGAGATATCCAGGGAAAAATGATTAAGGTTTTCAATTCCATGATGCAGGGATCGAATATATGGGTTTCAGGAGCCGATGAAGGTTTTCAATCATGAGACGCATGTTTTGGCCCAATCACTCTGACAGCTAATGTGGCAGAGGGGTGGGAGATATGGGGAGATCGACAGATTAAACAGCTAAGAGGCTATTCAGATAGCCAGGGCAAGCCTTGACCAAGCCTTGGGAAGAAAGCACCATTGGAAATGTAGAAGTTGATCTTATTAAGGCCAAACCCCAAAGTTTCAGGAAACAGAAATATTTAGGTGTGTGATTTCATTATTTTCAAGTGTTTCTTGTATTCCAACAGTAATTATATGGCATATGGTTTCTTGATGAAAGAAGTACTAGCAAGCTAGTCCAAAACAAGGAAAGGGTCTGAAAAAAACTGATGGAAACTCCATTTAAAAGGTTTCAATGAAACTCCTAAAGTTGTGCATGTGCATTTTTGTAAGAGGATCCAAACTTCATCTATGATATTAAAAAAAATGAGAATTACTATTCTATATACAGTTTTCAAGTCTGTGTCAATCTCACTCAGAATGCCTAAAAACATTATTGAAGTTTCTACTCCCTTTCATTACCTACCGATCAGACTAATTTTAAATGGATTCTAGAATCCATGTTTTGCATAATTAATTGTTCTTGCTTGCATAGATAAGTACTTTGAGACTGGATCTCAGTATTTCTGAAGTGTTGATAAATTGAAGAAGCAATCATCAATTCATTATAACACTACCAAGAATTTACTTCCTGTAAGTCAATTAGTTGAGAAACCTGACTCCGAAAACGAGTTTGTTTGGAGGGCATCACTTTCATGAGCCTTCTCATTCAGGTATCCATTTACTAGATTTTGATTGTTCTGGACTTCACAGATGTAATGGAACATACTCTTTGGGGAGATTGGTGTTTTATTTTCTAATGTGAAAAGCTGCTTTAAAATGCCAGTATAGTAAGGGTGGGTAGAACGCCTGCAATTTCTCCCTTATATCAGATCAGAGATCAGATCAGTCGCTCAGTCGTGTCCGACTCTTCGCGACCCCATGAATTGCAGCACGCCAGGCCTCCCTGTCCATCACCAGCTCCCGGAGGTCACTCAGACTCGCATCCATCGAGTCAGTGATGCCATCCAGCCATCTCATCCTCTGTCGTCCCCTTCTCCTCCTGCCCTCAATCCCTCCCAGCATCAGAGTCTTCTCCAATGAGTCAACTCTTCGCATGAAGTGGCCAAAATACTGGAGTTTCAGCTTTAGCATCATTCCTTCTAAAGAAATTCCAGGATTGATCTCCTTCAGAATGGACTGGTTGGATCTTCTTGCAGTCCAAGGGACTCTCAAGAGTCTTCTCCAACACCACAGTTCAAAAGCATCAATTCTTCGGCGCTCAGCCTTCTTCACAGTCCAGCTCTCACATCCATACATGACCACAGGAAAGACCATAGCCTTGACTAGGCGAACCTTTGTTGGTAAAGTAATGTCTCTGCTTTTGAATATGCTATCTAGGTTGGTCATAACTTTCCTTCCAAGGAGTAAGCGTCTTTTAATTTCATGGCTGCAGTCACCATCTGCAGTGATTTTGGAGCCCAGAAAAACAAAGTCTGACACTGTTTCCACTGTTTCCCCATCTATTTCCCATGCAGTGATGGGACCAGATGCCATGATCTTCGTTTTCTGAATGTTGAGCTTTAAGCCAACCTTTTCACTCTCCACTTTCACTTTCATCAAGAGGCTTTTTAGCCCCTCTTCACTTTCTGCCATAAGAGCCGTGTCATCTGCATATCTGAGGTTATTGATATTTCTCCCAGCAATCTTGATTCCAACTTGTGTTTCTTCCAGTCCAGCATTTCTCATGATGTACTCTGCATATAAGTTAAATAAACTTGGTGACAATATGCAGCCTTGACGTACTCCTTTTCCTATTTGGAACCAGTCTGTTGTTCCATGACCAGTTCTAACTGTTGCTTCCTGACCTGCATACAGATTTCTTAAGAGGCAGATCAGGTGGTCTGGTATTCCCATCTCCTTCAGAATTTTCCATAGTTTATTGTGATCCACACAGTCAAAGGCTTTGGCATAGTCAATAAAGCAGAAATAGATGTTTTTCTGGAACTCTCTTGCTTTTTCCATGATCCAGCGGATGTTGGCAATTTGATCTCTGGTTCCTCTGCCTTTTCTAAAACCAGCTTGAACATCAGGAAGTTCACGGTTCACATATTGCTGAAGCCTGGCTTGGAGAATTTTGAGCATTACTTTACTAGCATGTGAGATGAGTGCAATTGTTCGGTAGTTTGAGCACTCCTTGGCATTGCCTTTCTTTGGGATTGGGATGAAAACTGACCTTTTCCAATCTTGTGGCCACTGCTGAGTTTTCCAAATTTGCTGGCATATTGAGTGTAGCACTTTCACAGCATCATCATTCAGGACTTGGAATAGCTCCACTGGAATTCCATCACCTCCACTAGCTTTGTTCGTAGTGATGCTTTCTAAGGCCCATTTGACTTCACATTCCAAGATGTCTGGCTCTAGGTCAGTGATCACATCATCATGATTATCTAGGTCTTGAAGCTCTTTTTTGTACAGTTCTTCTGTGTATTCTTGCCACCTCTTCTTAATATCTTCTGCTTCTGTTAGGTCCACACCATCTCTGTCCTTTATCGTGCCCATCTTTGCATGAAATGTTCCTTTGGTATCTCTGATTTTCTTGAAGAGATCCCTAGTCTTTCCCATTCTGTTGTTTTCCTCTATTTCTTTGCATTGATCACTGAAGAAGGCTTTCTTATCTCTTCTTGCTATTCTTTGGAACTCTGCATTTAGATGTTTATATCTTTCCTTTTCTCCTTTGCTTTTCGCTTCTCTTCTTTTCACAGCTATTTGTAAGGCCTCCCCAGACAGCCATTTTGCTTTTTTGCATTTCCTTTCCATGGGGATGGTCTTGATCCCTGTCTCCTGTACAATGTCACGAACCTCATTCCATAGTTCATCAGGCACTCTATCTATCAGATCTAGGCCCTTAAATCTATTTCTCACTTCCACTGTATAATCATAAGGGATTTGATTTAGGTCATACCTGAATGGTCTAGTAGTTTTCCCTACTTTCTTCAATTTCAGTCTGAATTTGGCAATAAGGAGTTCATGGTCCGAGCCACAGTCAGCTCCTGGTCTTGTTTTTGCTGATTGTATAGAGCTTCTCCATCTTTGGCTGCAAAGAATATAATCGATCTGATTTCGGTGTTGACCATCTGGTGATGTCCATGTATAGAGTCTTCTCTTGTGTTGTTGGAAGAGGGTATTTGCTATGACCAGTGCATTTTCTTGGCAAAACTCTATTAGTCTTTGCCCTGCTTCATTCCGTGTTCCAAGGCCAAATTTGCCTGTTACTCCAGGTGTTTCTTGACTTCCTACTTTTGCATTCCAGTCCCCTATAATGAAAAGGACATCTTTTTTGGGTGTTAGTTCTAAAAGGTCTTGTAGGTCTTCACAGAACCTTTCAACTTCAGCTTCTTCGGCGTTACTGGTTGGGGCATAGATTTGGATTACTGTGACATTGAATGGTTTGCCTTGGAAACGAACAGAAATCATTCTGTCATTTTTGAGATTGCATCCAAGTACTGCATTTCGGACTCTTTTGTTGACTATCATGGCCACTCCATTTCTTCTGAGGGATTCCTGCCCACAGTAGTAGATATAATGGTCCTCTGAGTTAAATTCACCCATGCCAGTCCATTTTAGTTCACTGATTCCTAGAATGTCGACATTCACTCTTGCCATCTCTTGTTTGACCACTTCCAATTTGCCTTGATTCATGGACCTGACATTCCAGGTTCCTATGCAATATTGCTCTTTACAGCATGGGACTTTGCTTCTATCACCAGACACACCCACAGCAGGGTATTCTTTTCGTTTTGGCTCCATCCTTACATTCTTTCTGGAGTTATTTCTCCACTGAACTCCAGTAGCATATTGGGCCCCTACCGACCTGGGGAGCTTCTCTTTCAGTATCCTATCATTTTGTCTTTTCATACTGTTCATGGGGTTCTCAAGGCAAGAATACTGAAGTGGTTTGCCATTCCCTTCTCCAGCGGACCACACCCTGTCATATCTCTCCACCATGACCCACCCATCCCAGGTTGCCCCCTGGGCATGGCTTAATCTCATTGAGTTAGACAAGGGTGTGGTCCTTGTGTGATTAGATTGACTAGTTATCTGTGAGAATGGTTTTAGTGTATTTGCCCTCTGATGCCCTCTTTCAAGACCTACTGTCTTACTTGGGTTTCTCTTACCTTGGGCGTGGGGTATCTCGTCCCGGCTGCTCCTGGCTGCTCCCGGCCAGCGAAGCACAGCCATCGCACCTTACCTTGGACGAGGGGTCTCTCCTCACCGCCGCCCTTCCTGACCTCGGTCGTGGGGTAGCTCTTCTCCGCCGTGCTTAGTGCGCTGGCCCTCACCGTTGTCCTTCCTCGGTCGTGGGGTAGCTCCTCTCGGCCGCGCTCTTGGCGCGCGACGCAGCCGGCGGGGCGCTCTTGGCGCGCGACGCAGCCGGCGGGGCGCTCTTGGCGCGCGACGCAGCCGGCGGGGCGCTCTTAAATGGCGCGCCGGTCGCGGGCAGGCGAGGTCGCTCTTTCTCCCTTATATAGTGGTACCTTTTGATAGGCTTCAACCAGTTTGGGCCTAACTCCACCATAACAATCCTACACCCAGTGTCACGTCTATCATTTCCACAGAGGTCAGGGGCTGTGGGTCTTTGCTCGTCTCTTGATCCTTAATGTTTTGCCTTGAACACCATTGAAGTGAAGTTGTTCAGTCGTGTGCAACTCTTTGCGATCTGATGGACTGTAAACTACTAGGCTTCTCCGTCCATGGAATTTTCCAGGCAAGAGTACTGGAGTGAGTTGTCATTTCCTTCTCCAGGGGATCTTCCCAACCCAGGGATCAAACCCAGGTCTCCCACATCGCAGGCAGAAGCTTTACCATCTGAGCCATCAGGGAAACCCATGAACACCATTGGGGACCATGAAAAAGTATATTGAATGAAAAAATAAGTGCATACAAAAGAAAACATTTCACCAAAGGACAGCAGAGAGATTTGAACAAGGAAGAAGTCACTTCTGAGAAACAGAATTATAGTTGCCTTTTGTAGAGAGACTCAGTGAATTTTTATAAATTTGTGTTTTCAGGGTCTTAATAGGAATCCTTTGCAAAGCTGAATTCTTTACCTCATTTCCCCTGTTAGCTATTGGAGGTTTTCAACACTCCAAGCCTCAATATCATTGTTTTAATTCATGGTACCCTTTGGAGAACTCATGTTATAAGCCACCTGTATTCCTTTCCAAAATTCACTATTGGGCCATTTTACTATAAATGAAACGACTGCTTAAGAGTGAGAATTGTTTAAAACTGGAATGGGTAACTAGGAAAATTGTTCAGATGCTTTCTTTAAACACAAAATACTGTTTTTAATCTATCTTGATTAATTAGATGATAATCCTGGCCCAGTACAAGGGGGCCCTCCCAAGTTCATCCTAGGCCTCTGATTCTCTTTCTGCAGAATGTTAGTTCTTCAGATGAAGAGTGTAATTCTTAACTGAAGTACTCTTCTTTAAGAAAAAGAAAATGTGGGAACTTCCTGGTGGTCCTAGAGAAGGAAATGGCAACCCACTCCAGTATTCTTGCCTGGAGAATCTCATGGACAGAGGAGCCTTGTGGGCTACAGTCCATGGGGTCGCACAGAGTCAGACACGACTGAGCAACTCACACACACTTCCCTGGTGGTCCAGTGGTTAGGAATTGGCACTTTCATTACCCTGTGCCCAGGCTTGATCCCTGCTTAGGGAACTAAGATCCCATAAACTGCAAGGCGTGGCCCCAAAAAGAAAATCTATTCACATGCATGACATTATTCCACACAAATAACTAAACTAACAAAAATAAAAATAGCCCCCCTGCAAGAACAGGATATCAGAAATGAAATACAATGATACTTGTTAGAAATTATCAACATTTTATCAGTCATCATCTCTGTTTCACCAACTCACATGCCAGGAGACATAGAATGATTATGATAACATCTAAAGCAAATATGCAAGGAAATATCTTTACCATGAGGAGAATGTTAGAAAAAAACATCACAAGGAAATGAGGTGCTTTGATAGCCCCGTGTATCTAGTAATGAGACAGCATTTCAAGACCATTGGCAATGTTCAAAGATTTTTGTCCATCATCAATCTCTGCCAAAGGACATGGCTGTAAACATCTAATTATAAAGCTACACGGAGCAGAGAGAGACAGCCTCTGGAATTTGCATAATGGTGGTAGGAAGCGGCTTATCCACTTAAAAATAGAGGATATTAGAGTGTTGGAGAATATTAGAAATGTACTACTGTGGCTTTGAAAAAGAAAAATACAATACTAAGAGACATTTGGGGAAGCAGAGATTTTTCTGCATTATTTTGTAAAATATCAGAGAAAAGCTGGAATTCCAAGGAATTAAGAGTATCCGTTTACTAACTGCGCACTCTCTATTAAAAACCTGCCCACCACCCCTGAAGGGCAGTAACTCTTCTCTACCTCTTATCCTCTGCAAGGTCAGTACACTACATTGCGTAGGTGACATCCATTGGTTATCTGTGTGAATAAATTAAGAACAAATGGTTCAAAGCAAATTAACAGCTGATAAAGACAGTATTTGAAATAAAAGCCCTACTCAGGAAAATGGAACTACATGACTCTCACATTAAAATACTACCATTTTATATTAAATAATACTACTCCAAGGGTAACAGTCATCTGATAAATTTTCTGCTCTATAAGGAAAGAGATATGCTAGATACAAAGGAAATTTTACCATGAAATAATGAAGCATAATCTTGGACACTTTCACTTGCAGAGGCCGCTTCCACAGTTCTTGGAGGAGTTTCAGCAATATGTTTACAGGATCATTTGCACTTTTTTAAATATTTAAAAACATAGGATGCTGTACATATAACTACGTGTATCTCATTCTACAGTTACTTCCATTTTGCTTTCCTTCCATTCATGTGGGAGACGTCACAGGGATTTGGGAAGTACAGTTAGGGGTATGTTGAATTGAAAATATGTTTAGCTTGGGTTTAGTAAGATATATATAGTTTCATTTATTTCCACATATGATTAAGTTGTGGGCTTAATATGGACTTCCCTGGTGGCTCAGAGGATAAAGCGTCTGCCTGCAATGCAGGAGACCTGGGTTTGATCCCTGGGTTGGGAAGATCCCCTAGAGAAGGAAATGGCAACCCACTCCAGTGTTCTTGCCTGAAGAATCCCATGGATAGAGGAGCCTGGCGGGCTACAGTCCATGGGGTCACAAAGAGTCAGACATGACTGAGTGACTTCACACTTCACACATGATTAAATTATCACTGACCATTGTAGGAACAATTTTAGGAACACATTTACCCTAGTTATGCCCACTCATCCAGCTCCATGACATGTATATAAGGCCTGCAATTGGATTAGAATATCAACTTCTATTCTAATGCCTGGAAGGTACCAGCAGTCAAAGAGAAAGGCAGCTTGAAACTGACTGAACCAGAGAAAACTCTTCCAAACTGTATAATTCATGTATAAAAGACATTTGATAGAAGTTTCCCCAAATTTGATAGAAATCCTAAAAATGTATATGACATCATCAGTTGAGAGCTTCAGCTGAAGCTGAAAGAAACATTTTTAAGTTAACAAAGAAGATTTCAATTATCCATGTTTGATAAAAGATTGAATTCTATTATCTCTATACAAAGTGGTGTTAGAAAATTATTGTCATATGGATAGGTGATCAAGGAATGTGTATGTGCTTAAGAGGTCGCTTTCAGTCATGTCTGACTCTTTGCAACCTATGGACTGTAGGTCACCAGGCTCCTCTGTCCATGGGATTCTCAAGGCAAGAATACTGGAGTGGGCTGCCATGCTCTCCCCTCCAGGGGATCTTCCTGACACAGGGATCGAACCCTATCTCTTACGTCTCCTGCACTGGCAGGTGGGTTCTTTACCACTAGCGCCACGTGGGAAGCCTGATCAAGGAGTAGGCTGCCAAAATTATAAGGAAAATAATCTTAACTTTTAGAAAAAATTAATAAAGCATTACTTTTGAATTTTGTGATGTTTCTGGTATCTGATGGCTTTTTAAATATACGTAATTTGATTTATCATTTTATTTTAAATCTATATTAATTTGAACCTAATTTTGTACTTTTGATATTACATTCTCTTTTCTAAAGAGAATTCACAAATTTGTATATGCTTCAGGCACTATAAAGATTAATCAGTCTATGACTAGTAAAACTAGTGAGTTGTCTTCTTGGAAATTAGATACTGGTAAGATAATAAAGGTTTTGCTTAAGTCACATCAAAGAGTTGGAATTAGAAAGATACTATTATTATAATTATTTGTGATAGAGTCTTGGAAAAGTAGAGATTCTCTTTTAGAGAATACACTGCTTAAACTGATCTAACATTGACAAGTTACTGTTTAAGACGAGAGTATTGAATATTTTGGAGAAGGCAATGGCACCCCACTCCGATACTCTTGCCTGGAAAATCCCATGGACGGAGGAGCCTGGTAGGCTCCAGTCCATGGGATCGCTAAGAATTGGACACGACTGAGTGACTTCACTTTTACTTTTCACTTTCCTGCATTGGAGAAGGAAATGGCAACCCACTCCAGTGTTCTTGCCTGGAGAATCCTAGGGATGGGGGAGCCTGGTGGACTGCTGTCTATGAGGTTGTACAGAGTCGGACACAACTGAAGTGACTTAACATTGAATATTTTAGCTCAAAGACAGAATAGATAACTACTCCATCTTTACATTTTTAGTAGTAACTACAAGTATTTAACATCTTTTATACACCCAAAGTGCTTTTCCATAGTCTAGATTACAACTTCCTAATGGCAGTAGTGAGTCTTGTTTTGGAATAATAGTTTAGTGCCTGGCACAGAGTGTGTACCCAATAAATTGCTATTGAGTAAATCAATGACTGTATTTAATCCTCCAGTAAATTTTTAATTTCACCATAATTATCCTTATAGTACCTATGACAAAACAGAAGCAGAATGTTTGCCCAAATTTCCCCAAACAAAGGGGTTCAGAATTTCAAAACTGAATGCTTTTTACTACATTGATGACATCCTACTACAGCAAATAAGACCTCCAATCTTCCTCTACAAAGAGTATTCATTTCAAAAGAAAACTCAGTTATTACTGACACACACAAAATTATTGCTGCAATATGTTTTAATGAATGCATATTTATTATAAATGCCATTAGAGATGATAAGTCAAGTGTTAGACAAACATTTTCAGAATTACATTCATGTGGAAAACTACTTATTGGATTTAAATTTTATTAACTTGAAAATTATGAGTCTAAAAAAGAAAACGTTTCTAACCATCTGAACTTTCCTTTCACTTGGTAAAGCATTTATCCAATTGACATACAGTTGACACTTCCACAATTAAAGCCAACATTTAATATTGTCTGTCCCTAGTAGAAGATAACTATTGTCCTCTAGTAGACTCAAATGACCATTTACTTTCTCCCAAAGAACAGACATAAATAGGATTGACTCACCCAGCCAACTGTGCTAAATTGCTTAAAAGGACAAGGTCATCCATGTGGGCAAGGTAACAGCCTATTTTGTAGACCTTTGATAATGTCTAGCATCTTACAAAAAAAAATTCACAGAGGATTCAGAATTTTTGAAATAACAATTGACAAAGTGTTCCTACTAGTTTGTCTGTTTTATAAGGGAAACAAAAATGCTCAGAAACCCTTTACTAAGAGCTACTAGATAATTCTTTGAAAATACTCATTCCACACTCCAATGAAGCAAAAAAAAAAAAAAAAAAAAATGTCTCCTGATAATTTCAGTGTTGGGAGGGGAAAGACTGTGGGTTTTTCTCATTTTGATCATAATATCTCAGTCACTCATCTTAAAGATAATCAGAATCAATAGAGCATCAAGAGGAAGCTCTAATGGAACTCTGTGCTTTCAGAATTCAGCCTTGCCTGTAGAGAGCCACAGACAATGGACCCCGGGTGCATCATGACAAGAGAGAGGTTGCAAAACAGCTCAGAAAGGGGTACACACACCCCAATTTGCCACTCAAACACATAGCTTGCTGATGGGCTCAGCTGTGCACTAGGCTTTGGGTCTGAGTTGTAGGAAAAATGAAAAATTAGATGCTTCTCATCTTGAAGACTGTCCAGATGCTGCCACTTTAGGAAAGGAAAAAAACAACTAATTGGTGAGGGCTGGGGAACTGAGAGCTTGGTGCAGGGCCATAACATGTCTGCTAAAATCTCACATTTCAGACCCTGTAGTTGAAGCAATGCCAGATTCTGCCAATTTTTTAGCATTCCCCAAGCAGACATTCCTGGTAATGCCCCAGGCTGTGCAAAGAGAGATCCAAATGCACAGAGTGAACACCTCTGGTAAGGAACTAGTTTAGCCCTCTTGTATAGTGGTGATGGTAGGAGAATGGCGATACATTTAATAGTGCATTTGGTGTTAGTTGTACAGAAAGGGCCACAGAGAAAACTATTCCTTGCTCACAGACTAAAGCTTTCTGTCTTATCCAGGGAGAAAGGTGGCTTTGGTCTTCTGCTAAGAGGTTGAATGAGCAAGGTAAAAAGGTAAAGCAAGAAGATGTTTCATGTAAGCAACTGCCCATGAAGAAAGCAGGGCAGAGATAGGGGTAAAAGGAGACTGAAGAAATCTCAAGATCTCACCAACATGAATCTGTCTGATCTTAGAATCATGGCTCCTGTAAGCTCTTCCTGTTCCTTCCGATCTCTTTCCCTTCCTTCTATGTGCCTCGGCCAAATCGTCAGATATTTACAACCTACACTTTTCTGTAATGTAATCTGCTTTTAAGGCTGTCACACATCAGATTTTTAAACTACTAAAACATGTGCACTTCCAGGCTACACATAGCAAACACTGTAGCTGGCTCACTCAGCAGCCATTCCCACCTGCTTCTACGTCCCTTTCCATCTGCATTGGCTTGAAGGCTAAAGGCTAGATTTCCCATATTCCTTTGCAGCTAACAGTACAGACAATTTAGTTTCTGTCAATCAGATGGAATCCCAGGGAAGCTGAGTTTCATAGGAGGAGTAGGATGTATGGCACAAAGTTTTCTGGTGCACATAGTGACAAAAGTTCAGGGGGCTGGAGTTGACAGGTGTGGTAACAACTTCTTGGTTCAACAAGTTCTTGAAGAGTTACATGATCCCTCTGCAGTCCAGCTCTGCTATACAGTTTGAGAATCTATTCCTGAACATTCTGAGCATCTCTTTCATCAGGTCTACCAATGATTATATGAGCCATAATAATCCCTTGAGTTTAAACCATCTAGAATGCATTTTATTTTCTGTAGTTAAGACTCCAGACTGATAAACTTACTCTGGCTGCAGGAAGAAACCAGATTACTCAAGTATACTGTCCTCTTTCAGACAATCCATTTTTGCTAATGAGAAATTCACTAGAGGATAAATCTATCAACTATAGATATCACCATTTTAATCCCCAAACTAGATTGCATAAAATTCATAAAAATCTATATCATTCAAACTACTGAATCATATTGATTAAGAGAATTCTTTATCCTAAAAAATTATATTTTCATGTATCATTGATAAGAACATTTAATGGGCTTTTACCCAAATGGCACACTCAAGACAGTGGTTGATAGAAGCGCTGCTAGGTCCATTGGTTTGCATATGCTCTTAAAAATTTCTTGATTCTAAATCAGTTGCAGACTTTTGTTTAGATCCTAGGAGCTCAGACCCTAGAGTACAGTAGAAGCTGTTTTGTTTGAAGACCTATAAATAATATAATTTTCTTCTAAATAATTCTCCATATTGGAGTTTTGCTGGGATATGAAAAAACATCAGTTACACACTCAAAATTTTATTATATAGAACAAAAAAAAATGTAATTGGCAAATTTTGCCTTAGGATTACCTTATGTACACAGCTCCTCATTAATCACCCAGTAAGGAGACTACAAGGAAAGTCCCAGGTTACTAAACTTATTAAGTTCTCACTGCCTGTGTTATCCCATTTTTCTCAGCATGTGGTCCATTCTAACTTAAAATCATGCTTCTGGTACATGCTAACACAAAGTGATGAGAGACAGTTAATACATAATCAGAGAATTTCAAACCCCTGAATAGTGTAATTATCAAAACTGAAGATAAACCTTCAATGCAAAAATATATACATGAAATTGTTCTATCAGTGCAAAAGAAGTTTTACCATTACTATGTGAAGATAGGAGAAGGCAATGGCATCCCACTCCAGTACTTTTGCCTGGAAAATCCCATGGACAGAGGAGCCTGGTAGGCTGCAGTCCATGGGGTCGCTAGAGTCGGACACGACTGAGCGACTTCACTTTCACTCTTCACTTTCATGCATTGGAGAAGGAAATGGCAACCCACTCCAGTGTTCTTGCCTGGAGAATCTCAAGGATGGGGGAGCCTGGTGGGCTTCCGTCTATGGGGTCGCACAGAGTCGGACACGACTGAAGCGACTTAGCAGCAGCATGTGAAGATAGCATAACTGAAAACACAGGAGACATCTGTTTTTCTATCTACTCTAACATGTGTTTCAGAAACATAAAATACCAAAAATGATTTGGTATTTATTAGACCAAAAAATGACTGGGATCTCAAAATAAAACTTGCAAGTAGCATCTTTAGAGAGTATATAAAAACAATTGGAAATAAATATAAATGGATTAGGCATAGTTTCACCGAGTATGTTTTATTAGCAGGCAGGCTGTCCATTAAATATCTAGCTATGCAGAAGGAAATCAAGGATGGAAATAAAATCCCAAAAAGATCTTTTGAGAAAAATATGAAAAAATGAGAGCCTAAAAAAATAATTGCCTAAATAAAGTTCACAAAATTGAAAAAGGAGCAGAATGAGACTTTAAAAATGAAGTCTTTGAAGGAGAGAATAAAGTCAAATTCTTCTGATCCCAAATTAAAACAATGTCTTTTCAATGTATCATTTCCTTAGCAATGACTAAGCAGTTCTTAGCACAACATAATATCAATCTCCGTAACACACCTGTGATTGTTCACCACATGCTGGGCTCTGTAAAATGCTATAGGCATATAATCTCACTTAATCTTCACAGTGAGCCCACCATGCAAGGATAACCATTATGTCCACTGTGTGTCTAAAAGACACAAAAGAAGTGAGTTTCAGGAAATTACTGAAGATCTCAGAATTAGAAAGAAGACTTGAGCTCCTAGTTTTCTACTCCAAACTTGGTATTATTAACCTCTATACTATACTAATATTTTTGTGGCCATATCATTAGAATTAAAACTCATCCCATCAAATGGTACCACACAGACATATTCACCTATATGCCTCTTTATGTCAGGGTTCAAAAAACACACAAAAACACCAAACAAGTAAGAACTAAACTAGAAATCCACCAGTGTGTCAGTGAGGACATTTGCACTACAAAACCAAACAAACCCAATCTTTAATCCAAGCATGGATAAAAAAGAAAAAGAGCGGGGTGGGGGCGGAGGGCGGGGGTGGGGGGGGCGGGAAAGAAGCTCAATAGCTCAGGAAACTGGGAAGCCCAGGAGGCACTGTTCTCTTCCAAACACTGTCTGGCACAGGGGTTCCAACAATGGCACCAGGGTGTGTCCTCCTTCCCCTTCTTCAAGCCCTCAACCTTGACTCCAGTCACAAACTGCCTCTACCTGTCACAACAGACTTCTACCTTCAAGGCACTTGAAGCAGCTTTGGTCTTTCATCTTTCAAGTCTGAGTCCACTAGAAATAAAGAAAACTTCCTCATGGGACCAGAAAAAGACTGGAAGTAGCAAAGTGTCTCTTGAGTCACACAGCATGAGTCATGGTAAGACGTCACAGTGTTCAGGGAGATGGTTTATTCTGATTGGGTTAGGCTGACATCTCATACGCCACCCCTGGAAGCTGTGAATGGTACTCACTATGTCACAAGAGCTGGGAATATAAGAAAGGCAGGTCCTTAAACACAGTCAGTACTTGCTACCAAAAGAAAAAGTGGATGTTGAGTGATCATAAAACCATAGCAATAACATACTCAACTGACCATATGCAAATTGAATTAATATTCTCAAAATGACCATACTACACAAGGCAATCTACAGATTCAATGTAACCCCTATCAAATTATCAATGCCATTTTTCATAGAACTAGAACAAATAATATACAAATTTGTATGGAAACACAAAAGACCCCCAAATAGCCAAATAGCAGTCCTGGAGGAATCACATGCCCTGTCTTAAGGCTACATTCCAAAGCTACAGTAATTAAAACAGCGCAGTACTGTCACAAACACACACAAATAGATAAATGGAGCCAGATAGACATTCCAGTAATGAACCCACACACTTATGGTCAACTAATTGATGTCAAAAAAGGCAGGAATAAGCAATGGAGAAAAGACAGTGTCTTCAATAAATGATGCTGGGAAAACTTGACAGTTACTTGTAAAAAAATGAAACTAGAACATTCTCTAACACTGTATACAAAAATAAACTCAAAATGAAATAAAGACATACATTTATGGCCAGATACTATAAGATTCCTAGAGGAAAACAGGCAGAATACTCATTGGCATAAATTGCAGCAAAAAAATTTTTGATCCATCTTGTAGAGTAAATGGAAATGAAAGCAAAAAAACCAAAGATCAAATTGAACTTACAAACTTTTTCACAGCAAAGGAAACCAAAAACAAAATTAAGACAACCTACTGAATGAGAGAAGATATTTTCAAATGATATGACTGATAAGGAGTTAATGTCCAACATATATAAATAGCTAATAGAACTCAACATCAAAAAACAAACTCAATTAAAAAACGGACAAAGAATTGAATAGACATTTTTCCAAAGAGGAAACATCCAAAGATGTCCAACAGGCACCTGAAAAGATGCTCAACACTGCTAATCATCAGCCAAATGCAAATCGAAACCACAATGAGATATCACCTCACATCTTTCAGAATGGCTGTCACCAGAAAGAAAATAAATAACAAATATTGGTGAGGGTGTAGAGAAAAGGCAACCCTCCTACACTGTTGGTGGAAATGTAAATTGATACAGCCACTGTGGAAAACAGTATAGAGGTTTCTTTAAAAGCTAAAAATAGAACTATTATGAAAGAAAGTGAAAGTTGTTAGTCAGTCATGTCTGACTTTTTGTGACCCCATGGACTGTAGCCTGCCAGGCTCCTCTGTCCATGGAATTCTCCAGATAAGAATACTGGAGTGGGTTCCCATTTCCTTCTCCAGGGATCTTACCAACCCAGGGATTGAAGCTAGGTCTTCTGCATTGCAGGCAGATTCTTTACCATCTGAGCCACCAGGGAAGCAATTATATGACCCAGCAATTCCATTCCTGGATATATATCTGGCAAAGACAGATACACTAATTGGAAAAGATGCATGCACCCTAATGTTCGTAGTAGCATTATTTATAATTGTCAAGGAAAGGAAGCAATGAAAGTGGCCATCAACATGAATGGATAAAAAAGAGGTGGGTGTGTGTGTGTATATATATACATATACAATGGAATATGACTCAACCATAAAAAAAGAATGAAATTTTGCAATTTGCAGCAACATGGATGATTTGGAGTGCATCATGCTAGTGAAATTAATTGAAATAAATCAGACAAAGACAAATACTGTATGATAGCACTTGTATATAGAATCTAAAAAGAAATACAACAAACTAGTGAATAAAAAATTATTTTTAAAGATGACTCATGGATATAGAGAACAAACTAGAGGTTCTCAGTGGGGGAAAGGGAAGGGGGAGTAATATAGGGGTAGGGGATTAAAAAAGGTTTATTATGGGATTATATGAAATTGTGTGTGTGAACGGAGAAGGCAATGGCACCCCACTCCAGTACTCTTGCCTGGAAAATCCCATGGACGGAGGAGCCTGGTGGGCTGCAGTCCATGGGGTCGCTGAGTCAGACATGACAGCGACTTCACTTTCACTTTTCACTTTCATGCATTGGAGAAGGAAATGGCAACCCACTCCAGTGTTCTTGCCTGGAGAATCCCAGGGATGGTGGAGCCTTGTGGACTGCCGTCTATGGGGTCGCACAGAGTCGGAAACGACTGACGCGACTTAGCAGCAGCAGCAGTAGTAGCAGCAGTGTGTGTGAAACTTTTGAAAACTGTAAAGCACTATAAAGAATCTTTCATTCAATTAAAACAGATAATTTTTTTTTAAAGATGCGGGTTTGACCTGGATGACTTCTAATATCTGAATTTACCATAAAGTTTGATGATAATTCATAAATGTCCCTTCCCTTTAATGCCTGCCTACCAGGTGCTCCGGCCTCATGTTTTTCCTTGCTTAGCCCAGGTCCTCATCCGTGGTAAGACTGAGACTCCTGACAAAACTCTGTGCTCCACCTAGACTTCTCTCAGTCCTTAGCCTGTGCCTTCCACAAACCTGATCTTTTCCAGTACCACTTCTAAGTATTTTTGTGATTATAGATATAGACTCACCTGGTACAGAAGGTCAATAAAAAAATAAAGAAAATGTACTACGTGTCATTGCATTAATAAATTACCACCCCTTGCTAACATGTTTGCATTCAACACTGCCTGACACAAACAATGGCTTAATTCATAAAAATAACTCTATTCTGGGATTAGTAGTAAGTATCTTTCATGACATTCAAATTGAGCCCCTTACTTTATAGGTAAAGGAAACTCTTAAAATTATGCAGCCTTAAAATCCATTCTCAGAAAATCAGATTACTAGAACATCCTATGAGTCAGTAGGTCTTCCCTGGTAGCTCAGCTGGTAAAGAATCTGCCTGCATTGCAGGAGACCCCAGTTCAATTCCTGGGTCAGAAAGATGCCCTGGAGAAGGGATAGGCTACCCACTCCTGTATTCTTGGACTTTCCTGGTGGCTAAAATAGTAAAGACTATCCACCTGCAACGTGGGAATCCTAGGTGCGATCCTCGGTTGAGAAGATCCCCTGGAGGAAGGCATGGAAACCCACTCTGGTATTCTCGCCTAGAGAAACCTCATGGACAGAGGAGCCTGGAGGTCTACAGTCCATGAGGTCACAAAGAGTTGGACACAACTGAGCGATTAAGCACAGCACATGAGTCAGTAAGTTCTATGTGGGCAAGAATTCTATCTTATTCATCTTCACTTGTCATAATGCCTAAGCACATAGTCAGAATTCAATTAGTGTAGGAATAAATGCTGAAATCTATTTTGGAATTGTGAACCATAAGAATATATATAACCAGCTTCAAAGTTCTTATAATTCATTATTTTTCATTCATCCAACAATAATGTGTCAGCCAGTGTTCTAGAACTATAGACACAAAGGTGAGTAAAATTCTGTTTTTATGAAGCTTACTTTCCACTGGAAAATGATTGAGAGAATTAATAATTAAGTAGTGTGTCAGGGAGTGATGTGTGGTAGAACGAACATAAGCAGGGAAAGAGCACAGAGAAGGATGGGAAAGGTGTTGGTTTAGAAATGGTTGCCTTAATGAGGGGATTTGGAGCAGATACTCTCCTTAGGCCTTAGTGTACAAAGTGGGAAAGTGCACTGGTCCTAATTCAGACAGGGAATTCTCCAAAAGCAAGAGTTACACTTGAGTTAGACAATATCTGAATTGCTCCAAATTCCAGTCTACTGCTTCTTTTGTAATTACTGATAAAAAGTGTCAAAACTAGATGTATTATAGTTATAGAATGAATAAAACTCATTCTCAGAGAAATTTAGAATGAAAGAAGCAATAAAAGTGGTGTCAAAAAGGTAATGATCCTTGCAGCAATACGCTGATTGCAGCTTTGCTGTGCTGGGGAGGGTAGTCTGGAGTGTCACTCAGGCAGCCGTACACGGACACTGAGGATTCTCAAGGCCTTGCTGCCAGGGGGCATTCACTATAGATGCAAATATATGTTCTTTCCTCATTATTATTCATAACAGCCCCCAACAGACTCTTATAAAGCAAAACATCATTCACTAAGCTCAGTATCCATGAACTTAAAATATGGTTCTTCACTCATGTGTCACTAATTACCACTGAACTAACTAAAATGTATTTATAAACCATTATCCCATAGAGGCTACTCCAGAACATTTTAGAAGATTCTTTCCCAGGGAGGGATGCTATTATAAAAGTGCAAAGAGAAACTTTAAAATTAAGTAAAGAATAATTTTTCCTTTCTCATTAAAATGTCACAGAAAATTCTGAAAGTTAAAAATTCCCATCTTTTAATATCAAGCATTTTGTTCTAATTTTTTGAATTTTATATTTTTATAATAACATACATACAAAGCTCCTTTTAAAACACATAAAATAAAGAATCTGGTTTAAACAACCCATAGAGTTCACTACAACTCTAAAGTTTGGTGACTATTTGACTGGGCCTTTGTTATAATTTTTAATCTATGGGGATGGTGATACAGTTAAACCCAAATGCTTAATATAAGTAAAGAAATATGTGATATTGAGGGACATGGATCTATTTTTCAGGTTCTCACTCATAAAAGGAGAGAGAACTACCCAGTATCATAATGAATGCTCAAAATGTATTCTGTTGCATTGATATAATTGAAAAGATGACCTAGAAAAACTCTCTTTTTGGTGAGGTTTTATTGCATTAAATAAATTGACTCCACAGATGCACACATATACAAATGCACAGAGGGAAATGGAAAACTAGAGCTATTAGCCACATAATTGAAGCCAAATAAAAATACAGTTAATTATCTAGTTCTTTTTGATGAAAGAAACTACTCAACTGAATTATATATATTTTCTAGTATAATATACACAGTAATATTATTTCTGTAGAACTTATATGATTGCATATATATACATATGTGAAAAATATATATATATATTATGTATGTGTGTGTGTATGCTAAGTCATGTCCGACTCTTAGCAACCCCATGGACTGTAGGCCGCCAACTCCGCCAGACTCCTCTGTCCAAGGGATTTCCCAGGTAAAAATACTCAAATGGATTGCCATTTCCTACTCCAGGGAATCTTTTCAATCCAGGGATCGAACCTAAGTCTCTTGAATCTCCTACATTGGCAAGCAGATTCTTTACCACTGTGCCACATGGGAAGCCCACGTTTATGTATACACAAGTATTTACAACACGAACGAGATATATATCTATACATGTAATAAATTTTGTTCCAATTACGTTTTTCAGGCATGTGTATTTTAATGAATGAACTTTTGGTGTGTAATGGTATGTAACATAATGGATTTGAATAATATCATTACAGAGATTAAACAAATAGTCTTTTGACCTTTGTTCCCAGCTCTCTATGCCAGAAAAAATTCAAAATACGGTAGTTTAAGGAGCATTAGAACTAGCAATGACCATTCATTTCAGTCTTACAAGGATACTCAGGAATATTCCTAAGACAGAACAGCTTTCACTCATTTGAAAACAACAAGCACAGGTCAAGTTAACAAAACTTCATCATGATTCCATTATCTGTGCACAACACTCTGGGCTTTTATAAAGGAAAAATAAGCTATAACACGAAACAAAGTGTTATGCCCGCCTTGGAACAAAATGACTGAAAATACTTGAATAACAATTAAGAATATTCAGAAAACATTTTATATGAACTATCTGAGCACTAATATCCTCCTCCTGGGCAAAGTTATTGAAGATTTTAGCAACATGTGGAGACAGAAGCAAATAGTAATGTAATATTACAGCAACATAAAAATTATATTATGTATATTCTGTACTGTAAGAGTTTTATGGGAGGAAATGAGTATGGAGTTGATGAAAAAAGCAGCAGCAGCAGAAATGCAGAGATGTAAATTGGGGTGGCAAATACTACTTATGAATGAAAGGCTTCATGAACTAGGTCAGGAAGCCTAAGGAAATCTTATGGGCATGGAAAGATAAATGACTTGCATATACCTCAAATAGAAACAAAATGGACTTTCTATACTACAATTAGCATCTGACAGCTGAAGGATTATAAATCTGTCAAAAGTATATATAATTTCAGAGGATCTGACAATGAAGGGAAGTACTGGTCTTAAAGTCAGAATTCAAGCAGAGAAAAATAAATGTCACCAAAGATAATTAATGTAACAATAAGCTAAGTCAACTGTAGGTCTAAAATTTCAACTACCAAGACAAGTAAAAACTCATTACCTCCAGTATTATATTATAATTTTGAATTCTGAGCATTCAACCATCTCTTATTGAATATCAAAGCAATAGCAAATATTTAAATACAGTAATCAATTATTACTCTTTCAGATTCCAGATGATTTTCTACATCCCTACAGTTAGGAACAATACAATTCAGTCGTTAAGCTTTTGTGTGTGTCTGTGTAAATCAGATTCCAAGATTCCAATCCTGTTTCTGCAATTTGTTAGGTATCTGATCTTGAATATTACCTCACTTCTCTTAACTTCTCATTTTTCATCAGTAAATATAACAATCTCGCTCTCTACTTTAAAGGTTTGTTATAAGGATGGAAAGGAACAGTACTGTCTTTAATACTTTGCAGGGAGAGTGAACACAATAAAATGATCACTTAACTATCACTTTATTATCAGCAAGTTCCTCAACTATGTATAAGATGGTACTTGTCACCTCCCTTTCACAGTTTATCTACTAAGAGGTAAATCTGCAAATTAGAACCAAATCTGGCATCGAAAAACAAACAAACAAACAAACAAAATCCAGCAATAACAACAAACCCTAAGTTTAAAAAAAAAAAAAATACATGATACTACATAGGGGGATTTTATGCTTCTGACATTATTGTGCATTTGATCATTAACTTACAAAGTTTTAATTCATGTTTATCTTTTAAATACACAGAATAGAAGCTTCCCCGATGGTCCAGTGGTTAAGAATTCATCTTGCAATGTAGGTTCGATCCCTGGTCCAGGAAGGTCTCACATGCCGTGGAGCAACTAAGCCTGTGCACCACAACTTCCGAGCCTGAGCTCTAGAACCGGCACACCGCCAATTAATGAGCCCACGTGCCTTGAGCCTGTGCTCTCCAACAGTAGAAGCCACCACAATAAGAAGACCGCACACGCCAACTAGAGAGTAGCCCCTGCCCATTGCAGCTAGAGAAAGCCTGCATAGCAATGAAGATCCAGGGCAGCCATAAATAAATATTTTAAAACTACACAGAATAAAGTAACAAAATGGTAAATTAAAAATTCTGAAAATACTTTAAAAGGAACAGCACTCTAAAAAATACTTATTAACCATATTAATAGAAGTACATTTTAATACAAGCAAATCAGCACTAAAAAGTGAATTTATGTAGAAAAATAAGGGCACTGAAAGGCAAATTTGATGCTGGAGTATACAAAATAGTTAAATTATTTGCCATTTTTGCAGTTCACAGAGCATATAATCATCTTTCTAAATTTCTTTTCTATTTTTCCATGTCAGTAAAGGTAGACCTTTATGGAAAATACCTTTACAGAATTAAACAATTATGTTGCCCTAAAAACAGCTGTAAAATAATCTTTAAAAATACAAATTGTTTATTTCACTATGGCAATCGTTTTAGGATGGAGGTCCCAAATTCTTTCAGACTTACATTCAGACTATATATTTTTCTCAGAGGTTTTTGAGTGATCCCAAGTATGGGATTTTTCCAGTAAATATGATTTTCCTCTTTGATCAGCTCTGGAAGAACATGATAGAAAAACACAGGGCAATATGTGAATTAAATTCTTTTTCTTTTCTTCTTTTAGTCAAGTAGGCATTTTCCTCAAGCACAAATTAATGTAAATCAAGCACTGTTAGAACTCTGACCTTTGAAATTATACTTGCATAGTCAGATTTCCCTAACAAAGTGCATGTTTACAGTATCTTTTATTTAAATCAATATCCTTTATGCATGAGCAGAGAGAGGCAAAGAGAAAGGCCAACAGCAAATAAAGAGAACCCAGATGATTTAGCTCAGCAGAGTGGAATAATGAGCCAAGCCTTCCCCAGCGTCCAAGTCACTCTGTGATATTTAGCAAGGCACTTACAGAAGGGTATTAGCTCTTTCAGGTCATTAAGATGCCATTTTGTGCACTTCCATAGTCAACATACTCTCAGAGGCATCTAAGTTGCTATTGGGGGATGATGGCAGCACGGGGGGTGAATAAACTACATGATTAATTTATGGTTTGATTGCAATGTTAGTTAACGGGTAGACTTAATTTTCAGAGAGGAAGCAGTTATCAGATGTGTGTTGGATGGAAATGAACTGAAGCATTGAGTTGATGGTATGAAATGAAAAAAAAAAAATCTTTGTTGGTATTCCTCAAACAGAATGGGCTTTCCAGGTGATGCTAGTGGTAAAGAATCTGCCTGCCAATGAAGGAGATGTAAGAGATGCAGATGAGATCCCTGGGTTGGGAAGATCCCCTGGAGGAGGGCACAGCAACCCACTCCGGTATTCTTGCCTGGAGAATCCCATGGACAGAGGCAGCTGGCAGGCTGCAGTCCACAGGGTTGCACAGATTGTGACATGGCTGAAGTGACTTAGCACGCGTGCAATAGCATAGATAAAAAGATTCCTGAACTGTATCAACATATACTGCAAATCTTAGGGTACCACACACGAAGATGCTGTTGAAATATTAAATCCTTGTCAATTTTAATTACAAATTTAAAAAATTACACATGAACCACCTACAGTTTTAAAGGGAATCTTATAACCATTACTTTTGGCCTAATTTTATGTATGAAACTTTATAGTTTGAGTCAATTAAATCACAAATTTACCTCTATTAAACGGTGGAAACAGTGTCAGACTTTGTTTTTCTGGGCTCCAAGATCACTGCAGATGGTGACTGCAGCCATGAAATTAAAAGACGCTTACTCCTTGGAAGGAAAGTTATGACCAACCTAGATAGCATATTCAAAAGCAGAGACATTACTTTACCAACAAAGGTTCGCCTAGTCAAGGCTATGGTCTTTCCTGTGGTCATGTATGGATGTGAGAGCTGGACTGTGAAGAAGGCTGAGAGCCGAAGAATTGATGCTTTTGAACTGTGGTGTTGGAGAAGACTCTTGAGAGTCCCTTGGACTGCAAGAAGATCCAACCAGTCCATTCTGAAGGAGATCAATCCTGGAATTCTTTGGAAGGAATGATGCTAAAGCTGAAACTCCAGTATTTTGGCCACCTCATGCGAAGAGTTGACTCATTGGAGAAGACTCTGATGCTGGGAGGGATTGAGGGCAGGAGGAGAAGGGGACGACAGAGGATGAGATGGCTGGATGGCATCACTGACTCGATGGATGCGAGTCTGAGTGACCTCCGGGAGCTGGTGATGGACAGGGAGGCCTGGCGTGCTGCGGTTCATGGGGTCGCAAAGAGTCGGACACGACTGAGCGACTGATCTGATCTGATCTGATCTATGCTAATCTATCAAACAAAAGTCTGTGTTCTTCTACCAAGCAGATGCACTGATACATCAACCTGACTGCCCTTTTAGGAATGATGGGGCTTCTGGTGTCCGATATGCTCCACCAGTTTTTCCTAGTAAAACACTCTGGTGAGCCTAATTATCTGGCCAACAAATTATTGCTATTCATCAGCATATTTTTCATCTCTGCCATATATCTAATTAATAAGTCATTTGTATGGCCCAAGAAAAAATTTTTTGAATTTTTATAAGACTCATCTAGAATAAGGAATTTCTGTTTGCAAAGTGATATCAATGAGAGTATGAGAATATTAAGGGAAGCCCTTAATGCTATGCATTTTACATGAATAACTATAAACATATTATACTTGTTTATGGTGTATTGGAGATGAATGCATCTTAATGATGGTATACTAAGTGCAAGAGACAAATTTTCCTTCAATTATATGATAATTGAACTTATTCCTCAACAAGAAAATAAATCATAACAGTAAATACTTTCATCACCTTGACTGTATATCAGGCATGTTCTAAGCACTCTGGCTATATTAATTTATCTTCTCAGTCTAGTAGACTAGGTTCTATTATTATCTCCATTTTACAGATAAGAAAAGTGAAGCATTGAGAAGCTAAGTAATTTGTCTAATTCCACACAACTAGTAAAGAAGAGAGCAGGGAGTCAAACTCACATAGCACATCAAGTACAGGCTCCCAACCACTATTCCATGACCCTCTCAGCATCTCTATAGTTCTCTTGCAGATACACCTTGTGGATTTTTTATATCAACATGCTACAATTCAGTGCCTCTTCATTTTTCACATGATGGCACAGACAAGAAAAAAGATGACATTTGACCAGCAGATTGGAATCAAAGTTTAGGACTGCTTGTGGCCAGAAGTAACATTCCATGTATTTTTTTTTTTTCCCTTTCTGGCTATGCTTGGGATTAAAGAAATCAGTATTTCAGCACAATATCATGGAATTGTAGACACACAAGTGTTTCTTAGTGCAACAATTAAGAAGTGCTGACATAATTCTCTATAACTAGCTACTATAGATAGAATTGCTCAAGGCAGAGTCAGATTTTGAAACATTCCACTTAAACTGCAACCAATTTTAGAAATCAGATCAGATCAGATCAGATCAGTCGCTCAGTCGTGTCCGACTCTTTGCGACCCCATGAACTGCAGCACGCCAGGCCTCCCTATCCATCACCAGCTCTCGGAGGTCACCCAGACTCACATTCATCGAGTCAGCGATGCCATCCAGCCATCTCATCCTCTGTCGTCCCCTTCTCCTCCTGCCCTCAATCCCTCCCAGCATCAGAGTCTTCTCCAATGAGTCAACTCTTCGCATGAGGTGGCCAAAATACTGGAGTTTCAGCTTTAGCATCATTCCTTCCAAAGAAATCCCAGGGCTGATCTCCTTCAGAATGGACTGGTTGGATCTCCTTGCAGTCCAAGGGACTCTCAAGAGTCTTCTCCAACACCACAGTTCAAAAGCATCAATTCTTCGGCGCTCAGCCTTCTTCACAGTCCAACTCTCACATCCATACATGACCACAGGAAAGACCATAGCCTTGACTAGGCGAACCTTTGTTGGCAAAGTGATGTCTCTGCTTTTGAATATGCTATCTAGGTTGGCCATAACCTTCCTTCCAAGGAGTAAGCGTCTTTTAATTTCATGGCTGCAGTCACCATCTGCAGTGATTTTGGAGCCCAGAAAAATAAAGTCTGACACTGTTTCCACTGTTTCTCCATCTATTTCCCATGTAGTGATGGGACCAGATGCCATGATCTTCGTTTTCTGAATGTTGAGCTTTAAGCCAACCTTTTCACTCTCCACTTTCACTCTCATCAAGAGGCTTTTTAGTTCCTCTTCACTTTCTGCCATAAGGGTGGTGTCATCTGCATATCTGAGGTTATTGATATTTCTCCCAGCAATCTTGATTCCAGCTTGTGTTTCCTCCAGTCCAGCATTTCTCATGATGTACTCTGCATATAAGTTAAATTTTAGAAATAGGAACTAGCATACAAACGATGTGTGAAATCATCAAGAAGATGAGCTCATGAGTAGATAAATCAATTAGGTCATGGGTAGCTGTGTTATTTTGACTCAGAATATCATCTTAATTAAGCAACAAGCATATATGTGAATACCCAAAAAGTAGATACTGATTTACACAGATACACATTAAGTGTAAAGTAAATTCATTCTGGGCTTCCCTGGTGCTCAGATGGTAAAAAATCTGCCTATAATATAGGAGACCTGGGTTTGATCCATGGATCAGGGAAGATCACCTGGAGAAGGGAAAGGCTGCCCACTCCAGTATTCTTGCCTGGAGAATTCCATGGACAGAGAAGCATGGTGGGCCACAGTCCATGGGGTCGCAAAGAATCAGACATGACTGAGTGACTAACACTCACTCTAAGTTCACTTCCATTAAAACTTAACTGGGGACCCAAGGAGTTTTTCTATGAAATCAAGGATATTCTTCTGCATATAGACGATCTTTGATAAGTGTAGTACTAATGAGAGTGATCAACACGATCCAGTATAAACAATTTGCAGCACTGCAGGTGGATCACAGATGGCAGGGGAAGATCTTACATGTACACCTGCTGTGAATTTTTAAGTTACAAAGCATTTGTACATGGCATTATAGAAGATGCTAGAGAAATAGCACACAGTCTGGTTTTTCTGTCCCTCTTCCTGGAGCTTCCAGGTTAGCCTTTTAGGCACCTGTAAATCACTGCAGATGGTGATTGCAGCCATGAAATTCAAAGACGCTTACTCCTTGGAAGGAAAGTTATGACCAACCTAGATAGCATATTCAAAAGCAGAGACATTACTTTGCCAACAAAAGTCCATCTAGTCAAGGCTATGGTCTTTCCTGTGGTCATGTATGGATGTGAGAGCTGGACTGTGAAGAAGGCCGAGCGCCGAAGAATTGATGCTTTTGAAGTGTGGTGTTGGAGAAGACTCTTGAGAGTCCCTTGGACTGCAAGCAGATCCAACCAGTCCATTCTGAAGATCAGCCCTGGGATTTCTTTGGAAGGAATGATGCTAAAGCTGAAACTCCAGTACCTTGGCCACCTCATGTGAAGAGTTGACTCACTGGAAAAGACTCTGATGCTGGGAGGGATTGAGGGCAGGAGGAGAAGGGGACGACAGAGGATGAGATGGCTGGATGGCATCACTGACTCGATGGACGTGAGTCTCAGTGAACTCCGGGAATTGGTGATGGACAGGGAGGCCTGGTGTGCTGTGATTCATGGGGTTGCAAAGAGTCGGACATGACTGAGCAACTGAACTGAACTGAAGTGTTAAGAATGAAGCAAAAGTGTTACGCCAGTGCTCTTTTTATACTTAGTCTTTTTTTCATCCCTAATCCAGGAAAACTTTTACCAATGATCTATATTCTTCTTTAGAAGGGACTATTCACAAATATCCTGTTCCAAAGCATTGTCAGTACTCAGGTTGCTATTGTTCAGTCACTAAGTCATGTATGACTGTTCTGTGACCCCATGGACTATAACCAAGTTCCTCTGTCCATGGGATTTCCCAGACAAGAATACTGGAGTGGGTTACCATTTCCTTCTCTAGGCAATCTTCTTGGCCCAGGGATAGAATGCCCATCTCTTGCATTGGCAGGCAGATTTTTTTTTTTTTTTTACCACTGAGCCACCAGGGAAGCCCTAGTACCTAGATACCCTTGAACAATATCAGTATCTCTAATTTTCCATTGTTCTAGAAAGCCCATCTCCCAAAGGAAGCAGCATAGCACTTGAAGTTTCTTTTTTCTCTGAATAATACAATTCTATGTTCACCATTCTTAGAAAAATTAAGTCTCTGTTATGGAGGTAAATCTAACATTATAGGAATATTTCCTTCACTCCTTTATGCATTTAACATATATGAGCTTCTACTAAGAAGCAAGCCCTATATAAGATAATGGAAATGCAAAGATGCATGACACTGTTCAGTCCTCAAGGACCATGCAGTCTAATAGGAAGATACATGAAAAAAAACCAACATTATGAACAATGTGGTAGGTGCTGGTGGAAAGAAAATGCTGGGCTCGGTGAATGTGAGGGACTGGGCACAGGGATCCTAGCAACTTATACTGTTCACTTACAGTTGATGAGAAAGCTTCATGGAACAGGGCACATGTGAAGTGGGCCCTAATACATGAGGAGGGTTATTCAGGCAAGCAAGAATAGGAAAAGCATTCCAACAGAGGGATTAGCATACACAAAGAAAAAGTGCTGTGAAATGAAACGTGTGTTTAGGAAATGATCCACAGTTTATCAAAAATAGAACATTGATGTTGCTCAGTAGCATTCGACTCTTTATGACCTCATGGACTGCAGCACACCAAGCTTCCCTGTCCTTCACCATCTCCCAGAGTTTGCTCAAACCCATGTCCATCGAGTCAAAGATGCCATCCAATAATCTCATCCTCTGTCATCCCCTGCTCCTCCTGACCTCAATCTTTCCCAGCATCAGGATCTTTTCCAATGAATCAGCTCTCCGAATCAGGAGGCCAAATTACTGGAGCTTTAGCATCAGTTCTTCCAATGAATATTCCGGGTTGATTTCCTTTAGGGTTGACTGGTTTGATCTGCTTGCAGTCCAAGGGACTCTCAAGAGTCTTTTCCAGCACCACAGTTTGAAAGCATCAGTTCTTCAGTGCTCAGCCTTTTTTATGGTCCAACTCTCACAACTATACATGACTACTGGAAAAACCTTAGCTCAACTATACGGACTTCTGTCAGCAAAGTGATATCTCTACTTTTTAATATGCTGTAGGTTTGTCATAGCTTTTCTTCCAAGGAGCAAGAGAGAGTATTAATAGCCTCAGTAGGGAGGTCAGAGGTCCCCAGGTGGCAGGAAAAAATAAACAGCAAGAGGCAGGCATTTTTCCATTTTTTTTTCTTTTCTCTTCTAATCCTGTGTTGTCATGGCGACACCCGGTTCCACCATCTTAAACCTTGAGCTAACCACTGCATTTTTCCATATGGAAATGTTTTCTTAAGCTATGTTAATGAACTATGTATATGCTTAGAAAACTACCTTTCTTCAAGATTCATGTCAATTGTTTTATGGCCAAGGATGACTCACCCTGTGCCAAGCTATCTCAAAATGCTTGTTGTGGGTGAAAGGCTTGGTGAAACTCTCAGCTTTGAGGCATTTCCTTTCTCTAATTAGTAGCTTGCTAATAGGTATATAACTCCATGCTAAAAACTAGCAAGGGGGCATTCTTTCTGTCCCCTTCTGATATTTATGTCAGAAACTTTTTCTCTCTCTTTTATACTTTAATAAAACTTAAGATTACACAAAAGCTCTGAGTGATCAAACCTTGTCTCTGGCCCCAGACTGAATTCCTCTCCACCAGAGGCCAGGAATCACATCATTCATGGCTTGGCTCATAGCGGCAAACTTCCACAAGCATCTTTCAATTTCATGGCTGCAGTCACTGTCCTCAGTGATTTTGGAGCCCAAGAAAACAGACATATATATGAAGTGTTGGCATTGGAATGAGGCTTATACTCAGAAGGTGAACCAGAGAGACCCCAGAAGGAGTCAAAATTTGATATGTCTTCTCCTCCTCCCCAACCCCACACACAAAGGTGCCTTGCTTTTGCCCTCAGGGTACTATTCTCATTTAAAAATTTGCCATTATGAAATAGCCTTCTGTCTTCCTTCTATATGGAGTTAACTCTTACACATCATAGATACTAATTTTTCACTGAATTAACTACTAATCTTGGCAAATAATACTATCTCAACAACAGGATTCTACCTATTAATCCTAGATTTCTAGCCTAGTCCTGAATTGTTTAAATTCCATTGATGTTTTCTAGGAGTTTTATACCCTTGCTGTACTTGCAGCCAATATTAGGGACTTGTTAGCTTTCCCTCAGAAGCCAGTGATTTGGTTACATTCAGTTTCATCAAAAGTACATTATATTGGATAAATCTAAGAGTAGAAAAACACCAGCTCTGAAATATATAGGAAAGAAATAAAGAGTTTTAAAGTCTTAGGGATACCACAATTCCCTAAACTGATGCTGAACTTTCAGCTTCAAAACAGTAATTCTTAAGCTGTTCTACTACCTCTACAAGCTACTATGGGTGTTCTCTTTGAGAAAATAAAGTTTGTATTTCCTGAACTAGTCAAAGTGGTTTTCTGGGTCTCCTCTTTTATGAATGCAAGCATGTATAAACTTTAAAATTTATGTCGAGAAATTGTTGTAACAGTACACTTATTCAGATTCTTACATTAAACTCCTTTAAAAGAAAGAAAAAAAATGTATGGTTTCATTAAACTGTGCAGTGCACTGTAATTACGGGATTACTCAAGAGCTTTCTTCTAACAGCTGTAAGTCTTTAAAATTAATCCATATACACATACATGCACACCATCACACATACTTGTGTGTACACACACACGATGCCTGCTTATTAACGCCTCTTCCAGAAATGCATTTAATGAGAGTAAGAGCAGGGGGGATTTAAATCAATAAGAAGCAGAAAACTGAGGGAAAGATAATGACAGGAACATAGATGGCCCCCACCATTCTCACATTTTCCTCATATTTTCTGTGTATATGGAAATAAAAGGCAAATACTGAAAAATTCCTACCCATTGGAAAGTAGAAAGTGTTCCACCCAAGGTTGGAGACTTCCCTCATGGTCCAGTGGTTAAGAATTGCCCTGTTATGTAAGGGACATCAGTTTGACCCTGGTCTGGGAAGATCCCACATGCCAATGAGCAACTAAGCCCATGCACCACACCTACTGAAGCCTGCATGGTAGAGCCAACGTACCACAACGAGAGAAGCCACTGCAGCGAGCAGCCTGCACACCACCACGAGAGTAGCCCCTACTTGCTGCAACTAGAGAAATACTGCACACAGCAACAAACCCCAGCACAGCCAAAAATAAATAAATGAATTTTTTGTAAAGAGTTGAAAGCTTTGATGAATTTCTTCAAGAGGAAGTAGAGACAGGACTGCACTGAAAGAGACATAGAGACCTGCAAAAATTCAGCTTTTCTAGGAAACAAGGGTAGGAGATTTTAAAAAGATCCTATATAGTTTCACTTACACAGCATCAGAGTGCAGGGAGAGAAAGGAGACTGGGTAGAACAGATGGCCACAGCAAGCAGATTGTCAATGTTAATAGGGTTTCAAAGAGAAAAGCTAATTGATCAAATTTCCTCATAGAGTGAGCTGCTGAAAAAAGCTGATATCACCATGGTTGGCAGTGACATGACTAGCATATTTGATGACAAAATCAGATCATGTTGTAAAATCTCCTTCCTCTATATGACAAAAACCACAATCATGTAGTAATAAGTAATCATCATTGTCACTACTTTTTAGTTATCATTTAAAAGAATAGCATTTTATTTTTAGAATTTATATATTTATTACTGTTTAAGTGCAATAAAATGTTTTACTTATAAGCTAAAATTTTTACTTACCAATTAAAAATGTCATATCAGCAGTTCATTGATTTAAATTCTAAACAAAAACAAAACTCGATTGGCCACATAGAAAAGCAGAATTGACATAATTAATGATCTGCTTGTTAATTCTTATAATGACTATTTTAGTGCATAAATATGTAGTAGCAAGAGTCTGACACGACTGAGCAACTTCACTTTCACTTTCATGTAATCCTACCAGGATTAGAGACATAATCTGTATCCTAAGCAAGCATTATTACAGTTCCTACCACATAATGATAAAGAAAAGAAAAGTGATTTAACTTGATTTTATTATTGTTTTTAAAGTCTCTACAGAAGATGTGCCTCCTACTTACCTGCATTCTGAGCCTTGACAATTAGAGTGAACAGTACATTGGGTTTTGCATATTTACTTCAGTGTGGTCGGAGAAGGCAATGGCACCCCACTCCAGTACTCTTTTACTGGAAAATCCCATGGGCAGAGGAGCCTGGTAGGCTGCTGTCCATGGGGTCACTGAGGGTCGGACACGACTGAGCAACTTCACTTTCACTTTTCACTTTCATGCTTTGGAAAAGGAAATGGCAACCCACTCCAGTGTTCTTGCCTGGAGAACCAGGAAAGAGACGCTCCCGGGGGAGCCTGGTGGGCTGCCATCTATGGGGTCGCAGAGAGTCGGACACGACTGAAGTGACAGCAGCAGGTAGGAGACGAACTTAAGAAATCTACCCTGAATTCAGAAAAGAAAGACAAAAAGATAAAAATAGTGTCATGAAATGTGTTAGGTATGGAGGAAAGAGTCAGAGAATCCAACCTATATGAGATATCCCAGAATTAAAAAAAAAAAAAACTTAATTCCAAGGTTAGTAATAGATGAAATTAAAAAAAAAAAAAATGTTTGAGCCTAAAGAAAGACAAGTCTTTATCTAAAGGACTGGACAAAAATAAAATATAAATAATGAAAAGAGTTAATAGGGTAATATATCCTAGTTATGACTTATATTTCACAAAATCGAGGGGTAGAAGACGCTCAGCTACTATATAGGAAAGCAGATAATCTACAAAAGTAAAAGTCGCTCAGCCCTGTTCAACTCTTTGTGACCCCAAGAACTATACAGTTCATGGAATTCTCCAGGCCAGAATACTGGAGTGGGTCGTATTTCCCTTCTCCAGGGGATCTTTCCAACTCAGGGATCAAATCCAGATCTCCTGCATTGTAGGTGGATTGTAGCTGGCTTTACCAGCTGAGCCACCAGGGAAGCCCAGGAATACTGGAGCAGGTAGCTTATCCCTTCTCTAGCAGATCTTCCCAAGCCAGGAATTAAACTGAGGTCTCCTGCATTGCAGGCAGATTCTTTACCAGCTGTGTTACCAGGGAAGCTCAAAAGAACAAAATTCAAATTGAATCTAGATATCTCCTTCCCAACACTAACTCCAGAAGGCAATCAAGCAATGTTTATTGAGTTCTGAAAAGTAAACAACAATAATAAAAAATTTAACCCAAGATTTATTTTTCCATTCTTGATTCTTTTCATGTAAAAAAGTTATAAAGACCTTTTTAGTTAGGTGCTTAAAAAATATGCATCTGTCCATGTATCCATTCTGAAAACTATTTGATATTTTAAGTTAAAAAATAGGCCCAATATGTATAAATGTGATGGTAATAAACACAAATATATCAAATAAAATGATTAATATAAGTAGATTATGTTTCCTATTAAAAGGCAAAGGTGGCCAGTCTAGGTTAAACAAAAATTTTAAATATATGTAACCCAGATGTCAGGTGAGATCATATGTTCTATGAGATTAAAAGAAATACTCATTGTATCACCTCACAATTTACAGGAAGATCAATGTTCTGAGTTGGTATGTTCTTGTAGCTTTTGCTGGAGTCAAGGTCTTTAACTTCTAAATGCTAAATCTCACTTGCATCTAACCTCCTATCTCTCCAGCCTTTACTCCTGCCTCCCTCCTGGGTTTTCCCCATGTCCAGCTCTCTAGATAAGCAATGGTGTTGGTTGCAGACATCACTGAAGCTTTGAGACCACGGCAGGGCCCCAACACATCTGTTTTATTGCATAGTCTTTTGTTCACAAGACACCTTGCATGTCACAAGGTCCCTCAGATTTCCAAGAACTCCTCACTGTTATACTTACAAAAAACTCAGCTATCCTCCCTACATTAAACAGGGCAATCTATCTAGTTTTTGAACCACAGATAGTCTTCCATCCTGCCTTTGCTTTTACAAACTCTATTAATATCACTATTCAAATAGTTCTTTTACTCTAGGTCTCACCTTTTAGCAATCCAGAAGAATAGGCTTTGAAATTTCACTATTCATTTTGACTGTTCTATAAGCCTATGCAAATGCAAGGGAGTCAGAGATTTTGCTTTCCTCCCTGAATATGAATTAGTCCATCACCTGTTCCCATATCCTCCCTTAGTTCCTAAAGACAGATGCTGTTTTAGTCTATTTGGATTTTAAATTAACAATTTTCCTCTAATATAAAAACACTTTTCATATGAGAAGCATCTAAGATAAAATTAGGAAAAAGAGCCAAAATAAAAGAGGGAACACAGGATTATAAGAAAATGCAAATAAACAGAAAGCAGTGATATAAACAGCCTACAAAACAAGTTCAAGGACAAATATTAAATGAGATAGAAATTCACTATTTTATATTGCTAAGAGACATGGTTCTCAACAAATATACAATGATCATTTACATTTATATGTCCCTTAATAAAATAGCAACATAAATGAAGTGTCAGAAATATAAGAAATTTATAAATATAAACATTTATACTTTTCTCTGGCTTTTTAAAATATAAAAATTATTGATAATGTGTTCCAACCCACAAGGGATGAATAGGAATCAAAATAACAAACAAAAATAACTGTTAATAATAAATTAAGAAGCAGTAGGTGAAAGCAAAGGAAAAATACAGAATTTGGAATATAGAACTAGCAATAATAATTCTACCCAAAGTGAACTCGCTCAGTCGTGTCTGACTCTTTGCAATCCCATGGACTGTAGCCCATCAGGCTCCTCCATCTATGGAATTTTCTAGGCAAGAGTACTGGAGTGGGTTGCCATTTCCTTCTCCAGGAGATCTTCCTGACCCAGGGTCCCAGGGATCAAACCTGGGCCTCCCACATTGCAGGCAGATGCTTTATTGTCTGAGCCATCAGGGAATCCCAACAGGTATAATAAGCAGGGTGACAATATACAGCCTTGACATACTCCTTTCCCAATGTGGAACCATCTATTGTTCCAGTTCTAACTGTTGCTTCTTGACCTGCATACAGATTTCTCAGGAGGAAGGTGAGGTGGTATCTTGAAGAATTTTCCACCGTTTGTTGTGATCTACACAGTCAATAAAACAGAAGTAGACATTTTTCTGGAACTCTCTTGCATTTTTGATGATCCAATGGATGCTGGCAATTTGATCTCTGGTTCCTCTGCCTTTCTAAATCCAGTTTGAACACCTGGAAGTTCACAGTTCACGAACTGTTGAAGCCTGGCTTGGAGGATTTTGAGCCTTACTTTGCTATCGTGTGAGATGAGTGCGATTGTGTGGTAGTTTGAACATTATTTGGCATTGCCTTTCTTTGGGATTGGAATGAAAACTGACTTTTCCACTGCTGATTTTGGATGTTATTAAAGATAGAATACAATAGTATTAAATTTAAAAATTTTTAGTTAACCCAAAATTTCAGACTCAAAATCAGTAAACAAATGATAAACTTTATAGAAATATTGGCAACAAATAGACAGTAATGCTCATAACCTACACAGCTTTTTATGAATGTGTGAACACATATATACACAGTTCAAAAGAGGGGCGAGATCATTTAAGGACGTTAAGAGGGTGACTATAAGAGCAGAATTAAAAAAAATAAATATACCAAAATAATCAGCCTCACAACTAGTCAAAGTGAAATGTTACAACACAATCAAATTCAATCACCAATTTACCAAGCTGATCAAGTCTTTATTTATGTTTTTATGTTGTTTTGTTGTGAGACAAATTCTAGTGCTGGCACAGCTATTGGGGAACGCCTATTGTCTTATGCTGCTCTGGGATTGTCAATAGTAAAAACTATCTAGAGAAATTTTCTCATTATTAAAAGTCTTATCTAAATGTAAGGCCAGAAACTATAAAACTCTTAGAGGAAAGTATAGGCAGAGCACTCCTTGACATAAAGTGCAGCAAGATCCTCTTTGACCCACCATCTAGAGTAGTGGAAATAAAAACAAAAATTAACAAATGGGAGCTAATTAAACTTAAAAGTGTTTGCATGACAAAGAAACTATAAACAAGATGAAAAGACAACCCTCAGAATGGGAGAAAAATAATTGCAAATGAGCCAAATGACAAAGGATTAATCTCTAAAATCTATAAGCAGTTCATATAGTTCAATATCAGAAAAACAAACAATCCAGTCAAAAAATGGACAGAAGACCTAAACAGTCATTTCTCCACAGAAGACATACAGATGGCCAATAAACATTGGAAAAGGTGTTCAACATTGCCAGTATTAGAGAAATGCAAATCAAAAATACAATGCAGTATGTCTCACACCAGTCAGAATGGCCATCGTCAAAAAATCTACAAACAATAAACGCTGAAGGGGATGTGAAGAAACAGGAATCCTTTTGCACTAGTGGTGGGAATGTAAACTGGTATAGCCATGTGGAGTACAGCATGGAGTTTCCTTAAAAAATTAGGAATAAAACTACCATATGACCCAGCAATCCCACTACTGGGCATATACCCTGAGAAAACTATACTTGAAAAAGATGTATGTACCTCAAAGAAAGGAAATGCCAAAGAATGTTCAAACTACTGCACAATTGCACTCATTTCACACTCTAGCAAAGTAATGCTCAAAATTCTCCAAGCTAGGCTTCAAAACTACATGAACCAAGAGCTTCCAGATATTCAAGCTGGATTTAGAGAAGGCAGAGGAACCAGAGATTAAATTGCCAACATCGGCACCACTGACTCAATAAATATGAGTTTGAGGAAGCTCCAAGAGATGGTGAAGGTTGGATCATAGAAAAAGCAGAGAATTCCAGAAAAACATCTACTTCTGCTTCATTGATTAGAATAAAGCCTTTGACCGTGTGGATCACAACAACCTGAAAAATTCTTAAAGAGATGGGAATAACAAACCATCTTACCTGCCTCTGTGAAACCTGTATCTAGGTCAAGAAGCAGCAGTCAGAACTGGACATGGAGCAACGGATTGGTTCCAAAACGGGAAAGAAGTTATGTCAAGGCTGTAAATTGTCACCCTGCTTATTTAACTTATATGCAGAGTATGTCATGCAAAACGCTGGGCTGGAGGAAGCCAAGCTGGAATCAAGATAGCTAGGAGAAATATCAATAACCTCAGATATGCAGATGACACCACCCTTGTTGCAGAAAGCAAAAAGGGACTAAAGAGCCTCTTGATGAAGGTGAAAGAGGAGAGTGAAAAAGCTGGCTTAAAATTCAACTTTCAAAAAATGAAGATTATGGCATCCAGTCCCATCACTTCATGGCAAATAGTTGGAGAAACAATGGAAACAGGGACAGACTTTATTTTCCTGGGCGCCAAGATCACTGCAGATAGTGACTGCAGACATGAAATTAAGACACTTGCTCCTTGTAAGAAAAGCTATGACCAACCTGGACAGCATATTAGAAAGCAGAGACATTACTTTGCCAATAAAGGTCCATCTGGTCAAAGCAATGTTTTTTCTACTAGTCATGTATGGATGTGAGAGTTGGACTATAATAAGTGGAAATTCAAGCTTCTCTGTTAGGAAAGATCAAAAAAGAAATAAAATTTAAGGAATAAGGATGTCACAATTGGACTATAAAGAAAGCTGAACACCAAAGAATTGATGCTTTTGAACTGTGGTGTTGGAGAAGACTCCTGAGAGTCTGCTGGACTTCAAGGAGAACTAACCAGTCCCTCCTAAAGGAAATCAGTCCTGAATATTCATTGGAAGGACTGGTACTAAAGCTAAAACTCCAATACTTTGGCCACCTGATGGGAAGAAATTGACTCATTGGAAAAGACCCTGTTGCTGGGAAAGATTGAAGACAGGAGAAGGGAATGACAGAGCATGGTTGGACGACACCACCAACTCAATGGACTTGAGTTTGAGGAAGCTCTGGGAGATGGTGAAGGACAGGAAAGCCTGGCATGCTGCGCTCCATGGGTCACAAAGTGTCGGACACGACTGAGCAACTGAACAACAACCTCAGTATTCATTGAGCACTATTCACAATAGCCAGGACATAGAAGCGATCTATATGTCAAAGAAGTTGTGGTACATATATTCAATGGACCAGCCATAAAAGGAACAAATTTGAGTCAGTTGAACCTAGAGCCTGTTATATAGAGCGAAATAAGTCAGAAAGAGAAAAACAAATGTCATATATTAATACATATGCAAGGACTCTATAAAAATAGTACTGATGAATCTGTTTGCAGGGCAGGAATAGAGGTGCAAATGGAAGGAACAGACTTGTGGACACAGTGGGGGAGGGAGTGGATGGAATGAATGAAGAATAACACTGAAACAATCACCCTGCCAATTATAACTAATTTCCTTTGTTTCTCGGCAGAAACCAGCACAATGCTGTAAAGCAGTGTTCCTCTAATTAAAAAGAAAAGAAACATATCCATTACCATGTGTAAAAGAGAGCTAGTTGGAAGGTTGCCATATAACACAGTAAGTTCAGCCTGTGACAACCTAAAAGGGTGGAATGGGAATGTGGCAAGAAGGTTCAAGAGAGAGGGGATCTATGTATACTTATGGCTGTTTCACACTGTCACATGGTAGAAACCAACACAACAAATCTCCCAATTAAAAATAAATGTTAAAAAATTAATATAAAAAGGCAAATTTTCCCCATACATTTTGAGTCAGTAGTTACATTTTAAAAATACAAGTAATTAAATATGAAAGAATTATTAGAAGCAGTCTAAATTAATCAAAAACATGGGATTGTGTGAGTAAATGATGACGATAGGCAAATACAAAATTTATAATATAGAAGGATATTATGCTGTGCTGTCACAGACTGTGTGTCAGACTCTGCAACCCCATGGAGTGACCTGCTAGGCTCGTCTATCCAGGGGAATTCCCAGGCAAGAACACTGGAGCGGGTTGCCATTTCCTTTTCCAGGGATCTTCCCAATTCAGGGATCAAACCCTCACCTCTTAATGTCTCCTGCATTGGCAGGCTGGTTATTTACCACTAGTGCCATCTTGGAAGCCCTAGAAGGATATTGATTAGTGATATAAGAAAATGTTCAAGGCTCATTGAACACTGAAAAAATATAGATTGATCCAATTCTGTTGGAGGAAAAACAGTCGTATAGAAAGGGCAGGACAGTGGGAATGAGTGTCTCTGGAGAGGAAGAATATTTTATTACTGACATTCTTTGGGATTTGGGGCAAATAGTGTTAATAGAAAGCAGATTCACTAAAGGTTTTGCTTTTGCTCTTAAATTCTCCCCAGACAATGAATCCCTGATAGCCTGAACCGTGGGCAGCCTCCCCCATGAGTCCCTACCTGGGCATGGTTCTGAAAATGTATTCATATGACTAACAGCAGGAAGGCTTATAACGTAACAGAGTTTTAAAATGAACATGAGTTTATTTTTTAACAAAAGAAGTATCTGTATTAAAATATTTTAGGATAGGCAGTAAGTTATTACTACTAAATTATTACAGAGATGCATAAAAAATGAGAATTCATAAAGACACTTTTCTTCCCATATCCAAAGTTTGGGACAAGACCTGCTTGATGAGTGAAATGGTACCTTCTGATTCAGCCCTAGTTCCTCCTGAAGGAAAGTTACACAGTTCAAAATAGCCTGGAGTTAAAACTCCCCTCCAGATCCTCCCCACCATTGTATGCAAAACAAAGAAATTTCTCACCCACAGAAAAAAATGGACATTAAGGTTGATTATTACCAACTCCCAGCCGGTCCCAACCTCTGGCCAATCTCCAGAATTCCTTGCTCCCGCCGTTTAAGAGATACAATAGCCAGGACATGGAAACAGCCTAGATGTCCATCAGGAGATGAATGGATAAGAAAGCTGTGGTACATATACACAATGGAATATTACTAAGCCATTAAAAAGAATGCATTTGAATCAGTTCTAATGAGGTGGATGAAACTGGAGCCTATTATACAGAGTGAGGTAAGTCAGAAAGAAAAACACCAATACAGTATACTAACTGTTTGCATATATACACGTATGTGAAGTGAAGTTGCTCAGTCATGTCCAGAGTCTTTGAGACCTCATGGACTGTAGCCTACCAGGCTTCTCTGTTCATGGGGTTTTCCAGGCAAGAGTTCTGGAGTGGTTTGCCATTTCCTTCTCCAGGGGATCTTCCCATCCCAGGGATCGAACCCAGGTTTCCTATGTTGTAGGCAGATGCTTTACCGTCTGAGCCACCAGGGAAGATCCACTAACACATATATATGGAACTTAGAAAGATGGTAACAATGACCCCAAACGCGAGACAGCAAAAGAGACACAGGTGTAAAGAGCAGTCTTTTGGACTCTGTGGGAGAAGACAAGGGTGGGATGATTTGAGAGGGTAGTGTTGAAACATGTACATTATCATAATGTGGAGTAGATCACAGATCCAGGTTCCATGCATGAGACAGGGTGCTCAGGGCTGGTGCACTAGGATGACCCTGAGGGATGGTATGGGGAGGGAAGTGGATGCGGGGTTCAGGATGGGGAACACATGTACACCATACACCCATGGCTGATTCATGTCAATGTTTGTCAAAAACCACTACAATATTGTAAAGTAATTAGCCTCTAATTAAAATAAATAAACTAAAATTTTTTAAAGCCCTGAGAAAAAGAGATAACTAATCTGAACAACTTTGAAGAAGAACAGGCCCCCTTAAGACAGTAGATTTCCACATATATGCCTATATATATTTACTCTTTTCTTGGGTTAGTGCAGCAGCTCACTAATCTGACTGCTGCCCCTTCTAGCCTCATTAAAGGTGATCTGTTCCTGTAAAGTGCTGGTCTTGTTCTCTTTCCGAACCTCACCTTCTCTGACTCCCTTACCCTACACCTCCTACTCCCTTCTCTCCCTTCCTCATAGTATATCCAGTTCTACTCTAGTCCACCCCAGAACTTGCGTGATTCTTCGCAAAACTACTTACCATGCTTATTCTTACCTCCAATGTTTACTACCAGCAATGTTATCCTAAAGTCAAAGAGCCTATTTTTGCAGAGCAACAGGACTGACAGCAGAGGAGAGGGAAATTTAAAGAAGTGGAGTGGAATGGAACTAAATTGCCAAAGACAATGCTTTAGCATCTTTATCCCACTGTTGATCTATTGAGCTGTATTGATGAACATAGCCTTGGAGCTTGTTTTTTATTCGCTATATGGTTCCTGCTGTCTTTCTTTTGAGGCACAAGTAAACCTGGGTTTGATGTACAGTAACTTCTCAAATTATAAAGATTATACTCTTGAAGAAAAAGTACGATTGCTAAGAAGGTAAATGTGTTAGAAACTTCCAAAGCTAGCCTCATTTATGAACATTAAAACTCTACTCTATGGTGTCAAAAATCTATTGAGGAAAACCTACCTGTCACATTAGAATCTACAAAGGGAGAACTTCTCCTGTCTTTCCTGTTATATACACAGTGATTTTTTTAGAAGTTTGTTAACAACTCCTTGTTTGTTATTATCTTGCTGTTTAAGTTTTGGGGCTGGCTTCCTCCAGGAAGGGTCTTTGTAAGGCTCAGCAAAACCCGTACACCTCAGCAGACACTTACCCAGCTTGACCAAAGCTTGGAGACTCAACCCTACCTCTTGCACTTGCCCATATAGGGTAGAGGATATAAGAACACTTTTTAAAGAACCTATCTGGGAAAAGAATGTGAAAAAAGAATAGATTTACATCTACTGTATAACTGAATAGCTTTGCTGTACACTTGAAATTAATACAATATTATAAATCAACTATATTTCAATAAAAATTAAAAAAAGAACACCTATGCCATGTTTAGAGAGCTGAAGGAAAGTGGATGAATGCAAAAAAGTGAGGGGATTTTAATAATAAAGTCTTGCTTCTTCTCAGTCCCCAACCAAACCCACCTGTCCACATCTTGCCTAACTAGGATATAAAATTCAGAGTATTAATTAATCTATTCTAAATTTCTTTTAAAAGTCTTTCTAAAATATTGTTACTTCTTCACTATACCTACAAGATAGGTATACATTTGCCTTAATCGTTCCCTCTTGTCTTTTTAAAATATACACTGCAAATATTTAGTTCTTGACTCTTCCTAATGAAGACAAAGCAAGCCAGTGTTCTGGGAAGAAACCTTTATCTTTCACTTCAGAATGTATTTTGGTTCTCCCGTTTGAATATGAATAATCTGGAAATTCACTTCAAACTGAAGCTCTGTAGCTGAGAACCACAGCCCGGGGGAACTAGTCTTGGATCCACGACTGAGTAACCTCTGTAAGTGATTCCCCCTTTCTGTCCTCCTTTGTTCTTAGGGAAAGCAAAGAACAAGATCAGAAACTGAAATCTAGGGCTCCTCACAGCATAGCAAATCAAAGTGTCTCCGAGTTCCTCCTTAAATAGTAAAGTCCTGCTGTGAAGAATTGCTGTCTAGATCCCACAGCACAGCTTCGTCTTATAACTCACTCCAAACTGGAAATAGCTCTTCTCAAGGGCTCATAGGGAAATCAGCTGTAAGCAGACTCGCACTGTCTCGTTGACAAGCATTAAATGTGGCATCTTCAACCTCTTCTGTAGGAAGGAAAGCTACATGGGATGTCAGATCAGATCAGATCAGTCGCTCAGTCGTGTCCGACTCTTTGCGACCCCATGAACCGCAGCACGCCAGGCCTCCCTGTCCATCACCAGCTCCCGGAGGTCACTCAGACTCGCATCCATCGAGTCAGTGATGCCATCCAGCCATCTCATCCTCTGTCGTCCCCTTCTCCTCCTGCCCTCAATCCCTCCCAGCATCAGAGTCTTCTCCAATGAGTCAACTCTTCGCATGAGGTGGCCAAAATACTGGAGTTTCAGCTTTAGCATCATTCCTTCTAAAGAAATTCCAGGATTGATCTCCTTCAGAATGGACTGGTTGGATCTTCTTGCAGTCCAAGGGACTCTCAAGAGTCTTCTCCAACACCACAGTTCAAAAGCATCAATTCTTCGGCGTTCAGCCTTCCTCACAGTCCAGCTCTCACATCCATACATGACCACAGGAAAGACCATAGCCTTGACTAGGCGAACCTTTGTTGGCAAAGTCATGTCTCTGCTTTTGAATATGCTATCTAGGTTGGTCATAACTTTCCTTCCAAGGAGTAAGCGTCTTTTAATTTCATGGCTGCAGTCACCATCTGCAGTGATTTTGGAGCCCAGAAAAACAAAGTCTGACACTGTTTCCACTGTTTCCCCATCTATTTCCCATGCAGTGATGGGACCAGATGCCATGATCTTCGTTTTCTGAATGTTGAGCTTTAAGCCAAACTTTTCACTCTCCACTTTCACTTTCATCAAGAGGCTTTTTAGCCCCTCTTCACTTTCTGCCATAAGAGTGGTGTCATCTGCATGGGATGTAAAACAAATAAAAACCCAAGAGGAACCCAACTAAGTCATTAAGACTGTTCTGAAAGAGATGGCATGCTCCACTCCTTCATTCCCAGCCTTTTCTCTCCAGCCACTTCAAACCAGGTTGCCACTTTCTTTCTGGCAGAATCAGGGAGAGCAGCTGAGTGTGTTGAGATCTGAGGCTCCAGATGTAGACAGAATTTGGGGAGCTGGCTGTCGCTATTTGGACAGGACTCACAATGAGAGGGGCCCAGGGCCCTCTCTGAGAATTGCGGGCACATTTCCAGGCAATTAGTGATTGCGCTTAAAGACCAAAACATCCGAGCAACTCAATTGGAGCCTTTTTCTGTGTGTGTGATCCCTCTCGGTTGATTAATGAGTGAATATGCCCTCATTTATCCTCTTTGAGGACACAGCTGTTGGGAGCTCGCACGCAGGCACATCCTGTCTCAGCAAAGTGCTCTGCTTTCCTTTCCGCTGCTTCTCCGTTCCAGTCCTAAAATGGCATCTCCGGTGGACAGCCTGATGCTTAACTTCCAAAATCATGAGACAGCAAGGTTGAAGGACTCCATTTTAACTCTTATTTTGCTTAATGTCACCCCAATGTTGGAAACATTCCAAACGTACACTTTTCCAAAGGGCAGCTTTGTTTCTAAGTAACACGCCCCTTTAACAAGATACAGTTTTCTTTGGCTGCTCTTTCAAACCCCCTTCCCAGGCCTCATGCCTGTGGTCACTTGTCTTTGGATGTCTTACAAATGGCCTCCTGACTGAGGTGTTTGGGAGAGGATCTCCTGAGTCACTATGTATTAACGTTGGGTTAAATACAATAAATTAGATATTTTAAATTAAAATGAGTGTTTCTTTTTAAAATGTGTATACCCAACAAGGTGAAGTGTTTCCAATATAAGGTCAAATTTAGTTACAGGTGTGATGGAAACTCTTACATCCTTTACGGAAAGGTCTGTGGTGTTAAATAAGAAAGTTTATCCTTGGACTTGAACGTGCTTTGTTTGTAGTTTGTATTAATGGCTATTTCTTAAAAGATATTTCTTAAAATAGCAAACTGTAAAAAGACATAGTCTCTAGATACTGCAATGATTAGCTGATTGGATCCTTCTATCACCCATCAATTGCTCATTTCAAATGGCCTAACATTCACTGAATTTTATCTATGGGTTTGTTTTTGTTTTTTTAATATTTTCAAAAAACAAGAACATTGTGACTCATCTTGAGATTGTAATACTCAGCCCCAAAAGTACTTATCCAGGGCTGATTTTTTTTTTTTTTAAAGTACTCTTAGAACAGAGATGTTGCCATTCCTCTAAATAATGTTCTTATATGCCACAAAAGATTAGAAAATAGCTATGAAAAAAACAGAATTGCCACTCATATATTGGGTCTAATATGTACTACATCACATTACATTCCAAACCTGATTTGCTAGGCAATGTGGATTCTCAAAAGAAAAGCCAATGAAAGGAGATTAATAAAGCAAAATATTCTGTTACCTTTTTAGAAAGAAATACCCAGAGTTAATCATTCTTATTACTTACAATCCACAAGGTAGGTATAAGAGGAAATTTCTGTAAGATTTTTCAAAGCAGCTATTAAAGGGAAAGTAAATATAAAATGAATTTTTAAATGCAATATTAAAAGTGTAAAGAATGCCATTTTGTCAAAATTTCTGTTGTCTTTTGTGATTTTCTGTTATTGCTTCCCTTTCAATGCTTTCAGGACCTAGCCTTCACCAGTTTCTAATTTGAAACCTGAAATCAAGAGGTCTATATGTAAACAAGTAAAGACAAACACACAGATTAGGGAAGAATACAGAAAGGAGTACAACTGGACTGTCTGCTGTCACCCTGTGGTTTAACATATACGCTGAGTACATCATGAGAAATGCTGGGCTGGATGAGCTCCAAGCTGGAATCAAAATAGTCAGGACAAACATGAACAACCTCAGATATGCAGATGATACCTCTCTAACAGCAGAAAACAATGGGGAACCAAAGAGCCTTTTGATGAGGGCGAAGGAGAGCAAAGAGCTGGCTTAAAACTAAGCATTTAAAAAAACTAAGATCATGGCATCTGGCCCCATTACTTCATGGGAAAAAGAAAGGAAAAAGATGGAAGCAGAGACAGATTTCCTCTTCTTGGACTCTAAAATCACAGTGGCCGGTGACTGCAGCCATGAAATCAGAAGACGGTTGCTTCTTGGCAGGAAAGCTATGACAAACCTAGACAGTGTGTTGAAAAGCAGAGACACTACTCTGCTGACTAAAGTCCATATAGTCAAGGCTATGGTCTTCCCAGTGTTCACGTACAGTTGTGAGAGCTGGACCATAAAGAAGGCAGAGAGCCAAAGAATTGATGCTTTCGAACTGTGGTACTGGAGAAGACTCTTGCAAGTCCCTTGGACAGCAAGGAGATCAAACTGGTCAACCCTGAATATGCACTGCAAGGACTGATGCTGAAGCTCCAGTATTTTGGTCATCTGATATGAACAGCTGACTCATTGGAAAAGTCCCTGATGCTGGGAAAGATTGAAGGCAGAAGAATTAGAAGGCATCAGAGGATGAGATGGCTGGATGGCATTATAAGTTTTGGGAGATGGTGAGGGACAGGGAGGTCTGCAGTCCATGGGATCACAAAGTCAGACACAACTGGGCGACTGAACAACAATGAAAGGAATTATAAGACACCTAAAAAAGTGTACTATTTCATTTCTCCAAGTGTGTCCATGTATCAACAGTATCAGTACCACCTGGGAACTTAGATCAGATCAGATCAGTCGCTCAGTCGTGTCCAACTCTTTGCGACCCCATGAACTGCAGCACGCCAGGCCTCCCTATCCATTACCAGTTCCCGGAGGTCATTCAGACTCACATTCATCGAGTCAGTGATGCCATCCAGCCATCTCATCCTCTGTCGTCCCCTTCTCCTCCTGCCCTCAATCCCTCCCAGCATCAGAGTCTTCTCCAATGAGTCAACTCTTCGCATGAGGTGGCCAAAATACTGGAGCTTCAGCTTTAGCATCATTCCTTCTAAAGAAATCCCAGGGCTGATCTCCTTCAGAATGGACCGGTTGGATCTCCTTGCAGTCCAAGGGACTCTCAAGAGTCTTTATCAACACCACAGTTCAAAAGCATCAATTCTTCGGCGCTTAGCCTTCTGATAGGAAGGCAAATTCTTGGGCAATACCTAGGAGAATGAGTCAGAAACCTTGGGAATAGGGCTTAATGATTGGTGTTTTAACAAGTATTCCACAAGCGTGCTGATATTTGAGAATCACTTATCTACATGAAATGCCTGAAGTTCTTCCAGTGAAGAATGAAGTATGCCCTAGATTCTAGACTTGTTCACTAAAATGTGATGGCAGTGACCAGAAATAAAGTTAAAGAACTGGATTTGGTTAGAGAAGCAGTATGTATGTATGTGCTTAGTCTCTCAGTCATGTCCAACTCTTTGCCACCCCATAGACTGTAGCCTGCCAGATTTCTATGTCCATGGGGGTTCTCCAGGCAAGAATACTGGAGTGGGTTGGCATGCATAATTTTATCTCCAAAAAATGTTCACTTGCAGCATTTGACCAATAGCAGTGCTATTACCTGGGATGTTATATTGCAGAGCAATTTCACTAAACCAAAAATTTACCCTCCAACACTAAAAGAAGGCAATGGCACCCCACTCTTGCCTGGAAAATCCCATGGACAGAGGAGCCTGGTGGGCTGCAGTCCATGGGGTCACTAAGAGTCAGACACGACTGAGCAACTTCTCTTTCACTTTTCACTTTCATGCATTGGAGAAGGAAATGGCAACCCACTCCAGTGTTCTTGCCTGGAGAATCCCAGGGACGGGGAGCCTGGTGGGCTGCCATCTATGGGGCTGCACAGAGTTGGACACGACTGAGGCAACTTAGGAGCAGCAGCAACACTAAATGGCTGATGCTCATTAAGCATATACTATAGTTCAATTCAGTCGCTCAGCTGTATCCCACTCTTTGCAACTCTGTGGACTGCAGCACTCCAGGCCTCCCTGTCCTTCACCAACTCCCGGAGTTTACTCAAACTGATGTCCATTGAGTCGGCGATGCCATCCAGCCATCTCATCCTCTGTCGTCCCCTTCCCCTCCTCCCCCCAATCTTTCCCAGCATCAGAGTCTTTTCAAATGAGTCAGCTCTTTGAATCAGGTGACCAAAGTATTGGAGTTTCAGCTTCAACATCAGTCCTTCCAATGAACACCCAGGGCTGATCTCCTTTACAATGGACTGGTTGGATCTCCTTGCAGTCCAAGGGACTCTCAAGAGTCTTCTCCAACACCACAGTTCAAAAGCATCAGTTCTTTGGCACTCATCTTTCTTTATAGTCCAACTCTCACATCCATACGTGACCACTGGAAAAACCATAGCCTTGACTAGATGGACCTTTGTTGGTAAAGTAATGTCTCTGCTTTTCAATATGCTGTCTAGGTTGGTCATAACTCTCCTTCCAAGGAGTATACTATAAGCCAGGCATAATTCTAAGTGTGTTCCATTTATGAAATCATTTTATCTTCACAGTCACCTTAACATTTCCCATTTTACAAATGAGAAAACTGAGTCCCAGAGAGAATAATTTGTATACAGTTTCATAGCCAGTAAAGTGGATGGCCATTTTCCCTGGAATATATTTTCTTGTCTAATCAATATATTTTCTTTATGTTTCATCATAAAATTATGATGAAAAAATAAAATATACATGTAAAGTTCACCCTTGCTAGTATAGTCTCTGGTTTTCTAACATGAAAAAAGTCCTGCATACAACTGCTCAAGTGTAATTAGGTAACAATCATGATAATAACTATAGAACAAACCAGATAAAACTCAGCCTGGCATACACAAGATATATGCAGTCTTTCTCGACATGCCTGACTAGTTGGAACCCACAGATCTAACCTCAGCCCTGATGAGAAAGTCAGCCTTCATATATCACCCTTAAAGTTCAGTTTCAGGCCCAGCAGACAGAATTTGTCTGGACAGCTGCTTTTCAGAAAGTTATGAGCCATTTCTGCCACCAAAGGGTCTGTAGAAAAGGAAAGAGCATCAAAGAAGAGAGATTTGTGAGTGGATTCAGAACACTTATGTTTGCAAATTCCCCAGAGCAAATGGAGGCTCATTTCTGCTTTTCTCGCTTTTTCCTTCAAAATTATAGTCATTTAAATTTTGTAATTTCTTACCCACATACTTATAACTTATATTTAATAACTCATTTTACATTTGGAATTATAATACTAAATCAGTAAAATAAGTATTTTCTTCTTCAGTGGTCAAAAACTCATAATGATAATAAAACATGATAGAAAATTAATTTTGCTTCTTCCCAAGTTCCCTTACCATTAATCTCTGTAGTCTCTTAAATAATTAAGTATTAGAGAGCTATAATATGTATTTTTTTTGAGCAGCTATTTTCTAAGCATCACTAACATTCTACTTACTCACTTCCCCTCCTATCAAAGAGTCTTATACTCCACCAATATGTGTTCATCTTTTCTAGCCATGTATTTTATTTCTGGAGTTCTTTGCAATGTATACATACATCACCTATATTCTGCAAGTGAAAGTGAAAGTCGCTCAGTCGTGTTCGACTCTTTTGCGACCCTATATAGTCCATGGAATTCTCCAGGCCGGAATACTGGAGTGGGTAGCCTTTCCCTTCTCCAGGGGATCTTCCCAATGCAGGGACTGAACCCAGTCTCCCTCATTGCAGGTGGATTCTTTATCAGCTGAGCTACAAGGGAAGCAAAAGCTTCCAATAATAAAATTAAGATAAAAAACTGATGCATTTAAGACTGAAAGATATGTTCTGAATGGATATATGTGAAAGTGAATATTTTAAAAATAGTATTACATAATTTGTTCAAACTACTGAGCAACTGAGAAAGAAGCAAACAGCAACCTGGCTATAGATTTGATTTTTAAATAGTAATATCAGTGAAGTGACAGTAAAGCCTGTAAGAGTTGGCTGCAACCTGATGCTACTTTAGAATTCATTATGTGTTTGAAGCCCTTGTAAATATGATACTGCCTCTTGGAGTAAAAACTGGTCATGAGTAATTTAAACCTTTTGATGAAAAATTATTATTCAGAAATGAAAATTTCACAACTGCAAAGATAAAGTTCTACATTTTTCAAGACTCCAGGCTCAAAAAACAAAACAAAAAACACACTTGAATGTCATATAAATATTTTTATACTTTTGAGTTATAGAGTGTTCTGGTTATGGGGAGGGGGAAGCATTGGATAATAAATACTTTCATAAGGTATTTCTGAAAATGATTCTGGTATGAGCAGTGAAAACCCATAGTTCCATAGAATAGAAAGACTTGTTCACACAGGAAAGCATCTTTCATATTCATCTTTAAAGGTAAAAATTGACTAGGTAACCTGCTAATTCAGTTCATTCACCACAATTTATTTACATAAATTAAACTGGTGTTGCTAAATATCTTCTGAAAATGAAACAATGAAGGGGTTCAAGGAAAGGGAAGAAAACCATTTCTGTTTTCTTTCAGTGACAGTTACTGAACACCTACTAGACGCAGGCACTAGTGCTCAGGATTTGGGTGGTGAATGAAAGTCACAAATGTCTACTTCATAAGGTTAGGGTTAATGTAGGGATTAGGTAAGAAACAAGATGCACAGCCATAATAAGTGCTATAAAGAAAAATGAAGCAAGGAAATGAGCTAAGGACTGACATTAAGAGGAGTGGAGCAATGGTAGCTGACTGGGGCAGGTGGTCCTTCACTGAAAAGATGGGAAGATCCCTGGGAAGATCAGGCCAGAAGAGTAAAGGAATGCAAAGGATCAAAGTCAGAAACTGCTGAAATGTAAAACAACATGGAAGCCTGTGTAGCTGGATTTGGGTGGTGAGGTCAGAGATGTGAAAGAAGACAGATTACCTAGAGCCCTGTTGTTGTTTATGCTAAGTCATGTCCGACTCTTGGCAGCCCCATGGACTGTGGCCCACCAGGCTCCTCTGTCCATGAGATTTCCCAGGCAAGAACACTGGAGTGGGTTGCCATTTCCTTATCAAGGCATCTTCTCAACCCAGGGATCAAACCCACATCTCCTGTATCGGCAGTCGGATTCTTTACCACTGGGCCACCAGGGAAGCCTGCTTAGAGGCCTACTGTAGGTCATTCGAATGACTTTGACTTTGAGTGAGGCGGAAGCCGTGGTAGATGTCAGAGCAGATTGAGAAGTGCTGTCACTGAGGCTTTTGAGTATTCACATACAGATTCAGCAAGTGCTGTCAAAGAATGAATGCAATCACTACTATATCATTAGCCAATAAACTCTGAGCATTTACTATGTGCCAGGTTATTTCACAAACGTACACAGTCGACCTATCCTATAATCTAGTTTGAGAAACCTGAACCTTGGAGAGTTTATGAAACTAGTCCAATATCACACAGTAGGTAGAGAAGAGCTGGCCTTCAAACACAAGCGTCTTGAATTCTAACTCCTTGGAAGGAAAGCTTGCACTTTCTGGTTTACTCCATGCCAGAGGATACAACAGAAGGGCTGGTTTGCTCTGTCTGAAAAACTGAAGACAGAGAAGCCTGAGGGCACAGTCATTCCAAGTAAAGGAAGGTCTGCAATGGTCAAGAAGAGGTTTTGTATGCCAGCAAGTTGTTGCCCACAGCAGAGGCTGATTTTGATTCCAAAGGAAGCTTTTCCCCTTCGCTGAGATTTTTTTCTTTTTCCCCCTACGACCAAGCAAGGGTAAGAACTCCACTAAAATATTTGCTTGTAGAGAACAGTCATGTGTCTAATTGCACACCGACTATTTGACTTCTCCCATAGACAGCAGGTCTCCTGAGGGCAGGAACCTGCTGTCTTGTTCACTGTTGCTTTCCAGCTTCTAACACCGTGCCTGCAGTAAGTGCTTGGGAACTAAGCGCTGGGAAGATGCAGCATTCACACAGCTAGCATTTGCTACATTTGGTGATCAGTCAAACTCTCTCCACCTAGATGTCAGTTATTTGCTATGTTCTTGGTTAACACTCGGGGAGAAGGGTTCCCACAGATTTCGAGACCTTGTTATCTGAGAGGGAAGTATCAACTCAACTAGGAAATGAACAGACATTGCTGGGTTATCAATTCCTGTCAGGGGACAACCCCTTATCACCCTGTCTTACTAATCAGGAGTAGCACCAATGATGTCACACAGGAAACAATATAGGGATGAAACAAGTTCCTGTTCCCAAAGGCTTAGCATCTGAAAGAAAATAACACACTTCTGGAAAAGGAAGTCAGTTATGCCTGATTAATCTAGAGTGATATGAGGGTCTGGAGTCAGTATGAACTACTGAAATTCCATCAGTTTCAAAAAGGACTTAAGCTTTAAAGAGGACATGGTCAATGTTCTACACCAAAGTTTTAAAAGTAAAGCTGTATTGAATGGGAGACTAAATTTTCAAAGAGCTGAAAGTGACGAAGAAATGGGAATGAATGGATAAAACAAAAATTGAAATTTTCTGTAGGAAAAAGTGTAAAGGATGTTGTTCTGTGGAAAGCATCTTAGGAAATCTTCCTTGGAAGTTTTATAAAGTGATCTAGATTCCAGAACAATAACTGTTTATATAAATTGATTTCTTTGGGTCTCTGTATAAAGGTCTCTCTTTATATAAAATTAAATATATATTTAATTTATATTTAAATATGTACATCTCTGAAAAGTAAATTGGCCTAATGGTTAAGAATAGCTAGGGTTTACATCAGAAATTCCAACATTCTATTCTCGATCCTGCAAGTTACAAGTTATGCGATCTTGGAAAACTACTTAACCTTTTAAGTTTATCAATTTTCTCTTTTATAAAATGGGCACAATAATACATCTCTGTTTTCCAGTACAGATTATATAAGATAATGCATCTAAGATATTTAGTATATACTTGCCACAGTAGATGTGCCAAATAGATGGCAGTTACTATTATCACTATAATTTTTTAATCAGTTTCTCAATACTATAATATGATTTGTTTCTACTCTAAGAACAAAACAAAGGTAAGAATCACTGATATAGAACAATAAGTAGTTCTCAAAGTGTGTTCTGTGGAGCTCTTAGTCCCCCAGAACATTCGAGGGTATCTGAAAGATAAAAGCTATTGTGCTGACATTTGCACTGATATTGCAAAAGCAATTGTAAATTAATCTACTGATATTTGACACAAATCAGGGCAGCAGGCCAAACTTTAATAATGGTCAGTGTATTCTCTAGTTGTATGTACTTCTAGTTCTCAAAAAGTCAGTTTTACTTAAGGTCCTTGATAAATAAAATGAATTTTGTTTATTAAGGTCCTGTTCTTGAGTAAATATCTTTTTAAATATTCTTTATAACTGAATATGAAATACACATAAAGCAATTTTACTACACAAAGAAGTATGACAGTGATCTCTAGGTAAAGCACTTATGCAAATTCTTTCCCATCTTTCTTCCTTTATTTTTGGCAGAATACCATTTTTATTTTAAAGAACAACTGAAGAAAAATTATGGCTACACACATGAGTATTTGGGGTCTTTTTTTCTTTTCAGAAATGAATAATGTGAATCCATCAGTTCAGAAAAGCAACTCCCAATATTTGTTGCAAGTAATAGAATAAGATTGCCAAGTGGGAATTTATTTTGAAAAACTGTATTTACCATGGTGAACTTGAAAGTGTCCCCAAACTTATAAACATTTCTGATAGGATTGGTGAGATATAAATGAATATAATTTTTTGACTTTGTAAATTATATCAACATTCGAAAAATCTATATAACTCAATAAACCAATATTTTCCAAGTAACAAACATATGATGTTACAAAATCAATCGTACATGTGTAACTGGTATTCAAAATGCAAGACAGACCTATGGGTTTTAATATTACATCGTATAAAAAAGCTCATTGATAAGATTTCAAATTCTACACGGCAACTCATCTTAAAGAAACCACCATATGTCAAGTATTGGTACAATATCAAAGAAGAATATCCACAATTGGAAAGGCTATTAAATACTTCCTTTCCAACAATATATCTGTGTGATGATAGATTCTTTATATGCTTCAACCAAAGCAACATATGGCAAAAGCAATGCAGATGTAGTATGAGTGTTCAGCTGCCTTCTTCAGTCTGTTCTTGGCTGGGTGTGTGTTATAATTTATACAAATTGATGATTAATTATTTATACAAATTGAGCCCCTAGAAGGACAGAGAGCTTAAAAAAGAGATTACATGAACTTATGTGCCTATTGCTAATGAATGTTGGTTAAGGTTTAATGCATATACATAATTTGTGGGACAGTGTTCTTAAAGGTCCCAAGATCAATCCTGAAATGCTATTGCTTTAGATTTTCCTCAATCAAATTTTACTGAATTATCTGTTGTATTTTATATTTTATTTTGAGACTTTTTCTTCCCTATGAACATAATATCACACTCAAGTGCAAGATTCATTTCAGATTCAGTTCAGTTGCTCAGTCATGTCGGACTCTTTGTGACCCCATGAATCTCAGCATGCCAGGCCTCCCTGTCCATCACCATCTCCTGGAGTTCACTCAAACTCATGTCCATCGAGTCAGTGATGCCATCCAGCCATCTCCTTCTCTGTCATCCCCTTCTCCTCCTGCCTCCAATCCCTCCCAGCATCAATCTGTTCCAATGAGTCGACTCTTCACATGAGGTGGCCAAAGTACTGGAGTTTCAGCTTTAGCATCATTCCTTCCAAAGAACACCCAGGGCTGATCTCCTTCAGAATGGACTGGTTGGATCTCCTTGCAGTCCAAGGGACTCTCAAGAGTCTTCTCCAACACCACAGTTCAAAAGTATCAATTCTTTGGTGCTCAGCTTTCTTCACAGTCCAACTCTCGCATCCATACATGACCACAGGAAAAACCATAGCCTTGACTAAATGGACCTTTGTTGGCAAAGTAATGATAGAATTAAAACTGAAAAAAAATGAGTGTTAGTCACTCAGTTATGTCTGGCTCTGTGACCACATGAACTACAGCCTACCAGGCTCCTCTGTCTATGGAATTCTCCAGGCAAGAATACTGGAGTATGTAACAATTCCCTTCTCCAGGGGATCTTTCTGACCCAGGGATCAAACACAGATAGATAGAATTAAACCTTAAAGTTACTGAATTTGAAAAGGAAATTTATGACCAGGGTCTAAATTAGTATTTGCTATCTCCTATAGCTAACCATTGGAGAAGGCAGTGGCAACCCACTCCAGTATTCTTGCCTGGGAAATCTCATGGATGGAGGAGCCTGGTAGGCTGCAGTCCATAGGGTCGCTGGGAGTTGGACACGACTGAGAGACTTCACTTTCACTTTTCACTTTCATGCATTGGAGAAGGAAATGGCAACCCACTCCAGTGTTCTTGCCTAGAGAATCCCAGGGACAGGGGAGCCTCATGGGCTGCCGTCCCTGGGGTCGCACAGAGTCGTACACGACTGAAGTGACTTAGCATAGCTAACCATGGGGGTTTTCCTCATAGATCAGTTGGTAAAGAATCTGCCTGCATGCAGGAAATCCTATTCTTGGGTCAGGAAGATCCCCTGGAGAAGGAAATGGCAACCCACTCCAGCATCCTTGTCTGGAGAATCCCATAGACAGAGGACTCTGACAGTCCATGGGGTCACAAAAGTCAGGCATGGCTTAGCAACTAAACCACCACCATAGCTAACCATTAAAATCTTTGGTTTTACACATGGACATCACCAGATGGTCAATAACAAAATCTGATTGATTATATTCTTTGTAACCAAAGATGGACAAGCTCTATACAACCAGCAAAAATAAGACCATGAGCTGACTGTACCTTGGATCATGAACTCCTTATTGCAAAATTCAGACTTAAATTGAAGAAAGTAAGGAAAATCACTAGGCCATTCAGGTATGACCTAAATCAAACCCCTTATGATTATACAGAGGAAATGACAAATAGATTCAAGGGATTGGATCTAATAGACAGACTGCCTGAAGAACTATGGACAGAGGTGCCTGATATTATACAGGAAGCAGTGATCAAGATCATTCCCAAGAAAAAGAAATGCAAGAAGGCAAAATGGTTGTCTGAGGAGGCCTTACAAATAGCTGAAAAAAGAAGAGAAGTGAAAGGCAAAGGAGAAAATGAAAGATATACCCCTCTAAATGCTGAGTTCAAAGTATAGCAAGGACAGATAAGAAAGCCTTTCTCAGTGATCAATGGAAAGAAATAGAGGAAAACTCTAAAATGGGAAAGACTAGAGATCTCTTCAAGAAAATTGGAGGTACCAAGGGAATATTTCATGCAAAGGTGGGTCAAGAAAATTGGAGATACCAAGGGAATATTTCAAGCAAAGATGGGCACAATAAAGTACAGAAATAGGATGGACCTAACAGAAGCAAAAGATATTAAAAAGAGGTGGCAAGAATACACAGAACTATACAAAAAAGATGTTAATGATCCAGATAACCACAATGGTGTGATCACTCACCTAGACCCAGACATACAGGAGTGCAAAATAAAGTGGATTTTAGGAAGCATCACTATGAACAAAGCTAGTGGAGGTGATGGAATTCCATCTGAGCTATTTCAAATCCTAAAAGATGATGCTGTGAAAGTGCTGCACTCAATATGCCAGCTAATTTGGAAAACTCAGCAGTGGCCACAGAACTGGAAAAGGTCAATTTTCATTCCAATCCCAAAGAAAGGCAATGCCGAAGAATGTTCAAACTATAATACAGTTGCACTCACTTCACATGCTAGCAAGATAATGCTCAAAATCCTTCAATCTATGACCAAAAACTTCCCGATGTACAAGTATGTGAACCAAGAATTTCAAGATATACAAGCTGGATTTAGAAAAGCCGGAGTAACCCAAGATCAAATTGCCAATATCTGTTGGATCATTAAAAAAGCAAGAAAATTCCAGAAAAATATGTATTCTGCTTCACTGATTATGCTAAAGCCTTTGACTGTGTGGGCCACAACAAACTGTGGAAAATTTTTAAAGAGAGGGGAATACCTGACCACCTTCAGATCAGATCAGATCAGATCAGTCGCTCAGTCGTGTCCGACTCTTTGCGAACCCATGAACCGCAGCACGCCAGGCCTCCCTGTCCATCACCAATTCCGGAGGTCACTCAGACTCATATTCATCGAGTTAGTGATGCCATCCAGCCATCTCATCCTCTGTCGTCCCCTTCTCCTCCTGCCCCCAATCCCTCCCAACACCAGAGTCTTCTCCAATGAGTCAACTCTTCACATGAGGTGGCCAAAGTACTGGAGTTTCAGCTTTAGCATCATTCCTTCCAAAGAAATCCCAGGGCTGATCTCCTTCAGAATGGACTGGTTGGATCTCCTTGCAGTCCAAGGGACTCTCAAGAGTCTTCTCCAACACCACAGTTCAAAAGCATCAAATTTTTCGGCACTCAGCCCTCTTCACAGTCCAACTCTCACATCCATACATGACCACAGGAAAGACCATAGCCTTGACTAGGCGAACCTTTGTTGGCAAAGTGATGTCCCTGCTTTTGAATATGCTATCTAGGTTGGTCATAACTTTCCTTCCAAGGAGTAAGCGTCTTTTAATTTCATGGCTGCAGTCACCATCTGCAGCGATTTTGGAACCCAGAAAAATAAAGTCTGACACTGTTTCCACTGTTTCTCCATCTATTTCCCATGTAGTGATGGGACCAGATGCCATGATCTTCGTTTTCTGAATGTTGAGCTTTAAGCCAACCTTTTCACTCTCCACTTTCACTTTCATCAAGAGGCTTTTTAGTTCCTCTTCACTTTCTGCCATAAGGGTGGTGTCATCCGCATATCTGAGGTTATTGATATTTCTCCCAGCAACCTGACCACCTTACCTCCCAAGAAACCTATATGCAGGTCAAGAAGCAACAGTTAGAACTGGACAAAGAACAATGGACCTATTGCAAATTGAGAAAGGAGTATATCAATGCTGTATATTTTCACCCTGCTTATTTAACTTCTATGCAGAGTACATCATGCGAAATGCCAGACTGGATGAAGCACAAGCTGGAATCAAGATATCAGGGAGAAATATCAATAACCTCAAATATGCAGATGACACCACCCCCCTAACAGCAGAAAGCAAAGAGGAATTAGAGAGTCTCTTGATGAAGGTGAAAGAGGAGAGTGGAAAAGTAGGCTTAAAGCTCAACATTCAAAAAATGAATATCAAGGCATCTGGTCCCATCAGTTCATGGCAAATAGAAGGGAAAACAGTGGAAACAGGGACAGATATTATTTTCCTGGACTCCAAATCACTGCAGATGGTGACTGCAACCATGAAATTAAAAGATACCTGCTCCCTAGAAGAAAAGCTATGACTGACCTCGACAACATATTAAAAAGCAGAGACATTATTTTGCTGATAAAGGTCCATATAGTCAAAGTTATGGTTTTTCCAGTAATCATATATGGATATGAGAGTTGGACATAAAAGGACTGAGCACTGAAGAACTGATGCTTTGGAACCGTGGTGCTGGAGAAGACTCTTTAGAGTCCCTTGGACTGCAAGGAGATGAAATGCATCAATCCTAAAGGAAATCAACCCTGAATAGTCATTGGAAGGACTGATGCTGAACCTCCAATACTTTGGCCACCTAATAGGAAGAGCTGACTCACTGGAAAAGATCCTGATGCTGGTAAAAATTGAAGGCAGGAGGAGAAGGGGACGACAGAGGATGAGATGATTGGATGGTATCACTGACTTGATGGACATGATTTTGAGCAAATTCTAGGAAATAGTGAAGGATAGGGAAGCCTGGCATGCTGTAGTCCACGGAGTTGCAAAGAATTGGACAGGACTGAGTGACTGAACAACAACAAAATTTTTGGAAAACCTAGTAATTAATCATTAATTACTACTCACTATTATGGACCCTATGAATGAGAAGGGAAAGTGACTTTCCAAGAGTCAAACACCTACATAATTTTAAATATAATTCAAAAACTATATTCAGTATTTTCCTCTCATATCCTTATTGTCTAGGTAACAGTAAACTTACCTTTCATTTCTGGGTTATAGAAGGACAGGGGGAAGATGTTTATGTGTGAATTGTCTTTCTATATGTGAATTATCTTTCATAATTTATCTTTCATAAATCCTTGAGGGAATTTACTTTTTTTAGTCATGACTCTAAGTCAGACCATGTTTAACAACTGTTTTTCTTTTTTTTTCAATTTTAATTCCTGCATGTTATTCTTGGGGAAAAAAATACAGTGATCACTTTGGTGGGTATAACAGCTGTTCTTGAATCAACTTTCTATATCTTGCTATTCAGAATTCCACAAAAGAATAAAAATATTTAAATCATATCAGTAAGTTCATGTAGGTTCTTGAATTGTCCCTCAGTTAGTTCTATGCTAGTTCAAAAAATAATGTAAAACTTTCATGAAAATGATAGTCACTTAGTCATGTGTGACTCTTTAAGACTCATGGACTAGTTGTGTCTAACTCTTTGAGACCCATGGACTGTAACATGCCAGGCTCCTCTGTCCATGGAATTCTACGGGCAAGAACACTGGAGTGGGTAGCCATTCCTTCTCCAAGGGATATTCTGGACCCAGGGACTGAACCTAGTTCTCCTGCATTGCAGGCAGATTGTTCACTGTCTGAATCACCAGGGAGGCCCTTCCATGTGCTTTTTTAAATAAAAGAATTAAATTTGGGGTGATAAACATCATCACCATGGTGAGATATCAACTTACTGTTTTTCCTTAATATCTTGCTACTATATCAAACATTATTGAAAGTTAGGCAAGCCTGAGGTAGGCAATTTATTTGCGTGTGTTTGTGAATCTTAAGGGTCTGCAAGATGAATTGGGGCCCTTGTGATAAAGCATTTCTTGAATATTTGCTTGTTCCAAATCAGGAGATTTGAATACCAGGTGTGCATGTCCTGCCACATTCTTTTTTGTAATTTGGTTCCTTATGCTGATACCCTACATGGAAATTTCAGATCAATATCCTCAGATATGCAGATGATACCACCCTTATGGCAGAAAGTGAAGAGGAACTAAAAAGCCTCTTGATGAAAGTGAAAGTGGAAAGTGAAAAGGTTGGCTTAAAGCTCAACATTCAGAAAACGAAGATCATGGCATCTGGTCCCATCACTACATGGGAAATAGATGGAGAAACAGTGGAAACAGTGTCAGACTTTATTTTTCTGGGCTCCAAAATCACTGCAGATGGTGACTGCAGCCATGAAATTAAAAGACGCTTACTCCTTGGAAGGAAAGTTATGACCAACCTAGATAGCATATTCAAAAGCAGGGACATCACTTTGCCAACAAAGGTTCGCCTAGTCAAGGCTATGGTCTTTCCTGTGGTCATGTATGGATGTGAGAGCTGGACTGTGAGGAAGGCTGAACGCCGAAGAATTGATGCTTTTGAACTGTGGTGTTGGAGAAGACTCTTGAGAGTCCCTTGGACTGCAAGGAGATCCAACCAGTCCATTCTGAAGGAGATCAGCCCTGGGATTTCTTTGGAAGGAATGATGCTAAAGCTGAAACTCCAGTACTTTGGCCACCTCATGCGAAGAGTTGACTCATTGGAGAAGACTCTGATGCTGGGAGGGATTGGAGGCAGGAGGAGAAGGGGACGACAGAGGATGAGATGGCTGGATGGCATCACTGACTCAATGGATGTGAGTCTGAGTGACCTCCGGGAGTTGGTGATGGATAGGGAAGCCTGGTGTGCTGCAGTTCAGGGGTCGCAAAGAGTCGGACACAACTGAGCGACTGATCTGATCTGATCTGATCTGATTTCAGTTATATTACTTTTATCTGTGAGTTCATTTATTAACACAGAACATACAGCTTGTAATACAACCCCATATGTGTCCTTTCAGCAATCTGATCCGTTTTTAAAAAATCTATGCAATATTATGGCCAATGACAGACTTACAACTCGAAAGTATTTACATGAAAGTGATTTCTTAAATGTGCTTAGACATGACATATTTTCATACTATTGAATTGAAGAAATAGATTCTTAAATACTTTGAAGTCATTTCTATTAAAAATAAATATATCATTTTGTTTCCAGATATCAAGATAAGTAATAGTGCTTGGTGATACTGCCCTGAAAGGGAATTTTAATCTTCAATTCATGATGGTAATTCCTAACAAAACTAGATATCCTTCAGTTGTTGCAGCTGTAAAGCTGAATGTCAAGTTCACAGTTTGCATATTTGTGCAGATTTGTTTAGAAAATGGGCTCTGTTGTGAACTTGTTTCAAAATTGCCAAATGGGTGTGTAATGAAAACACATCTGCTAAACAAAAGAGAGAGACCAAGTTTGAGAAAGGAATTAGCAAGAAATCATTAGTTTAAAAAGTTCTTTTATAATTAAATTGTGTTGCAAATGAAGTGGATCTTTTCCCAACCATGCTCTTCACAACATCCATAAACATCAAATAGCACGCATTCCAGACAGAGCCAGTAGTAGATCAGCCATAAGGAATTAAGAATAAAGCAGAAGACAGGGTAGCAGTGGAGGTGAGGTTGCAGTGATGCGATGCTCCAATATCAGACACCAACGATCCACTTTAGTCTGATGTTTAAAAAAAAACAAGATGACTTTGTGTGCCTTTCATAATATTATACAGGAGGCGCTGATCTAAACCATCCCCAAGAAGACACAAAAAGGTAAAATAACTGTCTGAAGAGGCCTTACAAACAGCTGAGAAAAGAAGAGAAGTAAAAGGCTAAGTAGAAAAGGAAAGATAGATCCATCAGAATGCAGAGTTCCAAGGAACACCAAGGAGAAATAAGAAAGCCTTTCTCAGTGATCAGTGTAAAGAAATAGAGGAAAACATTAGAATGGGAAAGACTAGAGATCTTAAGAAAATTAAGAGATACTAAGACAATATTTCATGCAAAGATGGGCACAATAAAGGACAGAAATGGTATGAACTTAACAGAAGCAGAAGTTATTAAGAAGAGATGGCAAGAATACACAGACGAACTATACTAAAAAGATCTTCATGATCCAGATAACCACGATGGTGTGATCACTCACCTAGGGCCAGACTTCCTGCAGTGCAAAGTCAAGTGGACATTAGGAAGCATCACTACGAACAAAGCTAGTGGAATTGATGGAATTCCAGCTGAGCTATTTCAAATCCTAAAAGATGCTGCTGTGAAAGTGCTACATTCAATGTGCCAGCAAATTTGGAAAACTCAGCAGTGGCCACAGGACTGGAAAAGGTCAGTTTTCATTCCAATCCAAAAGAAGGGCAATGCCAGATAATGTTCAAACTACTGCACAATTGTAATCATCTCACATGCTAGCATAGTAATGCTCAAAATTCTCCAAGCTGGAATCAAGATTGCTGGAAGAAATATCAATGACCTCAGATATGCAGATGACACCATCCTTATGGCAGAAGAGTGAAGAAGTAAAGAGCCTCTTGATGAAAATGAAAAAGGAGAGTGAAAAAGTTGGCTTAAAGCTCAACATTCAGAAAACTAAGATCATGGCATCTGGTCCCATCACTTCATGTCAAATAGATGGGAAACAGTGGAAACAGTGGATGACTTTATTTTCTGGGTTCCAAAATCACTGCAGATGGTGATTGCAGCCATGAAATTAAAAGACACTTACTCCTTAGAAGGAAAGTTATGACCAACCTAGACAGCATATTAAAAAGCAGAGACATTACTTTGCCAAAAAAGGTCCGTCAAGGCTATGGTTTTTCCAGTGGTCATGTATGGATGTGAGAGTTGGACTATAAAGAAAGCTGAGCGCCAAAGAATTGACGCTTCTGAACTGTGGTATTGTAGAAGACTCTTGAGAGTCCCTTGGACTGCAAGGAGATCCAACCAGTCCATCCTAAAGGAGATCAGTCCTGGGTGTTCATTGGAAGGACTGATGCTGAAGCTGAAACTCCAACACTTTGGCCACCTGACATGAAGTGCTGACTCATCTGAAAAGACCTTGATGCTGGGAAAGATTGGGGGCAGGAGGAGAAGGGGACAACAGAGGATGAGATGCTTGAATGGCATCACCAACTCGATGGACATGGGTTTAAGTGGACTCCAGGGGTTGGTAATGGACAGGGAGGCCTGGCATGCTGCAGTTCATGGGGTCACAAAGAGCTGGACACGATTGAGCGACTGAACCAAACTCAGGCTTCAACAGTATGTGAATTGAGAACTTCCAGATGTTCAAGCTAGATTTAGAAAAGGCAGAGGAACCAGAGATCAAATTGCCAAAATCCATTATATCATTGAAAAAGCAAGAGAATTCTAGAACATCTATTTCTGCTTCATTAACTACTCTAAAGTCTTTTACTGTGTGGATCACAACAAACTGTGGAACATTCTTCAAGAGATGGGAATACCTGACCACCTTACCTCCTGAGAAAACTGTATGCAGGTCAAGAAGCAACAGTTAGAACTGGACATGGAACAACTGATTGGTTCCAAATTGGGAAAAAAGTACATCAAGGCTGTATATTTTCACCTTGCTTATTTAACTTATGTGCAGAGTACATCATGCAAAATGCTGGACTGGAAGCACAAGCTGGAATCAAGATTGCCAGAAGAAATATCAATAACCTCAGATATGCAGATGACACCACCCTAATGGCAGAAAGTACAGAGGAACAAAAGAGCCTCTTGATGAAGTGAAAGAGGAGAGTGAACAAGCTGGCTTAAAACTCAACATTTAGATAATTGAAGATCTGGTGCCATCACTTCATGGCGAATAGATGCGGAAACAATAGAAACAATGAGAGACTTTATTTGGGGGGCTCCAAAATCACTGCAGATTGTGACTGCAGCCATGAAATTAAGACACTTGCTCCTTAGAAGAAAAGCTATGACAAATCTAGACAGCATATTAAAAACCAGAGACTTTACCAACAAAGGTCTGTATAGTCAAAGCTTTGGTTTCCAGTAGTCACGTATGGATGTGAGAGTTGGACCATTAAGAAAGCTGAGAGCCGAAGAATTGATGCTTTTGAACTGTGGGGTTGGAGAAGACTCCTGAAAGTCCCTTGGACTGCAAGGAGATCAAAGTGCCCAATTGATCTAAACTGCCTTTAGATCAACCCTAAAGAAAATCAACCCTGAATATACTTTGGAAGGACTGATGTTCAAGCTGAAGTTCCAATACTTTGGTCACCTGATGGGAAGAACTGATTCATTGGAAAAGACCATGATGCTGGGAAACATTGAAGGGAGGAGGAGGAGGAGATGACAGAGTATGAGATGGTTGGAGGCATCACTGACTTGATGGAGATGAGTTTGAGAAAACTCCAGGAAGTAGTGAAGGACAGGGAAGCCTGGCGTGTTGTATAGTCCATGGGGTTACAAAGAGTAGGACACAGCTCAGCAACTGAACTGGTGTGTCTTTCACCAATTGGTGGAGCAAAAATTTTTAAAGAGATTTCTCTGATTTTCTTTCATTCAGGGTGTCAGTATTTTGACTGATTCAAGTGCCACCTCATCAGTGAGATATTTCTCTCCATATGAATTTGTACAAAAACAAGTATTTATAAGTATATGTATGTATACATATGTGTATGTACATACATACTGAGAAAAAAACCTTACTGGTAGCATATACATATTTGCAAGTACCATTCATGATATCTTATTCCACCCCCTCCCCGCTTTTCTTTGGTTTATACCATTTAACATACCATGTATTTCCTTGATTATTTAATATGTACTCCACCCAAAATAAAAGCCTCATAAGAACAGCAGCTATCTCTAATTCTCTAGTATATCTCTCGAACCAGTATCTGACACAGGGTGGACATCCATAAGAATGCGTTATTTAGTGAATGAATTGGTCAATCAAATACGAGCTTCCTTTCACACTAAGAGAAATATCATAACCATCTGTCCAGTGTGCTTTGGTGTACTTCTCCCTGGGTAAAGAGATTTCCTGTTTGTCTAAAAATAGCCACATTTCTTAGAAGAACACTCCAAAATATCTTTGTACATATGGAAGCATATCATGTCTTCCCTGTACATTATTTTCATATGAGAAATAAATTTGCTCCTAGCTTATAAACCTGTACTTGGCCATTGATTATTATAATCAGTCTTTCTTCACGCACTGTATGAGAATTTTAAAATTTCTATACATTTTTATAAGTGAAGCTTAGTGATGCCGTCTCCAAAGAGCTTTTTTCTATTTGAATAAGCCAGCCTTAATACTATTAATTCAAGAAGGGAAGAAGGGAGAAAGGAAGGAGGGAGGGAAGGAAAGATGGGTGGAGAAAGGAAGGGAGGGAAAAAGCGGAGAGTGTAGGGAAGGGAGGGAGGGGAGAATGAAATAACAAGAGGAAGATTCAGATGTTTGTTTGTCTTTGTAATGTTACAGCACTTGTGACTGCACCATGGAGCATGCTCAGAAATATTAAATTTATCTCCCACCAGGATGTGAAAGGTCCATCGTCTGCTGAGAAGTGGTATGGGAGAATGCTTAATCATTTACTAGAACGGCTACATAATGCATTGGCTCACTGCAGACTGTCTTGTTGGTTTTTGATACAGGTTGGATGCTGGCTTCATTTGCCAATTGTGTTGTTTAGCAGACAAGTGCGCAGAAAAGGGTCTAGAGACTAGGGGTGGAGCGGGGGACCCTGATCAATCCCTGGCTTTGGGACAGGAGTTTATTGCTAAACTGTTAGTGGCATCTCCTTTGTCAAAACACAGCTGAGATGTGAAATTTAAATCGTAGTTCTCTTTATTTAAAAAGTCTAATAAACACTCAAACTTTGGGGAAAAAAAAAGAAATAAATTCACTGATGGCATTATAGAACATGTTTCTTAGTTTTATCTTCCTTAATGATAAAATCATAAATAATAATTGGACACTAGAGAACAAAATTGGTCACTGATTTCCCTTTCACCAAATTCAAAGTCTGCCAGGAGCAGAAAGGAATCGTTTCAAATGCAAAGCCAACCAATTGCATTATCCCCCAAGCTTAAAATCCCACAGTAGCTTCCCATAGCTGATAAAAGGAACAGCTGCATCCCAAGCACAGCCTCAGTGTCCACTAGGCCTGTTACTTGCTTATCTCCCTAGTCTCCTTAATCACCACTCTCTCACTTTGTCTATGCACTCAGGCCAAACTGCCTTCTCTCTAAATTCTCCACTTGCCTTGTAAACACCAGGCCTTTGATCTTACCATTCTGTTTATAAAGCTCTTTTTCATCCCACTGCCTCCTATGAACGCTAGAAGCTTCGCCTTACCTCCTCACGTTCTAGACCAGGTTCCTTTGCTACATAGAAAGCCCCTCCCTTTCCATTTCTCTCTCTCCCCTCCTTTCTAGCACATATCTTTGTTCATAATCTTACATTCTTTTGCACGCTCATTTGACTAATAGCGCTTTTTCCAACCAGTCCATAGCAAAGCAGGGCTGCATCTCTTGCTCTTCAGTGTTTCCCTTTAGCCTCAAAACAGTGCCTGGCATATGTAATATAGGAGGCCAATAATACTTGCTAAAGAAATGAAAACATTGTTTTCACTGCATTGCTAATGCAAGTCAACCATTATCTTAAAATACTCTTTGCTTAATACAGCAATAATGAAAATATGAAATTGTGTTTCTAGCTTCTCCTTGTTAGGATAGGCATAGGTAGTTTAGAAGCAGTGCATGTAGAAGGAGCGTCAGACATTGAGAAGTTTCATTATCACGGGCTTCCTACCCGTTCTGAGTTCCTGTAAGTCCATCTAATGACACGACACTCGTTTCCATTGGGAATAGAGAAGGCAGTAGCACTGATGAAAGAACACTGAATTAGTTTTGTGTGTGATCTTCAAGACAAGAATTTTATGACAAAATGGTGACAGTAATGAAATTAACAAAAGAGGGAAAGTAAGAAAATGCACACAAAAAACCACCTAGACCCTGCTGAACATTTCCAGGGAAATAAATATTTAGTTACTCCATAGTGAGAATGCCATGTTTTGTGATGTGAAATGTTTCATGCCTCACAGCACAGAAGTTATGAGAGATCAGTCAGTAATCAAAGAGCAACACCATTCGTTAACCAAAGCAAGAGATGACACAAAGATGATAGATGAAGTGTCTCTTTAGAAATGGTAAAAAATGAATGAAGACTTCAGACATTAAAATCAATCTGGCTTCCCCCTGGGATTTCTGAGAAGATTTTATATTTTTCTCACTTGGTTTCTCCCATAGTTTTATATGCATTTAAGCCCAGAAAATGCCTCTCTTCCAGTACACACTCAAATCAACAAAAATGATTAGAATATACAAAGAAAGGAGATTGGGCATTGGCTGAGGTTTTTCATCCTGGATCTTGTATTGACTAGTTGTGTAACCTTGACAAAATCACTTGATCTCTCACCTGAGTCTTTCTTACCTATAGTACAGAATTTAATAATTGATTAAATCATATACTGATTTAAGTCATACAAATGACTGTAACTGTACCTTCCAACACAAGATGGAGAGGTGATGGCTGTTAATGTTTTTCATTGTGTGTGTGTGTGTGTGTGTGAAGTCAAGGTATGTATCACAGTGCTGAGAAGGCTTTCTTTGGTGTCCCTCAAGAATCTCTTCTTAACCCGTCCGGAGATGCATGGAATGACTCAGATGGGGAAGAGCATCTCATTCTATAATTAGCATTAGAAACTAACATTCAAGTCACCCTGGGAGAGGTGACACAAAGAATTTCATGCTAAGACTTAAAAAGATTTCAAGGAGCTCTTTTTCTGAGAGCAAAATTCTGACAAGGTTAAGACGCCAAGGGGAGTGAATGCTGACGAGTGCAGAAGAATAGAAATGATAAGACTTAGAGCACCAGGGGCACATTTTACTTATTTCACATCTTTGCCTGAAGCTGGCCCAAGAGAGTAACTTGGAGAGGACAGTGACACAGACTCCAACTGTTGATGGCAAGCACCTCATCTTTATCCCCAGGAGAATGTAAGTTTATAGGGTTGTATTTTGGGCCCATTTCACACCGAGCATACTTAGACATATGAGTAATGGTACCCACCCCTAGGAATTGCACCTATGAGAGCCCATCTGATTATAAAATAGCAAAAGGAATATACTGGAATATGAGCACTTACAAGATGAAGAGCAATGATGGTTCAGGTAGGGTTAATGTAACTTTTGCTTGGTTTTGGCTATGTTCTTATATAATTTCTGTTTTCCTATTTATTTGTCAGAAAAAAAGCATGCTTTTAAAAAAATTCCACAGAATATGGAGACCTTCTGGGCATTTAACATACCCTTTGCTTAATAATAAGAACCCATCACTAAGAATCACAGTACAGATGGCACAGGCAATTACTAGGACAATGCAGAGCTTCCGACAGTCTCATTTTGTCTGATTTTGATAAAATAACAATCCAATGAAAATGAGTTTCTTTATTCTGGCATATTTCAGACTGAACATTAAATAACAGTGTCTTGTTCTGTATCTAAAGTTAGTTCACAATATCTCTGTCCTCAATACCCTTCAAGCCCAGTTTTTCCCTGTTTCCATGAACTTTTCTTTGCTTTTTGCCAAAATCATTGAGAAAGAGTAAGATGCAAATAAAGTTCAGGAAGCTACTGAGTCTCTGCAAGTGTATATAACTGATGCCATGTTGACCAACATTCCAGAGGTCTGTGGAAAACACAGAGATGTGTAAAAAGAATTCAAAAAATTAAGTTATTGATATTCTACAGAGAACCAGCAATCTGACAGCAGTGACAAGGTCTATTTGGAAACCTGATGGATGAGACAGATATATCAGTCAGAAAGAGAATTATTTCTGGGACCACTTAGGTCATCTTTCCCAAAGCCTTTCACTGGAGTGATATTTACTAGGCAATTCCCACTCCCAGGACCTTTCTTAATGGGCATCTTAAAGACACAGATGGCTTTCTAACACATTCAGGTGTTTAGAGCCCCCTCTCCTCCTGCACCAAACAATATGCTTCTTGGCCTTGTTTAACAATCCAAGAATCCTTCTAAGATTTGAAATCCAAACTCAAATCCTGTCAAGAATGACTATCCTTATGATGATACGTTCACAAAATTGCTTCCAGACTAGATGGAGGAAGGAGGATGGAGAGAAAGAGAAAAGATAATTATAGTGAAATACAGGATCTGTATACCCTAGCCTGCCACTAAAATGCCACTATAACTGCCAATTCTTGGCATTGCTTTGAACTTAAGTGTTGAGCTTCCCTGATGGCTCAGTGGTAAAGAATCTGCCTGCCAATGCATGAGACATGGGTTCGACCCCTGTGTTGGGAAGATCCCCTGGAGAAGGAAATGGCCACTTGCTCCAGTATTCTTGCCTGGGAAATCCCATGGACAGAGGAGCCTGGCAGGCTATAGTCTATGGGGTCACAAAAGAGTTGGACATGACTTAGAGACTAAGCAATAACAACTGAATGCCCTTGATGGGTCCAAGAAGGACTTTCTTAATATTAAAAGCAAAAGTGAAGTCTCTCAGTCATGTCCGACTCTTTGTGACCCCATGGACTGTAGCCCACCAGGCTCCTCTGTCCATGGGATTTTCCAGGCAAGAAGACTGGAGCGGGTTGCCATTTCCTTCTCCAGTCTTAATATTAAAGAGTGAATTAAAGAGTAGTCAGAGACTAGCATGCACTTTTGTGTTTAGTGTCCCAACTACACATGGCAGGCAGACTATCAGAACAGAGACTATTGAGTTATAGATTTACAAGGGGCTCCTAAAAATCAGTTAGTTCCTACCTCTTCTCCCATGTAAATAAGATGTTCTGAAATCTTTTTAATAAATAAAAATAAAATCTTATCTAGAATATCTCTGACAACCACTGTTTCTCCTCAGTAAAATGTTCTATTTAGAAATCTTCCAATGTGTAAGTCAAGTTTGGCTGTAATTTAAAATTATTTTTTTATCATTTTCAACATTTTACATATTACTTTACACTTTACACTTACACATATGTATGCCTATTTCTGTTGTATTTTAGATAAAGATATTAGATTATTTTTACCTTGGCTATAAGATTAGAATTTTTTAGAATTGCACTGTCATTTTTGATGCTTAAGTTAGTGACAATTCAATCTTTATAAATATGCCTCTATGTGGTGTGTACCTGGGTGGTTTTCAGAGCCAAGGGTGGCGGTGAAGAAAATTCTTGAGGTAAAAGCTCATCTTTTGACTTGATTCCTGCAAATCAGTTTCTGTAGCAATTTTATGTCACAACTGTATTTCCCTATGGAGTGTTCTACTTGAAACTAAGCTCATGGTGGGGAAAATGCCTCTTAATTAGACATGGATAATATAGAAGGAGGGGGAAAAAAAGACACAAGATCTCTTATGCACTGCTCACTGCTTGCTTCAGGGATATTTTTGAAAGCAGAAATTAAATCAATGACCAAAAATGTCTGGAACCAGGGCTTTGCTGACTTGCAGACTCTGCCTGTCTCCACAGCCAGGCTGGGTGGCTCTGGCCACTCAGCCTGGGCTCAGGGCCACTCAGGTAGGCGGCCCTGCCAAACAGAACATGCCAGAAGGGTGGGGCTCTTGGGCAGCCCTGCTGTCTCCCCAGAACTCTGCAAGCAAAAAGCCTCATAGGATTCCTGAGAAACACTCAATCCAATCAGGATGAAGCCTGTAAGGAACTCGCTCTCAGTCACTGCAGATTCCATGTGTGTCTGTTGGCTGCTTTAACTCAAGTCCCCACTGGGGCTGAGGAGAGAATGAGAAGTATCAGTTCTCCTCAATTCCTGAGATATCCCTGCTCCTCCTTCACTATAAAGGCATGACCTTGCCTAACCTTTCAAAATGCCATCTAACCCTGGTTCTCTGACTCCCCCACTGTCTCTTGTCTAGTTCTGTAACTGGATTTGGGGCAATAAAAGAGGCTGTGAGCAGGCAACATGTGTGTAACTAAACTCATTAGCAGCTAGAGCCAGCTTAGGTCTCATGGGATTGATGCTTAAAGCTGTGGCTCCAGACACTGCAAAACTGCCATGAAGTGGAGATTTGGCAATGTGTGTGTCAATTGGATAATTGCAAACTGCCAAACCAGGTCATTCAGGTCAATCATATTCCAGCTGGGAACTGAATTATTTAATCTGACTGTCCCAAATAATCAGATTAACTAGAAAACTGCCAGGCTAGTTAGATTTTTATCTGTAAATATAAAACAGTAAGAAAAGAAAGTCTCATACATTGCAGTTGGCAAAGAGTTTTAAAAGTGCCCCCAGATTCTTCTTATAAAGTGCTTTCTGGAAATCTAGAAGAGACATGGCATGCATGTACTACCCTGAAGGATAATGTCACCTATATCCTAGGGTATGTTTAACACCTTGCCCTCCATAGCTTTTTCATTATGAGGGAAATTCATAATGGAACTTGAGCAGCTGGAGATACTATTTTTGATGATCAAAGACAAACAATTTGGTTCTTGCATATTGTTTTCCCTTATGGAACAAATATTTTAATTTGTACTATAGGTGTGCCCTCCCTCCAACCAAAGGAAAATTAGAATAGAGTTTGGATCCTAGAACAGGTTTTATTTCTGGGCCCACTGATGATCAATCGTTGATATCCCTGAAGTGAAAGTGTTAGTCACTAGGTCGTGTCCCAACTCTTGGCGACCCCATGGACTGTAGCCCACCAGGTTGCTCTGTCCATGGGATTCTCCAGGCAAGAATACTGGAGTGGTTTGCCATTCCCTTCTCCAGAGGATCTTCCTGACCTTGGGACTGAACCCTGGTCTCCCTCATTGTAGGCAGATTCTTTACTGTCTGAGTCCCCAGGAGCCCACTGGTGATTAATCACTGATATCTCTGAAGAGAAAGTGTTAGTCACTCAGTCATATCCAACTCTTTGCAACCCCACGGACTGTAGCCTGTCAGGCCCCTTTGCGTATGGGATTTTCCAGGCAAGAATACTGGAGTGGGTACACATTTCCTTCTCCAGAGAAAAGAAAGAAAACTGAAAGTGAAAGTTGTTCAGTCATGTCCCACTCTTTGTGCCCCATGGACCATACAGCCCATGGAATTCTCCAGGCCAGAATACTGGAGTGTGTCGATCTTCCCAACTCAGGGATCGAACCGAGGTCTCCCACACTGCAGGAGGATCCTTTACCAGCTGAGCCACCAGAATGATCCTTTACCATTCTTACACCCAAGAATACTGGAGTAAGTAGCCTATTCCTTCACCAGGTGATCTTCCCCACCAGGAGTCAAATGGGGGGTCTCCTGCATTGCAGGCAGATTCTTCACCAGCTGAGCTACAGGGAAGCCCTGTATGATATCTCTAACCCCTAAACAATTAGTTAAGGTTTATATATAACTACTCTGACCCACAAGGGAGAAAATAAAAAGGGTATATCTGAGTGTAAATTCTAGTCAGTTATTTTTTCACTTTTCCCCAGAGCCAAATTGGAGACTTGAAAATTTATGCCATAAAACTGCGAAATCTCTTCACACTGAAGAAAGGAAGAATGAGAGATCATCTAAAGTATCATTCCAGGTCAGAGCCTACCACTGTTTCTGTTTATCTCCAGCTTTGGGCTTATTTTTCCTCCCCAGGTTCTAGATCTTCTCTCTCAGGATTGACTTCATAATTGTATACTACCAGACCAGTCTCAGAGCAATGGGGCCCCTCAATTCTGAACAGGTTACTCTCCCCAGGATTAATGATCTGTCTCACGTCTGCAAGACTGTTCATTTCCAGCACTGTCAGCAAGATGGACAGTTCACAGTCAACAGTAAAAACTCCTTTTGGTCACCCATGGAATGGGAGCATATACATTATAAAATAGGAATAGGTATTTATGGCCAGCTATAAAGAAAGCTCTAATTTGGGGAGTGAAAAGAACAGTGAACAATCATGTCAATCAGAGGCATTCGTCTATTTCTTCCCTTTGCTATTAATTTTTCCTCCCCCTCCCAAAAGTGGTAATTTAGACATTTCCTACAATAGATCTTCATTATAGTCCATAAATGTTTTATGGATGTGCATTTAGAAAAACTGCTCTAAAGCTTGAATTTGAACAAGGCCGTCACTTAAAGAGAAAAAAAAAAAAAGCATCCTTGACATCTGCTGAAGTGTTAATTTCTCTGAAAGCACAGAGGGTGTTAAACAGACTTTCTCTTGTTGAATAATAAGTTTAAAAATTTTTGAAACAATGCCAAAGGGTTTTCATGCAGAGATTCTGTCATTGTATCCCTGACTTTCCTGAAATTTGTTTTTAAAATTTTTTACTCTAAATTTAAGGCTTTTGAAAAAAGTATATGTATTTAAATACCGTGTAAAGCTCACACGCATTAACAACATCAGGCATGATTTAGTCTTAAAAATTTGAGGGGAGTGTTTTCTCATAAGGAAAGTTTATTTATAGATATGTAAAGGGACTTTCAAATTAGTTTTGTTATATAATAGTAACGAGTGAAAGTAAAATGAAATAGAAAGGAATATTCTTTCCCTCTTATGATCCACTCTACTCAAGTAGTAGAATTCTACATGGTATAAATTTAGGTCATTAAACATTTACTCTGCAGTCATTTCTAGCATCCACAGAAAAAGCTAGTCTCCAGTAAAACACAATCTCATCTTTCCTTTCAGTATGCCACTATCTCCCAAGTTTTAACTTGGGTTCTCCTGAAAGTGGCATCTACAATCCCCTCAGTGTGGGGGATTGTTTGGGAAGTGATTCAAGGAGAAGGAATGAAGGGCAGAGGAACTGAAGAAATAGGAAAGGAGTGAAAGCCAATTCAAAGATGTGTTCCCCAGACCATATTAAACAGTTCATTTGGGCTCACTTCTCTTGTCGTGCGGAGCAAAGCAACTGGACAAATTCACCCACGTGTAAGGGCCTTACTGGTTCATACTTTTTAGGAGTGGCTGGTCTTTCAAAGTAAAATGTTTCTCTTATAATGGAGAACTTGCATCATTTGGAGACACATTTCTACAAGAGCAGTCTGCTCCATATTGAGTAGAACTAATCATGGATGGAAACCATCTACTGCACCTACATATTTACATTCTTTCCCATCCTCTTGTTAGAATGGCATTATCAATTCAGTTCAGTCACTCAGTTGTGTCCGACTCTTTGCAACCCCACGAATCGCAGCACGACAGGCCTCCCTGTCCATCACCAGCTCCCGGAGTTCACTCAGACTCATGTCCATCGAGTCGGTGATGCCATCCAGCCATTTCATCCTTTGTCATCCCCTTCTCCTCCTGCCTCCAATTCCTCCCAGCATCAGTCTTTTCCAATGAGTCAACTCTTAGCATGAGGTGGCCAAAGTATTGGAGTTTCAGCTTTAGCATCAGTCCTTCCAATGAACACCCAGGACTGATCTCCTTCAGAATGGACTGGTTGGATCTCCTTGCAGAACAAGCGATTCTCAAGAATCTTCTCCACTACCACAGTTCAAAAGTATCAATTCTTCTCCGCTCAGCCTTCTTCACAGTCCAGCTCTCACATCCATACATGACCACTGGAAAAACCATAGCCTTGACTAGATGGACCTTTGTTGGCAAAGTAATGTCTCTGCTTTTGAATATGCTATCTAGGTCGGTCATAACTTTCCTTCCAAGGAGTAAGCGTCTTTTAATTTCATGGCTGCAGCCACCATCTGCAGTGATTTTGGAGCCCAAAAAAATAAAGTCTGACACCGTTTCCCCATCTATTTGCCATGTAGTGATGGGACCAGATGCCATGATCTTCGTTTTCTGAATGTTGATCTTTAAGCCAACTTTTTCACTCTCCTCTTTCACTTTCAACAAGAGGCTTTTTAGTTCCTCTTCACTTTCTGCCATAAGAGTGGTGTCAGAGTAATAATAGAACACATTAGTTTTTTTCTTCTTTTAAAAAGAATTTCTTCTATTTATTCATTTTTGGCTGTGCTGGGTCTTTGTCACCATGCAGGCTTTTCTATAGTTACAGAGAGCAGGGGCTACTTTCAGTTGCAGAGCGAGGGCTTCTTGCTGTGACTTCTCTCGTTGCAAAGCACAGGCCCTGTGGCACCCGAGCTTCAGTAGCTGTGGCTCCCGGGCTCTAGAGCATAGGCTCAATATTATGTCACATGGCATGTGGGATCTTCCCAGATCAGGGATCAAACCTGTGTCTCCTGCATTGGCAAGTGGATTCTTTACCACTGAGCCACTAGGAAAACCCCAAATTTGGTTTTTAGAATGGATCAAGAGATGTTCCTTTCAGGCAAGTTTAGGGTAAGAATGAGTTCCACCTTTTTTAATGTAGTTGTATCTTCTTTTAGTTTATTGTGGTAATTTGTATTTTTCTAGAAAAGCATATCTAACCATCTTTCTCATTTCCTTATTTTCTTATTTTATGATCCTATTTTATAGTGCAACTATTTTACAATCTTATTTTATAGTGCAACTCTTTCCTGTTTTTTTAGTTAGCTCTATACAGTTATTAATCTATGAATTTTCCTCTGAGTTACTCCCTTGGCCAGATTCTATATACCTTATTATGGTTCTGATTTTCTAAAATTCTATACTGTACTGGTCTTTCTACTTTGAACCAACAAATACTATGTAAATTATTTTAAGGTTTCTAAATGATTATATCTTTAATGTTAATTTGTTGCTGCAATTTTCTGATATAAAGTAAAGCATTTTGCATAGGGAATATAAATCATACAATATCTCTTTTCAGGAATTTATTAGCATGTCCATTTTTGCCATGGCAAATTAATAGCCACTGGTAAAGAAGCTTCATTTCAATTGTAAAGCATATGTTTTAATATGGGGAAGGCAATGGCACCCCACCCCAGTACTTTTGCCTGGAAAATCCCATGGACGGAGGAGCCTGGTAGGCTCCAGTCCGTGGGGTCGCTAAGAGTCGGACACGACTGAGCGACTTCACTTTGACTTTTCACTTTCATGCATTGGAGAAGGAAATGGCAACCCACTCCAGTGTTCTTGCCTGGAGAATCCCAGGGACAGGGGAGCCTGGTGAGCTTCAGTCTATGGGGTCGCACAGAGTCGGACACGACTGAAGCGACTTAGCAGCAGTAGCATGTTTTAATATATTTAAATAAATTTTATTCTTTAATTCAGAGCATATGCATCATTATTTTTGTCAAATACTACATGATATTTTTAACTCTTTATTTCCTCCAATTTCTCCTTACATTTACAAATTGTTGCTTTGTATAATTCAATAAAATTTTAAGGGGTGATACATATCGCTTAAATCTTTTATATAAACTATGTAATTTAAAACATAAAAAGAAGACCTTTATTCTATTTTGTGCCTCTTGCTTTTAATTCATTGCTGATATAATTATTGTAACCAATGCCATCTTTTTCCTTTTTACTTATGATCAAAGTTGTTTGTTTTCTTAAGCTTTTCATCTTGTACTGGAGTGTAGCCAATTAACAATGTTGTGACAGTTTCAGGTATATAGCGAAGGGACTCAGCCACGAATATACATGTATCCTTTCTGCCCAAAATTCCCTCCCATTCACACTGCCATGTGACATTGATTGGAGACCAAAGCCTTCTTGCAACTTGAATGCATTATATATGCTCTTCAAGTGCTTCAATACTTAATCGTTTTGCATTTAAGTATGTCATTTAGGATTTTATTTTACAGTCTAATCTCCCATTTGCATTTATAATTGTATTATTTTTACTTACATTTACTTTTTAAATAATTTTTATCTTTTTTATAATGCTTTCTTAATGTTTTCCTTTTTTTCTAATTTGTGCCATATGGACTCATTTGTTTGTTTTCATAATTTCTGCTGTTTTAGGCCACATATATCATATTTTAAATCCAATTCATGAGCTTTTTTAACATTTAAAATTATTTAAATGTATGTTGACTGGGATGTATTGATTTGAGAAAGAATCTATTGTATTAGGAATCAGTGAACTAAAATGGACAGGAATGGACAAATTTAATCCAGATGACCATTATATCTACTACTGTTGGCAAGAATCCCTTAGAAGAAATGGAGTAGCCCTCATAGTCAACAAGAGTCCAAAATGCAGTATTTGGGTGCAATCTCAAAATTGAAAGAATGACTTCAGTTTGTTTCTAAGGCAAATCATTCAGCATCACAGTAATCCAAGTCTATGCCCCAACCACTGATGCCAAAGAAGCTGAAACTGAATGGCTCTATGAAGACCTACAAGACCTTCTAGAACTACCAACAAAAAAAGGGTGGTTTTCATCATATGGGATTGGAATTCAAAAGTAGGAAGTCAAGAGATACCTGTAGTGACAGGCAAGTTTGGTCTTACAGTACAAAATTAAGCAGGACAAAGCTAACAGAGTTTTGCCAGAATGTGCTGGTCATAGCAAACACCCTCTTCCAACAGCACAAGATGACTCTACACATGGACATCACCAGATGGTCAATACTGAAATCAGATTGATTATATTCGTTGGAGATGAAGATGGAAAAGCTCTCTACAGTCAGCAGAAATAAAACCTGTAGCTGACTGAGGCTCAGATCATGAGCACATGAGCTCTTTATTGCAAAATTCAGGCTTAAACTGAAGAAAGTAGAGAAAGCCACTAGATCATTCAGGTATGACATAAATCAAATCCCTTATGATTTTACAGTGGAGGTGATGGATAGATTCAAGGGATTAGATCTGGTAGACAGAGTACCTGAAGAACTACGGATGGAGGTTCACAGCATTGTACAGGAGGTGGCAACCAAAACCATCCCCATTAAAAAGAAATTCAAGAAGGCAAAGTGGTTGTCTGAGAAGGCCTTACAAACTGCTGTGAAAAGAAGACAAGTAAAAGACAAAGGAGAAAGGGAAAGATATACCCATCTGAATGCAGAGTTTCAGAGAATAGCAAGGAGAGATAAGAAAGCCTTCTGTCTTTGCAAGTGCAAAGAAATAGAGGAAAACAATAGAATGGGAAAGACTAGCAATCTCTTCATCAAAATTGGAGATACCACGGGAACATTTCATGCAATGATGGGCACAATAAAAGACAGAAATGGTAAGGACCTAACAGAAGCAGGAAAGATTAAGAAGTGATGGCAAGAATATACACAAGCACTATACAAAAAAGATCTTAATGACCAAGATAACCCTGATGGTATTGTCACTCACCTAGAGCCAGACATACAGGAATGCGAAGTCAAGTGGGCCTTAGGAAGCATTATTACATAGAAAAGCTAGTAGGCGTGATGGAATTCCAGTTGAGCTATTTCAAATTCTAAAAGATGATGCTATCAAAGTTCTGCACTCAATATGCCAGCAAATTTGGAAAACTTAGCAGTGGCCACAAAACAGGAACGGGTCAGTTTTCATTAGAATTCCAAAGAAAAGCAATGCCAAAGAATGTTCACACTGCTGTACAGTTGCTCTCATTTCAAGTGCTAGCAAGGTAATGTTCAAAATCCTTTAAACTAGGCTTCAATAGTACATGAACCAAGAAGTTCCAAATGTACAAGCTGGATTTAGAAAAGGCAGAAGAACGAGAGATCAAATTAGCAACATCTGCTGGATCATAGAAAAATCAGGGAATTTCAAAAAACATCTACTTCTGCTTCATTGACTACACTAAAGCCTTTGACTATATGGATCACAACAAACTGTGGAAAATTCTTAAAGAGATGGCAATACAAGACCACCTTACCTGTCTCTTGAGAAGTCTATATGCAGGTCAAGAAGCAACAGTTAGAACTGGACATGCAACCAGGGACTGGTTCCAAATTAGGAAAGGATTACATCAAGGCTGTATATTGTCACCCTGTTTATTTAGCTTATATGCAGAGTACATGATGCAAAATTCTGAGCTGGAAGACTCACAAGCTGGAATAAAGATTGTCAGGAAAAATATCAACAACCTCAGATATGCAGATGATACCACTCTAATGGCAGAAAGTGAAGAAGAACTGCAGAGCCTCTTGATAAGGGTGAAAAAGGAGAGTGAAAAAGCTGGCTTAAAATTCAACATTCAAAACACTAAGATCATGGCATCCTGCCCCACCTGTCAGTTCATGGCGAATAAATGGGAAAAAAGTTGAAACGGTGACAGATTTTATTTTCTTGGGCTCCAAAATCACTGTGGACAGTAACAGCAGCTGTGAAATTAAAAGACATTTGCTCCTTGGAAGAAAAGCTATGACAAACCTAGACAGCATATGAAAAAGCAGAGACATTGCTTCGCCAACAAAGGTCCATATAGTCAAAGCTATGGTTTTTTCCAGTAGTCATGTATGAATGTGAGAGTTCGACCAGAAAGAAGAACTGATGCTTTTGAACTGTGGTGCTGGAGAAGACTCTTGAGAGTCCCTTGGACTGCAAGGAGATCAAACCAGTCTGAATATTCATTGGAAGAACTGATGCTGAAACTCTAATACTTTGGCCACCCATTGCAAAGGACTGACTCATTGGAAAAGACCCTGATGCTGGGAAAGACTGAGGGCAAGAGAAGGGGACGAGAGAGGATGAGATGGTTTGATGGAATTACTGACACAATGAATATGAGTTTAAGTGTGTTCTGGGAGATGGTGAGGGACAGTGAGGCTTGGCAAGCTGCAGTTCACTGGGTCGCAGAGTTGTACCTGACTTAGTGACTGAACGAAGACAACAAAGGTGGATATTGAAGGGGGAAGGAAAGAACAAGAACAGAGACAATAAACCCATGGAATGCTCTGTGTCCTCTTAACCACATGATGAAATTATATTAGCTTTCTACTGCTGCCATGACAAATTACCAGTAACTTTGTAGCTAAATACAACACAAATTTATAAATCTCACAGTTTCTATGGGCAGTTCAGTGGGCTCTAGGGTTTGCTAAGAGTCTCAGAGACTGAAATCAAGGTGTTGGAACTGCCCATGCTCCCTTCTGGAAGCTCTGGGGAAAAAAATCAACCGTGCTTATTCAGTTGATAGAATTCATTTCCTCACAGCTATAGGACTAAGGTTCTGCTTCCTTGCTAGATGTCAGTTGAGAGCTGTTCTGTTTCTAGATGCTACCTGCATTCCTTGGCATCTAGTTCCCTTATTTCCTCAGTCTTCAAAGTCAGTAAGTGTGGGTTGAATCCTTCTTACACTGTCTCTCTCTGACTGAGCCAGGAAAGAAGTCTCCTTTTTAAAGCATCATGTGATTAGACTCAAAGGAATAGTCTCCTCATCTCAAATTCCATTACCTTCATCATATCACACAACTTTTGCTATGCAATATAATGTATTTACAGGTCCCAGGGGCTAAGGAATAGACATTTTTGAGTGGACCTTATTCAGCCTACCTCAGAAATGAAAGTAAGAATGTATTAGAAATCAGACCAAGTAGCATTAAGTGTCCTTATCGAAGCTTTATTATATTGACCTGACAATAGGATCCTACTTTATGAAAGCGAATTAAAATAAGAAAATCCCTGCACAAATGAAATCAGCAATAATGGGAGGGGCACATGTGGCCTGGAGAGTACTACACTGAGGAAGAGTCTGGGAGGACTTTGGAAAGGATTTCTGATGGAGACCAAGAATGATGTTAATGAAGGGAAAGAATGGCATATCTGCAAAAAGAAATGCAAGAGAAACTTGAGCGTTGCAAACTTATCACTACTCTTTCTGATCAAGTTGGAATAGATATTAAGTAATGAATCTTGTAGTTTATGTCCAAGTTACCTCATCTAGTTACTGTGGCATTGTTACTTGAAAGTAATCCTTGTTTATTAAGAAATGTCCCCTGAGCAAAAGCAGATACTCAGTCTTCTGGTGCTCTGTGTAGGGGTTCAGGACAATCTAAACAGCCTACACCTTGGATCTTATTCCCTTCTTTTAACACCGTCTTGGAGAGTTTGGTCAATACAATGAAAGTAACAGGGAGACAGCAATACTCCCTAATGTTTGGAGTCAAGGTTGAAACGTTGTACTAAGAATTCCGCGAAAACATTTCAGTCCCTTTAGCAGTGAATTTTTATTTTTCTCATTCCATCTGCCTAGTTTCTCAATATTTTCTGTTATATCTAAATTTTGTATCTAGGTTATTCTTTATTATGTTTTTATCTCTTGAGTTTACATTCAGTTTTATTAAGTAGATTTGCAGTTATTTGTGTCTGTCTTTATCAGTAATTATATCAGACATTTTATAAGATTAATTTTTTTCTATTCTTCAGCTCTTAATTGGATAGACATGATATTCTATCAATATATAATGGTATGTACTCTAAATAAGAAAAATAGAAATTTTTCTTCTGAAACGTTCCCTGAAAATTATCTTGCAGTGCTTACGTTCAATCAGACTCTACATAAGAATGTCTTTACTTTTCCAGCATATTTTGGGTTCATCCTCTTCTCTGCATCCAAATTTTATTTTTCCACTATAGACTGAAATAACTCAGGCTTTGATTTCTACATTAGTCTTCAAATTTATTTCCTCCCCAGTCTCTAACCATATCTATTACTTCTCATGCTTGTGCCAATACATTGTCCTGAAACATTTTGAACCTGCTGGCTTGTTCCCTTTGACCTTACTATAGCTCCCTGATGTATGTTACTTTTTCATGGATTATATTCTCCATTTCTTTCCCTTAATTTAACCCTTGGGCTTCCCTAGTGACTCAGTGGTAAAGAATCTGCCTGCCAATGCAGGAGACATGGGTTTGATCCCTGGGTCAGGAAGATCTCTTAAAGAAGGAAATGGCAACCCACGCCAATATTCTTGCCTCAGAAATCCCATGGACAGAGTAGGCTGGTGGGCTAGAGTCCATGTGGTGGCAAAGAGTTGGACATAACTTAGCAATTAAGCAATGACAATCTAACCCTTACATTTCTTTCTCTCACCAAATTGAAAAGATTTTATCTTTTTAGCTGATAATCCCTGGCAATTTGTCTTCTCGTCTCAGTTTACATATTTACATTAGTCTGTATTATATGATTTTTATGTTCTTCTCTTACTGTTTCTGTGAATCTTATTTGCCCTATTATATCTTAATTTTTGTTAGTAGGTGATTGTTTCTTTTTCTTTTATGGACTCCCCAGTACCTGGCATGGTACTACGCTCACAGCAAAATTCTAAGACTTAATTTGTTGTCTTCTGAATAACAAAGAAATAAATTGATGTTAAATGACTCAGTTCAATAATGTTTAATGTATGTTAAAATTTAAACATAGAAATTAAAAATATGTGCATGTTTTTTAAATAAGGCTATGAAAAAGAAACTGAATGAAAACTGTCTACTTAGCCTCCTTTTTCCTAAAGTGGACTCATATGTATGCAAGAGTGGTTACTTACATATACTAAAACAAATATTTTTATTTATTTATATCATATTAAATATAACTATAATTCACTGATTCAATGGCCAAGCTCTGGGAGATGATGAAGGACAGGGAAGCCTGGTGTGCTGCAGTCCATGGGGTTACAAAGAGTTGGACACAACTAAGTGACTGAACAAGAAAGAATATATAGGAACCACGCTGTATACACTGTTCTGTATCTTTTTTCTCACTTACATGTATTTCTCACTCAGTTTGATGATCTTTCCAAATCAGCATTTTCAAATATATTTTCATTACTTTTTAATGGCTATATAGCATTTCATTGTAAAATGTGCCAAGCACTGTCTTCCATTTAGGAATACTAAAGCTATTTCCAGCTCTCTGTTATTACAAAGAAAGTTGTAAACAAACATGAAGGATACATTTCAGGCAAAAATTAGTCCTGGCAGAACCTATTTCTCTGAAACAAATCTATCCCCATTCCCATGTCATATCTCTTAAGTAAACCACTCAAAAACCAAGAACGTATATTACCTTTGAGGAAAAGCAGGGGAGAAAGAGTGTGACAGACTTTTAACACTGAGTTTTAACAACAAATGATTAAAGCTTGATTAAAAGTTGAGTTAATGAAGGGAAATGTACTATGTTGAGCTCAGAAGTAAAAAAGGAACAAAGTTAACATTTCCACACTTGATTTTTGTGACTAAAATTATCATACTTGCAACACTATTTTTCTTGGAATGATGGAAGTGAGAGGGGGATCTTCATGGATATCTGGAAGGAAAATATTCCAGGCAAACTCACAAAGCAAATACAAAGACTTCTGGTGGAAACACGTGGCTTAAGTAGAGTGAGAAAAAGGGAGAGTGGTATGAAACATCCAGAGAGGCTGTATCCAGGCTTATAAAACATTTAAAATACTTTGTCTTTTTCCTGAGTGAAATGGAAAGATGTTGGAGAGCTTTAAACTAACAAGCAATTTAATCTAATTTAGATTTTAACAGAGTCACCTACTGTTTTAAGAATATATAGAAAGGAAGCAAAGAACAGATATATTTTTCAGGCTATACAAAAATCTAGGTAAAATTGATTGTAGCAATGAACTGTGAAATATAAGCTATTGTGTAAGGGAAAAATGAGAGCACCAGTGTGCAGATGACATGAAAAATAAATGACAGAACTATTGACTAAAGAAAAACACACAACATAAGAGTCATAAGTTTTTTGTTGTTGTTGTTCTTTTTTTTTAGGGTCTTATTGAGGACTATAGCCCAGGAGACAGCTCTGAGAGGTTGGTCCAAAGAGGTAGGGGAGGAGTAGTATATATATATATGGGCTAGGAAATACATGTAGTCAATCATACATTTTGGTAGAAGATTACTGCTAATACCAACCAACCAATATCTCAAGTTAATGATTTCAATGCTTTTCTATGTATGGGAAAGTGCAAGAATCTGGAGTCACTGAAATTCTTCCTGAGATACACATTTAATTACCTAGGGGCTGTTTATCCAAAGCAAAGAGTGCCTCATCCTCTTTTTTATCCTGAGTTCCTTCCTGGATACTTTGTTGGTGAACAACTGCCATAAATTATGATTTAACTCTGATATAACTGAGTGATGATCAGTGTTCTTTGTTCTTTCTTTGTTCACAGTATCAACAGAATATAGACCCCAGAGAAGTAGAAGTATTCGAAGAATGGTTTAGAAACATTGGAACCACTGGTCTGAATGCAGGATGCTTGAAAGTGGCATTATAAACAAGATACAGACCTAGATGGCCATTGACAGATGTATGGATAAAGAAGTTGTAGTACATATACACAATCGAATATTACTCAGCCGTAAAAAGAAACAAATTTGAGTCAGTTGACTGAGGATAAACCTAGAGCCTGTTATACAGAGTGAAGTCAGAAAAGGAAAAACAGATATCATATATTAACACATATACATGGAATCTAGAAAAATGGTACTGATGAACCTATTTGCAGGGCAGGAATAAAGATGCAGATTTAGAGAATGGAATTGTGGACACAGCTGGGAAAGGAGAGAGTGGGATGAATTGACAGGGTAGTGTTGACATGTATACCACCATGTGTAAAACAGACAGCTAGTGGTAAGCCCTGGTGGGTCAGGTGGTAAAGAATCTGCCTGCAATGCAGGAAACCCAAGTTCAATCCCTGGGTCAGGAAGATCCCCTGGAGAAGGGAATGGCAACCCCCTCCAGTATTCTTGCCTGGAGAATTCCATGGACAGAGGAGCATGCTGGGCTACAGTCCATGGGTCACAGAGTGGGACATGACTGAGAGACTGATGCACACAGTCTCTATAAGCGGCTGCACAGCACAAGTAACTCAGCTCCTTTCTCTGTGATGACCTAGACAGCTGAGATGGGGCAGCATGGATGGGAAGGAGGCTGGCTGTAGAGAGAGATGTGTGTATACACATAACTGATTCATATTACTGTTCAGCAGAAACCAACACGAAACTGCAAAGAAATTATCCTCCAGTTAAAAATAAATTTTTAAAAATTAGAAAAAAATAGTTAATAACCAAAATAAATAAATAAATGAGATGCAGTTATTGATGATGACAAGATTCTTGGTTATGATAGCAGGAAAGAGAGCTGAGGTAAGGCTATTCACGAAGAGGAGACCAAGAAATGAATAGACGAGAATAATACAAGGTTCATCTATGTGTGCATTGATATTCTGGCAAATTATGACCAGAATGTGCTAGTAAACCAGGAACTAATGCCTTCAAGAAATGGTGAGGAAGGACTTGGGGTGCTGTGGAAGACTAGCATCAAGGAGGGTACAGTGGTAGGGCAAGATGCAGTAATTATTCAACAGTTGAACTTTTATTTCTTGAGAAATTCCTTTTATATCTCATACAGAATATTTTTTTTAAGAATTGTCATGATTAGCACAGTTTAGGGTTATGCTTACAAGAACTAATTCCTGGAGCCAAACAGGCTGGGCATAGATGTCATCTACTATTTACTAGCTGCATGACCTGAGGCAAAGTGTCTTATCTCATCTGTATATTGGAGATGATGAAAGTACCTCCCTCACAAGGTTGTGGTGAGTCTCACTTGAGCTAATATATGTAAAGCACATAAACCAGCTCCTGGCACAGGCTAAATGCTATGTAAGTGTTTGCCATTAATAATGTGACTTTCTTGGGTATCACAGGGCATGTCAAGGAAACAGTCACTGCATACATTGTAACTTGGCTCGAGAGAAAGTTGGCAGAGCACAATTTGTCACTGTCTTTATGCAACAGTTCTATTTCTAGGTATTTATCCTTTAGCTACACTTACCCATTTATAAAATGACATATATACAAAAATATTCTTGCCATGTAATTGATAATAGTGAAAAGCTTGGGAAAATGTACAACCATAGAATATAATATGCAGCTCTTGAAAAGAATACATTAGCTTTCTATGCGTTGATAGAAAATTTTCCAGAATATATTGCTAAGTAAAAAAAAATTTTTTAAGTCAATTGTAGGACAGTGTACATATTTTCCTAGAATTTGATAATGTATATATACATTTCTCTATGCATGTGTTTGTAAATGAATGTAGTATTTTTTAGAAAGTTACGCAGGAGGACTCTGCCTCTCAGAAGAAAACTAGGTGAAGACAGAATTAAGAAGCAGCCTTGACTTTTAAGTTTATATTTCATAGCAGCTTTTATATTGTGTACTGTATATATGTTCAAAAAAGTATTTTTTCAAGTAAGTCTACTTTTTATCATCCAAAATAATTATTTTATTATATACTATCAAATAAGAAAGTCCATATGAGGTTGTAAAATAGAAATTAAAAGTTTTGATCCTAAAATGTCAATTTCACAGTAAGGATATGAAAATTAATAAACAGAAACCTCATTTAAAATGGAATCAGGGACCAGAAGGAAAGATTTCACATCCTGCTAGTTGAGATTAACTTCATGGGCAATAGATGAGGAAACAGTGTCAGACTTTATCTTTTTGGGCTCCAAAACCACTGCAGATGGTGACTGCAGCTATGAAATTAAAAGACACTTGCTCCTTGGAAGGAAAGTTATGACTAACCTAGATAGCATATTCAAAAGCAGAGACATTACTTTGCCAACCAAGGTCCGTCTAGTCAAGGCTATGGTTTTTCCAGTGGTCATGTATGGATGTGAGAGCTGGACTGTGAAGAAGGCTGAGTGCCGAAGAATTGATGCTTTTGAACTGTGGTGTTGGAGAAGACTCTTGAGAGTCCCTTGGACTGCAAGGAGATCCAACCAGTCCATTCTGAAGGAGATCAGCCCTGGGTGTTCATTGGAAGGACTGATGCTAAAGCTGAAACTCCAATACTTTGGCCACCTGATGTGAAGAATCAACTCATTGGAAAAGACTCTGATACTGGGAGGGATTGGGGGCAGGGGGAAAAGGGGATGACAGAGAATGAGATGGCTGGATGGCATCACTGACTTGATGGACATTGAGTTTGAATGAACTCCGGGAGATGGTGATGGACAGGGAGGCCTGGCGTGCTTTGGGGTCGCAAAGAGTTGGACACAACTGAGCAACTGAACTGAACAGACCAACCCCCCCCCCCCAAAAAAAAAAAAAATGAGAGATGACTTTGCAACATCAACAACAAGAAGCTTACTACTTTACAACCTTGCCGGAGGAAGGAAGAATTTCTCTTCACTCAGCAACAGCCCAGCCAATGAGAAACTGTCACAACTCTGCCAAAGAAAAGCCACTACACTTTGAACTCCCTATTTCCTCCAATGGACTGTCTCTTTATAGCAGCTCCTCGTAACCTCCCCCTTCTCTGTGAAAGAAAATTCCCCTCCTTTGGTCTCTGGACTTGCCTGTGATTCACCACAGACTGCATTTTCCAAATTGCGATTCTTTGCTATTACTGAATAAGCCCATTTTGCTGGTAAAAGAACTTGCTGTTTTATTGTTTTAGGTCAACAAGGGCACATTCCTTTAGCAAAGATTTCTTGATGGCTTCACTGTGTGGCAAGGTCAATGGCAGGTGCTATCAGAGAGTCTTAGGAAGTTTAACATTAGTCCTTCACATCAAGATACTTGTTGGGGAGCAAGATGCATCCATATGAATCATTAGAGAATAGAGCCAAGGGTTCTAAAGAGGCTGAGAGGATAACCACTGCTTCAACTTGGTACTTCTGGTTTGGAGACTAGTCATGGATATACATTTAATTTATTCAGAACCACTCAGGAAAATGTATTTGCTTAGAATTATATATTTGCTTAGTTTAAAAATATTAACTAAGAAATTAATTTATATGAGAGGCTAGACCTCCCATTGCTACAGTGGGAAGATACTTTGCTTTCCCATAAAATATTTTGGAATAAAAAAGAAAGAACAAAAGTTAACACGCAAAATTATGTTCCCCGTTACAGCAACACAAAAGCAGCAGATCCATTTATCCTTATTCCAGCTGCTTTCTAGTAGCACTGCAACCAAAATGCTCTATTTACTTAAACCCTAAATTTAGCATGAGGTGACTGGGCAGCTCAGGACACTGCAGTAAAAGGCGAGTGAGTGGCGCTACGATCCATGGCTGCTGATGAGAATGTAGGACGTTTGTGTTTCCAATGAGTCTTAAGGCCATGAGACACATGGAAAAGAAAATAAGAAAGAAGTCATTGAGATTCTGAGAGGGGACATTGAGAATTACCTACAAATAGAAACTGACCTTTTTTTTTTTTTTATCCTTAATCCCCTTCCAGCTGAACATCCCTGCAATGGGCTGGAAGAGCAGACACGGTTTCTGTGCTACAGGCTATAGCTGGTGTGTGAACAGAGCCTGGTTTCTAATCCTGTACCAAATATAAAATTAACTTAGAAAATGGCTTTCTGTTTCAGTTTGTTTGCTCATAAGTTACAAAGCCCTGATAGATATTTGAGGGAAATGAAAGCAATAGGCTCAAAGTTGTTCGACTGAGAAAAAGAGCTGCTTTGTGAAACTGACATTTCTGAGAAACCTCTCCCCTCAGCCTCCACCTAAGTTTCCCACCCTCCCTCTGAAGTCATACATAAAGGAGAATGTGCTGGGCTGAGCAGTGCTGTACCGCACAGCTGCCGGCCTGGGTAGGCTATTTCCATCCCAGATGGATGCCAGAGAAATACATTTCTGCTTGAGGCTAATCCTGGAGGTCTGTTCTTGCCTAGACAGGGGCCCTTGTGGTCTTGAAAGCAAGAAGACCCGTCCAGATAATTCAGACACTGAGGCTGTGGGTTCGCTCTTGGGCAGAACCAAGAACTAGATTGGCCCCAAGAGTCTGGGGCCACCCTCATGCCATTTCAAGTGAAAGTCAAACTGACTTGATTTCTCGGGAGTCTTTATAAGAATTCCCACCAACACTTGCCCTACCCTGAGGCCAGGATAAATGTGGGCTGAGTGCAGGACGCGGAGGCAATGAGAGTCAGGTCACGTAGCAGCCTGAGAGCTGCCATAAACCAGCACAAAACATCAGGGATTCCACTTGCCTGATGCCCTCTTCCCTCACCTCCAGTTTCAGGATACATTTGGTGCTCAGAGGACTCATAAGAGCAGAAGCCTTCAGATCCCTTCATGTGTATCTGATCTACCTAACGCTCTTTTAGATTCTCACCCCAAATTTCTGCTAGCACCAGGGTCTGTCATAGTTCAAGCAAAGCGGCCACTATCCTAGTCTCTTCACAAAGCTCCTAGGAGATCCTAACTGCTGGACTGGACCCAGCTTTCTGTCTTCCTTCCTGTCTTCCTTTGACCTTTTTTTTTTTTTTTTTGGTCTTTGCACAGACGCCCTTCAAACAATCGGTATTTCAACACTAACCTGGATATATCTCAAATCTATACTTCTTGAGGTTGGCTATTTTTGTAGTGGTTCTCTCCTGGGATTAATTTGGTTCTCTCCTGGGATTAATTTGCCCCTCTTACTCTTACCCTAAGCTCATTGCCCCTAGATTCATCCTCCTAACTCAGATCTCCCTGAAAACCTTATGGCCAGGGAAGCACTGTTTAGAATGCTTCATTGGAAACATACTTTGGCTGAGAGTTCCTGACACCTCACCCCTAAACAAGCTCCCACTCACTCACCCAAGTCATCTCAGACACAACTATAACCCGATGGCTTCTATACAAAAACAGAAAGCAGGAACACAGCCACAGACCCAGCTGGACAAATGCCACCTGAAGGGAAATATCACCAGCTTATTCCGTGCCTCTAATTATAAGAGTCAAAGAAATACTAGAATTCTATATACTTATAGGAACATATGTCTTTATTTTTTTTAAAGTGTATGACAAAAGGAATTCTTGTTCTCCTTGAGTTTTCTGATTCAGGTTCTAGAAGCTGACAGAGCATGAGAAACTCTCCTCCTTTCCAGTCCCTCTCCACTGCTTCCAAAAGGTCGTAAGAGAAGGAGCAAAGCCAAAAAATGTAGAAGAAGCATTGCATTTTTTAGGACTGTCAGATGGTGTGATTGATGGTATAGCTAACTCAGTCTACTGAAACAGTAAATAAATAAGGCCCAGGTGCCTTAAGTTAATATAGCTCCCAAGGGTGCCTTGGTTTCAAGGGCATAGTTTATGCCCTGCAGAATCTCACTCGATTAAATAATAAAAGTAAAGTAGCAGAAAGCAGGTTCTGAATCAAAGAGTTCCTGCTGAGTGCTCATCCTCCACTCTGTGCTGAGGGATACAGACACCAGTTTCCCTATCTTCAAGGGCTCTGCAGTCTAGGTGCTGCAGAAAGACTCATTCAACAGGGGAATATAGCAGATGACTAAGCAATGTGTGATTAAGTGCTACACTTTTTCTTAGGCAACAGAAGGTTGGACTTCCCAGAAAAGACTTAAAAGAGAGTCATGTGCTGGACTCCAGAGGGCAGGAATAGGGACAGGTCAAGAGAGAGAAACAGAATGAAACCTCTTGGGGGCAGAACAGACATGGTCTGTTCATGGGCTGAACTGATGAGACAAGCCATCTGTGCTGTGTCACTAATTTCAAAAACACCCCTTTCAGGTTAAACAAAACAGAGGGAAGAGCATGTAGATCTAATGAATTGATAGAAATGCAAAAAAGATCTGATTCCATTTCCTTTGCCCTTTCATAATATATCCATGACAGTTGCTTCAGAAATTATACTATACTGATAAGCATCAAGCTGGGACTGGGATTTTGTGTGTGTGCACCACACAGCTTGTGGGATTTTAGTCCAGACATCAACCAGGGATTGAACCCGGGCCCTCAGCAGTGAGAGTACAAAGGCCTAACTGCTGGACCTCCAGAGAATTCCTGAGGGTGGAGTTTTGAAAGAAAGAATGAATTTCTGCAGCCATTATTTCATGATTTTTTTTGTCTATATTGAGGGCTTCCCTGGTAGCTCAACTGGTAAAGAATCTGCCTGCAATGCAGGAGACCCCGGTTCAATTCCTGGATCAGGAAGATCTGCTGTAGAAGGGATAAGCAATCCACTCCAGTATTCTTTGGCTTCCCTGGTGGCTCAGTTGGTAAAGAATCTGCCTGTAGTGCTATTATTGAACATAAAGCTTTTCTGATGTTGACCGTATTTCCTTAAATCCTTTCCTTTCCTTCCAACTATCAAATTTTCAGCCTGAGATTCCAACTCAATACCTCTTTTTTTCCCCTGTATAGAACTGGTAAAGAGTCCAACTGGCTAAAAGTATAATACCAGAATCATATAGGATTAAGAAAAAGAAATAAACCAAAAGAGGAGAAGGAAAGCAGTTCTATGCAATAAGTTTCCTATAATATTTAAAACAGAAAATTTAGTCTATGGGTCTCTGTATGCTACTAACAAAACAGAGGATCTTAGTAAGAGGGAAATAATGGTAAGACAATTTTGAAAAAATTAGATGCAAAAACACTTTGTGAATATATTTGAACATAGATATTATCTTAGCATTTAATCTTTTTTATATCTAAGTATAGGACTATATTTTCCTAGGGAATGAATAATGTCCAAATGTACTCTTTTTCTTCTCATTAAAATGGATTTTTTTTTCCCCTTGCAGAAAAGCCTTATGCCTGTAAAAATGTTAGGCAAAATTTGAAATTAATGAATAAAGAGTGTATATGACTTTGGAACAGTCCTTGGGCAGCAGAGGCCATCTGGCTGTGTAATTCACAAGCCACCTGAGGCGTGTTCTGGCCGTACGCTGTTCGTGGGGTTTGTACTTATTGATAAAGATCACACAGAAATTAGCAGCCTTCTGCTCAGAATGCAAGGTCCCCATACCTAATACCACTTATTGAAAAAGTAAATGGGAACTGCTTCCCTTGTTTTATAACAAGCTATTTTTCACTGAACTCTAATTTGAGCTGCTCCTCAGGCAGCACCTGTGAACGAAGACATCAGTAGCTATGTCCTGAGTGCTCCCACAATGGACGACCCACCAGGATGCCACCCCCACGTACCACAGGAGAGACGGATATGTCTTCTCCCTCCTGAAATAGAGCAGATCTGCATCCAGACCAGTTCCCCAAAATTCAAAAGGAAATTTCTGAACAGGGACTTCCCTGGTAGTGGCTAAGACTTCCACTCCTAGAGCAGAAGGCCCAGGTTCGATCCCTGGCCAGGGAACTAGATCCCACATACTGCAGCTAAAAGTGCCGTGTGCCACAACTAAGACCTAGCACACCCAAAGAAGTAAACACATATTTTTTTAAAAAAATTCTAAACAGCAACATACTTTTTTTTTTTAGAAGTCTAAAAGTGTATGGAAGCAAGTAAAGAGTGCCCTCGTTACACAGACCCATGAACTACTCTCAGGAAGATAGCCAATGAGAACTTTCTAGTTTTCACAAAGGGCCACCTCAGCCCCTCGGGTCTGTAGGTACAAGGAGAGAGAAAGGGTTGACAGCCCTAGTCTAGCCTTAGGCACTCACTTCTTACCTCCAGGAAGTCACCTAACTGGGCTCAGAGTCCACATTTGTAAATTAGGACAATGGTTCCAAATTTCCAAGTTGTTTTGATATTTATGAATAATATATTTATTTGTAATATAACATACTCAAAAAAGTCTCCAAAATTATAGATATTATTGTTATCTTAGCAATTATAGTTACCACTACCACTTTTATCACTGACCCAATATAGAGAAATTAGAAGTTAGCAGACAAGATTCGCTTTGGTTTCAAAACCAGCCATCCTATAAGCTTTGGAAGCAAGGATGTCCTGTCTTGCCACATTGACCTCTTTTTTTTTTTTCTTTTTTGCAACTAGTACTACTACTCTTTGCTGGCACAGAGCATATTTTTCTTTTTATGGAAGTGAAATGCAATATTATAAAGATGCTTTTAATCAGAAACAGGCCACCTAAGCAAGAAACATCTCCTCAATAGGAAATAAAATGCTCTGGCTCCATCGTTTTGCCACAAGGCGGGCAACATGCCGGGAAATGCTTTTGCCCACTTTCACTCTTTGTCTAATCAATTTTTATTCTCTTCATCGTCACATGTAATGGGGCTGGAAATGGCTAAATAAAGTGAAAGATGTTTTGAATTGCGTTACTAAGTGATAGCTGCATTATTTTATAAATGAACAGTGCTACCCGCATTCATATAATTTATGAATCGAAGTGTCATTTGGGGGAAAACATCAGTGTCAGATTTTGCATTTAAACGTCTGCATTAGCTGTCAGCTGTGTAAAGTCCCATAAAGACAAACAGCTCCCAAGTAGGCACACAGATGAGGGTATTCACAGCCCATGTTTGCAAGTAGACATGATACTGTAATCAGGAAGTTTTCTGTAGTCTACTGCTTTGCAGCTTTATCTAAAAGTTCCAAATCTCTTTTCTGAAAGCAGCCACATTTACACAATCCATACTAATTAGCAGGATCTTTTAAGCGTTCAGAATTTCCCTCCATTCTGCTTCTACTTGAAATGCTTCCTCTAATTATTATTATTTACTTTTGGAGCAAGTTCTAAACATAAAATTTAATGAACTATATAAGACACTATAGCACATAATAAGTCTGATATTTATATTGCAAATTCTAGATCTCTATTTCTGTGCTACTGAAACATTACAAATTAGTGACTACTTCTTAAGTATTCTTGTCTGGTATGTGATAGTAATGGCAATGGTGGTGATATGTGTGTGAGTGGTGGGTATGTGTATGTGAGGTGTGTGTGTACACGAATATGTTTTCAGCCTATAAAAGTCAGGGAAGAAAAGAAAGAAGGGAAGAGAAGAGAATGGGAGAAATCTTATGCCATCAAACGTTAGAAGTGTGAGTTTAGTGTTGTTATTGTTGTTCAGTTGCTAAGTTCTGTCCAACTCTTTGAGACCCCATGAACTGCAGCATGCCAGGCTTCCCCGTCCTTCACTATCTCCTGGAGTTTGCTCAGATCCATGCCCAATGAGTCGGTGATGCTATCTAACCATGTCATCCTCTGCCATCCTCTCCTTCTTTTGCCTTCAGTTTTTCCCAACATTCAGGTCTTTTCCAATGAGTCATCTCTTCACATCAGGTGGCCAAACTACTGGAGCTTCAGTATCAGTCCTTTCAATGAATATTCAGGGTTAAAAGTTATCGAATAAAGCATGATTTAATGAAACCTCCAATCACCTGGAGAAGTTAAAGGCTACCCACTCCAGTATTCTGGCCTTGAGAATTCTAAGGACTGTATAGTCCATGGGGTCCAAAGAGTCAGACGTGATTGAGACTTTCACTTTCTTTTTTAATCAAACCTCAAAATGCACTATATCTTTAAATACATAATTTCCTTCTCATTCCTTTATTCCACTCCTACTATGAAGCTGAGCATATTGTTGAGTGTGAACACACTGAGCCAGGACCAAGACATATCTGGTCCTGGCTTTCAAGGAATGAGTCCAGGGCTGAGAGACTGAGGAGCTACACATAAACAAATCAATAAACACCCTAGAGTTATAAAGGGTTACATGTTTTAATAGAACTGTGTCCACAGTTACTCTGGCAAATGAAGGGAGAGACCCTTCACCCAGCTGATAGAGAGACAGGCTGTGTCAGAAAAATGCAGCATGGATACAGATTCCCAGAGGATGATGTGATATCTAAGGACAGATGAGGACAACAAAGGTATTTTGAGGAGAGGAAGCAACACATGCTGAAAGAATTCTGTAAGGGGTAGTAAGACTCTAAAAACTTCAGATATTGTCGATGGCTTATCTGGAACATAAAAGCATGGCAAGAGGTGACTGTGAAAATAGGGAAAGGACCTGTGGAAACAAACAGCAACAACAAAAGGAACATTCCAGAAGTAGAAACAAGTCTAAGGAAAGAAAGATCATGGCATTCAGTCCCATCACTTCATGGCAAACAGATGGGGAAACAGTGGAAACAGTGTCAGACTTTATTTTCAGATCAGATCAGTCGCTCAGTCGTGTCCGACTCTTGCGACCCCATGAACCGCAGCACGCCAGGCCTCCCTGTCCATCCTGGCGTCCTCCCTGTCCACGCCTGGCCTCCCTGACTTTATTTTGGGGGCTCCAAAATTACTGCAGATGGTGACTGCAGCCATGAAATTAAAAGACACTTACTCTTTGGAAGGAAAGTTATGACCAACCTAGACAGCATATTAAAAAGAAGAGACATTACTTTGCCATCAAAGATCTGACTAGTCAAGGCTACAGTTTTTCCAGTATCATATATGGCTGTGAGAGTTGGACTATAAAGAAAGCTGAGCACCAAAGAATTGAAGCTTTTGAACTGTGGTGTTGGAAAAGACTCTTGAGAGTCCCTTAGACTACAAGGAGATCCAACCAGTCCATCCTAAAGGAGATCAGTCCTGAGTATTCATTGGAAGGACTGATGTTGAAGCTGAAACTCCAATACTTTGGCCACCTGATGCAAAGAACTGACTCATTTGAAAAGATCCCGATGCTGGGAAAGATTGAAGGCAGGAGGAGAAGGGGACGAGATGGTTGGATGACATCACCGACTTAATGGACGTGAGTTTGGGAAAACTCCGGGAGTTGGTGATGGACAGGGAGGCCCGGCGTTCTGCAGTCCATGGGGTCACAGAGTTGGACATGACTGAGCGACTGAACTGAAGGAAAGAAAAATAATGTGTTGTGAAATGTGATCGTACCATGAGCCTTTGAAGAGCTTGAGTAGTAAGGGGAACCAGAGTGACACAGTGCGAAGCTGTAGCTGTGGAGCAGATAGAGGTGAATGAGTAAAAGCAGCAGATGTGGAAGCCTGGAGGTGGTGGGATGAGGGCAGGAAAGAGTGCGCACCCCATGTGTAAGACAATCTAAGTCTATTGTTGCTAGATTTGAATATAGTTCCAATTATTGTCTGGTCTCTGGAAAAGCAAGGAATCCATACATTTATGTGCACTCTATCAGTTTTTAAATATTAGCAACTGATTTAATTTTTTTTTAATTCACACCTAAATAAAAGATACTTCTGAGCCAAGTCTGACCCATTGTTTTCCATTTGATGTCCTCTGATCTCACACAGTTCTGTATACACAGGACAATGCCAGTAGACATTGTGCTGAGAGTTTTAGTCATATGAAACATGATTTGAGGCAGAAGATAAAGAAGATTCAGTTTGTGAAATCCTGTACCTGATTTGGCTATGCGTACATATGTTTGGAGCATAACTGGATACCAGCAACCAAATTCAGAATATTTTGGAGAGAAATCATAAGATTAATCAAATTAAGATATTTCCAACTTGATTACTTTTTATGAATTTTTAGGATTATAACTTAGAGGGCTATACTTAATGGTCAGTTAACAGTTGATGTCAAAGAAGTAAAATGCTATTTCACTAATGTTTACGGTCTGGCAGTGGTTAGTTTTCTTTCCGAAGTGTATCCTTGCTGGAGAAGACTAAGCTGGTGCTCATGTCCATGGGCACTGGTCTCTGACTGCCCACCTGCAAGTTAGCATGATTAGAGCACTTCTCTATTGCAGCTTCAAGTTCTCAGAAGCCTGATCCTGGTGACACTGGCCTTGACTGAGCTTGTCTGCCAAATGATGATGTAATTGATCTGTTTTATTTTTAAAGGAAACTCAAATGTTTAAAACTCAGAGTCATAGACATATCTTGACAGGCAATTGGCACCATTCTTCAAAGACAACAGCTAAGTTGAGCAAAGCCTTGTGAACCTTCTGTGTATGAAGAAAGATTTGTAGAAGACAGTGCATAAACAGGCAAAATGATGCAGTAGGTACCACAGAGGAGTATAAATATGGGTGGAATTTCATTTCATTGTTTTTTATCTTAATCTTTTTTGTACTGTCAAGAATTCATATTATTCAGGAATGTATACAATGAGTATACATTGTGTTCAAAATAAGCAGGTGGATTCTTTACCAGCTGAGCCACAAGGGAAGCCCAAGAATACTGGAGTGGGTAGCCTATCCCTTCTCCAGCAAATCTTCCTGACTCAGGAATTGAACCGGGGTCTCCTGCATTGCAGGCGGATTGTTTACCAACTGAGCTATGAGGGAAGCCCCCAAAGAGAAGAAATGATTTGTCAAATAAATACTGGCTTAATGTATGAAAATGGAAAAAAGGATATTTGATGATGGTCACTCATTGAGGAAAGTAAGAAAAGAGAAATGTAAAATATTTGTTCTCTATCCTTAAAGAGAAAAATAGATAAAAATGTGTTAAAAATCTACTCAAATATGGTTTAGTTTGCTATCTTTGATGTTTCTTTTCAGCTATTATATAGTGAATAACTGTAAAACTTAAAAATGAAAGGAACTTGTCTTCTTGTTTTTTATGGGGGCTGAGGGTAGTGGGGGAAGTTACCCAAGATGTGACTTCAGTTTCAGTCAAAATTAAAACAAAACCTAGGGAAGGGAAAGGAATGTAAAGGGCAAATATTTGATAACAGAATGATATATTAGTCTTGAACTTGAGCTACAGCAACTGTGAGCATGTGTACTGAAATAAACATTTCAGGGCATCTGGAAGTATTAATAATAATGTTTTATTAAAAGCCAAGTCAATGAAATTGCTTTGATGCTCAAAACAGTAGCAGCAATAATAACAAGGATGAAAGACTAAGTAACCAAAATTATGTCATAATCAGCAAATCTAAAAAATTAGGAAAACTAGAAATCAACAAAATTATTTCTTTGGGATATTTTATTATTAACACTTATGTTCTTCTGAGAAGGTGAATGGATCATTAAGGCTAAAGAGAAGTTTGTTAAGAAATGCAAAGGACTGAGAATAAAACTCAATTTCTTTTTTTTTTTTTTTTTTAACTCGATTTCTTTAGAAACTGAAAATGATGCTTCCAGTGCTCCCACCAGCTAAATAGCAGCTAAATAGGTCCTACGTGTGCCTAATGCAGAGATAAATAATGCTAAGCATGTTACCACTTCGGTGTTCCTAATGCAAGTACTACAACTCTCCAGGGAGAAAACAAGATAATGTGCGAAAGCCCCTGATACCTAAAACTGAACATTAAATCGAGTCAGATCTTCTCAACTGCCTAAACTACACTTTGAGAAGTATAACATTTGGGACAATAGGGTAACATCAAAGGCAGTTTTGACACTCCAGGGCATGGTACACCAACAGCCGGGAAGAATTAAGGGAACAATTTAAACAATTCAAGAACCTGGCTCATTAAGAAAAATTTGTGCTAAAAACAAACAGGAACGTGTGCATTTTAGTCACCAGGTCCTTCGCTCTGATCATGCTCAGGTAATAAACCATACCTATCATTTCTCTTTTCCCTCATGTTAGCAACATATCCTTATATACAACAGCATCATTTGCCCATGTAATTAATATGTTCTTCACCCTGTCTTCCAAGTCACTACTGATTTTTTTAACAATTTTAAATTAACAGGATTAGACAAAGCATCACACCCAGTTACACACCATATGGTGGGCTCTCTCAAGTGCTGTTTAGTATTATATTTTTACTCAGATATAAGATGTAGACCCAGCCACATTGCTGCATGAATCTCAAAGGTCAGATAATCCATATCTCTCATTTTAACTGATGAGGGAGTAAAGGCCAAGCAAGGTTCAGTGATCTTTAAAAGATCATTTATTGCTCCCAATACTTATGCAGAATCTGAGACTGGCCATTAACCATTTCTTCTATAGATACATTTGCAATCTGAAGGGAGTAAAGCTATATGCAGGCAAAATTGAGGGGAGGAATATTATGTGAAATAAAATTTTCAAAATCCTTCACACTAATGAGTCAAAAATAATGGAATCCATGATTTGGAAACTTAAAAGACTACGTTTTACTTAAGAATTTGCACACTCAGAAGCTCTTAAAGCCAGTAAGACAAGAGAGAAGGCTGTGGACTGTATCTAACTGTAAAGACTGTGCCCCTTTCAAAGTGACTTTAATTCCAAAAGTTAAAAAAAAACTTCAGAAAAGCTCTGTAAGTTCCAAATCAATTTCAGCCAGAGGCCATCAATTTGTGGTTCTTTAAATCTCACAGGACAGATTGAATTATCATTTATTACTAAATAAAGGAGATACTAATTTCATTTTGAAAAGAGACAGAGAAAGAAAAAACAACAGGCATTAGATGTTCATCTCACGCCATACACAAAAGTAATTCCAAATATTTTAAGCATAAGAGCATTTAAGTCAATAGCATGCAGAAAGTTTATGCTTTGATGAACTCCCTCTGACCTGAACACATAGGAATAAAATATAGAAAGGAAAAACAAAAATGGGATAGTACGATCAAAAGTAAAATAGAGTTGTTCTTGAGTCAGAAACAGAAGAAAAAAAAAAAAAAAAAAACAAAACTCAAGACACTGAATGGGATCAGTTCTGATGACACTGGTCATCAGAACCCTGTGTCCAAGAGTATGCAGAAACAGCCGAAGTTCAGCTCCTGGGAGTGGGGAGCCAAACACTAAGTGAGTCAGTGAGTCAGTTCAGGTGAGTCAGTGACCACTGCTTAAAGCAGCAGACAGGAAAGGCATTTCTCTCCCATAAAACACACTTAAAAATAACAACAACACAAAACTACTCCCAATCATTTCCTCCAGTTGCTGTTTTCATGGAGCAGCTAACTTAGGAAGGCGGTGAACACAGATACAGTTAGGATCAAGTATTAAATCAAGAGACCTGTAGAACTGTTTTTTTTTTTTTTTTTTTTCCTATATCTTCCAATATAACTTCAGGGAAGAAGCTTTAAAAAATAATCTTAACACCTAGTTCTGGACTCTAAGAATAGGTAGAAGTAACCTTAAAAGCATGAGACAAAGACAGAAAATAAAGTATAGAGGACATATCAAAAAATTTCAAATGTTATTATGCAGACTTTTTCTACATTAGAGTAAACATATCTGAAAATATACATGCACGTGCATATACACAGACATCTTAAAATGCACTCCTAAGTGGCTTATAGAATAATGAGGAAACTCCAATGGAAATAATAAGACACTTAGAGGCAAATGGCATGAACGTACTACAAAGAAAAATGTATGAACTGATTTCTTTGAAAAGGAAAGTATTTTGAAACTGATTTTTCTAAAGTTAAATGAGTTAAGCATTTAACTCAATGCTTCAATTGAGTAAAAGTAAATTTACAATATCAATTGAGGAAAAGTAAAACAAAAAAAGTTGAAGGAAGTTGAAGCAAGAAAATAATAAAGCTAGGAAGTGGTATTAGTGAAATTAAAAAAAAAAAAAAAAGAAAAGAAAAAATGATCAGTGAAATCGAAACATGATTTGCAAAAAAAAAAAAAACCAGTAGAATAGAAATAAGACTAATCAACAAAATAAATAAAACACAAATACTATTAGGAATGAAAAAGACAGATCTACACTTATTAAGTACATTTTAAAATCAAATTTAGGGACCAATCCAACAAAAATATAAATACCAATACCTTAAATAATATATTATCTAAATGAATAAAGTTGTGTATCAAATAATACATCATGACCCAATTCTGTTTATCTTGGGAATACAAGAAGAGTCCAGTGATAGAAAACTATCAAGTATCACACTAACGAACAGGTAACAGAGTAAAACCACATCATCATAGTAGATGTGGAAAGAAAGCATTTCATAAAATTCAACACTTATGATTTTTAAAAAATACATTTAAAAAACAAGTGAAGTTAATCCCTCTCTTGTACTGTAAATCTTAGCCAATGCAATATATTAGAAATGAAGACACAAAATTATATGTATTGGCTACCTAAGAGATTATTGTGGGATTTTCACTAACAGGAAATTTAAGTGTGCAGGATACAAAGTCAACATCAAAATTACAGTTCCCACACACCAATAAAAATCCATTAAAAATGTAACAGAAAAAATTTTCAGTTACAGAAAACAACAGCAATGACAAAAACACCATGAAGCCGGGAATAGATCTAAGACAGAAAGACTTGAGGAGGAATAACACTTGAATGAAGGACGTAAAAACAGACTTGAATAAGTAAAGCAATATTCATGGATTCAAAGGCTTAACATTGCAAAGATGTTAATTCTCGCACTACTTTTTTAAAATATATACCCACAACTATCATTTGAGTTTTATCAGGATGATCAGAAGCCAGTCTTGTTTTTTTTTTTTTTAAGTAAACTCAACAAGCAAGTCTTTATCAGCCAAATTTTATCAGATTGTGTTATATTTACTTCCAGAGTCCCAATCTGATTTATTTGTTTCTATTGGTTTCTGATTATGACTGCTCGATCACAATTCTAACTGTGTTATCCATGCCACTTGGTTCTTGGGATTTTCAACTGTGACCCTTAGTAACTGGCTTTGGCTAGTCCTGAACTCTGGTCTTACCTCCAAGCCTAAATCGTTACCCAATAGGAACCAATCCCAGTAGCACTGCTGGTCTGTAGTTGCCTAATCCTGTTCCACCAAACAGTACATGACCACAGCCACTGAATAACTTAGTACAACTTTTCTGTTTTTACATCCAAACACTTTAGGAAAAAAATTTTCATGCACAAATGCTTCAGTTCCTTACTAATGTTTGTCTCATAATGGGTGTGCCACCATTCCTGATGTTCTACCCCTGGAAATGGGATTTTCAGGCCAAAATGATGACTCACTGGGGCACCATTTCTAGAAATCTAGTCATTTCTACCTAGGAGATTGGCCACTCTCAGGAAGTCATGAATAAGTTACCGAAAGGGAAACTAGAGCTTTGAATGAATTGAAGAATTGTGAGATTTTGATGAGTCAAAGCTATTTTTTTTTTGGTCCAGAGAAAAATAACCTAGGGTACTTTTCAACACGTGAAACTCTGGTTCCTTCAGAACAAAAAAGCAACAGTACAAACTGTTTTTAAGATTTTTTATTAGAAGACACCTGGATAATGATTGCAATGTACTCTTTAAATACATAGACGGTACATATAAAACTGTAATTTTTGTGTAAAACACTTTAATTTTATAAAAAGTAAATAGCTCTAATAATGTGTTTACTTAGGGCTTCACTCTGACTTATTTTTTGGTACTACTGTTTCATATGGGGGGGTGGGAATCAAATATTGAATAGCACTTTCTTTAAAAGAACTATTTGAAAAGAATCTTAAAGTACTCTGTCTCTGAGCCCAAGGAAAACAATAAAATGAGATGCAGTTCTATGAGTTACTAGAGAGTTAAAAATTTCATTTTTCTATGATAAAAAAGAAGACAGATGGTAGAAAGCAAGCAGATTTTGTGGCTCTTTATGTGAGGAAAGAGGACGTTGGCTCATGCCTGAAGAGCACTATTAGCCACACTGGTGGCTTCTCCCCACATTGTCTTTGCCCATTTTTCTCCAGAACCAATCTCCCTTCTTTCACCTTGAACCTACCAGAACTTGCCTGCTTTGAGTCTCATAACCTCAGCACTTTCCAATGTTTCAGATATTTAATAATAACAAATCAAGGACATTATGTTTTTATAGTGCACAGTGCTTCTATTTCTGTCATTATGTCAACCTCATGGGCAATCAAACACATCAAGATTATCTTCATGCATCCTTCCTACCTTTTAAAGCTAATTGTGTTGTCTTCCACGTGTTTCTGAATTCCTTATTTTCAGTTACTTTAGCATGAGTTTGTTCATATCACCATCCACAGCCATGATTCGCTGATTCACTGAATAGGACCAATCCTCTGTCACCTTGGATCACCTAAGTGCCGCGTGTGGTAAAGATGATCCAGAACACAGTGGTCTGAACTCACCAAATCCTCGGAACACTTTTAATTAGTACTCACTGAGAGTTGGAGGAACTATAGTTTGTATACCTGTGGCTGATTCATGTTGAGGTTTGACAGAAAACAACAAAATTTTGTAAAGCAATTATCCAATTAAAAAATAAATCAATCAAATAATAATAATAAAATGCTTTGTAAATGAAAAAAAAAGAATTGGAAGAACCATAACAATGATTATGGTTAGTTTTATGTGTCTGTCTGACTGGGCCCAAGACGGTTTCTAGGGTCTTTGTCCATTTTCCTACAAACTCAATGGGATATATACTCCAGGAGAGTCTCTCTTCTTCCGCTTCCAAGTTATCAGAATTTGCCAGTTTTGAGTCCCATTCCTAGATATTCAGTTAAACATTATTTCTGGGTACATTTTCAGAGAGCTTTCCCGATGAGATGAGATTTTCTTTTTCAAATAAAGTTTTAACTTCAAAATGTAAAACTTTATTACATTTCTAATGACGTCCTTTTCATGATATATTTAGGACCAAGTACATCATAGAGAAGTCCTTAGATTAACCCGGTTTCCATTCTCACTCAATAGATTGACCCTTGTCTCCCTTCCCCATTCCAGTTTGAGGCCCTTGGTGTAACAAATAAAGTAGTAGTAGCTGGAAAGATGGGAGGTGGTGGTTTAGTTGGTAACTCAGGTCTGACTCTTGCGATCCTGTGAAATGTAGCCCACCAGGCTCCTCTATCCATGGGATTCTCCAGGCAAGACTACTGGAGTGGGTTGCGATTTTCTTCTCCCGGGGATCTTCCTGACCCAGGGATTAAACCCTTGTCTCCTGCATGGCAGGAGGATTCTTTACTGCTGAGCCACCAGGGAAGCTCCTATCTAAAGTTCCCCAGCAGAGAAAACAAACAGAGAAGAAGTCTTCTCAGAGCCTTCTCTAGGTTAGCAGAAGAAGAGAACACAGATGTTTCCATGAGTGCCAAGTAGTCTGTATCTCCCAGACCCAGGGGGAACCCCAAGGCATTTCCCTACCTCACCCCATTCTCTCTTCACCCTGGTCAAAATTTTGATTCTACAGATTACCCCATTACCTGACCTTAGCCCTCACTTTTTCCTCTAAGCAGCTTGAATACGCATGGCCCTTTCCAATGTGGATGGGCCTCATCCAATCCATTGAAGAGTAAAAAAGCTAAGAAAGAAAGAATTCTTTCTCTCTAACAATCTTTGAGCCAGGAGATAGGTTTTCGCCAGCTTTCAAACTCAGACTCAAATTGGAACTTAACTACCAGCTCTCCTGGTTTGTAGGCCCTTGAATCTGCCCTGGAACTGACATTGTCAGTTTTCATGGTCTCCAGCTTGCTGACTGCACATTTTGGACTTCTCAGCTTTGTACTCGCATGATCCAATTCCTTATAATAAATCATATGTATACAACAAGTAATTATGGAGTGCCTACCCAGAGCCTGACAGTGTTCTAAGCAGTAGTAGATAGAATCGGTATTAGCTGGGATGGGAGAAGCTTACCTTATATACACATCATTGAACTGAGGAGGTTCTGTCAGCCAGCTTCCTTTGTAACCTCTGGTGAAGGACTAGCCATTCATTCATTTGATCAACATGCACATTGTTAAATATCTATTATTAGATACTCTCCTAGCTGCTGGAGAAACACCCTTCCTTTCACGGAGTTCAAAATGTAATGGGGGAGGTAGGCAACAAACAGGAAAAATAAAATGCATAGTTACTAAGAAATAACGTTCCATGTGTCTCTCACATTTCCACACAACTTGTGATCAGACGTCCTGACTGCCTTTGTTCTGGGCTATTTTCTCTAGGATGTTTATGTAGAAAGGAGACTTGGAAGAAAGAGTTTCTTGTTCCAGAGTGAGGTTGGGCTTTCTTACAGCCTTAGATAAAATGACAGTGATAGCCTTTAGGGATGACTGTGACGGAAAGTCATTACAAAGTTTTCAGCGAAAGAGTGACATAATTTGATTTGCAATTTGAAGAATCACTTTGACTTCTGGGTTGAAAATAGTTCAAAGGGGACCAGAGCAGAAGGAGAGAGTCATGAAATTGAAAGACGAAGCAGAGGAGTATATAGCTGGAAATGGAGTGGTTCCCTGATTTAGAAAAGAGAGGTAAAAGACTGATGTTCTTTGAATAAAGGCATTTCTTCGTTTCATATTTAAAACCCTAAGTAGTGTGCTAATTTTCTCAGTAGCATTCTTTTTTAGTTCACTGAACTATAATTGCATAACCTTAATTAGTGCTAAGAATCTATTAGGCAATAAAAATTTCCTTTCAGTTACAGAGGAGCACATGTCCTAAATGCGAAATTAAGAAAAAATTAATTGCAATTATGCCAAGTTAGGATCAATTAATTGATAACTTGTCACAGACACTGAGAATTTTAATGTTTCCTGATGCATCATGAAGCAAATAAAACCTGGGCTGAGTTGTTTATTTTTTTTTTCCAGTAAGACATGTCAATACATCAACTCCTCTGTTTGGAAGAAGACTTTACCATTTCAGAGAGTAAAAGTCAAGGCTAGGGTGGAGATGGTCATGGGTATCTGAACTACTGTTTTCCAGGAATTATTTTTTTCTCTCTAAGCCAGTCATCTCAATATTTCTGAGATAAAATCTTGCAAAGAACTCTAGCTAGTTCATGACAGGATTAACCTTATATTCTCTGGTAATATAATAAACCTCATATAAAGAATAACGGAGGAAGGAAGAATTGTCATGGCAAGGAAAAAATATAAACCCTTGGTAAAATTAGGGAAAAAAGAGAAGTCTATTATTTTTAGAAGACCTATTTTTAAAGAGTCCATCATCACCCATCTCATTTTAGTGCCTTAGGAAGATATATTCCCTGATCAGGTGATATCATTTAGGCCCATCCATTGAGAAAGTGCAGTCAACCCCCACTCCCCTAGTGAAAATATTCTATTCCCCAAACTAGACAGTGTTATGAATTCTTGATAAACTACTCTTTGAAACAGCCCCAGATAACTCATGGGCGTTTTAACTATCCATCTATCATCCATCCATCCATATATCATTGCAACAAATATTAATTTAGGATTCTGTCCTGGGGGATACAGTAATTTATCTGGAAAATTCAGAGATGTCTAAAATACGATTTCTGAAGAGAAAATCTACATGCCAAGAAAGAACACATTGTGTGGTTAATTCACTGTTTATAGTGCAATGATAAAGCTTCTCACACAGAACCATGAGAAATGGAAGAAACGATGATGATGATGGTGGACAAAGGACTACTGAATGGTGCATTTAAAGGTGAGTGGGGTTTATTCAGGAAAAGAGGTAAAAGCAGGAGCAAGATCATCACAAGACAATTTCCTCTATCAATCTATTGACTATCAATAGATTATTGACTATTGACTATCAATCAATCTTTAATTATCCCCTAAGATAGATGATTCATGTATTTTTACTGAAATCCATGCCAGAGGATTTGTTAAGTTGTGTACTAAGTATAAGAGATAGTTCTTCATTTGCAAAATGAGTGATATTTAAGATACATGATTGGTTAGAAAGACTTTGCAGACCCTCATCCATGGTGTGATTGGAAGAGTAAGAATCCAGCCCATCTGGCAGTATATCCCTTCACTCCACAGAGATTCTGTCCTGATTCAACTACAAACTTGTTTAGAATACATTTGCTTGTATGAAAAAAATCTAAATGCACACAGACCAATTTATAGGGATGGAAAACAGACAGTTGTTGTGAGAGGGGAACTGACTGGAAAGAAGTATCAGGTTGCTTTTTCTAGGGAGAAGGGAAGGAAAACATACCAAATCTTATTTGCAACAGTGGTTACATGGGTATATAAAATTGTCACAATGCAATAAACTAATGCTTATGATTGTATTTTAATTATATCTTAGTAGTCACAAAAAATAAGAAAAACAATAACATCACATCCTCCTCAAAGTAAACTTTTCATGCATGGTACCAGTCAGAAGGTTTAAGGATAGATGTTTCCCCATACTATAAGAACAGAGTCTCTGACAGTTTGTGTGACAACTCACTAATAAATGCAGGTAACTTTGGCAGACTTTGGTCTCAAGTTTGCTTTCATTGTAACTAACCATCTGGCTATTAGTTCATAGAGATGCTGGCAAAAAATCAGTACCAACCCTTAACTCTGACATTTACCAAAAAAAAAAAAAAAAACCTGACATTTGCTGAACAGCTAAATTGGCTTAGGTAAATTTGCAACCCTGAATAATAGTGATTCTCTAGGTAGAAATTTGAAGTCAAGCTAAAAGGGAGGGCAGCACACAGGCGAAGGCAGGATTTGAAGGGAATCTGTTGTTTGCATCTCTCTAACAGCTAGGCAGCCAATTTTGCAGATATGCAGAGCTCTCTTTGGAACAAGTACCATGGCCCACGTATCTTCTATCCCCACAAGGCCTTATATTGTCTGGCACTGAATATTTAAACACTTGCACTGAAGGGAGAAATAAACACAGAAAAGTTTATTTCAGTTATGTATTTGTTAATTTGTCAAACCAGAAAGAAAGTTGTAAACCCAAAAGAAAACAAACCAAAAAGGAAGGAGATCCATAAAAATTATTGACAATAAGAAATGGACAAGTATTGGGCCACAAGAATCTTAAACTCTGTCCCTGACATAACTCCCTCATTCCCCATATCTTCTCTTCTCATGGTTCTTCCTCTCACCCCGTAAAAACAACGACCTTGATTTTGAAACTCCTGTTCTGAAGGAAGCCAATAAGAAAACTCATCACAAACGAGACTTACTCGGTGCTTGTCCTGGCAAATAAGTCAGGCTTGGTTTTCTTAAAATATCTTAAATGGTTTCTAAAAATAATGTGATTTAGAACTGCAGGGCAATACCTGTGTTATATTTTCAGTTTTATTCATATATTTTGAAATTTGGTAGTTTGCACCTTATTTCTCTCCAGTGACAATAAAATAATTCAGTCTTGATTGAGTGCATTTTTGTAGTGAATCTGATATCTCTGAGGTGATATATTTCTTTTTCTTTTTTTACTAAATAGGAAAAAATTAACACACAACTGCAGCTTGAATGCTTTATGATGAATGAAAAGATACCAACCCTGGACAACTAATAGTCCCTAAAGAATGGGAACTTGGGAGAATAGTAACAAAATAATTTTTCTCACATTCATTTTTAAAATGTCAATACAGTGAGCTTTGATCATAAGGCCAAGGTGGTGGCAGGGGCAGGAAGATGGGTAATAATTCTTCTGACCTTTTAACAGACCAGTTGCATCTGATGTGAATTTACATTTATCCTTCCAGATGCATAACACTTGTGACCCCTGAAAAAATTAGCTTACTGCTGGAACATCTCATTTTTTTTTTTTTTTGATAATGCATACAATTCTGGAATGTCCGTTGAGCACCATGCATACGGCGTGCCTAACACAAGCTTCACTATTGTGCAATCTGTTCTACTACTCCGTGTACCTCAGGGACTTTGCTTACATATTCTAAAATGTTATTTAACCTAAAGATAAACAAAACTCTTTAAAAGAGAGTACAGAGGCTGCATTCTGAGACTCAGGTCTTACTTTGTTCTTGGGTACAACTCAACCCACAGAAAGATTATTCACACCCACTCAGAGGTCCCAGCTGCACGCCCACCACCAGGTACGTGTCCGCCCAAAATGGCCTCTTTGTCAAACAGCAGGGCCTGGAAAGGAGGAACAGTACGTTCAGTCATTCTGCAACCACTGGGTAAAAAGTTCACCTTTAGTCCATGTTGAAAAATGTCAGTAACTATTCTATACAGTTGTGAAAGCCAGAGCAAATGAAATGTTGCTAGAGAAGAGAAATGTTGTAGAGCTTAGAATTCTCAATTTTTGAGATTTCCTTGTGTGAAAATTATTAGCTTGATATTCCAGCCTTTGTTTGCAGAAGCATTCTGTTGTCAGTTTAGAAAATGTTTTCTATGGATAACTGGCCTAATAAGCTCGCACAAACTGTATCAAAATGTTAGCAAAGACTTGAACTAAATCAAATATATATACATATTCATGTGTTATACTAGGCAACCTAGTTTTTTTTTTTGTTTTACAAGCAAACATGAATTTGTTTTGCTTGTTTTACAAGCAAAAATGAATAGTTTTTAAGTATTTTGTTGTAAAATCTGGTCTAAATTGAGCCTACTGTGGAATAAATGACTGGATCATATTTTCTGAACCCCAAATTAGGAATATCAGACTACACGAGCTGATGAGCAAATAGAAAGATGATACGATGGAATATTTTAAGTCAAGTGTCTCAGCCAGAGTATTACCAACATTTGCTCCTGGATAATTCCTGGTTGTAAAGGACCGTCCTGTGTACTGAAGCACATTCATCAGCATCTCCTGCCTCCATCCACAAGATGCCAGTAGCACCAACTTCCCCATTCCCAAGTTGTATCAGTTAAAATGCTCCCAGACATTGTCCCCCAAAGAGGGCAGGGGAGGTCAAAACACCCTGTACTGAGAATCCCTGTTTTAAATCAAGACAGTTCTAAAAAATCCTGAACATGTGGTAACTAATTTAACCCTAAAAATTAAAAAAAAAACCCTCAAGTATTAACACAAAACAATGTCACAGGCACACATAATTCTTTTTGGCTTAAAGATATTAGCCATTATCAATAGGCAATTTATTGCCTTAAATTTCCCCAATATATTTAAGTAATGGGGTCCTTTTTATCTTGATGGATTTTTATTTTTCATGGGTTTCCCTATTATTCTTCGTATGTGTGTTAATAAACGTGAATATTTATAAAAGAGACATTCTTCTCAACTTTCCACTTAACCTTACTGAGAAAATGAAATCTGATTAAATATTGAGTCTCACTCAATCCTCTGAAACCATCAGTAGTACTGGACTTGGAAAATGTAATTTACATTGTTCCAAATATGAAAGTAACTTTCTAAAATGTGCTTTCTAGAACAAATGACAATTAATCACCGCTATATTGCATGAAACTATTCTACATATTTCAGTTCCATTTCCAGCCTCACAACGTGCTTTTTTGTTGCTGCCGTCATTTAATTTCTAGGTTTATAACTGATGCTATTTACGATCCTGAGGTTCTCTCTAAACCCTCCCCTCCTTTGCACATTCAGTATCAGTGCAACTTAACGTAGCACTTAAGTAGTGGAGGGAAAGAACTTCACAGAAAGGAATATAAATCAAGCAGAATAGTACAATATTTTCTTCATTTCCCTGGGTAGGAAAGCTGTTGTGATCAGCAAGACTTTGTCCCAGCACAGCCTTCATAAGATGAGAAGAAAGTCCCCACACCCCACCCTCATGTGGTACCCCCTGAGCCTGGCAAAAGTCCCAAGTCCTGAGAGAGGCTGGTGAACTGAGGACTGGGTGCATTTTCTCAATGAGAAGTTCCCTCTTAAGAATCCTTTCATAAATGTTTCTTGTGATTTTCTTATATAGGGGAATTCAGATGATGCCCAAACATTAATGAAATATTTATCATACGCAGCCTGCCTCTTGACTTAGCAGAGAAAGAAAAGGCTTGAATTTCTTGTTTTGCACCATCATGGCTGACCTGCAGGAAAAGACTGACTCACTTCCAGTATGTTCTCAGGAGATGGAAGGCCTGAGGCCACAGAATAAACACACATCCCCTGTACTCATGAACTTCTCAACCTGTTAACTTTCATAAGCAAAGCAAATGTTGTTTCATTTCTGCACCCAAACAAGAGAGGACTTCAGCAGTTGGGTACATTCAAGTTAGTGTTGTCTGTCACAGTACTTACTAGCACAGGGTGTGTTTCCTGTTATGCTTCATGAACATAAATCTTATCATATCTGATACATAAAAACTGAGTGGAAATATTAAAAGTGCTGGTAAGAAGAGTTACATCTTACTAAAAATAAAAATAAAGATCGTAACATCATTGAAAGTTGTGATAAATGGTGATAAGTAGGTAGAAAGTGAAATATTCAAAATCAGGAATAATTCTGAAAGACAAAAAGGGTTCACATGTAGTATGAGAAAAGTATTGTGTCTATGCAATCTTCAAAATGAGTGGAAACAACAGTGATTATTGGAATTAAAAAATAGTGTCTGTGAGCTCAATGCTAATTCAGGAAAGGTCTAGGGGTTTGCATAATTTTATGTGGCCCTTGCAGTGAATAGTTTTAAACATGGCTTTAAATATTATCAGTTCTTTAAACTCTTTTTTATTAGATTTGCTCTAAGCATCCGCAACTCCCTCTCATGTCTTTGACCTCATAGTTTGAATACAATTTTATTATTGGAGAAAGATTTTGTTTTTGCTTGCTTTGGTGGTCCAAGTGTGTTCATATAATATATGACTGGTAATAATCAGTTTATTAGCCTACTCTCTGGATTTCCAGATTCCATTACCAGTAGGACTATGCCTCCAGCCATGCAAACTCAGGACACTTCGAGGTCATTCATGTTTAAAGAAAGAGAAAGTAAAAAGAACTACTAATGTGAGCACTTTTCAAACTTTATTTACCGTGTTGTGTTGGCTTAACTGGTCTGGCCTCAATTTCTGTGTACAGACATTAAGGACACAGTTTACATTCAGATTACTATGTTCTCACACATACTTCATCTCTGAGTTCAGTATTCTGTGGTTTCTAATTTGAAATGTTAGCTACAAACAAATTGAGTACATTTATAAAATTCTTTGCAGTTAAGTAAATCTCTTCCTTCTCTTTTACTTTAATGACTGTACTTAATCAGTTGTCAAATTATTTAGATTTTTACCTCTGAAACATCTTTATAATCTTCCCTAACTTGTACTTCAACTGTTTCTTCTGAAAATTATTATTCTTGTGGCTCAACCAAGTTTCCATGCCCCTCATCACTGCCCTCTTCTTTCCTATGTTCAGGTGTCAGTTTAAATTCACACATACCTCTGATCCTACTAAATTCCTACTAAAATATGTGAAGGCTTCCAATTTCTAATGACATTAGTTACAGACTCTCCTGCTCATTCCATGGCTGCTAACAATATTACAGTCATGTCATCCTTCCCATTACTCCAGTTTCATCCCTCAGTTCTTTCTGCAGGTTCTCTGGTCACCAGATAAATGGAACATCTCAGTACATGTGATCCTCCTGCTTGGAATTTCCTGGATGTCTATTTCCACCTATCAAAACATTACCCATATTTCCAAATTCATCTTAAATGCCTTGTCTACTTTCTCAAATTCTCGCAAGTGGAGGTGATTGCTCTCTGAGTTGTGAGATGACCAGTCCCTACAGAACTTTCTTTGTACTCTTATGGCATTAACCTCACACATCACCTTGTCATAGTGTGCGCCTCCTAACTAATGCCATACACGAGGCCAGCAGCTCCTTAAGTGTAGCAATTAAAATTTATTCATCTTCAGGTATTCTGCAGTGCTTGGTACTTAAATACTTAGTGAATATTTGTACAATTAAAAATTAAGGAATAAAAATTAGGGTCAGGAACTTGAAGAAACATGTAAGTATTCATTTATCCATTTAATATATTTTGAATGTGTGTGTGTGTGTATATATATATATATCATACATATATATATATATGTAAAGCTCAGTTGCCAGAACTCTTCTATGATACATTTCAATCAGCACTATAGCTTTTCCAAGATGGAAGAAATTAATATTACATATTTGCCAATAACAGACAAAGAAAACAAGCCAACTCTACTTTTAGAAAAATCTACAACATCATTTTCACCAAGTCTGGCAGACATAATTTCTCATAATTCTAAAACATGTAAATGAAATTATATCTCCCTATGTGCAAAACCACAGTATAAGGATGTAAGTTCTCACTTTCTAGGATATACTTGATGCAAAATAAACATAGCTCACAGCTGACAGCTGACAGTTTTGTATGATTCGTGTTGGAAAAACTCTGTAAAAGTAGATCAGCTAGCACCGCAATTGTAGGTAATGGTAAATTTACACCAAAGTAATGGTATGCATGCAGACAGGAGTAGATCTTCTTTGCAAAAATCATTTTATTGCACTATTTTTTACTAGCATATGTGTGAATTACTTAAAACTAAGTTATCAAGCACCAAAAATTAGTATAGTTGTGCGTATGTTCCCAAACATACATCTGACTACATGCAAATTTTTTAAATGAAAGTTTGTTGACAATTGACTGCTGAGTGAAATGAAGACTGGGTTGTGAGTTCTAGGTCCAACTGTTCCTAGCTAGGCTTTATTTACTAGCAATAAAACCTTTAGTCAAATCAATTAAATTTCACAGATTTAATTTACTGAGGTGAAAAATCACAGGATCAAAATTAGCTTTGAGGGACTTCTGCCATCTTGGAAGAGAGACTTTTAGAAGATAGATCAGATTTACTTCCCTGACTGAAAAAAAAAAAATCCCAAAACCAGACAATGTATTTGAAGCAATGAATTTAAGGTCCCTGGTCACCAGGCAAAGAAAAATAGTGATCCCTGAGGATGGAAGATAAAAGAAGTGATCCTCATAATTGCATGGATTATCACCTCAAGAGAGTTTCCAGATGGTTTATAGGGAAGTAGGAATCCAGGTGAAGTTTGGTGGGCTCCCTGAGGTGAAAAGATGAAGCTGAGGATCTGAAGAGACCAAGAGGGTATAGTTTCAAGACAGAGTACCGAAAAGAAATGAACCGTACAGAAAAAGAACACTGGAGATCTGCAGAAGGTCACTCTTGATACTCCTTAGAGTTTAGATCAGTGAGTGCATGTGAAGAAACTGCCCACAGACAGGGACAGAACCACCTGTAAGGGTGAGGGAGAACAGTTCCTAAAACTCAGGCAAGACACGAAATAGTGCCTGTTCCCACCAGCCAGACTAGATGCCAATGAAACAATATCCGAGTCTTTGATAGAATCCATAAAAGCAATAAACATCTAGGTATATTGGTCTGGGGAAAAAAAAGACAAAATTATCAATATTAGCAATTAGAAAGATAACATCACCAAGGATTCTATATACACTTAAAAACAAGACAATATTACTAACAGCTTCATGCAAATAAATATGACAATGTTGATGAAATAAATTTCTTGAAGATATAAGCCACCTACTTTCATTCAAGAAGAAAAGAGATAACAGAAATAATCCCATATCTAGTTAGGAAATTCAATTTGTAAATTTTAAAAACCTTCATATACAGAAAACTCCAGGCCCAGAAGTCTTCTCTGGTGAATTCTACCAAACATGTAGGAAAGAATTCATCCCAATTTTACTTTAACTCTGAGAAAATTGAAGAGAATGAACTACTTCCTAAATCTTTCTATGGAGGCTAGCATTACTTTTTAACCAAACCCAAAGGCATTACAAAAACAAAAACAAGCAAAACTAGAGCTGGCTATGACTCATGACTATAAATGCAAATATTTAAACAAAATCTTAGGAAATCAAATCCAACAATACAGTAAAAAAATGAAAATGTGCCATAATGAAGTAGAACTTTTCCTATGAATATAAAGTTGATTAAAAACAGCCAAAAGTCAATCAAGGTACACCCTGATTGTTCATATAAATGTCAAAATCAGGTGACATCCAAATTAATGCAGAAAAAGTATTTGATAAAATCTGACATTCATTCTGATAAAAGCTCTTAGCAAAAGAGGGATATAAGGGAATTTTCCAAACCTGATAAAGGATGTCTATGAAATAACTACAGCTAACATTACCCAATGGTGAAAGACTAGATATTTTCCTCCTAAGAACAGGATCAAGACAAAGATGTTCACCTTCACCACTTCTGTTCAACATTACACTAAATATTCTAGCCTTTCACGTTCATCCAAGCTGTTGCAAATGGCAAGATTTCTTCTTGTTTAAAGTTGAATAATATTCCATTGTGTATACATTGTGAATATGCTTGCTCCTTGGAAAAAAAGCTATGACAAACCTAGACAGCATATTAAAAAGCAGAGACATTTACTTTGCTGACAAAGATCAATCTTGTCAAAGCTATGGCTTTTCCAGTAGTCATGTATGGATGTGAGAGTTGGACCATAAAAAAAGCAGAATGCCAAAGAATTGATGCTTCTGAATTGTGGTATTGGTGAAGACTCTTGAGAGTCCCTTGGACTGCAAGGGGATCAAACCAGTCAATTCTAAAGGAAATCAGTCCTGAATATTCATTGGAAGGACTGATGCAAAAGCTCCAATACTTTGGCCACCTGATGCAAAGAACTGACTCATTGGAAAAGACTCTGATGCTAGGAAAGATTGAAAGCAGAAGGAGAAGGGGACAACAGAGGATGAGATGGTTGGATAGCATCACCAACTCGATGGACATGAGTTTGAACAAGCTTCAGGAGTGCTGCAGTCAGGGAAGATGGGGTGCTGCAGTCCATGGGGTTGCAAACAGTCAGACATGACTGAGTGACTGAACTGACTGTGTATACATACCACATTTTCTTTATGGAGATAAGCCCCTTTGGACATTGGCTTTTGCAATGATTTTTTTAAAAATGACACCAAAAGCAATGGCAACTAAAGCAAAAATAAACAAGTGGAACTACAAACGAAAAGCTTTTGCACAGCAAAGGAAACCATCATTGTAATCAAAAAGCAACCTAATAATGAATATGAGAAGATATTTGCAAACCACATAACCAATAAAGGGTTCATATGCAAAATATACAAGGGACTCATACAACTCAATAGCAAAACTGACAAATAACCCAATTAAGATATGGGCAAAGAACCTGAATATGCAATTTTCCTAGAAAGCTTACAAAAAAGCCAATAGTACATGAAAAGGTACTAAGCATCACTAGTCATCAGGAAAATGTAAATCAAAACCACAATGAGACATTGCTTAACCCCTCCTAGGATTATTATCAAAAAGACAAGAGACAACAAATGCTGGCAAGAATGTCCAGGAAAAGGAACACTCTTGGTAGAAATATAGACTGGTACAGCCACTACAAAAAGCAGAATGGAGATTGCTTAGGGGAAAGAAATGGGGGAAAAAAACCTACCACGGGATTCAGAAATCCTACTACTGAGTGTATTCCCGAAGGAAACAAAACCATTATCTCTAAGAGAGATCTGCACTCCCCTGTTCACTGCAACAGTATTCAAAATTGCCAAGGTCTGGACAATTGATTTTTAACAAAGTTGCAAAGGTGGAAAAAGGACAATGTTTTCAACAAATAGTGACAGAAGCAATGAAAACCCATATGCAAAAGCATGAACTTTGATTCCTACTCACACTGTAAGAAAAATTAACTCAAGATGGATCACAGCACTAAATGTAAAACTTAAAAAACTACAAAACTTTTAGAAGAAAATTGAATAGAAAATCTGTATGACCATGGGTTAGAAACCAATTCTTTAGACACTACGAGTATATCCATAAGAGGGGAAAAAAATGATAACATAGACTTTACCAAAATTAGATTACTCTCCAAATGACTTTCTTAAGAGTATGAAAAGACAAGCCACAGATGGGAAAAATATTTTCAAAGCATATTTCTGATAAAAAAAAAACTTGTACTGAAAAAATATAAACAACTCTCAAAATGCAATTGTACACCATAAAATATGGGGGGAAATGTTTTGAACAAACACTTCCCCAAAGAAAATATATGTGTAACAATTTAGCATATGGAAAGATTCTCAACAATGTGAGCTATTAGAGAAATGCAAATTGAAACCATAATGAGATGTATACCTCATGGAATGACTATACTTAAAAAGACTGGCCAAACCAAGTGTTGACAGGATATAGAAAAACTGGCACTCATCTGCACTGCTAGGGATGCATAATGGTGAACCACTTTGGAAAACAGTTTGGCAGGCTCTTATAAAGTTAAATATAAACTTATAATATGATCTAGCCATTCCACTACCAGATATTTACCCAAGATAAATAAAAACATATGCCTACCAAAGTAATGTACGTGAATGTTCAAAGAAGCTTTATTTGCTATAGCCCCAAATTGGGCATAACCCAAATGTTCATCTCAAAATAATTATAGTGAGTGAAAGAAGCCTGACAAAGAGTACACTCTGTATGATTCCATTTATTCAAAGCTCAGAAAAAGCAAACTAGCTTATATTACAGAAAGCAGGTCAGTGGTCATTTAGGGATGGAAAGGCCGAGGAGGAGAAATGGAGATGAGATTTCAAGGAACACAAGACAACTTCTAATGGAATAGGTTTATTCATTATTTTGATTGTGGTGATGGTCTTACCAGTATAAACACATGACAACTTTTCAACTGTACTTTTTAAATCTGTGCAGTTTATCGCATGTCCGTTTTACCTCCATAAAGTTATTGAAATGTTTTCTTTAAAAAAATACTATAGAGCCCTTAAACTACTATAAACACACATATATTATACACAGACGTTCTTATACACAGCATACTGTGAGGCCCACCAGGGTAGATTTAAGAAAGAGAAGAGGAAATATGGACATACTCAAGCCATTCTCCTTCTAGTCCCAGTGATGAACAGTTGAGTGAAAAACTCTAAGGCATCCTTACTGCATTCTCTTACACCATCATTCGAGTGCACTTTATTAGATGTGCTCGTCATTGTGCAAGATAATAGAATCATTAACTTTGTTGTGTTTCTCAGCATAAATTAAAACTGTTTCTAGGATGAGGCTCCACTATCATTTCTACCTATTCCATTGCTCGTTAGATGTTTGAATACGAAAATCAGTTTATACCCTAAAGGTCTGCACAGTCCCGTGGGAAATTCAGCATGTAAACATTTATAACACAGTGTTGTTATGGCTATAGAGAGGCAATTGATTTCACACAGGGACAGAGTGTTGGGTACAACTTTATTGAAGATATGAAATTAGAACTGTGACTTGAATTATATGCTGACATTTTCCTAAGAAGGAAGGAGATCATTTTAGAAAGAATCACCTTCCTTTGATTAGAAAGCACCTTCAAAAGTAATGAGGTAGGGGCTCCAGAAATCCCTCCCTTCTAGCCCTTTTAGTTAAAAACCTTTAAACTGCCATCTCCAAGCTGTTTGTTGACTACCAGTTGCTGAGCTTTTATAGAATTATCTCACTCTTACAGTAGTTTTGCAGAGTGGATATTATATCCCCATCTTACAGATAGGGAAATATAAGGCTAAAGTGCTGCATGGTCTTAGTGGTTTATAGCAATAAGAGTTTGTTTCCTGCTCACATCATAGGTCCCCACTGTGGATCCACGGTGTCTGTGCTGCATGTTGCCTGTTCTTCCAGACCCAAACTGAAGTAACAACCCCTAAGACATATTCACCTTGTGACAGCAGCAAAGACCAATAGTCGAACCACAACATGGCTCTTGAGACTTCTGCTCACCTACCAGCTAAAGCAAGACACGTGGACAAGGGTCCCATAATGGCTGGAAGCCTAATCTTCCCTCAGGGAGACCGTACCACAAGCCATGTGTCCTGGGAAGCCATGTGTTATTCTCTCAATGTAAGAGGTGGCCAAAATTTGGACCTTCAGAGAAAGAAGGTTCAAGAAAGTTTGTGTATCTTGCAGGTCATGTAGCTGAGTGGTAAAGCCAGGATTCAAAACGGTGTTTATTGTCAAAACCTCAGCTCTTCACACTATTCCACACTGCCTCTCCCGTGGGTTTCACAGGGGTAAGACAGGTCAAGGCTTTCTTTAAGTGTTGGGGAATGTCCTTGGAAGGGAAAAGAGAATCTCCACAGTGTGAACGTGTCTGTGAATGTGCCTGTATGTGACACAAACAAGGGCAGACAGAGCTTGGAACTGGAGAGGAATGAACACAGAGATAGACTGCCTTGTTTTTCCTCAGTTCTAAAATGAGAGGGGAAGAAAAATTTGCTATTTCTTTGTGAATTTATCACACCCCTCCCTGAATACAGAGAAAAATATTAAATAGGGCTATTTTATATAGCCTCAATATATAGCAATACATCACTTGTCATTTATTAAGTAAATCATGGATAAAGCACTAAACTAAGTCCTCTAGAGAGACACCAGTCAGATTGCAACCCATATGAAAACAATATTAGAATGCAAACAACTCAAACAACAAATACTTCAACCCTAACAAGGGCTACTTCAGATGCACGGCTAATTGGGAAGGTGTCCCCCACACAAGTTAATCTCACCTAATGTCAATTGCTAACAAGAGTCTGCAAACTCTGACACGCTGTTTCTCTGTCAAATCCTTCTGCTTCCTACTCTGCCAGGGGCAGCTGATCTTGCCCTCCGGTTTTCCTTCCCTGGAGTTCTTTAGCACATAAGTATTTCCATATTAAAAGTGAGGGAACTGCAATGCAGAGGAGCCAGCCTAATTGCCTGGAGCTTTACCATAAATCAATGGAAGAAAGAGGACTTCAATAAGCACCTGAGCTTCAGTCATTCTTTCCTGTCCTTGGAATCTCCTGACCTAATGTCATGTCTTCTGAAATCATTGTTAAGTAAATAAATGTAAGACGCTGTCTGTATACAACAAGCAAGAGGCAACAATTATGTGTCATTCTACACATGAAAGAACTGATTAATTTTCTGTGCTTTTAAAAGGAATGTTGTCACTTTAAGTCTGCACAAAAGGCAAGTTTTAAGAAGCCAGTTGCTATGAGTATCTAGGGAAACCTGGCAAGAACTGTTTGTAAGTAAATCAATGTTATATAGAATAAGTCAAGTACCAGTTGGCAGAGTTCAGGAAAGAAAAAGACATAAAAGATTAAATTTTATTTTAAGATTGTATGATGTGATGATCAGTTTGACCATGGCTGTGTTCACTGCTGAGAGTTCCAATATGTGATGGGCTGCAACTTGTGAACTATTGGGAAATCTATTTGCATGGAAGTCTCATGGGATTGCTAGGAAATAACCTAACCTGTATTCATTTGTGGGGTTTGGACATCTTAGGTCTGCCTGGAGAACTAGAGGGGCTGAGAGTGTATGTGGGGGGTGTGTTGATAGAGGTGAGTTCCACAAAAAATGATAATATTCATGGTGAACTTGGCTCAGAGGAAACACACTGGAGCATGCATCTGCAGTGATGGTATGGGGGAATTTTAAGTATAAATTGAAGGTGCAGTTTCTCAGTGGGAGGTTCTGTTCATGTCCACTCTATTTGCCAGCAGCTGTGGTGGACTTGCCTGTACAGGCAACCAAATCAATATATCTCAGTCTTAGGGCTTTCTCCAAAGCCCTGGGAGTTTGCCTACTGTACTTCAGAAATGCTGAGATTTAACAGCCCCAGAAGCACCCCGCAACAAATGAGAGATAGAAATCAGCAGATACATGCCCAAGCTTCCTGCGTACTCTAGTGGACAATTCTGTGGTATATGCCACCTAATATCTCAGACTGCTCCTAGTCAGCTGGCATCCTTGCTCCTCCATATAACCATCTTATCATAACCTCAATCAGTGATTCTTCATTCTCTTTCCGCACTCCTTCACTTGTGTGTGTGCACTTAGTCACTCAGTCGTGTCCGACTCTTTGTGACCCCATAGACTGTAGCCCGCCAGGGTCCTCTGTCCATGGGGATTCTCCAGGCAAGAATATTGGAGTGGGTTGCCATGCCCTCCTCCAGGGGATTTTCCCAACCCAGGGATTGAATCCTGTGCTTACTGGAATACTCTACAAATAAACCACATTCTCCCAAGTCCTAACCCTGGAGCTGGCTTTTGAGGAACTCAAACTAAGGTACTCATTGAACTCAATATATCATTGGTTCCAACTAACTCAGCTTTTGAACTCCACTAAAAGAGTATAACATGGAAGGCAATGGCACCCCACCCCAGTACTTTTGCCTGGAAAATCCCACGGACGGAAGATCCTGGTAGGCTGCAGTCCATGAGGTCACTAAGAGTCAGACAGGACTGAGCGACTTCACTTTCACTTTTCACTTTCATGCATTGGAGAAGGAAATGGCAACCCACTCCAGTGTTCTTGCCTCGAGACTCCCAGGGACAGGGGAGCCTGGTGAGCTTCCGTCTCTGGGGTCACACAGAGTTGGACACGACTGAAGCGACTTAGCAGCAGCAGCAAAAGAGTATAACACAAAGGAAAATAAACCCTTTGCCCACTCTTCCAGAGTCTCTAAGCTCCAGCACCATGAAGATTCAAAGCAGAGAATCAAAGCAAGATTCATCCGCAGAGAAATACTTGCCTGATAAAACAGAGAACTGAGGCCCTGCAAAGCAGTTCCAAAAGAGTCATGGGGTTCAATACGGGTTACAGAGCAGAGACAGCAGCCACCACCCCATTGGGGTGACAGATACCACTTAAAGACCACAGCTGAGGGCCGTGAATCAGTGAGGAGAAGTGGTGGGGTGGATATCTCACAGAAAGAGATTAATCAAGGATATGTTAATATGGTTGTATGCTTACTGGTATATTGTTTAGAAAATGAACCTTTTGAAATTATAAACTGCAATAGGGAAAAATAAAATCTGATACAGAAATGAAGATATTCTGTATCTTTTCATGGATCAAGGCAGTTATAGTTATTTCTTCTCCGTTGGCAGGTTTTAGGAAGCAAACATCCAAGCAGAGCACGGACTGCAAAACACAGAGGCTACGAGAGAATGAAAATGAAGTGGACCAAAGACAAGAGTCACCAAGGGAATCTTCCAAACTGAGCCCTGGGTGAGGGGTTAACTCCAAACTTACATAAGGAATCGTTGCAGGAGGTTAAAGAGGGCCCATACAATAATTTCAAATGCCTAAAAGAGAAGTAAGGTGAACTACTAAATATACTTTAGAAATTCCAATTTGGTACAAAAATATTACATTTAGAAACTGTTAAATTTTGCTTAACAAAATAAGGACCCAGAAGACAAAAAAAAAAAAAAAAAGGCAATGAACACATTTCACTATATCAAATATAAACATTTGTAGCCAAAACATTCACACAAAAGTTAGTTAAACCGCTCAGTCGTGTCAGACTCTTTACGACCCCATGGACTGTAGCCTGCCAGGCTCCTCTGTCCATGGGATTCTCCAGGCAAGAATACTGGAGTGGGTTGCATTTCCTTCTCCAGGGGATCTTCCCCACCCAGAGACTGAACGCGGGTCTCCCGCATTGCAAGCAAACGCTTTTACCATCTGAGCCACAAAGGACAAAAAAAAGCCTCAAAATGCACTAGATGTATGTGAATATGTTTGATAAACTTATATATAAAATAATGTTAATATTTAATATAGTAAGTATAATTATTTGGATAAAATATTTAAATATTTGGGCATAATAGATATAATTTGAATATAAAATGGTAGGGGTGGTTTAGTAACTAAGTTATATCTGATCCTTGCTACCCTGGACTCTAGCCTGCCAGGTTCCTCTGTCCATGGGATTTCCCAGCCATACTGGAGTCGGTTGCTATTTCCTTCTTCAAGGAATCTTCTTAATCCAGGGATAGAACCCACATCTCCTGCATTGCAGGCAGATTCTTTACCACTGAGACATCAGGGAAGCCCAGATATAAAATAGTTAATATAAATAATATATAAAGTGAAAGTGAAGTTGCTCAGTCGTGTCCGACTCTTTGCGACCCATGGACTGTAGCCCACAAGGCTCCTCCGTCCATGGGATTCTCCAGGCAAGAATACTGGAGTGGGCTGCCATTTCCTTCTCCAGAGGATCTTCCCAACCCAGGGATTAAACCCAGGACTCCCACATTGCAGGCAGACGCTTTAACCTCTGCGCCAAAGGGCTTCTATAAGTCAACCTGATTTTAAAATGGGTAAAGACTAGGATTAGACAATTCACAGAGGAAATTACGGGGCTCAGTCAACATCAAAATATGATCCTTTCCTCCAAGGTCCCTTACCCATCCTCATCTCCCATCAGTATCTCCCTGCTTTTTTTCGGCATGTACACGGGCCTATATTTTCAGTCCATTAGACCCTGCTTGTGGGAAGAAGATGTTAAAGAACTTCTGCTTTTCCTGGTCCAGCATTGGGTGGGAAGAAGATGTTAAAGAAATTCTGCTTTTCCTGGTCCAGCATTGGAGTGGAAGAGCTACAAGGCAAGTACATTTTTCTTCTCTAAAATCAACAGTATCTTACAGTATAACTCAAGATACTTTATTAGAGACTCTCTTTTCCCTACCTTCCTAAAAATTCTACTGTTGTCTGCATCTGAGTACAATTCCTATGGTATGCTCATATTTTTTTCTGCCTTTAAAATGATCTATACTATCATCAAGAAAATGTATAAGGAAAGGAATCTCACTCAGATTAGCATCAAAATCCCTAGGCCACTAAAAATTCTAATAAATGCAAATTCAAATTTTATGAAACAGATTTATAAATCATTTTAAGGCAGTAAATATATTTTAATTCTCTTTTACTTTTATTCCTTGTTATTGATATCATTATTCATCTATTAGACATGACAGAGACAGAAGGGGATAGGTGTCAAAAGGTACCACAATGACTGTGGTTTTGTTCATTCCTCTTGAATTTTTAATATCTTTGGTTGTGCATATTTAAGAATTCAACATTCATGGCTGTGACATTTTCACTGTGGAAATTAAGTATTTTGTCAATATTTTAAAAAATTTTCCTCCTATATTATGACTTTTGATGGTGTTCTCTAATATTAATATTGACAACCCACTGTCCTTCTCTTGGCATTTGTCTGGCATACCTTTCACTCATTCCTTTGTTTGCTTAGCCTTCCAATTTCCAAGAAACTAACTAGTCTTCATACTGCCCACACAGTCTCTGTAAATATTTGCAAATCCAAATAATGAATGAAAACAGGTCTCCTTTTTTGAGAATGAGTTGACAGAGGAAAATACCTTTTTATTGGACTGGAGAACAGTTGGTCATTTTCATAAAAGGGCAAAAGCGTGCTGGTGGGAATGCAGGGACCTTTTGCTTTGCTGAGTGCAATGCCTGGAGTCATTGACATTGTGGATAGTCATTTAATAATTATGTGATTTGGGGCAGGTTCCTCAACCTCCCCATCTCTCAGGTCTATCTCATCTGTAAAATGAAGACAATGATTATACATACTTTTGGGGATAGATGTGAGGATTAAGTAGAATATACATGGAATACTGACCAGCACCAAGCATGTTCTAAGCATCCAAAAACTATAAAGTAACATCATGGTCCCCAACATTACTCATTTCATAATATTTCTTCCATCCAACTGTTCTCCACTTTCCCTTCACCTCCAGGGCCTCCCTCTGGACATTTAAGGGTATTTATAACAGGTTAGCAGAGAAGGTGATGGCACCCCACTCCAGTACTCTTGCCTGGAAAATCCCATGGACAGAGGAACCTGGAAGGCTGCAGTCCATGGGGTTGCTGAGGGTCGGACACAACTGAGCAACTTCACTTTCACTTTTCACTTTCATGCATTGGAGAAGGAAATGGCAACCCACTCCAGTGTCCTTGCCTGGAGAATCCCAGGGACGGGGGAGCCTGGTGGGCTGCCTTCTATGGGGTCGCACAGAGTCGGACACGGCTGAAGTGACTTAGCAGCAGCAGCAGCAGCAGCATAACAGGTTAGAGTTGCAGTGGTCAGTAGAAACATGAGCCCACAGAACTGGGCTGGCCATTCTGTTTTAAAATTTTAACTGGACAGAAAAATGTTGTGTTGGTATCATTTTTCCCCCACAATACAAAAAAATACATGGAAACAGACCATCCCAGTCCTCCTCAAGCCTCCCTTCCCTACAGTGCAAATTCTGTCACCAGTTTCTTATGTAGCTTTTCTGAAGCCTTCTATAAATTCTTATAAATAATAATTTAAAAAATCAAAGGAAAAAACCCCTACAAATGGTAGTGTTTCACCTTTACACACTGTTCTGCACTTAATAACGTCTCTTGCATATAGCATAGATAGTCCCTGTCATAAATTTACCATAATTTATTTAACCAGCAATCTATTGATGGACAGTCAAAAGTATTCCTTGGTTTATTATTTTTATTTGCCAAAAGAATAGTCACGATGAATATCCTCGTACATGCGGATACATTTTCTGGAGAATAAGTTCTCAGAAGTAGAATTCTAGGCCAAGAGTATAAGCAGGGAATTTGGGTAAGTATTGTCAAGTTGCCCTCAATGGAGATCATTCCAATTTACATCCCCACCAGTAGTATGTGGGGATAAAAAGCTATCTTCTCCACACCCTTACCCTCAAAGCATATTAGCAAGCCTTTTTGTCTTTGCCAGTCTGAAAGCTGTAAACAGTATTTCATTACAGTTGTAATTTACTTGTTTTGCATTAAGAATGGGAGTGGCTGTCTCTGTATTTGCCACCATCATCTAGCATTTGTGTTACGTGAGAGGGTATATTGGAATGTGATAGCTCCAGGATGGCTGTAGGTTTTGGAACTCTATGGTTGGCAGCCTGAACCTAAGTTTTGGTTTTTTTTTTCTTGTTCATTTCAGAAATATTTTAAAAATCAAAACTGCAAGTTTCCTTCACCTCATCTTTTTATTTCTTTTATTTCATACTTTTTTTGTGTGTGCCAATAATATTTCTAAATCGCAGTGGCCACAAATGTTCTCAGGGAGTCTTTTATACTTCTATTAATTTTCTTTTCTGTGAAAATATGCTAAGAAATTATAAAGAAGGAAATACTTTTCTCCTTGACTACAGCAATTTAAAAGCCAATGATGAATGGTTAACTGGGAGAACAAGGCTCCCAAAGCAAGAGAAATAGGATGATTAGGTTCTGTGTTTTAAATTAAGAATATGTACGCTGAATACATAAGCAAAAAAAAGGAGCTCAACATTAAGCTATTAATTACAAAGGAATCCAGCATAAAAATGCAACTTTTCCCCAAAGAATAAAATTTTAAGGAAAATTATCATGTTTATAGCTAGGACTAACTCATTCTGCTCAGTACTGAGTGTAAATGAAGAGACTCATGTTTAGACCAAGAAAGGACAAGATATTTTCAGTGTGAAAACATGAAATGACAATGAATCTGAATGAGGTAGTCACAAGAATCATTTTTTAGTGAAGTGAGTGCCCCTAAAATGAGTTGATTATAAGTCAATATTTCTATTTATAATATAAACCTCACATAGGTTTTTCTAAAAGCTCTCTTGCCATACTTCATTGCTCAGTTACAGGATGTGCAATGACAATTCTTGAATCAATGGGTTGTGCTGGACAATTTTATTGCTACATTAAACCAGTAAACAGTACATTTGCCCCCAGCGTCTTCCATTTCCTACAGTCATGTCCCTTTTCCTATTGAGCAGATTCTGGTTTAATCTAATTTTTCCATAAAGATTCATTGTAACCTTTTCACTGGAATTTCTACAGAAATTAAAAGCTTAAATGCTTCAGAACATGCCTCTGAAGATGCTGTGCTGGATAAATTAGTGAACGGAATTAATAATTCATCAAATTATTGCTTTGACTACCATATATATGTATATGGCAAAATGGAAATTATTAACAATAGTATTGTACAATATTAATAAGCCTAACAAAGGGACAATAAATACGGCAGCACTGAACTAAGCTACACAACCCAGTGTCTTTACCAAACCTCTACATGCATACCATATACACACACATTCATACTCTGCATCTCGTACTCTAATTATTTTTTTGAACTTTTTCCTGGAAATTTGTTTTGCCTCTGTCATGGTGATGTCTTTCATGGATCCTGTATTTTCTGATTCTTTATTTATTCCTTTATTTTAGGCACATACTTTACGAATATCCCTGGAGAAAAACATGGGTGCTAAAATTCAGGGTGTCTTGCATTTCTGAAAATGTCTTCAATCTGTTCCCAACATTGAATGATAGTTTGGCAGGACACAGATTTCTAGATTAGAGGCCATTTTCCTATCAGAATTAAGTGATTTTTAGCTTATTTTCTTTGTCTTTGATGTTGTGAAATTTCAAAATAGTATGTCTAGTATGAGGTCTTTTTCCTTCATTCCTTATATCGGACACATTTTTTTAAATCTAGAAACTCATAACTTGCAATGCTGATAATGTCACTGGATTACTTCTTCTATGATGTTACTTTTTTCTCCCTAAATTCCTCAGATGTTGAACTTCCTATTTACATTGATCCTCTGATTTTATCTTTTATTTATTTATTTTTGCATCTTTTTTTCCTTTTTGCTATGTTTTCTGAGAGAATTTTTCAACCTTTCTAACTCTTCTATCAAGTATTTCATGAACACAATGTATGTTCTTATTTCTTTGACTATTTTGAAGATAACTGGGTTTGGGTCATTGTTTTTTCCTTGTTTCATGGTCTCTCTTTCAAGCTAATGTCTTTGTTTATTTCTTTATTTTGAAATTGGAGGCCTTCAAATTACACTGGAGGCCTTCTCAAATACTTGGTGATCCTTGACTGTTCAGATTTGTGACTGAGTCATCAACTGTTGATTAGAAGCCTACATGTGGTGGAGGCAAATGGGTATTGAATGTGGATTCTTTTTAGTGTTGTCTGCCTAAATCCATTCACTGGGGATAGTCAGCAGCTCTACTTGGGGGACCAATCAGATTCCTCAGAGACAGCTTCTTCAGTACTTGCTTGAGGATATAAGTCCAATAGCCAAGCTTGGTGAGTTAACAGAGTACAGAAATCCTCCCTTCATTCCCTGTTTACAGTTGGGCATTATGTTCTCTATGTGCCTCAGAACAGAAACAGATCAGAGACCTTCTCTAGAAAGCAAACCTGCCACGCTGGGGAGGAGCAGCAATGAGCTGGCTGCACAGAGAGGAACAAACAGCTGGAGGACTAACTTTCTTAAGAGACTTTTAACCCAAACCCTTGTCTTCCGTCTACTTGCATCTCCCACTTCCAGCACTAGCCAATGTCAGCAATTCTGGAGTCTTTTGGAGGTCTCATGGTGTAAATCAGTTTGCTTTTTGCTTTTTCTACTGTGTGATTGGGACTCAGCTTTCTGGGATCTGCTAAGTCAGTTATAACCCCTCCATCTGTTCTTCAGCTTCCAACATTTCATTACTGACATTGTCTGTTCTGTTCTCATTGTCCTTGTTTATTTACGACCTTAAAAGATATCTTTACTGTCATTTTACTGCAGTTTCAGGAGGGAACAGAAGCTAATGTAACTCACTGTGTTTAACTTTCCAATTTTCATTTTATAGTATACTTTTATAGACTTTAAAAACTGAGACCAAGCTAGCCATGTCTGCTTATTTAGTGTAACCCCCAAACACTAGGTTTCCTAACAATAAATTTGGAGTCTTTTTTCAACTAAATATAAATGGATAGCAAGCAATACAAATCTACTTTAAAGTAATTTTGATAGGATATTTAAGTCAGGTTCTGTCCTAAAAATTGGGGGAACTAAGTTTAAAATGTGCACTCTGATAAATATTGACCATTTGAATCTTAGCTTCTGAAATCAGTGTACTAAAAGTTTTCTTTATGCTTTAAACAAGAGTCCAAAAGATAAAAACCTGAACATCTATAACACGTGAAAAACCTACCATTCACAAGTTGTCATTGCATACACTAAGTCTGAAACACTTAATTGAATACCTGCAATTCTATCCCCATAAATTATTAAGAGATTTAAATTTCTTTAAATGAAGAAAGAAACTATGACAACTCTCCTTACAGCTAACCACCATCTCCCTTAACAGTGTAACTTCTTTTCCAGCATATTGAGGAAATTTCAGAACAGGTTTTGAAATCTTTCTGTTTGAAAAGAATTCCTACATCTGTTTTTATTTCAACCTAAATGGATATACCTAGTGATCCATGAATTTTTACCAGAGTATAAGACGTCACTAAATGTCTCAGACATCAGAGAAACAGCTTCCCCATCTTACAGTTCTCCATGCCATCCAAGCAGAGACCTCTTTCTAAGTAGGTCATCCAAACACAGTGGAGAGCCAGAGAGGAGAAACAGCCCCGCTTGGCTTATGAAAGTACCTATTAGGAAAGTTCATCTCAGGAGAGGTTGGTGATCAAAATCCATGAATTTCTGTAGCAACTCCCATCATTTGGTCCTAACTTATATTGACTATTTGTACAATAGTAAACATCAGAATTTTTAATCAGTGCAAGCCAACACTGATAGAGGTAAAGAGGTGATTTCTATAAAACATTCTCACTTGCCAAACTTAAGATAAGCAAACATTCTCCAAGATTGTCTTAATAAAAACAGATAATATATGCTAGAATCTGCAGGATTACACCTGCCCTTCAGAAACTATTCCCTTATCATTTGGGGGGTACACAAAAACTACTTGGGAAGAAAACGGTTTGCCTAATTTGAAATCAGAGTCCTAAGCCATCTTGATGTTTCAAGTAGCTAACTAGTACCCAGATTCTCCAAACTACTCTCAGCGTCGTTATGTGAGCGACTATGGTTCTAGACTCAAAGAGATTTGTATTCAAATCCTGAGCTGGCCACCTACTAGCTGTGTATATAAGGCAAAGTTGCTGCTGCTGCTAGGTTGCTTCAGTCGTGTCTGATTCTGTGTGACCCCGTAGATGGCAGCCCACCAGGCTCCTCTGTCCCTGGGATTCTCCAGGCAAGAACACTGGAATGGGTTGCCGTTTCCTTCTCCAATGCATGAAAATGAAAAGTGAAGTCTTTCAGTCATGTCTGACTCTTCGCAACCCCATGGACTGTAGCCTACCAAGCTCCACCATCCATGGGATTTTCCAGGCGAGTACTGGAGTGGGTTGCCATTTTCTTTTGGCGAAGTTAGGTACCCTTTTTTGTGTAACAAAATTGGAAGGGAATATTAGTTAGCATTCTTTTGATTGTAAATGTCAGTAACTCTACTAAAAATGACTTAAGCAAAAAACAAACAACAAAAAAGTATTGGCTAAGAGTCGGACATGACCGAGTGACTTCCCTTTCACTTTTCATTCTCATACATTGGAGAAGGAAATGGCAACCCACTCCAGTGTTCTTGCCTGAAGAATTCCAGGGGTGGGGGAGCCTGGTAGGAGGCTGTCTATGGGGTTGCAGAGTCAGACACGACTGAAGCAACTTAGCAGGAGCAGTAGCAGCAACATAGTTTTTTTGGCTCTGCTTTCCCTCTGGGTTGCCTTCATTTGTAGGAAGAGTCTCCTCAGGAAGTAGCAAAGATGGGTCCTTGCCATTCCAAGTACCAATTATACATATCCTCAATATTTAAAAAGTCAGACAAAATGGCAAGGTCACATGTGACACCAAGAGCCACATGAATCTCCAACACGGATTCTGGATGGCTTTTCTTGAGTTCTGTTCTTTCTCTTAGGACTTTAGATACTTAAGCTACTAAGATTAGTACAGGTTGGCAGATTTGATCTACTGCAAATGGAGGTGAAGGAATAATTACTTTCTTTGACCACTTGAATTGCGTGGAGGAATAGTTTCCGAAAGATTAAAGATTAAAGCAATTCAAAAAGCAGATGTCCACAACATGGCCTACTCATCCCTACTGTACAGAGTCACCATGACAAATACATACAATAACTTCAGCAAATGACCTGACATAATGATTCTCAGCAATTATATTTTAGGAAGCTCCCTTACATAGATAGGTCAATTCAATACAGGCATTTCACCTCCTGACTTGAAAGTTAGATTTTTGCCTTATGCTCAGCAATCTCTCAAGCATCTAATCAGATGCTGCTTCTTTAATTTCTAAGCCTATGCTAAACATGATCAGCTAAAGCTAGAACTTTCAAAGAATAATCAAAAGTCCTTACTACCAAAACAAAGTCTTCAAGCCTTAGCAATCAAAATACAGATTGCAAGCAATACACTGAAGTGCTAAAAAGTCACAGACTACCAAAGAACAGAAAATTGGTCCACTTCAAAATAGGGAGCACCATTGAAGCAGTCAACTTTCACCTCCACTTGAACTGGCTGAGACAGAGGCCATAAACAGCCATTGAAATGACTGCAGACTTGGTGTGTTATAAAAATGCTCTATGGAGTCCTGAAAATGAAATCTAGATGTTAAAAACTCTATGCTCTTGCTCTTTCAGCAAATATCTTAAGATCCAAAAATTAGAGACCGTGATATTTTTCTAAGGTCACCATTTCAAACAGCGTGGTTTATATACCCACTGTTTTAACTCTTTACAGGTCCTCTCTTTGCTAGATATAAGATGATGATCATCCAGGAGCTGGAATTGAGTATGTGCTAGACAACTTTGATATAATTTAAGGTTGAATTTGAATCCATATTTGCCTGCTATAAGAAAGGGTGTGGTTAGTTATGTCTTAAATGACTCAAGACTGGGTTGCCTATGTACTGCAATCTCCTGAGATTTCTGTGGGAAAGACAATAAAAGCAGAGATTCAGAGGTGGGGAATTATATCATTTGAGCACTTACTAATTTAGTTTGCCTGGAAAAGAGAATGCAAAAAAGAGGCTATGGGAAATTATGCTTGGAATATTTTAATGAATACTTGATGAATGCAGTTTATGGAAAATTGAATTCTAATATTTCTACTTATAGATGAAATAATATAAATTATTTTAAAGAGAGGACTCTCTAGATCTTTACAACTCCAGGGTGGCTATAACTCAATGCTACTTTCAATATATAAAAAAAAAATCAAAATTACTTAATATTTGAGAACAAAGGACTTTCTCTGTCAGCAGCTGAATCCTTTTCTGGTTGTGCTCTCTCCTACACTTCTTTGTGAAAGAATAGTGTAAGTATTGCAAATTATGTGAACCGCCTTTCCGAACATGAATTCCATTTATTTAAAATTTTTGATTTCATGCTGAAATTTAAGCAAGTGGCTTTTTATCTTAGAAAGCTGCTGTCATTATACTAGTTTTCTTACTGCTGGTTACCAACTCTTGCTTTCAAAGGCTGAAAAGGAATCTACTCTTAGCTTAATTGTCAGCACACATTATTTTGTGGGGGGCAGAAAAAGATCTTGCCCCAGACAACCATAACTACAGTATCTTTCTGGGGATAAGTGTTTTCCTTAGTGTTTTTTTATTTTTCTTTTGGACTCCTGACTTGACTATGTGTTACTTTTAGCCTTGAAAGTGTCTTCAAAGCTTTCTGGATTTTAGCAGAGAAATTTTATGGGGTAGTTTCTGTTTTCAAATAGTTTAAATCTGGCAGTTTTGTGTGTAGTTATACAATTAGGACGGGGAAGGCAATGGCACCCCACCCCAGTACTTTTGCCTGGAAAATCCCATGGATGGAGGAGCCTGGTAGGCTCCAGTCCGTGGGGTCACTAAGAGTCGGACACAACTGAGCGACTTCACTTTCACTTTTCACTTTCATGCATTGGAGAAGGAAATGGCAACCCACTCCAGTGTTCTTGCCTGGAGAATCCCAGGGACAGGGGAGCCTGGTGAGCTCCCATCTATGGGGTCGCACAGAGTCGGACATGACTGAAGCGACTTAGCAGTAGCAGCAGCATACAATTAGGAAATTTGTTGTGTTGATTTCCTTTTGTGCATGATGGTATTATTTACCAGGGATAAATAAAGCTCTAGAGCTGTAAAGACCCTGAGAATCCCCCAAAGGCAGAATAAAATTCATAATAGACTAAAATCCACATTGGTATACAAGAGGTAATAAAACTAAGTACATATGTCTTCAAGACAAATTCAGTTCCTATTATGTAGGTAGCTATTATGAATAATTTCAGAATCATTCATCATTCATGGAAAGAAAGGAGGTAAATAGTTTTTTATAATAGATGACACAACCTCCAGGCAACAATCAGTCATCTGATATGCTGAACCTTCCTATTAACTGTGGAAAATACAAATAAACTCCTTGCCCTCAAGTAGTTTATAGTCTAAAACTAGAGATAAAATGTATTAAAATATACCAAGCAACAAAGTGTTATAAAAAATTGATAAATAAGAAGAAATGTTATTAAAACTCATCATTGAGCTCAAAAGGCAGCATATATAACTTCATGTTAACAGAAGCTCATGAAAGGGTGTTAAAGTTTAAACTGGACCTTAAAGAAAGGGCGGGCTTTTGCTGGAGAAACATACTGAGGATGTTTGGGTAGAAAGAACAGCGTGAACAAAGAGAAATAATATTAAAGGAATAGTGATTAGTTAAGTTGGATTGGAATGGAAGGTTTGTGTGAGAGAAGTAGATTAGCTCCAAAGGTAAACTGTGTGAACCCTCTAATGCAATATAAAGGGATTTAATCCCAAAGACAAAGGAGATTTCCCCAAAGACAAAGGAGATGATGAGGGAGAGGCTGAAAACACTGACAGCATTAACTAATCTCTGTGTAGTCCTTCCAGATTCCCTGCAATTGATCTCACGGCAAATGGAGCCAGCCTGGTATGAGAGGGAATGGAAAGGAAAGGATGGATGCAGGAGATAGGGCAAAGGAATGCCTGATTAGAGGAAAGGATATCAGAATTTCAGGGTCTGGGTGACTGGAAAAGTGCTGATAGAGTAGTAAAAATGTGACATCAAAGGACTGGTTTGTAACGGGGAAAGAAAAGGAGTTGGGCTTTAAATTCAAGTTTTAGTACTGATGTCCAGTAAGGAGCCCAGAAGCTGGAACTGGAGAAATATATTTGGTGTCTGTCTTTATAATAGGTGAAACCCACAAGTATAAAAAGAGGTCCCAAAAGAAGTGGGTGTGTGGAAGAAGATGGAACCTTAAGACTATTCGAGCCCTAAGATAATATAGTAAAGGAAAAAGAGGCAGCAGGGAAGAAGAGAGCTTCATCCAAGAGCTAGAGGGCAGAGCACAACAGGACAGGGGGCAGGACAGAAACTAAGGGTGCAGGATGTTTCCAGAAGCACAGAGCTGTCCTCTGCAGACACATGACCTGGGGCCACACCTGACAGGTTCACTGCCCTGACCTTCATCTATGTCAGTCTCCAGGGGGGAACATTTATTCAAAGAGGTATTTTATATTCTCCTTATCTATAGTAGCACCAACACTTTGATTTCAACAACTGAGAAAGGAGAAAGAAGGCAGAGAGAGAGGGAGAAAGGATACAATAAAAAATAACATAAGATGCTATGGAAGAGTTAGACAAATGAGGGTTGTCACCAAAAAAAAAAAAAAGAGAGAGAGAGAGACTTCTGAGAGGGCACCTGCAGAAGAGAGACTGCCTTCTTTATGTAAAGCTGTTATAATAGTTAAAAAGTCTGCCATCTTTACTATAATAATTCAGAAAGAGAAGACATTGGAGAATTTCCTACAGCTCAATTCACTGAATTCAGCTTTGCAGATTTCATTGTTAATGGTGGCCTTTAATTTACATCACAAAATATGCAGCCATAGGCAAAAGTGTTGCATAGTTTTTGTAGCACTGATTTTGAGTGAAAATTAAGGGAGTTTTAATCACTACTTTACAAAAAGATTTCTCTTCATTAATTTGGAAGTGCTGTGATGACTTGAATGACTAGTGCCTAGTGAAAGTAGACAAACACCAACCAAGAGCTTTTTAATTGGATAGCCACACTGTAGTATTTTTAAATATTCACAGAAAAATGATCAGGCTCAGAATTGAGCTGTTCAGTGTCTCTCTCACCCATATGTCCCATAATAATTAAAACCTCGATTCCACTTTGAGGAACATTTAACACCATCTTTCTCACTTTCTTTAAATAATAAATATGGTCGCTAAATCAGCCATAGACTCATAAAGCTAAAAGAAATCTCAGGATCATCAAGTCCTAGAATCAGAATAAAGGATATTACCTAAGCCAGTTTAATCAGAGACATACATTTCAATAGTTTTTAAAATAACTTTAGGCTTCCAATATCTACTGGCTTTGCAATGGGCAAAGTTATTACCATGTAGACTCACACCTACAGTTTCCTTAATAATACAGACTCTATGCTTGTAACAAAGAGATTGAAAGTTTACCTAAGATATATTTTATGGATTAAATAAATGCATTCATATATACACAAGCAAGTGAGTATCCCTATGCCAGTTAAAATTAGGTTGTGCTATAATCAATAAATCCCCGGAGAATAGTGCCCTACTGATTTCAATTCCTTTAGACCATTAAATTTTTGCACCTTGTTCTATGTCCCTGGATATGTTCCAGTGTCTTCTAGTTTATAGTCTAGGGGAACTTGAATGGAATTTGTATCCTACTGTTGTGTGAAAATTGTGTAAATCTTAATACACTTTGGTCCATAGCGGTGGAATTGGTTCACAGTGATTTTCAAATCCACTACATCCTTCTATCTTCCTGTATATTCATCCAATTAATTTTTGAGAGTTTGATATTGAAACTCTGACTAAAAATCTTAATTGATCTACTTAAAAAAATAATTGTAAAATATAGTGGAACTACATGTAACTTTGTTCTGTATTTTCCAAGTCTCTTATAAATGTGTTAATATATTTTAGTAATTTAAAAAAGAAAAACAACAACAAAAAAGGAGTAGTGCCCTACACAAGCATTTTATTTTTCTCATATTAAACTCAAGGGATGTCAGTGCAGATAGGGGAGCTATGATCCCAGCCTTCTTCCAATTACTGTTTCACATTACAGGGTCTACCTTCCCAAGATCTCATATTCCACGATAACTACCTCAAATTATAATTAACCAGAAAAATGTGGTTTCTGGTATTTTGTGTTATAAACAACCCTGTAATGAATTCATTTACAAGTAAACTTATGCTTATATCTCTCATTTTTCCTCAGAATAAATTTCTAGTGCCAAATGTCATTCAGAAAGGTGTAACAAATCACAGCTTTACCAGCCTCATATAACAGTACCTGTTTTGCCAACACATGCCCTTGACAAAATTGAGCATGCCATTCCCTTAATTATTTGAAAAGTAAAAATGCTTTTTGGTAATTTTAATTTTTATTTCTTTGGTCTTAAGTGACCTTGAACAACTTTTATGAATATTAACTACTCATATTTATTCTATTGCAAATTGTTCTGGTACTCTGATAATTTGTTTGAAGCGGGAATGAGAAAGTTATATGAAAACACTTTGCATATTATAAGATGACTTATGAGATTCCATTAGTGTCATATTAATAACAAAAATGTCTTCACTTTCTACTTTTAAGACTTGTTCAGATCAAGTGAAATACTAAATGCGACAATGCTTTGAAAACTTTTATTTTATATGGAGAATACATTTAAATATACTCAAAAGTTGCTTAATTTACTGATTAACACAGAAGATCTCTTAAGGAAGGTTCAGTTCAGTCGCTCAGTCATGTCCGACTCTTCGTGACCCCATGAATTGCAGCACGCCAGGCCTCCCTGTCCATCACCAACTCCTAGAGTTTACTCAGACTCATGTCCATTGAGTCAGTGATGCCATCCAGCCATCTCATCCTCTGTCGTCCCCTTCTCCTCCTGCCCCCAATCCCTCCCAGCATCAGAGTCTTCTCCAGTGAGTCAACTCTTCACATGAGGTGGCCAAACTACTGGAGTTTCAGCTTTAGCATCATTCCCTCCCAAAAAATCCCAGGGCTGATCTCCTTCAGAATGGACTTGTTGGATCTCCTTGCAGTCCAAGGGACTCTCAAGAGTCTTCTCCAACACCACAGTTCAAAAGCATCAATTCTTCGGTGCTCAGCTTTCTTCACAGTCCAACTCTCACGTCCATACATGACCACAGGAAAAACCATAGCCTTGACTAGACGAACCTTTGTTGGCAAAGTAATGTCTCTGCTTTTCAATATGCTATCTAGGTTGATTATAACTTTTCTTCCAAGGAGTAAGCATCTGTTAATTTCATGGCTGCAGTCTCCATCTGCGGTAATTTTAGTTTTCTCACTGTTGTATCTCCATACTGATATTAATTCAAGGTATGGGAAAAGTAGGTTTTTCTAAGGTTCCCCTCAAACGCACTATTAGCAGGAGGGAAAACAGATTTGGGCAGGTGGGGGGTGGAAATAAGGCTTGAAAAAGAAATGGAGCTACTTTCTAGACTTCTAATTATCACATTCATTTTTTAAACTGATCTCACCTCTCTTCTGAAAGAAAAAGATAAGACATAGGAATTCTCCTAATATCCCTCTTCCCTGGTGGCTCAGACAGTAAAGCATCTGCCTGCAGCGCAGGAGACCCAGGTTCGATCCATGGGTTGGAAAGATCCCCTTGAGAAGGAAATGGAAACCCAGTCCAGTACTCTTGCCTGGAAAACTGCATGGACTGAGGAGCCTCGTGGGCTATAGTCCATGGGGTCACAAGAGTTGGACAAAACTGAGCAACTTCACTTTCACTTTCTTTCTCTTTTTTAAGTTATATAACCTGATGCAACCCCATGTCCAAGGAGCGGTGGCTGTGCGGGTGCAGGAGGTCCAAGAGGAGCTTCTCCACGTTCAAGGTCAGAAGGGGTGGCTGTGAGGAGATACCCCTCGTCCAAGGTAAGGAGCAGTGGCTGTGCTTTTCTGAAGCAGCCGTGAAGAGACACCCCACATCCAAGGTAAGAGAAATCCAAGTAAGGCAGTAGGTGTTGTGAGAGGCATCATAGGGCAGACACACAAACCATAATCACAGAAAACTAGTCAATCTAATCACATGGACCACACCCTTGTCTAACTCAATGAAACTAAGCCATGCCATGTGGGGCCACCAAGACGGGCAGGTCAAGGTGGAAAGGTCTGATAGAATGTGGTCCACTGGACAAAGGAATGGCAAACCACTTCAGTATTCTTGCCTTGAGAACCCGATGAACAGTATGAAAAGGCAAAAAGATAGGATACTGAAAGAGGAACTCCCCAGGTCAGTAGGTGCCCAATATGCTACTGGACATCAGTGGAGAAATAACTCCAGAAAGAATGAAGGGATGGAGCCAAAACAAAAACAAAACCCAGTTGTGGACGTGACTGGTGATAGAAGCAAGGTCTGATGCTGTAAAAAGCAATATTGCATAGGAACCTGGAATGTTAGGTCCACGAATCAAGGCAAATTACTGCTACTGCTAAGTCACTTCAGTCGTGTCCAACTCTGTGCGACCCCATAGATGGCAGCCCACCCGGCTCTCCTGGCTCTGGGACTCTCCAGGCAAGAACACTGGAGTGGGTTGCCATTTCCTTCTCCAATGCACTAAAGTGAAAAGTGAAAGTGAAGTCGCTCAGTCATGTCCAACACTTAGCTACCCCATGGACTGTAGCCCGCCAGGCTCCTCCATCCATGGGATTCTCCAGGCAAGAGTACTGGAGTGGGGTGCCATTGCGGAAGCAGTCAAACAGAAAATGGCAAGAGTGAACATCAACATTCTAGGAATCAGCAAACTAAAATGGACTGGAACGGGTGAATTCAACTCAGATGACCATTAGATCTACTACTGCGGGCAGGAATCCCTCAGAAGAAATGGAGTAGCCATCATAGTTAACAAAAGAGTCTGAAATGCAGTACTTGGATGCAATCTCAAAAATGACAGAATGATCTCTGTTTGTTTCCAAGGCAACCATTCAATATCACAGTAATCCAAGTCTATACCCCAACCAGTAACGCTGAAGAAGCTGAAGTTGAATGGTTCTATGAAGACCTACAAGACCTTTTAGAACTAACACCCAAAAAAAGATGTCCTTTTCATTATCAGATCAGATCAGATCAGTCGCTCAGTCATGTCCGACTCTTTGCGACCCCATGAACCACAGCACGCCAGGCCTCCCTGTCCATCACCAGCTCCCGGAGGTCACTCAGACTCACACCCATCAAGTCAGTGATGCCATCCAGCCATCTCATCCTCTGTCATTCCCCTCTCCTGCCCTCAATCCCTCCCAGCATCAGAGAGTTCTCCAATGAGTCAACTCTTCGCATTAGGTGGCCAAAATACTGGAGTTTCAGCTTTAGCATCATTCCTTCCAAAGAAATTCCAGGATTGATCTCCTTTTCATTATAGGGGACTGCAGTGCAAAAGTGGGAAGTCAAGAAACACTTGGAGTAACAGGCAAGTTTGGCCTTGGAGGACGGAATGAAGCAGGGCAAAGGCTAATAGAGTTCTGCCAAGAGAACTCATTGGTCATAGCAAACACCCTCTTCCAACAACACAAGAGAAGATTCTACACATGGACATCACCAGATGGTCAACACTGAAATCAGATTGATTATATTCTTTGCAGCCAAAGATGAAGAAGCTCTATACACTCAGCAAACACAAGACTGGGAGCTGACTGTGGCTCAGATCATGAGCTCCTTATTGCCAAATTTAGACTGAAATTGAAGAAAGTAGGGAAAACCACTAGACAATTCAGGTATGACCTAAATCAAATCCATTATGACTATACAGTGGAAGTGAGAAATAGATTTAAGGGCCTAGATCTGATAGACAGAGTGCCTGATGAACTATGAACTGAGGTTCATGACATTGTACAGGAGACAAGGATCAGGACCATCCCCATGGAAAAGAAATGCAAAAAAGCAAAATGGCTGTCTGGGGAGGCCCTACAAATAGCTGTGAAAAGAAGAGAAGCGAAAAGCAAAGGAGAAAAGGAAAGATATAAGCATCTGAATGTAGAGTTTCAAAGAATAGCAAGGAGAGATAAGAAAGCCTTCCTCAGTGATCAATGCAAGGAAATAGAGGAAAACAACAGAATGGGAAAGACTAGGGATCTCTTCAAGAAAATCAGAGATACCAAAGGAACATTTCATGCAAAGATGGGCTCGATAAAGGACAGAAATTGTATGGACCTAACAACAGCAGACGATAATGAGAAGAGGCAGCAAGACTACACAGAAGAACTGTACAAAAAAGATCTTCACGACCAAGATAATCATGATGGTGTGATCACTCATCTGGAATGTAAAGTCAAGTGAGCCTTAAAAAGCATCACTATGAACAAAGCTAATGGAGGTGATGGAATTCCAGTAGAGCTATTTCAAATTCTGGAAGATGATGCTGTGAAAGTGCTACACTCAATATGTCAGCAAATTTGGAAAACTCAGCAGTGGCCACAGGACTGGAAAAAGTCAGTTTTCACTGCAATCCCAAAGAAAGGCAATGCCAAAGAATGCTCAAACTACCACACAACTGCACTCATCTCACATGCTAGTAAAGTAATGCTCAAAATTCTCCAAGCCAGGCTTCAGCAATACATCAACCATGAACTTCCAGATGTTCAAGCTGGTTTTAGAAAAGGCAGAGGAACCACAGACCAAACTGCCAACATATGCTGGATCATGGAAAAAGCAAGAGAGTTCCAGAAAAACATCTATTTCTGCTTTATTGACTATGACAAAGCCTTTGACTGTGGATCACAGCAAACTGTGGAAAATTCTTAAAAAGATGGGAATACCAGACCACCTGACCTGCCTCTTGAGAAACCTGTATGCAGGTCAGGAAGCAACAGTTAGAACTGAACATGGAACAACAGACTGGTTCCAAATAGGAAAAGGAGTACGTCAAGGCTGTATATTGTCACTCTGCTTATTTAACTTATATGCTGAGTACATCATGAGAAACATTGGGCTGGAAGAAGCACAAGCTGGAATCAAGATTGCCAGAAGAAATATCGATAACCTCAGATATGCAGACGACACCACCCTTATGGCAGAAAGTGAAGAGGAACTAAAAAGCCTCCTGATGAAAGTGAAAGTAGAGAGTGAAAAAGTTGGCTTAAAGCTCAACATTCAGAAAATGAAGATCATGGCATCTGGGCCCATCACTTCATGGGAAATAGATGGCGAAACAGTGGAAACAGGGTCAGACTTTATATTTTTGGGCTCCAAAATCACTGCAGATGGTGATTGCAGCCATGAAATTAAAAGACGCTTACTCCTTGGAAGGAAAGTTATGACTAACCTAGATAGCATATTCAAAAGCAGAGATTTTACTTTGCCAACAAAGATCCGTCTAGTCAAGGCTATGGTCTTTCCTGTGGTCATGTATGGATGTGAGAGTTGGACTGTGAAGAAAGCTGAGCACCAAAGAATTGATACTTTTGAACTGTGGTGTTGGAGAAGACTTGAGAGTCCCTTGGACTGCAAGGAGATCCAACCAGTCCATTCTGAAGGAGATCAGCCCTGGGATTTCTTTGGAAGGACTGATGCTGAAGCTGAAACTCCAATACTTTGGCCACCTCATGCAAAAAGTTGACTCATTGGAAAAGACCCTGATGCTGGGAGGGATTGGGGGCAAGAAGAGAAGGGGACGACAGAGGATGAGATGACTGGATGACATCACCAACTTGATGGACATGAGTTTGTTGTAACTCCAGGAGTTGGTGATAGACAGGGAGGCCTGGCATGCTGCAATTTCTGGTGTCGCCAAGAGTCAGACAGGACTGAGCAACTGAACTGAACACTACACATGTCATTATTGGCCTTCCTGTGTACTTAGGATAGTAGATAGTCCTCTGTACATTCCCTGTAGAAGCTCTTTTCTAGCTGAGGTTACAACTAATTTGCATAATTCTGTCTCTCAAATAGGGTGTGTGTATGTGTATATATGTATATATGTGTAGTCGCTCAGTCCTGTTTGATTCTTTGTGACTCTCCAGGCAAGAATACTGGAGTAGGTTGCCATTCCTTTCTCCAGGAGATCTTCCCAACCCCATGGATCAAACCCATATCTTCCACATTACAGGCAGATTTTTTACTGTCTGAGCCATTAGGGAAGCCCCTCCAACTAAATCTCACTACAGACCAGTCATTCATTTCAAACAAAACCTAAATTCATCAGTAGTTTTCTACATTTCGGTGTCCCTTAAGCAAACACATTTATACTAATATTTTGCCAAAAGCAAAACATCCTTCTTGTGACAATCAACATTTCAAATGCATTTAATTCACAGTAACAGGATATGATTTGGACTCAAAGAGATGATGGCAATAATCTATAGGACTTAGACTATGAGTATTTATATTCATGGTTTTGTTTTTTTTTTTGCATTACTTGACTTGTCATGGTTTTCGCTTATTTTGTGGGCTTGGTAAGATATTAAGCAAAAGACATTAGAGGATAAAAGACACTAAATAATTCTAATATTAAACATGTTTCACAGGAAATGAAATGAGTAAGTTTTTCCAAAAATGACTATTCTTAAATAAATCATAATTATTTTTCTGCAGAAAAATCCAAGATAATTTAGTCCTTGGCTACTGAAAGTTATATGTCCCAGTCTGGGAGCTATGAAGTGTTTCCTTAATGGCATTGGAACTACAGAATATAGAGCACAATATCTGCATGAAGGGAGGTTCTTTGTGCAGTTGGGAAAAATAAGAACAATGATTCAAGTGCCATCTATAGGAAGTGTTAAAGTATGGTAAGAAACCTTGCAGCTTTGAATGATAAATAACCTTTAAGTAATATATTTCTTATGTAAAATAAGCTAAGCCTTAATTCTGAAATGATTAAAAATTTCTCATGCAAGGAAAACTCTGGACTTTAATTCCGACCTCTCCTGCTGTTATTGTTGGCTTTGTCTATACATTGTCTTCACTTCAGGTCCATCGCAGTGACTGAGTGTGGCTGAACATCTAATGCATTCGTTGCAATCTTTTCATGCTTAGGATGTGTTATGAGTGCTGCTGTTAACAGCTGTGATTGTTGTTTGTAATTATCTCCATTTTCCTCCTAGGTGGTCTCTTACTGCTACAGCTTCCAAGCAATCATCTGCAATATTGAGTTCTCTTAAAACTCTGATGCTCAGGACCGAACTGCTTCCCACTTTGTCTCCATTAGGGAAAAAAAAAAAGAGCTTAATGATTGCAAATATCAAATGTGTATTGTTGAAGCTGCTGCCATACAATATGTGAAATGGGGAATACTGATTATTACTTTGATGTTTAAATAAGATAAATGTTTGATATTAAGTTGAAGGAAGACTAAGGCTAAGATGACAAGTTATATCTTGACTGAAAATTCTGACTGAGAGTGGCTGCCTTTGCTCCTAAAGATTGTGAATCTGCATTTAGAAAATGTATCCTAGAAAAAAAAGCAGTTAATTATTTATTAGCAGTGTCTACTCACAGTTTATAGGTGGTGATTCAAATCTATTTATTTGGGCTAATGGATTCTAGACAAATCTGATTGTCATTGAGAGTGTTTTATTATCTGTGTAATAAATTACTTTTAAAATCTAGCAGCAAGCAGTGTAATGTATACAGGTAGAGTTAACTCTATTCCTCAAGGTGGGGCATTCAGCTACCATTTCAAGTAGATTAAAGAGGAATCCATACACTGGAAGTGCACTTAAGCCCTTCAAATATTTTACCAAAAGCTTTACAAGAAATCTTACAAATCACAAAGAAATCTTAGTAAATTTTCATTGCTGACAAGGAACTCTACTCAATGACCTATACAGGAATAGAATCTAAAAAAAGAGTGGGTGTATGTATATGTATAACTGATCCACCAGAAACTAATCCAACATTGTAAATCAGCTATACTCCAATAAAATTAATTCAAAGAAAGAATGAACAGACATTGATTGATGTAATAAATCATCTGCAAAAAAAGCTTGAAATATCTCTTATGGGGGAGTTGTTTTCAGCTTTTATTTGAGGCAACTAGCAAATGTAATAAATAACTCTTAAACTTGAAATTGAAGAAAGTAATTTGCTTCTGGTAGAACGCCTATCCAATATCCTTCCTGTAACTTCTAGCCACATGATTGAAAAATATAATAGCAAATGTGTATTACCTTTTTAAAAAAAAAACGTTTTGGTGCCGAAATGAATGGTTTCTGAAACATGTGATTGGCTAGAGAGTATACGAGACTACATAAAGGAAGCATTAAAGTTCAACAAATCTAAATTAGGCATCACTGGCAACTTGAGGGTCTAACAGCCTTGGGCCACTGTTTCAAGGACAGCTTTGTCATTTGACCCCAGGAAGTGTTGGTTGAACCGGCCTCTGGTTGACTCTTTTAGTGAGATGCCTGTCAGAGGGGTTGAGGACAGAAAGGTGGATATTCCAGAAGTAACAAGAAAGGATTATATGATTCTATTTGCTCCTGAATGCTAACTTTAGGCAGCATTAGTGTTGAGGTTCAGACTTGCATTTATCGTAAAATATAAGCTGGTAACACAAAGGTGGGAATACATAGCCTACACATATTCCTATTCATTGGAGGTGATATTGCTGGCCAGCCAAATTGGTTTAGACTAGTTCACAGAAGGGGCTACTCTTTTAAGTTGGCTTAGCCCATCTCCCTACTTTTCTTTTTTCCTTTCTCTCTGATACATTTTATGTGTAATGTTTTGTTGAAAATTATCCTCTCCTCCACTATCGTTCTCTGTACTTGTTCCAAGCTATTTTTTTTCATCTATACCATTTAATGAGGCATTTTAATAGCACATGTTTCAAATGGAGTGATGACAAATTCTCTTATGGGTTTAGACTCACAAAATTTACAGTTATCAAAGTCTGCATAAGTGTCTCAATATGCTAAAGGGATATCCGTCATTTTTTCCCAAGCTGAAAGGCCCACAGCCTGCCACTGTCAGATATCTGAGCCGCTTGAGGAAGAACAGTGCACCACATTGGTGCAAGGGCACAGTTTTGAAAGACTGGCTGTCAGCCACGGCCAAGTGCAGAGCAGGGCTGGTCACATTAATGAAAAGAGAGCTTCTCTTTAGTCTTGCTAGTTAGTAGGCCTAGATAGCTTTGCTGGCAGCAGAATAGAATTTCAGACATTTTACCTTTTTGGTATGACACAAGACATGTATGAATTCTGCATTTAATTTCCCAGCTTTGCCTATAAAAGACATTTTTTGTTGAGTAACTATCTGCTGTATCTTTATTTCCCCAGCCTTCACCTTATATTCAGTGACAGGTAAAGAAACCTTTTAAACCTCTGTTTTCAAAGGTCCAGTCTAGGTAATGACAAAGTATTAATAGTTGATATCAGACTAACACTGCCATAGAGAATAATGACAATTTTGGACAAATTATGAAAAACAACTATTTGAAAGCAATGGAGAGGGACCAAAAACAGGCAGAAACCAAAGAAGCGGGTGCTACACTGAGAGACATGCATATTTAGACAGCTTTTCCTCTAAAGGAAATTCTCAATAGTACATGACAGCAGAGTAGAATCAAGCAGAAAGCTTCACTCTGAGAATGAGGCGTCAAAGGATAGAGTTCAATTAAAGTGAAAATTGTCTTATATAAACATTAATAAAATCGAAAGAACTTATGTTTGTCACATTAACTGGAAACATTTACTATGCAGAAAAATGATCACTTTGGACATATCTTTCAGACAACTGAATATTTAAGAAGAATGTTAAACGTATTTTATAAATTCAGCTAAATATATTTAAAGGTGTTTATTAGTTAACTAAGTTTGAAACAATACAAAAATGGTAGTCAAAAGGTTGCTGGACTTAGAAATTACAATAGTAAGATTTGTAAGCTAAAAACAATAATTTGTTCTTAAGGAAATACTACGTTTTGAACTAGTGACTTTAATAAGTTGAATTCTAGTTATAGGAACCCAAAATTAAGCTCTGAGTAGTTTATCTATGGAAAAAGAGAAGAAGAAGAATCTTCAACGATAGGAAAGATCTTACACAATCAGAGAGGAGAGCAAGACGGTTACGGAGGGTGCAAGATGGGAGGTCAAAGTTCAAACAAATGGACAACAGGGAATCTGAGGAAGCAGAGGGACCAGAGGGAAGAAGGCAGGAAGAGCCCAAAGACAGGAAAAACAGGAAGGATCTCTGTCACCCTTTGTCTTAGCCAGGAAATATACACACATATTAGATATAGATACTGAAGAAGAAAAAAAAAAAAAAATAGGGCAGTTGCAAGCCCTTCTTCCTGTTCATGAAGCCAGAATATATGGGATATTGCCATCACCCAGCTGCAGGGGAAAGTGAAGAGCCACTAGGAAAAACTACGCCGAAGTGAACTGATGAAACCCTACAGATCCATCGTTATTCAATCTTCGAAAATAGCTATTTTTGTTCTACAGCAGAATGTTAAGCAGAGTTTGGACAATGAAATGTACTGCAAAGTGATAAAGTGAATAATACCAACAAGGAGATCTATGCAAGCTATTAGATTATTCCTTCCTTGAAATACCAAGACTCCCAGAGCCAATTTAATTGTACTCCTGCAGAACATGTTATCCCCTGTGAGCAGAACTGCTTTTCCTTTACCATGTGATTCCTGACTTCACTTTTTATCCTTAATGCTCCCACAGATAGCAATAGATATGAAAACTTACCGCAGTTACATGAATGTTTGTTCTAAAATCCACCTTAAGTTGTTTTGGCAAAAGCAAAATTTATATTTAAAATAAAATACAGATTATTGAACAATAGAGTCCTGCCTTAAATTATTTCCATCCCAATCTTGAACTATATTTTCTTTATATTAAAGAAATTATATTTCTCCAAGGTGTGTTAGAATTTTCTCGCTAACTATGATGGAAAACTCACTGAAAATAGATTTTACTTTATCTGATTATTAACTTGTCCCACCCGGTAATGTTGGATGCTTAAAAATGTTATTGTTGCTCAAGTAATGATGTTTTTGCGTGTTCAGCTACACATGTTATCAAAAACAGGAAGACATATAGTCACTGGCGTGCTGGGGCTTCAACATATGAATGCTATGCTATGCTATGCTAAATCACTTCAGTCGTGTCCAACTCTGTGTGACCCCATAGACGGCAGCCCACCAGGCTTCCCTGTCCCTGGGATTCTCCAGGCAAGAACACTGGAGTGGGTTGCCATTTCCTTCTCCAATGCATGAAAGTGAAAAGAGAAAGTGAAGTCGCTCAGTCATGTCTGACTCTTAGCGACCCCATGGACTGCAGCCTACCAGGCTCCTCCGTCTGTGGGATTTTCCAGGCAAGAGTACTGGAGTGGGGTGCCATTGCCTTCTCCACAACATATGAATATGGGGCGACAATTCAGCCCATAACATACAATCCAGATGTTTAGCATTCTTAATCAATGTCCCCACAAAATTCCTCCCTTCTAGTTACTTTAGCTGTACTACTCAGTAAAACAACTCTTTTTTTCAATTGTTTGATTGATTGACCCCACTGTGCAGCTTGCAGAATCTCATTTCTCCAAACAGGGATTGAACCTCAGGCCACGGCAGTAAAGCCACCGAGTCCTAACCACCGGACCACCATTCTGAAATATTAAATTCCTAATTTCCTCTAAAAGCAGCACTGTCAAGTAGCACAAAGCTACTATAATCCTAAATCTAGCCCAGTATTTGCTTGCATGCACACTAAGTCGCTTCAGTTGTGTCCAACTCTGACCAACCCTATGGACTGTGGCCTGGCAGGCTCCTCTGTCCATGGGATTTCCCAGGCAAGAATACAGGAGTGGGTTGCCATGCCCTCCTCCAGGGGATCTTCCCCACCCAGGGATTGAACCTGTGTCTCTTACGTCTCCTGCTTCGGTAAAGAAGAGGCAAGTTCTTTACCACTAATGCCACCCAGGAAACCCAAGAAAACTGGAGTGGGTAGCCATTCCCTTCTCCAGGGGATATTCCCAACCCAGGGATTGAACCTGGGTCTCTTGCACTGCAGGTGGATTCTTTACCATCTAAGCCACCAGGGAAGCCCATGTTAACATATCAAAGTCATAATGATGCAAAAAAACATCAAAAGGGAAAAAGTGCATTGACTCACAAATGTTGACTAGGACTTGAAGAATCTGTGTATTATTCAATATAATAAATAAGTTACAAAATCCACTTTGAAAAATATATATAAATATGCTGGTTTACATATAAAATCAGTGGAGCTGGCTGGTAGGCTGGTGTGAAGTGAAAGTGTTAGTCGCTCAGTCATGTCTGACTCTTTGCCACCCCATGGATTGTAGCCCACCAGGCTCCTCTGTCCATGGAATTCTCCAGGCAAGAATACTGGAGTAGGTGGTCATTCACTTCCCCGGGGGATCTTCCCCATCCAGGGATCATACCCACATCTCTTGCATTGGCAGGCAGATTCTTTACCACTGAGCCACCAGGGATGGTTCATAAAAACTGACATTAAAATTTTAGGAACTTTCCTAGCTAGTTGTTAAAGCATTGGTTTGTTGAAATGGATGAATCTGGAAGTATTTATAACACAAAAATAAGCAACTTCTAAATCAGGACTTTTCCCCCAAAGAGTTAGTGCTTCAACACTTTACAGCATACCATCATAATATTCAGTACAACTCACTTACCCACATTTATCACTTTAATTATAAACAGGCTACTATGTGAACATCAGACTTTTTTCCTCTTCCCTCCTCACCCATCCACTTCCAGTTCATCCATAAAAAAAAAAAAACTCTCTATTTTTAAAGGACGAAAAACCTAAATGAGAAGCAGATTGGCTTGGTAGAGTATTCTTACTTTTAAGTAGCAACCCATACCTCCCATGAAGAGGTATGTGCATACCATGGAATTTTATATCTTCAAGCTTGCTTCTGTAGCTTCTCTGTGTAGACTCCCACAATTTTGCCTATTAGTATTACATACAACACATAGTATTGTATGTAGAATCAATGGTTCTTAAATGATAGACCTAGGATTTACTCTGCTGCTGCTGCTGCTGCTAAGTCACTTCAGTCGTGTCCAACTCTGTGCGACCCCATAGAAGGCAGCCCACCAGGCTTCCCCGTCCCTGGGATTCTCCAGGCAAGAACACTGGAGTGGGTTGCCATTTCCTTCTCCAATGCATGAAAGTGAAAAGGGAAAGTGAAGTTGCTCAGTTGTGTCCAACTCTTCACAATCCCATGAACTGCAGCCTACCAGGCTCCTCCATCCATGGGATTTTCCAGGCAAGAGTACTGGAGTGGGTTGCCATTGCCTTCTCCAAGGATTTACTCAGGGTCTTTAAAAAAATAGCCAGTTTCTTGACTCTCATTCTAAGATATTGATGCCGTCAAGTCAGGGTAGGATCCAGGAACTGGACATTTTACAGTACCCCAGGAGTCTCTGATCCCAGCGGTCCTCAGCCTCCACTTACGAAACATTGCCATAAAGTTGTATACAGGGTAATGGCAGAGTGTCTGTGGGCTTTTGATAACTTTGCCAAATATTACTTTGAACAGATACTGCTCCTTAGTGTAGGTGGGTGCAATCTCTCTAGGTCATGCTTACACGTCAATACCCACCTCTTCCTGGAGACTTGATAGAATTAACTCAATGCCCAATTTGTCCAGACAATTCTATCCCCAGCACTTTTCCTCTCTAAAATGTATTTTGTCAGTTGATTACCACTGAACAATCACTGCTGGTTTTCTTGGCTAGGGATCAGATTTTCTTTCTAACTTCTATGTAAAGCAGGACTTTGCTGGGCTGGGACTTCGCCAAAGATCACACAACTTCTGTTCAAAGTCATGCTTCCCAGGTTGCAATCTTTCCTCAGAGAGCCTCAGAAATACTGAATAAGAATTTTAAAGGCTTTTCAATACACTTAAAGTCCTCCTTATCTCTCCCCCAAAGAGGAGAAAAAGGAATTTAAACTATTTACCATCACCTTTTACTATCTACAGAGTTAACATTTGCTCAGTGACTTCAAAGATAGTCAAGAGCTGACCAAGCGCATCTCCCTGCTTATTGGAGTTCTGATTTTGTACTGGGACACTGATCAGTACCAGTATTCAACCTAGTTCTCAAAGACTGAGTTTACCTGAACAAAGGAGTCATAAAACAAGGGGCTATATACACTGGCCACTACCCTGGGTGTTCCCTAAAAGTTCTTCAGTGATTTCCAGCATATACACATGTGATAACATATGTATTTCTAGATTTTAACCTGTTTTTCCCTCCATCTACACCTCCTCTGAACTTAGTGGATTCTTCCATCTCCCAGCCAGAGGTTCCCTTCCATCTGTCAAGTCTGCACAGGGATAGGTAGACATAAATCACCTACCGCAGAAAGCTAAACAAAACCTGAGAACAATGCTAGAGAAAGAGATTTGGAGCCTATGGCGGCATAAGTTTTCCACTAGCAGAGTCTGAGGAAGCAACCAGATGGAAGGAAGAAATAAAAAGACAAGGAGGCACCAGGCAGAAATGAGAAGATAGCAGAGAAAACTCAAGCCCCCGGGAGCTCACTTTTCCAGAAACTAACTCAGTGTGCAGTTGTTTCCTTTTGAGATCCACTCCCTAAGTGGTCAGCCAGTTGTCCACCTTTCTTTTGGTTTGTATTGACTTTGATCTAGACCAGAGAGACAGCCCGGGGTGCAGACCAGCCTCTCCATTTGCTTATCCAGTTCGCTAGCTGTTGACAACCCACAGGGAGCAAACTCAGGATGCCTGGAAGCTTTCAGAAGAGAAGACAAGGGACTGTTAGATGCTTAGCAAACTTATGAGTTAAAGATGATATGAAGAGCAAGCCTTGCTCTCTGACCGACAGTACAAAGCTAAAATATAACACTTTTGTAAAATCACAAGAAAAGCAGGTCTTCTGATTGAACAAACATAAAAAAGACACCTCTATGGATGGAGAAATTACATAAAAGTGCCTCCACTAGGCAGATGAATTGCAAAATGGTGTAAGAGTGCGAGTCAGAGCAGCATGGGCTGAACATAAAGGCACAGTCTGAACAACTGCACTCAGCCCACTGGCCAAGATGGGACTAAATAAAACCAGGTGGAAAATGCTCCTGTCCATCCAGCTGCATAGACTGCCCTCTACGTAGCTAGCTTTTGACTTTGAAGACTCAGTTCAGGCATTGAATTCCTTATCTTGCCAGACAGGGTCAATACTGCTTCCCCAAATACTCTGAATCCTTCTGCCTGAATATTATTTTTAAACTATGATATTGAGATGGCTTGTTTGTGTGACTATTTCTCCCTCTAAATTGTAAACTCAAAGACAGAAACCACAAAACATTGATCTCAGAACCTCTAGTACCTAGATAGCGCCCGCTACAAAGTAGGATCTCAATGAATGTTTATTTAACTGACTATCCCTTGCAAAACCATGGCATATTTATAATAGCATTTGCTTCTCTGTTAAATTCTTCCAAATAGAAGAGGAAAGCCAATGATGTGGAGACGGTAGTAGCAAACAGACACTTCACTGCACTTGATATATTTAGCGAAGAGCTTTTTTTTTAATTAGGCAAGTATGAAAGGTAGCATTTTGGGTTATTAATGCACACTACTTCTCTTAACCTAAGCACATTTTCAGGTAGACTTAAAAGTAAACTCCAACCTCAGCCCACTTTGTGAAGTCATTATTATTTGGAAATACTATGAAAGGTACTAACTAGCTAACAGCGATTCTTCTAATCTCTGTACTTACAATGCAGATGCAGAGCCTCCCAATCATGTTTTCCTTAAGCATACAAAATGCCATCACTAAAATGGGTGGGATTACACTGCAATTGTGGGAACAATAATCTGCACATTAAAGTTCAGATTTCGAATTTTGAGTACAATAGTCAATAAATGAAATATTTGGAAAAGTCATTATTAAGTATTTTTTCAAAAAGATATATGTTAGGAATTCTTAATAATAGCATACTTTGAAACCTCATGATCTGCTGCTAAGTCGCTTCAGTCGTGTTCGACTCTGTGCGACCCCATAGACGGCAGCCCACCAGGCTCCCCCGTCCCTGGGATTCTCCAGGCAAGAACACTGGAGTGGGTTGCCATTTCCTTCTCCAATGCATGAAAGTGAAAAAATAAAGTGAAGTCGCTCAGTCGTGTCCGACTCCCAGCGACCCCATGGACCACAGCCCACCAGGCCCCTCCGCCCATGGGATTTTCCAGGCATGAGTACTGCTAGAGTCTATAAAGCCAGAGATGTGTAGAAACCAGGACTGTTCTGACATTTTCATAGCGTTTTCAGTTTTTGTAAGTAGTCATTTATGTCAAAAGGTAATAAAGCATAAAAGCAATGTTGTGGGGGCAGTGATTTCATAAAACTGCCTCAACAATAAAATTAGTAATATACTGTACTGTTTGATAGCATGTCTTTTTCATATGTTATCTAAATGGAACTTTCAAAAGCTTGGGGGAAAAGACATCATAGTTTAATGTTACAGGTGAACTACAGTATTAGTATACATTAATTGAAATTCCCATGTGCTTGGTCAATGATAGCCAATGACTACCTAGACTTAAAATTTTTAAATTTGTCTTTGTTTTATCTCGACGAACTTAGGAAAGAAAGGATAAAAAAAATTAAGTATTTGAGCAATAATTTGGCTGTAAAACTGACCAGAATATTGCTTATCTAAGAAAAATGGAAAATATCATGCATGTCTTATAATAGCACACAGGTTGTATAACATACATACAACAGATCATATATAACATCATATTGTACATCCATAGAACAAATGCTGAGCAATATATTTATCATCTCAAAAGGATGCAGACATTTTGTTGCTTGGTTTAAAAAGGCCAGTTTAAGAAGGTATATAGTTGTCTAAAAATTAAACAGAAACTTCAATTAAAATAAAGTCAGGTGGCTAGAAGGAGGAGCTCTCATACCTTTTCATGATAGCTGAGGTCAACAGGAAGAAGAAAGACTTCCTTTCTTGCCTGGTAAGAGCTCAGCCAGGGAGAGACAATGCTGCCAATGAAAAGCCACTATACCTAGGACTCTCAATTCCACCAATAGACCCTTTGTCTACTACAAACCTCCCAATTTCCTTTTCCCCTCTTTAAAAGAGTTCTCTCTTCTAGTTGCCTGGGGATTTGCACATGGCTCACTATGGTTGCAGACTCTGAAATGCAATTTTAAAAATCTTGGATACACCCATTTTTGCTGGGGAAATAACTGGCAGTCTATTTTTAGGTCAACATTATAAACCTCAAAAATGTAAATAGCAATATGCCTGACAAAAAACAGGACAAAGTTGTTTGATATGAAGTGGGAAAAATGTGTGTGTGCATTGATTGCCTAATCTTTTGCAGCAGGTATTCTGTAGATGCTGTCTTAAATGTTTTCTGAATGGCATTGTTAAAGATGACTCACTTTTATTTGAGAAGCTGTAGGCAAAAATGACACAGGAACAAACTGCATAAAAACTCCTTTTATTAACCCCTCTCTGAAATATTGTTTACTTTTATACCTACACCTTTTAAATTTTTGAGCATTTTCTTTTGGTGTTTGTAATTCAGTCCAAGGTAATATTGGTGTTTGTAATTCAATCCAAGGTAATACTGTAGTGATATGCTGGTACGCACATCCTAGCAAGGCTTTGGTCATGAAGCAATTAAACAAATCAAAAGATAAAATAATTGAAGAAATTGATTGCAGTCATATGCAGAAATGGACAGAGCTTCAAACTGGATGTGAAAGAAAAGTTGAAGGAGGATGCAGGATGACGGCCTGAAAAGTATATCCACCTTAGTGTACATGCTTGTTGTGTGGGGACAGAGACAAGTTTGAAAGCTGTTTATGTAAGGAAACAGATCTAACAGAAGCCAAAAGCTTCTGCCTTCACTCACAATAGAAATGCCTTGATTCATTCATTCTGCTCTGGTATGGGCTAGAGGGGAAAACAATTGTCTACGGAGTACCAGTGAGAGAGCAAAAATAAAAGAAAAGCTAGAGCTGGAAAATAAGCAGATAAATGCATGAAAACAAATCCCTACATCATTTGCAACTCAAGGAAGAGTGAATGAGACAATTTCACCAAAGCTAAGCATCAATGCCAGGCTGTAGGAAGGACTATAAATGGAAAGGCAAATTGGGATTAGAATATGGAAGGCATTGAAGATAAGCAGTGAAGTACATTTAAACAAGTATGAATAATCACTTCTGATTTTTAAACTAGACTTTGCAAAGAATAAAATGGTAAAAAAATAAACTGGAAGGGCAAAAGAGGAAGGCAGAAACAACCTTTTGTATTACATTCGCCCATTACGCGTATTACATTCCAAGCACAGTGTTCAGTAATTCTCATTTAATGTCCATAACAACTTGATGAGGCATATATTATAATTTTCACTTTACAAATAAGGAAATTAGGGCTCAGATAGTGATGCTCTCTTATTCAGCCTGATTTCACTAGTTTGAACCCTTTTCAAAATCATTAGTCTATAAATAAAGGTTTATAGATTCTGCTGATCTTTTCAAAGAACCAATTTTTGGTTTTATTGATTTCCTTTTTCTATTTATTTTCATTCACTATCACTTCCTTTCATCTGTTTAGTTTGGGTGTGTTTAGTTTAGTTCTTCTGTAGCTTCTTAAGTTTAAAAGTTTAGGTTACTGACCTAAGATTCTTTTTCATTTTTCACGTGTGTTTAAAGCATTGATTTCCCTCAAAGCACTGTTTTAGCTGCATCACATATGTAATAGCATGTTGTGTTTTTGTTTTCATTCATCTTTAATGAAATTTCATTGCTATTTCATCTTTAACCCATTGATTATTTATGACTTTTTAATTCCCATATATTTATGAATTTTCTAAATTTCATTCTTTTGTTGATTTCTAATGTAGTTCTGTTTTGGTCTATTCTATCATCATACCAAAACCAGACAAAGACATGAAAACTACAAACCAATGTTTCTTATGAATCACAAAAATCACAATATAGTACCAGCAAACTGAATCCAACAACATATATATATATAAGGATTAGACCCTATGACCAAGTGAGACATATCCCAAGAATGACACAGCCTTAACGTCACAAAATCAATTACTGTTGTATCAAGAAACAACAAAAACACATGGTGACCCCAATCAATGCAGAAAAATCATTTCACAAAATCCAACATCCTTTCATAGTAAAACAAAACAACACAAACACACTAGGAAGAAAAGGGGACTTCCTCCACTAAAAAGGCATCTACAAAAATCCCAAAGCTAACTTCATATTTAATGGAGAGAGACTAGATAAAAGTTTCTCCCCGTAAGAATCCCACTCTTGTCACTTCTACTCGACATTGTACTAGAAGTTCTAGATAAGGAAATTAGTCAGAAAAAGACATAAAATTCACTCTAATTTAAAAAGTTAAAGTAAAGCAGTTTTTACTCACAGATGACGTGATCTTGCATTTAAAAAACTGTTCCAGGCTTACTCTTGGTGGCACAATGCAGTTCCTTGCCTTTGCAGGACTGAGGTTCCTGTTTCCATGCTGACTTTCAGCTAGGGGTTAGTTTCACCTCCTAGACTCTTTGCTCAGTCCTTGCTGGGGCCTCCTTAGTCTTCAAACCAGTGATAGCACATCAAATCTTTCTCATGCTTTGAATCTCTTGACTTCTTCCTGCTGGGGGTGGGAGGGAACAATCTGCTTTTGAAGGGCTCATGTGATTAAGTTAAGCCCACTAAGGCAATCTCCTTATTACAAAGTCAGACTGATTTGGTACTTTTGTTACATCTGCAAAAAATTCCTTCATAGTAATACCTAGATTAGTGTTTATTTGAATAACTAAGGTACATGTACACCAAGGGTCAGGAACTGGGGGAAATAGGAGGCATCTTAGAATTCTGTCTGGCACAATACCCTTTTTACAATTTGGCTGACCTGTTACAGCATCCGTAACTGTGTGTTTAAGAAATATGGCAGCTTGAGAACAGAGAAAATGAATGCCAAGCTTCATGGTGGCTATGCAAAGACAGAGAATCCGTCTTTGAAGCTGAGATTGATGCCAGAGTATAGCATGAGGTGAGTGTGGTTAGAACATAGTTTGAAGAGGGAAGTGACAAGTGAAGCCATAAAAACAGGTAGACGGAGGTTTTATGCCTCATTGAAGAGATTAAGCTTTGTTCTCTGGGCTATGGGTGGCAAACAACAGAAACTTCCGTGTGCATAGATGATTCTGATAGCAGAGAGATGGATAGACTCTGGAGCCTGACTGCCTGGGTTAACATCTTGCCTCCACCAGCTCTGTGATCAAGTTATTTAACCTCTCTGTACCTCAGTGATCTTATCTGTAAAAAGCCAATAATAATAATACCTGCTTTGGGGGCTTATCTTGGGAATTAAATGAGTTAATATAAATAAAGCACTTAGAACAGAGATTGGAATGTAGTAACTGATATTTCAGGGTTTGATATTATTTAAAAGGTAAGAATGGAAAACATTTAGAAGATTATTGAAATAATAAAGACACAGACCTGTGTCAGTAAAGACTCAGGCATTTAGATCGAAAGAAAAAAATGCTAGGAAGTAAATCTGGCTGGACTTTGATATGAAGACGTGAGGGCAGCGAAGGATTCCTAGGCTTTCTGCTGCAGTTGAATGGGGAGATGTGAGTCCATAAGCCAAGACAAGAAATAAAGACGAGTGTATTTCTGATGGGCTGGTTCGGATGCAGATGTTCACCTTGGATATGTAGTCAGACATATGTCTGAAAATTAGAGTCTAAACTCTGGAGATTCAGATTTAGGCATGATTGACACATTGATGGTAGATAAATGAAATTATCTTAGAATAAGTAAAATAGAAAAGAGTAACAGACCAAGGATTCAACCTTGCAAACACTACAGAGATGACAGAAGAGAAAACTCCAGCAAAACACAGCAGCAGTTAGAGATTTGTGGTGACAAGGAGAGAAAACCAAAGTGAAAAGAATAAATGATATGAAGAGCATGCAATGTGGGCAATAGTATGAGTAGCTTATGAGGACCGAGCAGTATCCATTGGTTTTAAAGCTGACACTGGATGCTGTTAGGAGGGCAGTAAAGCAGATGAGGCAGCAGCCAGACTTACGGTTGGTCAGGCCTCAAAAGTGAGGGAAAGTAGACGTTGTCAGAAGCTTCTCCAGTAACATTTCAAAACACTGATACAGTTTAGGCCCAAAAAAAAGGGGAAAAAAAAAAAAAAGTAGGTCTGCTATAATGTGCAAGACGGAAGTTCAAAAGGTTGACTTTTTAGTAGGCCTGGCATGAACTGTTTCTCAAGTAAATTATCCAGCATGTAGTAATTCTCTGTGATTACAGTTCATAGTATTTCTCCATTAAGTTACTTGTGAGTTAGCATTAACTTCCTGTGAAACAGCAACCAACTGTGATTCAAATCTTCTAGGGAGAAAACTGGCTCAATGAAATATCACTTCTGTTACAGATCAGAGGTTTCCTTTTCCCCATGTTTGTGACAGAGGCAGCTACTTCCTGGTGTGATTTGGAGCCCTCAGGGGTTTTTGCATAAATCCTCATCATTTGGTTAGAAAGATGTCCAAACTGGAATCTCCAAATACGTCACGAATTTCTGGGTCATTTTTAACTTGGAGATCATTCCAGCCTGAGCAGGCTTGGGGGTCTGTCCTGGGAGGAATAACAGCTGACATTTACTGAGCAGTTTGTGAACACGGCTCACGTGATGATCTCTTCACGCTCATTTAACCCTCACATAGCCCTGCAGTCAGCCGCCATGAAGACCTTCATTTTATAGCAGATAAAATTTCAATGTACAAAGGTTAGATAACCTGCCCAAGGATGCTGCTGGGGAGGAAGAAAGCCCAGATTTGACTATAAGCAGTCACAACGTGAAGGCAGTGGTGGCTTGATCCTGTGGCTTCTCCTCTACTTGTCTACCATTGATTCTTTCAGTGGAGGAAACATTGGGTTAGCAAAACAAGTAGGAAGTGACTTATATTCTTCATGATTCAGGAGCCTATTTACTATGAGAATAAATCATGAATTACTTTCCTTCCCTCTTCCCTGAGTTTGCCTTCTACCCACCACAGAACACAGTATCATCTTTACCAAAGAGAAAGCAGGAAATATAGAAAAACATAAATGTCAAACAAGAAAGTCAATAAATAGGAAAAATTACATTCAGTCTACCTATGAAGGGGAAACCCAGTCCACCCCCCTGTATTTCTTTTTTACTCTCACCCTACAGACACAGAACACTTCCAGTCAGCAAATGTGTGGCCATCTTTCCCCACACCAAAGAACAGCTCCCAGTCCAGTGGTGGCTGTGGAGGTGGAAGGATTTCCCCCACATCACCAAGCAAAGCTCAGGACACTAGCAGGGGTTCCTACAATGTAACCCAATTCTGGCACTATCTGAGAGAACACCAGGTTCCACAGGTTGAGAAGTCAGTGTTATAAAGACCGCCCCTCCCCTCCCCGGTGGTTATCTGTGCTCCTGACACCCTAACTGCATATCAGAGCTTCCCATGATCCCCTCCTTGTTCTTTATACTCCAGCCACAAGTCCAGGTCGTTACCTGTATTTCTGACTATAAATCAGGGGTTCCCAAGATCCCCCGCTCCTTGAGTTTGATTAATTTCCTAGAGCAGCTCACCAAACTCAGAGAAAACATTTTACTTAGTAGATGAATGGTTTATTCTAAAAGGATATAACTCAGAAACAGCCAGGCTAAAGAGATGCACAGGGCAAGGTGTGGGGGAAGAACATGGGGGCTTCATGACCTCTCAGAATGTACTACTCTACCCAAACATGACGTGCTCAAACTGAAAGCTCTCCAAATTCTCTCCTTTGGAGATTGTTATGGAAGCTTCATTACCTCCATAAAACTGAATAAATGATTAACTAAATAAAATCCATGGTTTACTAAATAAATCATTGGCCACTGGCAACTCATTCTACCTCCAGCCCTCTCTCCCTTTCCAGGAGTTCAGAGGATGCAACTGAAAGTCAAAACCCTCTAATCTCATGACTGATTCCACTGACAACCAGCCTCCATCCCTATGGTCCAAAAGTCACCACATTAATATAGCAAAAGACAGCTTGTTTTCTTTTACCACCTGAGGATAAGAGGAATTCCAAGGGTTTTAGGAGCCAGGTATATTGTTTAACGGTATAGATGTATTGGTATCTTGTTTTTATATTGTTTATACAAAGGTATATTGTTTAATGAATATATAATAAGCAATATCTTAATACTATAAATTCTATCAATCAGTTATATATATTTATATTTTTTAATTGAAGTACAGTTGATTTACAATGTCATGTTAATGTCAGGTGACAGCAAAGTGATTCACATTGAATATAGTCTTTTTAAGATTCTTTTCCCTTATAGGCTATTACAAAACACTGAGTATAGTTCTCTGTGCTATACAGTAGATTCTTGTTGGTTATCTCTTTTATATACAGTAGTATGTATATGTTAATTCCAACCTCCTCATTTATCCCTCCCCACCTTTCCCCTTCTTTAACCATAAGTTTGTTTTCTGTGTCTGTGAGTCTTTGTTTGGGAAATAAGTTTTTTGGTTTTTTTTTTAAGATTTCACATATAAGTGACATCATATGGTATTTGTCTTTCTGTCGGGCTTACTTCACTTAATATGATCATCTCTATCCATATTGCTGCAAGTGGCATTATTTCATTCTTTTTTATGGCTGAGTAATAGTTGAGATTCCCTGGTGGCTCAGATGGTAAAGCATCTGCCTGCAATGCGGGAGACCGGGTTCAATCCCTGGGTTGGGAAGATCCCCTGGAGAAGGAAATGGCAACCCACTCCAGTACTCATGCCTGGAAAATTCCATGGATGGAGAAGCCTGATGGGCTACAGTCCATGGGGTCGCAAAGAGTCGGACACGACTGAGCGACTTCACTTCACTAATAGTTGTTATCAGGTAAAGTTTACAAATAACTTCTCCGTATGTCTAATCACATCTCAATGGGATTTGGAGTATGCTTTAGAATGAGAGAATGTATGGTCTAGCTGGGCAATAAGGCATTAATGATATAGAAATAAGAAAATAAAATTAATCTACTGACACATTACACAAATATATCTTTCAAATTAAGGTATAGTCTTGGAAGAATGAAAGCATATGAAGGAGTGATTTTGAAAATTTGAACTAATTCTCTTGTATTAAATTTTATAGAAAATTTGATTAGCTTCTATAGTATTAGTATCTGATGTTATGGGGTTTCCCTGGTGGCTCAGCAGTAAAGAATCCACCTGCCAGTGTAGGAGACACAGGTTCAGTCCTTGAGTTGGGAAGATTCCCTGGAGAAGGAAATGTCAACCCACTCCAGTATTCTTATCTGGAAATCCCATAGACAGAGGAGCCTGGCATGCTACAGCCCATGGGGTCACGAAGAGTTGGACATGACTAGGAGACCGTTGCTGCTAATTCGCTTCAGTCGTATCCGACTCTGTGCGACCCCATAGATGGCAGCCCACCAGGCTCCCGGTCCCTGGGATTCTCCAGGCAAGAACACTGGAGGGGGTTGCCATTTCCTTCTCCAATGCATGAAAGTGAAAAGTGAAAGTGAAGTCGCTTAGTCATATCTGACTCCTAGTGACCCCATGGACTGCAGCCTACCAGGCCCCTCCACCCATGGGATTTTCCAGGCAAGAGTACTAGAGTGGCAATTGCCATTGCCTTCTCCGGACTAGGAGACTAAGCAACAATAAATATTTCATTGTATATATATATATCCCACAGCTTCCTTGTCCATTCATCTGTCAGTGGACATTTAGGGTCTTGGTTATTGTAAATAATGCTGCAATGAGTGTTGGCTGCATGTATCTTTTTGAATTAGTTTTCTCTGGATATATACCCAGGAGTGGAATTGCAGAATCATATGGTAACTATTTTTACCCTATTATAAATCCCAATATCATAGTCAACCTTCAGTAAAACAAGTAAAATCTCCCACGTTTATTTCCTGGCTTAAGTGAATGTGCAAATGGTGATTCCATAAACCAAGGCATCTTTTCTGACAAGGTCTACGTGCCTTTGAGTTGCTAAGCAACTTCTTTCCCTCACTCCTATATGTGTCCTAATAATCACTGCCCCTCAAACTCTGGCCCTACCATCCTATTCAATCCATAATCCAAAGACATAAACAATACATTGGATGAACTCATATTACACAGGTTCTTCCATGCTCCAGGAATGTGTCATTTTTCTTTCTTTCCCTAAATTTTGCACAAATAATCTTGTATCTGATATTGTTTAATCTCTGCTTACTCTCCTTAGAGGAGAAGCTTCTAATCTTCACCTGAAGCTTAACTTAATATTTTCAGAGATTTTTTTCCTCTCTCAAATTTTCAGGTGAAACAATCTCTGCCTATTCAACAAAATGATAGCACACTCTATGTTCATTTTACTGATCAAAAGTTTGTTACCTTTCACATAATAATTCCTAATTTCAAGTCCTGCCCCAGAAAGGAGGTAGCATATCATCTTGTTTTCACAACCAGAATAAATAAGTTTGAAATGGTCCTTCTAGAGACCCTTTAACAGCTACAAACAACTCCAACGATAGAGTTCCAAATACTGTGGCTACCAGGTGGGAGCTATTTTTGAACAGACCTGCCTCTTACTGTCCCTCAAATTATACCACTGACATTGCCTCCCACTCTGTTTATAAGTACGACCATCCCAGCTCAAAGGAATTTAATACTATTTCTTATTAATAGATCTGGAAGATTTGTGAGAATAAATAAATAAATAAATTAGGGTAGGGAAACATTTTTCTGAGTGTCAATGTACTTCAAAGCTTCAATTAAAGACACCCTAGACATGAAACCTAATTTTAGTTAAAGAGGTTTTGCTCTTTTCTATTTTTATTACTTTTAAAATAAACTTTATTTTTAAAATACTTGTTAAATATTTGTCAATAATTTACCACACACAAGTCATTAAAGATAATGTAGAGAATAAAATGGATTTAGTTTCTGCCCTCAGGTAGTTTAAACACTACCAAGAAAGAGATATACCAAACAAGTCATAAAAATATGAGATAAAGTGTATATAAAATGTATATGACAGAGAAGCTAAAGCTGAAATTTTTTTAAGAGGAAAAATTTAGATGTCAACTACTTCCAAATCTATTGTATTCTTCATAGAAGAATCATTTCTCCTATGAAAAAATACCTTAAGAAAATAACGGGAGGAAAAGAGAACTTAATTCTGACCCTTTTCTATTTCTTGTTCATATATAACCATACTCAATTTCTAAAAATAGTTAGACCTTGGTTGCTGCTTCTAAGTCGCTTCACTCGTGTCCGACTCTGTGCGACCCCGTAGACGGCGGCCCACCAGGCTCCCCCATCCCTGGGATTCTCCAGGCAAGAACACTGGAGTGGGTTGCCATTTCCTTCTCCAATGCATGAAAGTGAAAAGGGAAAGTGAAGTCGCTCAGTTGTGTCCGACTCTTCGCGACCCCATGGACTGCAGCCTACCAGGCTCCTCCGTCCATGGGATTTTCCAGTCAAGAGTACTGGAGTAGGTTGTAGGCAGCAATTTTATCTATTATAATAACAGCTTCATCCAGTTTAAAGTAACATTTTATCAGATCAGATGCTCAGTCGTGTCCGACTCTTTGCGACCCCATGAATCGCAGCACGCCAGGCCTCCCTGTCCATCACCAACTCCCGGAGGTCACTCAGACTCACATCCATCGAGTCAGTGATGCCATCCAACTGTCTCATCCTCTGTCGTCCCCTTCTCCTCCTGCCCCCAATCCCTCCCAGCATCAGAGTCTTCTCCAATGAGTCAACTCTTTGCATGAGGTGGCCAAAGTACTGGAGTTTCAGCTTCAGCATCATTCCTTCCAAAGAAATCCCAGGGCTGATCTCCTTCAGAATGGACCAGTTGGATCTCCTTGCAGTCCAAGGGACTCTCAAGAGTCTTCTCCAGCACCACAGTTCAAAAGCATCAATTCTTTGGCGCTCAGCCTTCTTCACAGTCCAGCCCTCACATCCATACATGACCACAGGAAAAACCATAACCTTGACTAGACAAACCTTTGTTGGCAAAGTAATGTCTCTGCTTTTGAATATGCTATCTAGGTTGGTCATAACTTTCCTTCCAAGGAGTAAGCGTCTTTTAATTTCATGGCTGCAGTCACCATCTGTAGTGATTTTGGAGCCCAGAAAAACATTTTATAGAGACTGTAATTTCAAGCAACTTAAGTAGAAGTCTTTCAGTATTTTGGCAGATCAAATGGGTGACTTTTCCTAAGGTCTATTCCTTGCTGAAGTGATTACAGCCTGTTTTATCAGTGTGCTGGTAAACACTTTTCAGGAAGAGAATCATAAGATATTTTTGACAAAAAAGTAAAAAATTTACCTGGCAAGGCAATTAGGATTGCCAAAATTAACTGCCCAGTTAGAATTTTTCCAACCAAAGACTCATAATTATGCAACTTTCCCTGACAGAACATGTGTTGTATTGGACAGGAGGATGTAAAAACCTTTATGGACAATTATTTTGCCAATATATAAAGCACAAGTCCAAGTTAAGCATGTGACCTCAAACCTATACAGTTACTATAATGAACCCTTTTCCAGTTCCCACCACAGAATAAAAGTATACACGTACATAAGCTTTTACTCTATTAAGACCACTTCCATTGTCTACATGATGACTGAAAAAAATGAAAATAGCCTGAACAATTGATGATGAATATTTTGATATAATGCAGACTAGAAGGTTTAAAGCATTAAGAACAATTATTGTTATTATTAATATTTTTGGCCGTGGCACGTGGGATCTAGCTCCGAGACCAGGGATCAAACCTTTGCCCCCTGCAGTGGAAGCAGAGTCTTAACCACTGGACATTAGGGAAGTCCTATAGTTGTTTTATTGATCAGTTAACTATGGTTTCCTATTCCATGGTTTGGAGTAAAATCTATTTCACTTATAAAACCAATAAAACCTTAACTAAAATAGTTATGCCATCAAAACAACAAACGTGGGTTGCCTCCGTTCCTAGAGGTCAAGAATGGATGTTACAGCCATAGGATAACTTTCTTATTCTTTGAGATATCAGCAGACAGAAGGATTTCAGGCATTAAAATGAAGTGTTTTATTATGTAAGAGTGCTTTTTTCTTCTAAACTCTAAGGAAAATGATATAACTTTTGACAGCCAGAACTTTGAAGAATCAGTGAGACAAAATGTGCTTCAAGCTTAATTACTCAAAAAAAAATGGTGGTAGAAAGAAGTCATTTTCAGAGTTCACTTTTAAAAGGGTAGTCACAAATGACACACATTTTACATTGAAATGAAAACAATGCTACAAACCTTAACTTCCCTTTAAGTTGTACAGTTGATTAAAACATAATTCATGATTTTTAATAGCAAAATTACAATAGAAAATATTACCATTCATAAAGATCAAAAGAGAGTTAGTAGTGAGGCAGCCTGCATGCCAATCTACTAGGCAGAAATGAAGCTTCTCTCTCATTAAAGAGCCAGGAATATATTCCTGATGCATTGAATTATTTTACTTCAGAACTTTTATTCCTCCCCTTCCATAAAGAATTAGACAATATTAGGACATATTTTCGGAGAAGGCAATGGCACCCCACTCCAGTACTGTTGCTTGGAAAATCCATGGACAGAGGAGCCTGGTAGGCTGCAGTCCATGGGGTTGCTAAGAGTTGGACACGACTGAGCGACTTCACTTTCACTTTTCACTTTCATGCATTGGAGAAGGAAATGGCAACCCACTCCAGTATTGTTGCCTGGAGAATCCCAGGGATGGAGGAGCCTAATGGGCTACCGTCTATGGGGTTGCACAGAGTCGGACACGACTGAAGCGACTTAGCATCAGCAGGACATATTTTGACATAAGTAACATGTATTTAAAGCTCCCTGATTTGTCTTTTTTAAGTGGCTTGTATGACTATAAATTTTCATTCCATATAGGATCCAACAGAAGTTCACTGTTAGCTTCTTAAATTATCTAGAGGCATTAAAAGTGGAAACTCAGTCAGTGGTTGTCAGGGGTTAGATGGAAGAAGGTATGAATAAGTGGAACACAGGATTTTTAAGGCAGTGAAAATATTCTATGATACTGAAATGGCAGATACATGTCATTATATATTTGTCCAAATCCATAGAATATACAACACCAAAAAGTGAAGTGAAGTGAAGTGAAGTCGCTCAGTCGTGTCCAACTCTTTGCAACCCCGTGGACCGTAGCCTATCAAGCTTATTCATCCATGGGATTCTCCAAGCAAGAATACTGGAGTGGGTTGCCATTTCCTTCTCCAGGGGATCTTCCCAACCCAGGGATAGAACCTGGGTCTCCCACATTGGAGGCAGACGCTTTAACCTCTGAGCCACCAGGGAAGTCCTATACAACACCAAGGGTGATCCCTAATATAAGCTATGGACTTTGGATTATAACAATGTGTCAATGTAGGTTCATCGCATAATAAATATCTCACTCTGAGAAAGAGGTATAGTCAGTGGGGGTGGAGGGGGTGGGCAGGATGCAGATGTGGGAGGAGGGGCATCTGGAAAATCTCTATACCTTCCTCTCAGTTTTGCTTTCAACCTAAAACTGCTCTAAAAAATTATCTTTTTAAACGAAATAGTCTCGAGAGGGCACTGCACATAGTTTTTAGCTTATTCATTTTTTACAAATATTCCAGTCGAGGGAGAGGGCTTCTAAAGTCAGCACACAATTCTAATAGTAGTACTCACATAATAAGTAGTACTCAAATAACACAAAGCCTTTTATCCACAAGAAAATCCACAAAGTGATTAAATCATAATACAAATTATCAAGTAAATTTTTTGCTCTACAAATATTTGTCTATTATTTTATGAGCCTAGATTTACAGAAATGGAGCATAGTAACTGTCTATGAAATTCGAGTCCAAAATTCCATTCAGCAGAGGTCTATTTAAGAAACATTCATGCATAGTAATTTAGTAATAAAAATATATTTTAGGAGTTGCCAGCATCTGATGAACAGCTATATTTACTCTGCTTGACCTAAGGCAGTTTCTATAGCCTCCAAACAAAGCAATTAATTCAAAGAGTTAAGAATGCCACTCTCAGGCCAAGCAGAGGAAAGCAGTATAGATTTTAACGTATAGGTCACAAAACTAAATATACATCTTTAGAGCTCAGCTATCCAGCAAGCCTCATCAAAAAGTTTTTGACAAAAGAAGTGCTATGGTCACAGCTATGACAGAAGAAAGCAGTATTATAGGCATGTAGAAATGGACACCTGCAAAGGAGAGCTGAGTCAGAGAAGCCACCAGGATGCTACTACAAGAGTAAAGATCAAATAAGATAGGGACACTTAAAATGAAAAAGAGGTTACAGGTGTGAGAAACATTTCAGACTTCCTCCAGAGTCAGACTCCTGACTTGGTCATTTCCAACTAGCAGAAAAGATCAAGCATTTGTGTGGCGAGGAACTAAGATGCTGAAGACAGAAACTAAGAAATAAAGGGCATAAAAATGAGTCAAGTCAGGTTTGAAATCAAAATGTATGGCTATTTTTTTTTTTATGAAAGATAAATCTGAAAAGTTGGACTAGGAATCACTTTCGGATTTTGATGTGGTTCACTGCTAATACACTTTCTCTATGGTTTTGATGTGATTCAATTCAGCAAGCTTTCTCTTTGCCTACATGTACAAGGCTCTGAGCTTGAGGTAGGGTGGGAGGCAACACTGGAAGATTTAAGAATGAATTAGACATGAACAAGCAATGTGCTCACAGTATAATGAGATAGATATATACCTAACTAATGAGTTGAACTGTGCAAAGTTCCATAAGAGATATAAGGTAATAAATGGAGAGGAAAAAATAATTAATTCTTAGCTATGCTCTAGGAGAAGTACATTAATCATAACTGCATCCTAAGAACTACTCTGATTTGCAGAAATGGAGGCTGTGACAATTCACAGACTTATCTCAGGATAAGAGCGTAACTATGGGGACAATTCATGACTCTCAGAAGACTTGGTTTACTTATTCAGAAAGTAAAGGATTGAATTAAATCATTTCAGCTTACTATTCACTCTAAATACTTTCTATTTAAGTGTTTTTGGAAGGGGCAGGAGAGTTTGGAAAAGAGAACATTAATAGAGGAAAAAATTCCTGCAGATCACCAGATACTAAAGCTATTGACATTTTTTTTCCATGTACAAGCTGAAATTACAGTCTCCTCAACTTTGCAAATTTTCAGAATTTTTCATATTCGGAAGTTACCGGCCTTTAAGCTCAAAAGAGAGTCAGTCCCAGGCATTTGACCAGCAAGAAAATATTCTTGAGTTGACATCAGGGCAGAATTACTGAGGAACTGCGATGCTTTCGGCAACAAGTCTAGTGGAAATGTCAATTAGACACAAAATGGAGAAATACTTCCTCTTTTTCTTTTCTTTGTTTACTCATAAACATCTTCCTTCCAATTTAACCTTTCATGCCTTAATTTAGCCACATGTTGGAACAACTAGATTGTGGTTGAGGAAGAAGGGCAGATTTCCTATTTACAGTAGAATCAATTGGCTGAGCTAGTCTGTGAAAGGAAGTTTAAGATAAATACATGTAAGGCTATTTCCACATGTGTGGTTCAAAGGCTCCCTCCAAAATCCTTTTACTTCCTCACTGCTTAAAATAAACTACAAGTGAGCTTTCCAATGACCTTAACGAAAAAAAAAAAAAAAAAAGGGTGTACATATGATAGATGCATGTATATACAGATAGTGCTAGATATATTAGTTTAAATACTGCCTTGCCTGGTACCTGCCTAAAAGTTGGATGTAAATAAAGAATTCTGTATTTCTGGTACTACAAAAGAAATAGATTTTATCTATCTAGTTTAGCACTGACCAGTACAGACAATTTTTAAAACATCCAAATGTTTATTCCAAAACACTTAAGTCAAAATTTACTAACAGGTATGCTGTTTTAAGTATTTAGGTTAATATTCTCTTCTAGTCTTAGTATTGTCTCTAAGCTTGGCACTTCACCAATTATTTGCTTTTGAAATTCTGCTCCATAGGTTTCTGATACAAAATATCACTGTCTTTCTCCATTTTTCTAACAAAGCTGGACTGTTTTCCTTCACTTCCCAATAATCAACGCCCTACGCTTTAGTCTCTCCTGAGTAGTCTTGCCCTATGCCAACCTTGATGCATTAGCTAATTCACCCATTTTACCCTAAGAAGAACTGTATATAAACGAGTCCAGCCCAAGTAGACTTTAACATCCTTTTCTCTAAAGGTTATAAGGATCAAGAAGAAAATACAATAAAGACTAGATTTATTGATAGTTATAATTGGTCTAAATTTAAAATAACTATAAAAATTAGCAAAACAATCTATATTCAAGTGATTGATACTGTAATTCTAAGACAATAACCTTATTTTGCCACTCACATCAACCTAGCTTCTTAGAAGGGTAAAATATTTTACCTTTGTTATCTTTTAGACAATCACTCATCAACCGAACATGGAAGAAAAATATGTATTATGTTTCCTTTAATTCTATGAGATCAATAACAATGATACAAATTATTAATCAACCTCTGGTGATTTACTATTTATGCCACTGGCTATTAGATGCAAAATACTCTGAACTAGCTTGTTCAATAACTAGCTTTCCTAATTTGTTTTTCTTTTCCCTCTTGAGTATAAAAGATGACATTGTCATCTTCAACAACAGCAATAAATATTTTTTGATCAGCTTCTACCAGCAAGGCTGTGTGCTAGCAACTGCAAGTGTAAAGATATATCATCATCCCTCAGAGAATTTATAGTACACCTGATTAAAAAAAAAACTAAATACATGAAAATACAAGGAAAATGCAAAACAGTATAAAATAGGCCAGTGATGTTCTAAAGAGTCATATGGGATTGTGAGAGTGGGTGAGGGAAGTTTCTTAACAATCAATACAGAACAAAGGACATGAGACTAAATCTGGGCCCTAGTTAATAATGAAATAGACATCAATGTATTAAAAACTAATCAAAGAGTTTCTGTGTTCAGGACAAGAGAAACACACTGAAGCAACAATAGATTATAAGAAATATGCTGTGAAGCCAAACCAACCCACCAGGCAAGCAGAAGAACACGTAGGCACTTAACTTCTCCGGAGCTGAGGATATTTATCACTTGGTATGATATTCATGTGGCCTCACTAGCTTCTGGAACAGCTCTGCTCTTAACATTTGAACAATTTATTGCCTAATTATTTCATCTGCCCTTTTGAAGAGTCTCTCCGCAGGACACTTTTTGAGAGTGAGAGTACAAAAAGTGGGCCCTTAGAAAGTCATCCCACCCATTGAATTAAAAGCCAAATAACCTTTTATCAAATGCTTTGCGACCATTTAAAATATTGAATTTGTATCTTAATCATGGAGTTCAACAGGAATATAGCCAGTGGGAAGGACTTAATTACAAATGATATCTTTCTCATGGTTATCCGACAATCCCAAGAGATGCTTTAATGAAGTTCTGAGCCCTCAGACAGGAAAGGTCAAACAGCTTTCCTCCCCACCCCCACCCACAGAGTGCACCCTTTCCCCTAGCAGATGTTCAGCCAGGTATAATATTAGCCTGAGGCAAAAATTCCAGGAAACACAAATTCATGGAGAAGTTCCCTGAAATTCAGTAGATAATAGAGCAGCCTCTTTCAGAGTTTGAAAAGGAGATGAATTTAGATAATCTCCATTTGAATATAAATGTATATTTCATTAGAACTATAATATGCCACGAGGAATACCACTCAGCTTGCAAATTTATCACATATTAAAGATTCATGATATTTTATATCGATTTTTTTTTTAAATGTTGAAAATGTTCCTGCTGTGTTTATACTATGGACATATTTAAGTTTGCACTAGGTTAAACCAGATGAATTGCCTTTTTTTGGTAGGTCAAAAATGGTTGAATATTCGATTTTATCTAGTTCAACCCAATTACTCAAATTGTCTTACAATTAGTAAAAGAATGTAAAGTTAGATGTTATTAACACTATTCTGACCTATTTTTCATTCTTAAAAAAATACTTTTGCTTTATGCTAAACAAGGTCTTTTCAATATCCATTAGATCTAAATTGGTATTTACTTTTCCAGAACTTTGATTTTACACTTGAATTTCTAGACTGTATCTTGAGCACTTAGCCAGGCAATTTAAGGTAAAACTTCACATGAATTTTAAGCACATAAGCCATTTTAAAAATTAATGTTGAAGAAGATATTTGGCTTTTTCCTTGTAATTTAACAAAGTTGATCTCCTTATCTTCCAAACGTAAACAAAACACCTCATTATGCCATGAAAGACATGTTTCTGAAATTGAGCGGGATCCTGGGCGGGTCCTCCTGGATACAAATCCTTTCCCTGTCCCCAGTTTCTTGTTTGTAGGAAATAGGTTTCATTCAGCCTCCTGGATCTTACCTGAATTCCAAAGGGCAGATTCAAACAACAGCTAATCAGGGAATGAGGGAATGCAGAAACAAGGGAGGAAGAGTCCAGAAGCAATAGTGCAGCAATGGGGCAGAGGCCCAGTTCCCAACCCCCAGGAAGATGCGTAACACTGTCTTTGAGTTCTTCTTCAGGAACTAAGGCCTTCAGCAAGGCAGAGGCTGGGAACTTTAGGGAGACCACCAGATTCCAGGAAGCAAAGCCCTGTCACCTCATCACCAACCAATCAAAAAGTCACACAACCTTGCCGCTCTCACCCCAAATTTTGCTTATAAAAACTTCTCCCTGAAAACCATCAAGGACTTTGGGGGGTTTGAACATGAGCCGCCTATTCTCCTGGTTTGGCCCTGCAATAAAACCTTCTCTGCTCCAAACCCCAGTGTTTTTTGGCCTCACCATTCATGGGGCACACAAATTAGGATTTGGTAACATTTCCACAGGAATTATTGATGTTAATAATTAGAATCTTCACACACAGTAGACTTTGGTATGAGTTTCCTTGAAAAGACGTTCAGATCTTCTAATATTTTTCTAGGCTTCCTGGTGGCTTACTGGTAAAGAATCCGCCTGCAAGGTTGGGAAGATCCCCTAGAGGAAGAAATGGCAACCCACTCCAGTATTCTTACCTGGAGAATCCCATGGACACATGGGAACCTGGTGGGCCACAGTCCCTGGAGTCGCAAAGAGTCAGACACGTCCTAGCGACTAAACAACAACTTAACAGGTTTAAGTACTTGAGATTAAAACACTGTACTGGGGATCTTTTAACAAGAGCTAGTTTGGGGTTGTGCCCCACAGGCCTACAAGTCTTGTCCATGCCAAGCCATGCCCTAAACAAGAGGAGTCAGCACCAGAGATATTAGTAGTTTAATGGCTGGGGAGAATCTTACATGTTAGAAGGAAGGTCCTGGAGCAACACCATGGGTGGCACAGGCAACACATGTTGATGGTCTTCACTCCAAGAGCGGGGGAGGGAAAGGGAGGTCACTAGTTTTATAGGAGGAATTGAAATCAGGTTGGCTCATTAGTTACCAGGGAAACCAGCAGAGGTGCATGCCCCCTCACTACCCTTTTCATAAGCTCTCCTGGTGGAGATACTCTGATCCAAAGATTAGAACAATCCCTTGCTGGAGCTAGAGGCAAATTTGTAGGCGGATCTCTCAAGTGAGTAGAGTTTAAGTAAAGAAGAGTCTGATCCAGCAGGGGATGTACAGAAAGCAGGAGAATAGCCATCTTAGTGATCGCAATAATAACTAGCCTATCCGAGAAGGTAGGAGCTAGGGATAGGGAAGGATTGATGAGATAACTCTGAAAGCCTAGCTCAGATGGTAGGGTTTTACCTGAAACTGAAAAAAGACAAAGTTCTAACTCACTGTGGAGTGACTAAATTGCATAACGGGTGGCTTTTTTGTAGCTAATAAGCAATTTCTGAAGAGAATGCATTATGTGCTCTTAATGCTGTGCTGGAATACCTGTATATGGCTGGAGAAGACTGCAAAATAAAGAACAAGTGCCCGAGATGAACCAGCTGATCTGACTTATGCCCAGGCAATTCCCAGAAATTAGGTGCTTAAACTGAGGGAACAAGATCAGTATTCAAACATTTATATGATTTCATAGCCATACATTTGCTTTTAACTCCAAATCCTTTATGGTCCTCAAAGTGCACACCATCCTGAACATTTACAAGAAACAGTATAAAAACTCCTTTCACAGTTGAAAGGCAGAGATCTATCTTATTTTTACTGGCAGTTAATGTGGGACCTACAGCAGAACAGCTGTCTCGAATAGCCACGAAATCAATGATATAAAATTGCCAAGTCCTGAGTGGCCTGTTCCCGGTGAGGGCAAACAGGAAAAACTGAAAAGAGGGCGCCCATGCCCAGATTTTGAAATGACAAGAAAGGTGCTGAGTTGTCTGTTGGAGGATTCGTTTTTAGTTATTTCGCGGCGAATATAACTAGTCTTCCTTTATGAGACTTTGTGGGTGTTTCGTTTGGCTGCGGAATAAAATCTTTGCAAGAGGCACACATTAATTTACCCGAAGACCCGAATGGCAAGGGTGAACCTGGGGGCAGGAACCGGTGAAATACAGCGGGGGCGGGTGGGGGGGGGGGGGGTAGCTGGAACGAAGCCTTATTATCTTCTTTTTAAGACCGCTTTCCCGCCTCTCTGGTAAGAGGAAGCAGCCAACCCGGCTTAGGGTTTATCTCCAAGACAATAGCGCCGCTCGCCGCCTAGTGCGGGGCTCCGACAGTACGCGACACCCTGTCCCCCCGCCGCACCAGTTGCACTGTCCCAGAAGTCGCCAACTCCACTGGCGTGCCTGCCACTGGGCCCCGTGGCTCACCTGAGCCCTGTCCCATCGATGCCCCCATCCCACTGGCTTATCTCCCCACAATTCCCTCGCCGCACCAATCCCTCCGCTCCATCAGTCCTCGGGCTCTGCAGACACTCTGCCCTTCCTTTGGACCCGTTGAGCGGCAGCGGTCGTGAAGAGCCCGCAGCTCAGTCTGCGCCTCCTAAGCCCGCGGGCGAAAGAGGGGAGCGCAGCCGCGATCCCCGGGACGCCTCCGAGCTCCCAGCGCCCCTGATGCCCTGGCACCCCAAGCTCTCAAGAGAAATGGCCTGCGTCTCGCCTCCTCCCTGGCTAGGGGCCTCTCGGGCTTGTTTGCCTGTCCTCATACCCGGGCCAGCCCCGCTCCCTCCTCCCGGCGGCTGCAACAGCCGTTTGCTTCCTGCGGTGTGTTTCTTTCCCCCCGCCCCCCTAGGCTCCATCAAAGGTGGCTCTGTTATTGAAATATGAAGCCGTTTCCTCTCCAAAACCCTTGGTTACTCAAGGCGGGAATCAATGGACCTATATACTGTCCCAGAAGTTATAAATAAATGTCTGTTTGTTCAGGAGGCGTTTTCCCGCGTGTCCTAGCATCTTCCCCAGTGGTTATTTTAGGGGTGCTTGCGCGCGCGCCTGTCTCCATGTGTGTGCGCGCGCGCGCTCTGTACCCATCTGGTTCTAATCCTGGGTATGGATCTATAAGCCAACTCCACCCATCCTGTCGGCCCCTCGCATTCTTCACTCTATAAATAAACCCAGGTTCTTTGAGCTTTGTCATCCAAGGATACAATAGCAGTTGTTTGTTAAAGGAGAATCAAACTCAGTATCAATACTGCGTCCAGTAAACAGGAAAGCATACTTCTGGCACCTTAAATTTTGGAAGGGCACCTTAATTTTTGGAAGGTCACCTTAAATTTTGGAAGCTTTATACGCTGTTGTAATAATTACCTGTCTACCTGATTACCCTGGATATACCTTGGGGAGAGGGAGACGGGAAAGCGAGGACCTCTCCTACTTTGGGGTCTTCATTTTAAGCAGAGGCTAAGAAACAAAGTGAAAATTCACTGTCCCGGCTTGTCTGCCTCACCGCGCTGCCCCTTGCCCCATCCCCCTGGACAGACCCAGGAGGTGTGCAGTGGTGAGGGCTTGTGGTTGTAGCTCCCCCTTTGCCTGAACCCCTGAGCGGGTAACTCCGGGATCTGAGCAGAGGGAAAGTCATCTAAGAGGCTGCTGTTCCAGAAGGTCTGGGCACAGAGCTGCCCCTCCCTTCCTCCCTGAAGTTTGCATGAAGCGCACGTTAGGCTGTAATTAGGGGATCTGGGAGGAGAACTTTCCTGGTGACGCTGCTTTGCTTTTCTTCTGCTCTTGGTGAGAAAGTGCCTCCTTCTTCCCAGGAGCAGGACCTCTGCCATCCAGCGCCACAAAGAGACATTCTGCGCGGCACACACGCGCGCGCGCGCGCATACACACACACACACACTCACACACACTTGCCCAGAGACAAACTTAAGGTGAGGGGAAAGAGCGCTGGCTTCACTTGGTCTCCAGACTCCAACTTCAGCAGGACTTGAGAGCATCTGAACTTCTGGATTTTAGGACAAGGTAAAAATCCCATATATATATATATATATATATATATATATATATATATATATATATTTTAACTCTTTGGGTTAAGCCTTGATTCCTTTAAGATTTCAGATAGCAATATGTATCAGAATATATGTATACATTAAAATAATTTTGCTTAATTTTGAGTTTGACATGACATCTCAACTTTTTTTTTTTAAAGATTCATATTGTTAGATAAAATACTGTTCAGCAGTAAACAAGCGCAGTCTAGACTGGGGCAAGGAAGAAGTCCAGTATCCCAGATTTCGCTGATGCTACTATAATCTGATGGATGCATGGTTTCCAAGTGGCAGTTTTCCATCTGTATTTCAACAAGCATTTTTATAACACCTGAAAAAAAGGATAGTATAGGCTGAAGGAAATGCTGGGGAATGGCAATGTCCATTCCAGATTTACGAGTTTTCTTTTAGAGACTATGTAAGTTTATGTGAAAAAGAACGTTACTGTAATCACATAGGTAATATCTGTTAGAGTGACAGTCTTTGAGATGTTACTGATTTTGGTCCAGGCTTCTCAACTTAATTGTGAAATTAAGATCATAGAACTATGATGCTTTTTGTATATAGAATGATTTTGGTGGACAATTTTAATACACTGAAAAAATTCCTTTTAAGTCATGGTTGGTAAGGTTACTTTTAAAAGTTGCTTAAATGAATGATTTGTGTGAGACTGTTTACCACCCTAAGTAAATCTGAACTCTCTGGGGTTGAAATGAAGTTGTTTTCTTCCATTGACTATGACTGTTGTGTTCCAAATAAGATGGTTTATTATTTTGAAAATAAGTTATTTTATTTTCATTTATCCCTGGAAAAATACACAAAGTGGCCAGTACTTTGGGAGTTTTTAGTATGGAAAGTGTTCCTGTACACGTTCCAGTGTGATGTCATAAAATCAAACATACTGGCTGGCTTCTTGGAAGCTAACGGTTCTTAAGAAATAAAGCCTGAGAATTAATTTCTACATGAAATGTAATATTTATTCACTACAAACATAGTTTCTGGTAACCATTTCTATTTGATTATTTCAGTGTACTAAATTTGCAATCATTTTACACACACTTCAGCGACTTCAGTATTTTAATGGAATCATAAAATGGGAATATTGTTTTACCAAACATACATCATAGTCGTTCTCTTTGAATAACTTTTAGTTTGATGTGTCTTAAGTTCAATTCCATTATGAATAAAGAAGTTTTTCTTTTCATTCAATAAAATAGAAAGTATGCCAAAGGTGGTTGGACATTTATTTAAACCTTAGTCTTCAATCACTTGGGGCTATCTGTTCTTGATAATTTCATTTTTAAGCGAAGAGAATGGCTATATGTTTTGGTAATCTCTTCACAAAACTGGAAACAGATTAAAAATGGGAAAACTAGATAAGAACTAATTCTGTTTAAACATAACTTAATGAGCAAGAGAAAACCAACAAGCTCCAGACCACTGGTCTCCAAAGAGAAAGTACCCAGAGGCCAGTATTCCAAAGGGGAGTGTTCAGTGGGCCTGGGCTTTCTATCAGAAACAAGCAAGAAGAGAACATGGTGTTCTTATAAAGTGAGCCATTTATTGTCCGTTAGGCCCTGAATCTCAGAGGAATGACTGACACTGTAATTTAGAAGAACTGAAGATACTTTCACAGAGAAGAATCAATTCATTATATCCCTAGTGGTTTCACTGCCTTTTCCTTCCTTTGGGAGCCGGTAACACATCCAGGATAAATACATTCGGCGAATGAAGATGCTTTATGAATAGATGGTCTACTAAACAGTCCTGCCTTTTAGCATCTTGGGTGTGGAATGTTGGTATTTTCTGAGTAGTTGAAGAAGTCTTTGACTCTTAAGGTAGAACAGCCCTTGGTCTTTGTAAAGATGAACAAGAGGCATATTCAGGAAATAACTCCCTTTTTTGGAACACCCTAATACTGGTTTTCTTTTCATTTCCTTCTGCCCCATGCATGTTTTATTTTCCAGATTACATTTTAAAAATAATGGTATTCACAGCCAGTTAAAATTCCAGCGAAATGCAGAGCAAATTTGAAAACACTTTTACATGGTTGTCTTCTGTTGCCCCTAGTTAATTTTCCAACCTCCTGTATTCATTATCAGTAACCATAGTACTTAGCCTATGATATTTAAATATATTTAGTCTGTTAAGTAAAAGTAACAACATGTTGTTGGGGTAAAAGGGAAAGGGATGGAAACTTCAATGTTCTTAGGATTTTAATCAATAGTGTTTAAGGAGGATTACAGGAAACAGCTGGTTAAACAAATATTAGGTGTAGAGTGGATGCTATGGTATAAATTAATAATGCAGCTCTTTATTTACACTGTGAATGGGAGGGTCTGTGATGGTTCCATGTGGGAAGCGCGGTCCCTGTATGCCACCTAGTGGACAAATTGAAGAACGCTTTCTCACCAGCCTCTGGTAAAAAATTCTGAGTTCCATTCAGTTGACATTGAACACCAACTGCAGGCCAGACGTTGGGGTAGGTGCTCAGAGTAGAAAATACAGCAAGTGAATTTTGTATAATTTAAAAATCAAGGCATCACTTAACAGTTGATTAAACTCCTGGTGGTTTCATTAAAAATTACTCTTTACTGGGTAACATCATAAACTTTCTGCCTCCTTGAGGATAACATTAACTCACTTCTAATCACAAAAGAGTCAGACCTGACTTAACAACTGAACAACAACAACTCATTGCTAATACAGGATTTATCTTCTGCAGAGATGTCATGACCTAGCTTAAAAAAAGAGTGGGGAGAGTTTGAATCTTGAATGACTTTCCTAAATGGAAAATTTACCATTACTAATTTTAAGTGGATAAATAATAATTAGCTTAAAAGGTTAGCACACAGATACTAGCACATATTATTTAGATTTTTTTCATTAAATATAAAAGGATAAGAGTAAAAGTTGCTTTTGGGTAGTGAGGTAAGTTTTACAAAATATTGCTCTCGGGGACTAATAATCAGCATGGAGAACAACTTTGTCTATACCTGTTATTCATATGTAGTTTTGAAGCAGGAGCATTGTTTCTATTAAGTTGACATACTAGATAAAAATCTGAAGAACAATTAGAATGAAATCCACTGTTGGAAAGAAGCATCAGGATATCATAGGAGATTGATCCATCAGAATATTGCATTGAAACTTTTGAAAAACTTTGCTTCAGGAGATATATGAATTATTACTCCAAATGGCTCTTTGCAAGATATATGACTTAATGGCAACAGTGTTCAGCACATCAGCATTAATCAAGACAAGTTCTGAAATTCAGATTGGAAGGGAAAAAATGCCTCAGTTGGGAGAAACCATGATTAATTTGTTGCTTGCTGAGCTCTGGAGGTGTAATCCACAGATCTAGTTAGGCCTGCTGGTGTGGAATGGAAGTTTCCTGTTTAGGGGACTTTGGTTTTGTGTACAGCAGCGAGACCTACGCTGTGAATGGAGAGCTGCTCATTAAGTCTGTCTTCATTAATGCCACAAAATTATAGCCTGACTTGATTGGAGGTAATGGCTGGAATCAACATCAACAATCATGTAAAATAAAGCATATTATCTTAATTTTTATGTCCAATGAGTTATTATCCACCAGAAACACAGCATTCTGTTAACAATTTCATCTGATCATCCTTGTGATTTAGCATGAATGGTAGACTCATTCTAGTGAGAGATTGCCTAAAAAGTCAGAGGTCCTCAAAGCGGAAATTTAGTCATGCATTGGAAAACTGTTACAAGAAGTTTTAATGATTTCAGGTGACCTGATACTAGATAAGAACAAGCTACACGAGAGAATCAGCCATGCTTTCTGAAATGTGCTAATACTACCAGATTCTTGGCTGTACGGCAGGGGTTCCACATATTGGCTTTTTCCAGTAATGGAGACCTGAAGCGGGGCTTGCTGGGCCTGAAAAGTTCTTAACTATGTTCAGACTCAAACCAGGATTTGTTTAAAATAGCAAATGTTGCTCAAATATTTTGAGCTTCTATTAATTGTTTTATAGTTAGATAGGGGAGCGATATCTGTCTGAGATAGGGGTATTGCTAGAGGGCCCGGAGGCTATTTGTAAAGCAAAGCAAAACAAAAAACAAATAAAACAAACTCAGAATTTTCCAGATAACTTAGAAAAATTACTAGGTCCCAGTCTTGCAAGGGCAAGGGCAACAGAAATTTCCCATTTTGTTCAACCTAGCTTAACCCAAAGAGAACAAAATTGACTTGATTTGTTCCTATACTCCAGTCACTATATTCCATTTACTGTATCAAATAAAATCCAATTAAGCTAATAACATTCTGGTAAATCTGAATTTTCCTCAACTTTTCACAAAGTTTTATGCATAATGTTTCAGCTTAGTCCCTCCCTACTTGATGTGAATTTTCCTCATTTTTGAGTCAACTGTTTGGAATTTGGGGATCACCCCCAATCAATCATTCTTGCATTCATTTGTTCATTCAACAAAAATTTATTGAACACTCGCTATTTGCCAGGCACCGTGCTAGCCTCTTCACTCTATCAATACCAGGAAAACTGATACTAAAAAAATCAAAAAGTCCGCACTCAGGATAATGAATGGAAAGCACTGCAAGATCCTGATGTATATTTTGAGCAACAGAAGCAATCAAAATGTCCTTGCCTCATAGTTTTCGTATTAGGAGAATTTTGAGCAGGCATCTTTAAAATCATTTTCTCTTGTTTGCCATCTCCTAGCTGAGTAAGAGCCTGTTTCTTGGTTGTGTGGGCACAGATGGGCCTGAGAAGGCAGCTCTGACACTCCAGAGCCCCAGGAGAATAAGGGTTCCAATACTCTGTCTCTGGATGGGCCGGAAAAGCAAAAGTTCATTTGCACACGGTTGCTGTCCACCAGTTTGGAACTAAAATTCAGCACGAGCACAGAGTGATTTAATGCTTGCCATTTGCACCAGGCTCAGTGCTAGGTGCTACAGAGTCATCAGCTCAAGGAGTTCACAAGCCGGTGAGAAGACAGACAGACACACCTCATGAATCACAAGGAAAATGTGCCAAGTAGGTGAAGCTGGCCTTCCTAGTCTCCTAGGTCTCTTTCCTTGGCACTTATCCTAACTTTCCACCCAGCCTCTAGCTCCTAAACGTAGACCCTTGCTCTCTGCCCCCCACCCCCAGGGAATCTGATACTTCTCTGTTTATTGATTTCTTGACTGACTGATTACACCCAAGTGTGAATGAGTTTCACTCATGCATTTACATTTCAAGCCTTTTATCTCTGTAAAGTAAATGTTTTGTTTTCTGTGGAAAGAATTTCAAGCATCTGGGGGCCTTCCCATCCTTACACCACAGTGTGTAATTAAGCTGATTCAGGCCTCCATGGTCTTCAATCTCTGTTATCCCCATTCCATATGTGAGGCCAGAGAGATCCCTCAAGGCCTGTTTCTAGAAACCCGCAGGATCTTGGGTCCAGTTAACCCCTGGCCTGATCAACCTGTCCTTCCACCCTCCCCTCAGTGCTTTGCCGGGACACAAACTCCCCTCCCCCGTTGCAAGGGGCATCATGACCCCTCCTTTTGAACCTTCCTGTTCTCTTTGCTCGAGTCCTCTTAGCCCTTTACTACCATGCTTGGGTGGCTGCCTCTGGACAGGTAAAACACTTACAGCTTCTCATGTTCTGTTGTTTGAGCCCTTATGTCGCCCCAAATACAGCCACAGAGCAGTGAGAATCCACATATGTGATCCAGAACTCCTCTGAGTCAAGGAGGAGGAAGACAGGGATAGGCTATAAGACAAGGACAGGTATCAGCCATCACATTGACAAAATGGATCAAAGCCAACATCTTTCTAAAATGTGTGCTGAGATACTTTCCAATGGGTTTTGAGAAATTTCAACATCGATGCTGATTATAGATTCTGGAAAACTAATTGGAAATAAAACTGGAACACCAATCAGAATCATTTGTTTAAATATTTCCCATTTTATAGTTGATATAGGGCATAAAGGTAGTCATGTTATTAGTTGTTACAGATTTATTTGTTTTTCTTAATTATACTCCTTTGATTATGCCACCACTGATGTTCCTGTAAGATACTGGGCTGGTCTTATAAAGATGTGTTCATCACTTTTTAAGTTGCTAGGACTAATGACCCACCCAGATTGAAAGACTTTGTTTCCTTCCCCTTCTTCCCAGTCTAAAGGAATGTGACCTTTGACCTGCATTATCCACCTCGCTGGAGGATGTGAATCCCTAAGGTTCAGTGTTGCTGTTGTTCTGCTGCTCTTGTTCAGTCACTGAGTTGTGTCTGACTCTTTGCCACCCCGTGGACTGCAGCATGCCAATGGCCTGCAGCATGCCAGGCTCAGAGTTTGTTCAAACTCATGTCCATTGAGTCAGTGATGCCATCTAACCATCTCATCCTCTGTCGCCTCCTTCTCCTGTTGCCCTCAATCTTTCCCAGCATCAGGGTCTTTTCCAATGAGTCAGCTCTTCACCTCAGGTGGCCAAAGTATTGGAGCTTCGGCTTCAGCATCAGTCCTTCTGTTGACTATTCAGGGTTGATTTCCTTTAGGATTGTCTGGTTTGATCTCCTTACAGCTCAAGGGACTCTCAAGAGTCTTCTGCAGAACGTTCAGTGGGCACCCTATAAATGCTTCCAGTTGTTTCCATCAGTGCCCAGCACTGTGCTGAATGGGAAGCTTGAGGGGTTTCCCTGCCTTCTCTTCCAAATGTCTGTATTTCAGACATCTGAACACCTTCCAACCCCAGGCCATTCTCTGACTCTGCCTGTGTTTCCTTATCAGTCTTATTCTTATCTTTTAATGCTATTAAAATCATAAACTCTTCTCAGATTTAAAAATATAATTATTGGTATAAAATAATGTAAATAAAATTAATTGATAATTTTAATAAATTTCTAAATTTAAGGCAATTGAGGCTGGAGGAAGGAAATGAGTTTAGAAAGGACATGGAACAGTAGACACATGATCTAGTAAGGATACTCTGATTGGATGGGGGACAGAAGTTGAAAATTGTGTGACTGTCTGAAGGGCAGAGGAGAACAGGAAGAGAACTGCAATTGACTAAGATTGGGAATAAACTAAGAATAAAATTTTCTGGGAGTAAATTGTAAGTCTAATTTAGGAAGTGCTCATGGGACAGCCAGGAATTCATATCAGTTAAATGTACATACTTGGGCAGAGCGGAGAAGTCATGGCCGGAATAGATATTTGGAAGTCTTGAGTATTAAAATGATAGTTGAAAATCACATGGAAGAGAAAGGAGATCATTCTAGGGAGGAACAAAGGGAGAAACAATTGATCAAGGACCAAAACCCAGGGGGGAAATGGTAAGAATGACTTTGCCATGATTTGTACACGATTTTAACTTTTATTTTATTAACAATAAATGGCTACCGAGATGAATTACATCAGTGTCTTATTAATCCTTATACTCACAGTCTAAGTCAGTCCTCTGCACACAGAAGGTGCCAGGCATGCTTGTTGATTAAACAAAATTAAACTGGCCTTTCCGAGCCTTCATGCTCTAATGACAGATTTTCATAATGATAACCCTGAATGTGGGTAAGACCCCAAAATGTCTGAATTGCAGTTATTTATTCAATTTTGCCCAAAACTGAGCTAGCTTTAAATATATGTTGTCGTATTTTGTTGTTTGAAAATCAGTAATCAATGTGTGGTGTAGATGGTAATTCACCAGAGGACTTGATTAACCCTAGCCCGTGTTGTTTAGCTTAACATATAAATGAGTTCACCACAGAATGCAGCCTAGTTCAAGTCCATTTGTGATTCTTTTCCTTGGTCCTGAAGACCTCTGAATAGTAAGTCAGATTTGGAGCCTAGAATTCTGGATTTCTCCACAGCTTGCTTTCCCCCCACCCCCCAATTCTTCTCCCTCCTATTGCTCCCTACTTGGGTTGCCACGTAAAATATATTGAGGAATTGACTTCTTTTTAGTATACATATGCCCAAATATTGTATGGTACCATACTTATATTAAAGAGATTACTTGCTGTTTAGCTGAAATTCAAATTTAACGGGGTATCCTGTACTATCCATTGGCTAAATCAGATAACCGTACCTACCTCCATTTGTGTTGCTATAGCTAGAATATGGCGAACAAGAGTTTCTTCATGAGATTTCTGAATGCTTTCCTCCCAAAGGCCAACGAATGAAGTTACTAAGTGTATGTTCACTAGTGAGATAAATGTATTAAAAAGATACTGTAAATAAAATTATCTAACTACAATATACCAATCAAAATGCAGATTTATAAGACATTTATAGCCAGTGTATGTGTGCTTAGTCACTCAGTCGAGTCCGACTCTTTGTGGCCCCGTGGACTGTAACCTGCCAGACTCCTCTGTCCATGGGGATTCTCCAGGCAAGAATACTGGAGTGGGTTACCACGTCCTCCTCCAGGGGATCTTCCAAGACCCAGGGATCGAACCCAGGTCTCCTACCTTGCAGGTGGATTCTTTACCATCTGAGCCACCAGGGGAGCCGTATAAATAACTATCTTAAGAATGCCCATAAATGCATATCAGTGATCACGTATTTTGTTGTTAAATCACTAGGTTGTGTCCAACTCTTTCATGACCCCATGGACTTTAGTATCCCACCAGGCTTGTTCATGGGATTACCCAGGCAAGAATGCTGGAGTGGGTTGCCATTTCCTTCTCCAGGGGATCTTTGCCACTCAGGGATCGAACCCATGTCTCCTGCATTACAGATGGATTTTTTAACCACTGAATCACCAGGGAATAGGGACATCATGTGTCTTAATCTGTTTAAAATATTTAAAAATAATGTACATATTTCAAAATAAAACTTTTTAATTTTCACATCTTCCAATTGGCAATAATAATAAAACAAATAATTACTTTTAAATTAAAAGGCATACATTTAGAAAAATTTATATAATGTAGTGTCACTAGTGGTAAAGAACTTGCCTGCCAAGGCAGGAGACATGAGAGACCCAGATTTAATCCCTGGGTAGAGAAGACCCCTTGCAGGAGGACATGGAAACCCTCTCCAGGATTCTTGCCTGGAGAATCCCATGGACAGAGGAGCCTGGCGGGTTACAGTCCATAGTGTCGCACAGAGTCGGACACGACTGAAGCGGCTTAGCATGCACGCACTTATAATGTCCTGCTGCTGCTGCTGCTGCTGCTGCTGCTAAGTCGCGTCAGTCGTGTCCGACTCTGTGCGACCCCAGAGACGGCAGCCCACCAGGCTCCCCCATCCCTGGGATTCTCCAGGCAAGAATACTGGAGTGGGCTGCCATTTCCTTCTCCAATGCATGAAAGTGAAGTCGCTCAGTCGTGTCCAACTCTTAGCGACCCCATGGACTGGAGCCTACCAGGATCCTCCATCCATGGGATTTTCCAGGCAAAAGTACTGGGGTGGGGTTCTAACTGCGGAATATCTGATAGAAATATTTTCCCCTTGTTAATTATGTATCATAGTGTGGTTGTGCTGCCACCTTGTGACGTTTGGAGGTATGACCCAATTGAACTCAGTCCATTAATACGTTATACCAGATTGACAAATTGGTCAGTGTTAAAATTGTTTCTCACGTGATTAATATTTTTCATTTCACTCACAAATACCACATATTTTAATACCAAGAACAGGCCCTCAAGCAAATATTTTTAGGAATTTAATGTATTATCTGCAGATTAGTATATCACTTGAGATAATCACTAAATTATAAGTCAATTAGTACTATACTGATTTATGTATTATGGGTGAGTACAGGTTGTATCTGCCCAAATGTTTGATCTACTTGATCTTCAAACCTGAATTTTCTATAAATTCCTTGAACTCAATATGTCCAAAATTAAACTAATTATCTCCCTCCTTCCCCGCCTGTTCGATGTAATCTCTGTATAAATACCAAGACATTTAATTTATTATACAAACAAGGACACTTTTGAAAGTGAAACGGGGTGAAACTTAGCAATTACTCAAGCAAAACAGGTATAAACCAAGACTGTCTCAAGAAAACCAGTCTTCTTATACATAAATTAATAATCATCAAATCCCAGTCACCCAAAATAGGAAATGTGGAGTCCCGGACTCTGTTTCATCAAACTGTCCTGGAACCTCCATTGCACACTTCTCCGTTCCTTCTACCTACTTGTTCCCTTTCATCTTCACTTTCTTCTCCACTGTCCGTCACACTTGCCAACATTCTCATTAGCCTTGTCCTGTTGTCTGCAGAGGGTCCCACCAGCCCCAAATCCTTTTTCAGGATACATCTAACAGTCGACTTCCTCTCCAACTGCTCCAAACTGCTGGGAACTGCTGGGCAAACTCATATCACCCTGTAAAATGCAGCCACGGAACAACTTCATGGTATCTGACTTCAGCCGGATCAATAATGCTATGTGGCTGTTCTACCACATTGCTTGAAAGTTTTTGCTTTTTCCCTGCAGCAGATATCTAAGCCCCCTAATTGGCACTAAAAAGAGAAACCATCTGTAAAGAACCCTCTCCCTGTCTTGCCACCAAAACAATCTCCTGACTTTTCCCTTCTGTTAGGAAAAAACGGGAAAGGATCTCTCTCCCTAGCTTCTAAGCATCTCAGGCAGACCTTGCTCCTTGAGCTCTAGATACTGAATCCTCCAGTCTTTTCAGATATTTGCTATCATGCTTGCTGCGTACTAAGTCTCTGCAGTCCTATCCAACTCTTTGAAACCCTATGGACTCTAGCCCACCAGGCTCCTCTGTCCATGGGATTCTCCAGGCAAGAATACTGGAATGGGTTGTCATGCCCTCCTCCAGGGGATCTTCCCAAACTAGGGATTGAACCTGGGTCTCCTGCATTGGCAGGTGGGTGTTTTTTGTTTGTTTGACCATTAGCGCCACCTGGGAAGCCCCCATATTTGCTATTAATTAGGCTATTTTTTTTTGAAGATTCCCTGGAGGAGGACATGGCGACCCACTCCAGTATTCTTGCCTGGAGAATCCCATGGTCAGAAGAGCCTGGCAGTCCTTCCAGTCGCAAAGAGTTGGACATGACTGAAACGACTTAGGATGCACGCAGGCTTTTTTTTTTTTTTTCCTCTTGTATCCTTCAACCTCTCCCACTTTGGTTATATCTTCCTATTGGTATTGATCATGGTCATATCTTTCTGTCCTAAACTTAGAAAACATGCCCTAGTCTCAAATGCATCCTATCTACCCATCTTTCTCCTCCTCAGAGCCTGACTTCACAAACTCCTGTGCTCATTGTCCACCCCTTCACCATCCACTCCTCAGCCCACCACGACCTGCTTTCTCTCTTCACTCCACTGAAACGCTCCTCACCAGGGTCACCAATGATTTGCTTGTTTTCGGTATGTTTTCTTAGTCGCATTTCATTCTGGTGACCATGTTCCCCTCGCCATATCTCTACCCTTAGTTTTGGGACAGTGCACTCCCCTGGTTACCACAGACTTCTTCTCTGACTCCATCTCAGTCTGTTCCAGGCTTCCGAGGGCCCACCTGCTTCCTGGCAGCCCTGTGCTCTGATAGCTTCAGCCAGAGGCGCCCCACCCTGACCTCCACCTCCTCCCTGTGCCCTTGCATCTACTCCTCTGTGTGACACCACTGCCGCCTGGGTGCAGATGACATCCAGAGCTGTATATTTGGCCCAGAACTTTCTCCTGAGTGTCCAGACCACAAGCATCTCACAAATAGGAAGTCAGCCTGCCGTCTCAACTGCACTAATCCCAAGTCAACTCTTTTTCTCCTAAATTTGAACTTCCCTCAGTTTTATCTAGTTTAGTAAATGGCACCATTTTTTCTTCTTTCAGTTTTCAAAAACAGAAACATGGGAATCATCATGTAGACTTTAGCCCATAAAAATCTCTTGGATATATACATCCTTTTTAAAAGTCTCCATAGGTGGTGGTCAGGGAAGGCAATGGCACCCCACCCCAGTACTTTTGCCTGGAAAATCCCATGGACGGAGGAGCCTGGTAGGCTCCAGTCCATGGGGTCGCTAAGAGTCGGACACGACTGAGTGACTTCACTTTCACTTTTCACTTTCATGCACTGGGGAAGGAAATGTCAACCCACTCCAGTGTTCTTGCCTGGAGAATCCCAGGGACGGGGGGAGCCTGGTGGGCTGCCGTCTATGGGGTCGCACAGAGTCGGACACGACTGAAGCGACTTAGCAGCAGCATAGGTGGTGGTGATGGTGGTTTAGTCGCTAAGTCATCCAACTCTTGGGACCCCATGGACTGTAGCCCACCAGGCTCCTCTGTCCTTGGAATTTTCCAGGCAAGAATACTGGAGTGGATTGCCATTTCCTTCTCCAGGGGATCTTCCTGACCTGGGTCTCCTGCATTGCAGGCAGACTCTTTACCAACTGAGCTATGAAGGAAGCCCACTAAAATCTCCATTAGGACAAACCTTATCCCTAATTGCCATCCTCTCTGCTTACATTCCTGTAAAGCTTACCCATGGGTCTCTGCATCTCTAGTCTTACTGCTTTCTAATGCATTCTCCCACCTTAAAGCTAGAGTCATCTTTCTAAAGTGTAAATGGAAAAAACTTGCCTGCTTAAATGTCCTCAATCACTTTCTATTACTGTGAAAATTAAGTCCAAGTTATTTAATATGATTGGCAAGGTCTTCAGTGACCAGGTCTGGTTTCCCTTACCAGCCTCATCTCTCATCTAGCAGTGAATCCAGCCCCCAGTTGACAGGGTCAAATGACCAGAAAAATGAAGACAGTAGAAACGGATCAATAGCTCTAAATATTAGAGTTATCAGATGTAGATTTTATATTTATTTAAGAAATTGGGTCTGAAGAATTTTAGCAAAGAACTGGAAACTACCAAAAATGATTCAAGTAGAAACTCTAGAACTGAGAAAATGTAATAACCAAAATTAAGAACTCAATACATGAATTTACAAAAAATTTAGACACACTGAGGGGATGATTAATAAACCGGAAAGGAGTTCTGAAAAAATAACCAGATGGAGACATTATAGAAGAAGGATGAAAGATCCTGAAGGGAGGAAAAGTGTAAAACATATATGGGGTATGGACCGGTGTCCCAGCAGGAGGTCAGCAAATAGGGCAGAAACCATCTTTTCCAAAGAATCAGATCAGATCAGTCGCTCATCACTACATGGGAAATAGATGGGAAAACAGTGTCAGACTTTATTTTTCTGGGCTCCAAAATCACTGCAGATGGTGACTGCAGCCATGAAATTAAAAGATGCTTACTCCATGGAAGGAAAGTTATGACCAACCTAGATAGCATATTCAAAAGCAGAGACATTATTTTGCCAACAAAGGTTCACCTAGTCAAGGCTATGGTCTTTCCTGTGGTCATGTATGGATGTGAGAGATGGACTGTGAAGAAGGCTGAGCGCCGAAGAATTGATGCTTTTGAACTGTGGTGTTGGAGAAGACTCTTGAGAGTCCCTTGGACTGCAAGGAGATCCAACCGGTCCATTCTGAAGGAGATCAGCCCTGGGATTTCTTTGGAAGGAATGATGCTAAAGCTGAAACTCCAGTACTTTGGCCACCTCATGCGAAGAGTTGACTCATTGGAGAAGACTCTGATGCTGGGAGGGATTGAGGGCAGGAGGAGAAGGGGACGACAGAGGATGAGATGGCTGGATGGCATCACTGACTCGATGAATGTGAGTCTGAGTGACCTCCGAGAGCTGGTGATGGATAGGGAGGCCTGGCGTGCTGCGGTCCATGGGGTCGCATAGCCTGTGACTATCCCTGTCAGGGATTCAAGGAGCACTACAAAGCCCAACAGGATAAAACCCAGAAAATAAAGAAATAAAAAAACTCACAGCCAGGCATGGTACGGAAAAGCTCCAGACAGAAACAAAGAGAATATTAAAAGCTTCCAGAAACAAAAGACTTTAGATAGACTAACAAGTAGCGAAATTAGCTAGTTGGAAATTTTGCTTCTCTTTTCACTTTAGGAAAATGCCCAAAATCAGTGGTTTGGCTTGGACATATTCTGGGTGGATCTTGTGCTCAGCCTGCTTTCTCTGAGAGCAAAGTCTTCAAGCCTAGAGAGATAGCACCCGGTGACTCAGTTCCTGCAGTCTGTGTCCAGATGCTGTTCAGTTCTGTTGCTATCTAAGAAAATTCTGGAAGCAAGTTGGGAGGCTCCTATCTATCTTCAAGGTGAACATGAAGTCGCTCAGTCGTGTCTGACTCTTTGCGACCCCATGGGCTTGTAGCCTACCAGGCTCCTCTGTCCATGGGATTTTCCAGGCAATAGTACTGGAGTGGAGTGCCATTTCCTTCTCCAAGGGATTTTCCCAACCCAGGGATCGAACCCGGGTCTCCCGCATCATAGACACATGCTTTACCGTCTGAGCCACCAGGGAAGTCCATATAATATTATTTTAGATTGCAAAGAAGAAATAAATATGACTGAGAAGTCGTATTTATTTCTTCTTTGCAATCTAAAATATTATTATATAGTGATACAGCAAAGTGATCGGTTATACACAAATGCATTCTTTTTCATATTCTTTTCCTTTGTGGTTTGTCACACAATATTGAATATAGTTCCATGCACTGTATAGTAGGACCTCACTGTTTATCCATCCTATGTATAACATATAATAGTTTGCATCTGCTAAACCCAAACTCCCAGTCCTTCCCTCCCCCACCTGCCTTCCCCCTTGGCAACCAAAAGTCTGTTCTCTGTGTCTGTGAGCCTGTCTCTGTCTTGCAGATAAGTTCATTTCTGTTATATTTTAGAGGCTGCAAATCAGTGATGTCATATGGTATTTATCTCTTTCTGACTCACTGCACTGAGTATGATAACCTCTAGATCGGTCCATGTTGCTTCAAACGGCATGATTTCATTCTTTTTGACGTATGTCAGGCATTTGACAGCCTTATACCTATTTGTTTAAGGCACTGAAAGACAGGTCTTGGCAGCCAAAGTAAATACAGATTTATCACAAAGATTCTGATTAATTAAAAGCTCCAGAATAGTTCTCTCCTCTCTTCAGATAGTCATGGAGTTCTATCTACTCCTCTAATTCTTTGCTTGGGCCCTCCTTTCAGGCAGGAATCCTGTACCACATTATCTTATGACACCCACTATAATCCTTAATATAAGGACTCCTCTAGGCAATCTGACATTGTACTGCTAGCTAGAATTTGTCACTTTTCTCTCAATTCTTCCTTAATTTTTTATTTGCATCATCATTACTTACATACATACTTTTCTATTTCTTATACTGTATTTCATTGTTGAAATGTCTTTCTTCTTAGTAGATTGTTTATCCATCTGATGTCCTAAAGGGCTCTGACCCAAAAGGTTAGGTTGGGAATCAGAGTTCAAAGGACTTAATCGGTTCCAGTGTTCCACCCACTCTAAGAATCTCTTGTGTAATATTACTGACAGATGTTTGTTGATCTGCTTCAACACCTGCAGCAGCAAAAAGCACTGGTATTTCACAGGAAATTCATTTCACTTTTAGAGGACTTACCAAAAAGTTCTGACATTGCACAAAATTGGCTTCCTTAACTTCCATCCGTGTGTTCTCATTTTGCCCTGTGAAGTTACATTAAGTCCAATATCTTCCCCAGTTCATATCTGAGCAATTTATTTCTAAATGCAAAACATTGTTATGTTCTGTAAAATTTCGTTATTTGGGGCACATTGTCCCAAACTCCGCAGATCATTTTATTTCTTCTAGCTTCTTAGCCACATTGCCAGTACTAAGCTTTGAGTCTTGAAAGTCTAAGACTAAAAGAAAAAAAAAACACTTCATTTATATTATCATGACTTAAGCAAACCTCTTGATTGATGGTGCTTACAGAATTATTTTAATGATTAAGATAATGACCTTGTCACTGCAAAGGTCTCCTTTTATCAAACAAATAGCCAGTGCACCAGAGAAATGGAAAATAAACATCAACGCGGAGTCAAAAACCTTTCTTTTGAAAACAGAATGCATTGATCATCTGCATTCTTATTGTAACTTTATTTGATTACATGTTGTTACTATTTCAGATAGCAGGACGAAAACAGCATTGTACCATCCCTGAATATCTGTATCCTTAAACTTAGAATATCAAAAACTGAAACCTAGCTTGTCTAATAGTTATGATTAGTGGTAATACCCTAATTTCCCAAAGGTAAAATGATATACTTTGAAGAATATGAGATCTAAATGTTAACAGAAAATACAATTTATTGTAATTGGTATAAAGCAAACGTGATCTTGGGACTTCCCAAGTGGCACAGTGTAAAGAATCCACCTGCCACTGCAAGAGACGCAGGAGACGCAGGTGTGATCCCTGGGTCGGGAAGATCACCTGGAAGTGGCAACCTGCTCCAGGATTCTAGCCTGGAGATTCCATGGACAGAGGAGGCCACAGATTCATGAGGTCAGAAGAGTTGGACGCGACTGAGCAACTGAGTCTGCACTCAACATGTGATTATAATTTGCATTACTGTACATTCTTTGAAAAAATGCTTCCCTTCACCCCAGTCCACCCTGCCTGCACCAGTATTGCAATATTCAGGCTAAAGATAAGAAGTCAACAACCTGTGACTCCTGAATAATAATTGTAAATTCTGAACGGTAATGGATTTACTCTAGGCCAGCAACTGCCACCTCAGACTGATGGAAAGCGAAGGGTCATTCAGAAACGACACATCTGCAATACCTCGAATGTCAGGCTTCCCACTTTAAAAGAAAAATCTTACTTCTACACAGTATAGCAATAGAAAAATATCATCTTAGGTAAAGTAAAGCATTTGTTTCAACCTAGTAACACGAGAATTCCTGTGTTCTGCTCTTGATTTTAAAGTAGAACTATAGTTGAATTATGCTCATGTTATTATCAATATTTCAGTTGACTGTTAATTAAACCTATTATCCTATACTATGGAACAGGATTGATTTAGTACTAAATATATTGGGAATTAGTTATTTCTTTGCTTACACATTACGTTATGTAACAGAATGTTCCCATGAGTTACAAATCTGAATTTTTCATGCATGCATGAATAGTGTAAGAAACTTAATTTTGAATGAACTACAAAAATATTTCCCTTCATCTGTACTCTGACATATTATTGGAAATTATTGAAGCCTCTACAAAATGCCTTACAGTGTATTGACTACCTGTGAAGTTGAGATTTTGATATAATTGCACGTATGCTCTGTATAATGCCTATGAACCTTTGATTAAGGAAGACTGCTCAGGAGCAGAGCGACACTCTACACATCCCATAGGATTTCTCCTTGAAGTAAAACAAAGGCATCCTGGGCCTTGATAATTTACAGTTTGAACTGTATATGCTCCTCAAGGACAGCTAGAAAAGTGCTTGTCATTCAGCATGAACAGGCTCTCTGGAAGGCGGTCTAATAAGAGTCACCATATAAAGTCATCGAAACAGTTTTAGGACACTCTTGTTAAAAAAGAATCTTCTTCAAGGTTATCTGCCTTTGGTGCTTTCAGTTCAGTTCAGTTGCTCAGTTGTGTCTGACTTTTTGCGACCCCATGAACTGCTGCACGCAAGGTCTCCCTGTCCATCACCAACTCCCAGAGTCCACCCAAACCCATGTCCATTGAGTCGGTGATGCCATCCAACCATCTCATCCTCTGTCGTGCCCTTCTCCTCCTGCCCTCAATCTTTCCCAGTATCAGGATCTTTTCCAATGAATCAGCTCTTCATATCAGGTGGCCAAAGTACTGGAGTTTCAGCTTCAACATCAGTCCTTCCAATGAACACCCAGGAATGATCTCCTTTAGGATGGACTGGTTAGCTCTCCTTGCAGTCCAAGGGATTCTCAAGAGTCTTCTCCAACACCACAGTTCAAAAGCATCAATTCTTCTCTGCTCAGCTTTCTTTATAGTCCAACTCTCACATCCATACATGACTCCTGGAAAAACCATAGCCTTGACTAGATGGACCTTTATTGACAAAAATCTCTGCTTTTTAGTATGCTGTCTAGGTTGCTCATAACGTTCCTTCCAAGGAGTATGTGTCTTTTAATTTCATGGCTACAATCACCATCTGCAGTGATTTGGGAACCCCAAAAAATCAAGTCAGCCACTGTTTCCACTGATTTCCCATCTATTTGCCATGAAGTGATGATACTGGATGCCATGATCTTAGTTTTCTGAATGTTGAGCTTTTAGTCAATTTTTTCGTTTTCCTCTTTCACTTTCATCAAGAGGATCTTTTGCTCTTCTTCACTTTCTGCCATAAGGGTGGTATCATCTGCCTATCTAAGGTTATTGATATTTCTCCCAGCAATCTTGAGTCTAGCTTGTGCTTCTCCCAGCCCAGCATTTCTCATGATGTACTCTGCATATAAGTTAAATAAGCAGGGTGACAATATACAGCCTTGACATACTCCTTTTCCTATTTGGAGCCAGTCTGTTGTTCTATGTCCAATTCTAACTGTTGCTTCCTGACCTGCATACAGGTTTCTCAAGAGACAGGTCAGGTATTCCCATCTCTTTCAGAATTTTCCACAGTTTATTGTGATCCACACAGTCAAAGGCTTTGGCATAGTCAATAAAGCAGAAACAAATGTTTTTCTGGAACTCTCTTGCTTTTTCGATGATCAGCGGTTGTTGGCAATTTGATCTCTGGTTCCTCTGCCTTTTCTAAATCCAGCTTGAACATCTGGAAGTTCACGGTTTACCTATTGCTGAAGCCTGGCTTGGAAAATTTGGGCATTATGTTACTAGCATGTGAGATGAGTGCAATTGTGCAATAGTTTGAGCATTCTTTGGCATTGCCTTTCTTTGGGATTGGAATGAAAACTGACCTTTTCCAGTCCTGTGGCCACTGCTGAGTTTTCCAAATTTACTGACATATTGAGTGTAGTACATTTACAGCATCATCTTTTAGGATTTGAAATAGCTCAGTTGGAATTTCATCACCTCCACTAGCTTTGTTCATAGTGATGCTTCCTAAGGCCCACTTGACTTCACATTCCAGGATGTCTGGCTCTGGGTGAGTGATCACACCATCGTGATTATCTGGGTCATGAAGATCTTTTTTGTACAGTTCTTCTGTGTATTCTTGCCACCTCTTCTTAATATCTTCTGCTTCTGTTAGGTCCCTACAATTTCTGTCCTTTATCGAGCCCATCTTTGCATGAAATGTTCCCTTGGTATCTCTAAATTTCTTGAAGAGATCTCTAGTCTTTCCCATTCTATTGTTTTCCTCTACTTCTTTGAACTGATGGCTGAGGAAGGCTTTATTATCTCTTCTTGCTACTCTTTGGAACTCTGCATTCAAATGGGTATATCTTGCCTTTTCTCCTTTGCTTTTCACTTCTCTTCTTTTTACAGCTATTTATAAGGCCTCCTCAGACAGCCATTTTGCTTTTTTGCATTTCTTTTTCTTGGGGATGGCCTTGATTCCTGTCTCCTGTACAATGTCACGAACCTCCACCCATAGTTCATCAGACACTCTTTCCACTGTTTCCCCATCTTTGCCATGAAGTGATGGGACCAGATGCCATGATACCCCAAGATAAAATAAAAAGTTAAATAAAATCTCAAAACAAAAAACAAACAAAAAATATATATATATGTCTTTGACACACATAATAATGTAACATGCAGGTATTAAAATGATGTAAAAGAGGATTTAATGAAATGACAAGATGCCCATTATATACTCAATTTAAAAAATCACTTTTAAAAAGACCATATAATTTGGTTCCATTTCAGCAAAAATGAAAAGCATTTGTATTTGACTAAAATGTTTGGACAAGTATGCAATAAGATGCAACCATAATTAATCTCAGTTGGAATTATGGGTGATTATTTTTAATATTTACTAAGGCACAGTCAGTTCAGTTCAATCACTCAGTCGTGTCCGACTCTTTGCGACCCCATGAAGTGCTGCACGCCAGGCCTCCCTGTCCATCACCAACTCCCGTAGTTTACCCAAACTCATGTCCATCGAGTCAGTGATGCCATCTAACCATCTCATCCTCTATCATCCCCTTCTCCTGCCCCCAATCCCTCCCAGCATCAGGGGTCTTTTCCAATGAATCATCTCTTCGCATGAGGTGGCCAAAGTATTGGAGTTTTAGCTTCAGCTTGAGTCCTTCCAATGAACACCCAGGACTGATCTCCTTTAGGATGGACTGGTTGGATCTCCTTGCAGTCCAAGGGACTCTCAAGAGTCTTCTCCAACATCACAGTTCAAAAGCATCAATTCTTTTGTGCTCAGCTTTCTTCACAATCTAACTCTTAAATCCAAACATGACCAATGAAAAAACCAAAGCCTTGACTAGACAGACCTTTATTGGCAAAGTAATATCTGTTTTTCAATATACTATCTAGGTTGGTCATAATTTTCCTTCCAAGGAGTAAGTGTCTTTTAATTTCATGGCTGCAGTCACCATCTGCAGTGATTTTGGAGCCCCCCCCCAAAATAGTCTGACACTGTTTCCACTGTTTCCCCATCTATTTGCCATGAAGTGATGGGACCAGATGCCATAATCTTCGTTTTCTGAATGTTGAGCTTTAAGCCAACTTTTTCACTCTCCTCTTTCACTTTCATCAAAAGGCTCTTTAGTTCCTCTTCACTTTCTGCCATAAGGGTGTTGTCATCTGCATATCTGAGGTTATTGATATTTCTCCCAGCACAATCAACATACAATAAAAAGGACATGTTCAAAATGCACAAGAGATCAGCTTCACGTGTGTGTATGCCTATAAAACCATCACTACAATTAAGATAATAAAAATGTTCATCACCCAGAAAGTTTTCTATGATCCCTTTGTAATCCTTCCCCTCTCCCTCTTCCTTGTCCACAAATACTTGTCTACTTTCTGTCACTGAAAATTAGTCCACACTTTCTAGAATTTTATATAAAAAAATCATTGTTATATTCTCTTTAAAAAATCTGGCTTCATTCATGCATCATTTGTTTGAACTTCATTCACATTATTGTGAATAGCAGTAGTTCAGGAGAATCCCAGGGATGGGGGAGCCTGGTGGGCTTCCGTCTGTGGGGTCGCACAGAGTCAGACACGACTGAAGCGACTTAGTAGCAGCAGCAGCAGTCCTTTTTATGCTGAATTGTATTTCCATCTGGATACCAGCTTTTTATCCATTCATCTGTTGATGGACATTTAGGGTGTTTCCATTTTAGACCACGACAAATAAAACAGATGTGAATATTAATGCATAAGTCTTTGTATAGACATATGCCTTCATTTCTCTGGAGTAAACACCTCAGAGTGGAATGGCTGGTATATGGTAGGAATGTTTACATTTTTATTTAATAAACAGCCCGTTTCCAAAGCAATCGTGCCATTTTACATTCTCTCCAGCAGTGTGTTACAGAGAGTTCCAGTTGCTCTGTATCCTATCCAACACGTGGGTATGGTTAGTCCTATTAGTAATTTATCTTTTATCAGGTTAGCCTGGATAGAGGTTTATCAATTGTATTGATCTTTTCACAAAACTGTCTTTTGTTTTCATTGATTTTCTCATTGTTTCTGTTTTCTGCTTCATTGATTTCTGTGCTGATTTTTATTATTCTTTCTTCTGCTTTTCAAGTACCCTTCAGTTTCTAGGTTCTTAAGGTGGAATCTGAAGTCACTGACCTGAAACTTATTTTCTTTTCCATTGCAGGTGTGTAAAGCTATACATTTTCACTACATAATGCTTCAGCTGAAACCCCCAAATCTTAATGTTTTCACTTTCATTCAGTTGAAAATAATTTTTAATGTTCCTTTTGAATTTTGTCTATGAACCTTGGGTTGTTTAGAGGTTTATAGTTTAGTTTCCTAATACATGGATATATTCCACATATATTTTTGTTACTGATTTCCAATTTAATTGTACCATTACATTTTTGTTATTCTAGGTCCTAACGTATTCCTCAAATATTTTTCATAAAAGCTTTTAGTTCCCATTTACAGATGTTTCTCTCATGACCTAATGAGAATTCCATGGCCTAAATAATTCACTTTGAATAACATCTTACACTTTCCCCAAACTCAGTAACTCATCACACTGCTAAAAACCTGTTTCTACATCTGTGACTTTGGCTTTTATGATCTCCTTGGGTGGTTCATTTTTTTTTTTTCCTGGCATTACTAAACCTCAAATTATAAAATAATCTCTCTGAAAAAGGTATCAGAAATTCTTAACCATTTTCTTGCTTTGGGTGTTTTAGGAGCAGAAAGAAAAGACCAAGTTATTTTCAAATTTTAAGATTGTCCTTTGCATTATATCCAGTCCAAACATATGACAGAGTACTGGTGCCAGGAAATGTGTCCCATGCAGTCTTTCTTTTCAAGTAAACTGAAGATTGCTTCCTCAATTAGTTGAATCTTCTGGGTGGTCCTTTAAAAAACAGTTCTTTGAAGAAACTAGTGAACTAATAATACTGTAAATGTAAAATAACTTTAGTCCTTTAACTTTGAAGCTAAGAAAGAAGAGAAATTATATGTTTTTTGTTTATTCATATAGAATTTTGTAGCTCTGATTTTAAGAGGGAAAAATTCTGTACGAATCCAGTGAAAAACTTTTTAAAAAGATGTGTGTACATTTGAACTTAGAATTAACCAACTGTAATTGTGTTTGTGCACGCACACATGTACATGTGTGCAAACTACTTGGTTTGCTTATTTTTATATGTAAATGATGCACACACATATTGCAGTCTATATTAAAATCAGTATGTAATAAATTTAAAATATCTAGGGACATTCTGAAGGAGATCAGCCCTGGGATTTCTTTGGAAGGAATGATGCTAAAGCTGAAACTCCAGTACTTTGGCCACCTCATGCGAAGAGTTGATTCATTGGAAAAGACCCTGATGCTGGGAGGGGTTGGGGGCAGGAGGAGAAGGGGACAACAGAGGATGAGATGGCTGGATGGCATCACTGACTCGATGGATGTGAGTCTGAGTGACCTCCGGGAGTTGGTGATGGACACGGAGGCCTGGCGTGCTGCGATTCATGGGGTTGCAAAGAGTCAGACACAACTGAGCGACTGAACTGAACTGAGAGACATTTAGTAAGTAAAGAACTTTGTGCAATTCTGAGAAAATTGGTTATTACTTAGGCTTGCTACTGCTGCTGCTAAGTCACTTCAGTCGTGTCCGACTCCGCGTGACCCCATAGACGTCAGCCCACCAGGCTCTCCTGCCCCTGGGATTCTCCAGGCAAGAAAACTGGAGTGGGTTGCCATTTCCTTCTCCAATGCATGAAAGTGAAAAGTGAAAGTGAAAAGTGAAAGTGAAGTCGCTCAGTCGTGTCCGACTCTTAGCAACCCCATGGACTGCAGCCCACCAGGCTCCTCCATCCATGGGATTTTCCAGGCAAGAGTACTAGAGTGGGGTGCCATTGCCTTCTCCTATTACTTAGGCTTAGTCTATACATTTGATTCCACTTTGGGATTCGAAATCACCCTTTGTGTTCTTTCAATATTATCCCCTCATTAGAGCTTGCCCTAGGCAAAATACTCAGGTAGTTGAAGTTGCTTTTATGGGTACTCCATTCTCTTCCAGAAACTCCTTTTGCCTTTTTACTCTTCTTGGCCAATCAGTGAAAAAGAAAAAATTGTATTTCAGTCTTGAGGGCTTTTATTTCCCTGAAAAATATCTAAGTAGGCAGCTATTCCCTCTAGGGAAACACAGGACGGGCTGACAATGTCAGTCGTCGTCACTACTCAAATGCCTGTGATTCTGATTTTCAGTAGTTCTCTGTCTGTATCAGTCTAACAGTTTGACAGTGAAGACAGTCACCACTTAGCATTCAGATCATTCCATTTTGGTCTGGAGGAGGAAATGGCAACCTACTCCAGTATTCTTGCCTGGTGAATCCCATGGACACAGGAGCCTTGTGGACTATAATCCCTAGGGTCGCAAAGAGTCGGACACGACTAAAATGACAGCATGCACACTAATACAGCAACCCCAAACCCTCTCCACCCACTTACCCCAAATAGGAAGGATAGTCAAATTAATTGTCATGAGAAAAGAAAATCTTATACAAACAGGGACCTAATAATTGGAGTGGTTGACTGGTGGACTGAGCAAATTTAAATAAGGTAGACTATGTGACTATTGTAGACTTTGCATATCCTTCAAGCAATCTCACTATAAATGGCATTTTTGGCTGTGTAAATACAATTTCTGTACTACGAACTGTACTTGCCTGAATACAGAACATTGAATTTACATTCCTCATGGTGCTGCTGACCTTCATCAGCAATTGGCCAAGTGGGCTTTGGTTGGCAAATGAATATTGTCGTGGCCTTCAGCTCCTTGGCTAGTTTCCTTGGTTCATGGTTTTATTAGTGGGATTATAAGTAACTATTTCTCCGTGTCCATAAGCTGAAGGTTTCCCGCTTCTGTCCACCACTGCTCTGAATGCATCATTTTCTAGGGCTGTCTCCCCAGTCTATATTAATGTCTCCCATTTTAATAAGCTTTCCTAACATACCCATTATCACAAAAGGAAAAAAAAAAAAGACTCAGATCTGTATTTGGCAAATACCGGCCAAGAAATTATCCAAAATAGTGGGTGCCAACTAAAGAGGTCAACAATCATTTGTTTTTCATATGCATTTAATTATTGGAGGAAATTTGATTTGCCAATTATGCTAGTATTTTAAAGGCAGCTTCATTTTGCAATTGAGAATGAGAACTTCTTAAAGTGGGGCTGTGCCAGTGAGCTCGTGCCAGATCCACTGTGGGCACTGGAAAGTTTGTGAAGAGAACCAAATAAAGCATGGCAGGAACTGTGCTGCTGCATAGAGATAAATGGATAAGGGGATAAAAATATTCTTTAAATGTTTCTGTTTAAGAGCAGTAACTAGGAATATTCTATATAAATGCAATTCCGGAATTTAGACATTCTAACACCAAAAAGGACAAATTAACAGTTTATCAGTCTTCCTGATGTTTTCTTTATTCTCTTCCCATTATGTATATCGAAGAATAGAGTGTTCTAAAATATTAAAATTGATAGATACAAATTGTAAGATAGTCATGAGGGTATTCTTCTAGCCTAAATACTGAAGATTCAAGGACTGATACTACAGTGTGGGCACTGCTCTGATCAAGGCAGTTGCATTGCAGTTGGGGAAGCTGAGGGTCTAATCACATCAGTATGACACCAGATGCAATCCAGTGGGATTTAAAGATGCCCTTCCTGGTTTGGATTCCATAATAGTGATATAGACTACATTTTATATACTTGTTTCTAAAGTATTTTTCAATAAATGCTTTTCATATGATGCCATTAAGTAGCTATTTATTTTGCCTATGCATATGACTAAATAGAAATTTATGCTTTGGCAAACAGGGTTATTTTGCAAAGACCTTACTAGACTATCACTAAAAATGCAAATCATAGTGAAGAGGTTCCTGAGGGCCATGCTCTTCTTCTCAATGGGAGAAACAGCAGATGCATCTTTAGGCCATTCACTACATGTGAGGATATTTGCCAATTGTTCATTTCTTAAAAACTGATTTTGCCTAAACCAGATCATTGAAGTTAATGACTCAATGAGATTAGTTTTTTCCTCTTTTCTTTCCTGTGGGTTTTTAAATTTTCTTTTTAATGACAAATTGCCCCTTTTCATACCAGTTTTGGAGAAGGAAATGGCAACCCACTCCAGTGTTCTTGCCTGGAGAATCCCAGGGACGGGGAAGCCTGGTGGGCTGCCGTCTATGGGGTCATACAGAGTCAGACACGACTGAAGTGACTTAGCATAGCATAGCATACCAGTTTATTTGTATACATTTTATTATTTTAAGTATATATCCTCTTTTGGAAGAGGAAATCTTAATCTTAAATCTTATTCCAAACACCTGTCGCCTTCACTCGCTTAACTGTCAAAGAGCTAACTTAACCTATTTTTTAAGCAATGGCATTTTGACAGAATGAAATTCTTCCCTTGAAATTTAGGAATGAGTGAAAAAATAACACACCCTTCCAGATGTGAAGAAAATAAACATTATCCTGCCCTTGAACTTCCTGAAATTATAATGACCTTCTTTTGTTTTGAGCCACTTTGCATCCCCCCTCCTTTATCATCTTCCCCCTACTCCTTGGTCCAGCATCACAGGTTCAGCGAGCATTTCTAAGTTCACTTGCAGACTGTCTCTAAAGTGGTAAGATTTACTGGGGGCTGGGGCAATGCCTGTGTTGGCATTAGATTTGACGCGTTTCGGCATTAACAGAATGAAGAGGTGACATAGTTGCCTCTGAATTCATTCATTGCTGGAAATTACCATCTGAAGTCCAAAGACATTGTAACTTCCTACTTTATGGCTGCAATTACTATGCACTGTCTTTGTCTCTCCTCTAAGCCCAGGGAGCCTTCCATTAGCATGGCAGAAAAGGACAGTGGAGTTCAGAGAGCCTCTGTAAGGTGATTATATTTGACAGCCTGGCCTTGCTCCCTTTTCTACTTTTTCACCACTAGCAACAGCTGCTTCTTTGTTTTACCTGTCATACCTTTCCCTTTTCATGGAAGAAGTCAGATATCATGCAAAGAGCACATCAAAAGTCATGACCCTTAAGCAAATTTTACATTAGCACATAGGAGGAAATGAGATAGATAATTTGGCCTCATGTCTCCTCCTTTCCCTTCTTAGTTCCTATTTGACTACATTTTACATACCTAGGTTTTGTTTTGTCTCTGCCATTGGTGGTTAGTACAATTTTAAACGATCTGCAGGAAATCAGATAGGAAATGCTGATGAAAAATAATTCTACTCATATGAGGCCTTCAGTGGCTTGTACTGTGTTTATTTTCTATTGGTGTGAGAATGTTCTATTAATAAGATGGGCTGGGTACTGATGATGCAGATAGAGGTAGACGGTTAACAATAAGAGTCCATACAAATGCTTTTCAAGCTTTTATGCCTTATGTTGTTCCATAAATGGACTTCAAGAGCTTGTGTGTAAATCCTTGGAAGAAGGTACAGTTGGTCATATGCTCTTGGCCAAAAGCAGTCCTTTTATGTCAGATTATGTAGATTACCTTTTCAAACAAGCAGCAAAGTTGAAAGGGGACAGGTTGAGGCTGAGGTAGGCCAGAAAGGGTCACAACAATCAATACAAAAAAATAGAATAATTGAATGACTCTAGGGAAGGGGGGGCGGGGGGGGGTAATTACTTAGTCAACTCTAGGACACCCTCCATCAGCTGCATTTAGAACCACAGAAATGCCAGTCTTTTTAATTCATTCATTCAATACTCACTGAAAACTCATTACATGCCAGAAGTACAACGACTAATAAAATACATTTTTTTTGGTCCTGAGGGGGCTTAAACTTTTGTAACATTAACATGGAGCCAGGCACTTTTAGGTGCTTCATTCATCATTTGAAAATTAAATGACTGTTTTCTAAATTTGTGTGAAATGTGATGCTTTCTTCAGTAGGTAGGTTGTATGTGTGTGGTGTGTCTAATATCTAGAGAGCTGTAGCACATGGCTGTGCATACTGTATAATATCCACACCGAGGGCTGCCATTCATCCTGCAGTGCACAGAGCAAAACCAGCACCTCCGAGCTCCTACTGTGTGCAGGACATATCCTGGTTAGCAGTTTCCACCTTCTTGGAGCTTACATTCCAGCTGTTATGTGTCCATGAAATGGGCTGAATTCTGCTCTCAAATCCTATAAAATATTCCTAGAAGCACTTTAAAGTACGTGGCTTGACAGTCTTTTGCTATAGCCCAATATGAAAATGTGTTAAAATGTTGATGTCTTCCATAATTACACTAATCATTGAATTTATAGCAATATCATGTTAATCTGGCCACCCTAAAAACTGAGAATCCAATAGTAAAAGTTAACACATTACATTTAAGACCATTTTACTCTCATAAAAATTGGAAATATTATTAAAGTGTGTTATGTTTGTATCTTCTTTAGTAAACAGATGACATAACATGATTAAGAAAATCCCAGGGTTTGATCCCTGGGTTGGGAAGATCCCCTGGAGAAGGAAATGGCGACCCACTCCAGTATTCTTGCCTGGAAAATCCCATGGACAGAGGAGCCTGGTGGGCTACAGTCCATAGGGTCACAAAGAGTCGGACACAACTGAGCGACTTCACTTTCACTATGGAGAACAGTATAGATGTTCCTTAAAAAAATTAAAAATAGAACTACCAAGTGATCAGCAGTCCCACTCCTGGGCATATATCCAGAAAAGATGAAAACTCTAATTTGAAAAGATACATGCTCCCCAATGTTTACTGCAGCACTATTCACAATGGCGAACATGTGTAAGCAACCTAAATGTCCATCAACAAAGGAATGGATAAAGAAGGTGTGGTATATACATACCATGGAATACTACTCAGCCATTAAAAAGAATGAAATGTCATTTGTCGCAACATAGATGGACCTATAGATTATCATACTAAGTGAAATAAGACAGACAAATACTGTATCACTTATATGTGGAATCTAAAAAAATTATGGACTTACAAAACAGAAACTCACAAATCTAGAAAATACACTGATGGTTACCAAAGGGGAAAGGACGGGAGAAAAAAATAAGGAATTTGGGATTAACAGACATATACTCCTATATATAAAAGAGACTACAGGGACCTACTGTAAAGCACAGGAGACTATATTCATTATCTTGTAATAATCTATAATGAAAAAAACTGAAGAATGTGTGTGTATATATATATGTATAACTGAATCACTTTGCTGTACACCTACAACATTATAAATTATAAATCAACTTCAAGAAAAAGAGAAAATCCCTCTTAGTAATGTACTTTAACAAGGCTGTATTTTTAGGGTATTATTAGATGTGGGCTTCCCATGTGTTCTGTGGTAAAGAATCTACCTGCCAAGCAAAAAAAGATGCGAGTTCGATCTCTGGGTTGGGAAGATCTCCTGGCCACCCATTCCAGTATTCTTGCCTGAAAAGTCCCATGAACAGAGCAGCCTGGCGGCCTACAGTCCATGGGGTCAAAAAGAGTCAGACATGACTTAGCAACTAAATAACAATCAGATGCGTAAGGATAAGGTAAATAACTCTTAGTGGTTATGGAACTTCGTTTAGAAAAGCTGGCAGCCCCAGGAAAATCACAAATAAGCATGACATTTAAGGCCTTGTCCCTGCCCCTGCCTGCCTGTCCGGCATCATCTCCAGCCAATTCATTCTGATTATCCTACTCTTCGGTCACAGGGAGCTGTCAATACATGCAGTCACATGAGCAGCCCAAGTCTCTCACAGCTCACTTCCTTTGTACATGCTATTCTCATGGACAGCAGTATCCCTTCCCCTCTTCTCTATCTCCTTCTTGCCTCTCAGATCCAGCTGAGAAGTCACTTTCTTTGTGAAACCATTCCCATCCCCTCCCAGGCACTGCAGTTAGTTGCCTTCCAAGGCTGCTGCATTTAACAGCTCCAGGCAGCGCCCTTCCCACTGTATTATCAGAGAGCTCTTCCTCTTTCTCCAGTAGTATCTTACAGAGATGCCTCTATGCACTTAGCATCCTGCTCTGTCTGCTGCTTTGCAGCCTCCCTTTTTTTTTTCAGATCAGAGCAGTCGCTCAGTCGTGTCCGACTCTTTGCGACCCCATGAACCGCAGCACGCCAGGCCTCCCTGTCCATCACCAACACCAGCTCCCGGAGGTCACTCAGACTCGCATCCATCGAGTCAGTGATGCCATCCAGCCATTTCATCCTCTGTCGTCCCCTTCTCCTCCTGCCCTCAATCCCTCCCAGCATCAGAGTCTTCTCCAATGAGTCAACTCTTCGCATGAGGTGGCCAAAATACTGGAGTTTCAGCTTTAGCATCATTCCTTCTAAAGAAATTCCAGGACTGATCTCCTTCAGAATGGACTAGTTGGATCTTCTTGCAGTCCAAGGGACTCTCAAGAGTCTTCTCCAACACCACAGTTCAAAAGCATCAATTCTTCGGCATTCAGCCTTCTTCACAGTCCAGCTCTCACATCCATACATGACCACAGGAAAGACCATAGCCTTGACTAGGCGAACCTTTGTTGGTAAAGTAATGTCTCTGCTTTTGAATATGCTATCTAGGTTGGTCATAACTTTCCTTCCAAGGAGTAAGCGTCTTTTAATTTCATGGCTGCAGTCACCATCTGCAGTGATTTTGGAGCCCAGAAAAACAAAGTCTGACACTGTTTCCACTGTTTCCCCATCTATTTCCCATGCAGTGATGGGACCAGATGCCATGATCTTCGTTTTCTGAATGTTGAGCTTTAAGCCAACCTTTTCACTCTCCACTTTCAATTTCATCAAGAGGCTTTTTAGCCCCTCTTCACTTTCTGCCATAAGAGTGGTGTCATCTGCATATCTGAGGTTATTGATATTTCTCCCGGCAATCTTGATTCCGACTTGTGTTTCTTCCAGTCCAGCATTTCTCATGATGTACTCTGCATATAAGTTAAATAAACATGGTGACAATATGCAGCCTTGACGTACTCCTTTTCCTATTTGGAACCAGTCTGTTGTTCCATGACCAGTTCTAACTGTTGCTTCCTGACCTGCATACAGATTTCTTAAGAGGCAGATCAGGTGGTCTGGTATTCCCATCTCTTTCAGAATTTTCCATAGTTTATTGTGATCCACACAGTCAAAGGCTTTGGCATAGTCAATACAGCAGAAATAGATGTTTTTCTGGAACTTTTTTTTTTTTTTTCTTTCTCCGGGTTTTTTGTTTTTTTTTTTCTCTCTTTTTTTTTTTTTTTCTAAACCATCTTTAAGTTCATGATGTTCCTCTTTCTTATTTTTTTGGTGGGTTTTGTTTATTTTTTTTTTTTTTTTTTTTTTTGTGGGTGATTAGTGTTTTTTTTTTTTTTTTTTTGTATTCCCTTTTTTTTTTTTTTTTTTTTTTTTTTTAAATTGACATTTTTTCCTCCCCTGTTCCCCCCCTTTTTTTTTCTATTTTTTTTGCCTTCTTTTTTGCTCCCCTTCCTTCCCTCATCTTTCTTTCTTTGCTTTGTTTCCCCCCACTTTTTTTCCCCCCCTCCCCCTTTTTTCTTTCTTTTTTCTTTCTACTCCCTCTTTTCTTCCCCCTCCAACATGTCTGGTTCTAGGTCAGTGATCACATCATCATGATTGTCTAGGTCTTGAAGCTCTTTTTGTACAGTTCTTCTGTGTATTCTTGCCACCTCTTCTTAATATCTTCTGCTTCTGTTAGGTCCACACCATCTCTGTCCTTTAACGTGCCCATCTTTGCATGAAATGTTCCTTTGGTATCTCTGATTTTCTTGAAGAGATCCCTAGTCTTTCCCATTCTGTTGTTTTCCTCTATTTCTTTGCATTGATCACTGAAGAAGGCTTTCTTATCTCTTCTTGCTATTCTTTGGAACTCTGCATTTAGATGTTTATATCTTTCCTTTTCTCCTTTGCTTTCGCTTCTCTTCTTTTCACAGCTATTTGTAAGGCCTCCCCAGACAGCCATTTTGCTTTTTTGCATTTCTTTTCCATGGGGATGGTCTTGATCCCTGTCTCCTGTACAATGTCACGAACCTCATTCCATAGTTCATCAGGCACTCTATCTATCAAATCTAGGCCCTTAAATCTATTTCTCACTTCCACTGTATAATCATAAGGGATTTGATTTAGGTCATACCTGAATGGTCTAGTGGTTTTCCCTACTTTCTTCAATTTCAGTCTGAATTTGGCAATAAGGAGTTCATGGTCCGAGCCACAGTCAGCTCCTGGTCTTGTTTTTGCTAATTGTATAGAGCTTCTCCATCTTTGGCTGCAAAGAATATAATCGATCTGATTTCGGTGTTGACCATCTGGTGATGTCCATGTATAGAGTCAGGCAGGATACATCTTGTAAAGACCAGGTCTACTCCCATAATTTACATTTTAAAATAACAGAAGGTTTAATCCAAAGACTGTCCTTAGGCGAGATACATTATTTTTATATAATCCTAAGGAATGTGGAAAAAGAAGAAAAGTTTGTCCTTTCTTCCTCCTTGAGAATTCCAGACCCCTCTCTCCTTGGGGACCCCTAGACTCCCTATCAACCTGCCTAGGAACTGACTCTCTCAATATCTGTCCTTCAAGTCATCCCTCCATTGCCAGTGGCTGTGTTGCTGGCTGTCTTTTTCAGGGGTCCATTAGCACTAAGAACACTGCTCCTTGTCCACGGCCCAGTTGCTATGTATTCTTCCCTTTCCTTCTCCTCTTCTCCTTCTTTTCTATCTCTTCCTTTCCCCCACTAATTCCTCATTTCCTTCCCCCTTCTTTTCTTGTTCTTTCTGCTTGTTTCTCAGTGGTAGCGGCTTCTGCCTTTTAAACTACTGTCTGCAAATGAACACTGAATCAGTCATTTGCATTTTATTTCCTATGGTATTTATACCTTTAGTGGTTCTCTCTGTATTTGCAGGATTTGTTGTTCAGTCACCAAGTCGTGCCCAACTCTTTGTGACCCCATGGACTGCAGCATGCCAGGTCTCTGTGTCCCTCACCATCTCCCAGAGTTTGCCCAAGTTCATGTCCATTGAATTGGTGATGCCATCCAATCATCTCATCCTCTATCTCCCTCTTCTCCTTCTGCCTTCAATCTTTCCCAGTATCAGGGTCTTTTCAAATGAGTTGGCTGTTTGCATCAGGTGGCCAAAGTATTGGAGTTTCAGCTTTAGCATCAGCCCTTCCAGTGAGTATTCAGGGATGATTTCCTTTAGGATCAACTGGTTTGATCTCCTTGCAGTATTGTGTACACTAAAAATGATTTTCAGGTGTGTAGTCATTACCAACACCTGAGGGCGATGACTGTTCAGTTTGGAGGGTTTTTTAAAAAAATTTTGATAGCAGTTCATTTTTTGGAAATTGTACAGTGTTACCATATCCCTTGGACAACAAGGAGATCCAACCAGTCCATCCTAAAGGAGATCAGTCCTGAATGTTCATTGGAAGGACTGATGCTTGGGCTGAAACTCCAATACTTAGGCCACCTGATGCAAAGAACTGACTCATTGGAAAAGATCTTGATGCTGGGAAAGATTGAAGGCAGGAGGAGAAGGGGATGACAGAGTATGAGATGGTTGGTTGGCATCACCAACACAATGGCCACGAGTTTGAGTAAACTCCAGGAGTTGGTGATGGACAAGGGAGGCCTGGTGTGCAGCAGTTCATGGGGTCGCAAAGAGTCGGACAAGAATGAGCGACTGAACTGAACCACATCCCTTTCTTTCTAGATACTTTACTCTCAGGACTACATTTCATCACCTAGATAGAGATATTTCTGCATACTTCCTGAAGTTAGCAAGGTGAAAGCGACTATTCAAAGGTCACCATGCTCAGCTGCTCAGTCATGTCTGACTCTTTATGACCCCATGGACTGTAGCCCGTCAGTCTCCTCTGATCATGGAATTTTCCAGGCAAGAATACTGGAGCGGGTTGCCATTTCCTACTGCAGGGGATCTTCCCAACCTAGGGATCCAACCCGCATCACCTGATTCTTCTGCATTAGCAGGTGGATTCTTTACCATTGTGCCTTAAAACACAAAAAGTACACAACTCTCATTTACCTGGCATTGATGAGAATTCTGATCTTTATGTAATTGTTCATGATTGGCCATTTATTCCTTAACCCTAACAGTACTCATCCCAGAACTCTGTTTTACACTGCTCTCACTAGCATGGATGTGAAGCTCTCCATAATATCTCGAAAAAAACATGTTCAAGTTGGAAATAGAAAAGACCTAGCGGAACTTCAGGAGAAGGCAATGGCACCCACTCCAGTACTCTTGCCTGGAAAATCCCATGGACGGAGGAGCCTGGTAGGCTGCAGTCCATGGGGTCGCTAAGAGTCGGATAAGACTGAGCAACTTCACTTTCACTTTTCACTTTCATGCATTGGAGAAGGAAATGGCAACCCACTCCAGTGTTCTTGCCTGGAGAATCCCAGGGACGGGGGAGCCTGGTGGGCTGCAGTCTATGGGGTCACACAGAGTCGGACACGACTGAAGTGACTTAGCAGCAGCAGCAGCGGAACTTCATACTGGCAACTCTAACGGTGGGAATTTGGAAGCAAACTGAAAGTCTGTGGAGAGGTGGGAGTGTAATTTCATGGTATTTAGCACATTGAAAAAGCTTTGAGGTTTATGTGCACCCAATTTCTGTATTTCTTGTGATAATACTGCTCGCATTTTTGTACACTATCAGATCAGATCAGATCAGTCGCCAGTCGTGTCCGACTCTTGCGACCCCATGAACCGCAGCACGCCAGGCCTCCCTGTCCATCACCAGCTCCCGGAGGTCACTCAGACTCGCATCCATCACTATACTCCTAGCTGATTATTCACTTCTAAGTCAATGGCAAGCCTAATACTTATATAACACAAAAGTTTTAAATGGCATTCTTTAAGAAAGTTATAAATTATGTAGATATTTTAGAGTCTAAGGTAGTCAGCTCTAACTGACTGAGCTTCAGTGCTATAAAGAAGGCTGACTGAATTATTTTGGTTGTTTTCAGAACGAACAAATTCCTCAGCTCAAAAAGATATAAGGGAGGATTACTTAGTTTTAAAAGCTTAAAATACACTCAAAGATCACTATAACTTGAAAAAATCTATTAAGATGTATTCTTGGGTTGTGTCTTGTATCACAAAACCAATTTGCAAACTTGATTTAATGAGCTTAGTTGTCAATATTTGGCAAGTTAATTGGAGAATACTGGATACTCCCTTTTGTTCTGTGTAGACACAGCCTTTTGGACTGGAACAGCCTTTGTTATCCCCAGGCCAATGAACTGAATTCTGATGAGATCATGCTTTGACGTAGGATGTGGACCAATAGTAAACCCGCTTCAGGGTCTTGGACGATATCTTAAAAGTTACAGCCAAAAGAGGTGGCAACTGCATCAGGCGGAGAGGAGAGAAGCTTCTGCTGCTAAAGATCATGAATGGATTTATTTTTTCATTTATCATGACTTAGTATGATAAGATACCACAGCAAAACATTGCTCATAAAACTCTTCGGTGTGCTTAGTAAAAAGGCAGGATTGACATATTTAAAATCATTCTACACCTTCTCAGAGTTTGATCATCGTTTAAAATATATGTGAGTTGCCTGATTCTTGTTGTTAACTAGTTTAGAATTCCATGTGGGATGCAGTGGGGGCTTAGAGTTGGATTTTGCATTATGTTGAAAACTTGTTACTGTCACATCTGTGATCCACCAAAGCTGTCCTGTAGATGATTTGCAGTTGTATTTTTAGATTCAGTTTTAATATGATGTTTAACTGACAGCTGTTGCAATTTTGAATTTTATAAGAAATGCTAAAATTTTAAATGAAATAGTCTTAAAACACTGTTTTGCAAGTTTAGTTAGAAGTACTTTCAAAAGCAGTTTATTTCAAAGTGATGTTATGATCAGTTTTCTATCCATATAACCCTACTTCTAGTTTAAATTAAAACATTTTTTGTTTCAAATTATAAAGTCTATTGCCAAGAGGTTTGCATTTATTTAGTTGCATGAATATAAGCTGGAGTTTAACTCATTTTTCTATAACCTACATTTAAAAGTAGTCCTAACACTGGTGATTTTATTCATATTTGCCCATTAAAATACAAAGAGAGTTCTTTTCCATGGCTTTAAGATGATGTAGAAGAGTAGTTAAAAATGGAAACTGTTGAATTTTATTCAGTTTTGTCTGGTTTTGGATGTTATATGTTAGGAAACAATGAGATAGCAATCTAAATTCTTAGCAGTCTTCATATATATTCATTCTTTTGCAATGCCTCAGAAAAAAACTGCTTACTAAAACTATTACTATCCTTGGCCAATGGGCCTTCCAGTCTCTTTAAAATGCCTGTGTTCAAGTCCTATTTGAATTGCAATTCACTAGGGAATACGTCTACCTTTGTAGAGTTCTTAATTTAGTGCCAAATTCCTTGTCAGTATTCAAAAATCATTCAGTATTACTGATAATGGCAGCCAGTCATTTGATTTTATACATTAAGAAAAATATTTTAAGGTCTAACTTTATATTATTCAATGTAATACCTGTTATTTGTGCTGAGAATTTTGATCATGACTCAAGGTAGAATGAAAATATATAAATATATGTGTTTCCTGTACAAGTATGCCTATCAAGTATATTCTTTAAAGAAATTTTTCAGAACAATGCTAACATCTATACAAATTTTTATTGTTTGCTTTTTGAGGAAATTATTCCAGGGCAGAAACAAAATTTTAGTGACATTTTAATTTTAATCAAAATAACCTCTAGAATATAGACTTATTACTCCCATAATTTGATCATGATTATAATGCCTATACACCCTGACAGCAAAATAGAAAAGAAGATATGAGTGAGCTTGTGAAATGATAGAACTGCTAATTTATATACCAACAAATTTAAGAATTGCTCATGAGATTTTGATTTTTGAACATTTTCTTTACTCTAGTGATAGAAAATGAATGTAATATTCATACTAGTTATAGTCTAATTTTTAATGTTCTATGATAAAATAATTTTATTAAGGCAACAAAAGTAGGATAAATTCCCCAAAGTAAACAGAAAGGAAGACAAAAAATTTATTGTCTTTTAATCTTACAGTTATCATCAAAATGTATTGCTGAGCATATATTTATTGACTTCCTCTGCTAACAACTCTCTGGTTAAGAAACAGACTATTAATTATAGAAGACATGCCCCTACTCTGAAAACCTAGAAATCTCTTGTAACTAAAAGGCTTTTGAGTTGCTGTGAAAACCCTGCAGAAGGCACATAGAGCACTCACACAACATGCCCAAGCTACTGAGGCAGCGTCCGCAACACTCCAGGACTTTGGTATCCTAAGACTGCCCATCTCTCATACTATTTTTCTCTCCAGCAACCTGTGAATTATCCACTAGTATTCAGACTAGAATATTGTAGTATACTGAGAACAAGTCTGGAATTTCCTTGCCATGACCTCAGAAGAGAGTTTACTGATTGCTCTTGTAAATGCGCAGGCCTTACTATAGTTAACAACTTCTGTTGTTTTTTTTTTTTTTTCTTTCTTGTCATAAGAGTGGATTTTGATATCTACTTATCCACTGGTATTATCTCACAAGATTGGAAAAGCACAGTTTATACTACCTACTCTCCAATACAATTCCAACCAAAGGTGTTGCATGTAAATAAACATTGAATGGAATGTTCTCAGCATTTCATTGCTAGAATGTTCCCTAGCATCACTCTGTTAGGGTTTCACATAGTTATAACCTGAAAGTGTCAGAATCTTGCTGTATAAGCTTCATTCACTTATTTGTTCAGCAATGCCAGTATGAGTTATTCAGAAACAAGTCCAAATAAGTCACTGTGCTAATTGGTATATATATGCATTGCTTTCTCCCTTACTCCCTTTCTCCTTTCTCTCTCTTCAATTCCCTAGAGATTGAAGGACTTGACACTATAAATAACAAATATAATTTGTGCTTTTATGTTTGTTTTAGAAAAACAATCACAAACAAAAGCACTGTGGAATTCTTTCATAAAGCTGGTTTTGGAGAAGTCTAACCTTCTCCTCTGGAGAAGGCAACGGCACCCCACTCCAGTACTCTTGCCTGGAAAATCCCATGGATGGAGGAGCCTGGTGGGCTGCAGTCCATGGGGTCGCTAGGAGTCGGACACGACTGAACGACTTCACTTTCACTTTTCACTTTCCTGCATTGGAGAAGGAAATGGCAGCCCACTCCAATGTTCTTGCCTGGAGAATCCCAGGGACGGGGGAGCCTGGTGGGCTGCTGTCTATGGGGTCGCACAGAGTTGGACACGACTGAAGCGACTTAGCAGCAGCGGCAGCAGCAGCCTCCTCCTCAAGAATTACCTTAAGTAGTTTCAGGTGGGTCAACAAGCAGCTGGAGCTAATGTGCTTTGATTAAGTGAAGAGTTGCTGAGTTTGTCCCAAATTTTATCAATTTGTCCCAAATTCTCTAAGAAAGAGCAGGCAAAGAACACTGAGCCAAAAAGCAGTAAGTGATTCAAAATGCTACTTAAACAAGCATTATTGATGTCATCCATTTAAAAATCCATGAATTTGTTTGCTGAGGAGGACAGTCCTAAAATGCAAAGTGAGTAGAATGGAGGGTCTGATATCTCTGGTAAGAAAAAGTTAAATACCAATAAGAACAACAGTGAACATGTGGAAGAGTTTGATATTTGTCATCAACTATTCCAAGTGATGGATGAAATATTTGACCCGGAAGCAGTTGAACGACTTCACTTACAGTCACACAACTAGAAAGTGGCAGATCAAAGAACAAAACTGAAGTGTGCCTTTCCTTCATTATACTCATAACATACGCCCTTCTCCCTATGATAGACCCAATTTACATGGCACTGTTTTCCCATATAGTTTTTCTGTTCACCCTGTGCTCTGGTTTGGATGATAAATCATATGATCACATCAATTACCAAGTAATATAATATATACAATAAATATAGGGAAAAGAGGGGAAAAAATGAAGATACAGTGCATGGGTAAGTCTGTAGGTAACAAATAGAGAAACAGAAGCAGAAAAACAAAATGAGAAAAGATAAAAGCATCTTTGAAATGAAAAATTTAGGGGAAAATAGGAATTAAATAGGCTGATTTCAAAGTATGGAGGAGGAAGGGAAAAAAAGAAACTCATAAAATTTAAAATGCAGCTTATTTGGAGAATTGTAAAGACCCTAAGTTCAATTAGTCTAAACCTGTAACATTACCAGACATCATGGTGACCTTGTAGTCTGGACATGGTCAGTCGGTCGCCTCCTTGTCCCCGGCGTGATGACTTGGCTTTGGCTCCCTGAACCACCAGCTGAAGAATGCCTGGTATTTAAGGCTCAGGCACGTGGTTCTCCAACTGAGCCTGCGTCAGATTCACCTGGGGGAGGGGGCGGGGCTTGTCAAGCACTGCGGGCGGGCCTCATCCTCAGTTCTGATTCAGAAGTCCTGGTTTAGGGCCCCGGGAATTTGCTTTATTAATGGGCTTCCTGTTGCTCCTGCCCTCTGCTGTGTTTTCATTCCTGTGCTCATTCCAAATAGTGACCTTTGTTTTTTAATTGAAATATAGTTCATTTACACTGTTGTGTACAGCAAAGTGATTCAGGGTTATGTATATATGTATATATATGTATGTATATTTTCTGATTCTTTTCCTTTATAAGTTATTACAGTATAGTTCTCTGTATATATAAACATTGTTTTCTATACTACACAGAAGGCCCTTGATGGTTACCCATTGTATATATACTAGTGTGTACATGTTAATCCCAAATTCCTAATTTATTCCTCCATTCCCCTTTCCCTTTGGTAACCATAAGTTTGTTTTCTATGTCTGTGGGTCTATTTCTGTTTTGTATATAAGTTCACTTGTTTTATTTATTTATTTATTTAGATTCCACATATAAGAGATAGTGAACTTTTTAGAACTCGCCAGCCTTTGAGATGGAGAAGGCAATGGCACCCCACTTCAGTACTCTTGCCTGGAAAATCCCTTGGATGGAGGAGCCTGGTAGGCTGCAGTCCATGGGGTAGCTACGAGTCAGACATGACTGAGCGACTTCACTTTGACTTTTCACTTTCATGCATTGGAGAAGGAAATGGCAACCCACTCTAGTGTTCTTGCCTGGAGAATCCCAGTGACAGGGGAGCCTGGTGGGCTGCCGTCTATGAGGTCACACAGAGTCGGACACAACTGAAATGACTTAGCAGCAGCAGCAGCCTTTGAGAAGGAGATATCTTTAGTTTGTTATTTTTCTTACATTTCACCACAAAAATTGATCAGGTCTGAGGTGAATTTGTATTGATAACAATACAAGCTGCATAGTTTTTATACTTTTTCAAAAACTTCCCACCTTAGGAAACAAAATATTACTATTTTGTAGGTGAAAAAATTGAGACATGATGTTTTGATTATGAGACTTCTTGTAGAACTCACATTTCCTTCCTCCTCCTGGTGTTCAGTTGCTAAAGTTGTATCCACCTCTTTTGTGACCCTATGGACTGTAGCCCGCCAGGCTCCTCTGTCCATGGGATTTCCTAGGCAAGAATACTGGAGTGAGTTGCCATTTCCTTCTCCAGGGGATCTTCCCGACCCAAGGATCAAACCCACATCTCCTGCTGGGCAGGCAGATTCTTTACCGCTGAGCCACTGGGGAAACAACCTGAGAAGGTGGAAAAGTTCCTTCCTCCTGACCGAGGACTTTCCCCACCTTCTCACGTTACCAGTGAATCATGCCAAGGAAGCAGCACACTGATGATGGCTTGAGAAGGTCATCATGATGTCTGTGGCTGGACATCTAATTCAGGGCATCATAAATTCTTTTCTGCTTCTTTACTAATTTGCACTTTCATAGAACAATGCAAGATGACAGAGCGGATGCTATGTTCACTTGGAGTTTATACAGACTAACTCCCTGAGGGGAATTTTGTTGTATAATTGAGCCAAGTGTTGTTTTTTTTTTTTTCAGTCATGACTTCTCTTTTGAGCATTGGGTATATTCCAAGCAGTTCTGCATTCTGCTCCATTGTGTGCTATAAATCCTGAGGCTTAGGTATCAGCCCAGCAGTTCCTCCACACACTGAACAATTCAAATGCATCAATAGTCTGAGTTCTTTAGCCATCATTTGGGTCAGTGGTCTGACTTCTGAATTTTACACACCTGCAGAGTCAAAACAGAAGACAAAGCCAATCAAAAACAACAAAACAAGTGATGAGCTAGTGTAAGGCTGTCATTAAAAATATGTTGCTAAATAAGGATAAAATATGATCTTTAAAAAACCTAAAAGTTGTAATTCCATGAAATAAAGGCCATTCAAACAGTAAAAATGATAACAAAAAAGTTACTTTAGAAAATGAGCAATTTTTAAAAGTTGAATTAATTTAACCTAATGAAAAATATACTTTTGCACTCTCTTGTTTTTTTTTTTTTTTTTCATTTCACTGCACCACTGACCATGAACCCACCTCTAACTAGATCAGACTTGCTAGCAAGGAGGAGGAGATTCAGTCTATGGTAGAATAATTCTGTCCAATGAGATTCTGTGGTTCAGTTTCTAGCAACCTTTGTATTGATTCTCATAATTTGTAAACTAAATTTCAAGTGCTAAATTGAAACCTGGTCAATTTCATGATGCCCTCAATGGAGGAACAAACCAACTCTTTCAGCATCCTCCACATAATAACACAACAAATAATACACAACATAATAACATAGCAAACCAACTCTTCAGCATCCTCTATGTAATAACACATGTGATCTTTATAAACAGCATAGAAACTCCCTTCTTAGCTCTTTTAGTCTTGCTAAGTGTTTCTCCCAGGTCCAGTTTTAAATTCACCCTTCTTCTTGGCACAAAGGATAGTTCTGGGTGCTAGGCATGCAGTGAGGAAAGCGTTCCGACTTTGGACATGCACACATCTACGCCAACAGTGCTATGATCCATGCTATGCCTACAACCCAATGAAAGAAGGCTGGGGAGAAGCACTCCAGCTTGTATGAATCCTTGAAAGAGCTGTGAGAGCTGCTGGCATTCCTCAGGGTACCAGAACACCCCCAGTGATGGTGGTGGATTATGCAAGCTCAATGCTATGCTATGCTAAGTCACTTCAGTCGTGTCCGACTCTGTATGACCCCAAAGACAGCAGCCCACCAGGCTTCCCCATCCCTGGGATTCTCCAGGCAAGAACACTGGAGTGGGTTGCCATTTCCTTCTCCAATGCATGAAAGTGAAAAGAGAAAGTGAAGTCGCTCAGTCATGTCCGACTCTTAGCGACCCCACGGACTGCAGCCTACCAGGCTCCTCCATCCATGGGATTTTCCAGGCAAGAGTACTGGAGTGGCTCTAGGGTCACATTAAACTGTCCAGATCCCCAGCTTCTCACTTGACATGATGGGGAATTTGCCACACTGACTCATTTCCAGAACTGTACAATGTATATACAAACAGATTGACTTCAATTTGGTTGTTCTGAGATATAACAACTAAGTGTGTGAAGCTTCAAGGACAGTACCTAGCATGTACAGTCATCCCTAGGTGTCCTCATGAGAACTGGTTCCAGAATGCCCTGTGGATACCAAAACTGACAGATGTTCAAGTCTCTATATAAAATGGAGTGGTATTTGCATATAATATAGGCACTGCTGCTGCTGCTGCTAAGTCGCTTCAGTCATGTCCAACTCCGTGCGACCCCACAGACAGCAGCCCACCAAGCTCCCCTGTCCCTGGGATTCTCCAGGCAAGAACACATCCTCCCTTAATTTTAAACTTTAGATTACTTACAATACCTAATATAATGTAAAGGCTACAAAATATTTAAAATTAAAGTTCTGCTTTTCAGTACTTTCTGGAATTTTTTTTCCAAATATATTTGTCCTGACATTGGTTGAATCTGAGGATGTAAAACCCACAGATACAGAGGACCCACTGTAATAGTAGTTCAGGAAATATGTGGTATTACCTCTCAAGACACAGAAAATAGCGTACATACTTTCCACTTGGTTTTATTTCTCCATTGTCTAATTAAATAATAATTTTAGCATAGTAGGTATTTAAGAAATAGCAGTTAGCCACTTTGTTACTAGACTGTTAGTTTATCTCTGTGTCTATAAAACTAGGAGAATTTTAAATTGGGTAAATATCTTGCTTCTAAATAGTAGCTCAATTTTCACCAAAGCAGAACTGCAAAATTACAGTCCTCTGATGTCTGTGACTGTGAACACAGACATTTCCATATGATCTCATCTTGAAACTGGCTGCAGCATAATGGTTCCAAAGTTTGATAGCCTGTAAAAGAAGACCATCAGTGTGTGAGTTGCAGGTGAACTAAGAATGCTTAATCAAGGCCAACAATAACTGGTTGTATACAAGCTCTCAAACTTTCTAAATTTTGCTCCTATAAAAAACTGAAAAATTTTAAACAAAAATATCTAGACATTCAGAGAAAACATCATTACAAACGCAGCCAAGCAGGTATCCTTTGAGGCTCAGCACATAGACAGCTGGCAGAGCCCTCATCCTCATGAACCTCAGTCTAGTGTGCAATGCCTCATGTGTACCTGCAGTTTGCTTAGACATCTGAAGATTGTGTCCCTAAAGCTTTCTTATATATTTTCATGTCTTTTGTTAAGACAGCCATTATACCAGCAGAGTAACAAAGATCATTTCCACTTTCTCCTACCTGGACTGCATTAATGCCAGTGTGGGGTACTTGCACTGATATATGCATTTATTCTAATCACAAATCACTGAAGATGTGAAATGTCCTCAGCTATTTTAATTAAAGATGGTGTGTGTGTATGAACACATATTTGTATACCCACATGTCTGCATACCCACACATGAGCAACCGTGGCAGTATTCACGGCACCAGCATGAACCAGTTATTGTAAATGAGGCAGGGCAGAAGTAGGCTAAGAAAAGTGCCATCTGACTCCTCATACTTCTTGGGGGAAAAGTTTTATATTCACATATAACACAAGTCAAAAGTTGAAGAGCATAGTAGGTTCGAGTAAAAGAGCCTAAATAAAAAAGCTAACAAAACAAATAAAGTAGATTTCTCTTTCAGAAAAATAAGTGTGATTCAAAATAGGCGCTGCTTTTGCCTGAATGAAACACAAACATTGCTGCTTGCTTAGATATGTGACCTCCAGCAAGGTGACTGTGTCAGGAAAAATGGAAGCTTGTGTTTCACAGTATTATTGTAAGGACTGCATGCGCCAGTATATGCACAGTGCTTAGCAGAGCACTTGGCAGATAACAGACATTCAATGAAAAAGAACCTCTTTTATTATTATTATTTATCCCCAGCACTGTCTATCCCACCCTCCCCCCAGGGATGTTTGCATTTTAAAATTGGGGCATTGGACAGTTAATATCATAACACAGTGGAATAAATTCTTAGTGTTATAATTTTAATACTATGATATGGAATTAAAGGAGATAAATTTATGTGTAATAAATCTTAGGAAAAATGAGAACAAATCAGGATGACTTCTGTGGTAGGATGCATAACTCGTGTGTGTGTGTGTGTGTGTGTGTGTGTGTATGTTTTGAGAGGGAGTATACAACTCTCTACAAGTTATACTGTAGATGTTCAATTTAATGTGAAAGATAATATAGCAAATCCTCTGCCTCGGCTCATCTTGACCCTTCTTTGAATGTCTTTTTTCAACGCTCACTTGTATGTTTTTCTCATACCCTCTCTTCCACAACTCCCCCTCTTCTCTGATTCCCATGTCAAGCAAGAGAGCACGGGCACCTCGTGTTCCAGCTGGCCTACTATCTTATGTGTGTGTCTGTAATTGTGCCAATTATATTCAAAATTCCAAAAGGTCACTTTTATTATATATTTTCACCCAAAGCATTATTCTGGACTGAAAACAGGTAATATTTCTTAATAGTATTCCTATAGGCAAAAGTCAGTAGCTTCAAAAAAACCATTTCCCAAAAAACCTCAGAGGAACAAGCAAGTAAACTTCTGAAAATAAAATCAGTAAATCAGATAGAATTTTGAAGGTGGCAGTTTTTGTTTCTTGGGAAAGTAAGTTTCTCAATTTCCTCATCCACTATCTTCTTTCTGTGACATAATAAAAAGAAAAGGCTTAAAGCAAACACTAGAGACTGAAGTCAGAGCATCATGACGATTTTGAGAGGAGGAAACGGGGAGATGCAGAGGTCCCAAGAGGGACCTGGCGACGTCTGTGATTGGGGCATTAGGCTCTGGAGAAGAGGCTGGCCTGCAAAGACCTCCAGGAACAGACTCGGAGCTCTTTAATAAGTATTCCAGGGAGTCCGGCTTTCCTGGAAAAAACAAATTAGTGTGAGAAGCCAGTACTGTGCAATTTCAGTTTTAAAAATAGCCAAGTATTGTTAAGGCTTCTGTGTGCATGAGAGGAAAAGAAAGCCCTTCTTAATATCTGCCTCAGCTTCCACCTTAAAACAGAGGAGCTACACTGAAATTCTTTCCTGGCAAATACTGCAAAGGTCATCTGGTGTGTATTATTTGGAATCACTTTTTGGTCCTTACAATGACGAAGTTTTGTGGGGATTGTGTCCCTTTTTATCAAATTGGTCTTGAATGAGGATAGCCAGGCAATGGCTTTGCCGCTGTCACTCAGGACCAGAGCTGTCCCTGGCTGTCTATTTCGGCTCTTCATTTGCCTAATTGCCGAGCGAGGTTGGCAGGGATGTTCCCTGCAGCCAAGGCTCTGCTGACTGCAGAGACCCTACCTGGCACTCCAAGTTGATGCATCAGCATTTCAGGTAGAAATGAATGAAAAATCAATCAGGATGACTGCAGTGATAGCATGCACAATTCTAACCTCGTTTGTCTCTAATTTTCAATTATTCACCATAGACCCAAGCAGTGTTTAAGATGGTGAGTCTGTAACAAATGTGCTGCTTCTATTTAATCAGGCATTTTGTGTGTGTGTCCTCTTTTCTTTTTAGAACAAGCAAATCTAACCTGCTTAGAAAGCCATATATAAAATGAATGATGATGTCAAGTTTCATGCAAATATTCTTTATTTGCCCTGGCTTAACATTCAGTTACAAATTAAACTGGGTGATAAATATTCATAGGTAGCTATATCAAATTGTTTTATTAACTTGTACATCAAATTCAGAGGTTTAAATGGTTTTTCTTTTTGAGTTTGTTTATATCTTTGTCATATCTCTTTTAACTTGCTACAACTCTCTATATCAAAACTATACTGTTCTAAATAAATGTTTAGATTTACAACTCTGTAAAGATAGAGTTAAACACTGTTTGGACTCTGACTACAAAAGGGAAACTGGAATTGTTCAAAGCTGCAGTCTTCAGCTCCCAAAGTCAGCTACAGTAACTTTCTGAGCAGATTGGGTTAAATATTTTTACAGACCCATTCTAGGATGATAAGGCAGTAAAAGTTGTGCAGTGCAACACTCCAAAGGGTTCCAAATCTCACAAGCCTCTTTGTATGTGATGCTCTCACAGTGAAGAAGATTATTTGGGCTACAAAGATGAAGAGTCTACTTCTTCTGGTGCTGATTTCAATCTGCTGGGCTGATCATCATTCAGACAACTATACTGTAGATCATGACAGAGTTATTCATATCCAAGGTAAGAAAATGCAGCTTCTCTTATGAAAGTTAAATCCATTTCAAGTTACTTAGAAATATTAAGTGATTTCTTAACATTTATGTGAGTGCTTCTCAATTTTAGTTCTGCTGCATTGACTTTTTCTTTTCCTTTCTGCTAATTGGTGAACATGCTCCCTGGCTTTTGAATGCTATTGCATTACAGTAGAGCTAAGAATCAGGGACAATTAAAGTGGATTGGCTTAAGAATATCCAACTGCAGGGAGTTGATGCAATTGTTCAAGGCTTTTCAGTTGCTATCTTCTAAGCAGAATGCAGGGTAGAAAGTTCATTTAAAGACAGGGCAAAAGCAGGGAGAAATAGGAAGTAAAACTTACACGTAAGGTCATTCTGTTAAGAGTCATCACAAAAAACAACATGAAAATGAGTCAGACAAGCTAAGTTTCAGGAAAAAGGACTTACCCTATTAAAATCTCCTTCGGTAAAGCTTTAGTTTCCACAGAGCAATGTTTTCCCTGCATGTTTCTTTTCAGCTCAGCTGAATCCTAAGCCTGGGAGCTGTAGCAAGATTTGAGGCTGCAGTACAATGCAGCTATTTCCTCAGCCCCAGCTTCAGATGAGGGACATCCCGCATTAAGAAAGCTAAGAGACTTATGCAATAAGAAAAAGATAGTTCCAAAGGAGCTGGAGTGTCTTTCTTTGCCCTTGTATGCTGAATATTTAAAATAAGAATTACAGAATTTAACAGTTTAAACATATGATGATAAGAATTTTAGATGAAGTCAGTTTGGGGACCAGAAACATTATAAGTTTGGTAAGAGAAATAAAACATTGAGAAGATATAACTCAATATCTTCAAGGTCAAAAGTGCAGTCTCAGAAAATTGCAACCACTGTTGAAAAGTATGACTTGGGAAGGTCAAATGATAGTGTAGGTTGGGCTAGAAGTATTTTTCTGTATGTATTATGACTACCCAAATAGAAGTCTGAATTTGACAATGTCTAGTTATTTTAGACATTCCTCTTTCAGACCTCTGTTTCTAACAGCTTTACATTTTTCACTATTGTACCATAAAAAGGAATTATATAATCACAAATTTTACTATGCAAGCTGCTGACTCAGCTATTTTCTTTACTGTATAAAAGCAGAATCAAGGCTGTTTCCCAAATACTTAAGACATTTACACATAGAGATTTCTGATGAAGGATAACATCCTCCTAATGTCAAGACAAAGTCAATTCAGTCAGAGTGTAATACCTAGTAATTGTTAACAATGGTTTTAAATCTCATGGAGAATAAACTTTAGCAATGGTTTCAAGTTATTACTAGACTAGATACCTATTATATTATTAACTATGTATAAATCATAAGGTCTAAATTTCATGCAGAGTATAAAAATATTTTAAAGTATATTAGCATTTTAAAAATTATTCCTGAAAGAAGCCTATAAGTCAGATTCAAGTTTTCTCATCAAGAAAAACTTGTTTCTCCAGTCTTTCCATTCCCATATACTTTATTGAAATTTAGTACAAAAGAATTGCTGACACAAGGTATCAAAATTATCCAGATTATTGGCCTACACTATCCGATTTTTTCAAAAATGACTTGCTAGTCCATTTCATTTTAATTGTAAATTAATGTTCTTAGAAAGTTGCCCTGAGCTTTCAAGTAATAAAACTACAAGGTCTACATTTTGCTCGAGGAAGTTAATACTGAAATATGATTTGGGTCGATATTGTCATGCTATGTCCATAGTTGAAATTTATTTTAAAATTATTCCAATTATTTGCTCCTCTTAGTTTCCATTCAATAAAAATTCTTCTTTTTTCTTTATTATAGCATTCAGATTGAACTTTCATGTTCTTGCCCTTCAGAGAAACACTTGCAAATATCTGCCATAATTTCAGGCATCTTTTATAACACAAAAATAAACTCATAACACAGCAGGTAATCATTAAAGCAGACGTCTTTCATTACTCATTTGAAATACTGGATTATTTTGTCACATTTAAAATTTTTGTTTATCAAACATGGCCCAGAAGGAATTTAAGGGAGCTGAAACTTTCATAAAATTTTATAAGAATTCTCCAATCAAATCATTAAATTAGTAATCTGAATCTCAAAGTCCTGAATCATACTGATAAGCTGTAAAAGTTCTGTCAGTGATAGAAAATTATTCAAAATTCATTTTACTGCAAAAATACTTTTTCTGTCTCTCATTTTCAATTAATTAAAAAAATTTTTGTACTGTTAAGTTCCCCAGGCACATCACCCTCAAATTCATCTTGGCTGCCTTGATAAAGATGCTGAACACTTTGTTAACATGTTCTTAACTCTGATGCATAAGAGTTACCTTAATTAGTTTTTCTAAAGATTTCTTTCTTATCTATGGGAAATTCTATAGATATATAGGCGAAAAAAAAAATTTAATCTGGTTTGTAAAGAAAATCAGAATATCAGGGGGAAAATGGCAAGTATAGATGCCTATACAAAGAGTTTCTATTGAAAAGAATCTTTTGGTGATGAAAAAGGAAATTGTGCTAGCTTTCCATGGAGAAAGGAATAGTTTTAGAAAAAATTGCACTTATACTAACTCACTTCAATTTTTTATTGAATCAATTTGATTACAAATTGATTCAATAAAAATGAGAAAACAAACTATTTGTCCATGGAGTCTGCTAAAAATCTGTAATCAATTTATTCACTTATATATCATATACTGTTGGCAGTGTGGGGATAGTAATTTCCTCAAATAGTTCTACAGAAAGAGATAGCTACTGTTAATATTGTCTCTATAACAATCTCAACTAATGGATTATATTACTCATTTCATGATGTGCCTAGTCAAACAATATCTGAATCCTTTGAAACTTGAGTTCATTAGGAAGAATTTTATCAGATCAGATCAGATCAGATCAGTCGCTCAGTCGTGTCTGACTCTTTGCAACCCCATGAATCGCAACACGCCAGGCCTCCCTTTCCATCAACAACTCCCGGAGTTCACTCAGACCCACCTCCATCGAGTGATGCCATCCAGCCATCTCATCCTCTATCATCCCCTTCTCCTCTTGCCCCCAATCCCTCCCAGCATCAGAGTCTTTTCCAATGAGTCAACTCTTTGCATGAGGTGGCCAAAGTATTGGAGTTTCAGCTTTAGCATCATTCCTTCCAAAGAAATCCCAGGGCTCATCTCCTTCAGAATGGACTGGTTGGATCTCCTTGCAGTCCAAGGGACTCTCAAGAGTCTTCTCCAACACCACAGTTCAAAAGCATCAATTCTTCGGCGCTCAGCCTTCTTCACAGTCCAACTCTCACATCCATACATGACCACAGGAAAGACCATAGCCTTGACTAGGCGAACCTTTGTTGGCAAAGTAATGTCTCTGCTTTTGAATATGCTATCTAGGTTGGTCATAACTTTCCTTCTAAAGAGTAAGTGTCTTTTAATTTCATGGCTGCAGTCACCATCTGCAGTGATTTTAGAGCCCAGAAAAATAAAGCCTGACACTGTTTCCGCATCTATTTGCCATGAAGTAATGGGACCAGATGCCATGATTTTCGTTTTCTGAATGTTGTGCTTTAAGCCAACCTTTTCACTCTCCACTTTTACTTTCATCAAGAGGTTTTTAGTTCCTCTTCACTTTCTGCCATAAGGGTGGTATCATCTGCATATCTGAGGTTATTGATATTTCTCCCGGCAATCTTGATTCCAACTTGTGTTTCTTCCAGTCCAGCATTTCTCATGATGTACTCTGTATATAAGTTAAATAAACAGGGTGACAATATACAGCCTTGATGTACTCCTTTTCCTATTTGGAACCAGTCTGTTGTTCCATATATGGAATATTAAATCTCACAAAAGAACAATTTTTAAAATATTTAGATCTGGTCTAAAAATTCTTTATAGACTTTCAATTACCAGTAGAAGTTCAGAAATGATGAATATACTTTATAAAATACAATTTTTAAGAAAACATTTACATGGACAGCAGAGAAATTTTATGACCGTTTGCTATTAACCAAAATAATTACACTGAATACATGACTGCCTGTTCTTACCCATGTCAGTGATCTAGTGACTCCTGCCTCTGGTATTTCAGGTGCGGGCCTTCTGATCACCAGTTTAAGATTTTTTTCCCCTAATGCCACTCTCTAGCATTAGACCTTGGGCAATTCACTTAATCTCTTTCAGTCTCAGTTATCTCATCTATAAAACTGGACATAATCACTGTTTATTCCATAAAGCTTTATGAGAATTAAATTAGATAATATATGGGAAAGTGCTTAGTACCCAGCATACAATAAGCTCCCAATAGATGAAAGTTGTTATTGCCATGTTGATTATTTCTTTACTTTATGGAAAAATGATTTTTAAATAAAAAAGGAATACAAACACTGATGGGGAAAGCTCTCACTTTTCAAATTCATTTGCTAACAGTAAGAACAATATCTTACTTTAGTTCTACATTTTATAAGTAGCCTTCTTTGCCCTTTTTAAATTGTACAATTTAAGATTTCACCAATGGTATTAAATATTATCTGATCACTTTTACTTTCCTTGTAGAAACTGAATTTTTCCAAACTTAAGTAATATTCCCCTTAATATACATATCAAGTAAACACAACTAAGCTCCTTTAAATTTTTTAAAAGAATAAGAGGAAATCTTGGAGAGGAAAGCAATTCTCTTCTTTATAATATGCCCAAGTGTGTGCTCAGTCATGCCCGACTCTGCCACCCTATGGACTGTAGCCCATCAGGCTTCTCTGGAACTTTCCAGGCCAGAATACTGGATTGGGTTAACCATTTCCTACTCCATGGGATTTTTCTGACCCAGGGATTGAACCTGTGTCTCTTGCGTCTCCTGCATTGGCAGGTAGATTCTTTACCACTGTGACACCCTTCGTTATAATAAGTGAAATTTATAGTCACTTGTCTTAAGAGATAAAGCAATTACATTTTTTAAAGAAAGAGTTGTCAGAAGTTCATCTCTTTGTGAGTAGAAAAATTAATGCAGATCTAGAATCCCTTGCAGAAGTGGACACTCCCCACTCAGTGTGGCTGTTTCGTCCTTCTTGTGTCCCAAACCACTCTTCCATCCCAGCTTAGCCTTTCTGTCAGCTTTGTCACACTCCAGCTAGACAGCAGTGCCTGGTACATAGTAGGTGCTGAATATATGTGAGAAATACATGAATGAGTGTAATGAGATACTTCTAAATTGCCACTATCATTACAGTTCAGTTCAGTTCAGTTCATTTCAGCCGCTCAGTCATGTCCGACTCTTTGCAACTCCATGAATCGCAGCACACCAGGCCTCCCTGTCCATCACCAACTCCCGGAGTTCACTCAGACTCATGTCCATTGAGTCGGTGATGCCATCCAGCCATCTCATCCTCTGTCATCCCCTTCTCCTTCTGCCCCCAATCCCTCCCAGCAACAGAGTCTTTTCCAATGAGTCAACTCTTTGCATGAGGTGGCCAAAGTACTGGAGTTTCAGCTTCAGCATTGGTCCTTCCAATGAACATCCAGGACTGATCTCCTTTAGGATGGACTGGTTGGATCTCCTTGCAGTCCAAGGGACTCTCAAGAGTCTTCTCCAACACCACAGTTCAAAAGCATCAATTCTTTGGTGCTCAGCTTTCTTCACAGTCCAACTCTTACATCCATACATGACCACTGGAAAAACCATAGCCTTGACTAGAAAAACCTTTGTTGGCAAAGTAATGTCTCTGTTTTGAATATGCTATCTAGGTTGGTCATAACTTTCCTTCCAAGGAGTAAGCGTCTTTTAATTTCATGGCTGCAGTCACCATCTGCAGTGATTTTGGAGCCCCCCAAAATAAAGTCTGACACTGTTTCCACTGTTTCCCCATCTATTTGCCATGAAGTGATGGGACCAGATGCCATGATCTTCGTTTTTTGAATGTTGAGCTTTAAGCCAAATTTTTCACTCTCCTCTTTCACTTCCATCATAATAAGCACCTCTTAAATCCCACAGCATCCATGGCATTTAGCAACACATGACACGTTGTGTGGGTCTAGTGTACATTAACTGGGTCACAGCTTTCATTCTGTAATGTTGGCATAAAGTAAATCATAGTTAACAGAATTTAATAACTTAAAAGGACTTTAATATAGATCATTGAGGTCAATATCCCTTTGTACGAATTAGGAAATCAGGACCCAGAGCTTAAATGTTGCTTGGCCCAGGTTGCATGGCTGATGAGGAACAATTTCTCTTGCTAACCCCCTGCCCTTCCTCAAATTTAGGATCACTTTTCACCTTCTTAATGAACTCACCCTGCCTACCATGTTCTACCCTCTTCTGGCATCCCGATTTATCTGTGATCTCCTTTTGCTTTTCTCTCTAGTCTTGATATCTACTTTACTTATTTTTACGTGATTGTTTGTGTCCATTTCTGCCACAAGAACATAAATCAGCTCCACGAGGGAAGGAATCTTTGTCCAATGCATCCATGTAACCTAAATTAATACTACTGGGCACATAGTCAGATCAGATCAGATCAGATCAGTCGCTCAGTCGTGTCCGACTCTTTGCGACCCCATGAACTGCAGCACGCCAGGCCTCCCTGTCCATCACCAGCTCCCGGAGGTCACTCAGACTCGCATCCATCGAGTCAGTGATGCCATCCAGCCATCTCATCCTCTGTCGTCCCCTTCTCCTCCTGCCCTCAATCCCTCCCAGCATCAGAGTCTTCTCCAATGAGTCACATAGTAGGTGATCAATATGCTTGTTGAATAAATTCAGGACCAAAATCCAGGAACTTTTCCTAATCGAGCCCAAGTCAGTCTTTGCAAATTGCAGGGAAGTTTTTAGTTTGTAGAATGAGAGGCAGCAGATAAGAGGATTTTGAGTTTGGGTAGCAAATTTTGTTTGGTTGTCTTTATGGCTCCCATACTGCACATAACATCTTACTTCCAGGAGAATCAACCAGAGGCGGGATGCAGCAATCCTCCTAATGTGGGCATGAAACTTTGAATATTTGATTTACACGTGGTCACTGCAATGCTATCATGTTCTTTATGTAATACCTGCAGAGTCAAGATCTGGTGGTGCAGAAAGGATCAAAAGTGAATTTAATAATGTATGACTGATCATAAACTAACAGAGCCAGAGTTTAGTGGGAGAACTGGATATGTGTTCTCTCTTTCACTTAAAACTCATTTGGACTCAGACTCTATGAGTCTGTTATTAAAAGTTAAATTATAATTTCTTTTTCTCTTTTTGAGGTATCATATACCATTTACAGCTACAAATGCAAAATCCATGAATGTCAACTACGTTTTCCAAATTGCATTTAGCTAAATACATACACTATTAATAATACTATCTAGAAATTATTAGCTAAAAGACATCAGAGAATTTCATCATGAAACTATAAAAATTAGCAACACCCTAATTCTAAAATTTCTTCTTAGTTTACTTTAGGATGTAAGATCAAATATACTAATAAGAACTTAGTACATTAAACACAGGCTTATCGTTTGATCAAAATAAGAATGTTACCATACATAAAATAAGTAAACACAAAAGAATGAAAATGTGTATACAGGCATGTATACATATGTATTTGCAAAATACTGCACAAATACACATATACTCCTCTTCAGCCTGCTATATAACACAATTCCATTGACTGGGTGGCCTATAAACAATAGAACTTTATTTCTCACAGTTCTAGAGGCTTGGAAGTCCAAAATTATGATGCTGGCACATTTGGTATCTAGTGAAATTTGGCTTCCTAGTTTAGCTATGGCCATCTTTTTTCTGTGTCCTCACCTAGCAGAAGAGGACAAGGGACCTACCCTGGGCCTCTTTTATAATAGTACTAATTCTATTCCTGAGGGCTCCACCCTCACAACCTAATCACCTCCAAAGGCCCCACCTACAAATATCATCACATTGGGAAACAGGCTGCAATATATATGCATTGGCGGCAGGGGGTACACAAATGTTCAGTCTACAGCAAGCACCTAAATAGGCATTGGGAATAGAATGATGATCAGAACACAGTCTGGCTTCATCAAGTTTACGGTCTAGAGAAAGGCAGACATCACTATGAATATAGAACTACTGACTGTGATAACTGCCATTCAACTAAGCAAAAACTATGGGTTGGTTGTAGGTTGATATAGACTTTTGATAAATCCTTTAATCTATATTCAGAAATATATATGTATATTTTCATGCCAACTTTGCATCTGCTAGCCCATGGCACAGTCTTCTTCACATTTGTGTGTCTTTTGAAATAATTCACTCATTTGGGCATTTGTTAAACATTGGCCTTCTTTGTGCAAACACTGAGTTATTATTCTCTGTAGGACAGACCATCTCCTCAATGAGCTTAATGACAATATTATTAGAGCATAAAAGGTGATAAAAAAACAATTGTTATATAGAGGTGGAAATATGAAGAAAAGAATAGTTTCCAAATAAAAATATCTTATTATAAAACTGTATTCATACTCACCTTTTAAACCCATAAAATACCTTTTAAGAATACTTCTAATCTTGTTACTAAGTAACCTAAAAGTCTGAATTCTGTGTTATTTATAAGGCATCCATTAAAACAATGAATTTTGGAATATTTCCAGGTATAAAAACCTATATTTAATAATATTTTCAGGTAGCAGCAAATTCACACTAAAATAGTCATTACTTTCTCTGTTCCATTCTGGGGGCTGAAATTGGCAAATTATGTGGGAAGTCAATGATTATTTGGAAACTTTCCCAAAGCTTTTTTTCTTTTTCCCCAGAAAAAGTCAATTAAATAGAGAAGCATTTTTTTTTTTGTTTTTTTTTTTTTTTGGTTGTTAGTTGTACTAACCTATAACTTAATGGCTTAATGTTAGAGTAATTTCAACATGCTATATTCTCTGACTTTCCCTGTTTCTCTGACTTGTTACCAGGGGCTATCAAGAAAAATAGATTTAGATTTCTTTGTTGTTTTGGTTCTTTATTTTGAATATAAAATGGAAACTACTCTTTTCAGAATGTAGTTTGGAATACAAAAATCTATCAAAATACTAAAAAGTTAAAAATATTTAATTAAGAGATATCAAAGTGAAAATATCTGGTGGGGGGCAGAAATCTTTATGATATGAGCATTTTTATTTCAAAATGAAGACAGTGAAAGCACAAGAAATATAAAAGTTCTATACAAATCACTCTAAAACATTTTGTGTATTTTGTATTGCTACAGTGTGGTTTGTGCATGCATGTTTAGTGGTGTCCAACTCTTGGCACCCCTTGAACTGTAGCCTGCCAGATTCCTCTGTCCATGGGATTTCCAAGACAACAATACTAGAATGGGTTGACATTTCCTTCTCCAGGGGATCTCCCTGACCCAAGGATCAAACCCACATCTCCTGCAGTGGCATCTGAGTTCTTTACCACTGCCCAACCTGAAATGCCAATGGGGTAGTGGCACTAAATACACATGTCCTCAAAAATAATTATCAAATCATCAATATAAATTGGAGCAATTTTAACATTGTTTTAACTAAACATGTTGGTTAACTTCAGTGCTTACTTGGAGACTAATTACCACATGTATAAGCTCCAAGTAGTATGTTTTTACATATTGGAGGATGGTGCTGTGAAGTGTGCTAAACAACACTGTGTTAAACAATAGTTTTACCTACCTTTTACAAACACTGTCCACTCAAGCAAGACAAGGACATTAAGGATAAAAACACAGGAAGATCATAGTCCATCGAGAACAAAAATAGCAAAGCAAGTTAGAACCGGGAGCATTTACTCCAGTAAAGTGTTCAGATGGGGTGAAGGAGGTGGACAGAAAGAAGAGTCCTATCTTATTTCTAAAGAATCATACATTTTAAATATCAATAGAAACACCATTGAAAACATATCCTTGAAGTGAGGAGATTTCCACTTCTAGAGGCTTCTGTTCATAATGGTGGTGTTTGCCTGCTTGATTTTGAGCAAGGGGCTGATGTACTATGATTCTCATGTACAAAAGATCAAGTGGATACTGGATTATGATGGGTGAAGAGTAAAAGTGAGGAAACATTTAGAACGGTCTTGAGGTAGTTTAGATGAGAAATCATGGTGGTGTGAACCAGGATGGGAACAGTGGAGATGGATGAAGATGAGCCAATTTGGGGGGGGGGGGTCGGGGGGGGGGGGTGCAGAGACAGAGATGGCAGCACTTGATAATAGATTAGATGTAGAGATTAAGAGATTAAGGGAAAGGAAGGGGCACGTCAAACACACCTTCTGGATTTTGGCTTGAACAAATGGATGGATGACGTAGGCATAAAATGAGTTGAGGAAGACTGGGAGAAGAACAAGTTTGGACTGGAGAGGAGGGCTCAAGTTATCTGTTTGGCATCCAATATATAACCAGCAAGTAGTTGGATTTACTATTTCAGAGCTCAAGGAAAAGTACACTGGTAGAAAGCGTTGGAATCACCAGTACATAAATATGTATAACTATAGGACTAGATGAGATCACCTGAAGAAGGAGGAAATGCAGGCAGAGACAAGGAGATTGCCCTGGTCTGAAGTTTGGAAACCCTCAGCATCAACTAGAGGAGGTGTGTGTGTGTGTGTGGGGGGGGGGGGGGGGGGGGCGGGGCGGGGGCATTGAAGGAGGTTACAAAGGTCATATATTCACATCTTAGAGTCTAAATCCTGATCACTGATGTGTGGTCATTTTTTTCCCAGGTAGCTTTAAAAAATCTAAGTGAATTGCAAGTGTTTAAAAACAGAATAGGAGATATTTGTCTTAAAATGTACATTTCTAGCATCTGCTGAAAAATTGAAAGTCCTGCTGTTTTTCAGGCTGCATTCTCTTTGGACATCAGTGGGAACCAATACCCGCTGCCTTTAGCATGGAGCATGTGTGCCCAGCAATAGTACAGGCCCTTCCACTCCCTGTTATTTTCGGGACTGTGGTGCTCCCCTCACTCCTCTCAGTCTTGCCCACCTGGGCATTTGTGTTCCATTTACCTTTCATTTAGTTTCAGCACTAAACTTAATACTTGACGTATTATAGGCTATTAATTCATGATAATTAAGTAAAGAATCAACAGTTTCCTTTTGCCTCCAGAACTGACTCTGGGCAGTATTATCCTAATGTTTTTCACACTAAATGAAGACAGTAACCATAGCAATGTAGAAAACCAACAGCGTCCTTTCTGCAAATTACGGAGAACTTGACCTTACATTTCACCACAAAATGGAAGTAGTCTGAGCAGAGACAAGTACATCTGGGCCCTTTACCACATGAAGACATGTTTCTAATAATCAGGGACTACGGTTAATTACACCTAATGAAGAAGAATGACGCATGCTAACGTTTCAGTTTCTCCATACCTTTGAAATAAGCCTGTATTACAGTTAAAATCCTGGAAAGCAGGTTTCTTCAAAGATTGTAATTCACTGTTAATGAAACAATCAATTTTATTTTCGTATAATGTATTTCTTAATTTCTCTATGTGATAACTCAATTTGGTTTTATTCTGTCTCAAATAATGGAAATCAAATGCTGTTTCATTATCCATAAATCATTGCTAACATGGATAAATTTAAATTCTGAAAATTATTAACAAATGCAAACAACTCTGGTTGACACAGCTAGCATGACTGTCTCTAGTTTGGGGACCAGTTATATTGAAGTTACCAATGGCAATAATACTGATAAATTAATATTAACATTTAAAACCACTTACTATGTGTGATTCACAATATAGAATAGAGAATGCACAATCAAATCAGATCAGGTCAGTCATTCAGTCATGTCCGACTCTTTGCGACCCCATGAATTGCAGCACGCCAGGCCTCCCTGTCCATCACCAACTCCCGGAGGTCACTAAAACTCACATCCATCGAGTCAGTGATGCCATCCAGCCATCTCATCCTCTGTCGTCCCCTTCTCCTCTTGCCCCTAATCCCTCCCAGCATCAGAGTCTTCTCCAATGAGTCAACTCTTCGCATGAGGTGGCCAAAGTACTGGAGTTTCAGCTTTAGCATCATTCCTTCCAAAGAAATCCCAGGGCTCATCTCCTTCAGAATGGACTGGTTGGATCTCCTTGCAGTCCAAGGGAGTCTCAAGAGTCTTCTCCAACACCACAGTTCAAAAGCATCAATTCTTCGGCGCTCAGCCTTCTTCACAGTCCAGCTCTCACATCCATACATGACCATAGGAAAAACCATAGCCTTGACTAGACAAACCTTTGTTTGCAAAGTGATGTCCCTGCTTTTGAATATGCTATCTAGGTTGGTCATAACTTTCCTTCCAAGGAGTAAGTGTCTTTTAATTTCATGGCTGCAATCACCATCTGTAGTGATTTTGGAGCCCAGAAAAATAAAGTCTGACACTGTTTCCACTGTTTCCCCATCTATTTCCCATGAAGTGATGGGACTGGATGCCATGATCTTCGTTTTCTGAATGTTGAGCTTTAAGCCAACTTTTTCACTCTCCACTTTCACTTTCATCAAGAGGCTTTTAGTTCCTCTTCACTTTCTGCCATAAGGGTGGTGTCATCTGCATATCTGAGGTTACTGATATTTCTCCCAGCAATCTTGATTCCAACTTGGGTTTCTTCCAGTCCAGCATTTCTCATGATGTACTCTGCATATAAGTTAAATAAACAGGGTGACAATATACAGCCTTGACATACTCCTTTTCCTATTTGCAACCAGTCTGTTGTTCCATGTCCAGTTCTAACTGTTGCTTCCTGACCTGAATACAAATTTCTCAAGAGGCAGATCAGGTGGTCTGGTATTCCCATCTCTTTCAGAATTTTCCACAGTTTATTGTGAATGTGCATAACCTAGATCGTCTCAGTTGGTCCTCCCCACCATGCTATATAAAAGTGGTTGTCCTCACTGAAACTGTGTCATTTGGCTATTAAGTGATAAAACTGATGTTCAAACTCAGGCAGGCTGATTCTTGTGCTCCTAACCCACCAGGAATCATACAACCTCCATCTAAGCCTTCTCTTAAAAACTTTTGAGCAAAGCGGTAGGTAAAAACAGCTCCCATCTTGTTCCGTTCAATTGATTTAACTATGTTCCAGAAGAAATTAAATCACTATGAAAAAAGATCTGGTCTTGAGCCTTGGAGAAACTTGTCTCACAGGCTGCCGTAGTGATTCTGAAGAGAGGTTTGAGGAGCAAGGTGGGGATGACAGCTACATATACGCACATTGCACCCCTACCCCCAAATGAAGACTGTCTGGAACCCCAGAGAAAACTGAGGAAGAAGCAGGAAGAAGTCAGATTATATAGATATAGGTTTGGTTTTGTTTTTAAGGCTTTAAAGTGGTGGTCCTGAATTAAGCTCCATGCTGTTAAGAACCACTAGGAAAATCACTGTAAGTTGATGAGGTGCAAGCTTTTGGGAATCAGTACTTTCTAGGAACTGTCTTCTGAAAGAGCAGAGGAAAGAAGACAATGTTGAAGACAGAAGCTGGTTTGCATAGCTAGCACACTTGGGACACTAAGTGTCTGTTAGTAAGAGCCAACGTTTACTGGGCACTCAGGGTTCCAAGTACCAGGCTAAGCTCTCAGTGTATGACCTCCTTTAATCCTCATGAGAACCCTGGGAGGAAGGTGACTTACCTCTATTTTACTGATAAGGAAACTGAGGCCATGTAAGAGGCATAATTCATAGGCTTAATCAGTAAACTATAGCTTCTGAGATAACAGATGAAACAAGAATGAACATGAAAAGACAAAAGCCCACAAAGAACTTAGCAGAACAGAGCTAAACACCCTCACCACACTTCTTATTCCTGGTCAAAACAGATGAAGAAAAAGTAATTAAAAAGAGACAATATTTTTCAAGATAGTAACAGTTTGGGGTTTACATTTCAGAACACAGATGTTTGAACTATGTTCAATGGATGCCCTCGAGCTACTTGGAGGCTCTTGCTGCCCATTTCCAGCAAAGAAGCTTACTTTTTTATATGGCAAAAATTTGTCTAGGTTACCGTTTTGCGTAGGGGGATTTCCACTGTCTCTGAGAAAAACCTATAGGCTCCAACCGTTGTTTTTTCACTATAAAACTTGGATATGATAATAACGTGGTACACATACGTGATCAACATCACCCAAACAATACTATATTCTGGTGTTGGGCACTCATCACAGAATTGCTTTAGCTCTAAGGCAAATGTTGCGCTGAACTTCATAGGCTTACAAGTCCTGCACTTGCCCAGCCTCAAGACTGAAGAAAGAACCCAGAATCAGCAATAAAGTCTTCAAAGGTTTAATGGATGAGGGAGTACATGTCTGAAGCAGGGTCCTGGAGCAACACCCCACTGTGTATGGCAGAGAGCGGACAGGACCTGGCTGTAGTCTTTGCTCCCAGGGCTAAGGGAAGGTTACAGTTATAGGGGGAAGTAAAATCAGGTTGGTTCATTAGTTACCAGGGAAACCAGCAGAGGGGAATGCCTCTCACCTCCCCTTTGATAAGCTATCATGGTGGAGACATTCTGATCCAAAGCTAAAGCAATCATTAGCTGGGGTCTGGGGTAGCTATGTAGGAGGGTCAGTCATGGGAGTAGGGTATAGACGAAGCCAGCACTGGGGATATACAGAGAGCAAGAGAACAGCCATCTTGAGTGGCCTGACCATAACAGGAAGGAAGATGGATGTGGTCAATATCTAAGAGAATGCTCCACAGCACATCACATCAGATAATACAGGTCACATGGCATTTAAGGAAACTGAAAACTCAATTCTAGGTAATCTGGTTCAGCTGTAGACTGACAGGAACTAGCAGGGGACAAAGACTATACAGTGGTTAAAGAGCAGGTAGGTACTGCAGAGAGTGGAGGGGTTTTGAGAGGAGTATGTTCTTGTAGCCTGTGAGACCAAAAGGCAGGGTCACAGAGGGTGAGAAACAGCAGTAATCACTTTATAGCTTTGGAGTCTTCCTTTACAGTCAAAATGAGATGACGGTCAGTACCTTTGTCAGCGGCATCTTAAAGGATTGGGGGAAAAAAATGAGATAAAACTTTCACGTTTTGAAGACCTGTTTAAAGACAACATAATTAACAGAGCCATAGGTCTTATACAAAATTATAATCCTGCAAGTATAATAGTATACTACAATTCTAGTTACCAGCTTCTTGTGTGTATTTCTAGGCAAAGTTTCTTGTGTATTTTGTTAATTAAATTCCCTTAACCATTTTATGTATTTTTATACCATTTGTGTTTAGTGTATGAGCAGGTGATACATACACACAGTTCAAAAGTTTTTAAAATATGAAGTATAGTATACACTGTGAAAATCTCTCAGGGGTTCTCTACCCACAGCTACCTTATCTTCCCACAGGCTATCATGGTTATTAGTTTCTTGAGCTTCCTATGATTCCTTCAGGTATGGTTTAGTTTAGGCAAATATATATATTTCTTTTGAATTCACACAAATGGTAAGAAGTACACATAATCTTACAAGTCTTCAGATCAGTGTTTGAACTCCAGAAGAAAGTAAAGATGGGCTAGGGATAAATCCAAGAGGATTGCAAACTCAGATCAACTCGCTGAGTGCAGAGGGCAGAAATGATCCTCCTTAGAGCCTCTTTCTTACCCTCATCAGGTTGTCCTTCCTGAAGAGGTGAGTCATAGAGACTCAGAGTTCTTACAGTCAGGAAGAGTTGGGGAAGAAACTAAAGCTCTGTCTGATAAACTAAAAGCAATTAGCCCTCCGAAAGGGCAGTAAAGGCTGGATGGGTGGGGGGGTGGGGAGTGGAGGGTGGCGACAGTGGGGGTGCACCTCGTAACAGTTTCTGATGCAAAGCTTACTAGACAGATGAGAATCAAGACCAAATGATGGGAGCTTCTGACTCCCAGTAAGCAGCTTCAGAAACAATTACATTTATTCTGGTCTGAAGGAAACAAAATGCAATCATCCCTCAGTATCCACCTGGGATTGGTTCCAGGACTCACCTGAGATACCAGAATCTTCAGATTCTCAAGTCCCTTATATAAAATGTTGCAGTACTTGCACCTAACCTGTACACACGATCCCCTTATACTTTCCATCACCTCTAGATAACTTATAATACCTAAAAAAATGTAAATGTTATGCAAATAGCTCTAAATACAATGTAAATGCTATGTAAATACTTGCTGAGCACACAACAAATTCAAATGTTGCTTTTAGGAACTTCCTGGCATTTTTTAAAAAAACATTTTCTATCCCCAACTGGCTGAATCCCAAAAGAGGCAGACTCAGATATGGAGGACTGACTGTAATTATAAAGAGTTAAAGGTTAATGAGTAAGATAATTTTTTCCTAAATTATATATCCTACTCAAATGTAATGTGTAAGATACCATGAGAGATAAATGTCTAAATTATGTATTCTTTTTAACTGTTGTGTCTTTAATACATATAACTAGCTGTTTTTATAAAAGTGTTTTCGTCTTAAAGCTATATTATGGTATAAAGCTTGTGCAGGGGTCCATGTCTACTACCATAGCTGAGTGTAAGCTCTGGGCGGCACTAATCTAATTCAGTCACAGACACTTATCACAGGCCAGGCACTATTTTGATGCTGGAGGAACAATATAACAAGATGTGCACTCGAGAGATTGTCATTAAACAGACAGAATGACTGTTTTCAGTAGACTGTGGTAAGCACAGACATAAGGATACAAATCCAGCCTGGTTGCTCATCCTTGGGCAGGCTGGCTAGCCTAAGGGAAGTAACAGCTTCCAGAGTGTTAGTCTTACACATCTCAACCTATCACAGTGATAACAAATCCCACAATAATAAGGAACCATTTTCAAACCCTTATGTAGCATTTTCAAATGACTCATTGTGGAGCTGGCACTTGAGTGTCTGCTGACTAGCTTGGGATATAAGGGAGGAATTAGTTTTCTGCTTGGAGTGATGAAAAGTTTTGCAAATAGATGGTGGTGGTGGTTGCACAATAGTGTGAAAATAATTAATAATGCTAAACTGTACACTTAAAGATGGTTAAAATGACAAATTTTATGTTATATGTAAAAAATAAAAAATCAAATGATAGTGGTAGAATTTTTCCTTGGGAGTGTTGTTCTTGTTTAGCCATCTGAAATATATTCCTCTGTTTTGTCTGTTTGGATTCTTTTTACATTTTATTGGTCTAGAAAATCCAAAAGTTTGGAGGCTCCTTCATTATACACCAGTGAGAAAGTAACCGATACCAAAACTGGTTGTTTTGTAAAATCCAAAAGTTATTTATTTTTAAAAGACCAATTCTGACTCATAACACCTTTTCTTTTCTATTATCTCTATTTCCTTAGCAATGAACTGCCCCCTGCCATGATTACACTTTTAATAGAACTAAGAACAATAGACAATATTCCCCTGCCATATTTCTAAACTGTTTTTCTGCAACTATTTGTTTTTGTCCTATTGTTTAAAAGATTTCCTCTAAATTGCAGAGTGACACAGAGATCAGTTGTTCAGTCATGCCGTTGCTTTCATAATTTCATGAAATTGAATGATGTCCTCTAGACTTCACAGCAGAATTCATAAAATAATAATGAAGCCCTGCTGTTTTCCCTGGAGACAACTATGGTCTTGAAGGTCACCAAATCTTTTCAAGTCAATGTCATTGACACTCACTAATAAAAATATAAAGTTCCTATGACTTACAGATAGACTTTTTAAAAAATTCGGTGTCCCTAAAATGAGCACATATATGCTGCTTAGGTTTTTATAAAGAAAAATTTTAAGGGATAAGCAATATTCATTCTAATGATGAAGGTTTATTTTTACCTTTTGCATTTGATTTGCTTTTCAAGTGCCCTGTTGATTGAATAGTTTTGATTTAAACATTAGTTTCAAACTAGTTCACGTTTTTTAATCCAAGGATCAGATTCAAATCTTATTCTAGGCGAGACTGTGCAAAGTTTGTCTTCAGCATTATAGGTTCCCTTTGTTCCTGCCCCCTCTTCTCCAGCTTAATGTGTTTGCTGGCTGATCCCTGTCATGACAACCTGCCGAAGGCAGCTGGATACAAATCTAAAGCTCAACGTCCTCATGACATAAACCTGTCATTCAAACAGCTAAGCCCTACCAGAGCCTGCAACAGAACCCAGGGTTCCTGACTCAATGACCAGAGCTCTTTCCTACATCTTACCTGCTCTGCAATAGGCTACTCCCACCAGCAGTGTTCAATGCTTTATAATCTGCAGTGTTGAGCTTCTAAAAGCAAGCAAACTAATAAAATGCATTGTTCTAAAGGTCATGTTGGGGATTTATGTTAATGAACATTAATGGCCTTCAGTCACTCAACGTGTTATACATTACATATTTTTCATAGGGTTTTTTTGAATTGCAGCCAGGGCTTCTGGCATCTTTTACTTCAACACCCCAGCTGTCCAAAAAATAAGAATGGTAGAAATTTATACATTCTAGCAGTCTTGTTAGAAAAATTATTTTTGGTGTCTGCTTAGTTCTCACCATTATACCACATAAGTCATCATCTACTCACAATTCTAGAGTATAAGTAAATAGCACCTTAAAAAAATCAGAAGTTTATACTTCTAAAACACTACAAGATGATTTATAGTTAACCTCAGAAAAAAATTAGAAGTTTCAGTCTCTTAGACAAGACTTTTGATCTGTGCTTTAACTCTTTAATTTATAAAACACTCAGGCCTTGTATTCATTCTGGAATACCTTATGATTATGCTAAACCACACAATAATTTCCAAGTTTCCTATATAACACAGGTGGCATTGTATGTATTTTTTTACTCCACATGGTTCAAAACTTTATAATGGAACCATGGAAGGTTAATATATGTCAAAATTATATGTTATATCAGGCAGTATCATACTGGAAAAATAGAGTGGAAAAACTACGCAGAGTAATAGTTTGGTCAGCCATTATTTTAAGTGCTCTCAGTGTCTCCTGTGTCAACTATACATAGTAGATATTACTATCTCTAATTCATATATAAAGAAATTGAGGCTTGGGGGTTACACACCTTGCTCAAAGCTAGAGAGCTAGAAACGTAAAGAGGTGAGGTTAGAACAAGGTCTCTGATACATCAAAGCCCTTGTTCCTAACTACTGTAATACCCCCTTAACCATTTGGGCATTAGCTTTGACTTTAAAGTAAAAAGCATGAGAGAATCAACAATCCAATGAAAAAAATGAGCAGAAGACCTAAATAGATATTTCTCCAAAGAAGACATAAAGATGGACAAGAGGCACATGAAAAGATGTTAAACATTGGTAATTATTAGAGAAATGAAAATCAAAATTACAATGAGATATCACCTCATACCAGTCAAAATGGCTATCATCAAAAAATCCATAAACAATAAATGCTGGAGAGGGTGTGGAGAGAATGCTGGCAGGAAGGTAAATTTATACAGCCACTATGGAGAACAGTATATAGAGTCCTTAAAAAACTAAAAATAGAGCTACCATATGATCCAGCAACCCCCATTCCTGGGCATATATCAGAGAAAAACATGGTCCAAAAGGCACTTAATGTTTGCTAAAGCACTATTTACAATAGCTAAGCCATGGAAACCACCTAAATATCCAATAAGGAATGGATAAAGATGATGTGGTATATATATACAATGGATATTACTCAGCCATTTAAAAGAATGAAATTATGTCATTTGAAGCAAAATGGATGGACCTGGACATTGTCATAAGACAGTAAGACAAAGAGAACTATCCTTATGATATCACTTATATGCAGAATCTAAAAACAAATGATACAAATGAACTTAATTACAAAACAAACTCACAGACTTAGAGAATGAACTTACAGTGGAAGGGTAGGGAAGAGGGATAGTTAGGGAATTTGGGATTGACATGTACACACTGCTATATTTAAAATGGAAAACCAGTAAGGATCTAATTGATAGCACAGGGAACTCTGCTTGATATTAAGTAACTATCTGAATGGGAAAAGAATTTGAAAAAGAACAGATGCCTGTATATGTATAACTGAATTACTTTGCTGTATACCCAAAACTATCTAACATTGTTAATCAATTATGCTCCAATATAAGATAAAAGATTAAAAAAAAAAAAACTTGAAAGAATCAGGTAACTTCAACTTTTTGAAGGTCTTATATGGGCTTCCCTTGTGGCTCAGCTGGTAAAAAATCCACCTGCAATGTGGGAGACCTGGGTTAAACCCCTGGATTGGGAAAATCTGGAGAAGGGAAAGGCTACCCACTCCGGTATTCTGGCCTGGAGAATTCCATGGACTGTATAGTCCCTGGGGTCACAAAGAGTCGGACACAACTGAGCAATTTTGACTTTCACTTCACTTTCATGTCATGTCTCAAGTCCCATCATGGAAAGACCCAGCTCCAGGTGTCCCCCCAAGGTACTGGGTAGATCCATGTAGGGCCTCAGGCATTGCTGAGCAACTTACTAAACAGCACTTTTTCCTCCTCCCAGAAAGAAGACATAGAAATATTTAAGTAGAACATGGGTGTGGTCATTGAGGATATTTCAGGGGGAGTATCATACATACAGTAGAGCTGAATAGATTTACCTGTTATGTATTATGAATCTATGGGCCTAAATAAGAAGATGAAGAGAATCAAAGGAAATGCTTAATGAGCTGGATTTTTTTAAGCCAGAATTTTTTAAGCTGGATAATTAAGCCACTATCCTTTCATTTTTTTTAAACTATTCAAAGTAGGGCACTGATGGCTTTAAAAGTAGTTAAACTATTCTGTTTCTGAAGATTAGAGCTAACATAAATATACATATTTTTTAATATTTTGATTGCTTTATAATAAAAATGGAACCAGTGTGTCCATTCTTGGACACTTTATTTTAAAATCTGAAAGTTACATATGCCATTAAATAACCAAGTCTTGAGGTCTGTCTGGAGATGACCAACTACTCTGCCTAATGACCTGTATACCATTAATGATTCATGACCAAGGTTGATTCAGAACCTCCAGCCTAAAGGAGGAAAGACTGCCTCAAAGGCAGCTTTGGCAGCCTTTGAAAGCTGTGTGTAGATGAGAGGGTATGTGCATCCAGGAGTTCTTGTAGCGCTTTCTCATTTTCAAAGCTTGCACATTCTCAAGAGAGCTCATCAAGGTCAAAAGCACAATGAGCAAACCAAGGGGAACCCCAGAGAAAGCCAAGATCTGAAAATAACAGCTGGCAATCCAGAGCCTGGCAGCCCTGCTGAGTTGGCAGGTTAGGAATACTGCGGTGCTCTTGGGAAGGCAATAAAGTCCTTGGAGGAAGGAAGCTAAAGGGCAAGTCAAGGCAGAAGTGAAGTGAGAAGATTCTGTAAACCAAGACACAGAAAAAGCAGAGGGACAGTAGAAGGAGATTTAAGGGAATAAAGAAACAAATAACTATCTGGTTAATTAGAAAAGAAATATAACTTTGGATACATTTTTACCATTCAAAGTTTGAGAAATATATTTCAAAATCTGAAGCTTTTTAAAAAACATTCACTAAAATGCCTTTCTGAGGTCTAGCCTTTGTGTGAAAATAAAATACATACATGTTGCTTGAAATGCTCCAGGATGGCATATCACAGGTGTGTATCTGAAGGCAAAGATGGGAGAACATTCTAAGTTCTTTAGCCAGAACAGTTCAATGAACGTCAATCTGTTGCCATTAACTTTTCCCTAAATACAATACAGATTTATTGGATTAGAAAGTTCAGCTGAGGAAAGATCAATTTATCCAATTTGAATTCTGGGGTTTATATCGATTAAATAATTACAGTTCCCCATCACTTATCTTGGTCTTATTTCTACATTTTTATATTTAAATATAGAAGAAAAATGGAATTTATGATGACATCCTCAAACTTCAGATGACTATAGAATCTTATAGCCAGTATTTCTCATTGTCATGTACAACTTTCCCTTTCTTCAGGGGCTTAAAAGACATGACTACCGTGTAGAACCCCACTAGGTACTAGAGGTAATTCTCTATAATTCAAAGGGGGTCACTGCTCAACAAGGCAGAGAAGCTTATCTTCAATGCCACTCTTCACCAGATACCCTATATAGGTAGTATATTTCATATTATAAAAGTCTAAAAGCATATTAATTTTTTTCTCTTTTTTTCAATTATAGCAGAAAACGGCCCCCGTCTACTGGTGGAAGCAGAACAAGCCAAGGTGTTCTCACGTAGAGGTGGCAATGTTACACTGCCATGTAAATTTTACCGAGACCCTACAGCATTTGGCTCAGGAACCCACAAAATCCGGATTAAGTGGACCAAGCTAACTTCAGATTACCTCAAGGAAGTGGATGTCTTTGTTTCCATGGGATACCACAAGAAAACCTATGGAGGCTACCATGGTAGAGTGTTTCTGAAAGGAGGCAGTGATAATGATGCTTCTCTGGTGATCACAGACCTTACTCTAGAGGATTATGGGAGATATAAGTGTGAAGTGATTGAAGGATTAGAAGATGATACTGCTGTGGTAGCATTAGATTTACAAGGTAAGTATCATGTTAAACTTAGGAATGATAATCATTGCTTTTTTTTTTTCGTGACAAGTAATGTCCAGTGATTACCCCAGTGCTGATGTGAGAAACCAAAAGTCCATGTAAAGCATGTTTTTCTGTAATTTGCAGTCTGTCTACAGATCAAGCTTTCACATTTGAAATTTATACACAATGGTTATATGCAAAATTGAAGCTATTTGCAAGTAAAAGAAATGTGCAGTGTAACTGAATTAACAATATTCAGGAACTGCCTTATGCCATTCAAAATTTAAATCTCATTACATAGTTATTAAGAAATGCAGAGTGGAGGCTTTTTATTATGCTTCTAAAATTGTCTCAGTTTCAAAATAATGGCAAGTTTGTGAAGGACATCTGCTAACTAAAATAAATTTAGTTGTATTCTGTAAAATAACTGAGAAAACTTAATTTAACAAAAAGTAACCTCTAGCTTTATTTAAATATTCTTGTAAAGAAGTAAATTTTTTAATGGTCCAGAGTCTCCTAGATACTGAATAGCAAATGGTCATGGCATTTTGGAGGGAGTTTTATTTCTAAATATGCAATACTTTCAGTAGGTTCAGCTTCCCTGGTGGCTCAGAGAATAAAGAATCTGCCCGCAATGTGGGAGACCAGGGTTCGATTCCTGGGTAGGGAGATCCCCTGGAGAAGGGAATGGCAACCCACTCCAGTATTCTTGCCTGGAGAATCTCATGGACAGCAGAGTCTGGCAGGCTACAGTCCATGGGGTCACCAAGAGTCAGGCACAACTAAGCAACTAACATTCTCAACACTCTTAGTAGGTTCAAAGACCAAAATATATAGAAAGCTAAACAATAAAATGTACCATCTTGCCTCTACCAAAGCCCTCTACACTTCTCCTTAGTTGATTTATCTCTAGACACTCTTCATTCATGAATTTGAGCGTTTCTTTACATGAGAGAACAAATTTTGACTGCATTAATGGAATAGTCCTTCCTTACGTAAACCATAGGTGTGTGTTTGCTATAAGTTCCTTTTACATTCTAGGACAGATTTGTGGCTTTTGGAAAAATATCGATTTTGTCCACTAGCATACCACTGAAGATGCGACCTTGTGAATCCGATAGAGTACCATTACACGCATACAGATTCATCAGCTTTGTGTGTCTGATACATTGCTTGATGTTGTAACGTGCATTTTTGTGACCTTTTCTTACTCGTAGTTCTTGGCTCCTGATTGCACACCACCTTATACTTAGAGTGTTTATTGATTCACTTTAATATCCATGAACACTGGCATTATTAAAGATGAAAGAAGCAGTTGGCTTAGAGAAGACAGTAATCATCAAATATTAATTGAAGGTCACTTTCTTTTATCAAAAGGGCATCAGGCAATGGAAACTAGGAGGACTAAGATGCTTATGTTAGCCCCAGCTTTGTCAGTACATGTTTTGTAACCAGATCAAATTACTTATCCGTATTGCACATTGGCTTCCAATCTATAAACAGTAGCTTGAACTATATTATCAGTTGGTAGTTTTTCTTCTTAAAGTCCATGTTTATATACCACAGTATTTCCTAAACTTAAGTAACTCATATGCCCATATTTGTTATCTCCTTACGCTTATTTAAAAATAAATTTTAAATAAATAGAAAACAACATAACTTGCCAGAAATAGAAGGAAACCAGAAAAATAAGTACAATGAATATAAGGTCTTTCTAAATTATAACTGCTTGATGATGGCTTTGAGTATGAAGCCTACTGTCCCTTTGAAAAAGAGATTTAGCACATTTTAGAGGATAATACACTTGATAGTCAAACTGAGACTTCCTATAAGACATACTTAGATATGTTGAAGGGGAATTGTAAGAAGAGTAATTTTTCCTATACAAGCCCTGCACCTTCCCAAATCTCCATGTTTTCCATGCTTTCAGGCTACTTCTTTACCATATAACTCATATGCATATGAGCTAAGTAAATGTGCCCAAGAGACCAATTTAATTGATAAATATTTTTTAAAGTGCTGTTTTTGTACCATGAGAAACAAAAAATTCTAAAACATGATTCCTTTCATTCAACAATCTTACAGTCCATTAAAGATTCTAAGATACTTTCAAAAGTAAGTACTTTAAAATAAGATGGAACTTGTTAAAGTAAGTAGGTACAAATTGCTCTAATCATACCCATATTTATTTTGCTCCCTTTCAGTAATGCCCCTGGACACCTGAAACTTTGGGGAAACTCCTTTCCAAAGGTAACATGGTTAGGAGTAAGAGCTAGGACTAGAATTAGATTCCAAGGGCACTCAATGAAGTCATTGCTTTTATCTACTATGATCTGGGGGTTTGCAGTAGGGAGAAAGTTTCTGTTGTGGTAAAAGAGTAGAGGTTTCAGAAAGGCACTGATGTTTGACAGCCTCAGTTCTTCTGAAGCTTTCTAAAGATTCTTAAAGGCCCCAGAGTTATTTGGGAGATGATCAAGGGACTGTCTTTTAGTCATACTGCGTTAATTGGTGTGTCTATTACAGCTACTAAATCCCCTTCATTGCAGAGTGTTTTTCCATCTTCTTCTGTACTATAGGAAGAGTAGAAACAGTCATTAACCAGAAGATCTGCCTTAAAGTGACTGACATTTCCACATTTAACATTATCTACATGAATCCATTTCTGAACAATTGGAAACAATGCAATCCTTTAAAAATAAGATCAAAGACCAATGCTACCCTGAGCCTTATCCCCTCCACCCTCAGCTATGATGTTCTCAGACCACAGATTTCTACTGTAATTCTAATCACATTTTTTTTTAAAATATTTGCAAACTTGTCCAACTTCACTTTTCACCTGCTACATGGAATATAATGGTCATCTGAGTTAAATTCACCCTTTCCAGTCCATTTTAGTTCACTGATTCCTAAAGTGTCAAGGTTCACTCTTGCCATCTCCTGTTTGACCACTTCCAATTTACCTTGATTCATGGACCTAAGATTCCAGGTTCCTATGCAATATTGTTCTTTACAGCATCAGACTTTACTTCTGTCATCAGTCACATCCACAACTGGGCACTGTTTTCATTTTGGCTCCATCTCTTCATTCTTTCTGGAGTTGTTTCTCCACTCTTCTCCAGAAGCATATTGGGCACCTATTGACCTGGGGAGTTCATCTTTCAGTGTCATATCTTTTTGCCTTTTCATATGGTTCATGGGGTTCTCAAGGCAAGAATTCTGGTTTGCCATTCCCTTCTCCAGTAAATAGTTTATAAATGAGTGAATGTTTGATACAATGGGTTTATACTTTCAATACAAAAAAGTCTGCATGCAAAGGAAGGGCCATGCAATGGAAAGCACTCTAAAGGAAGAGACACTTGATATGGACCATGGGAGGTGAACTTTGTACCTTCATAGCATAGAGAGCATGACAAAACGGGAAAGAGAACATCAAAGGTTGAAGGAGAAACTCTTCAAAGGCCAAAATGTGAGTTACAGATGCCACAGGTAGTTAGCATCCAGTTTGACTGATTTAAGGCTCAGCATGGCAATAGGGTGGGATAAAAATTTTTAACTTTTCATTATCACCAATTTCAAAAGTTTGAAAAAGGAGAAAGACTATGATGAAGAGTATAACATGTCTCAATATATAATCATCCAGCTTCACAAAGTGTCCTTAGATAGCCACTCTCACTTTAGCCTGCTTTATCTACTCCCACTGAATAATTTTCAAGAAAAATCCAGGGCATTATTTTATCTATATATTTCAACGTGAGATAAGAATTCATTTTAAAATAAAACTACAAAAATTTTAACAATAGCTACAGTGCCATCATAGAATAAAATCTGACTAACCGTGATTGCTAAGAACAGACATTATGAGGGACTTGACAATTTCCAACTCAGTTCAGTTCAGTCGCTCAGTCGTGTCTGACCCTTTGCGACCCCATGAATCGCAGCACGCCAGGCCTCCCTGTCCATCACCAACTCCCGGAGTTCACTCAGACTCAGGTCCATCGAGTCGGTGATGCCATCCAGCCATCTCATCCTCTGTCATCCCCTTCTCCTCCTGCCCCCAATTCCTCCCAGCATCAGAGTCTTTTCCAATGAGTCAACTCTTCGTATGAGGTGACCAAAGTATTGGAGTTTCAGCTTTAGCATCAGTCCTTCCAATGAACACCCAGGACTGATCTCCTTTAGAATGGACTGGTTGGATCTCCTTGCAGTCCAAAGGACTCTCAAGAGTCTTCTCCAACACCACAGTTCAAAAGCATCAATTCTTTGGTGTTCAGCTTTCTTCACAGTCCAACTTTCACATCCATACATGATCGCTGGAAAAACCATAGCCTTGACTAGATGGACCTTTGTTGGCAAAGTAATGTCTCTGCTTCTTAATATGCTATCTAGGTTGGTCATAACTTTCCTTCCAAGGAGTAAGCGTCTTTTAATTTCATGGCTGCAGTCACCATCTGCAGTGATTTTGGAGCCCCCAAAAATAAAGTCAGCCAGTTTCCACTGTCTGTCTCCCCATCTATTTGCCCTGAAGTGATGGGACTAGATGCCATGATGTTAGTTTTCTGAATGTTGAGCTTTAAGCCAACTTCTCACTCTCCTTTCCATTTCATCAAAAGGCTCTTTAGTTCTTCTTCACTTTCTGCCATCAGTGTGGTGTCATCTGCATATCTGAGGTTATCGATATTTCTCCCCAAAATCTTGATTTCAGCTTGTGCTTCACCCAGCCCAGCATTTCTCATGAAGTACTCTTTATATAAGTTAAATAAGCAGGGTGACAATATACAGCCTTGAAGTACTCCTTTTCCTATTTGGAACCAGTGTGTTGTTCCATGTCCAGTTCTAACTGTTGCTTCCTGGCCTGCATACAGGTTTCTCAAGAGGCCTGTCAGGTGGTCTGGTATTCCCATCTCTTTCAGAATTTTCCACAGTTTATTGTGATCCACACAGTCAAAGGCTTTGGCATAGTCAAGAAAGCAGAAATAGATGTTTTTTTTTGGATCTTTCTTGTTTTTTCGATGATCCAGCGGACGTTGGCAATTTGATCTCTGGTTCCTCTGCCTTTTCTAAAACCAGCTTGAACATCTAGAAGTTCATGGTTCACGTATTGCCGAAGCCTGGCTTGGAGAATTTTGAGCATTACTTTACTAGCATGTGAGATGAGTGCAATTGTGCAGTAGTTGAGCATTCTTTGGCATTGCCTTTCTTTGGGATTGGAATGAAAACTAACCTTTTCCAGTCCTGTGGCCACTGCTGAGTTTTCCAAATTTGCTGGCATATTGAGTGCAGCACTTTCACAGCATCATCTTTCAGGATTTGGAATAGCTCAACTGGAATTCCATCACCTCCACTAGTTTTGTTCGTAGTGATGCTCCCTAAGGCTCACTTGATTTCACATTCCAGGATGTCTGGCTCTAGGTGAGTGATCACACCATCATGATTATCTTGGTCATGAAAATCTTTTTTGTACAGTACTTCTGTGTATTCTTGCCACCTCTTCTTAATATCATCTGCTTCTGTTAGGTCCATACCATTTCTGTCCTTTATCGAGCCCATCTTTGCATGAAATGTTCCCTTGGTATCTCTAATTTTCTTGAAGAGATTTCTAGTCTTTCCCATTCTGTTGTTTTCCTCTATTTCTTTGAATTGATCACTGAGGAAGGCTTTCTTAATTCTCCTTGCTATTATTTGTAACTCTGCATTCAGATGCTTACATCTTTCCATTTCTTCTTTGCTTTTCACTTCTCTTCTTTTCACAGCTATTTGTAATGCCTCCCCAGACAGCCATTTTGCTTTTTTGCATTTCTTTTCCATGGGGATGGTCTTGATCCCTGTCTCCTGTACAGTGTCACGAACCTCAGTCCATATTTCATCAGGTACTCCATCAGACCTAGTCCCTTAAATCTATTTCTCACTTCCACTGTATAATCATAAAGGATTTAATTTAGGTCATACCTGAATGGTCTCGTGGTTTTCCCTACTTTCTTCAATTTCAGTCTGAGTTTGGCAATAAGGAGTTCATGATCTGAGCCACAGTCAGCTCCTGGTCTTGTTTTTGCTGACTGTATAGAGCTTCTCCATCTTTGGCTGCGAAGAATATAATCAATCTGATTTTGGTGTTGACCATCTGGTGATGTCCATGTGTAGAGTCTTCTCTTGTGTTGTTGGAAGAGAGTGTTTGCTATGACCAGTGCCTTCTCTGGGCAAAACTCTATTAACCTTTGCCCTGCTTCATTCCATATTCCAAGGCCAAATTTGTCTGTTTCTCCAGGTATTTCTTACTTCCTACTTTTGCAATGAAAAGGACATCTTTTTGGGGGTGTTAGTTCTAAAAGGTCTTGTAGGTCTTCATAGAACCTTTCAACTTCAGCTTCTTCAGCATTACTGGTTGGGGCATAGAATTGGATTACCAGGATATTGAATGGTTTGCCTTGGAAACGAACTGAGATCATTCTGTCATTTTTGAGATTGTATCCAAATACTGCATTTCGGACTCTTTCGTTGACCATGATGGCTACTCCATTTCTTCTAAGGGATTCCTGCCAACAGTAGGAGATATAATGGTCATCTGAGTCTTGGGTAAATGCTCACAGTTCAGCATTATATACATAAGAATTGGAAGGCTATGGTAAACCACATGCAGCAGAAGAGATACCTTGTGGTTATCATTTATTAGCTCTTATTCCAGGTTCTGACCTTTTTTCACTATCAATTACATCCTTACATAGGGTCATCACCCAATCAGGCAAGTTCTGCTTAAGCTCCTTGTCAATCTTCTAACATGCATAAATAAGACTAAGGAAGTGTATCATTTTAAATGTCATAATTAAGCTGCCTTTCCAACTGTAATTGTACAATGTCTTTAATCATATTGCCTTTTAATACCAGATTAAATGCTATGTCGTTCAAAGAATTTTCCCAGTTAGAAAAAAAAAAATCGTTCTACTTCAAGATGCCAAAATTGTATGGTTTGCATTTATAAGATTCTATTCTGTCTTGGTGAAGAAGGCAATGGCAACCCACTCCGGTATTCTTGCCTGGAGAATCCCAGGGATGGGAGAGCCTGGTGGGCTGCCATCTATGGGGTCGCACAGAGTCGGATACAACTAGAGTGACTTAGCAGCACCAGCAGCAGCATTCTGTCTTGGAGTCAGATTTTTATATGTGTGTGTGTGTGTGTATACACACATACAATCATAGACTCTTTGCAGAAAGACACCACACCCCAAACTCAAGGTATCCTAGAGTATTCAGTATAATGCCTGCTCTTAGTTATATTTTAAAGTCTGTTTTTCAAATCACACAGATTTTTTTTTAAAGTAAACCCTTTTGAAAAACTGACCTACATATGAGTTGGAATTAGCTGTGGAAGCATAATTTTTTCATGTAAAATCTTGGATAGGGTAAAGCCCTCTGATAACTACCAAATTACCCACACTGCTAGAAACAACATCCAGCCAGAGGTAAGCCTCATATAACAAGGAGAGTGTCCCCAGAAACTCATGAGTAGCTTGGCCTACAGAATTCATTTGAGCAATTGATAAATATATAGATAATGATATGAAAAACATGATATTTGTACTTCCAATCTTCCACTGTATTATTGGTCTTCCACTGATGAAAATGGGACCAATTCACAAAAAATATGATCTGAGAACTTTTAGAAATAGAAAGCTGATTTCATATATGTATGTCACACTGAAAGGCATTCTGAGAGATACTGTGGAAAGTAAAAGTGTTCTGCATGGCCTCTACCTTTTTATTATTAAAAATATTTACTTTATGGAGTTACTGAAATTTCCTTTAGCTTTAATATGCACCATGGCATGAAAACCTTTCACATAACCAGCAAATTGATATTTGCCAACGACTAAGATGAACTGGACTGTGCAATTGTAAGTCTTAAAGAATGTGCTTTTAAAACATATTTCAATTCACTAAACTACTCACATCACTTGATAGTATCCTTTTCCATGTGATGGATATTTCTTATTAATACCCTTGGTAGTAATGCATATCAGCCTTTCAGGGAAAAGTAAAGAGCTTTTGATTATATTTTGACATATAAGTATAAAATAATCATACTTGGAAAATAATCATATACCCTTCTTTCTCACTCATGAAAGTTTAACTTTTCTTATTTTTGTAATGCTGGATGAAAGTAATCACCATTTGCTCCATAATTCAACTGTAGGAATTGCACATTTTTCCACAGAGCCAAGAAAGTTTCTGCAGTTATAGTCTTAGATGTTGAAATCTTAACTAGCTGGAAGTAAAACGAGTAAATAAATAAAATACTAATAAACATGTTCCAGAAATGCCCCCACCTGTACAAAACATCTGATTGTTGAAATGTGTACAATAAAGTGAAACTTTTAAAATGTTGATGAGGATGTGGAAATTGACCTTGATTTACTGGGAATTTGTTCTTTCCAGCATCAAACATTGATTAAAATCTGCTAAGTAAATCTTTTGAGTTACTGTAAATTGACCATTTACTCTCACCATTGAAAAAGAGTGAAATCTTGATATAGGGTTACACTTTGACTTTGAGAAATGATTGTGTAAAATTATGTTAAATGTAAAAGGAACTCAAAAATATATTACACTGGTTTTGGAACTAAATCAAACATAATTCAATGGCTAATCAAGGACAAATGACTAAAGAAAAAATTTCCCCAATGCCTATAGGAGTTCACCAAATCAGTCTGGTGAATTAAAACTTGAGAGGTTGCCTAGGTCTTTAAAACTATTACAAATTAAAATAGCCTGCTTTCTCCACTGTTACCATCTCAAGCTATTTGAGAAATGGAATTCAACCTAAATGGTTGAATTTAGGTTTGTATACATTGAGATTTTCTCTCACTTAAGGTCTAGCTGCCAAGGAAAGCTCTACTGGAAAAATGAAATATTTTCCTTTCCATTGGCATTCCTGGGCTTGCTGACAAAAGAGGATGCAAAGCGTGAGGGGACTGGGAACACTAAAGTGTCTCCTTCTCAGCACTGACTGGGCTCTTAGTTGGATGCCTGGGCACAGCCCTTCTTAGAAGGAGTCGCCTCCAGGCTTTCCGCACCCCCATCCCCCCATCTCTACAGGGGGCAAAGGCAACCAAGAGAGTCTTTTCCTCCTTACTTTTGGCTCCAATTCAGCTTACAGATCTCTCAGCCAAGAACCTGAGAAGGCAGGATGAGATCAGGAAGCCTTCCTGGATCTCTGCCTCTAGTGGATGGTGCCAGCTGGACTGCCCTGCAGGGACAAATGTGTCCTGCAGAGGCCTCAGTGGACATGACTTGATTTAGGCTCTTGAAATTTCTTCCTGTAGAATATTCCAGGACAAATGCTAAAAGAAAACATTTCCTGTGCAACTGGTTACACTATTAGTAGATTGTGCACCCATCTTGCACAGGGTCTGCAGTCTCGTAAAATAGCACATTTGGTATAATCCACCAAATTACTGTGTGAGTCAGTTTTTTACATTCCACATGCTAAAATATGAATTATTACTCATTATAATAAAAAATTCAAGGCAAAATTAATTTTCTTTTAGCAACCATGGAGGAGACATTTTGACTCAGTGGTCCGCCATAAAGTCCAACAAATGATACAACTTTGTCCTTTTATGATGCAACCCTTATTCTTTAAAGAAACTGTGCAGAAAGTTGTGAGACAGCTCAATCACCTCCCATAATAATCTGATTTGAACCAACCTAAAGAAATGCTTTGGAAAACTGTTGCAAATTCCCAGGCAGAGTCAAATGCCAAATCTTCACCAAGTGCTACAATTCACTAAGGGTTTTTGTCCTCTAAAATATTTAATTCTTTGGCAGATGTCTATTTTGTACCTACCTTGTATAGGACAAGCTTCTAAAGACTTTTGTTTTCTATTTGCAATATCAATGTTTAGAAAAGCTTAGTTTCAGTTTGCAATGCATGAATATGGAAGCTGAAAAATAGTAATAGAAATATTTAAAAATGAAAGCTCTTATTTTAGTTGTATTGTTCAAGGAGAGAAAAAAATAAGATTAAGTTAAGCTACAATACAAGCTGAGAATAATAAAAGAGCCAGGATGCTTTTTAATGGAAGTGCCTCACTGTAAAAAATTACCCTATTAATATGAAATAAGACTACTTAATTAGGTTTTTGTTAGATATACAAAAGGTAAGTTCACCAGGAGGGCAACTTGAAAACTATAATTTGCAGATGAATCATTTCAGAAAGGAGAATTATGAGGCTTGAGTTGAATGCTTAGCAAAACAGGTAAATCACTGAAGTTACCAGACCAAATAGCTCATTGTGAAATGCTCAGAGCTGAGAGGCTATTGGAAGGGAAATGGGACCATTAGAAAACACTGCAACCTGAACAAAAAGCTGCCACTCAACTGGGATTTGCTTATAGTTCTTACTATTTGTGCCACTAATGAGTCCTTGCTTTCTCCTTTGGACAGGTGTAGTATTCCCTTATTTTCCACGATTGGGGCGCTACAATCTCAATTTTCATGAGGCACAGCAGGCTTGTCTGGACCAGGATGCTGTGATTGCCTCTTTTGACCAGCTGTATGATGCCTGGCGGAGTGGGCTGGACTGGTGCAACGCTGGCTGGCTCAGTGATGGATCTGTGCAATATCCCATCACAAAACCCAGAGAACCCTGTGGAGGCCAGAACACAGTCCCTGGTGTCAGGAACTACGGGTTTTGGGACAAAGATAAAAGCAGATATGATGTCTTCTGTTTTACATCCAATTTCAATGGTAAGATATTAACCATATTACCTTGTTTGCCATCCCAGAGACCAATACATACTATGATATGACATTAAAATTTTAATCTTATCTACTTAAAAAAAGAAAAATCTTTGAAGCATTATAAAAGAAGCTCTGTAATATCATAATGTTTAAAAATCCACACAGATACCAAGGAAAAGTACACATTTCCATGATTCTTTGGTTTTATTGCATCCAACTGTTGCTGTGAAATAGTTTGTCATGTTTTATGGAGTCTTTTTCTTACTGCCAAAGATGCTGCTGCCACTGTGTGCCCTCCATAGGATATATATCTCTCCACTGAAGTAAGGATGGCATCAGAGTCATGCTCTTCTTTAAATTACAATGTCAATTTATTCATAGATCATCACCAAAGCTTAGGATAGAGAGATTGGATAAAGAGAGAGCTCTGATTAAGAGAACTTTGCAAGAAAATTAAGTAGAAATAACATTGGAGGCAAAAGCAGAAGTGAGAGATCCAGGTTGCATCAGTACTGATGACTGATTAGTTGAATTCAGCACAACTCCCAACCCTATCTTGCTTCTTCCAGAACCAGTGATGTGACAGTGGGGCCTAGTGCAAAATGTGGGCTCCTGTTAAAAAAAATTATTAAGAATTTTAAGATGACACAGTAAAACATTAAATCAAGCATGAGGCCCAGTGTAACTGTGCAGGTTGCAAACCCATGAGGCTGGCCCAGGTCCCATTATTTTACATTTTAGGTGCCTGTTGATAGGCTATGGGGAAAACAGAAAGGGATCAAGGATCAACAAAAGGTCAGACAGTAAATATGTTTGGCTTTGTGGGCCATATGCTCTCTGTTACAACTATTTCATGTAGCTTTGTATCAGTTCAGTTCAGTCCAGTCACTCAGTCGTGTCCAACTCTTTGTGACCCCATGAGTCGCAGCACTCCAGGCCTCCCTGTCGATCACCAACTCCCAGAGTTCATTCAGAATCATGTCCAATGAGTCAGTGATGCCATCCAGCCATCTCATCCTCTGTCGTCCCCTTCTCCTCCTGCCCCCAATCCCTCCCAGCATCAGAGTCTTTTCCAATGAGTCAACTCTTTGCATGAGGTGGCCAAAGTACTGGAGTTTCAGCTTTAGCATCATTCCTTCCAAAGAAATCCCAGGGCTGATCTCCTTCAGAATGGACTGGTTGGATCTCCTTGCAGTCCAAGGGACTCTCAAGAGTCTTCTCCAACACCACAGTTCAAAAGCATCAATTCTTTGGCGCTCAGCCTTCTTCACAGTCCAGCTCTCACATCCATACATGACCACTGGAAAAACCATACTACAACACAAAAGCCACCATGAACAATCTTAAACAAATGGGTGTGGCTGTGTTCTAATAAAACCTCATTGAACTCACATGCTATAGTTTGCCAGCCTCAGGTACAGGTGATAGAACTAATCCTCTATGAATGCTCTCATGACCACTACCTGTTCTTCAAATTATACCCTTTTAGTCTAGAAAGAACTGACAAGCACTAATTTAGATTTCAATAATCTATATTTGAAGAGAGGCAGGAGGGTATCAGGGCTTCCTTGATAGCTCAGTTGGTAAAGAATCCACCTGCAATGCAGAAGACCCTGGTTTGATTCCTGGGTCGGGAAGATCCCCCTGGAGAAGGGATAGGCTACCCACTCCAGTATTCTTGGGCTTCCCTTGTGGCTCAGCTGGTAAAGAATCTGCCTGCAATGTGAGAGACCTGAGTTTGATCCCTGGGCTGGGAAGATCCCCTGGAGAAGGGAAAGGCTACTCACTCCAGTATTCTGTATAGTCCATGGGCTCCCAAAGAGTTGGACACGACTGAACGACTTACACTTTTCAGGAGGATATCACATGACAATGTGTAACCTGGTAAGAATCTGATCCTATTCTACCTGAAACTAAAAGTCTGAGAAAATCTTGCACTGGTAGGTGCCTATGACTTTAGTTAGTTGGTATCATATTTTATACTTTTTATGCATATTTAGTACAAATTGAAGGAATCTAGGTAATGAACACTACTGAGGTAAGTGGTTGAGGCTAACTTGCTCTTTTTTGTGAAATCAAGAAATGGTTAGGTGTCTGAGCTCCTACAGAGGGAAGTTGGAAAAAACAACTAACTCCTTTCCTCTCTGCTGGTGAGTGAACAGACTGGGTTCACATTCTAAGTCCGCACTATTTATGGCAAGTGACTTCCTGTATGTTTTGCATTTTCATACTGTAGTCTTTGAATAAGAATAATGCCTTATTGATACCTGTAATGAAAAGGACTTGAGGGCTTTTGATTTTTTTTAAATGGACTTTTCTGTCAGGAATGTTTTTTGATCCTTTCACATTCAAATTTTGCCTCTCCAGAAACTTGTGCTGGGCTTCAGTCTTGCTACAGCTAGAATTTAAATAGCTCTTGCTTTTAACATGGAATTCTGTCTTCTCTAATGCCACAGAAGGGCCCTTTTAGCCACTAATTGGCTAACAGAGACTGCATCTGTCATTCCCCATTTCTTTTTCACCGCTCTAAAAGGGCATGTCTGAACACACACTAAGGGGCAAGGAAAAAACTAATTTAATGGAGAGAGTCTAGGGTTACTGTCTTTAACTGACTAGCCTATGTTTCAGAACCTCTACAGACACTGCTCTATATCCCCCCGCATTGAGAAACACTTCCATTTGGGGCTCTTTCCATCTCTCTTGGGCTGAGCTCCAGACAGGCCCACTGACCCTTTTTCTTTCTCTCTGCAGGGCGATTCTACTACCTGATCCACCCCACCAAGCTGACCTACGACGAAGCGGTGCAGGCTTGTCTCAATGATGGTGCTCAGATTGCTAAAGTGGGCCAGATATTCGCTGCCTGGAAACTTCTGGGATATGACCGTTGCGATGCAGGCTGGTTGGCGGACGGCAGTGTCCGCTACCCCATCTCTAGGCCACGAAGGCGCTGCAGTCCTAGCGAGGCTGCAGTGCGCTTCGTGGGTTTCCCAGATAAAAAGCATAAGCTGTATGGTGTCTACTGCTTCAGAGCATACAACTGAGTGTGCCCCTAAAGCACGTCAGTTTGAAAGTCATTAAGAACATGTGAAGTGAAAGGTTTTTGTTTTTTTTTTTCCAATATGAACTCATGCAAGTTACCAAAACTGTGATAACCCTTTTTTACTTACTGTAAAGAGTCATTTTCATAAAGACCAATTCATTAATTTGTTTTTGTAAAGCTATTATCATTCAATATATATTATAAATTAATATAATTTTAAGGGAAGCACTACATATGGAGGTTTTAGAGCCAAACTGTTTAGGCTACATCATCCCAATGAAGTATCCTTTCATGATCGGGGCATGCAATAGTTGAGGATTGCTAGGATTAAACTAAGGAAAGTAAAGCTACTCAGAGCAGCAGCTGCCACAAGCACAAATTTTACACGTTTGTACAATTTTGAAATGCACTACAATAAACAGATTAGAGCAACAGATTTGAAATATAGGCTTCTTTACATAAACTGAGGCTCTGAGAGGTTGTACAACACTTAGTTTCACAAGGGAACAATCTACACTTTTCTAATATATTTCAAAGCTCTGATAGTCAGAATATTTTACTCTTTAAAATCCTGCCTTTTTGACCAAAAAAAAAAAAAAAAAAAAATCAGATGGACTCCAATGTATAACAAGCACAGTTAAAACCCCTTAAGGCCCCCATTTATATGAAGTACGAAACTAAAATCAGCAGATCATATTTAACCAATGAGAGATTCCTACCTTCTTCTAATTAAAATTATACATGCCTGAGAAGAACTGTTTTCTTTTGAGTAGCTTTACTGAATTATATTTAAATTCTAAGGGCCGTTTGCTAAGCAGCATTTAGCATCTACTCAGGGCAGTTATATAGATAAACTGCTGGACAGAAAAATTGTAAAATTTAGCAGCTTGATTTTATGTTAGCCTATGAAGTGTTATTGTCCTATAAAATTAACTTTAAAATATTTAATATTTCCTTCTTATTTACATGACATGACAAAAATTTAAATCATAGAAGGAATAAATAACTATACTTGCCTAACCAAGAAATAAGAACCCAACTTTCAGAATTCTTATTATTCCTATTTGTATATAGACTAGGAAGTCCAACTGGTGCCTGTGTTTGGGTAAAAAAGTCAACAAAGTAGTTTTAACCTTTCTCCATATAGAAAATGTGAACAGTGATGGATGTCACTTTCTTGCTGATCATCATCAGGCTTAAATGAAATGCTGAAGCTGTCAAAGAGTTTACACTAAAATCTTCAGGGCTTTATATGAAAGGGTAAGACCAGCTTCAAAAAACAACTTTCCCCATTAGCAGCTCCAATCTTAAATAAAGCTCGGTTTTCCTATATTTTTATGAGTGTTGAAACCCCACAGGGACCAATATTTGTATTCAAATTACATTTCATGGTTTCCCATTGTTTCACAATGAGTTCTAATAAATGGGATTTAGTATAATAATCCAAGTATGACATAGCTGATATGCTTTCATGAATGTTTTTATGTAGATTTTCCTCCCATGAACATGAGTAAATAAATCTGTTTCCTGAATTGATTGTGGTTGCCTTCAAAGCTCTGTAACAATTCTAATAAATTTACTCTATAAATGTAGAGTTATGTGTGTGGAAGGTATAGGACAATTGGAAGTCCATGAAACCATAACTATACTCATATATTATCTAGGCAGAATATTGTAAATAAAAGTAGATCATTTCTTCTGTCAAAAGCATATCTGGAAATTTTCAGATGCTTTGCTATTAAAAGACAAGAATGTATGCATGCACATTTTTACAGTAGGTTGGATACGCAAATTGTACAAAAATATAAATCCAAAGAGATTGTGTAGTTTAATTCAAACACTGCTGATACAAATAGAATTCAAACTTCTAAATTAAAAATACCTGAATGGTCTAAGATAATATGAATATATTATTTAAAGAGGGACTATCTCCAAAACAGTGACTCTAGTACCTCAAAAGTTGGGTCAGCTCATTGGAGGAAATCCATACTTGAATGATTATTACTCACGTTACAAGAATCTTATTGAAAGTACAAGTGGAAAGAAATTTCTATTGAAGCAGATATACAAATTTCAGTTATTGCTGCAAAACTCTACCTTTATAATATTAAACATAGTAACATTTCTTAACTTTTGAATACTTACTAGTATAGGAATTGGTGCTGATAAAAATCTTTGGAGTGACTGTTAGCTGACTAAAGTCTATACTGACTGCACACCATTTTTCCATGCTTGGAAAAAAAAAAAAAAATCTTAACAGAATGAATACTGCTGGGCAGAATTTTTATCTTCTGACTTCTCCCAAAGGATCAGAATTCCCATACCCTTTTGGACTCCTCCTTGAATAAGAGTTTCTTTTTAATATTCTTATTTTGCCATTTTCACCAAATATCTATTTTCCTATTTCATTCATCAAGATATTTCACTGACAGTGTCTGAAAAAAAAAAAAAAAAAAAAAGGTTATACTAACACAATTCCTAACAGAAAGTTGGTACAACACTGGCTAACACTGGCTAATTCAACAATTGCTACTCAGACTTGGGTACTAAGAAGAACAGAAGGATGAGATGGGAGTCTGGTTAGGAAATCTTGCTTTGATCATTTCGTCCATAATTAACTCTTGGCCCATTTAAGGAACAAAGTATATCTGCATATTTCACGGACAAGCCTACATTTGAAAAAAGAGACAGAAAGAAATGATACCTATAAAAGGCAGTATAAGAATGAAAACAAATTCATTACATTAACACTGGAAGCCATCTTTTACCACCTGCTGCCATGTTTTATCACAGTAATTTCTAGTCAAATACGGTATTTGTAAATTTAAACTGTCTTTCATAGAAAGGGGGCCGGTACCTGTTAAAGTTTTATTTTATGCAATAATATAGTCGCGTATTATTTTGGCAATTAGAAGTAGTCTCAAAGGAGATTCCAATTTGGTTGCTGGCAGCCATACTGGGTTTCTTGATTTCAGTACTCCAAAGAATATGGTGGTCTCAAGGAGTAGTTGACCACTAAGGAGGGAAGGATGAAAAGGGAATCACTTATTCATTCTCAGCATAGGATACATAAAGAATGATCAGTGGATAGCTGACATAGTTGTGTTGAGAAGTTAACTGTAGCGTAGCTCACTACTACCAGCGCAGCAATGATGTACAATGAAAGAAATGAAAAATACAAGTCATTATTAAGCCACCTGATTAAAAGGAAGTCAGTATTTAAAGGCATTTAATACCTACTGAGTACAAATCTGAGAAGAACCATATCTGTATTACAAAAAAAAAAAAAAAAAAAAATGTTTTCATTTTCTGTAAGATACAATGAACTGGTAAACAAACATTAAAAGTCAATTTTGTGTTACTGCAGTATCTCTTGATTCTTCTGAATTGTAGAATCTTAGCTATTTTTCTTTGTGTCAAACCCCATAAATGCATTATTTCAAGAAAAGACGTTTAACTCATCCTTGCTCTGATACAGTTGACTTCAAATTGTAAACACCTGCCAATTCCCATTTCCTATATTTTGCAAAGTTATCAACAACAGCAACAAAAGGAGTATATCTGTAGTGTAACTAAATCAGCAATAATATTATCCCCAAATCTATTACGATTCAAAGTATAATTTATTTTGTTCATCTGGTTAGCAGTGCCGAGAATCTGTAGTATCCTTGAATAGATTTATATATTTAAACTACATATGTAGCTAAATTTAAAAAAGGTTTTTAATTTTCTTGCTGAAGTCCTTCTCAAGCACGTTATACTCCAATGAAAAGGAACATATTTGTTAATATTTCCATCCCTTCTGAATTTTCAACGTGGAAGACAGTTTCTGGATATTTCTGGTATTTAAAAATGGATTCTTGAGTGCAAGGGTCTATTACTGGTGCAATGACTTGAATGCAAGCACATCTAAAACAATTTGGGTTACTGACATTCAAACAGAAAAGTTTAGTTTAAATTTTTTCCCATTTACCTGGAATACATTGAACAACCTTGAAGAAAAAAGTCTAAGGGTAACATGATATTAAATCATGTTTCTTTAACGTTTAAGTTTTCACACAGATGAAAGGTATCATCTTAACTTTTCCAGCAAACCTCTTGTATTATGGCCAAATCACACACAAACCTGCTTGGTACTAATACTGAAAGGTCCTATGGGTTTCTATCAGTTCAGTTCAGTTCAGTCTCTCAGTCATGTCCGACTCTTTGCGACCCCATGAAGTGCAGCACGCCAGGCCTCCCTGTCCATCACAAACTCCCAGAGTTCACCCAAACTCATGTGCATTGAGTCGGTGATGCCATCCAGCCATCTCATCCTCTGTCGTCCCCTTCTTCTCCTGCCCTCAATCCCTCCCAGCATCAGAGTCTTCTCCAATGAGTCAACTCTTCGCATGAGGTGGCCAAAGTATTGGAGTTTCAGCTTTAGCATCATTCATTCCAAAGAACATTCAGGACTGATCTCCTTTACAATAGTGCTTAAATAAAAACAAGTTCATTGTTCAGATGTGGTGCCCTTAATTCCCTATCAAGTGACAAGGCTTAATACTAAGACTGTTCTTGAGCAGAAGGGACCTTGTCCAGGATGATCAGATATGCAAGAATTGTTGATCAATTATTCAGTTGTGTCCGACTCTTTGCAACCTCATGAACTGTAGCCCTCCAAGCTCCTCTGTCCATCTTATTTTCCAGGTAAGAATACTGGAGTGGGTTGCCATTTCCTTCTCTAGCGAATCTTTCTGACCCAGGGATCAAACATACATCTCCTGTATTGGCAGAGGGATTCTTTACTGCTGAGCCACCAAAAAGTAAAGCATTACATTAAAGCATTACTGGGTAGTATGATTTCTTCAGCCCTTCATTTAGCAATATTTAGAGGGCACAGCTTAAGATGACTCTGGAGTCCTTATCTCTCTGTAGGTGATGTATTTAGGATACTCACAGCAGGCTACTTGCTCCAATCTTTAGGAGGAAATTCACTGCACACACATTTTTTTCCTTTCACTAAGAACAAGTGAAGCTAATTTTCTCTATATTTGTTTCAGACCAATAAAGCTTTGTCATCTCTATAGCCACTCATCATCTGAGACAACCTGGGGCAGCCCAGAGAGTAGCTCCATGTCTTCTCTGAAATTAAACAATTTTCCTTCTCAGATGATCCCTGTCCACTGAAGTTGTCCAGTTCCACATGCCTCCATTATTAAAAGATGCCTCTTTCTTTCAGTTGGTGTCTGACTGCAGCATGAGCTGTGTTTATTCAAAGGATTATTCTCAAGGTGGGGAGAAAGCTCAGATTCTTCATTTTCTAGCCATGAACTTATAGGTTTGATCAACAAATAAGAGATTCTCAGATGGTGGTAAGTTCTAAGAATACCACATTCCCATATTTTTCTTTCTAAATAAGGGGCTCAATTGGCAGCTCTTCATTCTGCTTGAAATATCTGGGATTTTTGTTGTTTTTAATTTTTTTTCACTATTTCTCCCTTTGATTTTAGTCAATGAAAATTTTCCATGCCAAAACTCGTTCATATGAGTAGAAAACAAAAACCGGGAAATTTGGAAGTTTTAAGTCTTTGAAAGGCCCTTCTTTGAAAATGCTGAGAATCTTACATGTGAATCTGAAACAAAACTGCAGAACCATTCATTTATTATTCTCATAAATAAACATATTCTTGTGCAATGATTGCTGTGAGCCCAGGGAAAAGATAAATAAAGTACTTTGTGGCTCTGCTTCTACTCGAGGACAGCCAAACTGAACATCCTTGCTCCATGGGAAAGCACTTAATTCCTTCACTGAGAGCCGAACTTCAAGTGGCTGAGAAGCAAAGTCTGCTGTTCTAATAGAAAAAAAAAAAAGTTTTTTAAAGGCCAACCTTTCAGTTCAATATACATGAAAATTTAGTAATATATTAAAGCAGTTGGCAGCATATTCGAATCACCTAGGGAGCTTTAGAAAAACTTTAGGGCCTGGGTCTCTTTCCCATAGATCATGGTCAAAGGTGCAACCTGGACATCAGGATTGTTCGAACCTTCCCTCACAGACCTCTGGTAAATTTTAATATGTAGTCAGTTGAGAAACACTGGTCTTAACAGACTTAGCAGAAAAAAATATCAAAACCATTCCACTGCTATATGGTTGGACTGATATTTATAGTTCGCGATTTAAAATAATTTTTAAAATAGTATAATTGGTTTGAATGATCAAACTCAGAAATTCTTCAAATGTGAACATTGGATTCATTTGATTTGCTCTTTTTCTCCAAGTAATAGTTTCCATTATATTAGCAGATGTGTTCTAATAAGCTATTTCTCTGCCTGCCTGCCCTATCACTGTCACCTCTGTAAAAACTACTATAAACCACATTCCTAACATCAAATTCTTTCCCATCTAAACTACCAAAATCCCAGGGCTATAACAATAACTGTGTAAAGCGTTTTGGGGACAAGAATTCAAACTCCACTTGAAGCCAATCACTTCTGAGATTCAGTTATATTTCAGGAAGAAGAACCTATTCTCACAGTGAGCTTTATATTACAACATGGACCCTTAGACCAAAAATATAAATAAATAAACAAAAAGCCAACATACAATAGGAAAGAAAGAAAATGAAAATTACTCATAATCTAAATATTTGGGGAAAAGGAAGAAAAGTACTCTTAAATTTTATAATATCTTATTTTCCATTATGTCTATACATAAACACTTGCTAAATTGAGTCGTCACTTCTAGAAAATATACGATGTATAAACTATGTCAGTAAAGCTATAAGTCATTTCCTAACTGGCCTATGAATCTGATAGAATTAGCTGAGTCAGTTGCAACTCACGCTGAGGCACGTGGAAGACATGAACAACACAATTAATTAGTTTGAAATATCCTCCAGCCATTCTTCAGCTTCCTTAGTTCTCTGGCCCCTCCAGAGAGCACAGAGGGGAAGTAGCACATGAAGTGCTACTTCCTCTAGCACTGACAGAGGAAGTAGGACCTGACCTTTCCTTCCCTGGCTTTCAACTAACAAAGAAAGGACTAGTACCAGTGGCACAAGGCATGAGGCTTCCTACTGGAATATTGCCTGTGCAAAAAGAGAGCATAAAGTTCTATTTTTATCCTCCCCACCAAGAAGAAGAATTCTAAATTCCAAAGAAAAATATACCGTATTGAGTGGATTAAAAAGAATAAATATTAATTAGAAAAGTGCACTGAAATATAACAATTTGCCACTACCAAACAGATAAAGCAAATTGTTGAAGCATGACAATTCCCTTGAGAACTGGCTCCCTATTAAACAATCATTGGAGGACAGTTCAGGCATCAGGATTTGGAGGGAGAGCACTGCTCAGGATGAACTGTGAAAACTTAGAAACTCTCAAATCAATAGACAGCATAAAAGTATCTAGAGACTGCTGCCTAATGCCTTAGAGAGTCAGTGGAGGAAAGCTATCGCGATGATAGTAGTCTGCAGAAATGCCCTTATCTTACTGACCAAAGCATTACTTCAAAAGTCAGTTTTGACATGTGATGTAAATAAATCACTTCCAATCTTGTTTGGAATAATGCAAAGATAAATAAAACACTGAAAAAAATATTAGTAACACTAACTGCTATTTGAAATGAAAGTATTTGATGTCTTTTCACATATAAAATCCTTTTAAAAACTTCAAAAATTTACAAGTAGAGAGTATTGATCTGAGGCTACGAAACTTCCTTCCTTCCATGCAAATACTAAAAAAAGGCAATTAAAAAATTGTATGATGTCTTCGTGATGTCATCTTTGTGCAATTAATTAATATGCATAGTAAAGTCTAGAAGGAGATACACTAACATACTCATGAGGGTTATTCTTTTTCCTTCTACTTCTGAAATCTCCACAGCAAAGATGCGTTACACAAAATTTAACAAATTATTGTGCTATAATATTAGTTCATTCTTACTGCTGCTGCTACTGCTAAGTCTCTTCAGTCGTGTCTGACTCTGTGTGACCCTATAGACGGCAGCCCACCAGGCTCCCCCATCCCTGGGATTGTCCAGGCAAGAACACTGGAGTGGGTTGCCATTTCCTTCTCCAATGTATGAAAGTGAAAAGTGAAAGTGAAATCACTCAGTTGTGTCCGACTCTTAGCAACCCCACGGACTGCAGCCTACCAGGCTCCTCTGTCCATGGGATTTTCCAGGCAAGAGTACTGGAGTGGGGTGCCATTGTCTTCTTACTGGAGTCTAACAATTTCTAAAAAAAAAAAACTTATAAAAATATTCCAGACTTGATTTTATGAATTGTTCTCCACTGTATCGTCTATTACAGGTCTGCCAATATAAAGTCTCCCTGGATATCCCTTGGGGAGGATCTGAATCACCTGCAGTGTTTCTCAGAAATGCCATGCACATTTTAGATAAAATGGTTCTTTACTGTGTGGGATTATCTCACCTTTTAGGGCACTTAACATCCCTCACTCTTCCAGTCACTGCTAGTCAATACTCCCTTCAAATCAATCTAACAGCTCAAAACATACCCCCCAAGTTTCCCTATATCCCCAAGACAGGTAATAGTGCCTTTTGGGGGAACAGCTTGAGTTTTCTATTACAAGGTGGATGATCAGCATAAAAAGAGAACAAAGAAACCAGTGGAACTAAAGCCTCAGTGAAGCTTTGCTAAATCGGCTGCAAGGAAAACACAACCAAGCTCACCAAGCTCTTGTCTTAATGTCCATCTGAGCTAGCTAGGTGTGCTCTTCCTGAAACCAGCCACCTCCAGGGATTCAATCAAAGTTGACCTTCTCCAAAAAGTCCTAGGATATCTCACCCATCTCTAGTGTCTTATCGGCAGTAGTCCAATAGAAGTGCCTAAGATCAGGAAATCCAGCTCAGCATTTATCCACTGGTTAAGTTTATTTGTTGATTAAATGAGTTAAATGCTTCTAAGAGTGTCTGGCACTAGTAAGTGTTCAATAAATGCTATATTTATCATTAATCATCATCATCATTTTTTGTGATTTCCTTTTCAAGCACAGTATCAGATCAGATCAGATCAGTTGCTCAGTTGTGTCCAACTCTTTGCGACCCAATGAATCACAGCACGCCAGGCCTCCCTGTCCATCACAAACTCCCGGAGGTCACTCAGACTCACACCCATCGAGTCAGTGATGCCATCCAGCCATCTCATCCTCTGTCATCCCCTTCTCCTCCTGCCCCCAATCCCTCCCAGCATCAGAGTCTTTTGCAATGAGTCAACTCTTCGCATGAGGGGGCCAAAATACTGGAATTTCAGCTTTAGCATCATTCCTTCCAAAGAAATTCCAGGGCTGATCTCCTTCAGAATGGACTGGTTAGATATCCTTTCAGTCCAAGGGACTCTCAAGAGTCTTCTCCAACACCACAGTTCAAAAGTCCAAATAGGAAAAGGAGTATGTCAAGGCTGTATATTGTCACCCTGTTTCTTTAACTTATATGCAGAGTACATCATGAGAAATGCTGGACTGGAAGAAACACAAGTTGGAATCAAGATTGCTGGGAGAAATATCAATAATCTCAGATATGCAGATGACACCACCCTTATGGCAGAAAGTGAAGAGGAACTAAAAAGCCTCTTGATGAAAGTGAAAGTGGAGAGTGAAAAGGTTGGCCTAAAGCTCAACATTCAGAAAACGAAGATCATGGCATCTGGTCCCATCACTGCATGGGAAATAGATGGGGAAACAGTGGAAACAGTGTCAGACTTTCTTTTTCTGGGCTCCAAAATCACTGCAGATGGTGACTGCAGCCATGAAATTAAAAGACGCTTGCTCCTTGGAAGGAAAGTTATGACCAACCTAGATAGCATATTCAAAAGCAGAGACATTACTTTACCAACAAAGGTTCGCCTAGTCAAGGCTATGGTCTTTCCTGTGGTCATGTATGGATGTGAGAGCTGGACTGTGAAGAAGGCTGAGCGCCGAAGAATTGATGCTTTTGAACTGTGGTGTTGGAGAAGACTCTTGAGAGTCCCTTGGACTGCAAGGAGATCCAACCAGTCCATTCTGAAGGAGATCAATCCTGGAATTTCTTTAGAAGGAATGATGCTAAAGCTGAAACTCCAGTATTTTGGCCACCTCATGCGAAGAGTTGACTCATTGGAGAAGACTCTGATGCTGGGAGGGATTGAGGGCAGGAGGAGAAGGGGACGACAGAGGATGAGATGGCTGGATGGCATCACTGACTCGATGGATGCGAGTCGGAGTGACCTCCGGGAGCTGGTGATGGACAGGGAGGCCTGGCGTGCTGCGGTTCATGGGGTCGCAAAGAGTCGGACACGACTGAGCGACTGATCTGATCTGATGTGTCAAATTATTCCCGGGACCGGCGCACTAACAGCGCCTCGCCCTCCCGCGACCGGCGCACTAACAGCGCCTCGCCTTCCTTCCCGCGACCGGCGCACTAACAGCGCCCCGCCTGCTGCGCCACGCACTAACAGTGCGGCCGAGAGGAGCTACCCCACAACCAAGGAAGGACGGCGGTGAGGACCAGCGCACTAAGCACGGCCGAGTAGAGCTACCCCACAACCGAGGTCAGGAAGGGTGGTGGTGAGAAGAGACCCCCTCGTCCAAGGTAAGGTGCAATGGCTGTGCTTTGCTGGAGCAGCCGGGAAGAGATACCCCACGCCAAAGGTAAGAGAAACCCAAGTAAGACAGTACGTCTTGAAAGAGGGCATCAGAGGGCAAATACACTGAAACCATACTCACAGAAAACTAGTCAATCTAATCACACCAGGACCACAGCCTTGTCTAACTCAATGAAATTGGGCCATGCCCGTGGGACAACCGGGGATGGGCGGGTCATGGTGGAGAGATCTGACAGGGTGTGGTCCGCTGGAGAAGGGAATGGCAAACCACTTTAGTACTCTTGCCTTGAGAACCCCATGAACAGTATGAAAAGGCAAAATGATAGGATACTGATAGAGAAACTCCCCAGGTCAGTAGGGGCCCAATATGCTACTGGAGATCAGTGGAGAAATAACTCCAGAAAGAACGAAGGGATGGAGCCAAAGCAAAAAGAATACCCAGCTGTGGATGTGTCTGGTGATAGAAGCAAAGTTGGATGCTGTAAAGAGCAGTATTGCATAGGAACCTGGAATGTCAGGTCCATGAATCAAGGCAAACTGGAAGTGGTCAAACAAGAGATGGCAAGAGTGAATGTCGACATTCTAGGAATTAGCGAACTAAAATGGACTGGAATGGGTGAATTTAACTCAGATGACCATTATATCTACTACTGTGGGCAGGAATCCCTCAGAAGAAATGGAGTGGCCATCATGGTCAACAAAAGAGTCCAAAATGCAGTACTTGGATGCAATCTCAAAAATGACAGAATGATCTCTGTTCATTTCCAAGGCAAACCATTCAATGTCACAGTAATCCAGGTCTATGCCCCAACCAGTAACGCCAAAGAAGCTGAAGTTGAACGGTTCTATGAAGACCTACAAGACCTTTTAGAACTAATACCCAAAAAGGATGTCCTTTTCATTATAGGGGACTGGAATGCAAAAGTAGGAAGTCAAGAAACACCTGGAGTAACAGGCAAATTTGGCCTTGGAACACGGAATGAAGCAGGGCAAAGACTAACAGAGTTTTGCCAAGAAAATGCACTAGTCATAGCAAATACCCTCTTCCAACAACACAAGAGAAGACTCTATACATGGACATCACCAGATGGTCAACACCAAAATCAGATCGATTATATTCTTTGCAGCCAAAGATGGAGAAGCTCTATACAATCAGCAAAAACAAGACCAGGAGCTGACTGTGGCTCAGACCATGAACTCCTTATTGCCAAATTCAGACTGAAATTGAAGAAAGTAGGGAAAACCACTAGACCATTCAGGTATGACCTAAATCAAATCCCTGATGATTATACAGTGGAAGTGAGAAATAGATTTAAGGGCCTAGATCTGATAGATAGAGTGCCTGATGAACTATGGAATGAGGTTTGTGACATTGTACAGGAGACAGGGATCACGACCATTCCCATGGAAAAGAAATGCAAAAAAGCAAAATGGCTGTCTGGGGAGGCATTACAAATAGCTGTGAAAAGAAGAGAAGCAAAAGCAAAGGAGAAAAGGAAAGATATAAACATCTGAATGCAGAGTTCCAAAGAATAGCAAGAAGAGATAAGAAAGCCTTCTTCAACGATCAATGCAAAGAAATAGAGGAAAACAACAGAATGGGAAAGACTAGGGATCTCTTCAAGAAAATCAGAGATACCAAAGGAACATTTCACGCAAAGATGGGCTCGATAAAGGACAGAAATTGTATGGACCTATCAGAAGCAGAAGATATTAAGAAGAGGTGGCAAGAATACACAGAAGAACTGTACAAAAAAGAGCTTCACGACCCAGATAATCATGATGGTGTGATCACTGACCTAGAGCCAGACATCCTGGAATGTGAAGTCAAGTGGGCCTTAGAAAGCATCATTACAAACAAAGCTAGTGGAGGTGATGGAATTCCAGTGGAGCTATTCCAAATCCTGAAAGATGATGCTGTGAAAGTGCTGCACTCAATATGCCAGCAAATTTGGAAAACTCAGGAGTGGCCACAGGACTGGAAAAGGTCAGTTTTCATCCCAATCCCAAAGAAAGGCAATGCCAAAGAATGCTCAAACTACCGAACAATTGCACTCATCTCACACGCTAGTAAAGTAATGCTCAAAATTCTCCAAGCCAGGCTTCAGCAATATGTGAACCGTGAACTTCCTGATGTTCAAGCTGGTTTTAGAAAAGGCAGAGGAACCAGAGATCAAATTGCCAACATCCGCTGGATCATGGAGAAAGCAAGAGAGTTCCAGAAAAACATCTATTTCTGCTTTATTGACTATGCCAAAGCCTTTGACTGTGTAGATCACAATAAACTATGGAAAATTCTGAAGGAGATGGGAATACCAGACCACCTGATCTGCCTCTTGAGAAATCTGTATGCAGGTCAGGAAGCAACAGTTAGAACTGGACATGGAACAACAGACTGGTTCCAAATAGGAAAAGGAGTATGTCAAGGCTGTATATTGTCACCCTGTTTATTTAACTTATATGCAGAGTACATCATGAGAAATGCTGGACTGGAAGAAACACAAGTTGGAATCAAGATTGCCGGGAGAAATATCAATAACCTCAGATATGCAGATGACACCACCCTTATGGCAGAGTGTGAAGAGGGGCTAAAAAGCCTCTTGATGAAAGTGAAAGTGGAGAGTGAAAAGGTTGGCCTAAAGCTCAACATTCAGAAAACGAAGATCATGGCATCTGGTCCCATCACTACATGGGAAATAGATGGAGAAACAGTGGAAACAGTGTCAGACTTTCTTTTTCTGGGCTCCAAAATCACTGCAGATGGTGACTGCAGCCATGAAATTAAAAGACGCTTACTCCTTGGAAGGAAAGTTATGACCAACCTAGATAGCATATTGAAAAGCAGAGACATCACTTTGCCAACAAAGGTTCGCCTAGTCAAGGCTATGGTCTTTCCTGTGGTCATGTATGGATGTGAGAGTTGGACTGTGAAGAAGGCTGAGCGCCGAAGAATTGATGCTTTTGAACTGTGGTGTTGGAGAAGACTCTTGAGAGTCCCTTGGACTGCAAGAAGATCCAATTAGTCCATTCTGAAGGAGATCAGCCCTGGAATTTCCTTGGAAGGAATGATGCTAAAGCTGAAACTCCAGTATTTTGGCCACCTCATGCGAACAGTTGACTCACTGGAGAAGACTCTGATGCTGGGAGGGATTGAGGGCAGGAGGAGAAGGGGACGACAGAGGATGAGATGGCTGGATGGCATCACTGACTCGATGGATGTGAGTCTGAGTGACCTCCGGGAGCTGGTGATGGACAGGGAGGCCTGGCGTGCTGCAGTTCATGGGGTTGCAAAGAGTCGGACACAACTGAGCGACTGATCTGATCTGATCTGATCTGATGTGTCAAATTTACTTCAATTAAAAAAAGTTAAGAAAATTTCCAAAATGAATATGAGATATGTTACTTTATAGTCTGTAAACTAATCTAAAGTATAATCTATAGTCTCTAAACTAATTACACTTCGGATTTTCTTTACAAGAAGCTTCCTTTACTTAAGAATTTAACAACTGATAATGTGGTTCCCTGCCGACTGGCAAATGAGAAAGGTCACAGAGTGCAAGACTCTTTGGATTAATTTAAAATATAGCTTTTAAGTATAGTTTTGTTGTAGCCACGCGTTCTGGGAAACAAACTCACTCAGAAGGACAATGCAGATAGTGGAGTGCAGTTTATTACACCGGTGGGCCCAAGGCAGAGCCCCCTCTTAGCCAAGGATCCCAACCATCATTTGTGAAAATCTTTTATATCCCATGTGTACGTGTCTGAACCCGCCACTCCAAATTCTTGAGACTTACATAAACCAAAGAAAATACAATCCCAATAACCGCGTCATTCACATGCTATGTGCTCATGTGCTCAAACAGTCAAACAATTAGCCAATAATCAATAAACCTGAGGTTACACTCCGAAAGATACAGAAAAGTTTATAGCCTGTCTGGAGGAAGGTGTGATTAGTGTATGTTTTCTCTTAGGCGATGAGTAACCTAGATACGATCTTCAAGATTCCCCTGTCTGGAAGGGGTCTTATCCTTCTGTTATAGGCACTAAACAGAGTTCAGAGTCCATTGGAAAGGTGGCCAAGGATGATCAGCATGAACAGGCATAAGACAGAGTCCAGGCCCTATGAATTCCTTCTTCAGTTTAATTTTAGGGAAAGAGTTTTTATTGAATAATTAACGTGTATGCATTCTTTTTAATTTTCTCTGAAGAAAAGAAAATTTTATGGGGCATAAACCTCAAAATAAATCTATTCCTTAGTCCTTGATAAGTATCTGTGCCTAGTCTGGGTTGCCACATTTTAGGTCCCAATTTAAAAGTCATTCAAGTTCAAATTCTTTTCCGTTGCAAATATGTTCAGGATCCCTGAGGAGTTTGTGACAGAACCAGATGGCTAGCAAATCTGTAGAGTTCCACCTAATCTAACTTTTCATCTTAAAACAATTGAGTTTCTCCTCTTCATGCAGCCTTTGAAAGGAAAGGAAAGTTAGTCGCACAGTCGTGAAAGACTCTTTGTGATCCCATGGACTGTACTGTCCGTGGAATTCTAAAGACAAGGGTAATGGAATGGGCTGCCATTCCCTTCTCCAGGGGATCTTCCCTACCCAGGGATCAAACCCTGGTCTCCTGCATTGCAAGCAGATTCTTTACCAACTGAGCTACTAGGGAAGCCCCTGTAGCCTTTAATGAAAGGCAACTTGTGTTCAGGAAAACACAATTATTGAGACTTGTTCAAGTTTTGTTGGGCAATTTAATATGAGTTGGTCTTAGTAAATATGTGAAAAAAATTAGGGTCCTGAGACAAATTTCCAAGCCCCCAGATGCTCCTCTGCATCTGGATAGAGGAATGGAAATGCATGGGACTTGTCCCAGTGGAACTCGTGAGAATGTACCAATTGTGAAAGCAGACCAACTTCCGGGTTTGACTGAAATGTTTCCAAACTGGTCTAGCCAGACAATGTCATATATATCAGCAACTCTCACACTGCCCGCTCACATATAAGAGACAATACAGACATTTGTGATGTAGTGCAATATTTTGAAGTATTAGTTGGCATATTTCTTCCCCAACACTGAATTTGTTCATCCACACCCTGAGGGCATCCTCTCTCTCCTAAGTGCTCAGGTAAACAATTGCCATGTAAGCCCTGAATAGGAATTTAAAACTCTTTTTTCACATACACACATTTTTCTATAGCATTAAGAGCAGGAAAAATTCCTGAAATTTCAAAGCAAATTCTAAACTTTCAGTATGGCAACAACCTCCTGATAATATAAGGACTAGTGCTGAACAAAATGCTGGAGAAATGGGATTAAGGTTAGCAATCAGAGACTCAAAACAAACAAGCTAAGTAACTCAAGATTAGGCTACAAATGAAGAGAAAAATTTTAAAATATGATATGTACCTAGATGTATTGATTTAATTGCACTTAAATTTACAAACACCTGAATAATTGTATTAGATTCATGCCATTTTTATATTAAAAGTGTTTACATGCCGCATACCACACACCAGCTGCTAAGCCGATCCCTTTGAGCTAGCATTAATGGAATCTTTATCTTTAGGAGAAAAGCTTTTATAAACAAAATACTTCTTTAAAAAAAAAAAAACCGGTCAGTAGCATTGCTAATATTAGATTTTGCTAATAGAAGGTGGTAATATTTTAAAGTATATAGTATTCACAATTTTATGTGACTAGGTTTATCTACAATTTAAAAATTCAAAATAATTATGTTCAAGATAAGCAGTTCTTTGATAAACGTGCAAGCTGTGATTTCATATTTAAACAAGAGATATTTTTGGAAAGACTTAAATTGCCAACTGGTAAAGTTTTTGGACAAAAAGCTTTTTACAAACAATATAAATGCAAAGGATATGTAAAACTTTAAAAATCAGTGTAGAGTACCAGCACCTAAGTGGTAATGACAAGATGCGCATCAGACTAGTAAACTGCATTTTAAATACCTTTCAGTCAGTACCAACAGCCAACTATGGAAAATGCCATTCAGTCATTATTAACACAATTCTGTTTTTCTGGAAAAAGTCTGTAAACAGCATGTCCAGAGCGCTGCAGGGCCAGACTCTAAGAGGTTTGTTGTCTGCTAATTTCCATCTGGAAATGTGTCCTCCTGGGGGTGCCTGGGAGGACTCAGGAAGGGGGTCCTCTCGTTGTGACTTTACTGGTCACCATTTGACAGAGTGCTAGAGCTCTGAGAGGAGGAAAGCAACTTCCAGGCAGCTGTTTCTTCAACCCCTTCCCTCTACTGCCCCCTCACTTCTAACAAATCCTAAATACGGTGACTGCTGCTACTGCTGCTAAGTCGCTTCAGTCGTGTCCAACTCTGTGTGACCCCATAGAAGGAAGCCCACCAGGCTCCCCCGTCCCTGGGATTCTCCAGGCAAGAACAGTGGAGTGGGTTGCCATTTCCTTCCCCAATAAATACGGTGACAATATCCTGTAAAACATTATCACTTCCTCCTGCCTGCCAGACCCCAGGGTTTCTTGATTTAAGGGTATATACTGACAACAGATTTAGGCAAAATCATCAAAGGTAACAATGGAAGAAAAGAAACAAAGGCCTGTGTCATCAAAATATATAACTAGTAAATATTATTTGATGGGGGAAACAGCCTATAAAATTTTCTGTCTTTATTATGGAAAAGGGCTTAGAAAAAAGTCATTTTCAGAGCAAAATCTTTCCAGAGCGACTCCGCCTATTACATTTAATTCAAACATATTATCTCAGCACCGCTGTAAAAATATTTTTCTCCAAACTAAAAGAATCAAACAAATATGACCACTTATATGGTTATAACAGTCAAAATTTAGCTTCTTCCACAAGCCAGTTCTCAGATACTCACAACATTATCCTCAGGTTCAGATATATACAGTAAATTAAAAGCCCATTTAGTAATTTTATTTGGCAGCTAAACTGTCTCTAAGCAGCCTCAGGCAAAGGATACAAATGTCTGGTTCTCTCGCAAAGAGCCATAGCATACAAACAATGTTACAATGTTTAGTCTTGCTTCTTGTGGTCTATAGGCCCCGCCATCAATAATGTGTTTATCAGTGAAAATACTACATGGCCCTATTTGCCAAGGCACCAAAAATGTGCCTTGTAAAAGAATAAAGTATCCATGAATATGCTATTTATTAAAATGCAAAGGAATTATGTGAGAGTCACCTTTTCAAAAATAGCCATTTTACATTTGACTTTTTCCAGTGAATAATAGGGTTTCATTTAGAACACAATTGCCTGACCTAAACCATTGCTCTCTGTACAATGCTCTTCATAAAGCCCAAGATACGTCTTAATAAAATAAGCTGAAAGCTCCCTGTTTAAACAATCAAACTGAAGTGTTTAAGGGTCTACATTCTTTGTTGCATTGTAAACTGCTCATAGAATTGAACAATGTATATAGCAGCGTTGACCTCTTTCTCCTCTGGCAGATTCGGGTCCTTTCATATTTCAGAGGACTGTCCCTCTGTCTCCACCTCAGACCTGGACCTACATTTCTAGATCCTGAACTGCTCAATTCCCATATGGTCTCTGTCTGCGTATCCTGTCTCTCTGTCTCCGTCTCTCCCAAGCCCTGGAAGTTCTCAACAACTGAGCAGACTTCTCCCAAAGTACATTTTCTCTAGATAGGCTTTTATGTCAGGACACACTCCATATACATGTATAGAGGATTTGACCTGAAATCCCAAGTCATCCACCTGGGGTCATTCACCTGACGACATTGCCCCCAACAAGTCACAGGTCCCACTATACCTGCAGATTCCAGATACAGCCACACTGACTGTTGTCCTCCTTCTTGCCAAGAATGCTCATTTCCACCTGGTCTCTCTATAAAAATTCCTCAGAGCCATTCAAGACACTTTTGAATGTCACCTATTTCAACAGGTCCATCCTAACCTCCTAGAATGCTATGCTGTGCTATGCTATGCTATGCTAAGTCACTTTAGTCATGTCCGACTCTGTGTGACCCCATAGACGGCAGCCCACCAGGCTTCCCCGTCCCTGGGATTCTCCAGGCAAGAACACTGGAGTGGGTTGCCATTTCCTTCTCCAATGCATGAAAGTGAAAAGAGAAAGTGAAGTCGCTCAGTCATGTCTGACTCTTAGCGACCCCATGGGCTGCAGCCTACCAGGCTCCTCCGTCCGTGGGATTTTCCAGGCGAGAGTACTGGAGTGGGGTGCCATTACCTTCTCCGAACCTCCTAGAATAGGTTCAGAAATTCATCTATTTTCCCCATTTCTCCCCATAGGACTCTCAACTGCTGTGACTGTTGTTCTTGGTGGTGTTGTTTTTTTAAAAAAACATATCTGTCTTCCTGTTTTACTTATAGACTCATGCACAGGAAGAACCAAGCTTAATGACATTTTTATCACCACACATCCACAGTCTTTAAAAACTTTAATTGAAATGTCTCTTACATAGGCCCTGAACAGGGAGTTAATCCTCTCAGATGATAGTGAATAAGGAAGAAATATCTCTGCTTCGAGATCTAAAATGCCTGTATAGAACTACCATAGTAAAATATATATATATATATATATATATAAGTGCAATGAGAAAAGCAGGAATAAACCGAAATAAATAGAATTAAGTATTTTGATGAATGGTTAAAGTTGCACAAATTGTAATTTTGGAGGGGTCTTTGGGATTTTACTAATGGATATGACCCTTCTCCCAGAAGACAGTTTGCTTGTGCACATGAACACCAAACACATCTTTACGACAGTTATAAAGGGTCTTGTCCCCTGGAAACCCTTCCATGGATGATTCTAGTTGAGAGCTCTCATGCTGGTATTCTCAGACCACAAATTAAGAACACTGAGCTTTTGAAAATGATATGAGAGAACAGAATCCTATAATTTCAATAACCAGAGAACAGGCTTTAGGAGAAACTGAAAGAAAACCAAGGGAAAGACAAATAGTCCCTTTAGACCACTTGGGCTCAAAGAGCTTTTGCCCCAGTGTCTGTTTCTTTGAATTTTATTTTAATTTGTATCTGGCTTATAATTACAACTATCTGATGAGGCAGTATGCTTTTTTGTTGTTGTTTTATGAAACAAAAAGATACAACTGATTAAAGACCTCCATCCTTTTCACCTCTGAAGGTGAAAAAGCTAAAATCTTGAGGAGCAAGTTGTTCTTGGGAGAAATGTCTAAGGTTTCGGGTAGGGAGTAGGAAGGAGAGAAGGCAACGGCTTGGAGAGAAGAGAGCTGAGATGTTAGCTTATTTTTGCCTTGCTAAATTCAAATTTGGAGGAGCTTTGCAATCCTTAAATCCTTCTTTAGAAGTGGGATTAAGAGAAAGCAAACAAGACGGAATATAAAAAGAAAAAATAAAAACACATTTAAGCAAATGAGATGCTGAAAAATGTTAAAATTATATGAAAGGCTTAACAGAAGAAACTACTACTTAGAGGAAATCTGACATGTTAGAAGTTAGATACAAAAATATGCTGTGTCTATGGACTACAGGAACCACTGCAAGGCATAGAATGCTTTGATTCTAGTCACTATTATTCAGCAAGCCCCAGGGTGTCTCTTGGTCCCATCTAACTTGCCAGGACACATAATTTCATGGTGGAGACTTCCAAGGATTCAGCTTGAGTCTCTCCAACTAACAATATAAACAATAACAGGATGTTATCATTCATCTATCGCTCACATTATGTCAGAGACTGAGCTGAGGACTTTATATACGCGTGATTTCATTTAATCCTCACAACCATTTGATGAGGCAGGCACTGTTAATACACTAGTGTGCAGATGAAAAAACAGAAATTAAGAAAAGTGTTAACTTCTAAAAGGTCAGATAACATAACTGGGAAGATGAGAGGATTTCTTTTCCTAATACTCATTGACCTGGAAGGCAGCTGTAGACCTTAATTAACTGGTTAGCTAGTTAAACTGAGACGTGAAGTCTGGAGTGTTAAATAATTTTTCTAACACGATGGCAGACAAGAAAACATAGTCCAGCCACCAAAAGAAATTTCGGAGTAACCAGTTTCTTACGTTGATGAATGCTTCTTAAAATCCCATTTCTCCCCATCCATCTCCCTCCCAACCCACAGCCACTCTGGTCCCTTCCCACACTAACCACCATAAAAATCTCCTTTCCCAGTCCTAGCTGTCCTCTCTCTGGCACCATTCCTTCTCTTTTTTTGTTGAGATTTCTCATCACTTCTCCCATTTTGATTCACAAAAATCAACTATGCAGGAGTTCTGGGCAATTTCCTGCCACCGTGTAAAAGGGTAAGCACACGTTGAAACTCAGGCCCACTCTCCTTCTTGCCCCCAAATTATACCCCCCAAATAGCAGTTATGCACAGGACACTGGAAGGATGCTTTTCAAAAGAAAAAGGAAAGCCGGAGAAAGCCAGACCACTCTGCAGTTGGCAGGGAAAAGAAAAAGTCTGAAATTTTCCATATGTTTGTCATTTTGATTCTGTGACATTTATTTGTATATTTTAAGCCTTCAGCTAGCCTTAAATGTCATGGGTTTGGGGGTTTATTTTGTAGTAACAGGAAACCACTGATGAGATTTGATGAAGAAAGTGACTTAAAATTATATATAGACATTGGAAGGTAGTCTGGCCACAAGGTTAAGGCTAGATTGGAGAAATGAAGGGTGATGAGTAACTAGAGAGTAACTAATTTTCTTTTTTTGCCCTCTTCTCCACTGTTATTAAATAATTAAATAATGCATTGAAGTTGTATTATATGGGAAGGTCAGTATTAGTGAGAGAAATGTAAGTGTTTAAGTTTCATTCTGTCTGTGATCATGGCTAATACCTCTACTTGGAACTCTCAGACATAACTGGATGAGATGTCAGAGGTACTACCCCACAGAGCCTGGCACATGGGAGTCAATATCCATCATATTCATTCTTACCCATTGCACAACTGGATACATGAATAAATATGGTCTGTGGTCCTGGGCAGGCACATAGGGACAAGGACTAGTGACATTTCAGTTATTATTGCTATATAACTACATCTATCCCAATATGCTCGGGGAAGGCAATGGCACCCCACCCCAGTGCTCTTGCCTGGAAAATCCCATGGACGGCTCCAGTTCATGGGGTCGCTAAGAGTTGGACATGACTGAGCGACTTCACTTTCACTTTTCACTCTCATGCATTGGAGAAGGAAATGGCAACCCACTCCAGTATTCTTGCCTGGAGAATCCCAGGGACGGAGGAGCCTGGTGGGCTGCCGTCTATGGGATCGCACAGAGTCTGACACGACTGAAGCGACTTAGCAGCAGCAGCAGCATCCCAATATGCTGGTGGTACTGATCTTGGGGGGCCTCAGTCTGTAGCAGTTTGAAGTAGGATTTTGGTCCACTGTCCAGAGACTGAAGTCGGTCCGTGTGGTTGCCTCCTGTCCAATGTCATGAACCTCTGTCCGTTCTTCATGGACGGAGGTTCATGACATTGGACAGGAGGCAAAGACCATCTCCAAGAAGAAGAAATGCAAAAAGGGAAAATGGTTATTCAAAGAAGCCTTACAAATAGCTGAGAAAATAAAAGACCTAAAAGGCAAAGGAGAAAAGGAAAGATATACCAATTGAATGCACAGTTCCAAAGAATAGCAAGGAGAGATAAGAAAGCCTTTCTCAATGATCAGTGCAGAGAAATAGAGGAAAACAATAGAATGGGAAAGACTAGAGATCTCTTCAAGAAAATTAGAGATACCAAGGGAACATTTCATGCACAGATGGATACAATAAAGGACAGAAATGGTATGGACCTAACAGGAGCAGAAGATATTAAGAAGAGGTGGCAAGAATACACAGAAGAACTATACCAAAAAGATCTTCATGACCCAGATAATCACAATGGTGTGATCACTCACCTAAAGCCAGACATCCTGGAATTGCAAAGTTAAGTGGGCCTTAGGAAGCATCACTATGAACAAAGCTAGTGGAGGTGATGGAATTCCAGTTGAGCTATTTCAAATCCTAAAAGATGATGTTGTGAAAGTGCTGCACTCAATATGCCAGCAAATGTGAAAAACTCAGCAGTGGCCACAAGTCTGGAAAAGGTCAGTTTTCATTCCAATCCTAAAGAAAGGCAATGCCAAAGAATGCTCAAACTACCACACAATTGCACTCATCTCACAAGCTAGCAAAGTAATGCTCAAAATTCTCCAAGCCAGGCTTTAACAGTATGTGAACCAGGAACTTCCATATATTCAAGTTGGATTTAGAAAAGGCAGAGGAACCAGAGATCAAATTGCCAACATCCGTTGAGTCATTGAAAAAGCAAGAAGGTTCCAGAAAAACATCTATTTCTGCGCTATTGACTATGCCAAAGCCTTTGACTGTGTGGATCACAGCAAACTGTGGAAAATTCTTAAAAAGATGGGAATACCAGACCACCTTACCTGTCTCCTGAGAAATCTGTATGCAGATCAAGAAGCAACAGTTAAAACTGTACGTGGAACAGCAGACTGGTTCCAAATAGGAAAAGGAGTATCAAGGTTGTATATTGTCACTCTGCTTATTTAACATATATGCAGAGTACATCATGAGAAATGCTGGACTGGAAGAAGCACAGGCTGGAATGAAGATTGCCAAGAGAAATATCAATAACCTCAGATATGCAGATGACACCACCCTTATGGCAGAAAGCGAAGAAGAACTAAAGAGCCCCTTGATGAAAGTGAAAGAGGAGAGTGAAAAAGTTGGCTTAAAGCTCAACATTCAGAAAACTAAGATCATGGCATCTGCTCTCATCATTTCATGGCAAATAGATGGGGAAACAATGGAAAGAGTGACAGACTTTATTTTTGTGGGCTCCAAAATCACTGCAGATGGTGACTGCAGCCATGAAATTATAAGATGCTTGCTCCTTGGAAGAAAAGTTATGATCAATCTAGACAGCATATTCAAAAGCAGAGACATTACTTTGCCAACAAAGGTCTATCTAGTCAAAGCTATGGTTTTTTCCAGCAGTCATGTATGGATGTGAGAGTTGGACTCAGAAAGCTGAGCACCAAAGAATTGATGCTTTTGAACTGTGGTGTTGGAGAAGACTCTTGAGAGTCCCTTGGACTGCAAGGAGATCCAACCAGTCCATCCTAAAGGAAATCAGTCCTGAATATTCATTGGAAGGACTCGTGTTGAAGCTGAAACTCCAATACTTTGGCCACCTGATGCAAAGAACTGATTACTTGGAAAAGACCCTGATACTGGGAAAGATTGAGGGCAGGAGGAGAAGGGGATGACAGAGGATGAGATGGTTGGATGGCATCACCAACTCAATGGACATGGGTTTAGGTGGACTCCGGGAGTTGGTGATGGACAGGGAGGCCTGGCGTGGTGTGGTTCATGGGTCGCAAAGAGTCGGACATGACTGAGTGACTGAACTGAATTGACAATTTTCCCCTGTATGTGCAGCATCCTAGCCAATATGGAAGAGACCTAGAGGTAGTTTGACGTCACCTTGTATGGGGTGACACCTCCTCCATTTTTGACCCCCAAGGAGCCTTTCTGAAGACATGCAGTTGGGAAGATCTCCTTGACCTCGAGAATGAGAAATATGTGGTCTGTCTCTTATCTGGGCAGGGCTCAATTCCTCTCTGCCTCTGCCTTTACTGTTATCTTTAAGTGTCCACCAGAGGCAAAGTCCAGCTCTTTACCCTGCTCCTGTTGTTATTTCTATCTGGAAGTGTAAACAGGAGGCTGGCTATAAATGTCTAACCAGGAGCCCATCTATCTCCTGCCTCAGTACATAGAAAACTGTTTTGATTCAATAACTGGAAATTTAAAAGTAAATCAAGTTTGAGGGGATCACAATGATACTGACTTAGGACATTAACTGAGCTTTAAGATTAGAAGACTTTATTATCTCTGTAACAACCTGCCACTCCCACATGTAGATGAACTATAACCCTTTATTTATTCAATTAAATATTACTGATGACTACTTTGGCCAGGAATTATAATAAGGATAATACAGAGATGACAAAGAAGGGGCAAAGATCAGCCATAATGAAATAAGATGTAAAGAACTCATGGGGAAAATAATATTAATACAAGTTTCCATAATTAAGGTATACACTGACTCACAGCGGACCAAGATAGAGAGGAATGTATAAGCTATGGGGGTGGGAGGTGGAGCACTCTTCACTGGAGGAAGAAGCATATTGCTACTGACATTGTTTAGAATCAGCAATGCATGGTGATAACAGAAAGCAGGCTGACCCTTAGTCCGTTTTAGTACTATTTTAAATTCTCTACAGACAATATACCCGCTTTGTGCCTGCCACCAGGGCACACTGCTCTCCCCCTACCCACTGTCCCATCCCCTTGATGCCAACTGCTGTATGAGCAAAGTGAAAGACGAAACAGATCTTTTCTGAGGAAGTTACAGAAAGAATAACAGGATCACTGACATTGAAAAATGACTTTTGAGAAGAACTAAGAATTCATCCAATTATTTTGAATTAGAATATTATACAATGTTAATTCCCTACAGGACATTTGACCTCGTTGTTCTATGGGGGGTACTTCTATTCATTTACACTTGTATTTGGTGTTGTGTGTGTGTGCTCAGTCGCTTAGTCATGTCTGATTCTTTGTGACCCCATACAATTGTAGCCCACCAGGCTCCTCTGCCCATGGAATTTTCCACACAAGAATACTGGGGTGGGTTGCCATGTCCTTCTCCAGGGGATCTCCCTGCGCTGGGGATTGAACCTGAGTCTCCTGTGACTCCCGCATTGGTAGGTGGGCTATTTATCACTTGAGCCACCTGGGAAGCCCATATTTGGTATTACCTCCATCCATACTCAGCTAAAACTACCACAGCTAGTTTTCAATATAAGTCAATTATTTTGTTATCTCTGCCTTTTCACACTTGGGAATACCCAGTTTTGCTACCAGAAGGGAAGGGAACCGTGAATGAGGCTTGTGGGCTGTCTCTCCACACACACTGATACAGGACAGGTTCTTCGAGAAGCTGGCTTGGAGGCTGAGATTCGTGTGAGGAATGTTTATTAGAAAGTGCCTGTGGGAGGGAGGTGAAGGAAGCAGGATCAGCTGAGAGCGAAGTCAAGCTGTGATACAGATCTCAGAAACAGCTTCAGCTGATGCTGAGGGGAGTTCTGGAGCTTAGATGGCCCTGTTGAGTTGTCCCACTTTGCACTGAAATGACTGAGCCTTTATACCCCAGTCACTGGCTGTGGGCTTCCCAAGAAGGTACATTTCTATGTAAGGCAGGACACTGAGCAGCAGTCAGTCCCAGCCCTGAAATGCTTGGTCCGTGTCCACCTTTTGTCCCACCACATTCTAGAGACCTGCCTCCTGAGAAATCTGCATGAAGGTTAAGAAGTAACAGTTAAAACCAGACATGGAACAACAGTTTGGTTCCAAATTGGGAAAGGAGCACATCAAGGCTGTATATTGTCACCCTGCTTATTTAACTTCTAGGCAGAATAACATCATGCAATATGCTGGGCTGGATGAAGCTCAAGCTGGAATCAAGATTGCCAGGAGAAATATCAATAACCTCAGATATGCAGATGACACCACCCTAATGACAAAAAGTGAAAAGGAACTAAAGAGCCTCTTGATGAGGATGAAAGAGGGGAGTGAAAAAACTGGCTTAAAACTCAACATTCAAAAAACAAAGATGAAAGCATCTGGTCCCATTACTTCATGGCAAATAGGGAAAAAATGGAAACAGTGACAGACTTTATTTTCTTGGGCTCCAAAATCACTGTGAATGGTGACTGAAGATATGAAATTTAAAAGACACTTGCTCCTTGGAAGAAAATCTATGACAAATTGAGACAGCATATTAAAAAGCAGAGACATTACTTTGCTGACAAAGGTCAATATAGTCAAAGCTATGGCCTTTCCAGCAGTCATGCATGGATGTGAGAGTTGGACTTAAAGAAGGAAGAGCATCGAAGAATTGATGCTTTTGAACTGTGGTGCTGGAGAAGACTCTTGAGAGTCTCTTGGACTGCAAGGAGATCAAACTAGACAATCCTAAAGGAAATCAGTCCTGAATATTCATTGGAAGGACTGCTGCTGAAACTGAAGCTCCAATACTTTGGCCACCTGATGCAAAGAATTGACTCATTGGAAAAGACTCTGATACTGGGAAAGATTGAAGGCAGGAGGAGAAGGGGACAACAGAGGACGAGATGGTTGGATGGCATCAACTGACTCGATGGACATAAGTTTGCGCAAACTCTGGGAGATGGTGAAGGACAGGGAAGCCTGGCGTGCTGCAGTCCATGGGGTTGCAAAGAGTTGAGCACAACTGAACAACAGCATCATGAAGGCTCCCCTTGGTGACCTCTCAAAGCCCTCGTTTACTAATAGCATCACCTTTGAAGGTTAGGATTTCAACATATGAATTTGGTAGGATATACAACCACTCAGACAAGAGCAACAATAGTATAATGATGGACGTGTGTTATTATACATTTGTTTAAACCCATAAAATATACAAAACCAAGAATAAACCCTAAGGTAAACTATGGATTTTTGGTGATAATGATGTGTCAGTGTGGGTTATTCTTTGATTTAAAAAAAAATGTACCATTCTAGCAAGTGATGCTGATAATAAGGGAGGCCAAGTATGTTTGCATGAGTGGATATATGGGAAACTCCCAACTTTCCACTCAATTTTGTTATAAACCTAAAACTGCCCTAAAAATTAGTCTTTTAGAAGATTTTTTTTTTTAAAGGATTACAGTACATCATCATTTCTCCTTGCAGGAGAAACCACAGGGAGCAGGACAGAACACCTCCCCGTTTGTGACATCTAGTGGCTTTGCATCTGCATGACAACTTCTTAGGCAGAGAAGGAAAATCTGGCAACAGGCCTCTGCTGGGTTTCTCCAACTCCGGAAAAAACACCAGAGCACTCCTCTCTCCCCACAAGGGTTCAGCAGTGTTCCAGTTTAAGAGCCAAGTGGTTTAAAATATAAGGCATCTGTCTGTCTGCTGAGTATTCATCTGGATTCAGGAAAGCACAAAAAATAAACTGCTCCGAAGGCTAAAAATGATAATGATAGGGAAGAACTGAAAAGCTAATTCCCATCCTCAGGCTATTCCTTAGCACCAGAAAGACAATTAAGGAGCTGACCAGCCTCTGGAGCCACGTCTTGTTTCATAGTGAGAGGTCACTCTCAGAATGAATGTTCAGGCTCCATAGCTGGTGTCTTCATGGATGCTGGTTTCTCAGGAAAGAACTCAGACATCGAGCCACTCTTACATCATTTCTGTGACAACGGTGGGTTGGTAGTTGGAATCTTCTTTGTGTTTTTAGTAAATGAAGGTATTACGACGACTAAATTTAATCCTCACAACTCCAGAAGGTAGGTTTTTTAATTCCCTATTTTGGTAAGTGAGAGTACAAGGGCTCAGAGAGGCTAAATAAAACTTGCCCTATTTACAGCTAGAAAGTAGCATTGTTGGCATCTGATTTCTTGTCTTTTTGGCTTCAGAAGTACATTTTTCTTCCATATCACATTCATCCAGATAACAGCTTTGATAAACCAACTAATGTTCTTTGTTTTTCCACTGCTATTTTCCGCTTTCCTTGCCCTCCTCCTCCTTGTCCCCTGTAGCAAATATTCTGGGTTCATTGCCTCAGGACAAGGATGTAGCCAAACAGAAAGCTGAAACAGCCAGCAAATATTTGGGCTTTTGTATCCCAAGAGTCTAAGTAAGGAAGTTAGAGAATCAACGCAGAGATAAAGAGTATAGCAAGAGTGCTGAGAAATGAAGCGGAGGGAAGTGGATGTAATTAGTTTTCCATGACTGCAGAGCTGGGGTGAAGATGGAAGAAAGACACAGGTGGGTCTCAGAAAGTGAAACCTAAAAGTCTTTCTTCCTGCAAAGCCATCATAACAAAGAAGCACCCCCTGCAGAAATGTCCAGAAAACCCCAACCTGTTGGACACGAGAGAAAAGCGTCTGTCTGAGACTGCCGTGCCTTGGGGTAGTCTGGAAGCTGCTGGAGTCATCAGAGCTGTAGAGGCCATGGGCACAGAAGCAAAGCATGTTCCCAGACAACTGTGTTGGGCAGATGTACCCAAGTTGTAGTTTAGGCACAGCCTTGGGAGGTGGCAGGAACCTAAATTGCATTTAAGTGTTTACCCCCTGGAAGAACTGAAGGACAAAATAAATGTCATGTTGAATTACAGAAAAATAAAATTATATTTAATAGCCACCTTGTATTAGTTTCCTAGGACTGCCATAACGAGTTACCACAAAGTGGGTGGCTTGAAATAACGGAAATTTAATCTCTATGTTCTGGAGGCTAGAAGCACAAAATGAAGGCGGCTACAAACCCATCCTCCCCTCCTCCCCACAGAGATTCTAGGGGAGACTCCTCCATTGCCTTTTCCCAAGTTCCAGTGCCTGCCAGCAGGTCCTGGCAATCCTTTATCACACCAGTCTCCACCTCAATCTTCATGTGACCTATTCTCACTGTGCGTCCTTGTGTGTCCCCTCTTTTTATAAGGATATCAGCCATTGGATTCAGGATCCATACTAATCAAAAGGACCTTACCTTAAATTGACTTCCCTGGTGGCTCAGACAGTAAAGCGTCTGCCTACAATGTGGGAGACCCAGGTTCAATCCCTGCTTTGGGAAGATCCTCTGGAGAAGGAAATGGCAACCCACTCCAGTACTCTTGCCTGGAAAATCCCATTTGATTACATCTGAAAAGACCCTATTGCCAAACGTTTATATTCACAGATACCAAGGTCCCCTCTCTTTGAAGAGATGCAATTCAACCCACTGTACACCTGAATCTGTGGTCTGGGATTGATACCTGCTACTCAGATAAGTTTGGTGTGGAGGGGGTGACACTGTGCAGGGCTGAGAGCATCCATGTCAGGAAGGCTGGCCCCAGTCCAGTGTTAAGGTGTCATGAGACCTTGAGCAAGGCAATTAGCCACTAATGGTCTTGATTTCTCCATCTTTATGGTGGCTGGGATAGAGTCTCTGATCCTTTCCAGTGCTGACATGTCATGATTCTGCTGAGCCGGAATGGAGGAATGGAGGAATGGAGGAAGCCTTTCCCCACCCTCCACTCACACAAGACTCTGCTGCTCTGAGAACACTCCACCCTTGTGATGCTTCCCTCCTTGCTGGCCCATTCCTCTTACCATCAGGGTCACAAAAGTATTAGACGACAAATAGACATATTGTCTCCTGAAGGCTGCTGTAAGGACAATCTAGACTCCCGACAACAAACAATTATATTGACGAGGGATTCAGTTTTGAAATGCTAACACTACAGTGAGAACTGCTTTGTGCAGGGTCAAGCTACAAGGTTGCCAAGGGAAACCAAGACTCAGTTCAGAGAAAAAATGCCAGAGAGGCAACACAAGGCTTTGAGTCTGCATGATTTTTGTTAAAACTGCAAAGGCATCCTAGAAAGAAAGCAATGACAGAGAAGCGCCAAAGCCAGGGAACAAAGGCCCACCCAGGCTCCTACTATTCATCTCTGGTGAGAACTAGTGAGCTGCTGAAGTGGGTGGACCCCAGCCTGCACCAGGAGGCAAGGGACATTCTCACTCGGACATGGAGACCATCTCACGGACTCCTCCCACGAACAAGACAGTTGGCAGAGGCAGAGGCCTGGCTGCAACTGGGCTTGCTTTTCAATGCCTGAAAGCTCTGTAAGTAAGAAACAAGCAGCCACTGGGAAAGACTGAAGAGCAAGGCTCAGGATCTCAGAGAGGTGGTTAGAGCTCTGTGCTCTGGAAATGGACAGGCTGCCTGTTGCCACAGTTACTCGATGTGAGACTTCCTGTAAGTTATTATCTTTTCCAAGCCTTAGATGGAATGAAGGTTATTATTTTAGCACGTATCTCAAGGTAGTTGTGAGAATTAGAGATGATTAGGTCAAGTGCTTCATGGAGTATTTGGCACAAGAAAAGGATCTAGTAAGCGTTACTTATCATGTTACAGTAAATGACACTAAAAATTAAGTGGCACTAAGGCCACACAGCTAAGCAATGACACCTCTAAGGTAAAAAGCCAAGGTTCCTGACTCCTTAGTTCTTTCACAAAACCAGAGAAACCAAAAAGGAGAAGCTAGGAATACTTTATTTACTTAACAAATGGTTATCATGTTTGTACTGGGCCAAGCACTGTTTTAGGCACTTTATAAATACTAACGGGGAAGGCAATGGCACCCCACCCCAGTACTTTTGCCTGGAAAATCCCATGGACAGAGGAGCCTGGTAGGCTCCAGTCCACGGGGTCGCTAAGAGTCTGACACGACTGAGCTACTTCACTTTCACTTTTCACTTTCATGCATTGGAGAAGGAAATGGCAACCCACTCCAGTGTTCTTGCCTGGAGAATCCCAGGGACAGGAGAGCCTGGTGAGCTTCCATCTACGGGGTCGCACAGAGTCGGACACGACTGAAGCGACTTAGCATAGCATAGCATAGCATAGCATAAATACTAAGTCACTTAAGCTTCATAGCAACACATGAGGCAGGCTCTACTATCATCACCATTCATACGTGAGGAAAATGAAGATAGGGCAGGTCAGTGACATTCCCAAGGTCACTCACGTCAATAGGTACTGTGCTGTGACTAGAGGTTCTGAAGAAATTGTATAAAATAGTGAAGTCGCTCAGTCCTGTCCGACTCTTTGCGACCCCATGGACTGTAGCCGACCAGGCTTCTCCATCCATGGGATTCTCCAGGCAAGAGTGCTGGAGTGGGCTGTCATTTCCTTCTCCAGGGGATCTTCTCGACTCAGGAATCAAACCCGGGTCTCCCACATTGGAGGCAGATGCTTTAATCTCTGAGCCACAGGGAAGCCTTATATAAAATATGAGTAGAATTTTACTTAGACCATTTCTCACTAGTTAAAACATATTATTCTTCCTAATAAGTATTTTAACTTTTAAGACATTTACTGGACTAGATGACATGCATACATCTAAAATCCCCAATTATCCATGACTAAAAGAAGCCTAAGATTTCAGCCTGTGCAATATAAGTTGATAGCTCATCTGGCTAGCAGCAATTTCACAAATTGCAAAAGCAATTCTATGTGATGGTGACTATTTTCTGTAAGACAAGCCTTATAGAATCTACAGAAAATTAGCCTCCAAATTCTAAAGTTTCCAAGAAATTATTTAAAAACTAACCATTAAATGTGCTAAATGTCTTATAAAAGCATAGAGAAGACAAATTAAACTTTATTTGATGACTTTGGTCTTGCCTATCAATATCTGTATCTGCCCTGTGTTGCTTGCTGTCCAGTGAGATTTCAAGTTTGAAGCCCCTACACCCTTGCATTGTTGTTGCTGCTGTTTAGTGGTTCAGCCGTATCCGACTCTCTGGCCATCCCATGGGCTGTAGCCAATCAGGCTTTTCTGTTCATGGGATTTCCCAGGCAAGAATGCTGGACTGAGCTGCCATTTCCTTCTGCAGGGGATCTTCTTGACCCAGGGTGGATTCTTTACCACTGAACCAGCTGGGAAGCCCATACCCTCACATGCTCTATAATAAAAAAAGACTCCAATAGCTCCAGAACAATGCACTTGGCCCAGGACAAAGCAAAGTAAGGTCATTAGCCAGCAAAGAGATGGGTTCTTATCATGCTGAAAGTGTGATCAAAAGGTGAGCGACTGAAACCTGGTGGATTGAAATGAAAAGGAGGAATCAAGGGTTATTCCCAAGTGGCTGGCAAGAGTTACAGGGGAGAGGTGTGAAGTCTGCCCTGTGCTGAGAGGAAGAACTTGGAAAGAAGAGAGAGATCAGCATACAGCACAAAACTAGTTCCATTTTAGACATACTAAATCTGGAAATCCCTGTGAGGCATCCAAGTGGAGCTATCGAGTAGGCCATTAGTCCTAAGTTGTGAAACTTAGAAGTGGGGCCTGGGGTGGAAATATGAATTTTAAGTTTCCAGCATACCATGGCAATCATCAGATTTGAATGAATTCACCTGCACAAGGGCTTCCCTGGAGGCTCAGTTGGTCAAGAATTCTCCTGCAATGTGGGAGACCTGGGTTTGATTCCTGGGTTGGGAAGATCCCCTAGAGAAGGGAAAGGCTACCCACTCCAATATTCTGGCCTGGAGAATTCCATGGACTCTATAGTCCATGGGGTTGCAAAGAGTCGGACAAGACTGAGCGACTCTCACTTTCACTTTCTTTCACTTCACATAAGGGATGTAAAGTGAGGAGAGAAAAAAGTTTCTAAGACTCATGCTATCAGAGGGCCTGGGGAGCTCTAACAACTAATGGCTGAGTAATGGAGAATTAAGTCAATGAAGGAGACTGAGAAAAAAATGACCCTAGAGATAGAAGAAACACCAAGAATGTATGGTATGAAAGCCAAAAACAGGAAGTGGTCAACTGTTTCAAATGCCATTAAGAGATGGTATAGGATAAAGCCTAAAAAGAACCCACTGGAGTAGTGCTGTGGATGTCACTGGTGACTCTAGCAAGAACAGTTTCAATGAAACAATGGGATGGAAATTATACTATACGAAGTTGAAGCATAAAGGTGACCCCATTCTGGCCATGGCAGAATATTTTGTAATGGATTAATGTTATGGCTGAGATTATTATAAGAACTTGATAAAATATACCAAACAACTGCTTGATACTGAAAAACTGTAATACAGGCCCTGTAAGTCTTGAGAAAAGGAAACAGAAGGTGAGTTCATAGAGCCCCTGGGTTTTCATCTGAGATAGTTTTCCACATTCAAGCATGGGAAAATAGGGCCTGAGTAGAGAGTGACTGTCTTGCAAGAGCAGGGCACACCAGAAGCAGATTTATGAGAGTGGGAGAAATTCAGAAAAGGAGCCCTGAGAAAACGGAGTATATATCCGTACATTGTTGGACAATGCCTAAGCTGCACTTGGGTATGAAAGAACTCTACAAACCCAGATGAAAACAGCAGCTTGAATGCCAAAAAGCTGATCACGTATTTCAGCAGCATGAAGTACTGAGCAAACAGAGGTTAGAGTTCACGCCCTACCAAAGAGAAGATGCCTCAGTAAACAAAATTTTAGTGAAGACCTCAGATGGGGAAATCAGTGAGAAATAAGGTCAAGTAAGGTAAAAATTTAACAATCGAATCATACTTTGGGCTTCCCTGATAGCTCAGTTGGTAAAGAATCTGTCTGCAATGCAGGAAACTCCAGTTCAATTTCTGGATTGGGAAGACCCGTTAGAGAAGGGATAGGGTACCCACTCCAGTATTCTTGGGGTTCCCTCATGGCTCAGCTGATAAAGAATCCACCTGTAATGCAGGAGACCTGGGTTTGATCCATGGGTTGGGAAGATCTCCTGGAGAAGGGAAAGGCTACCCACTCCAGTATTCTGGCCTAGAGAATTCCATGGACTGTACAGTCCATGGGTTGCAAAGAGTTGGACACAACTGAGCGACTTTCGCATTCAAATCCTGAAAGATGATGCTGTGAAACTGCTGCACTCAATATGCCAGCAAATTGGAAAACTCAGCAGTGGCCACATGATTGGAAAAGGTCAGTTTTCATCCCAATCCCAAAGAAAGGCAATGCCAAAGAATGCTCACTACGCACATGCACTCATCTCACACGCTAGTAAAGTAATGCTCAAAATTCTCCAAGCCAGGCTCAGCAATGAACGTGAACCCTGATGTCAAGCTGGTTTTAGAAAAGGCAGAGGAACCAGAGATCAAATGCCAACATCCGCTGGAGGAAAAAGCAGAGAGTCCAGAAAACATCTATTTCTGCTTTCTTGACTATGCCAAAGCGAGTGAGATCACAAAAATAGGAAAATCTAAAGAGATGGAACCAGACCACCTGATTTGCCCGAGAAATCTGATGCAAGTCAGGAAGCAACAGAGAATGAACATGGAACACAGACGGTCCAAATAGGAAAAGGAGTACGTCAAGGCGATATGTCACCCTGCTCTAAAAATGCAGAGTACAAGAGAAACACTGACTGGAAGAAACAAATGAACAAGAGTGGGAAAACAAAACCTCAGATATGCAGATGACACCACCCAGGCAGAAAGGAAGAGGAACCAAAGATGAGGGAAGGAGGGGAGAAAGAGACATGGACTGTCCCACACTACAGGGCAGATGGAATGAGAGCAATATGAGAGGACTGCAGATGTTAAAAGTACCTGAGGAAAGTAGAAATAGATAGAACAAAAGAGAGAATCACTGCACGGTCGCTAGGAGTTTGTAGGGAGTGGAGTGGATGTGAAGAAGGTGAGCACCGAAGAATGATGTTTTGAAGTGTGGTGTTGGAGAAGATGAGTTGGAGAAGGAGATCAACCAATCCATAAGGAGACAGCCTGGGATGGGAATGATGGAAGTGAAACCAGTATTGGCCACCCAGAAAGAGGAGGAGAGAGCTGGGAGGGAGGGGAGGAGGAGAAGGGGACGACAGAGGATGAGATGGCTGGATGGCATCACCAGAGGATGTGAGTGAGGACCCGGGAGTTGGTGATGGACAGGGAGGCTGGCGTGTGCGATTCAGGGGGAAGAACGGACACGACTGAGTGACTGATCTGATCTGATCTCTGAGCGACTTTCACTTTCAATCATACTTCAGCAGGACTGATCTACTTGCTCCCCCCAAAATAAATAAATAGTTGTCTTTGAAAGTGTCAATTACGTATTGGCACTTGCCAAGGCTATTTGCCATCTGTCTCTGTAGATTGAATCCTGTGCTGCTACAGCTGGTAACCTTGAACACACCCTGAAAAGAATCCAGGGTGGAAAATGAGGCACTTTGTGTTCCAGGAAAACTGGTGGAACAAATCTTTAGATAGACATTTTCAGATACTGACTTCATGATCCCAATCTTTGCATCTCTTCATGTCTAGAAAAACACTAAATCCCTCATGGCAACATCAGCTCCTTGTGACTGGCAGAAAACCTTTCGTAGGCTAAGTGCTTGATTGCATGAACTCCCCCTTCACCAAAATCACATATGTTGATCCTTTTACTACCTCTTTGGAACAGCTTCTCAGAGCTATCTGAGGTGCTGTCTCCTGGTCCACAGGCTTCATTTTGCCCCAAATAAAACTTATCTCACAACTCTCATGTTGTGCATTTCTTTTAGTCAACAAAAGAAATCAACAGATTGTCTGTAGTTCATTTTGTGTTTATCTTCAGTATCTAAACTTACGAGGCATGTTAACAGATAGGATGCAGTAGGTTTGCTAAAGCTAAGAAGAAGGGGTAAAAAGATGCATATGTGGCTCAGATATTAGAGGAAAAGTTAACCAACTAGTAGAAAAGGATGAAAGTAAAAAAAAAAAGTGAATTTATTAAAATATCAAATGGACATTTTAGAATGTGAAAATATAATATTTGAAATTAAGAAATGATTAGATGAGTTTTCCAGCAGACTGAACACAGTATAAGACAGATTGGCAAACTAGAAGATGGGTGAGTAAGAATAAGCAAGAGAAGAATCATAGTAAAAAATGTTATATAGAGGAAACAAAACAGATAATAAGAGACAGGTAACTCCTCTGTCAACAAGATTCTCTAGACAAGAATATTGGAGTGGGTTGCCATTCCCTCCTCCAGGGGATCTTTCTGACCCAGGGATCAAACCCACCCACATCTCCTATGGCTCTTGCATTGCAGGCCCCCCTCAGCCACCAATGAAGCCCCACAAGGCATGATCAGGGGCTTCCCTGGTGGCTCAGTGGTAAAGAATCCACCTTCAGTGCAAGACATGCTGGGTCGGGAAGATCCCCTGGAGGAGGGCATGGCAACTGTATCCTTGCCTGGAGAATCCCATGGACAGAGGGCTGGCGGGCTACAGTCCATAGGGTCACAACGAGTTGGACACTCCTGAAGTGGCAGAGCATGTATGTATGCACAAGGCATGAGTAAATGTATAGATCTGTAAAGCTGGAGTATTGGAAGGAGAAAAGTGAGAGAATGGGACAGAACCAGTATTCAGAGAGATAATGGTCTATTCAACAATGCTTCTTCCTTATTTTTCAAATCACTATTACATTCTAAAATAGCGATTTTTTTTTTCTCAAAGTATAATATCTGGTAAACATTCTCTTGTATTTTTTAATGCCTGCTGTCTTAGTCAGGTTGGGCTGACTAAAATGCCGTAGACCAGGTGACTTAAACAGCAAGCATTTTTTCCCTTACAGTTCTGGAGGCTGGGAAGTCCAAGATCAAGGTTTCTGCAAATCTGATTCAGTTTCTACTGAGGATACTTATCCTAGTTTGCAGATGGCTGCCTTTCTGCTACATTGTCACATGGTGGACAGAAAACAAGCAAGCTCTGGTCTCTCTTCCTCTTCATATAAGGACACTAATCCCATCATAGGGCCCCACTGTCATGACCTTACCTAAAACTAATTATCTACAAAAGGCCCCACCTCCAGATACCATCACTCTGGGAGTTTGGGCATCAACCTATGAATATTTTTTTGTATGTGGTACGAGGAAGGGATACAAACATTCACTCAATAACCCCTACTATGTACCCTGGGTAAGTAGAAGAGTTGAGCTTAAAGGGCAGGTCTGTCTGATTCCAGATGATTTTAATGACAGTTCTTTCTCCTGCATCATGTTGCATCCCCCTCATCTAATGGGCTTCACACCAAAACTAATAAATTATCTGTGTCCTATCATAAGGAAAAGCAAACTATAGCCTGTGGCCCATACCTAGCCCACCACTTAGTTTTGTAAATGAATTTTTTATGGAACCCAGCTGTGCATATTCATTTATACATTATCTATTGCTGCTTTAGCACCACCATGGCAGAACTGAGTATGTGCAACAGACACCATAAATGCAGCAAAGCCAAAAGTATTTACTCTTTGTCTCTTTACAGAAAAAAATGTTTGCTGATCCATGTCCTAGCTCATTGCGAAAAGAAATTTGATTACTGTAATTTAAGAAGCTCTCATTGGCATTAACTTCTTCATCAACAAGTTAAGTACTATTGACTTATCACTTCTTAATATGAAGTGATGATGCTGATGCGCTGGGAGAGAAGATAGTTGTTGGTGCTTGGAATCAGTAGTAGTACAGCTTCAGCCATTGATGAGCAATGTACGTAATTAATTTTAGATCTGTAGAACAAAGTTAGTCTCTTGGGATAGAATCTTTTAAGAATGGGGAGCTGAGTAGACTCACAGTGGATCTCCCTCCTCAGAGTAGGAAGGAGAAAAGGTCTAGCCCTCATTATCTCTCTGATCTCTCTCCCAAGTTTCCTCCTCCTTGCTTATTCTACTCTATGCACACAGATCTTCTTGCTCTTTCCTACTGATTTCAAGTAATCTCCCATCTTAGAGCTTTAGTACTGACCACCCACTCTGCTTAGACACTGTTTTTTCTGATATCATTTAAGCTAAGGACCTCATCTCCTCCAAGTTTTTATCAAATATTGCTGTTTGCATGAGACTTTTCAGACATCAGTGACAATGCATCCAGCTGGATTGCCCCCATTCTGCTCACTATTATTTTTCCCAAAGTTGTTTTCATTTTCTCTACTTTGTAATGTATTCAGTTATGTTTATTTTTATGGTGTGACTATCCCCTAATAGGATCTAAACTCTAAGAGAGCAGGAATTATGGGGATTTTCACTTTTAATGGATATTTTGAAAATATTAATATCTAGAAGAGTGATAGAAACACAGTTCCTGCATATCATATATTTATACATTTCTTGAATAAAAGTATGTAATTCACATTTTGTTCTGGTGTCATGGAAATATTTTTAGGGCAATTTGGATTTATCATTTGGGGATTAGTCCATGTGTAAGTTTGACTGAGAAAATCATTTTTCCCTTCCTTCCCTGTGATTACTGTCCCTCTCTTTCCTACCCAACCAATAGCAAGTGTCTCCCAGAGACTTATGATAAATGAGATATTCACAAGTCTTCTAAACTCATTAACCAAAATACTTCAGTAAGGCTTTTAATCCAAGTCAAAAGCTAGAACCTAAAAGCTAGACATTGATTTCAAGCCATCAGGGTTAACCTAGTAATGTGGAAATCTAACTTTCAGTACTATATTTACACCTAAACTCAAGTTACATAACTAAAAAATTCACTACTTAATATTCCTCATTCATGCTAGAATTGATTTTTCAGTCTACATTGCTTTTTTCCCCCAACTCCTTCCAGGGTATCATTATGTTCTTCATGCCTTATTTCTCTAAGTATAATAAAAATACATTGGAGTATTCATATACAACTTCCTGGCTTCAGACCAGGTCTGAATGCAGAAATTGGCATCATATAGCAGAACAATTACCAACAGCAAAGTCTTTTTCAGAGTTCTTTATATGTTTCCCTTTCACTACACAAAGGATTAAATAACATAGAATTTTCTATGCTGTAATAAAATCATCCATTTTCAGCCTTTTAACTGATAGATAAAATTTGTTTTGTTCAAAATGAAAATAGAAATGATAAGTTCTAGTAGATTAATTCATATCTAATTATCACTTTTCAGTCTGTAGAAACACAATTCCAAGATATTTAAGTTGAAACAGTTTGCCTAGAAATTGATGTAATAGAAGCTTGATTTTCTATAGAAAATATTTCTTATTGTTTTGAACCATATTCCAAATTTCCATGTATAGATCTATTGAATAAATATCCACATCTATTCAATTTTATCATTTAAATATATCTCCAAGATGGGGAGAAGGTAACTCTTCTTGCAATAAACATCTTGTGTTGACTCAGGACAACTAAATTCTTGCAGATATTAACTTAGCTTGTTCTCTTTTCTAGTATTCAGATTTAAAACAATCTATCTGGTTTAGTAATAAATAAGCAAGAATTGTTCAAAGCACCATGTAGGGTTCAGTCACATCTTGGATTATAGGTCTCCCAGAAATATCTCCTCTGGGATCTGCCCTGATTCTTCAACCAACCAGATATGATCTAAAAGAGATGGGCCCTGGGGGAAAACTCAGGAAATGCTATTAGACCCTTCTAAATGTGTATTCATAGAATTTCTATTATCACACATGGTGTCCCAAGATGGCAGCACAGTGACTTAGATATTCAGAACCTGGAGACAAACGGAGAAAGGACACAATGATCTGCATGAATTGCCTTTATGTAAGATGCTCTCTACTTGTAAAAGTCCATACAAAGTATAAACATCTGGAGTCACAAAAATCATACATGTGCAATTAGTTCCCATCAAGATAGAGAAATGGGGACCAGACTTATTTATTTTGTCTTCAACAATAACAAATATATATATATATAAACAGTGGTTTCAGATGTTGAACAACAGCACAAGACTGCAATCCCTGATAGAGGAGAAACAGCTGAGGCAACTAAAAAAAATGCTGTTCCATCTGAATACCTGACAGGTGGAAATAATTCACATCCTCAATTATTCTTCTTTCATTTATCAGAATATGGAAAAGCATCCACTCATTCAACATATAGATACTTACAGTTATAAACACTGAGAGCTAGGAATGGAGACAAGCAAGAAACAAGTAAACAATGAAATAAGTAATGAGATTTCAGCTGATGAAAAGTGCAAACTAAAAAAATTAAAAAGTAAATGTTTTACAGGGACCAAGGACAATGTACATGTGCGTGCAATGAGTGCTGTCAGTCGTGTGCAACTCTTTGTGATCTCATGGACTGCAGCCCTCCTGGCTCCTCTGTCCATGGGATTTTCCAGGCAAGAAAACTGGAGTAGGTTGCCATTTCCTACTGCAGGGTATTTTCCGACTTAGTAATGGAACCTGAGTCTCCTGCGTCTCCTGCACTGGCAGGCAGATACTTTACCACTGCACCACGTGGGAAGCCCAGGTATGTGCCTTTGTAAATGCAATAATTAGGAAAGTCATTTTTAAGACGACATTTGAGCAGAGACCTGAAAAATGAGGTGTGGAGAGCTAGAAAATGAACATTCTAGATCTATGGAAAACATGACATAAGATAAGAATGAGAATAAGACAGAAAACAGAGCAAGTGAAGGGAACCTGGATGAAAATGAGCCTAGGATGACAGGAAAGGGCCAGAGGAGGGAGGGCTTGAGAGTAATGGGAAAAACTTCGCATTTTATTTTCAATGAGTTCACTTTAAACTTAGGAAAGCTGAGCAGGTGAACAACATGATACAGTTCAGTTCCATTCAGCTGCTCAGTCATGTCCAACTCTGTGACTTCATGGACTGCAGTACACCAGGCTTCCCTGTTCATCAGCAACTCCCAGCTTGCTCAGACTCATGTCCATTGCGTCGGTGATGCCATCCAACCATCTCATCCTCCGTTATCCCTTTCTCCTCCTGCCTTCAATCTTTCCCAGCATCAGGGTGTTTTCCAAAGAGTCAGTTCTTCACATCAGGTGGCCAAAGTATTGGAGTTTCAGCTTCAACATCAGTTTTTCCAGTGAATATTCAGGACTGATTTCCTTTAGGATGGACTGGTTTAATCTCCCTGCAGTCCAAAGGATTCTCAAGAGTCTCCTCCAACACCACAGTTCAAAAGCATCAATTCTTTGGTGCTCAGCTTTCTTTATAGTCCAACTCTCACATCCACATGTGAGAGTCCAACTCTCACATGACTACTGGAAAAACCATAGCTTTGACAAAGCAGTCTCTGCTTTTTAATATGCTGTCTAGATAGGTCATAGCTTTTCTTCCAAGGAGGCAGTGTCTTTTAATTTCATGGCTGCAGTCTTCATCTGCAGTGATTTTGGAGCCCCCAAAAATAAAGTCTCTCACTGTTTCCATTGTTTCCCAATCTATTGGCCATGAAGTGATGGAACCAGATGCCATGATCTTAGTTTTCTGAATGTTGACTTTACAGCCAACTTTTTCACTCTCCTCTTTCACTTGCATCAAGAGGCTCTTTAGTTCTTGCTTTCTGCCATAAAGGTGGTGTCATCTGAATATCTGAGATTATTGATATTTCTCCCATCAATATTAATTCCAGCTTGTAATTCATTCAGCCTGGTATTTCACAAGATGTACTCTGCATAGAAGTTAAATAAGCAAGGTGACAATATACAGCCTTGACGTACTCCTTTCCTGATTTGGAACCAGTCTTGTTGTTTCTGAACTGTGGTGTTGGAGAAGACTCTTGAGAGTCCCTTGGACTGCAAGGAGATCCAACCAGTCCATCCTAAAGGAAATCAGGCCTGGGTGTTCATTGGAAGGACTGATGCTGAGGCTGAAACTCCAATACTTTGGCCACCTGATGCAAAGAGCTGACTCATTTGAAAAGACTCTGATGGTGGAAAGATTGAGGGCAGGAGGAGAAGGGGACGACAGAGGATTGAGATGGTTGGATGGCATCACTGACTCAATGGACATGGGTTTGGGTGGACTTCGGGAGTTGGTGATGGAAAGGGAGGCCTGGCGTGCTGTGGTTCATGGGATCGCAAAGAGTCGGACATGACTGAGTGACTGTACTGACTTGTTTCATGTTGAGTTCTAACTGTTGCTTCTTGACCTACAATCAAATTTCTCAGGAGGTAGGTCAGGTAGTCTGGTATTCCCTTCACTTGAAGAATTTTCCACAATCCACACAAAGGCTTTGGTGTAGCATATAAAGCAATAAAGCAGAAGTAGATATTTTTTTGAACTCTCTTACTTTTTCTATGATCCAACCAATTTTTGCAATTTGATCCCTTGTTCCTCTGCCTTTTCTAAATCCAGCTTGAACATCTGGAAGTTCATGGTTCATATACTGTTGAAGCCTGGCTTAGAGAATTTTGAGCATTACTTTGCTAGTGTGTGAGATGAGTGCAATTGTGCGGTAGTTTGAACATACTTTGGCATTGCCTTTCTTTGGAATTGAAATGAAAACTGACCTTTACTAGACCTGTGCCCAGTGCTGAGTTTTCCAAATTTGCTGGCATACTGAGTGCAGCACTTTCACAGCATCATCTTTTAGGATTTGAAATAGGTCAACTGGAATTCCATCACCTCCACTAGCTTTGTTCATAGTGATGCTTCCTAAGGCCCACTTGACTTTGTATTCCAGGATGTCTGGCTCTAGGTGACTGATCACACCATCGTGGTTATCTGGATCATGAAGATCTTTTTGGTATAGTTCTTCTGTGTATTCTTGCCACCTCTTCTTAATATCTTCTGCTTCTGTTAGATCCATACCATTTCCATCCTTTATTGAGCCCATCTTTGCATGAAATGTTCCCTTGGTATCTAATTTTCTTGAAGAGATTTCTAGTCTTTCCCATTCTATGTTTTCCTCTATTTCTTTGCATTGATCACTGAGGAAGGCTTTCTTGTCTTTCCTTGCTATTTTTTGGAACTCTGCATTCAAATTTGTATATCTTTCCTTTTCTCCTTTGCCTTTCAGGTCTTTTCTTTTTTCAGCTATTTGTAAGGCCTCCTCAGACAGCCATTTTGCCTTTTTGTATTTCTTTTTCTTAGAGATGGTCTCAATCACTGCCTCCTGTACAATGTCATGAACCTCCATCAATAGTTCTTCAGGCACTCTATCAGATCTAATCCCTGGAATCTATTTGCCACTTCTACTGTATAATTGTAAGGGATTTGATTTAGGTCATACCTGAATGCTCTAGTGGTTTTTCCCTACTTTCTTCAATTTAAGTCTGAATTTGGCAATAAGGAGCTCATGATCTGAGCCACAGTCAGCTCCCAGTCTTGTTTTTGCTGACTGTATGGAGTTTCTCCATCTTTGGCTGCAAAGAATATAATCAATCTGATTTCAGTATTGACTATCTGGTGAGGTCCATGTGTAGAGTCTTGTGTTGTTGGAAGAGGGTGTTTGCTACGATCAGTGTGTTCTCTTGGGAAAACTCTGCTAGACTTTGCCCTGCTTCATTTTGTACGTCAAACCAAATTTGCGTGTTACTCCAGGTATCTCTTGACTTCCTACTTTTGCATTCCAGTACCCTATGATGAAAAAGGACATCTTTTTTGGGTGTTAGTTCTAGAAGGTCTTGTAGGTCTTCATAGAACCATTCAGTGTCAGCTTCAGCATTACTGGTTGGGGCATAGTCTTCGATTACTGTGATATTGATTGGTTTGCCTTGGAAACAGAGTTCATTCTCTCGTTTCTGAGGTTGCACCCAAGTACTGCCTGAAATGATTGGCCATTCCCTAGGTGAGTTCTCAATCACCTACAAGCCCAGCGACAAAGCACAGCTGCCCAGCATCAGAGTTACCCACTCCTGCTTTATTCCCCTCAAGCAGCCTGTTGGTCAATAAGGACACAGACTTCTCTTTAAAAAAAATTTTCACCCTGACCTCTGTGTGGAGAATGGATTGTATGTATTTGGTTAAGAGTGAATACCTAGAGACCAAATGAAAGGCTGTTTTAGAAGTGGGGCCAGAAATGATAGCGGAGTAGAGTGGCAGTTCTCCATGTGGTGAGAAGTAATTGAATTCAAAATAGATGCTCCCGTTTTTACTAAAAGATATGCTACATTGTAGTTGTTCTTCCAAGAATAATGCAATGGCTCTTTTGATCTAACAACTACTATATAGGGTGTGTGTGAGTCACTCAGTCATGTCCGACTCTATAGGTTGCTGCTGCTAAGTCACTTCAGTCGTGTCTGACTCTGTGTTGACCCCATAGACGGCAGCCCACCAGGCTCCACCGTCCCTGGGATTCTCCAGGCAAGAACACTGGAGTGGGTTGCCATTTCCTTCTCCAATGCATGAAAGTGAAAAGTGAAAGTGAAGTCACTCAGTCATGTCTAACTCTTAGTGACTCCATGGACTGGAGCCTACCAGGCTCCTCCATCCATGGGATTTTCCAGGCAAGAGTACTGGAGTGGGGTGCCACTGCCTTCTACGGACTCTATAGTTTAGGCACTAAAAATATTCCCATTTTAGGAGATAATGAAATGAAAGCACAGAGCAGTTAAAATAACTTGTCAAATATTACAAGCCGTTAAGATGCCAAACCTGGATTTGACCTCAGGAATCTAACTCTGGAATTCCTAAACACTACAGATACTGTGAAACCTACAGGAACTGCCAATCCCTCACTTTAGTCACATGGGCTTTCTTTTGGTTTCTCAAATATACCATGTTCTTTAATCCTTCAGGGTCTTCATATAAGATTGTTTTCTTTCCCTGAAATACCCTCCCCCATCCCAGATTTATATTTTGTTTTCTTGGTTCCTTTTTGCCCTTCAGACCTCCCCTCAGCTTAAATGTCACCTCCTTATAGTTGTATTCCCATTCCATCAAAAGTAGATATCCTCCCCGACAGTTATTCTTCCTCACAGCACTCAGTTTCTGCCTTGGATGAAGTAGGAGGGAAAAGCAGGGCTTTGTATTTGGATGTGTTAAATTTGAGCTATATGTTAACATTCAAGTGGAGATGCAAGGTAGACAAATGGCCGTATAAGTCTGGAATTCAAGGGAAATGTTCCAGCTGAGTCATCAACATATATGGTATTAACAGTCATAAGACTAGATGAGATCAACAGGAAAAAGGGTATAAATAGAAAAGAATGTGGAGGAACCAGCAAGGGAGATGCCCAAGAAGTAGTCAATGTGATTCCTGGAAGTCAAGTGAAAGTATTATTTACAGGCAGAGAAGGCAGTGGCAACCCATTCCAGTACTCTTTCCTGGAAAATCCCATGGATGGAGGAGCCTGGAAGGCTGCAGTCCATGCGGTCGCTAACAGTCTGACACGACTGAGCGACTTCACTTTCACTTTTCACTTTCCTGCATTGGAGAAGGAAATGGCAACCCACTCCAGTGTTCTTGCCTGCAGAATCCCAGGGATGGGGGAGCCTGATGGGCTGCCGTCTATGGGGTCGCACAGAGTCAGACATGACTGAAGTGCTTAGCAGCAGCAGCAGTATTTACAGGAGGGGTTTAAATGAGTGACCAGGAGGATCCAATGTACTTTCATACAACACAGCTATTGTGCCTTCTGTGGAGAGAGGACCTCAGGAAGTCTTGTGCGTTTTTTTGTTTGTTTGTTTGTTTTAAATATCCGTCTAGGAAGAGAATTTGTTTATGGATAGCCAACAAGAAGTGTTACTGAAAAGCAAGTTCCTGTGCCCAACACACATTCAGGCCAAATAATACCAAAATGTCAGGGTTTGGCGTAGAGAAAGGTTAGTTGCAGGGCCATGCAAAGAGATGGGTGGCTCATGCCTTAAAAACCCCAAATGCCCTGAAAGCTCTCAGCATAGCCCTTTTCTAGCAAAAGTGAGGGAAGGGCATGGGTAGTTGTTGCAAACTTTTTGTGTCAGACCCTTTGTTCTCGAGGTCAAGTAATGCTGTTCCTGTAAATCTCCACCGAACAAACGTTATTCCCTGTTTTGACAAAAAAGGGCGAGGTCCCGAGGCACAACTTTCACCCTCTAAGGTCCCAGTGTTACCAAGCCCAAGCTCACCACACAACAAGGCCAACAAATTGGGAGAAGAGTTGTCAGAGCAAGGAACATGACTTGAATCAGAAGGCTAACAGACTGAAGAAATGGCAGACTACTACTACTACTACTACTAAGTCACTTCAGTCATGTCTGACTCTGTGCGACCCCATAGACAGAAGCCCACCAGGCTCCCCCATCCCTGGGATTCTCCAGGCAAGAATACTGGAGTGGGTTGCCATTTCCTTCCCCAATGCATGAAAGCGAACTCACTCAGTTATGTCCGACTCTTAACGACCCCTTGGATTGCAGCCTACCAGGCTCCTCCATCCATGGGATTTTCCAGGCAAGAGTACTGGAGTGGGTTGCCATTGCCTTCTCCGAATGGCAGACTAGTGTCTCTAAAATTCATCTCATCCCATTTAGGATTCAGTGTCCTTTTATATACATTAGGGAAGAGAAAGGGGCTTTCAGTGGCACTGACCAATAGCAGAATAGAGTTGTTAACTGGTTGCTGGTTGACAGTTGCTAGCTTGGTTGGGGAAGGCAATGGCACCCCACCCCAGTACTTTTGCCTGGAAAATTCCATGGACGGAGGAGCCTGGTGGGCTCCAGTCCACGGGGTCGCTAAGAGTCGGACACGACTGAGCGACTTCACTTTCACTTTTCGCTTTCGTGCATTGGAGAAGGAAAAGGCAACCCACTCCAGTGTTCTTGCCTGGAGAATCCCAGGGACGGGGGGAGCCTGGTGTGCTGCCGTCTATGGGGTCGTACAGAGTCGGACAAGACTGAAGCGACTTAGCAGCAGCAGCAGCAGCTTGGTTGGGAGGAGGGGCCCACGGGGATGCCCAACCAATGGCTGAGGAGGGCTGTTATAGTTTGTGTTTGTCTCAGTGGAGCATGCAGGCTGGAGCCAGGGAATGAAAGGCCCTTTATGCCTGGGTCCCATCTGAGACCATCACTACACAAGTCCTGCCTAAAAGGAGGCAGATCTCAGTTGGTAGCTCTCTCAGGGCCAGGTCCCCAGACCCTGCCCAGCTGTCATCACTGAGGGAGTCAGGCGCCCAGAATCCAACTGGCCCTCAGGCTCCTCAGGCCACTGGTAGGCAGGGGCAAGTCCAGGCCGACTGACTCTGCCGTTAGGTCGCAGAAGTGGAGATGGGGGAGAGGTTCACTGCTTCCTCAAGGCATGGCTGCGGCCAATGGGTGGCCGTGGTGAGGACTCTGGAGTCCTGCAGGACACAGCCACAACCCTGTTTCATGGGTCACCCAGCTTACCCACTGGCCCAAGCTTCAGCGAGCTGGAAGGCCCTGGGAGAAGGCCAGGAACTGCCTCTTACCTCACTCTCCACCTGATGACCACCACTCACCAGTCGCTGGCTGAATTCCTCGTTAATGGCCGCTCCTTGACAGTTGGTTGCTTGTGGGCAGGACCCATTGCAGTACCAACCAATGGCGCAACGGGACCGCTAACAGTCTCTCATTGACAATTGGTTGCTTGTGGGCGGGACCCATTGCCACACCCACCAATGGCTGAGCAGGACCACTAAGGGTCCTTCACAACCCTTGCGTCATAAAAGGGCTGGGGGCAGCAATAACGGCACAAAACACCTGCTGAGGGCACTCAGCTGTGCTCTGTTACAGAAGTACCTCAGTTCAGAAATGTCTGCAGTTTATAACTGTCAACTACAAAATATAGTCACAACCTGAAAGTAAAGAGTTATTTAATTTGGTGGGAATGTTTAGGAGCTCCGGAGACAGCATCTCAGCAGCTCTGAGAAAACTGCTCCAAGGAGGCAAGAGAGGAAGTCAGGCTATATACAGTTTGCAACAAAGGGAGCAGGCAATCTGAACATCAGAGATCAGACGTCAAGTTGAGGAATTTAGCATTCTATGTATGGAAAGATGCAAGCCTCTGGGTTCACTGAATTCATTCTTTTCATATGCACCTCAGATATCTGGGGCCAAATACTGTTTCTTTGTTCGCTGTAACAGCAGATGGCTGCCTCTTGCATTCCCCCACCTCAGCAATCACCATGGGGGTAGGGGAGTGTGAGGCAGTAGCAGCATCTTCTGGATCACAGTTTGGGGAGCCCTCATTCACATTTGGAGGCCAGAAAGTTCTGATGGCCGTGACATGTCTTGTTTATTGATATAGCAGGAGATATTTTCATTTCACATAAGTATCAATCTTTATACCTGTGGTAAGTTTGTTTTCATAACAAAGGTAATCAGCCTTTTAGATTGTTGCTCTTGTAGAAAACTATATACTCTGGCAGTTAGAGTTTTAAAGCTCTCTTTTCCTTGGGGGTCAGTGGTAAAGAATCCACCTGCCAATGTCAGAGACGTTGATTCCATCCCTGGGTCCGGAAGATCCTCTGGAGAACAAAATGGCAACTCACTCCAGTATTCTTGCCTGGGAAATCCTATGGACAGAGGAGCCTGGCAAGCTACAGTCCATGGGATCACCAAAGAGTCAGACATGACCTAGCAACTAAACAACAGCGACAACAACAAACGAGGATGTTAAAGGCTAGAAGTGGATTTCACTGTCAATGCCCCAAGTTGCAGATGGATGGCAGAGGAAGTCAGAGTTGTTATTTTCAGGACTTCCCAGGTGATTTAGTGATAAAGAACCTGCCTCAATGCAAGAGCTGTTATTTTCATAGCAGTACAATAAGTCCCCTGCATACAAACCTTCAAGTTGTGAACTTTCAAAGATGTGACTGTGCATTCACATGCCCAATCACATTAGTTCGTGTGTCTTGTGTACATCATCACAGGCATGCATCCTGTACAAGTGGTTGTGCTTTTGTGTACTTTATTGTACGTTACTGTGCAGAGTACAGTGGCGCAGTATCTTTATTTCAAGCGCAGGATGTCTGGGAGCAAGCATAAAAGTAGCAGTGATGTAGCTGGTACTGCTAAGAAACACTAAGCAATGTTGATGGAAACAAAAGTGAAAATAATTGAGAGAATGGAGTAAGACAAAAAGATGGTAGATGTCACTCATTCTTTTAATCTGAGTAGTCCAACCATTGGCACGGTTCTACAGAACAGAGACAAGATCTTGGAACCTGTGAAGTCTGCTCTGTGATATGTTGACAATAATCCCAAAAAAGCTTGGAAAAGTAATGAAGGGGATGGAGGAATTTCTCAGCGTGTGGATGCAGGATCTGCATCAGTGTCGGATCCAATTCAACTTAATGCTTTTTCAAGAGAAAGCTAAAAGCCTTTATGAAGACTTAAAAAGCGGTGGAGAATCAGAGGTTGCATCTTTTAATGCCAGCTATGCCTGCTTTCATCGGTTCAAGGCTAGGGCTAACATTCACAAAGTAAATGTAAGTGCCAAGGCAGCAATTGTAGATATGGTAGCTGCCTCAGAAATTCCTGAAACAGAAATTGGTTAATTTTGGTGTCTCATTTAAAAGACTATGAAATCAGATTTTTATTTCAAATGGAATGTTATTATCACCAGGTGATACACATCCCATTGTTCTAATGAGATTTTTCCATTTAGAAAAAAATCAAGTGATCAAATTTAATAATAACATCCCATTTGAAAATGAAAATCCGATTTCATATTGTTTCAAAAGAGTCACCATTTCCACAGAGGTTTGTGTTGGCAACCTTGCAATATTAGTCCAGTAAAAAAGATTAAATAATAATAGAAGTGTGGGATAGATTATTTTCTTTCTTTCTTGGATTTAGAGCTTTATTCTGCTTTTCATTCTGAGTACGTGATGTGAATATAGATGGGTCAAATAAATTACACATATTACCATGTCATAATTAATATCAAATGACAAAGAATAATTTTTGCAGGCCAACTTGGAATAAGCTTTTTTTGCACCCATGTTAATTATCTGTAGTTTCAATTTCATTATGAACCACGAATTGCAGAAGCTGACTTCAACTGGCTTCACTTGTATTTTAAATAATTTGTGTTTAATAATGTATTATGCATTACACAGATATTCCTACAGAACCCAAGTTTCAATTACCAGTCACTTCAAATTACAGGCTTCCAGTAATTAGCTTTTGCCACATAACCCATAATGGAACACATTGAAGTTAATAGAAAGCAGGAGCAAATCAAACCGAGTCAATTTTGGTGTGAGCAGATTTCAAAATTAACCAATTTGTGTCCTTTTAAATACATTTCTCCACAGGAATTAAAGAGTTGTCTGGTTAACCTTTCTGAGTCTCCCTTATTTGTAATAAAGGAGATAATGAAGACAGTGCCCGCCTCAGAAGGCTTATTCATTCACCTTTCGAGATAAAGGCACATAGTTCAGTTGTCAGGATCCCATCAGTGGTCTGCCTTAAAATACCTTTATATCCATTCACAAATTATTTCTGAAAGCACAGAAAACAAATATATGGTCTCATATTTAGGGTAAAATCTGGAGCCTTTATGTGACCCTTGAAGGTTTCTATTGATGGTTCTCAAGTCTGAGGACACATTAGGATCACCCAGGGGACTTTAGATCAGATTCTGTGAGAGGGGGTCTAGGCAGGTGGGGAGTCTGCAGAGGGGTGGAGGGCCCAGCCTGAGTATGCTATGTAATTTTGCTACGTGTGGCCAAGTTTGAGAACTACTGCCCTACATGATCATTCCAGAGCTACATTGCCTGTGAACTGATTAGAAATGTGAATTATCAGGCCTCACCCTGGATCTGGGGCTTCCCAGCTGGATCAAGTGGTAAAGTATCTTCCTGCCAATGCAGGAGCCTCAGGAGACGCAGAGTCAATCTCTGAGTTGATACAACCCCCTGGAAAAGGAAATGGCAACCTATTCCAGTATTCTTGCCTGGGAAATCCCATGGACAGAGGGGCCTGGCAGGTTACAGTCCATGGGATTGCCAAAGAGTTGGATACGACTTGGCGACTAAACAACAACAAAAAAATCAAGAAGGTTCTTATTTATCACAGAATTATTATAAACGACTTGTTGCTTGGATACAAATTTTCCTTCCTAACCCCAAACATTTATTTCCATACTGAACTCAGGCTATTTCTCATTGCCAACACAGCTTGTTTTACTCTGAAACGTCTTTAATCCTGAGGCCGATCATGTGTATTTTCAGTGTGTCTGTGTATAGGTGTGAAAGTGCTGCACTCAATATGCCAGCAAATTTGGAAAACTCAGCAGTGGCCACAAGATTGGAAAAGGTCAGTTTTCATCCCAATCCCAAAGAAAGGTAATGCCAAAGAGTGCTCAAACTACCGCACAATTGCACTCATCTCACACGCTAGTAAAGTAATGCTCAAAATTCTCCAAGCCAGGCTTCAGCAATATGTGAACCGTGAACTTCCTGATGTTCAAGCTGGTTTTAGAAAAGGCAGAGGAACCAGAGATCAAATTGCCAACATCCGCTGGATCATGGAAAAAGCAAGAGAGTTCCAGAAAAACATCTATTTCTGCTTTCTTGACTATGCCAAAGCCTTTGACTGTGTGGATCACAATAAACTATGGAAAATTCTGAAAGAGATGGGAATACCAGACCACCTGATCTGCCTCTTAAGAAATCTGTATGCAGGTCAGGAAGCAACAGTTAGAACTGGTCATGGAACAACAGACTGGTTCCAAATAGGAAAAGGAGTACGTCAAGGCTGCATATTGTCACCATGTTTATTTAACTTATATGCAGAGTACATCATGAGAAATGCTGGACTGGAAGAAACACAAGTTGGAATCAAGATTGCTGGGAGAAATTTCAATAACCTCAGATATGCAGATGACACCACTCTTATGGCAGAGAGTGAAGAAGGCTAAAAAGCCTCTTGATGAAAGTGAAAGCGGAGAGTGAAAAAGTTGGCTTAAAGCTCAACATTCAGAAAACGAAGATCATGGCATCTGGTCCCATCACTACATGGGAAATAGATGGAGAAACAGTGGAAACAGTGTCAGAATTTATTTTTCTGGGCTCCAAAATCACTGCAGATGGTGACTGTAGCCATGAAATTAAAAGACTTTCCTTTTGGAAGGAAAGTTATGACTAACCTAGATAGCATATTCAAAAGCAGAGACATTACTTTGCCAACAAAGGTTCGCGTAGTCAAGGCTATGGTCTTTCCTGTGGTCATGTATGGATGTGAGAGCTGGACTGTGAAGAAGGCTGAGCGCCGAAGAATTGATGCTTTTGAACTGTGGTGTTGGAGAAGACTCTTGAGAGTCCCTTGGACTGCAAGGAGATCCAACCAGTCCATTCTGAAGGAGATCAATCCTGGAATTTCTTTGGAAGGAATGATGCTAAAGCTGAAACTCCAGTATTTTGGCCACCTCATGCGAAGAGTTGACTCATTGGAGAAGACTCTGATGCTGGGAGGGATTGAGGGCAGGAGGAGAAGGGGACGACAGAGGATGAGATGGCTGGATGGCATCACTGACTCGATGGGTGTGAGTCTGAGTGACCTCCGGGAGCTGGTGATGGACAGGGAGGCCTGGCGTGCTGCAGTTCATGGGGTTGCAAAGAGTCGGACACGACTGAGCGACTGATCTGATCTGATCTGATCTGATGTATAGGTGTAGGATGTTCTGAACAGCTGAAAACTTTCATTTGTCAGGAGCAACTACTAAAAACCACAAGAGCCTTATGCTAGTATCAGAACAATATAATAAAGTCTGAAATGAATCTAAGAAATTAAATAGAATAGTTCCTGGAGTGTAGTTTTTACTCAAAAAAATACCTATTGAGTGAATTTAAAGTGAGTGCACAAATGAATAAATGTATGTGTTCACATTTTTACCCTAAATCTAAATACATCTCAAGGGTTATGAAAATTTGGAGCACATTTTTTTTCTGCTACATTTTCTTTGAAGAAATATGTTAGGTATTTTTTTTTAATCTTAACACTCACTTCAAAAATTCATATACATAAACATTCTCAGGACACATGATAAAAGCATAGCTGTAACACGGCTCTATCTGTAAATTTCATGCAATAATTTCTTGATCTTTAGGAGGCTGCTTGGAGATTTGTTCACACATTGCTGGAAAGCAACTTCTGGTTCTGTTCTAATGGAGAATATTTACTTTGGTTAAACAGGCAACAGGGAAAGTCAGAAAGGACTGACATCCACCATGAAATAACACTGATATTCATTCACTCTGACTCTCAGGCTAAGATAGACATAAATTGCAGCTGTATTTTTCTAAACATTCTCATGATTTTCTAGAAATCGCAACAACTTCTCATCTGCTAAATCACTCAGTCCACTAACTTAGGTGACAGACGACAGTGGATGGCATATTTCTGGAGCAAAGAGTGGTAAGAGACAGAGAGAGAAAGGGCTTCACATTTTTCTTATTCTGTCCTCAGCATCTGCTGCTACTGGTTAATAAAACTGCTCAAAGAATATAACATAAGAGGCTCTTGATGGTACCTGGGGCAAGGAAACAAGATATCCTGGTCTCAGTTTCATTATTCTGTTATTGACTTCATCCTACCTTCACTTCAACAAGCTCCCCCTCTATCTGAGGAGCAACATCCAAATATATTCCTGAGCTCCAGAGTTAGGCTTTCAGGGGGCACATCTGAGGTTTTGCACTAAGAGACCTGGGGCTGTCAGCATAATCTCCCCGAGCCTTTCTCTCTCTATCAGTAAACAGGAATGATGGTAAAATCGTCATGAATATTAAGAGAGGTGATTTAGTCATTCATTTAGCAAATATTTATTGAGTGCCTGCTGCATGCCGGGTACTGTTGCAGGTGTTAGGAACATGGTGATGATCAAGACAGAGGAGTCCCTGTACTTATGAAACTTACATTTTCATGAAAGAAAACAGATGGCAATTCGCTTATGAGAGTGACCAGCACCCAATAAATAGTACCTTCAACACATAGTAATCAAGGACTCTTTGGGGTAGTATGGGTAAAAAATAGTGACCTCAAGCAAATATTCTCTTGAACATTTACTTTCCTCCTTGTGCCTTTTTGAATTTTCCAACATATTTACAATGAGCAGGGATTGCTAAGGTAATAAATTAAGACAAATAAAAGAGCAATGACATCATTTAACAAATATCTAAAAGAGTTTTCATGGTGTCTAAAAGAGAATTATGATTCAGGTAATGATTGAGCAAACAGTAATTGCGCACACAGTTTTCAGCTTGGATGTGTATTTTCCAGCTTCAGCACAGTGGTCCATTCATGCTTGGTAACTTCAGCGTCTCTCATCCTCTGGTCTAGTCTCCATCCCAAGCCTCTTTCTTCATGGATGTACAGGATCATTATTTTTGTGTGTTTAAGCCCTCTGTTTATTAGAAATCATTTTACATGTTTTCCATTCTTATACAATCAGAAACTCCCAAGCAACTGATATTTGCCCACTGTTACTGAGCTTCAAATATTGCTTTGTTTTCCAGGTGAACTGTCTTCTCTTTTTAGCATGAATGTGTTATAGTATTTCTGTTTTCCCTAATACTATATGGGAAATGGTATAATTAATATTTTTCTTTTATTCTCTATCATGATCACAGCATCACCAAATCTCAATGCCTGCCGTTTAATGACATGTTTTGTCTCTGCCTAGGTTAGTAGCAGTCCATGGGGTCGCAGAGTTGGACGCGACTGAGCAGTTGAACTGAAGATGAGTACAGCCTCTAAAGTCTCAGCAAGTCTTCTCCTTTTCCTAAATCCTTATAAAAAAAGCATGGTATTGTTGTATTACTTTCATTCGTCCTGAATTACTTAGCCAATTTTCTTCTATTCATTTTACTGGGTTACTTTTTTTCTTGCCTGTGTATTTGTTTTTAAATTCCCAAATTACTCACTCTGCCCTACATATCCTGTGCAAAATAAAAGAATCTGTTAATTCACCCCACATCTTAAGGTAGAAGACAGTACATTGTAAAGTATTGGTAAAGTCTATACCAATACTGCTGCTGCTGCTACTGCTGCTAAGTCACTTCAGTCGTGTCCGACTCTGTGTGACCCCATAGACGGCAGCCCACCAGGCTCCCCCGTCCCTGGGATTCTCCAGGCAAGAACACTGGAGTGGTTGCCATTTCCTTCTCCAGTGCATGAAAGTGAAAAGTGAAAGTGAAGTCGCTCAGTCGTGTCCGACCCTCAGCGACCCCATGGACTGCAGCCAACCAGGCTCCTCCATCCATGGGATTTTCCAGGCAGGAGTACTGGAGTGGGGTGCCATTGCCTTCTCCGATACCAATACTATAGTATTGGTATAGACTTTATCATATTTAGACTCCAATACTATAAAGTCTAAATATGATAAAGTCTATACCAATACTATAAAGTTTATACATGATAAAGTCTATACCAATACTATAAAGTCTATACATGATAAAACCTATATGGTAAAGTCTAAATATTGCCATGTATTACACAATGATATTACTTATAAGAAAGCCTATGTAAACAGATTCCCACATTTGGTTTTAAGAAATTGCACTTGCCTCTAGTGCTCAAACAATATTCCCAAGACTACTTGTTACTTGACAAAAAATTTAAAAATTTTATTAGACGCCTGAACATTTCTGGCACGCTGCTGCTAAGTCGCTTCAGTCGTGTCCAACTCTGTGTGACTCCATAGATGGCAGCCCACGAGGCTCCCCTGTCCTTGGGATTCTCCAGGCAAGAACACTGGAGTGGGTTGCCATTTCCTTCTTCAATGCATGAAAGTGAAAAGTGAAAGTGAAGTCGCTGAGTTTTGTCCGACTCTTAGCAACCCCATGGACTGCGGCCCACCAGGCTCCTCCGTCCATGGGATTTTTCAGGCAAGAGTGCTGGAGTGGGGTGCCATTGCCTTCTGCCCTGTCCCATAAATCCAGCTGGCATATCACTCAGACCCCAGCCAGTCTTCTGGTACCAGGCGCATGACTCCCCACCCCATTGTGCCATCTGTACCTGGCTCTCAAAGGCTGCTGCTGATGTCTTTGCCTCTCCACTCTTCCCATACGAGGACACAACTCATTCCTTAATTCTGAAAATCTTGGTTAAGCCCTAACTTAACAAAACTATGCTGAGGATGTGAAGAAATGTAAAGAATTCTAACACAGCTAAGCAAGTCTTTAAACTGTGTAGTTTATCAACTATTTCCAAAGTTTACAGGCCCCTCCACAGGTAGAGATCTGTTTCTCTTAATTTCAGCACCTCTGCTACCAGGTTACTGAAACCAGCTTCCCTTCTCAACATAGGAAGGTCCTTCTGCCAATAATTTTCCACTCCTGAGAATTAATACCCTGGAGAGAACAAACAGAATATTTCTAAAAGTAAAAATTTATTCTAAAATTACAACATTTTGTATGAGAAGATGACATCTACTTTTTAAAGCCGAGCAACTCAGTTCCTCCTTTTACCAATTCATTCCAAAGTAGAAGCTCAGTCTTAAACTTGTATAACTTACAGCCTGGAATGGCTCCTCCAAAAACAAAAGGAGGGGAAAAAAAAAACCTTTTCTCTGAAAAACAGAAGCAGACCTCTATCCAGAGAAACAAAATGGGTTGGCAGCCTCAAAATAGCAGTCTCTGCTCCTTTCTCTTCCCAGTTCCCCTTGTGTGGTCATAAAGCTTCAACAATATTGATGTTTAGTCTCAGAGAAAGTTATGTACATGTATAACTTGACATCTACTCTTTTCTTTGCTCCTTATTTTAAGACAAGCATTGAATACTGAACTAGATTGTGACTCCAAGCTGAGGAGTATCATTTTTAATTTTGGAAATTCAAGCCAGAGAACACAGACTTAGGACCAAGCAATGTGCAGTGTGGCTATGTTTATTCATAACTGAAGCAGAAAAATGGCTGGCAGTTGCAACAATCACGTTCAGTGTCTAGTGGCTATAAGGAAGAGGTAAAAATACAACTTCACAAAAGCTCACAATAAGATGCTGTGGAAGAAACCAAGAGATCCAGTGTAGCTGCTTGCAGACTGTAATGCGGCGTGCCCATCCGGTGATTGATAGGGACTGGGTGCCTGTGTGCATGCCAAGTCACTTCAGTCATGTCCGACTCTTTGTGACCCTATGGACTGTAGCCCACCAGGCTCTTCTGTCCATGGGATTCTCCAGGCAAGAATATTGGTGTGGTTTGCCATGCCTTCCTCCTGGGGGTCTTCCCGATCCAGAGATCAAACCTGTGTCTCCTTCGGCTCCTGCACTGCAGGCAGCTCTTTACTGCAGGGCCACTGGGAAAGTCCCCAAATTTCCCTGACCTGCATCTAAAAACACATAGGAATCCAGCAGGAAACAAATGACAATCAAACAGGGTATGTTGAGAGTTTAACCAGAGGACTATTGAATATACAGATGGGCGGCTTAAGGAAATCACAATTAATACTGCAATACCCCTGGGCCAGAATAGTGAGCTCTTCCTACCTCAGTCCTGAAGGGTCAAGTTGAGAGAGCAGTAGGGACTCAGAGACAGAGAGGGCTACGTGGAGATGGGACTGCATCTCTCAGGGCTAAAGTTGGAGGAGAAGGGTAGAGAGTGTACCTGGAGGGCAAGCCTATAATTTCGGTCTTCCACGTTTACCCTGTACCCAGTTGCTACGAGGGGAACATGACGATTCATCAGAGACTGAACAGGAAACCAAACTGATTTAATTAGAAGAAAAAACCTAAAACTTTAACTGGCTAAAACAAATTAATTAAATTCATTATGTTGATTTGCTTAAGACTTCTAAATCAATTCCTCTATTCTTAAGTACATAATACCTAGAACAGCTGTTCCTGCCCAAAACATTTTTCTATGCATGTAAAATTAGTTTTATTTTGTAAACAATAACTTCTAGAGAATTTTGAGTTGTAGAATGCCAAGCTCTGATTTGCACACTTGAAAAACTACTCCATAGTAGTTTAAAAAGATCATTTTGAAAACGATGTGACTAGAGACAGTAATACTATATGAGATATTGTGGACATTTGGGATAGAGATAATACAGGAAACTTTTGGAGGTAGAATTAATAGAATTTAGTGCTTGATTGAACGTGGACAGAAATTAGGAGTCGAGAGTTAGGACTCTTAGACTTCTAGTTTTAAAAAATAAGAAGTGTACCCAATTAGTGGGTGGGGTCGATAATAGGGACATACAGAACTTGATGTACTGCTGAAATCCAACCAGCTGAATATATCCCTTTCCCACACAAGAAAGAGAGATGGAAGTTATAATGTAGGAATGAGTTAAGGTACATGGTTATATCTGGAATCAGGTGAAAATGGAGAACAGAGCACACAGTTGTTCAAGAATGGAGGCTTTAGCAACATTTTAAGAATTCAGATCTCTTCCTGTGTTAGTTTCATTGATAATCTTTCCCACCAGACAGTAAATCTCTGTGAGAACAGGGATTTGGCCTAGCTTGTTTTTAATGGTATCCTCAATATCTAGCATCGTGCTTGGCACATGGTCAGTCTCAATATACATTACTGAATGAATGATGACTTGATCTGGCTAATGGGCATTGGAGAGGGTCATCTGATTTAAGAACAGGACTTATTTATAGATCAATTCACTCTGAAGGATTCTCCCATCTATACCTCTTTTAGGGCTCCCCACTGAATTTGAAGTTCCTTTTCTTGGCTAGCTATTGCTTAGAAGTTACTTCTTGTTTGCTTCTATTTCTCCATTTTTAAATTTGTCTTAGTTTTTTCATTTAAGGCTTTGTTTCAGGTCTATCTTTAAGAACCAATTACTTTTTAACCATACCTCTTTATTCAATTTTCTCTGTAGAGAAAACTATTCTTACTTTATTTATTTATTTTGGTATAACCAGAGGCCCATTCAAAATTTGGAAAGTAATCAACAAACATGTTCATAAGTACAGATAGGTAATATAATGAAAACCTAAAAGTACTTTAAGTACAGTGTATCTTAAAGCAGTGGTCTCCAAATCAAGGTTGTTTATCCTGGGAGTACCCCAAGACTCTCCGGAGTGGGGGGGGGGTGGAAGATATATGGGCACACAAAAGGAAACAATTTCCAGAACCTCAACTTAAAAAACTATATTTATTTTGGGCTGCATCAGGTCTTATTTGCAGCACACAGGTCTTTTGTTGCAGCACATTGGGGTTCCCAGGTAAAGAATCTGCCTGCCAATGCAGGAGACACAAGAGATGTGGATTTGATCCTTGGGTGGGGAAGATCTGCTGGAGAAGGAAAGAAATAACAACCCACTCCAGTATTCTTTCCTGGAGAATCAGACAGAGGAGCCTGATGGGCCATAGTCCATAGGAGTTGCAAAGAGTCAGACACAATTTAACATGAACACATGCATGCATGAGCTCTCTAGTTGTAGCACTCAGGCTTAGTTGCAGGCTTAGCATGTGGGATCCTAATTCCCCCACCAGGGATCAAAACCACATCTCCTGCATTGGAAGGCGAATTCTTAACTACTGGACTACCAGAGAAGTTCCCAAAACTTCAACTTTTACCTGGCCTCTTTCCTATAAAATTCATCTGCCTAAGAAGGTACCTTTGACTCTGTGGATCACAATAAACTGGAAAATTATGAAAGATATGAGAATACCAGACCACCTGACCTGCCTCTTGAGAAACTTGTATGCAGGTCAGGAAACAACAGGTAGAACTGGACATGGAACAACAGACTGGTTCCAAAAAGGAAAAGGAGTATGTCAAAGGCTGTACATTGTCATCCTGCTTATTTAACTTATATGCAGAGTACATCATGAGAAACGTTGGCCTGGAGGAAGCACAAGCTGGAATGAAGATTGCCAGGAGAAATATCAATAACCTGAGATATGCAGAGGACACCACCATTATGGCAGAAAGTGAAGAAGAACTAAAGAGCCTCTTGATGAAAGTGAAAGAGAGTGAAAAAGTTGGCTTAAAGTTCAACATTCAGAAAACGAAGATCATGGCACCCGGTCCCATCACTTCATGGCAAATAGATGGGGAAACAATGGAAAGAGTGACAGACTATTTTTCTGGGCTCCAAAATCACTGCAGATGGTGACTGCAGCCATGAAATTAAAAAATGCTTACTCCTTGGAAGGAAAGTTATGACCAATCTAGATACCATATTCAAAAGCACAGACATTACTTTGCCAACAAAGGTTTTTCTAGTCAAGGCTATGGTTTTTTCAGTGGGCATGTATGGATGTGAGAGCTGGACTGTGAAGAAGGCTGAGTGCCGAAGGATTGATGCTTTTGAACTGTGGTGTTGGAGAAGACGCTTGAGAGTCCCTTGGACTGCAAGGAGATCCAACCAGTCCATCCTAAAGGAGATCAGTCCTGGGTGTTCATTGGAAGGACTGATGCTAAAGCTGAAACTCCAATACTTTGGCCACCTGATACGAAGAGCTGACTCATTTGAAAAGACCCTGATGCTGGGAAAGATTGAGGGCAGGAGAAGGGGATGACAGAGGATGAGATGGCTGGATGGCATCACCGACTCGATGGACATGGGTTTGGGTGAACTCCAGGAGTTGGTGATGGACAGGGAGGCCTGGCATGCTGTGATTCATGGGGTCGCAAAGAGTAGGACACGACTGAACGACTGAATTGAACTGAACTGAAGGAGGTGTCTATGGTGGAGGCCATTGGTTTTACTTTTGCATCTTCTTAAAACCAGTTCTCCTAAACTTCAGAATTCATCAGAATCATCCTGAATGCTTGTGAAAACCCAGATTGTTCTTCTCAGTCCTAAAATTTATATTTCATTAGGGCAGGGTCTGAGGATTTGCATTTCTTACAAATTTCTAGGTGATGTTAATGTTGTTGTTTCAGAGAAGAAGCTTTGGAAACCTAAAGCTTTAGAATAAACCAAAACCATTTATTAAAAACAAAGAAAAAACCCACAACATCAAACACACTCTTCTTCTGTCCTGAGTCTTAGGATGCACTGACCTGGGATGTAATAATTATAAACAAACAAAAGGACAAATCCAAATGAATGACTCTAGTGACACCAATAAATATTAAGAAGGATTTCATTGAGATGTCAACTGACAAATAATTGAAAATAATTTTTGATAGACCACTATGTGATGTTTGGCATATAATTTAAAAAAAAGCTTAAAAAAACTGAGTAGCTTTGCATAATAAAACTACCATTTCCATTTACTTAAGTTTTTTTCCCCACTTTTAAATCTATAAGAATAAAATAGGAATAGAATTGATGCTAAGGCATGACACATTCTAGTTTCATGGAAATGTGAATTGGGATAAACAGTCCTAATCATCTCATTAGGCTGTATTTTTAATAAAATGTTACAATTTGTGTAATGACTTTTTAAATTTTATAAGAACATTATGTTGTTTTGACCAATTTTATATCTGCAAATTACAATGATAACTCAATCCAGATTTTTAACTTTACACCTTTATGTTTATGTTCCTAAAATTAATTTTTCACTTCAAAGTACAAATTTTGATGTATATGTGTTGATAGCTTAATCAATAGAAGACTTTCAAGCACATAAATATATATTTAGATACAATTACATGGGGGAAGTGAAATTAAAAAAACAAGTCCCAAAATAAGAAAAACATAAAATATCTGAGTGTTAAAAGATTATGTTTCTTGTTTCTTAGATGGATGAGAATGGGAATCAAACTAGTATGGTATTTAGAGTCCTGCTGAATATATTTAAGAGTGATGTTACATGTTTATTTTAAAATGCCAATATTTATAATACGCCAAAAATAAAGTCCTTTACAACGGTTTTACTCTGTGATGAAAAACATTTTGGTTGACAATGTCAGATGTGATAGGGACACAGTTTAAAGTTTTATTTTAAAGTAAATACTATCAAAATCATTTACAACTTACTGCCTTAAGGCAATCAACTTTTAATCTTCAACAGGGATCATTTGATGGATTCAGACAGGACTGTGAATTAAATTCCAATTAAAACCTAAGCTTTGCTTATTCTGTAAACATCTCAACAAAAACCATTCTTGTTCTTGTTTGGCATTTGCTCTTTCTAGTCCAGCTGGGATCCAAACACACAGAAATGAGTAATAACGGGAAAAGATTACACACTCTTGAATGACTCATTCAAAGACCTTTATCAACTTTCTGTATAGACTTGTTTTAGAAGAGAATCATTTGGATAAATACTGGTGTGTTTAGCAAATGGGAACTGCAGCAGAATTAAAAAAAAAAAGATGTACAAGTTGTACGAAACCATCGCTGCAGGGCCTTTTTCTTCAGAAATCCTTTCACTGCATTTTAATACTAGGAAACATTAAAAGAAACACAATAAAACATGTTGAAGTTATCACCGAGGTAACATCTATCAAGTGGTTAAAGCCTCGGTGATAGCATGGCACCCCACCCCAGTACTTTTGCCCGGAAAATCCCATGGACGGAGGAGCCTGGTAGGCTCCAGTCCATGGGGTCGCTAAGAGTCGGACACGACTGAGCGACTTCACTTTCACTTTTCCCTTTCATGCATTGGAGAAGGAAATGGCAACCCACTCCAGTGTTCTTGCCTGGAGAATCCCAGGGACGGGGGAGCCTGGTGGGCTGCCGTCCATGGGGTCACACAGAGTCGGACACGACTGAAGTGACTTAGCAGCAGTAACATCTTTTGCTTTCTTCTAAGATACATTTCCTCTTGGAGATTTCTTTGCTTGGGAGACACTCATGTATAGCCCATTCACAAAAGCAACTCTGCACTTTTTGGAAACCTATTATATTCTTTTCTGTCCATTTCCAAACTCGAAAACTTAAGTTTGCATGATATATGCCTTCTGGACAATTAGCTCAAGGCTAATCCAGTTCTTACTTTCTGTTCTGTAATTGAAAATTCACTTAAGATCAGCAAAGTTGCTATCATATCAAAATGATGTATTCCTCCCTATGGGGCTTCCCTGGTGGAGCAGTGGTGAAGCGTCCACCTGCAAATGCCGGAAACACAAGTTTGATCCCTGAGTCAGGAGAATCCTCTGGGGAAAGAAATGGCAACCCACTCCAGTATTCTTGCCTGGAAAACTCCAGGGACAGAGGAGCCTGACTGGCTACAGTCCAGGGGGTTGCGAGCAGAAAGGACTTAGCAACTGAACAACACTCCTCCCTACACAATCTCTCATACCTTTTCTATTTCAACTACCCAGAAGACCACCTCTTCTTACATAGTTCCTTATGGTAGGGGCACATTCTTCCCCTGATACGCAACCCAGCTTTTAGAAATGAATAGAAAACCACCTCTGGCTGATATTGAGTAGTGCTGAGTCTCCTTAAACTTCTCACTTTGTCCTAGTATTATAGGTAATGGAACATCTCATAGCCTCTATTATTTGTACCTAGATCAATAAAAATTTATTTGATGGACTTATAAACATCTCATAAGGGTGTATGTGTGCTTGTGCTCGGTCACCCAGTCATGTCTGACTCTTGTGACCCCATGGACTATAGCCTGCCAGGCTCCTCTGTCCATGAAATTCTCCAGGCAAGAATACTGGAGTGGGTTGCCATTTCCTACTCCAAGGGATCTTCCCAACCCAGGGATCAAATCTATGTCTCTTGAGTCCCCTGCATTGGCACACATAGGTGGACCACTGTGCCACATACTTACATACTCCCTGGAATAATTTCTCTTTAAAGGTCTGTATAGATATGACAGCACATTAAAAGGACAAGCTCAACAAGGAAAAGAATCTCTTCTGCATCTAATCATGTCTTCCCATACATTTTTGACATTCCAAGAAAGAAACCTCAAAATAATTTTCCACTCACCTTTGTCCATTATGATATCTTCTATACAACTGGAGATTATACAGTGGATTTGTTCTTTCACAGCATTAATAAATATATTGAATAGAACTGACTATAAAATAACTCACATGGGATGCATTCAGTATAAAAAACCTTACATTGGCAGAAACCTGTGTAGCTTGCTCACTGTAGAACCTCCAGGGCCTAGTCCAGTGCCTGATACATAGTAAGTACTTAGTAATAGTGAATGAATGAAAAGAAAGGTATGAATGAATATCTGGATGGATAGGAACTTGGTGTTTGTGACATCTTCTGATCATTTTGTTAGATATGATCTTCTAGCCAGTAAATCAACCTCCTGAATCTTTAACACTGAGACTATATTATTTTATATTTTTATTGAGAGTATCGTGCAGGTTGTAGAGATGACCTGTATCCTCTACAAACAAACTATGAAACTGGGGATCAACGACTTAAATTCTCTGTGCTGTTCCCTCATCAATCAGACTGTAACAGCCTCTCTCTTAGGCTTGTTGGGAGATGAGGCGCATGAAACACTTGGCCTGGTTAATAGGAAGAATTGTGTAAGTGTGAGCTATCACTTTTACTATCGCACGTTTCTTTCCTTTTTGAGATCAATGCCTAGGAATGCGGTTGTAAACATTATCAGAATTACTATCTCCAATTTTTGCAGGGACATTTATAATCATCTCTCTGCTAGCCATAAAATCATTTCATCCAAGCCAGCAGCTTATACTCCATGATAGATCTAGAATGTAAAAATGTTGGTGCACATTAGGATTTAAAGTTATAAATATGTAAATAAATACATGTAAATATAAAAAATGTAAATAACCAGACCAGTCACAGTATAGTAAAAGAAGGATTTTAGGTTTCTTTGGTGAAACAAAAGCAGGTATAAAAATGTTACAAAGATTTTAGATTTTCATTCACAAAAAAAAACAATCATTCACATTTTACACTATACATGTTATAATATAAATACAGGAACGTTTATGTGCATTGTAATGAAAGAGGAAAAATAAAAACCTCATAGGTAGACACAGAGTTTTTCTGTGCTCTAGAACACCCAAAGGTTGATCACATTTAACACAGCAACCAAGGAAACTTGCCTAAAGACAGTGTGTATGATTGTGGCTACTGTGGCTCCTTCTAGTCAAAAGAGGTTTTGAGAAAAAGAATCCCTGTTGGGTCTGCTCTTTTTCTATTCGCATTTTATTTATTATCTTGAGCTCTCAAGATCATTCTAAACTAAAATTAGGAAAAGATATGTAAATGCTTTCTTTCCATCACAGGGTTTCTTTAAACATTAAATTAAGCAGATAATAATTCAGTCATCTTTAGCAGTCATTTTATCCAAATTAAGGGGAGAAAATGGAGTGGGAAGAGATAGGGAGAAATGTCAACACATACACTCCACCTAATAAGAAGCAATGCCCATACTATTTCTATATATGTGCTCCTTGCTTAGAATGGGCAAACACCATTTGCTGAAAGCTATACACTTTTCCACTCTTCTTTATAATAAAACACTTAATGCATTCTATCCATCACATTATTTAATCAGGGACAGAGTACCTAGATTATACGATTCCAAACCGTGAGGGAAGTATAAAGGCTAAAACCGAAAAATAACTACCAACTACGCCAATGTTCAGGTTTGAGGGAAAATAACATCCAATAAATTAAATCAGTATGGCTTACTTCATTTATTTATGTATGCTTCACAGCTGCAGCATTCATACATGAACATTCAAAACTTTATAAAAGATTAAAATGGTTATATATACAAAATTTCTTTCTTTGAATGTGTGTTGTTTTAACAAACCCCCTCCCTCCAGAACCCCAGGTCTATATCCATTTGAAATGTGTTGATCTGTAATCTTGCAAGTTAGTGTTAAGAAAGCCATTAAAAAGGAGACCCAGTTGAGTTAATAATTAGCACTTTGACCCCTAGAAAATGCTCCTGGTCATAGAAAAGTCCTCCATTCAGGCCTTTCTTGTAAGTGAAAAAAAGGAACGCAGCAAAAAAAAAAATAAAGAGTTCCATGTTGCAGTCTCTAGTTTCGTTGGGATCCCATTAGCTAGGCTTCAGCATCACATGGAACCCAACTGTACCTGTGGTGGAGATGGGACAGTGACCTACAAAATTTTGTGTTTGTTAATTGTCCAGGAAAAGCTGTCTTCAGTCCTGTTGACAAAGAGCAGGGAAAACCATTTCCAGCCTAAACAAACTACAAAAAAGCAGCCGAACCAATGATTAAAGACCTCTAAGGCTCCGTAATCATCATTAAATATGCTTGAACTCAGTGTGACTTTTTATTTTATATACAGGATTAAAATCAACATTAAATCATCTTATTTACATTGCCATTGGTGCTGAAATGGAGCTTTTTAAATAGTACAGTAGGCTGGTATACATTATAAAATGGTCTGCACTGGAGGCAAATAGAAAACTAAAGAAATTAGGCTGGAAATGGTTCCACTCTGCTCTCATTATCCTTTCTTTCGTTTGCTTTCTTTTTGAATGCCAATACTTTCATTTAAAATGTTTGGGGAGCACGGCAACTCAAAATGACTGGACTGGACGGTGTTCCAAAATCCAAACCAACTGATAATACTTCTCGAGGTGATAGGAAAGGCACAGGAAGTTAGGACTTTGGCTGAAATGATGAAAACATGTGTTTGCCATTTTAGGGATCAGCGCCTTGATTCTTGCCACCTTCGGCTCCAACGGTGATCATGTTTTGATGTATTTATTGAATTGTCCTTTGCTGATGAGGAATTTTTAAAATATTTCTTAGAATAAGTCCTTTGGTATGCAGATGCTACATGGAAGGAAAGAAAGAAAGAAAAGAAAACACAATAATATTACTTGCTCCATACCCTAAACTACCAATACCGTAGCCGTAAAATGAGGGTGTCTAGTACTTGTTATAGCATGGTTGTCCATTCTTTCTAAAGGACCACTTACGGTTCAGGCAGGTAATTTTAGGCATAGCCCATCTTCCATTTCCTAGGCAACGGATAGTTGGAAGGTGGCGTTGAATGAAACCATCTTTGCAGTGATATCTAATCAAGGAGTTGATTTCATAACGAGGTTTCATCTTTCCAAAGGTCTTGGCATTTTCTACAACAGGGGGCTGGCCGCAAGCAACTAAAGAAAAGTAAATTGGGTTATTTCCAAAAATCTAAATATTTCTATTAGTACAAGACACTCTTCTTTTTTTTTTTTTCTTTCCTTCTTTATTTTATCCAATCAAGTACCTTCAGTAATCATTTAGATTAAGAAATTGAAAAATTTCAAGACAAAATGAAACATTGAGGCTTTGGGCCTGGTTTGAATCTCAGATTCTGTCATCTTGAATTGTGTGTGTGCGTTTGTTTTTTTTAAAGGAACCATAGGGCATATGGTTATACATTAATTTGTCCGTTTGGAAGAGCTACTTCTCAAACAATTCCAAATTAAAAGGCATCTGTCTCATGTCACTATGTGGCCTGCTGGTTTTGTCTCTATCCCAATGGTTTTATTTACCACTCACCTTCACTTCAAGCAGGCTACCCTTGCAGCTCAGCTCAGGCTAACCTTTATTCTTGCGGTAAAGAATATGACCGCAATGGGGGAGACCTGGGTTCCATCCCTGGGTTGGGAAAACCCCCTGGAGAAGGGAAAGGCTACCTACTCCAGTATTCCAGCCTGGAGAATTCCATGGACTGTATAGTCCATAGGGTCGCAAAGAGGAGGACACGACTGAGTGACTTTCACTTTCACTTCAAATAGTAATAGGTTTCTAACAATTAATTATTATTTCCATTTCTCTGAAAAAATTTACAATGTATAATAATGATTAGCTCTAAAATATGGACTTTTCAGTGTAAATAAAATATATCCAGGTTCAATTATGTTTATTTGTTCTTTCTGTCTTCTCTATGGAGACAGCAAGTCAGGACATACTATTTATGCCTCAATTTTGTAATTACCTTATATACATAAATTTCAACTCTTAAGAAAGGTAAGTAAAGGTAAATCTTAGAATATGTAACCATCATTTTTAACCTACAATAAAAAATTCTGAATAGCAACAAACTTAGTGATGGTAGAAATAGTAAAAAGGAAATAACAGCAAAAAAAAAAAAAAAAAAAAACACACAAAAAAACCCCTAGTTTTGAAATTCAAGAATGTGGGAAAATTGATTCAACTGCATTTGTATTAATTTGTAATTTTACTCATATCAGTGTACTTGCTTTAAAAATATACTAATTTAACTCTAAGTGATTGTGTTTTGCTATATAGCTCTAATAAAAATATAACTTAACTTCAATATAATCTCCCTAAACGACATTTCCTACCCATAGTTTACTTTAAGAATGCCATCATAAACATAGTCTCTCATGAAATAATGCAAATTTTCAATGGGAGAATGATTACCAGAAACCTCAGTACCAAGATGCTTAGATGTCAACATCCTAGAATAACCAGATAAGAATACTAGCGTGGATTGTCATGCCCTCCTCCAGGGGATCTTCCTGACTCAGGGATTGAACCCGTGTGTCTCTTATGTCTCCTGCATTGGCAGTCAGGATCTTTACCACTAGCGCTACCTGGGAAGCCCATTAAAAGGTTTCGAATGTTAAATTTATTTACATATCCAGAAGGCTGTTTACAACTATATTCTTCTACAGTGACAAATGTAGGTTTAACTTAAATATTTAGCCCTTTAATTTACTTCTGCCTAACAAAACAAGTTAGAAAATATTGACCCTATAGCAAACAAAATTGTCTTTAAAACACAATCCAGGCATATTTTTTCATTCACATAAGAAACTGTGTCTCAAATAGCAATAACTTAAAAATAGTTTATAAAATCCTGCTATCTAAAACTAAGAAATTAGAAGTATTTATGCATATAGTTCCTTTTCACAAATTCCTAGAAGGTAAACTGAGAATTCTATAATAATATGTTATTTTCAATTAATAGTCTACACTATGTATAGTTCAATGATAACCCCCATCTGCATATCTACACTTCTTTTATTGTAATATGGAAAGTCTATACCAGGGCCCAGATACCAGTTAGTATCAGAATGAGATAACAATGATATCAGTTAGATAACTCATACTTGATTCTGGCAAATTAAAAGTTGTCTTTAAATTTGAGAGGAAAGCAATGTATAGATTTCTTCCAAAACTATAAATGAAGACTTATTGAAGTTAAAATAATTCAAGGAGTGTGGTATTGGCAAGGAAAGGCAAATAGACTAGAAATAGATCCACATATATATATGCTTGATATTTGACAGAGCAACATGGCAGAGCAGTAGCGAAAAGGTAGTTTTTTTCATTTGGGCAGTTGGGTATTCATATGGAAAAAATTTTGGTTCCCTACCTCAGAGAGTCCATGGGAGATCAATTCTAGATGGTACACATATATAAATGTAAAAGATAAAACTATAAAGCATTTAGCAAAAAACATAGGCTATCTTTCCAATGTTAGGGTAGATAAGAATTTCCTAAGACACAGAAAGGCTTAAATCATAAAAGAAAACTCAACAAAATAAACAACTCTATTTATCAAAAAATGCCATAGAGTAAAGAAAAGCTACAAACTAGGAATAGATATTTGCAACATACAATTATCAAGGGATTAGAAACTAGGACATTAAACACAAAAACAAAATACAAAAAAACCCCACAAACTCCTGCAGATCAATATATATAAGAGAAGCAATCAATCTTTCAAAATAAGCAATAGAAATGAGCAGATAGCTTACAAAAGAAGAGTTATACATATATGAAAAGACTTCCAGGAAGGATCATCCAAGGCAATGCAAGTTAAATCAGCAGAGATAACACTTTATACCCACCAGACTGGCAAAAATTTCAAAGTCCAATAAGATCAAATGTTGGAGAAGATGTGGAGTAACAGGACTCCTCACACATTGCTGGTGGGAGTGCAAATTGGTACAACCACTTTGGAAAATAATTTGGCATTTTCTAGTAAATTTGATGGTATATATATCCTATGACTCAGCAGTTCACTCCTGGAGAAACTCCCTATGGAAACTTGCAGAGATCTACCATAAACAAGTTCAAGAATATGCATAGTGACATTGTTTACAATTGCAGAAACACTGGATATAATCCCAATGTCCACTCGTAGAGCTGATAAATAAAATGTTATATAGTCATACAATGTAATCCTACACAGCAGCAACAATGAGGAAATACAGCTACATGCATCAACATGGATTAATCTGACAAACATAATGCTGAACAAAAAGAGCAAGGCACAAAATACAAACTTAAAGTTCAAAAATGTGCAGAACTAAACAATCTGCTTACAGATACAAGCATAAGTGATTATTTTAAAGAGAAAAGTAAGGGAATTAAGTCGTTATCTGTGGCTGGATTTGGAGATAAATGGATGGGATTGGAAAAAAACTGCAGAACGCTCCAAAGATGCATGAATGGCATGTACTGAGGTTTGTTTTTTTTTTAATGTCTTTTGTAGATAATATAATTCTTCTTTGTAATTAATTAAACTACCTAGGTCTGTAAAGATGTATAAATTATCTGTAAAGAGAAATGAGTCTATATAGACATTTGTAAAATTCATAAAATTCCCCAGGGTAAAGATTAACAAAGAATTAAGTTTACATAAATAAAAATCAGACAGTAGGGAGATAAAATACATGAATTGTTTTGTTTTGGTTTCTTCCTCCTTTAATGAGGTAGACCTAATGTTTTGTAAATCTTTCCCCATTGGGAAATGTATACCATGATGCTGCTTTTGTGAATCCTTTTTAGACATAGGCCAGTGGTTTTCAACCAGGGGCAGTTTTCTTCCTCTTCCCGCTTACCCAGGGATAGTTGGCAAATGGCTAGAGACGTGGATAGCTGTCACAAAGCAGAGAAGGAGGATGGAGAGTGGGGGAGGATGCCTCTGGCATTCAGTGCATAGAAGGAAGTGCTGCGTGTTCAGTTGCTTAGTTGTATCAGACTCTGCGATCCCGTGAGCTATAGCCCACCAGGCTCCTCTGTCCGTGGGATTTTCCAGGCAAGAATAACTGGAGTGGGTTACGATTTCCTCCTCCAGGGGATATACCTGACCCAGGGAGCGAACCCATGTGTCTTGCATCTCCTGCGCTGGCAGGTGAATTCTTTACCACTGAGCCACCTGGGAGGCCATAGAGGGCAGAGATGATGCTAAACATTCTGCAAGGCACAGAACAGGCCCCCACAACTACGGGCTGTCTGGTCCAAAATGTCAATAATGCTACTGCAATATACCCTAGTATAGGAAGAAATAACACTGGAAATAAAAGAACGTTTGGGTCATAAACTGAAAAGTATGTCTCCAGGGGGCATTTGGAGATCTAAGAAGGCAAACATGACATTTGGATAAAGACAGACAGTTCATTAAGGACCTCTTACACTAGGGAACAACAGGGAAACAGCAGGGAAAACAGCAAAATCAAAAAACTTGATTTGCTGTTTTCACAAGCTTAAGTGCTAAAGTAACATACATAGTCAGGAAAGCTGCTCACATAGAAAGGATATTCAGAATAAATTCTGTTTCAGAGAAGAGAATAGCAGAGTGAAGTAATCACAGATAACAGCTGAGTTTTGACTCAGTTTGTGTAAATTACTGTTCTCTGTCTTTTAACAGAATTTCTCACTGGTGTTTAAGTCTTTTCTAAAATATCTATAGAGTATACATTTTTAGTTTTATTATTTTTATATTAAAAATAAGTCAAATGGATTTTATATTTTGTATTTGTACTTTGTACTCTTAATTGAGGTGGGTAAAATCTGGGTCTAGAAGTTAAATATACATGTTCTAATACCATTATCAATTGTAACCAGCTTTAAAAATTGTCATGAAATTCTTGTTTTGTTTTTTTTTTTAAGGAAGAAGTCTACATAGTGTGGCTTAGAATTCAAACATATTGGTCAATGATAAACACTGAAAAATAAGCTTTCTTAATTTTATCTGTTAATGTCAACTAAGTAATTCTCATTCTAGAACTTACATTATAAATGTTTTTGTTTTATCATTTCTTGAAAATAGTCATAATAGATATAGGGATGGTATTTTTGTTCTGTGGTTTATGAGCATAGATTGAGCTTCTAAGGGACTGATTGAAAAACTCAAAATGCCTATAAAGACCAGGAACTTAATCAAAAATGAGGGAAAGTCTGAATGAGGACCATAATGAGGTGGGGACCACAGTCCCCACGAAGGCAGGGAAGTGTTTTTTAGTTGCAGTACTTTAAGCCACTGATAAATTTGAACGTGGTCCAAATGGCACTAAGTAGTCTTTTTTTATTTTTAAGTAAAAAATAATTCATATTATCTTATGGTATATCCCAGTTTTTTATTTTTGACAACTAATTTTTTTAATGCTTTCCTCATTAAAATTAACAGATCTGTGGGCCCTTGGGGCTGACAGTTGTTTTTCTTAAAAATACTGACAGTTCTTTTTTTTTACATAAATGCTACATTATTATCTTAAGCACTTGAAATCTAAAATGAAGACATTACTGAAAACAAACTTTTCAATTATATTGAGAAAGTAAACTATTCCAGAGCAATAAGAATGCTGTATATGACATCCAGCTTATGTCTCAAAGAATGACATTTATTCTTCCTGAATTTACTTGATAACTGAAATGCAGATTAAGTATACATTATTGATGGGTTAATCATTACCTGTTCCTTTCTTGCAGGTGTAGGTGAGATGGTAATTGCAGGGAACGTCATTCCACTGGCCATTCTCATGCCATATAATGACAACACAGTCTTCTCCAGTAGAAAAGAAGCTGTCTGGTTGGTTCGGCCTCCAGTTCTCATATTGCTGTAAAAATGCAGGGAAAGATAACTGTTGAAGCATACTATAAAAGTGATGGCTCCATTACAGCACAATTGAATTAGAATGGGCTCAGCAATTCCTGTTGAACAATTTAGCTCAAATAATTTTGGTGGTAAAGATTTTTACACTTTGAGTGGAAAATATGTGTTATCTCCAAGTCTCTCTTCAAGAAATATGCATATTTTTTCCTTTGACAATGAGATATATCTAAGGAATTTGGTGCTATTAATAGTGCTTCCTGGTGGTACTAGTGGTAAAGACCTCTGCTGCCAATATAGGAGACAAGAGACGTCTTGTCTCTTGATCGACCCGGGTTCGATCCCTGGGTCAAGAAGATCCCCTGGAAGAGGGCATAGCAACCCACTTCAGTATTCCTGCCTGGAGGATCCCACAGACAGAGGAGCATGGTGGGCTACAGTCCACAACGTCGAAAAGAGTCAGACACAACTGAAATGACTTAGTGTGCAAGTGTGTATCCTGGATTTCTAAATATGAAATCAATGCTCATTTTAAGAACTGGCATTATTGTTAATAGTAACAACATTAATGGCAGTGCAACTAGAGACAAAGATCATAAACTCGGCACTCTAATCTACATGTTTTCTTCCAGACCCTATGTGTACATATACTTTTATGTAGTTGTGATTATAGTGCAATGAAAGGTTCAGTCCTTCATTTATATTTTTATCACTACAAAGTAACTTTCTTTGTCTTATTGAATTAAATTGCTTTATCCAAATTCTTTGATATATTTCTATATATGTAAATTGCTATATTTGTTTTTTATTTATCCAATATACCTATGCCCATCATTGTACACTCAACTTCCCTGAGTAATTCTGCTTTAGATATGATTCTCATGTGCACCATACAGTTGTGTTTTGCTTTATGATCCGATCTGCAAGTTTCTTTAATAGAAACACTTATCACATTTTTGTATATTGATATACAATAACAATGCTTTTAAAATACATCTTACTAAAAATGTTTTTTTAATGAATGTTCAGATAATTAGAAAGAGTTTTATTGATCTGATGTTTTTCTACTGGTTGTCTTTATATTTATATCTTTAGATAATCCCTATTGATTCTCTAGTTTGAGCAATGACATGTAAAATACATCTTACTAAAAATGTTTTTTTAATGAATGTTCAGATAATTAAAAAGAATTTTATTGATGTGATGTTTTTCTACTGGTTGCCTTTATATTTATATATTTAGATAATCCCTATTGATTCTCTAGTTTGAGCAATGACATGTAAAATCAGAAATATCTTTTGCCTTCCACTAGTTTCACTTTTCACTTTCATGTGTTGGAGAAGGAAATGGCAACCCACTCTAGTATTCTTGCCTGGAGAATCCCAGGGACAGAGGAGCCTGGTGGGCTGCTGTCTATGGGGTCGCACAGAGTCGGACACGACTGAGAGACTTCACTTTCACTTTCATGCATTGGAGAAGGAAATGGCAACCCGCTCCAGTGTTCCTGCCTGGAGAATCCCAGGGATGGCGGAGCCTGGTGGGCTTCTGTCTATGGGGTCGCACAGAGTCAGACACGACTGAAGTGACTTAGCAGCAGCAGCGATACTTGGAACATGGAACAACAGACAGGTTCCAAATTGGGAAAGGAGTACTTCAAGGCTATATATTGTCACCCTGCTTATCTAACTTATATGCAGAGTGCATCATGAGAAATGCCAGACTGGATGAAGCACAAGGTGGAATCAAGATTGATGGGAAAAAAATCAGTAACCTTAGATATGCAGATGACACCACTCTTTTGGCAGAAAGTGAAGAAGAACTAAAGAGCCTCTTGATGAAAGTGAAAGAGGAGAGTGAAAAAGTTGGCTTAAAGCTGAACATTCAAAAAACTAAGATCATGGCATCCAGTCCCATCCCTTCATGGCAAATAGATGGGGAAACAATGGAAACAGTTACAGACTTTATTTTGGGGGGCTCCAAAATCACTGCAAATGGTGACTGCAGCCATGAAATTAAAAGATGCTTGCTCCTGGGAAGAGAAGCTATGACCAACCTAGACAGCATAGAGATTACTTTGCCAACAAAGGTCAGTCTAGTCAAAGCTATGTTTTTTTCCAGTAGTCATGAATGGATGTGAGAATTGGACTAAAAGAAAACTGAGCACCAAAGAATTGATACTTTTGAACTGTGGTGTTGGAGGAGATTCCTGAGAGTCCCTTGGAACACAAGGAGATCAAACCAGTCAATCCTAAAGGAAATCAGTCCTGAATATTCATTAGAAGGACTGGTGCTGAAACTTCAGCTTTGTACTTTGGCCACCTGATGTGAAGAACTGACTCATTGGAAAAGACCTTGATGCTGGGAAAGATTGAAGGTAGAAGGAGAAGGGGACGATGGAGGATGAGATTATTGAATGGCAACCTGTCCAGTTGGTGATGGATAGGAAGTCTAGCATGCTGCAGGCCATGGGGTCGCAAACACGACTGAGCAACTAAACTGAACTGAACAGTGATATTTGCCTTTTATTTTAGCACCAACAATAGATGAAACCCTATTCTAGGTACTTGGTATGCATTATCTCTTACAATGATCCAGCAAGACTGGGAATAACTTGGACCTTAGAAATGTTAAACACCCAGAACTTTTCGGTTTACATTCAATTTTTTGTCACCTTAAAATGTAGCCTCCATATCAAGCAACAATTCCATGAAAAACATAGTCCTTATGCCCATTCAAAAGTAACAAACTTTAGTAAGATGAAAATAATATTGCACTATAAATAAGAAAGCAGTTTCCCAGCTTCCAGACTCTTAACTAGAATGTGATATGGGACAAGTTTGTTCAGGGTGTGTCTGACTCAACTTGGGTGCTGCTTTCCCAATATGCTTTGCTTACTGTCAGCTTTTACATCACATCTAATGTTGACCAGACTGGTGGAGACACACCTCCTTCATCTGAAAGGAATATAGATTCAGATTTATGGGACAGTGGCAAATATGACATCTCTCTGGGCATACAGATTTATCAATCTTTTCTTGAATTAAATTTAAAATTAATTTCTAGTGGTAAAGAATCTGCATACCAGTGCAGGAGACATAAAAGACACAAGTTTGATCCCTGGGTTGGGAAGATCCCCTGGAGAAGAGCATGGCAACTCACTCCAGTATTCTTGCCTGGAGAATCCCATGGACAGAGGAGCCCGGCAGACTACAGTCCACTGGGTTGCAGTCAGACATGACTGAAGTGACTTAGCATGCATGCACCTTGAATTAAATTTAGAATAAGTTTGTGTGTAGAAAACAAACTTATGGTTACTAAGGGGAGAAGAAAGGAGGGAGAGAGAAATTGAGAGGTTTGGATTGATATATAAAATAGATAACTATACATAAAATAGATACTATACATAAAATAGATACTATACATAAAATAGATAACTAATAAGGACCTACTATACAGTACAGGGAACTCTACTCAAAACTCTGTAATGACCTCTATGGGTAAACAATCTTAAAAAGAGTGTGTGTATGTGTGTGTGTGTGTGTGTATAAAACTGATTCACTTTGCTGTACAGCAGAAACTAACAACATTGTAAATCAACTATACTCCAATAAAAATTTTAAAAAAGGAGGAAAAATAAGTCTGTGGTTGCAACAATGAATTAGAGTCTATTTGAAAAAAGAGAAGAAAGAACTGAATATGACTGAAGGCAATTGTTCCTAATTCAGAGCATGCCAAGAGCTGTTATTTCCAAAAGTACCATGGCTATTTTTATGTTTAAAAAAAAAATGTATAGTAAATTTACTACAAAATGGTTCTAATTTTCCTTTCTCCTCAGGAAAAAAAAAAATGTGGTTTTTAAAACTTTATAGTGAAACAACATAGATCTTTGAAAATAACTTGCGAGATGAAGACCTTAAGTTTGAAAGGTAGACGATTAAGAGATCTACTTTTCTTTCAATCTCTTTGCTTAACTTTGCTTTGAAATACATATCAATCATGTGAAAATTAAGATAGGAGACAAGAGACCTCTGCTATGTAAAAAAGCGTCTCTGAAGGCAATGGCACCCCACTCCAGTACTTTTGCTTGGAAAATCCCGTGGACGGAGAGGCCTGTTAGGCTGCAGTCCATGGGGTTGCTGGGAGTCGGACACAACTGAGCGACTTCACTTTCACTTTTCACTTTCATGCCTTGGAGAAGGAAATGGCAACCCACTCCAGTGTTCTTGCCTGGAGAATCCCAGGGACGGCGGAGCCTGGTGGGCTGCCGTTTATGGGGTCGCACAGAGTCGGACACGACTGAAGTGACTTAGCATAGCATAGCATAGAAAAGTGATACAACTGCAAAGAATTAAGGGGAGGTTAGTAAAGATTTTTTTTCCTCCCCAAACACAGAATTAAGGATGTTTTTATTTCTCCTGTGGAAATCCAGAAATTACATGGATTTAAATCCATTCTCTTAGCCTGGGGGACAAGGGACCCTTGGAAAGATGCTTAGAGGAACATACACACCAAGCCACTCTGCCTGGCAGGTTTTCCTGCAACAAGGAACTGACGTTTGATCTGACCTGGGTTTCTAATTATCTCTTTATTTTCCTTTCCTTATTATCTTTTACCCTCTGCTCACCAGGCCTGGGTTTTTTTTTTTTTTTTTTTTTTTTGCTATCCTCCTTTAATATATAATGGAAAAGGAAATGGAGCAACATTGCAGATAGAAATGTCACATCCGTCCTGCTGCTATATAACCAAACTGTCTTTAATAGATGAATTAAAGCAGGATAAATTTAAAAATTAATAAGTAAAAGAAAAAGAATCCCCTAAAACTAATAAAGATCTACACTTAATACTTTTATGGTGAAAGATTCCAGAGTTCCTCATACACTTAACTTGGAGCTCAATATTTTCTCGTTTACTTTCTAACTAACCTCTTCCAGGTAACCAGTGAATGTCCTCAAAGGTGGAAAATGTTCCAGCATCCCAACACCATGAGTATACTGTGCAATGCTCCCCTCTCCTTGTCCCTCCCATACTGTTCATCTCCCTTCTTTGCTTTATTTTTCCTCATAACACTGATTACCTTCTAACATCCTATGCATCTGATTTACTTATTGCATTTTTTTCTCCTTAGCAGAGTGTAAGCTCATTAAGGACAGGAGTTTGGGTTTCTTTTGTTTACTCCTGTATCTTCAGGAGCTATGCTTGGCCTCTGATTGACGATGTTGTTTGTCCCCGGTAAACTGTAAGCAAGCCAGTCACAAAGTCAGCAGAGTTAAATAACCGTTCTGGGACATGGTTGGCAATACACATCAAGAGTCTTAATATGTTCTCAACACTGGACCTTGTAATTCTACTTCTGAAGTGCTGTCCTAAAAAATAACCAGAGGTGTGAACATTTTATCTAAAATATTACTTACACTGGTAGTAAGTGGGAAAAATATATAGAGTAAACATACATTCATTAAATCTTGGGTACAGCCAAATGGGATATTATATAAGCACTAAATATCTTGTTATTGAGGACTATACAAGAAGGTGGAAGATACTAAAAGAAGTGTTAAGTTAAAAATCAAAGTACTAAAAATGTACAATGATCCAAATTTTACACATACTCTCAGATATAGCTGTGTATATGTGTGCATATAAAGGATCAAAAAAATGTGATCAAATGTCATATATAAAGTTTATACCCAGTGCTATGAGATTAAGGTAATATTTTATTCTACATATTCTTTCAGGTTTGACAACTTGCCTTGAGTGAGCATGAATTACTTCTGTAATTAGTAAAAATGAACAGTATAAAATGATCTATGCAGTGATCAGAAAGAACTTACCGATTTCTCAGCTAACCCTTTTTCAATCTAACCTCAACAAACATCATTTCAAGTCATCCAAGTCCCTTAACTGCCGTGTATTTTGCAGCTGACATTTCCTCCTGATCTGAACAATAACCATCTCATTTTCACACTGAAATGAGATTCTGATTCCATGCCACCAAAGTAATTCTCAGGCCTTAAGCTGCCCAGACTCAGACCTCTGGTAAAAGATTTAATTGTTTTGGGTGGGAATTGCATTTGGCTCACAACAGTGATTTAAAACCCGTGTTCTGTGTTGTTGCTTGGCAGAACTGTGGCTTAATGGTGCAGGACCAAATTTTAAGTTTGTGGTTTTTACAAGAATGTCTGATAGCCACAGGCATGTCACACTATTACCTCATATCTGATTGCTCCATTGTGCACATTTATTTTGGCTTGGATGCTTTGATTTTGCTCCATGTTACTGCCAAACTGACTTAGCAAAGGAAACTCCAGTTTTCTGAACAACTTTCTTTGTATCCTTCTGAATTCTTTATAGCCTTATTTAATGTCATTTGTAGGAAGAAAGAGTAGAAAAAATAAATCATTGATTTTAGGTTTAATAACGTATTTTTTTTCCACTAAAGCTAAATGTGAGGAAATCAGTTCTGAGTTATAAGAATGTAACCGAGCCTTGTTCATATAGACCGTGTCTCATACATACGGAAGTGTAGATTCTTGGATCAAGCAGAGAAAAATTCTCTACTTTCATCTGGATTATCTTCTCCTCACTAGGATTATAAGCCAACATTCTGGGTGATCCAGCCCAGATTGACCCTCTTCTAGGACTGGACAGACAAAGAATTATCCCAAAACACCAGCATGGTTTGGGGAGAATTCATCTTAACATTGCTAACAGAAATAAATGCTGACCAGACCTCAGCCTGTTTCTGTCTCATGTTCACCATTCTAAACCTTGAACTCTTGTTCTTTCCCCTAGAGATCAGAATTAGATCAATACCATGTCTGAAGAGAAACCCCTACATTAATTTGCGTTTTTGTTCTCTTCTGAGGGCAGAGGAAATTATGACATAAAAGTCACACAGCTGATGGCAAGCCAGATCAGATATAAACTTTTCTACATGTTCTGTAATAGACTTGCATTTTATAAGATAATTATTTAAACTTGTATGAACTGCTTAATGCTCTATACTGTATGAAAAAGTTGTTTTAGAGTCCCAATCAAATGATCACCTCTACATATCTGTACAAAAAGATAATGTGCCCCGAAAGACAACCATTTCAATTAAATTTAATTTATTAACTTTTCAGTTACTGTTTTCTCTTTCTTTTCCCCCCAGTCAGATTCAAGCAAGGTAGCTGCCAAAAACATAAAATGATTCTAAAAATCTTGGCCAAAATCCAACAGCCACATACCATTCTCTCAAATGAAAATTGTCTCCACAACCAGAGAATTCGTTCTGAATCAATCCTAATATTGATTGAAGTTATTCACCACAATCTATCAAATTTTACAAACGCTTAGATTATTTTTTTCCAAATAACCTGTATCTTACTTCAAAATTTTATTCCTGTCTTAAATGAACATAAAAGCAGAGAATTACCCCGCAGGTCTCCTGGAGCACATGGAACTCCCCTGCCTGCAAACATTCTCCACCCTTGGAGAGTGAATTCAGTTCCATGGATCTAAGACGAACTTGACTTAGTTCTCTCAAGCAGAGTGGCTGAAGAGTTATTCTCTCCTCCCCAGCTCTTTGAAAGTTTCCATCTTGATTCAGTCAACATACTGGAAGGGAAAATGTATGTATTGTGTTTTGGGATGGGGGTAGAGTCTCTGCTTTTGAAAGTTATCAGCAACCTACTAAACTCAGTCAGGGTTTACATCCTTTCAAGGTGACTCTGACTGTTTAGTGTCTTGGAGTCCGAACTGTCATTCAAAGATACCAGCCGACTTTTATCTTTAAAATACACACCACCATGATCAATGGCCCTGAAATCTCAGCAGATAACTAGCATCACGAGCATGAACAAAATAAACTGAGGATAAAACTGTAATGTAAGTAATTGACTTTTTCCTTAAGTAAAGATAGATCACTGTCTTTTTTCTAAGGTTAAAAAGCATAATTTCATAGACTCACAGACACAGAAGGGAAACTTATGGCTACTCAGGGGAAAAAGTAGAGAGGAATAAATTAGGACTTAGGATTAAAAGATATACACTACTATAACTAAAATAGATAAACAGCAAGAAAGACCTACTATATATAGCACAGGGAACTACATTTAATATCTTATAAGAACCTATGGTCTTTCCTGTGGTCATGTATGGATGTGAGAGCTGGACTGTGAAGAAGGCTGAGCGCCGAAGAATTGATGCTTTTGAACTGTGGTGTTGGAGAAGACTCTTGAGAGTCCTTTGGACTGCAAGGAGATCCAACCAGTCCATTCTGAAAGAGATAAGCCCTGGGATTTCTTTGGAAGGAATGATGCTAAAGCTGAAACTCCAGTATTTTGGCCACCTCATGCGAAGAGTTGACTCATTGGAGAAGACTCTGATGCTGGGAGGGATTGGGGGCAGGAGGAGAAGGGGACGACAGAGGATGAGATGGCTGGATGGCATCACTGACTCGATGGATATGAGTCTGAGTGACCTCCGGGAGCTGGTGATGGACAGGGAGGCCTGGCGTGCTGTGATTCATGGGGTCGCAAAGAGTCGGACATGACTGAGCGACTGATCTGATCTGATCTGATAATGGAAAAGAATACACGCACACATACATATAACTGAATTACTTTGCTATACACCTGAAACTAACACAACGTTGTATATCCACTATACTTCAGTTTTTCAAAAAGCATTATTTCATTAATATACAAGGTTTAGAAATAAATCAGGTATTTTGCTTTGCTTTACAGCAGGAGTTAGCTTGGTTCAGCTTTGAGCACTGCTTTCCATTCAAGAAAAGAAACATACCATCCAGTATTAGTCAGTTACTTCTGTGATAGTCACGTCCCAGCTGCTCCTTTATGTGATACATATATAAACAGATCAATTTATGAGGAAATAGGCAAGCTGCTGGATGGTGAAAAGAAAAGGCTGGATCAAGGAAGGTTCTTGAACTGTGGAATGACTTACTCTCATTCTCACATGCAACATTCCAAAATAGTCTTTGTTTTTAGCCCACCAGGCTCTTCTGTCCATGGAATTCTCCAGGCAAGAATACTGGAGTGGGTTGCCATTTCCTTCTCTAGTGGATCTTCCCAGCCCAAGGATTGAACCCAGATCTCCTGCACTGCAGGCAGATTCTTTACTGTCTGAACCACTAGAGAAGACTTTGTCTAGGAAATCTTTTGTCTTTAAAGGATAAAGCTAATTTAAAAATCAAAACCCTGAAGATAACAAGGTCATGCTTCAATCTCTAGTAGAGAAAGAATTCCTGGAACATGAAAGAGCTTTGTTTTTAAACCCCTTTTATCCGCATCTTAAAGCTAAGACATTTTCAAAGCAATGGACCTTATCAAAATTTGGTTGATAACTAGCCCTTCTCCATAATATTTGACCCATTTTAAATTCCTTTCATTGAGATTTTATGATTTCTTTATTTGGTCAAATAACTGCAAAGAATAATTGATGGAAACAAATTAGTTCTGCTAAAGAATCAGACACTCTGTTTAGAATTTCTTGGTTTCTTTTCTTCTCTAATGAAATAAAAAAAATATTTTCACACACTAAATGAAATTAAAGTTCATCTTTCTGTGACACAAATTTGACATTTACTACCATCACACACACACACACACACACACACACACACACACACACACCCTACAAGTACAGTATTTCTTGGCCTCAGGGAAGGCAATATCTAGGCTAGACCTTTGGGAGTGCCCCTGTTCATGCAGACCTGTGCCGTGGATAGGTTCCCACCGTAAAGATGATAGAGAAATTCCAAAATGGTTAAATGACTAGCAGAATCAACAGCAGCAGACTCCTTGAGATGGGAAAACAGAGCTGTCCTTTGGACAAACTTGTTAGCTAACTAAACAATCTTTACACACTAGTCCCTGGGTAGAGTTTAAATTTGTGCTTGAGCAAAAAGTACAAACTGTTACATGTCATGGATCTTGAGGCTCTCTCATATCATCAGTTCAGTTCAGTCACTCAGTCGTGTCCTACTCTTTGTGACCCCATGGACTGCAACACTCTAGGCCTCCCTGTTCATCACCGACTCCCAGAGTCTACTCAAACTCATGCCCATTGAGTCGGTGATGCCACTCAACCATCTCATCCTCTGTCGTCCCCTTCTCCTCCTGTCTTCAATCTTTTCCAGCATCACGGTATTTTCAAATGAGCCAGTTCTTCACATCAGGTGGCCAAAGTATTGGAGTTTCAGCTTCAGCATCAGTCCTTCTAATGAACAGTCAGGACTGATTTCCTTTAGGATGGACTGATTGGATCTCCTTGCTGTCCAAGGGACTCTCAAGAGTATTCTCCAACACCACAGTTTCAAAAGCATCAATTCTTTGGCGCTCAGTTTTCTTTATAATCTAACTTTCACATCCATGCATGACTACTGGAAAACCAGAGCTTTGACTAGACAGGCCTTTGTTGGCAAAGTAATGTCTCTGCTTTATAATATGCTGCCTAGGTTGTTCATTACTTTTCTTCCAAGGAGTAAGCGTCTTTTAATTTCATGGCTGTAGTCACCATCTGCAGTGATTTTGGAGCCCCAAATCTCTCATGTATATCTGAACTGCAAATCTTGAATCTGTATCTGCCAGGGGCCTCCTCTGTCACTGACCTTGGACCTACACACATATTTATCTACAGTTTTTCCGCTTCGATTGAGTTAGATTGAACCTTTTGTTCTTTAAAATTCACTGGAATTTAGATTATCTTAATGGCTTTGTGTTTTAGAACTACTTTGGGTTTTGCCAAGTATGTTTAAACAATTAATCACATACATTCCATTGATAAAAACCACTCTTGACATTTGTCCAGTAAAGTCATTCTATGATATAATATATTATTGTAATTGTTGGGAGAATTTATTAAGGCTTCAAGTTATAATTTGGAGTGTTGTTTTTTTTTTTTTTCCATGAACAATCCAGTCTCTACTTTATACCTAGTCTCCCTTTCCCCAAACACTGCTGATTTAATTCACCGTAAAAAAATTTTCATAAGAAAACCAAAAATATCCTCGAGGTTCACATGCCAAGGGAACCAGCCAAGGAAAACTTTCCGCTGTTATTACTGTGTATAAAGTAAAGATATGGGGAAGATTGGTCCTAATATTTGCCTCAGTTGCTAGGATTTTACTAAGCATGTGACTTCATGTGTTAGCTTCAATTGTATTTGAAAAATCATCTCATATCACATGTAACTTTCAAGTTCACAATATAATGCAATTCATACTAGAATTTTAAAACCTAAAGCTATAGGGACTTAACTCACAGAGAATATTACTCCTGAAGGACGCAGTTATGGGAATGTGAGGTTTTGACATGCAAAATACTATCTGGCCACTAGGTGGTGATATCCATCCATCATTATATCTTGAAATACCAACTAAGTCACAGTTAAGACAATGTAGAATCCCCCCAAAACTACGATTATTTATATGGGGAAAAAAAGATTAAAATTATCTGTTATGTCCTCTCAGTTTTGTGAGGAAAAGTAAGAAGAGAACACTTTTCTAAAAAACAGACCTCAACTAAACAGTAAGTACCAATCCCATTACATTCTATTTGGCTGCAGGCCATTGTAGCTATAATCTAAACTTTCTACTTGACAAAAACATTCAACTACAATAGTTTATTTTTACTATTTGGCCTTTTAAAATTATCAGATAACTTACATCAATGGTGAAACTGCATCAGAAACAAGCCAAATCTATAATAGCCACCTAAAATCCTTAGAACGGGGCAGATCAAAAATAAGCACCTATAGAGGAGAGTGAAAAGGTTGGCTTAAAACTCAGCATTCAAAAAACTAAGATCATGGCATCTGGTTCCATCACTCCATGGCAAATAGATGAAGAAAAAGTAGAAATGGTGACCGATTTTATTTTCTTGGGCTCCAAAATCACTGCAGACCAGGACTGCAGCCACAAAATTAAAAGACAATTGCTCCTTGGCAGAAAAGCTATGACAAACCTACACAGTGTATTAAAAAGCAGAGACATCACTTTGCCAACAAAGGTCTGGATGGTCAAAGCTATGGTTTTTCCAGCAGTCACGTATGGATGTGAGAGTTGGACCATAAAGAATGCTGAGCACTGAAGAACTGATGCTTTTGATGTAGTGCTGGAGAAGATTCTTGAGAGTCCCTTGGACTGCAAGATTAAACCAGTCAATCCTAAAGGAAATCAGTCCTGAATATTCATTGGAGGGTCTGATGCTGAAGCTGAAGCTCTAATACTGTGGCCACCTGATGTGAAAAGCTGACTCAATGGAAAAGACCAAGTGCTGGGAAAGAATAAGGGCAAGAGGAGAAAAGGGAGACAGAGGATGAGATGGTTGGATGGCATCACCAGCTCAATGGACATGGGTTTGAGTAAGCTCTAAGAGATAGTGAGGGTAGGGAAGCTTGGCCTGCTGCAGTCCATGGAGCAGGGATATAACTTAGCCATTGAACAACAATATACACACAAGTTAATGTCTTCGTGTGATTTAGTTTGTTTTTAACTAAAAACTTATGTAGATTAGTTATAAAAACATGACACTTGTACTAAAAGCTGACGTCTCTGTGTTCAAACTCCTTTTATCACCTGGAACCTGGAGGGCCACTGATGCTCTTCCCATGGCCAAATGCAGATGATGCCAGGATGCCAGGGGTAAGCAGATAACCACCCAAGGATACAAGGATAAAAGCAAACTCCAAAGAGAAAACACTGACTCTAGAGGATTGCTTACCCTTTTGAAACATATGCTGATAAGAAACCACCTTTGCACTAAATGAAGGACTCAGATAAACCACTCTGGATTTACCTCCGCCCCCAATTCTCCACCTTCCAGAACACAGGTCAAATGGTTATCTGCCAGGAGCTTAGGAGGACTACTTATTAGAGAAATCAAAACATTTGGTAACTTTAAAATGCCTTTCTCCCCTAGATAGCTCTGGTCACAATAGGCATTTGTTTGCAATCTGCGGCATGGGGGGAAGGGGGGCGGTTGTATTTAATTTTGTTTTATTTAAATTGTCGGGGCACATGACCTCACTTCGAGGTAGAGATACACCCTCTTCTGATCCTGGTACTTGCTTCAGGTTACTCTGGTCTTGGTCCTTGTTTATTTATGTTTTAAAGGAGGTTATGGTTTTGCCGTTGTCTTTTAGTCCAACGACCAAAAGGAAAAGAGCAGCTTTGTTTTAAAGGAGAAAGAGACGTTTGTTTTGGTGTCCCTGCCCTAGGCTGGCAGCCTGGAGTCGGATCCTGCAAACATGAATACATCGAAGGGAAGAAAAACTAACTTGGGGTCTCCTGATAGTTGTTAAAGTGGCAATATGCCCATTATTTTCCTAGCTGGCAAGTCTCTGTGCGGGAGAGATGATCTGCCAGCTTTGGAGCACAGCACTAATCTTGTGTAATAGCGTGAGCTCACTGCCCTACAAAGTAGTAATTATCAACAGCAGTTTCCAAAGGATGTGAGTTCCTCCCACTGTGAGAGCACTTGGAGATGGGGCCCCAGGCACAGCCCCACAAGCCACTTGCGTTTAATTCCCACCATGAATGATGCCAGTGGGTTCCTTCACCCCAAGTTTGTTTGTACAGGTCTTCAGTCAGGAAGTGCTAACGATCCAAATGCAATGTGAAACTGCCAAATCCATTCAACATTTTCTTGGCCTTTTCCTTGGTTATGCATTGCCTTAAACTAATTAGCAATTAAATTTAAATAACCATGTGTGATTTTCAAGTTTCACAGAGCACTGTTGGAAAAGCCTCTGGGAGAAGGAACTACAGTATTGATCAATTATTTTTTAAGGGGAATTTTGTCAACTATGAAGTGATCTTCTGGTGGAGGGTAAATATGGTTCTTCTAGCTGTTTGCCTGTCACGAACCTGTACTCAAGGAAGGGAAAAGCAGAGATGAGGGTTTTGTGTTCTACAACTACTCTATTGCTCGATCTATGTCACGTGTAGAATCAGAAGAATCAATTCTTGGTTTCAAATCAAACTGAACTGCAACACAAGTAAAAATTTTCACTAAGAGTTCAGTGGTCTTTCGGACAAGAAACTGAAGATTCTTCTATTCATGGGCAGTGTGTGAAAGGAAGAGGAAACAGCCTACGTTTTCCTTGGCTTTTAGGGTAATGTGATGAAGCTTGTGAGATTTAACATAATTAAATTAATGTTGATATGCAGTGTACTTGCTCACAGGGAAGTGGCATTTGACTTGGAGCTGAAACCACAGCACAGCCAACACACATCCATCTGCACACACTTGACAGGAAGTCTTCTAAGATGTTCAGGTAGAAAAAGTAAAACTGAAAGTTTTGGCCTGGGGGTTTTGTTTTGCATCATTGTTTTCTGCCAAATCATTCTCAATCCCTTCAAACCTACAAACCTACAAACAAACTTGGAAGACACAGTTAGTTAATTCTCTTGATTCTCTTTTCAATGTCCAAGACATCTGGGAGGGGGAGGAGGATATGAACCTTTGTGTTTATAAAAGGGTAATAACAGTACATTCCTGCAGAAAAAAAAAAATAATGGTTTATGGCCTGCAATTTGTTACTCTTTTTCTCTGTCCCTTTTAAGTGTCTCTTCCTGGATTAAAGGCCATTTCTTTATTGTTTCTACCTTTTTAAAAGCTAGTTTTTTTCTCACCATACTTCACATGACAGACTGAGGTGTTTATTCATGAAAGAAGAAAAGGGGACTCTGGATTTAAAGTTAAATCCACAACCAATTTGGCTATCTTTCTGCATCAACTCTGCATCATGACCAGGAGGGCAAGTGAGTATTCCAAATTCTAGGAGGGCCAGTTTGCCAATGATCAACCAACCATGTTTTAAAAAAAAAAAAAATTGCAAAATTCTGATATCTTCCAGAATATTATTCCCATAGCATTTTTTTAAGCACAAAAAGGATATCAATAAGCGCTTCATAATCTATCTCACAACATAATGACACAAGATTAATTAGCTAGAGCTAGAAAATAAGACATCTATGGATTTGTGAATTACTAACTTGTTTGAGAACTTTCTGACTAGAGCCAGACAAGTACAGAGAAAAGGAAGTCTGTTGTCTCCAAACATGACACTGGAGAGTGAGAAGGAGGCCGTGACTACTTCCTAGGAAGCTGGCAAGCTAGCAGTCTTGCACAGAGTGACACTGAGTGCGGATAAAACAGAGATGACAGGGGAAAAGTATAAAAGAGATGTACAAAGTGCTCTTTTTAACGTATAAGGATAAAGCCAAGGGTTTTTCCCTTACAAATCAGATTTTCCTAAAGCTCCTCAACATTTTTTTTAAAGGGAACTGCATTGTCAGTTCTATTCAATCCTCAACCTCTGGACATGGAAGGTGACATTTTCCTTTGAAGTAATCGCATCTGATCCACTGAAGCATCTGAGCCCCAGTGGTGAGGGGGGAGTTTTGAGTTGCTGCAGGAACTGACTAAAAAGAAGGCTGAAAGGAGCAATACAGACCTCGGGAGAATCCTATGAGAATTCTCTGAGAGTTTTATTCCTGGGGGGTTAGAGAGAGGAGGGGGTAAGAGAGTAAAAGCTTTAAGTCTCTGAGGGCCACGGGTTGATTTTAAACTGGGGAGTTGTGTTTTAAAAAAAATGGTGTGACGAAGGCACTTAACAGTTTCCAGCATCTTCCTAACTTTGCTGTCCATGGACACACTATAATCTGTAGCTGAAAAGCAAGTCATGAAATGATTTTGCCAGGATGCATGTAAGTAGAGAAACGTAAGTGACTCCATAGTGCTCCCTGAGGTCTGGCTTCTGTGCTTGAAAGGACGGGACTCAGATAGCGGATGGATAAAGGAAGCCCTATCCAACTTAGCAACCATGTCATCCTCTGGGAAGCAACCCATAAGAAATGAAACAAGCTGAAAACATTCAGGAGTGAGATTCCTTTTGCTTGTCTCACTACATTTTGGATTTGGATAATAAGGTTTTTAAAAGTCTGAGTAATTGTCAGTTTCCCAAAACTTCATGGAAAATCGGCCCTGATATAACTCAAACTTTTGAAAAGTTTGCTTTCCGTTTCTTCTTCCCAAGGCTTATATGTATTCTTGGGGCAACCATGGACAAAATTGTCATCATTTCCAGGAGGAACATCTGTTTTCCTTTGAGTTAATAACTTTCGTAAGATGCATTATGCTCAGCGACATACTTCTGATTCACAGAAACATTTTTATTTCTTTTCGTCATGTTTGAAATACCACCTACTTTATGGTTTAATTTTTTTCATACTGATACAACTTTAAATAAAACAATTTAGATAAACAAGAATTGTCATGGGGAGATTCAGCCAAAAGACTTAATGAGTCTTTTCAGTATTCAAAAGATAACACAGTGAGTTGGTTAATCAATGTATGGATACTGATTATCATTCAAATATCTGTTTTTGTCAACCACTCTGCTAGGTGCCAAGAAAATAGGGATGAAAGTTAATCTCCACCCCAGAAAGCTCAGTGTCAGGAAATTAACACCACAGGGTTCAGGGGTAGGATGGGAAGAGCAGGCAAAGGTTTCTGCAACCTAGAGGAGGAGTCCTTAGTCACGTCCAGCTAGAAAGGTTTCCTGGAAGAAGGCAACTCTTGGCTAAGCAAGGTATTCACACATTTATCAAGTGAATTTAGGGCAAGAGGTGAGAACATTTTGAGAATGAGGGCACGTGAATGTAAAGACCTGCAGGAGTGGGATGTCATGGCTTACTCCTGGCACTGTGGGGATTTTGAGATAAGACAGCTTAGGAAGTGGCAGATGGAGTAAGTGGGCGTGATATGCCTCACAAATAATTACAGAATTTTATCCTGAAGGCAAGAGGAAGACATTTGCAGAATTTTAAAGGGAGTAACAATAGTTCAGAGCAAGGGAAGAGGAAGGTCATACGCAGAGGAAAACAAGATCTGGGGGAGAAACACTTCAGACTAGTCATTCATTTAACAATAGGTTAAAGAAAAAACTTAAAAGTCAGCTAATAGTATAGAAGCTAGATAAGCAATGTTTGTTTAAGTTCGCCAGCTTTAATGTGTATTTAACTTGGATGGTTTAACTTAGTGTCTTTGAAGACATTACTTGGGTGACAAGGAAAGTAATTTATTATGGAAGTTATTTGTCAGGCTTTCTAACAAGCACTTGAGGCATTTTGCCGTGAGAAATCAATAGTCAAGTTAAAGAATGACTGGGGAGTAGAAAACCAAAGGACAAATTGAAGTGTGACTGCTGAGTAGGAAAGCAAGTGACAAAATAAAAACTGTGTTAAGAGAAAATAGCCTTCATAGACAAGAAAGGTAAGGCTAGAACAAATATTGTTCATAAGTACGATTTTGTGAAATTTATTGGATAAATACTCCAAATAAATAACAAAAAATATTTTAAAGATTCAACAAAGGCAAGAATTTGGCATTGTAGTAACATCCTATTATACAAACCAATAATATGGAATGAATCCATCAGAATCTGAAGAATAAGGGCAAATTAAATAACTTGGGCAAAGTAAATAACTTGGCCAAATAACATTATTAATTTAGTATAAGCGTATAAATTGAATTAATCCAGCTATAAAGCATAATCACATTAAATACGATACACTGGAAATTTTTTGGAAGCAAAGTTAATGATTTCAAGAAAAGAAATGATTGAAATTGAGACCTAGTATCAACTTGTTTGTTTTAACTGTAAGACTGAATGACAAAAGATAATATACGGTAAATATCAAAGGTTCTTTTTGTTTTAATACTGCTTTACCTCCCAAGAAGGATAAGCTCTAATAAACCTTTCAAACAAAAAATGGGGATGGGGGGAGAGAGGAGAAATCACTCTAAAACATAAACAAAGTCCTTGAAATTGCACACAGTCAAGTTAACACCATTCCCAAGTGTAAGCAGATACTGCTTTTCCAAAGGAAGAGTTTACTATTAGGGATATTTTCAAAAGCAGGACATTTGGAGTAAACAGCGAAACAAAGGAGAACTATTTTATTCCAAGGCCTGAGCACACATGGAACCTGTTAAGGGGATGGTGGCTGCAGAAAGAACTACAAACGAATCTAAGAAACACCTAGGCTGCCTCGGAAAGGAAGGATGGAGGCAAGGGTGGTTAGAAAAGCATTAAGTGGGCCAGAGATCAGTCGAATAGGAGGGAGACAGACTGCTGGGCAGATGGCCTCTTCTGTTCCAAAATGTTCAAAGTTAAGGACACTCCTTAGCACACTTTTATTTTACACAAAGAGTGAATTAAGAAGAAACCAGGGGTCTGTCAGAGTTTTTCCTAGATTTATTGTGGCATTTCTTTGATAAACTTCACCTTGTTTATGACACTCATTTGCTGCCTTCTTCAAATTGAGCACCATTTACTTGGTGCTCTCTCCAAAACCCTTGGGTTTGCTTTAGAAAATGTGAATTAATTAAGGGAAAGTTTCTTGTTTATGTGGTATAGTTATCTATCTTAGGTCACGTTATCTTCATCTGAAAATATCAGAGTGAGTAAAAGTTGCTCAGTCTTGTCCGACTCTTTGCGACCCCATGTACTACCACACAGTCCATGAAATTCTCCAGGCCAGAATACTGGAGTGGTTACCGTTCCTTTCTCCAAGGGATCTTTCCAACCCAGGGATCGAACCCAGGTCTCCTGCACTGCAGGCGAATTCTTTACCAGCTGTGCCACCAGGGAAACCCAGAAAATATCAGAGGAAGATCATTATTTCTCCTTTGAAAAAGTGCAATGCTCACTTATTTACCAAGTTTAGGACCAGTAAAAACTATGGAAATGGTAAGTAAGTTATTTTTTCATGCATGTTTCACAGTACAGTCCATTAAAACTTAATGGACACAGATTTAAAAAGAACATAGACTTCAGTTGGCTTGCTTCAGAAGAGTGGAATAATGACATCTGAAGAATCAAGCATATCTGAATGGCACCTGACAGGCAAGATAAATTCCCTAAGATATTTTTCATACCTCAATCTGCCAGCTATAAACTGATACTCAAGCTCACTAACCAAACCCAGAGGGAGTATAGAGCCTTATTCTACACTCCTTCAGAAAGAAAATGCAGGCAAGAGAACCACGTCTTTGAAGAGCTCAATTGCTCATGGAGAGACCAGAAAAAACATTTCAGTCAGTTCAGTTTACTGTGTCGTGTCCGACTCCACGACCCCATGAATCGCAGCACGCCAGGCCTCCCTGTCCACCACCAACTCCCAGAGTTCACTCAGACTCATGTCCATTGAGTCAGTAATGCCATCCAGCCATCTCATCCTCTGTCGTCCCCTTCTCCTCCTGCCCCCAATCCCTCCCAGCATCAGGGTCTTTTCCAATGAGTCAACTTTTCGCATGAGGTGGCCAAAGTGTTGGAGTTTCAGCTTCAGCATCAGTCCTTCCAATGAACACCCAGGACTGATATCCTTTAGAATGGACTGGTTGGATCTCCTTGCAGTCCAAGGGACTCTCAAGAGTCTTCTCCAACACCACAGTTCAAAGGCATCAATTCTTTGGCACTCAGCTTTCTTCACAGTCCAACTCTCACATCCATACATGACCACTGGAAAAACCATAGCCTTGACTAGACGAACCTTTGTTGGCAAAGTAATGTCTCTGTTTTTCAATATGCTATCTAGGTTGGTCATAACTTTCCTTCCAAGGAGTAAGCGTCTTTTAATTTCATGGCTGCAATCACCATCTGCAGTGATTTTGGAGCCCCCAAAAATAAAGTCTGCCACTGTTTCCACTGTTTGCCCATCTATTTGCCATGAAGTGATGGGACCAGATGCCATGATCTTAGTTTTCTGAATGTTGAGCTTTAGGCCAACCTTTTCACTCTCCTTAGTGACATGGAAAAGTATAGAGCATGAGGATATACAAATCCAGTCTATAGGACCAAGGACAGGCTGGAGACAGTCAGGGACTTTGCCATCAGATCAGTATGTTTCAAATGACAGACTTTACAAGTACTCAACTGGGCCAAATGCATCTATCCTAGCTCAGGGCAGGAGCATAGAGGTACCCAACTAACATGCGCACTTAGAGATAAGTCATGGTCCAGGTCTGCAGAGCACAAGTACTCACCAGAACTGGTCACCTGAGTGCCTGGCCTTCCAGCTTCTGTAATAGAGCTCACAAGAACCTGCACTTTTACTGGGCTATTTATAAGGGGGAGACTTAATAGTGGGTAGCCTAGACCCAATTTATCCCACAGGAATGAAGCCTACATTCAACAAGGGAAAACTTACTAAATGCCTATATTACATAATAAACTTCAACAAAATTATAAAAAGTTTTAATTGTAATATACATGAAAAATCTTTAATTTTTATGTTCGCTTACATTAATAAAAACAATATTGTCTATCTTAAATTAAAATTTATATATAAGAACTCATTACACGAACCACTATTAATATTAACAAAATTATTGGCCTGCAATTATTACTCATTTCAGCAAAATGAAAATATAGATGTAACAACTGCAGATACATTAATACCATCCACCCAGGACAAGTAGAAGAAAATGAGACTTTTGATGAAGTGAAAAGTGAAAATGTTAGACATTCAGTCATGTCGGACTCTTTCAACCCGATGGACTGTAGCCCACCAGGCTCTCTGTCCTTGGAATTCTCCAGGCAAGAACACTGGAGTGGGTATCCATTCACTTCTCCAAGGGATATTTCCAACCCAGGGACTGAACCTGGGTCTCCCATATTGCAGGCAGATTCGTTACTGTCTGAGCCACCAGGGAAGCCTAGGACTCCTGATACAAGGGCTGAAATCCTATACCTTACTGAGCATATATTTTATGGAAAACTACTTACTGTACTTTTTCTGCCTCTTACCAAAGAACTTACTTATGGACATGAACGACAAACAATATTGATTAAATATAAGGAGTGATGACAGAGACAGTGCAAGCCAGGGTATTTTACGGTTCCTAAGGGCACAATGTGATAAGGGATACCCTTTTTTTTTTTTAAGTCAAGGAGGTACCAGCTGGGAGAAAGCCTATGGCTTCTTCCCTTAATAGCATTGTGACTGCGGGCAAAAGTTTAGCCTAACTGACCTTCATTTTCCTATTAAAGTAAACCACCTGATGCCTTTCTTACAGGTTATTGTGGAGAATAGATGAGTACAAAATGCTGAGTACAGTGATGGACACAGAGATGAACTGAGGGGCATGTCCAGGAGAGTACAGAGACGTTTTCCTGAATAGGCAGAGCAGAACTTCTGAAAACAATAATTAGTTTGGCGTCTGTTCTAGAATGAACTTCACATTTTGCCAAACTCATTAAATCCATATGAGTGGCAGTAATGAATGAAACTTAAGCACACACAAAAAGTGTTTAAAAATTATTTTCAGGTTTTCCTCTTGTTTATCTAAGTTAGAATTGAATTTACACTTAACTGTCTAGCCTAGTAGATCCCAAATCTTTGTCTGCATTTTAGAATCACCCAGGGAACCCTTAGAAAATATAGCTGCCAGAGGTTTTGCTTTAATGAATTTGAGCCGAAGCCTAGACACCAGTTTTTGTTTTTTTTTTTTAAATTATGCTCCCCAGGTGATTTTAATGAACAGCCAGAGCCCAGAACAACCACTATAGCGAGTTGCACTTGAACTGCTGCTGCTGCTGCTAAGTTGCTTCAGTCGTGTCTGACTCTGTGCAACCCCATAGACGGCAGCCCACCAAGCTCCCCCATCCCTGGGATTTTCCATGCAAGAACACTGGAGTGGGTTGCCATTTCCTTCTCCAATGCATGAAAGTGAAAAGTGAAAGTGAAGTCGTTCAGTTGTGTCCGACTCTTAGCAACCCCATGGGCTGCAGCCTACCAGGCTCCTCTGTCCATGGGATTTTCCAGGCAAGAGTACTGGAGTGGGTTGCCATTGCACTTGAACTAGTTCTTAGGAATTAGACTCATGCATTTACTAGCAGCAACTCAAATCAGCTTCACCCATCCTGACTAAAGAAACTTATTGAAGCCTACTCAAGGATGTGGGCAGTATTATCAAATCACTTTTTTCTTTAAGAGGTAGAAAAATTTAAGAGACCATATAATTAGTCACCTGAGTTTGAAGAGAAAGAAATTTATAGATCATAATTCAACATAATTCAACATAATTCCTTTCTAAGATGTAAAAAAAAATGAGCATTTTTTGCTCGGATAAAAATGAGCCATGCCTTATAATAGCAGATTTCCAGTGCAATTATGTAAGAAGAAAAGGTTTTGTTTTTTTTAAAAAGATGTTTTCTGTCACATTTATTATTTCCCTTTTTGCTTTGAAGCTGTAAAAACAAAGATAACCATCTGAAAGACAGGCCTGAGGCAATTCTGATGATTGTGCAGTTTACCTGTTCAATGGAAATCCAATATACTCTTCTTTTAAGAGAGCCACCCTGACTGTAATATTAGTAGCTGGATCTGTTCTCAGGGAATGAACTATTTTAACCCCTGTCTATTTTACCAAGTAGATGAAATATTACACTGATTAGATGAAAACATCACTGAGCAAAATGTTTAATTGGTCTGCAGCCTAATGTGTCTCAGTAAAATGCCAGCAACCCACAGTACCAAGTTCTAGAATTGGTATCATTTTAATCAGCAACTTACCAGTGTGCTGCCGTCAGTCCAACGGAAGTCATGCTCAAACATCTTGTCATTGAGACCTATCCACTGATAATCATGGCCCACACCTGAGAAGGAGAAAAACACAGACATTTTTATTACCTTTCCCACTTATGGATGAAATGTATCAAAGAAAGTTATTTTTGGACCGAATCATGAATCCTCTCCTGGCTGAATTTCTGTTTAGTTGCTCATAAAAATCTTTCATGGTCTAACTATCTTTTGTTCTTCTGCCCAACGTGTTTTAAACGAAAAAGCTAATTTTCAGATATCGTGAAACATTAAAATATCAGACATGGACAATTATTTCCCTACCAGTTTACTACAATTAAGTAGTTTTTTCCATCTTTACTCACGAAAGAAACTTTCCACTTTTTTTTATTAAGCTGTGCAGTTGGCAAAAGTTCAGTGAACCAATAAAATGTGACAGATCTCACCCATACTAGACTCATTTTGGAAGCCACATGTTTCTTCTCAAAGCATTTTTAATGGTGAGCACCTAGACTGGACAGTTCTGCAAAACTTCCTCAAAAATAATGACTTTCACCATGGAATGAGTCACAGGCAAAGACACCATGAAAACAGTTGAATGAACCTCTATCCAGATTGCAAATTAACAATCAAACTTCTAAAAGATAGCAGGCATCATAAGAACATATTAAATAGATCATCAAACAATGCTTCATGAGCAAAAATTTTCTACATATTTTCTACATAAAAGTTAGTTCCCCACCTCTTTGCCATAGTCTAGGAAGTTATTAAACAGCTCTGGTAATAAGTTTCATTAGCTTTCAGCATCCATAAGCCAATTATGCACAGAGAATAATATTAGGGTGCTATTATAATTTAATTTTAATTAGTGGGATAAAAATAATTGAAAGCAATTTTCTCTTTAACTTTAGACAACATATGTACATATTCAAAGACCAAAAAGTATGGGAAGAATTAGATTAGAAACTTATGAGGTGGTCATTTCTGTAAGTTAAAAAATGATTGAATAGCAATTTCATATGATTCCACCTATAGCATGCTATTTCAACTATTTCTGGCGGCAAATCAAGAAATGTCCACCCATGTTACAGCTGAATGTTTCTCAAAATAGGGGATTCACATAGGAGAGATGATTTTAAGCATTTTACAGATGAGGTATTTAATAAGTTGAGTCACAACTGAGAGTGCTACTTGATTCAGTTAGATACAGGAAAAACTAAGAAGGTGGTAAGATTGAATGAAAACCCATGTATATTTGATTGAATGAAAACCCATGTATATTTGGTACATACGATTCACAAACATTTGTTCCTCGTGAGACAGAATACTGGTGAGATGGGCGCCCTGCAGGCGGCATTCCCGTTCAGCTGCATCCCACGTCCGTCGATGGGCAAAGTACTTGTAGCACTGCCCTTGAAATTTGTGCCAGCCATAGTCACATGTCTCCGTGTCTGGGAAGAAACAAGGATGGGCTAATTAAACTCACCTATATCATTCAAACTTGGTTCACTCATGCAAAAGTTCATAGAAATCCCAAGCCACATCAATGCAATGTCCCTGAAGCAAGGGATTCTCCAATTTTGGTTACAGTGACAAAGAAATCATAATAAAGACAGCCCAAGTGATTCCTGCCAAGTGAGTGACAATACATCTTAGGACTGGAAAGGCACTATCGAACTGCACTTTGCTGATGAAAGCCAGTATCAGCAGGAGAAAAACTGGAACAGGGGCCAATCAAAACCTCTATAGGCTGCAGAGTCTACTGACTCACTTGTGAAGCAACTGGGGCTAATAATTTCTTACCAAACTTTTCTAAAGAGAAATCAGTCAAATGATAAGATAAGAATTCTTGGTAAAAGGATTATGAATGCTCTATTTGCATAATGACTTCAAAGGCTCTGGAAATAGTCCTTCCCCACTTCCCAGAGAGAGAGCTGCATGGTCACAGGTTCTTGTCACGTAGATTTACTAAGAAAAAAATTCATCAATTGGCAGCTTCTGGGATACAACTAACAACTGTGAGCCTTTTTCCCAAAAGGAGAGGGAATATAGGTAACTCCCAGTGCAAAAGCATCAGAATTTAAAGTTTATCAAGAGTGACTTTAACTTAGTACCCCTCATTCCATCAAGCCATATGCACATGTGTAGATATGTGTATGTGTATTAATATACACATATACTTTTTCTCTTTTGAAACAAGCACACTATAACCAGTATCCTGGTGAGATGAAAACATTTGTCAAATATGTTTAAATTTTACACTGGCAGTAAACTTCAGCTATATTTTCTAGATTGCCAGTTTTTAAGTATATTAAAAGAAAATAGTCTTGCACATAGCACTGCCCTCTCATTGGCAACCTTCTCAGACTAGCCCACTCACTGCTGCTGCTAAGTCACTTCAGTCGTGTCTGACTCTGTGTGACCCCACAGATGGCAGCCCACCACACTTCCCCGTCCCTGGGATTCTCCAGGCAAGAACACTGGAGTGGGTTGCCATTTCCTTCTCCAATACATGAAAGTGAAAAGTGAAAGTGAAGTCGCTTAGTCGTGTCCGACTGTTAGCGACCCCATGGACTGCAGCCTACCAGGCTCCTCTGTCCATGGGATTTTCCAGGCAAGAGTACTGGAGTGGGTTGCCATTGCCTTCTCCAAGCCCACTCACAGGTGAGATTAAAATATGCATTAAATGATGATCAATAGAAATCATTTTAACTTTCATAAAGCATCTCACAAAGATATTGAACCAGTTACATGTAAAAATGAACAAAACGGCCAAGTTTATGAAACTGGGGACACTGTGAAAACTCCACATTACCTAATGATCAGACGCCCCTCCCCTAAATGTTACTGATTGATGAAGATAACAAAACTCTATTAGATGAAATAAATGCTCATTTTATATGTCTGACTTGGGGGCCAAGCTGAAAGTCAGATTGTTTCCTGATTCTCACTCCATTTATTCCTTCTCCTATTACTCATTGTGGGAAATCATGCATGATGAGAGACTTAACTTTTTTCCTGGCTTCAGTGATTAAGCCACAATCATACAACAGATGCAGCTTATCTCTGAGAACAGTCCTTATTTCAGTTTAGTCTATCAGGCCTGTTGTTTAGTTAGAGCCAGCTGACTAATTGATTTCAACAATGTGCACTGGAAGTTTTGAGTTGTATTACAGAGTTGTTTGGACACCACCAATCTCATAGGAAAGGACTCAAGACACAGATAGGCAGTTTTATAACAGTAGCACTCAGCACCCAAGAAGGAAGCCTATTTTGGCTACTTGGAAATAGCGGGTTTTCTTTTGGAAAGTTCATATGGAAGATTTCAGAGGAGAAGGGGAGGGGTGTAGAGGAAACAGATCTTTATACATGAAAGGGTTGCGGGGACGGCAGGGAGGTAGAATTAGGAAATTTGTTAAAATACCCTTACTGCCAGTGAGTGCTGTGATACTGTAATAACATCAGTTCAGTTCAGTCACTCAGTCATGCCTGACTCTGGGACTTGGTGATACCATCCAACCATAACCTTGGAAATTATCATTTATTTGAAGAAACACAGTTTAAGATTCTAGCGGATCCCTAACTTACTGAATAATACATCAGAAAAAAATTATTCTCTACCCTCTTTCTTATCCTCTATTAACCTAAACAGTTTTAGTCTGGTTTTCTTTGTCTTTTATCACTAAGTGAAAGTATTTTCCTCTTCTGTACAGAAAACCAAATGATCCTAAAAATTTAGATACATGACCAGGAAACTGCCCCAGCGCCTTTCTCAGTTGGCACATGTGTACAGAAAATAGAGGCAGTGTTTCTGCTAAAACCAAACAGGGACAGATTATTTATCTGTACTCTTCCAATGATTGTAAATAGATGTGCAAATACCTAACAGAGTGAATTTTTTTTAAAGAAGCCAAATATCCACACCAATTCACTTAATTCTTATTATTCGTGAATTCAACAAATACGTAATGAATTCAACAAATACGTAATGAAGGCTATGTGTCAAGCAGCACCTTCTAGGATGCAATTCTGAAAGGAGTCATCAGAAGCAGTTTGTCTTTTCAATCTTAGCTAAAAATAATGTGATGTACATCTTATTTATTAAAAGGCAATGCTTTCAGATGATGCTTTCTTAGGCATCAGTCTACATTTGGGAATATTTCTTATGCTTTAAGACTCCTATAGTCTATAGGTTATATTACAAAGTCCCACATTTAGTTTGGCCTGTGTGTGTTGGGGGAAGATGGGGAGATTACAACAATACTTGTTCACGACCACAGAGGCTGAAATTGTCATTCTTAACCTCACTAAAACTCTATTCTGCTTATGCCATATAGGTAATGTTTTCAACACTCCTAACATATAGCCCACAAGGCTTAAGAAACTGTCAACACTCTGGCACTTCTGGTTGGCAAGATGTATCTTAACTTGGGGGCAAATTGTGTGTACAGGCTGTCCTTCCACGGTTCTAAGACTTTCTTCTAGATTTTAAGATCTGTTATCATTCCACCAAATGCATCCCCTCTTTCAGAGTTGCTGGGAGTTGGGAAGTTACTAAAGCAGAGAACAGAAAAGGTCAGCTGAAGAAACAACACAGTCATCACCGAAATTTGGATAGAAAACTGTTTAGACAACAGTGCTGCTGTTAATGAAGAAAACATTTGTTCTTAGGCAACCTGAAAAGAGGAGAAAAAAATCTTTCAGTGTCCTGGCAGTAAATCACAGGAGCACAGCTGCATCTGGTAAACAGACTGGGGTAGCTATTCCTCAGCAAACCATGTGGATGAAAGTTAAACTTGCTGTAAGATAAAATAGAAGGTACCTAAAAGGCGATACCAGAAATGAGAAGAAAAATGAAAACTTTTTCTTTTTAATATTCTCTTAAAAGGAAGTAAAAGGTAATTGCCCCCAAACTCCCTTCCAAGGATGTTACTGCTGAATCTATCAGCTTCACATATAAATAAAATGCTTCTCCTTAAGAGTTACTTTAGAAGAGTGAAGATGTTGAAAAAAATCTGGGCTTCCCAAGGCCACTGAGGTTCATTCTTCCCACTCTAATTTACTAGCTGTGTGACCTTGAACACATCACTTTTCCTTCCTGGGCCTCAATTTCTGGTCCACTTAACCCACAGAAATATTGCTGTCAGCCAAAGGAAATGGTGTACCTTGAAGCACATGGTAAATTAAAAAGTAACCAACAAATAGTATCTCTTTGTATTCCCTGCCAAGAATTATGCTGAGTCAAGAAGATCAGAGCCTTTGTTTTGTTCAGAGCTCTATCACCAGCACCCAGAACAGTGCCTGTAAGACTGCAAGTGTTCAAAACACTTGTGGCACAAATGATTTTTTTGACTCACTCCTTGTACTTGGAACTAAGTGAAGCCAGAATCATTTTAAAACATACAATAGGCTCAAGCACCTCACCCTTTTGTTTTCTTCAACAAATAGCATCTTTCCTACTGTTTTCTTTAACGAAGAGGATCTTGTTTGGTCAATTATCATATTTCTATTTTACAATTTTAAAACAGACCCATCCAATGCAATAAGGAAAAAGAAAAGAAAACCCTAAAAACCCAAACATCATCCATCCCTTTCCTTTGGCAATTCAATGCACACTCCTTTTAGCTTTGCTTTAATTGTGTTGACATCCAGATTCATGCTGCAAAGCGGAATGTGGGGCCAGACCAATGTGTCTGAGTTATTAGACACTCATTTTCATTTTGTCTGGTGGAATGGAAGTTTGGCATTAAGCACTTTTATCAAAGCCAAACCACTGTATGACTTTAAGGAAAGGAAATTGATGTTCCAAAACTGAGTGTGCTGAGTATGCAATCTGTTTCTGATTGATGGGCTCAGAAATGTTACCGTTAACCACCCAAAATACACTCTCAGGTTGGCCATAAAATGCAAATTACAGGGATCACTCAATTCAAGCCATCATGAATTTAGGCCTTTCATTCAGAAAAAAATAGATTTTTCTTCAGTAGGAAAGAAAACTGGTTCATAATATCTTTTCTGTAGTATTTGCCAAGTCAAGGTGAATGTATTCACACAACTGCATTAACTCATTCTCCAGAGATGATCAACTATGAACAATAAGACCATTGAGTCTCAAATGCTGAGAGGAGAAAATAAAGGCAATTAACACTGAATTCAATATCCTTGGTACAAGCTACGTATGTGATTAAGGTCCACGACTAGTCTGTCCCCGGGAAGAATATGTACCACAGTGTTCCTTTTGGTGGATGGATGGATGTCCTTAAAGGCTCAGCATGCCTGTCTGCAATTCCATTCTATCGGGAAAACAACAATGATCAAATGAATATTATTGTTCAAATGTTGTAAGCTAAAAACACATCGAGAAACCTAATATATTTTGGTAATCTGCGAATCTCCTCTGCAGAAAAGAATATACAGTATAGTCAAAATTGCTAACAACAACAATAAAATCCAAATAATTATGACAAAGGGCTGTTGATTAACAGTTGAAATGAAGTATCAATACTGTTCTTCGTGCAAATGTTGCAAAAGCTCTTACCTTGCTCACAAAGTGCACCAACATAGCTCGGGAGGCAGAGACACCTGAAGGTATTAAAACCGTCAATACATGTGGCTCCATTGCGACAAGGATTAGAATGACATTCATCAAAATCTAGAATAAAAGCCACAAAAGTACTTTCAGTAAAAGGTCAAAAGATCCTATTTCATAAGATTGCCAGGTAAAATACAGGATAGCCAGTTAAATTTGAATTCCAGATTGAAAAAAAAAAGAAATTTTAGTATGTCACATCCTTTATTTAGGGCAAACTTGTACTAAAAACTCTTCTTTTTTAAATCTGAAATTTAAGTGTCACTGATCTAATATTTTTATTTGTTAAATCTGGCAACCCTAAGAAAATTTCAAGTATATTCAGAGTAAGGTCATTATCTCCATTGCTGTTAGATGAGTCCCATGAGCATTAAAACCAATAAAGAATCCCCCTAGCCTTCCCACCCCCAATTCTGACTCATGCTCTGACCACCTCAGTAGTGAAACACTGAAAATACTTCACTGGCTTCATAGCCTCCAGACCCTTCCCTTTCCAATATATCCTTCATTCAACTGATTGTCATCTTCTTTAGACACCATCAAGATAATTTTATTCACTGGCTGTTTTTTTTTGAATCTTTTTAAATGTTTAAATTTATTTTTCAATTTTCACAAAACTTTTAATTTTATATTGGAGTATAGCCAATTAACAATGCTGTGATAGTCCATTCTCCCTCATTGGCATCTAAGCATTCTGCACACCCCGATTATCCAGGGTGGCAGTCATCAGCATGTGGTCCCTGGACCAGCAGTATCGGTATCACTTGAGAATATCAGAAATGCATGTTCCCAGGCCCATCCAAGACTTACTGACTCTGATATTTGGAGGATGGGAACAACAAATGGTGTTTTACCAAGCCCTCCAGGTGATTCTTCTGTACACTAAAGTCTTAGACTTTACACCTAGATCCAACTAGCTTTCCACTGTTCTTTCCCAGTGTTTCTCTCTCACAAGCCATTACGTAGGCATCCAGAATACTCGCGGTCCCCCAGATGCAACCTGCAGTTTGCGGGCTCTGTGCTTTTGTTTGCTCGAGTCTTCCTCTCCCACTTATGAAAATTCTCCCTAATTTCAGTGTCTATATTGAATGCAAACTTTCTAACAGACATCTATGATCTCTTGTGATGAAACTAATGCCTTTATTCCATTGCATTTTGCAGTTACACTAAAATTTTAGTTAATGTTTATATTAAGTATTAAAAAGGAATATATGTGTGTTCAGTCACTTTGGTCATGTCCACCTCTTTGCAACCCCCTGGACTGTAGCCTGCCAGCCTCTTCTGTCAGTGGGTGTTCTCCAGGCAAGAATACTGGAGTGGGTTGCCATCTCCTCCTCCAGAGGATCTTCTCAACCCAGGAATCAACCCACATCTCCTGCGTCTCCCATATAGCAGGCAGATTCTTTACCAATGAGCCACAAGGGAAGCCCAAAAATAAATATAAAAAATAAATTAAATTTCTAAGAAGTATATGCTGTATTCTTACCTAAAGAAATGACATTAGTAGAAATGATGTTGTATTAATATCATAATAATGGCTTTATATTGTTTGCTAAGTGCCAGTCATTGATCAAACAGTTTCACATATATTAACTGATTAAATTATTTTCAATTGATTGTAATGTGAAAAAGAATGGGGGTCACACATATACTTTTATACTGCACACATACATTTGAGGGCTTCCCAGGTGGCTCAGTGGTAAAGAACCTGCTTGCCAATGCAGGAGACCTATCTTGATCCCTGGGTCAGGAAGCTACCCTGGAGAAGGAAATGGTAACCCACTCCAGTATTCCTGCCTGGAGAATTTCTTGGACAGAAGAGCTGGGTTTTTTTTTTTTTTTTTTATTCTTTTATATTATTAAAAAGCCTGATGAGTAACTCCCATCATTTTATTTCTTAGGGTCAAGGTCTGTTGCTACTGCTAAGTCGCTTCAGTCGTGTCCGACTCTGTGCAACCCCACAGACGGCAACCCACCAGGCTCCCCCATCCCTGGGATTCTCCAGGCAAGAACACTGGAGCCAGTTGCCATTTCCTTCTCCAATGCATGAAAGTGAAAAGTGAAAGTGAAGTCGCTCAGTCGTGTCTGACTCTTCACGACCCCATGGACTGAAGCCCACCAGGCTCCTCCACCCATGGGATTTTCCAGGCAAGAGTACTGGAGTGGGGTGCCATCACCTTCTCTGAGGGTCAAGGTCTATATTTAGCCAAATCAAAACTGGAGTCCTTTTTAAATTTTTCTTCAGGAGAAGGAACCCCAAATAAGAATGGTAGTAAAAGGGACTGATTTGGTAAAGAGACAATGACGTTCTTTGGAATCCAAAAGAGAGGAGGAAGACAACAATGTCACAGCTCCTCGGGGAAGAGATGGACTAGGCTGGTCTCTGGGCACAGCCAGAGAAAGTGCTTTCCCGTGACACACCAGAGCAGCAAATCATCTCAAAACACAAAAACTCCCTATTTTTTAAATTGTTCTTTAGTCACTATGTAATTTCTGACTCTTTGTGACCTCATGGACTGTAGCCCACCAGGCTCCTATGTCTGTGGGATTACCCAGGCAAGGATGCTGGAGTGGGTCACCATTCCCTTCTCCAGGGGATCTTCCCAACCCAGGGATCAAATCTGCGTCTCTTAGGTCTCCTGCATTGGCAAGAAGGTTCTTTACCACTAGCACCACCTGGGAAATCCATTTTTTAAATAGAGCTTTTTAAAAGAAATCTGTACTTAAATTGATAATTTATTGATATGCAGATTTGGAGACAGATTAAAATTTTTTGTCAGTATGTAAGCAAATACTATATATCAAACTTTACATTTGTAAAGCCTGAGTGTGAAAACCACACATAAATACAACTGACCTCAGTAAACTTCCTTAAGTCCTGGTGATATCAAGAAAATTCAATAAACATCTATCCCTGTTTCCCACAGAGTACTTAAATTACTCTATGATTTTAATTTCATCTAACACACCATTCATCTACAATGGGCTTCTCTGAAATCCTCTGATGGATTCAAGCAACCTAAACTCTCCCCCAATATGTCTTCTGGAAAAGCACTATGGTCTTTCAGGGAAGAAAAACTTACCAAGTTCACACCGATCACCACTGTATCCTGGCACGCAGGTGCACACGTAGGAAGTTTCAGTAGGATAACAGGTGCCCCCATTGAGGCACGGGTTCGTTTTGCAACGATCAGGTCCTACCAGGTTCAGGAAAGTAAGAAGAGCAATTAGGCTCATCTCTCAGTTTCAACATATTTTAGCATAAAAATGCCGTTTTTTGCTACCATAACATAAGGCTTTACCATAGCACTACACATAAAAATTAAGATTAACTTTACTCTCTGGAGTGTTTCTTGGCATTATAACTAATTATTACAAATTGCATCTATTCATTTCTGGAATCCAATCAGTCATCATTATTTTTAAACAGTATTTTGTATGGTATTTGGCAACTAATTAATATATTCTACTGCAGATTTAGTTGGCATGATAATGGCAATTGATTTTAGTCAAAATGATTACACATATGTGCACAGTGAATGGAAAATGTATTCTTTTAAACGAGGTTAGTTCATGTGAAATGGCTGGATACACAGAACATGCATTCTTTTTAGCATTGGCTTGTTACCATCACTTAAATTATTATTGCCTTTTACCACTTAATGCTCAGAAACTTTTTCTTCGAAAGTGTGCACTGAAGTCTCTTCTGCTACATTAATATGCTTTTTCCAAAAACACGTTCCAATTGTACTCCTTTAAACTATACTTGAAGAAAAGCAATACATGGATTAAACTCTACTGTGTAAAAACAAACCCAAATACAAAAATCTCACCTTAAGTGAAACCCCAAACTTACATTACAATTTTATTATTAAAAACGCAAAATTGACACTCCTAGGTGATCAGTTTAAAGGCCAGAGGTACAAATGTATGAGGAGAAAACAGTTTAATACGTATTTTCTAAATCCAAGTACTTTTAGACTAACTGAGGCACATCTATTATTCTGTAATATCCCATGGGTAATTATATTTATATTAATAGCTTATATATATATTATTTGAACACTTTTCCAGAAGTGCTTGCTTCAATGTTTAAGAATCCAAATGAGAGCTAACCATTTTTTACAAAAGAACTGAAATATATAGGCTATATATGGAATAAAAAACATAGTTTCAAAAATTTTAAGACCTGAAAGTCTGAAATAATTGCACACGAAGAAAAGAAGATATCCACTTATGAAACATGAGAAACAGGTATGGCTCTAGAAAATAACTGAGCCTTTCCCACCCAGGAAAGTCAAACTCACACTTTCTGAGTGTTAAGGAAATTCTGGACTACTAGAAAGACTTGATAGGGGCACATGTACACGTGTGGGTTCATGATAATTAGGTTAATTCAGATGCTTGCAACTGTTTCTTCAAAAGTGACCCTAATTGTGCTAAGACTCTCCCTAGAGTTCTAAAGATCTCCCTACTTTTGCCTTCTGCTTTTGAAAACACGCTGCTTAGATGACAAGGCTACCGTCAACAATACTTCTACACGCTGCTCTCAGTGCAAAACCGAAATGACACTAAAGTGAAAGTGGTTGGTAAAGTGACGTGCCACAGAAATGTCAAGTACAGCGTTACTCCCACCGCAGACGCGGGACACCGTGCGAGAGTGCAGGACGCGGGCTTGGCGAGGGGGCGGGCTGTGAACCTAAAGTAGTTTCGATTAGGAGAACAGTTTTATTTTCACTCATCTTATTCTTCCCTAAGCAGTGTGTGGTCATCTCGGAAAGTTGAAACTGCAGCAAATAGACCAGGCAATCCAATAGGAGCTTTTTTTTTTTTTTACTGAATTCACCTAAAGTGACACTTTGTTTTGCAAAGACGCAAGCTCTGATTCTAGGTAAACATTATGAATTGGGCAACTGGTACACATGTCTCATTTGTCAAACCCAACTCTCTCTATAGATATAGTTATTACCAGTGATTTCTCTATCATATTTCCTCTAACCTGAAGTATATGTCAACTAAATTACAAAAGAATAAATATTGGCCAGAGTACTAGGTTATCATTTACAGATTCAATAAAGAGTGACCAAAAAAAAAAAAAAATCCATCAGCCACCTTTGATCAGATGTATTCACAAAATACTTCATCATTTATAGAAGTTACACTTTATGACTATTTCATTCTATCTGAAGCACAACAAAACTGAAGCATTGGTAGCACAAAAGATAAGGTTGCAACGCTCAGAAGAATAACTCTAAGTATAGCCATGCTGTAAAAACATACTCATTAAAATAAAACATATTTTTAATCAACACAGTCCTAGAAGTACTATTTTTTGGTTTCTTTTTTTCTTTTTCTAGGTAGCAGCTAGGTGGTGATAGCTCCTTATGGATTCCAGTAACATTATTATTCCTTCTGTTCTTGGAAAACACCATTAAACTTAACTTTTCAACATTATCAACTAGACTACAAGGAAAATAAATTCTACAGAGTAAATATTCCAAGATCTCTGCTTTACATGTAATTAAATATTATTCATTTTTATACAAAATTAACAGAAAACCACCAAAGACCAGTGGAAAAAACCACCTACTCTGGAGTGAGGCCCATCTGGGTTCAAATACCACTTTACCATGATGTGGGTGGCTACAACCCTGGGCCAATTACAGAGCGTCTCTGAACCTCCACACCCTACCCTTTTAAATGGAGACAATAATGTACGTATTGTGGCCTTTCTGTGAAGCTCAAATGGCATAGTCTATATGAACCAGTATCAAATTCATGCTTCCTATCTACTCAGCAAAAAACTAGAAATCTTCTCTCAACAGGCAGAGTTTGAATATATACCGAATGAATACTCACTGTGGCTAGGCACTGTGTTAGAAGCCTTAGGTAGACTACCTATCTAAAGCAAGGAAATTACACAAAAGTATGAACTTATAACTGATATTGTGTGAACCATGTTAAATATTTCTTAGAGTTACTTACTAGTCTCATTTGTAAAGGCCTGACAGATTTTAATATTGCCATAATAGCACCCATTCATTAGAGTTGTTTGTTTGTTTGTTTTTAAATAAGATACTTTTCCTGTTCCTAAAGCTAAGATGTATAACTATGGGACCAAAGACAAAGTCATACTTAAGTTGTGGGTAAAGTAAAATTGAATTTTTATACCATTAACAATTTTGGGTTTTCCATGATACAATTGAAAAAAAAAAAAAAAAGAAACAACATGTTTTTTAAACCCAGAAAAATACAAAGTATATCTTAGAAGCCCCCAAACAGTCTATACTTACTTTCTTTGCATCTCATTAGGGAATCAATACTATGAATACTATGGCCTGTTCTGCTCTACATGAACAATACAAAGAACCTTCACCCCTTTCACAGTACAACAAAATTATATAAATAAATACGTTAGGACCAAGGGACTGTTTCCACATTTGGAAACAGATTTATCAACGTTGTGTCCTTACCTGGTAAATAGATTGCTGTGCCTTCCACTGACTCTTCATTAATGCCAATCAGGAAACTGGTTTCGTTAGAAGTTTCCAGAAGGGGAAATGATGGTGTTGCAAGCTCAGTATTTAACTCTGTGGTGCTTAGTGTTGCCTGCTTATTAGAATCAAGCATCCTTATCGGTACTTGCTGTTTGGGGGCCGCTACTGTGGAATCCTCCCCTCTGATCAAAGCTGCCTGTGTTTCAGGGCTTATTTCCAGAGGAGAAGGGATGGTGGGCAGCTCAGAAGTCTGTGGGCTGGGCTGAGGCACCACATCTGCCTCGACCCCATGAATCACAGAAGCAGACGTAGAATGTGGCCGCAGTGTAGCACCTTCTAACTTCGTTCCACTTGCAGCTGTGACAATAGTCTCAGCCTCAGGGGTTTCAATACTGGGAAACACCTTGACTGTTTCCCCAGAAACCTGGACACTGGTTGTGCTGTGAGAATTTTGGAAAATCTCAATTTCTTCTTGAGCAATTAGTTCTGTGGCAGAAGCCTCTGTTGGTTCTAATAGTTTAGGCTTACTTTTATCTTCTGAAGGCTCTGTGTCAAGAGGTAAGGACGGAGGCTCAGTCATGTGAAAGTCTTCTTCACTCGAGGGTTTGGAAGTCGCTTCAATGTTTGCAAGTTCTCCTGAGGGCACTGGGGGTGTGCTGGCATCTGTACTTGGCAGAGCACTTGGCTGGGGGTCCTCTGAGTGCTCAGAGTCTCCACTGCCTACGTGGACACTGAGTGGAGGAGATGATGGTGTCTGAGAGAGCAGCTCTGCAAAAGCTGAAACTGTGGATGTGTCGACGGAATCCGGCAGACGGGCTCCTTCCGTCACATCAGGTGCCTCTGTTAAAGTCTGAGCCGTAAGGTAGGTAGTACCAATACTTACGTAGGGGGTAGGATCTATCAGTGCCTCCTCAGCCCCAGAAGAGAACTCTGGTTGGAAAGAGGGACTTACATATTTCTTTTCTTCATCCTCATTCTGTGTCCTTTCCAAATAGCCCAACGTTGATATGACTTCACTTTGGTCTGCAATAGCTTGGCCATCAGACAAAGTGCTTGATTCAAAGATGTCCTCCAGGGTTTTGGCTTCAGTTTTTGACTCTGGATTAACTGTGGCAGACTTACTAGGAATGGGCAGAGATGTGGTTGTGGGAAGCAAAACATGTAATTCTGTCTCTGAGCTAAGGATGGGGATCCCAGTCGTGAAGATAAAGCCTGTGTGATCTAATGGATTTCTGTCTTTAGGAGCCTTCGATTCAGGTGTTGCCTGAGTGTAATTAGCTAGCAGAATATCACCAGAAGCCTCCAAGTTTTCCTCGGTTGAAGACAGGTTAACAGCTGCCTCATATTTCTCTTGAACTTGAGTGCTCTCTTCACCACTGTCAGGCGGTCCCGAGGGTACTTCTGGATCCAAGTCCGTCTGCATTCCAAGGATGTCTTCGTATATTGGTTTAGTGTGATCAATATCTATGATAGTATTTTTATCTGATGTGAGCTCAGGCAGAATTTCAAGGATGGTACTCTCTGTCATTGTCAATATTAAATCCTTGTCCTCTTTGTCCAGATCTATAATAATGCTTTCAGTGGCTTTTCTTCTGTCGGGTTTCAGTGTGGAATCCTTGAATCCCCCGAAATGGTCTTGGAAACGATCTGCCGCACCTTCCGTGGCCCTCTCATACGATGCTGTGCTTGCCAGGGTGCTGGTGGCTTCAGGAGCGCCTTCTCTCTGCTCAGGATGAAGCGGCAGCACCGCTGAAACTGTCGGGAATCCATCAACAGTAACAGCTTCAGCACTTGGAACCTCGGGATGTTTTTCCAGGGGTCTATCAGAAACAAATGTGGTGCTTCCTTGCCTAGTTGCCTGAGTCATTCCAGAAGCGTGGACTTCTGCATCAACTGCATCCGATTCCCCAGAACCTTCTCCAGAATGTTCATAAAACAGGTCAGATGGTTTCAGTGTTGATGTAACAAATCCTTTGGCCATTTCAAGATCATAAGTTCTAGCCAGAAAATCAGTGGAAGAGGTCGCTGTTTCTTTAGTTTCTGCTGTCACAGAATTCTCGCTGGAGACTTGATCAGTCAGAGGCTGTGGTCTACTGGTCTGGATTTCTTCTGCCCTACCGTGTGTCTGATTTTGAGAATGTCCGGGGCCTGTGGAAATAGTGAGAGGTGCCGTGAAGGGCCCTTCTGTTCTGGCATCACTTAAAATTTCTGGTAGCGTTGTGCTGAATGTTGTCTCACCATCTTCAAAAATGCTGTCTGTTTTGGAAATGAGTGGTCTCAATTCATTTGCTACATTTTCCATTCCCTCATAGTCTCCACTTGTATCATTTAAGATGCTGGCTTCTAAACTTTGTACTTGAGAAGTCAGGGGATATAATGTGCTAAGGGCTTGTTCTATTTCAGTAAAATTCACTGATCCTAGAGTAGGCAAAACTTCTTCCCCAGATCCCAGTCCAGAGAACAAAAGATCTGTATCTGACTCTTTAATCATTGGGCTCGTAACTTTGGGAAAGGGTTTTATACTTTCTTCCTCTTTGATGGTTGAACCTACAATTACACTTCCAGCTGGTACTGATTCAGTCACTGAGGCAGTAGCTAAGAAAAAATGGGATTTTTCAGTAACTTCAGGGAGAGTAGTGTACAATGCCAAGCCCTTTGAATCTAGAGTTGGAGTGGACACGTCAGCTAAGGAAATGACTTCCTCCTCCATTCTCTCATCAGTACTGTAAGTTTTCTTTGTCGTTAGTGGGAAATAACCTGTGGTTCGGAGTCCAGGATCAGGAAATATCTGTGAATCAAGAGTTGTTTGTTCTGGTGCAACAGAGCTTTGAAGGGGTTCAAAAGATTTTTGTTCTTGAGTCTTTTCCTCTGATACTACTTCACTTCCATTTCCTTGCCTTACAGGGTTGACTTCTTGCCTAGGCCATAATTCGTCTGGCTCCACAGTTGGGGGAAAGTCCATTGAAACTGTGTCATTCTCCTTCACCTCCCCCTCTTCGGTTGAAGCTTTAGTACTCTCAGCTTCTGCTGTTGGCAAAATGGTGGACCTTTGATCAGTTTCATTGATAGCACCTTCTTCTCCCAATCGTTGGTCAATAAATGGGGAATCTGTTCCAGAGGCTTTTCCCGCGGCACTGGGAAACACTTGGTCAACAGAGCTGCTTACTGAGAGCAACTGCTCACCCGAGCCCTCAGCAGAGGCTGTGAATTCTTCCCAAGGGAAGGCTGAGGTGCTGACCAAGGTGCTGCCAGGTTCTTCCGAGTCAGCCGTGTGGTTACTGAGGTCCGAGGTAGGTGTTATAGATGGTGACATCTGGGTATCCTTAAATGCTGCATCTCCTGAGCCTTCTATCATCACTGTTTCTTCTTTTGTTATGGGATAAGATACTGTCGAGTATTCTCTGAAGTCACCACTGAAATCTTCCTCCAAAGGAAAATCTGTAGAAAAGCCCTTTATTTCTGCCCTGGGAGTTGGCTCTCCTGAGATCTCTGAAACCAAGTTTTCCTTGGATGTTTGGCTTACAATTTCAGCAACCTCCCTGTCCACTGCAGTACTCAAGACTTGTTCAGTTGGCTCAAAAGGGAATACAGTTTCTACATTTGGAGACCAAGTGCCAGCTGCCTCCTCTTCAGCTAGAATTTCAGGCTCTAAACTTAGTGAAAGTGAAGAAACAGTGGTGGTTTCTGGGTCAACAGCAGCTTCTCCGGAGCCCTGCTCCATAAAGAGAGAGACGGGGCTCCCTGGGACAGTAGATGACCCTTCCAGAACCCCGGGTTGACTGCTAAGGCTGGGATCTGTGGTCTGTGCTGCCAGATTGTCTGAAACTTCTGTTTCTGTAAAGACAACAGTAGAACTTGTCGTTTCCCTTTCAGACTGTGTGGGTGTCATCTGGGACATGAAACTCTTCCTAGTAGCAGCTGCTGAATCATCAGGTGGAGTTTCACTTAAGCTTTCTAATTCAGAGGGTGAAACAAACTGATCTGATCGCTGTGTAGGGGAATGTACCTCAACTGTAGAAGCTGTACCTGTAGTTCCCTTCTCCTCCTCTTTCCTTGTTGTTTCCTCCAGAGGTGGACTGAAAACCCACTCATAAGTGTCTGTCTCCCTTACAAATTTGGTAGGCACTACTGCAGAAACCTGTTCAGAAATGGAATATACAGTGGTTGCAGGAACATCCAAAAGGCTCTCCGTGATCATGATCTTGCTGGTGTCTAAAGTAACAAGGGAGTCTGTAGTATTTCTCTGTGATAAATCAGTTATCATGGCAAATATTTTATCTTTGTCTTCTTCTGCTTCCCCAGAGCCTTCCGGAATTGGAATTGAAGGACTTCCCGAGAACTCGACAGTGTGTCTAGGGGTTATTTCCACCCAGCTTTCTACTGTGGACAACGGCTCATCAGACTGTGGAGTGCCTGTTAAGATAAATGATGCATCCTCTGAGACAGGTGCTGATACAGAACTTGCAACCATACTTGGAGTATGTGTGGTCGAACTTTTTTCTGCCCCTTCACCAAACGTTCCTTCGGTAGCCCCTGAAAAGATGATTTTTTGAGATTCTTGGTCAATGACAGCATCTCCTGAAGACTGTTCATGAAACAGAGGTACCGATTCAGCATGTTCATGCACCAGATGATCAAGTTCAGGACTTTTCTCTGTGATTGAGTCTGGCCCCTCAGTGGCTTCTCCCTCATGGATTGAGGCTGTGGGGAAAATATCAGGCTCGCCACTTGAAAAAGGCTCTGCTGTTTCAGGGTAAATCTCGGGTCTCCACGTAATTTCAAGGGACTCCGTTGTTTCTTTAGATTCATTCGGTTGCATGGCAGTGGACAATCCAGCATGGGTGATAATAAACTGATGACTATCACTTTCACTGCTGTCTGAAAAATTTTGAGAAGGTGCAACACTTTCGAACTGGCCACGCCTAGCTTCTGCTGCTTCTGGGTCCTTGGGAACAGTGGTAACTACATGCTTCCCATTTATGTACTGCACGGATGGGGTGGTCGTGACTTCAGTGGCATTGGCACACTCCTCATCTTCTTCATCCTCTTCACCGTGCAACATACCAAGTAACTCAGGTAAAATTTCAGCAATTAGATCGTGCTCTGGATCTGTTTCTTCACTACAAGGCTCATCTTCTTTAGATTCTGAATCTATTGGATGACCACTTACACTGAAATCACTCATTCGACCTGAAAAAAACAAAGAGTTTTCACAATACTTAAATAGAAGATTTGGCAGTGTACGATAGAAGAAATCGATAGCAAGGCTGGCTGATCACACTCTCACACAAAAAGAAGGATTCAAATCTGTTCACAGTAAGAGCAATCACCCTTCTACACATGGTTCTCAGTCTTCGCATTTGCTGTTTGATATTAACAACGGAAAAGATAAATCCAACTGTAGCAACAGGTCACAAAAGCTCTTCAACATGTTTAACAAAACCACATCCTTAAAACGAAACAAGGTACCACGTACACACAGGGTAATCATGAAATAGAGGAATTCATCTCTGTGCAAACTGGAAAAAAAAATTTCAAAGTTAAGATCCCTTCACCAGATCATACAGAAAAAAGTAACTGATTGTTGTTCTTCATGTCGGTGAATGCGAAGATGCCCTCTATTGAAGAGGGAAGTGAGAAGTGATTTCTTCTGGCCTCCTGTCATAATGTACTCTAGAGAAGACTGTTTTTAGAAAAGTAAAAGAGAGGTTTCTTTATAGCTCTTTCACAGTGTGATGACAATCCTGTCCCAGTGCAACAGTAAGACAAGACTTAGCTGTGTAATAAACTGCAGCCACATTCCATGCACAAAGGCAGGGAGCCCTGGGGAGGAGGGGCTGGAGGGCTCCATGCAGGGCTGTCTCACAGAAAGCATCAGGAAAGAAGAGCCCTCCACACCTTTACAGCTTTATCTGTAATGAGAGGTGATCTGGACTGGGGCAGTTGTCATTCTTTTCATTAATCTTTTCTCCAAAAGAAGTTCAGGAGTCACTTCTAAACATTAGAATTAGCATACCTGAAATAACACCTATCCTCGGAACATTTCCTAGATTGTAGATTGCCACAGAGTACCAACCACTAAGCCCATCTGCCTTTTCTCTCTCCAGAAATCCACCAGCAAAGCTCCTCATCCGGACACCAGGAGGGGGACATTCCGCACCCTCATTTGCATCGGAGTGGAATTCAGTGGTCCTTGGAGAGGGTCCTAACACTGCAGATGTCCTAGTTTCAGAATCACGGCAGCACGGACAGGTACTTGTGGGTGTTCTGACCCCAGGAGAGACAGAGAGAAGCTCGGAGGGTTGCCCGGTGTCTCGCCCTCTGGTCCTGGGAACACTGTTGCAGATACAGCTTTCAGCCTAGCCCTGATCCATGCCACACATGCTTAGGTTGAACCTGAGAACTTACAGGAGGAATAATAATGACAACGATGGAATCACTCCTGCCCCCTATTGGTAGGGAAGTGGCTTCTGTTGTCAGAAGCCACTCCCCTTCACCCAACATCTGACATTTCCTGATGGCAAAAAAGAAAAACACTCTATTGAGACGGTAGCAATATTGTCTGTATTCTTTGCATGCGTGTGTGCGCAGTTCCGTCATGTCTGACTCTCTGCCACTGTATTCTCTGTGTCAGCATAAATACAGAAGTATATGAACACCCAATAAAAACTCTACAGAGCTCCTTCTGTTTTTAACTATGGTTTGCTAGTTAAAAAAACAGAGACCGCAAAACTTTTATGTAATTAGAAGATATATTGTATTTACATTAATCCCTTTCACTCTAATAAAAACAAACAAGAAAACTCTTTTCTCTGTATCCCATCTTCACTATATTGTCACCATAAAATATCACTACTATTTGTGCCAGAGTAGGTCACCCACTCTTCCCTACTACATGTCCATCCTACTTAACTTTCACACACTACAAATCATTCCTTATATCTCCACTGAATGCATTCAGTGCTTCAATCATGTAAACACAGTGGGATAGGTACTCAAATGAACAAAAAATACTGCTACCCTAAACAGAAAATGTGATCAATACATAACTCTAGCATATTACAAAAATATAAAACCCCACCTAGAGGGGTGGGATGGGGTGGGAGGTTGGAGGGAGGTTCAAGAGGGAGGGAACATATGTATTACCTATGGCTGATTCATGTTGATGTATGGCAGAAATCAACACAATACTGTAAACCAATTATCCTCCAATTAAAACAAATAAACAACTAAAAAATAAAACAGATGGCCAACAAGAACCTACTGTATAGCACAGGGCACTGTGCTCAATATTCTGTAATAATCTAAACGGGGAAAGGATTTGAAAGAGAATTTACATATGTATATATAGAGCTGAATAACTTTGCTGTACACCTGAAACTAACACAACATTGTAAATTAACTATAAACCAATATAAAATAAAAATTTTAAAAACTAAAAATATGTACTAATATAGATGATTTCTGCCACAGAAGTTATAGCTATTCCTAATTGCCAAACTCATAGAAATAACTAAATGTCTTACCTTTGTTTTCAAAAAAGGGTAAGTTCATTTAATATGAGATCATAGAAGTTATTACTGTGATCTTATACTGTCTCATGGTGTATGTTTTAAAAACATCTTCAGATGATAAATAGCTTTTAATATAGTTTGTGTTGAAGGCTACCTCTCACTAAGGAAAAAAGAATATGAGAGAATATATATGCATATGCTTATACAGGTATATGAGAGAATGCATCTTTAAATGCCTTCTGTACAAATGAATCTTTTGAAATATCACATCTATAACCTTATCTAATCACTAAATCAAGTAGCCTCATTGTTAATACTATTTGAATACAGTTGAGTGAAAGCGTGTTAGTTGCTCAGTCGTGTCCGACTCTTTGCAACCTCATGAACTACAGCCCACAAGGCTCCTCTGTCCATGGAGTTCTTCTCAAGGTAAGAATACTGGAGTGGGTTGCCATTTCCTTCTCCAGGGGATCTTCCCGACCCAGGCATTGAACCCAGATCTCCTGTGCTACAGGCAGATTCATTACCGTCTAAGCTACCATGAAGCTACACTAAGTTAAACAATTCTGTGAAACTTTGCAGAATTTAACAGGAACTTCAAAAATATGCCAATTTTAAATTGCTTATAGTGTCATTTAGCATATCACCCTCTTCATTAGGTTTCATTAGGTAAAAATATCATGCTGCTGCTGCTACTGCTAAGTCGCTTCAGTCGTGTCCGACTCTGTGCGACCCCATAGACGGAAGCTCACCAGGCTCCCCTGTCCCTGGGATTCTCCAGGCAAGAACACTGGAGTGGGTTGCCATTTCCTTCTCCAATGCATGAAAGTGAAAAGTGAAAAGTGAAAGTGAAGTCGCTCAGTCATGTCTGACTCTTAGCGACCCCATGGACTGCAGCCTACCAGGCTCCTCCATCCATGGGACTCTCCAGGCAAAAGTACTGGGGTGGGGTGCCATTGCCTTCCCCGGCAATATCATGAGAACTCATTAAAAATATGATCACACATACAGTCTAAATTTCCACAGCACCTTGCACTTAAATACAGAAAGAATTTCAATAAGAAGCATAGGTGTGTGTCAAGCATATCTAAAAAAAAAAAATCCCCATCACATTTTGTACCTCTGTATAAGCAGTGGAGATTAAACTAACTACTCAGCCAAGCTTCTCCAGCCAAACACAAGGATAAATAAGGAAATAACTGCTTGATAGTCTTTATTTATAAATTCCTAGTCTGGGAATAGGGTAAAAATATTCAATGTTATTATAGATTTGTATGAATTTTTAAATAAATTCCTTACTTTTTAGAAAAACAAAAAGGATATAAACATATCCCATGAACTTCTTAGTGAATAATTACAGATAGAGGCTCATTAGGTATGATCTTGGTAGCTCTAAAAACAAGTGGGGTGGAAAAAAGCAGAAAGAAGACACGGAGGCCTGTCAGTGTGTCAAATGTCAGCATGTCAAAGGAACTGACACTCTGACGCTCACTCACATGTTTTACAAAGGAAAAGAATAATTTAAAATAAAATGTTTTCCTAGCAAAGAAAACAAAGAACTCATTGTAAATCAACAATTTTTATAATAATTTCATTGACTATCAACTCATTAAGTCTATTTAATTCAATTAATTAAACTCCCTGACATTCACTTTATGTTCTCTAATTGCAGTTCAATGAACAGAGTATAATATTCTTTTAGCCCATTTTCCACTTGGATAAGGAACCCTGACATTTCTTATTGCTCATAAATCTGAGGACTTCCTTAGCATTTTAGACCAGCGTGTTAGAATATTTCACCCAAAGACTCAACTGTTAGATGCAATTTATTCCATTTTCTAACCTAAATAAATACCACAATACTTCAATCACAGCCATATACTTCACAGCACAGCTCAGCATCATACTGGTTCTTGCATGCAAAATTAAATTAACTCCCACAACCATGCATGGCACCCAAAAATGCAATCTCCCCAAGACCAACTGATTGCACAGAACTTACTAAATACCTATTCTCTATGAGACTATATGGCAGACTCATATTTACCAACTTTACAGAAACCTACGGCCTCCAAGGGTGTCTTCCAAATCTTTCTTTCTCTCTGAAACAAGTCATCTTGCCAATAGGTTAGAGAAATGACCTTCCTATAACTCTTTTTGCAGAAGACACTTTTTGATTGTACGTAATGCAAATGTACCAATCATTACATTTAAATTAGAATTCCTTTTTCCACCTGCCTTCCAAGTACCTGATCTGCCTTGCCTCAGAATGGCAGAAAATACAGAAATACTTACACAATTTGATCTTATACTTTTCATTGTTTTTTGAAGCTGGCAGTGATCAAAGAACTATCAGTGCATCATAATAAACATTGATTGAGAAGACATATTTCAAAAAGTGCTCATCGCATATGAGCACTGTAAAAATGCGCCACTTAACAAGAATTCTTAAAGATATGAAATGTGACATGAAATTATTGGTTTCCTTTTCTGAAAGGAATCTTCTCACAATTAACTTATCAGTGAAAAGTGAAAGTGAGGTCGCTCAGTTGTGTCCGACTCTTTGCTACCTCATGGATTATACCCCACCGAGCTCCTCCATCCATGGAATTTTCAGGCAAGGATACTGGGTGGGTTGCCATTTCATTCTTCAGAGGATCTTCCTGACCCAGGGATTGAACCCAGGTCTCCCGCATTGTAACCAGATGCTTTACCATCTGAGGCACCAGGGAAGTCTTAATAACTTATCAGTATTTATTATTAAAATAAGTTGTGCTTCAAATGGTTTCTTCTGATTTCTTAATATTGGTTCAAGGGTGAGGAAAATATTCATTGCCCAGGGCTTTGACAAGTTTTTTGGCCAACAGATTCTCTATAGATGAATCTACATTTTATTCTTAGTATGACAAACTTGTTTTCATACTTTTAAAATGTCATGAAGGGCTTCCCTGGTGGCTCAGTGGTAAAGAATCCACCTGCCAAAGCCAGAGACACAGGTTCCATCCCTGATCCAGGAAGATCCCACATGCTGAGGAGCAACTAAGCCCACGCACCACAATTATTGAGCCCGTGTTCTAGAGCCTGGGAGCCACAGGTATGGAGCCCACGAGCCGCAAGTACTGAAGCCTGTGAGCCCTAGAGCTCATGCTCTGTATCAAGAGGACCACTGCAATGAGACGCCCACATACAGCAGCTGGAGAGTAGTCCCCAGCTCACCACAACTAGAGAAAAAGCCTGAGCAGCAACAGACCCACACAGCCAAAAATAAATAAATAAATAAATATTTTTTGTAAAAAGTCACAAAATCGACTTAGGATAGACAAGTGAATTCACTCCTGCCCCTGCCACCTCCATCTCACCCATATTCCAATTTGCTGGTCTTTATTTAGTTTCTGAAGTTACTTCTTCATCCCCCTTTCTTGCCATCACCCTCACCCACCATGCATATTATGAGAGAGTTGCAAGAGCTATTATTGCAAACCAGAAAAGTTTCTTTGTAGGGTGTGTGACCGGTGGGGGGTGTGGAGGGGAGTAGGGAACACCTGTGTTTCTGTGAAAGCAAGTATTTCATCATGAAATTGTGATCTGCTCTATTTTGTACTAACAGTGCAACCTCATGGAATAATTAATGACCCGAGCTCTGAGGTGAACAAATTCTTACAAAAGACAACTCTATTTTAGAATTTTATTCTAAGGGTGATATAACTTTTATTTGGACTGCAAGAGTCAAACCACAGAACTCTACACAGCCTATGTATAATCTTTTCTCTGTTTCTATGAATGTATTTTAACAGCTTGAATATACCACACTAATAGATTTTTTTAATGGCATTTTACACAAAGCTTTACTGCTAGCTGACCTTAAATTACTCATCAAGTATATTTAAGTACTTAATGGCAAAATTTTGTAGACATAGCACAAGTCTTATAATCACACTGTTAGCAGACACAAAACATAGTTGCTAAGATGCAGAGGCAGCTGGCTAGAGTCCATGTTTTCTACAGGGAATTCTACAATTTAAGAGCTTTTAATCAAATATAAGTATATACCAATCCACTCAGTGGAGAGATATTAGGATCACATTTCTCTATTAAAATAAATTTCAATGTGTAAAAAAAAAAAAAGATTTTGGTTCCTTATTTAAAAAATACAATAGACAGCCATACTGAAGTACTTGAGAAACACTTATAGAATTTAAATAGAGAAAACTTGAAGTTATCTAAGATATTTAAGCTTTCTGACACATACCTATGAATCTAATATGTCCAGACATAAGCAAATGCTTCAATTTCATTCACCATTGATATATTCTTAACTAAAATAAAATGCTAGCTGCCACCTTGTAAAGCAAGGAAGACTACCTAATGTACTTTTCCACTAGGTTGTCTCAGACGTTCCATATTTCCCAACATTTTCAAAATTTGAGACACTAAAACTGGTGCCAACTCAGGATGCTGAAAAAATAAATGACATTAGTAATCAAGATATAAGTATCTTCCCCAAATCTTGTCACTTGTTTTCATATGCTTAAATTACTTTAATAATTGAAAATCACGTGATATTTAGATCAACGTCCAATCCCTCCAGAGGTAAGAGATTAAACTAGAGGCCAGGAGATCAAGATTGGATTCTGTGACCCGTGTCTCCCTGTTAGCTCTGCTAGCCGAGGTTCATTTGGTGCACCACCCATGCATGCTATCAGACACTGACAGCTCCTGCTTGCTGAGAAAGGAGTTCAATATTTCTCAATTCTTGAATTTTACACCCAGAAAGCGTAATAAACAATGTAAGCGTTTCTGATGGCCTCACTTTTGAGGCAGACATGTTATGGGGATGATAAATGGGAATCATCTCTTTTCCCAGCTTCAGATAATCCTCTAATAATGCTGTTCTTTCAAGTGGAAAGAATGTGTTGAGATACAGTCATCTGCTCTAAGTGCGCTTAAGGAGTTACCACTGAGTGTGGGCTTTTCTTGCTTATAGAAGAGGCCCAAGGGACTCCCTAACTTCCAATTTTTAAAGGGTAAGGGCTTTCCTGGAGAGCTTAATCAAGTAATTTTGGGCCCTTCAAGCATTTTTGAACAGTAAGATAAAGAGCTGCATGAAAAAGAAGGCAGGTTATTTCAGTTTGTAAATGTTTCCTTGAAAGCAGAGCAAATGACAAAAACCAATTATTGGGCAGTACTTATTTCTCTTATCTTTTTCATGTTAGTTCCGCATGATTGTCAAAGCTTTTCATAGATGAATAGATGACAGATAATGACTAGATGCCCAACACCAGAAAAATACTTTGGTCAAAATCAAGGATTCAAAATTTAGGTAAAACACTTTGACATAAGTAAAACAAATGCCCCTTGTGTGTGTGTGTGTGTGTGTGTGTGTGTGTGTGTGTGTGTGTGTATCTCAATACTTCCTTCTTAGAAAAGCTCTCAAATTACAGCTACTAAACTGAACTTTACCAAACATCATTTTGTTTTCATTACAACACTTCCTTCTTTAAATATTACCTCTTTCAGCTGACCTCTTCAATAGCATGTTCAAACAGCTCCATCGCTGTCCTCACATTTATCCTCATCCTCTCATTCTTTGTTCTCATTCTCTGCATCTTTGAGTTGGATGCAGAGAAATCTATGCCCCCATCTCAGTATCCTCCTCATTCCCAACTCACACTTCTATTCAACAAGAATCCTCCTGCCCCGAACTTGGAATGCTTCATAAACCCTCCTTGGAGCCTCACTCCTGCATTTATGAACGATCCAACTGAGGTCTCCATTCCTCCAGTCTGTCTTCACTAAAACTCCTCAGCCAGAACTGGTTGTGTCTTTCATTTGTATGCCATAGGACTTATGTCATATGGTTTATTATTTATAAATTCCCTAGTGGCTATAATATACTTGTCTCACCTTCCTTACTAACTTCTATGTTCTGTAAAGTGAAAGTGAAAAGTGAAGTCGCTCAGTCGAGTCCAACTCTTTGCGACCCCATAGACTGTTAGCCTACCAGGCTCCTCTGTCCATGGGATTTTCCAGGCAATAGTACTGGAGTGGATTGCCATTTCCTTCTCCAGCGGATCTTCCCAACCCAGGGCTCCCGCATTGTAGACAGACGTTTTACTGTCTGAGCCACCAGGGAAGTCTTCTTTTAAACATGTAAGGCTCTCCTTATTCTAGCCACTTAGCTTATCTTTGGGAATTTAGTTGAAAGAATGTCTACATAGTTATTTATCATCAAGAATGGAAACGTTTACATTTACTATTTTGACACTTTCTTTTAAATATCTGCATTTTTTCTGGTCCTGAAGAAACTGTTTTTTGCCTGCAATAATAGCTCAAATTCTGAGACACAACTAAAAGAAACACAGATTACACAAATATTAAAGACTTACATGGCTATGAAAATCAGATAATCTAAGTGGGCAGGCATAGTCTCAAGATTATTTTTTATCATTCTTTTCCTTTCCAAATATAGAATCCATATAGGTTTATCTCAGGGCAATACTCACTATTTTTCTCAAGTGGAAATATATAATGAACATATTTACTTTGTCAGTATAGTCAAAAGAATCCTTAAGCCATGAGCATATGTATTTCCTTTTAATTTCCATGCTGATAGAGAGAAAGTAATACGGGTATGGCAGTGTGAGGTATGCAGGTATGCAGGTCTGTATAATTCAAGATACATTTTCCACCCCTCATGATCACTTTTATCCAATTACAATTACTCTGAAATGTTAAAAAAAACATAGGTTTCCATTATAGTTAATTCTGTTTTCTTCCTTACAGATGTCAAGGTTCATTTAACATGTGTGAGAAAAGCTACGCTTCCCAAAATGTGATAAAGGCCAGCATTTCATTTAGGGGAGACTGAATTAAACATTTTTTTTTCCTCCTTAAAACTGGTAAAATACAACTTAAACTTGCAGAGGTTTAAAGCAGCCCCTTCCCCAGGTATATGTCTATATTTCAACCCCTGTCTGAAGGTCAGAAAGCCTTTACTTTACTGTAGGGTTCAACGTTCTCCAGGAATAAAGACTGCATGCATTAAAAAATACAGACATCTAATACTAAAAAAAGAAGGCAAATTTAAGGAAAAAAACAAAAATATGAGGGCCTGGGTCCCACCACTAGAATTCAGATTCAAGTTGTCTAGTGGGGGGTGGGGGAGTGGATATTTTTATATGGAGGCTCTTTGGTGATTCTGATATAAAGCCAAGGTTGAGAAGCAACATGAGCAGAATTTGTGCACTGGGAGATTTCCTGGGGCTCCTTCAAACCCCTGCACAGAATGGCATCACTGTTGGTCAGCTGCTGATACCTGGCTGGTGCTGTTCTGCGGCCTCTGGGGCAACATGGATGGTTGCTCAGCAAGAGGATGAATGCCCAGAGTTTCCTGTGAGGCTGATTCTGAGACTTGTCTGTTACAGTAACTTACTTCATTGTTGCTGCTGTTGTTCGGTCACTCAGTTGTGTCCAACTCTGCGACCCCAAGGACTGCAGCAAGCCAGGCTTCCTTGTCTTTCACTATCTTTTGGAGTTTGCTCAAACTCATGCCCATATTACCTCTATTTTTCTTTTTATTAAAGCAAGCCACTAGCTTTTATTGTATACTTTTCTTGCTTATTAATTATTTCAAGTTGCCTTCCCAACTAAGCTATGGATGACATTGTTTTCCTTTCCCTAGCCCTGGTGGCTCAAACGGTAAAGCGTCTGCCTGTAATGCAGGAGACTGGGGTTTGATACCTGGCTCAGGAAGATCCCTTGGAGAAGGAAATGGCAACCCACTCCAGGACTCTCGCCTGGAAAATTCCATGGACGGAGGAGCCTGGTGGGCTACAGTCCATGGGGTCGCAAAGAGTCGGACATGACTAAGTCACTTCAATTCACTTCATCCACAGAGTAGCGTGATTGAATGGCTTTATTTCAACAAGCCTTTAAAATACTTCCTGGGAGTGAGTGTGAAGAGATGGGCAGAGAATATTTTATCTTCAGAGAGTGAAATGGCTCCCTTAGAAAGCAGAGCAAGGTAAGATCACAACGTAATAAAAGATGGTAACTATAGTATTTTTCTTTGTTGTACTCTACAGAAGCATACGTTGGTGTGTTTTCTTTTCCCTTTATCAACTTAGAAAAACCCAAACCTACTCCGAACAGCACATGGCCAAAGAAACTAACTCACCCTGTGAGATGCCAGGAATACTGTGGTGTAAGATGAAAAGATGAAGTCACTGGAAGCCAGACAAGGTAGTGTATGCCGATTAAATACTAGGGGCAAGCAGGTCTAGGTACCGTACTGTGACATAATATGTCAAGCTTTCATAGACACAGATGTTGAAGTACAATTAAACTTTCCCTCTCACTCAAGGGATTCTTTCTTTTCAGTTTCAAATCTCCTACTTTAACTTATCTATGGAAAAAAATTTTTATACACTATCACAATAACTCTAGCAAGTATTTAGGTTTGCCATAATTTATTCTCCTCCTCCAAATCAAACCACTCCTTTTGAGAATAATTATAGCTTTCATGCCATTGGATCAGGGTTTCCCTCTTGATTCACACTCAAAAGGTCTGAATATTGGCATATCCCTCTAAGGAACACAGTTTCTTATGCAATAGGTGCTGAATTGTCCACACAATACCCTAGGTTGAAACGATATTTTACAATTTCCAATGCCTCAATTGTATTGCAAAAAAATCAGAGTACTTCCATGCAAACGAAAAAAAAATATACAACAGTTTTCACTAAAAACTGTTCCCCTGCCCCCTCAACCAGAGCCCCATTCTTGGAATCTCTCTATTAATAAAGTCACTTATTAACCAGCTTTTTAAAAAATATATATGTGGCAAACTGGCCTCAGTGAGGTTCAATGTAATAAATTTTGCAAATAAATTTTAAAACTGACAAAAACAGATAATGCATTTAAATTATTTTTTCATTTTACCTCATTAAAATGAAACCTTTATAAAGCATTTCTTTTTCTGTCTCTTTTATCCCTTTGCTCCCCAAACCACACGTCTGTCCCCTTAGCTACACGCCCCCCAAAAAGTTCTGGACACTGTCTGGGCCCGTGAATACATTTTTTATTCACTGCACAAATGAATGATCTAAGAGCTATTAAGAAAGAAGAATGTAATCCCTGTGTAGAGAACTAGGGGGTTTCCTTGACAACAACAAAAAGACAGCAGGGAATGCCCATGTTTTCTATGAATATGCAAGAAGAGGCCTGGCCCAGCACCTGGAAAAATTTATAAAGAATTTGTGAAAAGATCTTTTCTTTGAAAAAAATTAAATTTGCAATCATCAAAAATCACAAGTCCAATTTTCACACATAAAAAGAACAGAAAGCTAATGCGTTCTACATGTGGATAGTATAGAATCAATCCTATAAGTATATTTAAAATGTAAATAAGGGCTGCAGCTGCTTCTGATTTGCACCCAAAATGGCATCACCCTAGACAAACACAATCCATAGATGATTAAAATTTTAACGAGCTCTTGCAGTCAGACAGATACTAGAGTATAATTATATTTGTCTCGCTGTGGTATAAATCATCTCAAATTTTAAGGAAATTGCATTTTTAACATATTTAATACAAAACAATCTACATCTTCCGACATTTAGACGTTCACAATGAAACAACTGCCACAGCTGAGAGGGGATTCGTTTCTACTACGTCATTGCCATGTTCAAGGCACTGTGCTGGGTGCTTTCTAGTCACTTAGGAGGTATTGAACGTGTGATGTGCCTGCCACCGTGTCTTGCAAGCCCAGGAAGAGATCCCCTTCTCTTTTAAGTAATCTGGTGAGTTTGTAGTATTAGCACATCAGAGAAGGGAATGGCACCCCACTCCAGTACTCTTGCCTGGAAAATCACATGGACGAGGGAGCCTGGTGGGCTATCATCCATGGGATCTCACAGAGTCAGACACGACTGAAGTGACTTGAGCAGCAGCAGCAGCAGTATTACCACATATATTTACTATTATAACTGAGGCTTGTGGAGATCAAGCAATTTACCCAAGATCAAATAGGTGGCAGATAACAATGTTGACCATGAACCCAAGTCTTTTTCCAAAGGCTCTTTCCACTCCATCAAACTGTATCCCATGGATCAAATCAACTAGCTATCCATGAACATTCAGAATATCATAGAGTGTGCTTCAAAAATCCAGTTCTAGCATAGTACGTAGTGAATGGCAATTATTTGACTATTTGTTGGATACATGTATATTAATATATTTGGATACATACATATATGTATGGCTAAGTTGGTAAAGAATCCACCTGCAATGCAGGAGCTCCTGATTCGATTCTTAGGTAGGGAAGATCTGCTGGAGAAGGGATAGGCTACCCACTGCAGTATTCTTGGGATTCCCTTGCAGCTCAGCTGGTAAAGAATCCGCCTGCAATGTGGTGAGACCTGGGTTTGATCCCTGGGTTGGGAAGATCCCTATATGTGTGTGTGTATATATATATATATCTATATATATGTAGATATATATATCTGTATATATATCTATATCTATATATATCTATATATATATCTATACATATATATATATATGTATATATATGTATATATATATCTATATATATATACACAAAAGATGACTGTAATCTTTTGTTACATAATCCCTGTGATTTGGAAAAAAAGAGTATGTATCAGAATTTAGGAACTATTCTTTCTATACAATAATCACTACTACATCCATTTTACTGGCAAAAAAATTGGACAGAAAATTTAAGAAATTCCTAGGTCCACATGGCCAGGAATCAAAGGAAAGACTGATTGTGGTTTCCCCAACTTATATCACCTGCTTCTGTGATATTGCTAGTTCAAACTGCATTTGAATTAAGATATTATAAAACTTTAAATCACATTTTAGGGTATGCAGCCCACTCTAAAAAGTAGTTTTATGTCATTTAATTTTACAAATGTGTAATTCTGAACCATGATACATCATGGGACGTGTTTTGAAAAGCTAAATATACTTAACTTACAGATGATGCTATCTTTATCAAAATGTATCAATCACTGAAAAATAGGAAAATGTGAGAGAACACTCCTTCCTGAGAAAGTTGCCTGAAGTTTCCGTGATCTGTAAGGCTTCTAGGTGAATCTTAAGAAGGCGTTCACCTTCTGAATCAGGGGTGCCACTCTGTCACTAGAGCCCTGTCTAGGAAAATGCCTGATAATACTTGGGGTCCCTTGGCCCAACTGGTGAGTCTCTGTTGTGAAGCAACAGGTTAATAATGAGTTTTCAGTCATTTGTTTTTGATCTTACCCTTCCAACAAGAACCAGCTTATATTTCATCCTTCTCATGAAATATTTTCTGAATCCCCTGCCTTCATTGATTTCTTCTTTGTTGATATTATCTGCCATTTAGTCAGTATCTCATACCTAGTGTGTAATTATACATTTCTGTACTGTTAATTACATTTGACTATGTTAATATAGGCTCCTCAAAAGCATTTAGAGGCTTTGGGAGCAGGGCCTATGGTTTACAATTATTTTGTGTCTCTTTTGATTCTGTTAAAGAACAAAGCATGTTGTAGCTTTACCGGAGTATAACCCTTGACTGATTACTCTGCTAGAAGACAGTGTGAGCCTCTCTTTCAAGGTCACTGCTAATGACAACAAGTGGCATTTGTCTTTGGCTGATGCCCCACCTCAATAGCAGCTTCAATACTGGCAACCTGTAATTGCAAGTGCCATTTTCAGAAAGAATAAGTTTCTTCATGTTAAGAAGAAGACAGCAAAGTTCCTTTTACCCATCTACAGGACATCTCTTTTATTAGTAAGCCTCAACCTGTGAGAAGCATGATTTTAATGTCTTCAAGATTTTCTTGTGATTAGTGGGTTAATAAAATATTTATAGAGCATTTAAAAGTTTGAGATTCTATGTGTTTTGTATGTGTGTCTTATGTGAGTGTATGTGTTATACATATAAAACATTTCACTTAGAAGGACTTGGTAAAAAAGATAAGCTTTGATCTGTACTGTAGTGTTAAGCTCATTAATAATTTAAAAATATTAAGGCCAATTCTTTTTTTCCTACTATAGAAATGAAGGGAAAGGAGACAGTCTCTTCTTTTTTTCACTATTTTGCCAATAGAAGAATTCAGTCCTTTTCTAGACAGCCAAGGAGAAATGAGGGAAGCCATCCTAATTCCCTGCAGGGGAAAAAAAACATGTGCTTCTCTGGCAGGGAGCCACAGCTGGAGCCCAGCAAAGGGAACCACTCAAGTGTGTAGGCACCCGCCCCATCCACGTTCAGGGATGTGCTCCAAAATTCTGCAGGAGAGAAACAGCCCGGAACCAGAGCTGCTGGTTTCAGCATGCTGTTCTCCTGCCATCGCAGGTATTTGAATAGCACACACAGAGCCCCTTATTAGGAGCAAACGAAATCTAAGCCATCCCCTCTTAAACCAATAGAATGCCAATGAGAAGCCAGTCTTTCCAGAGTCTATGTTCTTTCAGAAACTGACAGACAGAGCAGCACCTGAGCCAACAGGAGTCATTATTCCGTGAGTTCATCAGGGGAGAGAATTGCCTCACTGCAAAAATGCTCCAAAGAGTGCCAAGACTCAGACTAGTACCAAAGTGCCAGACCCAGCGTGCCTCTGTCTGCCATCTGCCGCACTTCCCCTAGATGCCTCACAAATTACCTCTGAAGTTTAAACATGATAAAATATATAAAGAGTGGTCTGAAAATATTAAGCTCTAAGTGCACGCTTGATGATTTTGCCCTGCTCATACTCTGAAATATAATTATATATAATTTTGATTACATATCAATAAGATTAAAGTTAGATTTGCTTAATTTGTTTTATTCAGAATCATGTAGGTAAATGTTCAAAGGTAAATGTTAATCAATGTGTATCATTCTAGTGAGACATATACATACATGTAGTGAAAACTGTGTCCTTAGTCACTCAGTCATGTCCAACTCTGCCACCCCATAGACTGCAGCCAGCCAGGCTCCTCTGTCCATGGAATTCTCCAGGCAAGAATACTGGAGTGGGTAGCCATTCCCTTCTCCAGGGGATTGTCCCTACCCAGGAATCGAACTCATGTCTCCTGTATCGCAGGCCGATTCTTCACCATCTGAGCCACAAGGAAAGCCCATATAGTGAGAGACCAATTTAAAAAATGTTTTTACTTAAGAAAAAATAAAGAAATTCATTCAGAAATGAGTAAAATTTTTGCTGCTCTCTTCTGAATTACCCAAATGATCTCATTCGCTTTCTAGCTGTGTTCTAAGGTACATGTTACTTTAGAAACTACCACTGGGGATGAGAGAAGGGTCCCAAGAAAGTAGGGCTCCTTAATCCCCCCCGTCAAACACTAACCAGAACAGCCATTCTTTTATGCACTCAAAATATGGAGGCCCAAGAAAGGAATCTGATCCTATAATTAAAAATCTGAAAGTAGTTCTACATAATAAATTCTATAAAAATGTGATTAAAAAAAATTTTAAGGTTATCTTGAGTAACATTACTTTTTAAAAACTGATGACTGTGCTTTCAATGGTATGAATATTGGCATTTACCCAGATATCTCCTATACTTAGAGCTAACGACCCATATTCCTTACCCTCTCCTCAACAGCATCATATTCAGAAAATAAATATTTAGCTCTATGTACATTTCTCAAATATACAAACAAAAATGCAGATAGGATTAATCATATGGGAATTATTTCTGAATGATGTAAGCAATCAGTTCAGTTCAGTTCAGTTGCTTAGTCGTGTCCGACTCTTTGTGAGCAATAAAGTACCATAATTCGCAACAAGGAAACAGAGCAAAAGAAACTCTAATTTAGAGGCCAAAATTATTTTTCTCAGAACTTCATTAATCGTTAATGCCATTTCATTAATAATTTCATCAATATTTTATATTTGTTATCATTTTAGTTTCATAGTGGCTTAATACCTGTCTTACACTTAGACTGGGTGGCTAGAAATGATAAAACTAGCAAAAAAGAACACCTGACCAGCAAATAATACCAAGCAAGTCTGACAAGGAATAGGCAGTATACATGAATTTGTTTTAAAAAAAACTAATAAGTCACTTATTTTAATGTTATAACCATAAGCATTTGCATAATAATGTGTACATTCAATATCTGTAGACTTCTAAATTATTCTTTGAGTTAAAATTACAGTGTATTAGCTTTTAAAATCATTCATAATCCTGTTACACTAATTTATGACATTTCAGATGATTTCAAGGAGGAGCATTCTTTTAAAAAAGGGAAAGAGTCCAGAATTGAGCTAACTCTTCCTATGCCTTTAAACTCTATAGATTTCATGTGTGTGTGTGTGTGTGTGTGTATTTTACTCACTCAGTGATGTCTAACTCTTTGCAACCCCATGGACTGTATAGCCCACCAGGCTCCTCTGTCCATGGAATTCTCCAGGCAAAAATACTGGAGTGGGTAGTCATTCCCTTCTTCAGGGGATCTTCCTGTCCCAAGAACTGAACCTGGGTCTCCTTCATTGCAGGCAAATTCGTTATCGTCTGAGCCATCACATGTTCACAAAGAAAACCTTTCAATAACTTTTCAACGTGCAGGTGTGCAAATTACTCCTGAAATAGACAGGAGCCATGTTTTCAGTATCCCTTGAACCACTGTTAAACACACGCTATAGCATTTTTCAGCTCATAAAAATTTTATGAGCTGAAAAGTTCCTTCAGATTTTTTTTAACTGCTAACTACTGTTGCCCTCCGGCAACAGCACCCTAAGTTGCTATTAAGATCCATTTGAGCAAATAGAACATAAACGTGTCCTGCATAGTATGTTTTGTTTAATAGTAGTAAAAAATTTTTTAAACTCAAGATTTATGTGACTTGCTGAGAGCAGCAAAAAAATTATGAATGCTTTGGTTTAGAGTAACATGGGTGGTATTTTTGCTTACTTGAATATACAGTATATGTAGAGGTCAATTTTATGTTTTTGAATAGATTTATACAAATTTGTCCATGTACCAAGGATTTTCCAGTTTGGAAAAATGTGCCTTGATACTTAAAAAGGTTGGTTTTCTAGGCACATATGTATTTTTCCTTATTAATGTACACCTGCCTTAAAACTCATTAATTTAACATCTGCTCTCAGGTTTCCCTTTCCAAAGTGAAAAATGCTTGAAAAATTAAATTTCTCATAGAAAACAAATAAAATGAATATAAAGCAGTTGGACCTGAGTCACCACCCTCGTTGTCTTATCAAGACAATAAACAGTGTTTTTAGTCTTAAGAAGGGCATATATAAAGCATACAGAAAAGACAGATCGATGCAGGGGCAGGGGAGAAAAAGAGAGAGATGGAGCGAGGGAGTTCAATAGATAGATACATGTTCTATTCTCATCCCTAGCCCCCCGCACTCCCCTGCACTCACTGGAAGCCCCTGCTTCCCTTTCCTTTCTGACCCATTGTTACCAATGCTGAATGGAAATTAGTTTGAAGGCAAGTCAAGGCCACATGTTTGAAAAATGAGATTGACACATATACACTACTATATATAAAATAGATAACTAATGAGAACCTACTGTATAGCAAAGGGAACTCTACTTAGCACTCTGGTGACAAAGAGGGGATATATGAATATGTATAGCTGATTTACTTTGCTCTACAGCAGAAACTAACACAGCATTGTAAAGCAACTAAACTCCAAAAAAAAAAAAAGACAAGTAAAAAAAAAAAGGTAGAAAAAAGAGGAGGAAATACCTAGTTGTGTTTCCCAGACCCAGCTGACTTAAGTTTACAATTCAGATAAAAATACACACTTTGTATAAATGGTTTATGAGTTAAAGTTACTCAGACTCTCCATTTCAAGTAGCCATTTATAAACTTAGATTTTTTTTTTTTTTCTGATGGCTGCCAATTCTTCCAGGGAGATTGAGTTTCACTTTTCCCGTTTGGTAATTTGATTACCTTCACCTCAATGCACAGTTTCCCATTTAGAAGAGTTTTTAAATGCAGAACATGTTTTACTGCTTTATCTATCATTTGATTCAACATAGTATCTACACTAACAAGAGAGTAATCTAAGTTGGGAAAAAACTTTTGTAGAGTTAGTCATTCAAGAATTTTTTTTTTAAATTCTCAAATTAAGCTTTCGTAGGAATCCCTAAGCTTCTCTTCATTTCTTTCTTTTTCATAGTAATATCTTCTTGTCACTTTCCAGCCCCACTAACAGTAATCCTCATTACCACTACATGGCAGCCTGTCTTCTCTCTCCATCTCCAGTTCCAAGAGGCAGAAGAGCAATGTACGAGAGAAGAAATATGGTTTCCAAGAAACAGCATCATTAACAGGAAAATAATGCTCCAATCCTGACCTCATTCAACTGTATTGGAAAGTGGAGATTAATATCAATACTCTGAGAGTGTATTCTCTTCTCTGCTATTCACTGTCCCACAGGAGCTTTTACATGGAGAAAGTTCTGGGTGGTAGAGGCCAAATTACCACCTAACTGAAAGCCAGCTGACTAGACATTACAGCCACCTGTGTTCCCAACAAGTGCATCCCCAAGCAGGCTCATGTGTATCGCATAAATTACAAAAAATGACACCTCTAGGGGAATAGCCCAACAGTAATAGAAAAAAAAAACCTCTCAAAAAACATTCTTCTAGCTTGACTTCTCATAGCTAGGTTAAGGAAAAACGAGCATTTTTTTCCTCTAATCCACACACTAAAACTAAAATACAGCAACTTAACTAAAATCGATGATCTTAACTTCTAAATTAAAAAAAGACAAACCTGAATAGATCTATTGAACTTCATATAACACGTATTCGCGATTCAGCTTACCAAATTTGGAAGATAGAGTGTACTGACCTTTAAGAAGGAATAAGTTAAGTTTAATGATAAAAATTGCAAGTATTAGTCAATGTAAAGAAACAGCTTTTAAGAATTTTGCCAGAGAGATATATAAAATACTTGAGCAAAATAAAAAGTACCATGAATATTCCTATAACTAAATCACAAAATAAATAACATTACAGCCTGGGTTTTTAGGGAACAGAGGTAATCCACTTTCTGAAATTGTATTTGATAAAATATATTACAGCATTTCCTAGAATTGAGCTAGACCTTATTTGTTCTAAATATTTACAGCTTAAGGAAAATATCCAAGGACAACAGCTTGAAAATATGTTGAACTTTCTTTAAAATAACATTTAAACTGCATACCTATTACCCACCCTACAATGTTGCATAATAAATCTGCAAATCATGGACGAGAAAAACCAAAACAAACCTCTAGATGTCTTTCTATCAGCCCTAGGGATATGCAATACGGTTTTAGCTGTCCACGGTGTTAAGTACTGAAGGTTAATAGTTAAAGACCAATGAAATGTTAACACAGTCTAGTACTACACTTGAGTAGTAACACATGGAAAGACACTGAAATTAAAACATCTTGTTCTGCATGTTCTGAAGTGATGTAACAGTGATGATTTGGTTATATTAGATGACAAAGCAGGGCTTCTTATGACTTTTAAAATAAAATAATATCTAACATTCTTCCAAATTCATGTACAAATATACAATATATGAAGCTAAAACAGAATTTTTTCACACTCCAGTTATCTTCTAATGGCAGCATTTGGCATGTTGATACATTTTTTTTCCAAAAGTAATTTTCAAGATAAAATGCTGACTGCCTTGATTGGCATGTCTAGAAAGCAAAGACTTACCTGTCTTGTTTTCTCTGACCTCAATAATATAAACATTTATGTCAGGGTGGAATTTTGTCCCTGCTGGGGGTTCTGGAGTAGAAAATGCCTGTGGTCCGAAGGCTTCTTTGCCTTCCACAGTGGGAGGTCTCGTTGGCTGTGTAGTAGAAGTACTTGAAGTTGTGAAATATTCTCTATCAATATCTGTTTCTGTTTCCTTGGCTACAATATCCTCAAGGGTAGTGGGAGGAGCACGAGATGTTGATTCTCCAATGATTACCATGTCACTGGTTGTTTCTTCATCAGGTTCTCTGTCAATGAGAGGTGGCTTCTCAGTGGAGGCTGAAGGTGTGTGAAGTCTATCTGCTGAACTGAAGGCAATGGTGATGTCACTAGGAACTGTGGCTTTAACTGTTGAAAATTCTGGGAGTTCTGTGGCCTTGGGCTTTTCGAATAATCCTGAGCCTAAATCAATATAATCCAGGGATGTTTTCTCTCTTTTCTCAGTCGTGGTCTCTTCTATAAGCTGGGTAACACCGATGCTAAAAGGAGATACAAATCCGCTTGGACTGGTACCTTCTGTTTCATATTTTTGTTCAGGCCATGGACTGAAAGTTACCTTTGACCCTATGGTTGGTGTTAGCGTTACCACTTCATCTGTTTTTGCTTTGGTGACAGCACCAGGTGGAAAAGATGTACTCTGCTCAAATTTTCCAGTTGGAGTTGTTACTAAAACTGAGACTCTGTCAGAACCCGTCACTGACCTGTCTTCAAAGACAGTATATGCTGACCCATCGCTCTCTTGTTCATCCAAAGGTGGTGTTGTCTCCCTGGCTGTGTCAGTTGTAGAACTGGGAGGAGAAAGTGGTTTCTCTGGAGTCTGTTCTTTCCAAAGAAAATCTTCTCGCGTTGCTTCTTGTGTAATTTCTGTTGTTGTTCTTACAGTCTCAGGATACATAGAAGCTTCAAAGTGAGTCTGATTAATGACACGTATGTCTTGAGAGGGTTCACCTAGAACTTCACCTTCTGATGGAATGGAAGGTACCAACACTCCCCATTCTGTCTTGGGGATTACAGAAAGAGGAATGGTATGGGAAGCGTCTACATAAGTAGTAGGCTCCTGGGTGCTACTATAGTTAACAAAGGTTGACCCTTCCACATCTGAAGGGTGTGCAAATTGAGGGACAGTAGACAAAGGCTTAGAGACATCAACATCTTCTCCTTCATCCAAAGCACTTCCCTCTATGGTTGCATGAGTAACTCGAACTTCTGTGCTTGTAAAAGGTGGAACTCTTTCTTCAGTTATAGAATCTCTCAAAGTGGACTTTTCTGTGGTAGCAATTGATGTAGTTGGCTGAAATCTAACTGTGAATTTTTCATGGTCTGTTGTGTCTTCCTCAGTAAACTCCTCTAGTGGCCTTTGAGTACTACCTGGGACATGAGTGAATTCATCTCTTCCATCTTCAGTAAGACTTGGCATTTCTTTATCTTTAGCACTCACTCCCGTGGTGGTGATTAAGGCAGGGGGCAGTTTTGGAGAGCCTACATGTTCTGTGGACCCTAAAGGTTTTGATGTTGTATTATCTTCATCCACTGACCATTTTGATACAGTAACCACCTCCACGTTTAAAGTGCTCTGGATCAAATGCACTGTTGTAATACCCTCCTCATACTTTGTGGTATCTTGAGAGCCATCTGTTTCTAATCCACTTGGAGCTGTAAAGTCTTCCTCCACATCTGTTGCCTCTGTTGGTGTCACGCCTAGCTTTGTCGTCATCAGCGCTGGGGATTCAAAAGATTTGGTCATTCCCACTGAATACTCGGTATGATGAATTTGCTCTGAGGAAGCTGTAGGGAACTTCATTCCAGAGAATCCTTCTTCCTCGATTTTTTCTATAAATGAATCTTTGGTGATTTTTTCCTGTATTTCATCATTGGTGTAAGTAACTGTTCTCATCGCTGGTCTTAGAGTTTCTGTTCTTTCTCTTCCTGTTCGTGGAGTGGGAGAAATAACTGTGGATGTCCCGTCGACTAATCTTTTATCACCGGAATAAGGAAACAATTCTACTTCTGTATGATGCTGTGATGGGAAAGGTGTGGTGGACACATACTGGCCAAGAAAACCTTCAGTTATCCTGCCATGAGTCTGTTTCTCTTGCCCGTGGTCCATGGGAGACCCATCACTGTCGGGTGAAACAATCGTTGATGCTGAGACTGACTCCACATCCTCTAGTTGACCGTGGGTGGTGTCTTCTGAAGTCTTTGACACTGTAATGACCTCAGGTATTTGGCTAAAGATAGAGGTACTCTGACCCGATCTAATTGTAGATATTCTGCCTTCACCATCACCTTCTCTCAAGGTGAATCCATAGCGGCTTGTGGTCACTGATTCAGAGACTGTGCTTATTGCTTTCTTTTCAGTTTTTGATTCCAGGGTCCTCATTGTAGATACAAATGGTGTCACAGTTACAGTGAATTCCTTAGAAGGAATGTGCTTTGAGATTTCCATAGATGTTACCAAGGGACCCACTTCTATTTGTTCAATTTGTGTAACTGAATCTTTTATTTGCAGATCTTCCTTCATACCATCCCATGAATCAGGAGCATGATGGGAAACGACAGTTGTACTTCGGGGCACTTCTTCCTTAATTTCAGATATGTCTGGCTCTCCAAGAGGTCCTGAAGTGGAAGGTGAGTAATAATCCATATCCCAAGGCTTCTTCGTACTTCCATCAGGCAGCAGTGATTCTGTGGCTGATCTGTGGGTACTAGTTAGAGGCTGAACTGTGGATTTGTGTTCAAAATTGACAATATTTCCTATAGGAGGGACCTTTGTTGTAATGACAGGTAATTCAGTGATTAAAGGGACGATTGGTGTCATTCTGTCCGGTCCCATTTGTAGTTCTTCCAATAGAGTGGGTGAGACAGTTTCTGCAAGCATATTCAGTTCGATGGTTGTAGCCTCTGATATATTCTGTTTAGCTAGAAAAATAATTTCAAAGAGTTGATTAGACAAGTCACTAATAAAAAGTTGTACGTCCAGTGTTTGTTAAGTGCTGTGTGTAATTTGGAGTGACCCAAAAGTGTTTTGTGATGGAGGGGAGTCTAAAAACTATACTTAACCCAAAGACAGACACTAAACATTTAATCATCACAAAAGACTGTTCTTAGTTAACGAACGTGAATATTATGTAGTTTTCAGATAAGAAGTTCAAAAAACAAATGCAGAGCTTGGAAACAGTAGGTACATTATTTCTCAGAAACTGCAGCACCAACTTGAAGTTTAGTAGGAGAACTCAATACCACTATTCTGTCTCTAGCTACATAATGTCTCCAGGGAGAGGGAGTGCCTCAGATTGCAAAATAACAAAAAAGCCACATCAAATGTACCCGAGTTACATATCAACGATTACATTGTCCATACTATGGAAGCTTTCATAAAAACAGGATATTAAACGTTTTAACACCACTTGTTGCTTGATCCCAGGTGTTGGACATTTGTCTTCATGTTCCTTTCAACTCTGCAGGGTAGCCTTGTTTATAATAAATACTAAAATGCCTCTGGCAGAGGCTGCTTGGCCTTTGTTGTAGTTCTACATCTTGTTCTATGTTCAACACGATATGTTTATAACTCTTATGGGTCTTGGGTCCAGGCTTGCTTTCAGCAGGAAATGCAAAACGGAGAACAGGAAGTAAAGTACCCACATGATATATTTTAGCTCTGTAATTACAAATCACTGGAAACAACCCTGAGCATCAGAAAGAATGGGCTCAGGCAATAAAAAGTAACATGTCATCATAAAATGCTACATTATAACGCCTCCAGATTTACAGAGGATGGCCTGGCCTGTTGAAAGAAATTTAAGTTGTGTATAAAAATGACAGTGTTGTAGATAGGATTCCATCTCACCGTAAAGAAAATGCAGTAGTTAGGCACATAAAGGTTTTGTCTTTTTAAAAATACTCAAGATTTTCAAAAATCAAAAACTGCCACTAGCCTCAGAAGGAAATGATGACATCTGTGGTCACTGCTTTGCTAAGTTGTAATATCTGTAGTATCCATAATATCTTGTGGCCTACTCTTAATAATCCCCAAACCAGAGTCCTTGGAAGACCAAACTGGTTGATTACTTTTGAGCTCCATCTACTCTGTCAAAATGTAATGATATTAGGGCACTGAAACTGCTCTGTGTGATAAGAGAATGGCAAAGACATGTCATTATATATTTGTCCAAATTCAACCCAAATGTTGAATGTACAACACAAAGAGTGAGCCCTAATGTAAACTACAGACTTTGAGTGATTATGTTGCATCCATGTGGGTTCATTGGTCTAATAAATGTGTCATTCTGATGGGGGATGCTGACAATGGGAAAGGTTGTGCCTGAGTGTGGACAGGGCATATATGGGAAATCTCTGAACGTCCCACTAAATTTTACTGTGAACTTAAAACTATTAAATAAAGCTTATTTTAAAAATTTAATGATAAAATGACATGATTTTGTTGTAAATCAGACTTGAGCTGTAACAGATTCCTCGTTTTTTTTCGTCTGGTATGAGCTATTATTAGTTGTGCTCATTTCCTGGACCATTTTAAAGCCCAGATTCATTAATATTATACAAAAACTTGGTGACCATTTCATTACACTGTATTTAAAAATTCTATAGTCTGTCACTATTTATCCCTTTATTTTAAAACAAAACTAAACAATAAAAACAAAAAGAATCAGACTCTTCAAAAACATGTTCTTCCCCCCTTTTTTAAAGAAAGCTTTTTCTTTTTCTGCTATCATTTCCTGGAGGAAGCTTTGGTCTATTTTGATTGACATGAACAACTTAAGGAACCAAAGTGAGGTTGACTATTTTTCTTTTCATTCAATTCTCTATCCTCTGAAATTCCATAACTGTTACCTCATTTAACTGCCAGATATCATGTTTGTTTTATAACTGCATTCTTTAGGGAAGCAGTAAAATGTACATACAGAGAAAGTTCCCAAGGAAACATAATATAAACACTTGGTACACTGCATATTAGAGAAAATTCAATCATATTATTATTAATAACAACACAAAAGCTAATTTTGCTTTTTCCCTCTGAGTATTTCCATGGCTGATGAAATTCACTTAAAAGGAGGTGATAACTGCCTGAGGGCCAAAACAGGGCCTGTGAATCAGGTCTTCCTAATGTTCCAACCCAAATTGTATGCCAGCAACTTTCTACAGTACTATGAAAATACTTTTCATATCATTTTAAAAACGAAAGACTCAGACTTCAAAAACTACATGACTGTATGTCATTATCAATGGGTATTGTGCTGTTGGGTGCTGTCTTCCTCTAGGCCTGAAACATAGTCATATGACAGTAGTGTGTCTCAGAATCTCCTTTACAAAGCTACATGACTTTGTTTTCAGAACAAGGGTTTCTAATGAGAGCCCCGTTTAAGGGTCTGCTTATAATTTAGCTGATTAATTCTATTTGGAACGGAAAACCTCAGACTTCCTTTTGGGGCTGGGTTACTTTTTCATCAACTTAACAGATGATTTCCATCACAACTCAGTATATCTGAGCATCTGTGCCATTTGTTTCAACCCTTCCAAAAAAAAAAAAAGGAACTAATTAAAAAAAATATATATATATAAATATCTACAAAGAAATAACGTAAGAATAAATACCAGTGTATTAATGATGACTATTACAAAAGTGAAAACACAACTCCAGATTTTTCTGAAAGTGTCTCTCCACAAGAAGAATTCACGTGGAGAAGTTTTTGTCCTGGAAAACTACCACTGTCCCTCCTTCAGCTTCATTATCGAGGAAGCCAATGGAAAGCAGCAGGCTTCTTTTCCCACAAAAGCTCCCCTCAAACATTTGCAGCTGTTTGCCACACAGATGTTTCACATCACTGTACTTATGATATTTTATATCCTATGGACTATCTTCTCCAGGGCTTCTATTGTGAGACACAAGGCAGATTTTCCTAATAAAATATGAAAACCCTATTAGTAGCACAATAGTTGATTTAACTTACAGCCATACTGCCTTTATTCTAGGAAAATGACTAGATATTCAAAAAGTTGATTTGGGGTTCACGGTTGCAGAAAGAGTAACGGTCGGAACCTCGGGATCAGAATTCAAAGTAATATTTAAAGTTTTATGAGTGATTGAATGCCAACTGATTTAAATTCAATAAAGAGAAAACATTTCAGAAAGACCAGTTAGGGAAGGATAAGTTTTGACACCTATGGTCAGCAGCACCTCCTGCTGCTGCTGCTGCTGCTAAGTCGCTTCAGTCGTGTCCGACTCCTAGCGACCCCATGGACGGCAGCCCACCAGGCTCCGCTGTCCATGGGATTTTCCAGGCAAGAGTACTGGAGTGGGGTGCCATTGCCTTCTTCAAGATTATGATCTAGGGTGCAGAAAAGATAACAAGCTGGTCACAGGTTAGAAGGGTAAATCAATTGTAAAAGTGAACAAAAATGTAAGAAAGACATCATAGGAAGTGGTGGGTATTTATTTAGTCTTCTTTATACCACTGTCTTTAGCGCCAAGTTTAATTGAACAGAGGTTTGTGAAAAACAATGAGGGTTCAAAGCAAGATGGCATAGGTGATTAGAGGCCTAGAAATTAAAATTTCAAAACAAGGAAATTGTTTCAGCTGAAGGAGACACTGAGGGACAACTTAACAATTGTGTTCAATAGTAGAAGTGCTGTTATTTAGAATTTGGTTTCCAACTTGAGAAGGAAAGATGGACTCGGATTCTAACGCAAAGGATTTAGATAATGAGGAAAACAATCTGAAAGTGATAATAATAGGATATTGGAATGTGTTTTCTAGGAAACATTCCCTATCTTCCTCTCCTGGAGATCTTTAATCATATTAAATGAGAGGTTATCACGAGTCTTTAATGGTTTTGATTCACTTAAATTTGGGGAGTATGGATGAACCTTCAGAACGCTGCATAACTCTATTTCACAAAACTTGCTTAACTCTGAGGTCAAAGAAAAATGAAAAGTGCACAATTTAATCAAGGGGAAACCAGCAGGAAGACTGTATTTCACAAGGACATTAATTTACTTGTTTTTCAAATCTGTTTGACAAGAACAGATTCTAATTATATTTATCACTGGCCATTGTTAATGTTCTATTCAGTGATTTCAGAAGGAAGAGGGAATTATAGCAAAGTGAGATTTGGTATTGTTTATTCACCATGAAGTGGCCTTAAAAACACTTTTGACATTTGGTAAAAGCAAACAAGAAAAATATGGTTATATTTCTAAATTCTTCTACTTAACCAACTAGCTGTACATCCCTGACATCACTTTTGGAATTTGTCCTTAAGGTCACAATTCTTATCAACTTTAACCCTATAGATTTAGTCATGACTCAACTCTGTGGGAAACTACAGCAGGCAAGTCATTTTGAGAATATTTTTCAAATTAAAAAAAAGTATACATTTTAAAAAGAATCTTTTAAAAATGAATTCGAAATTTGGAGAGGGTGTTGGCATTGTGTGTTAAGGAAGGCTTTTATGTATGACTAAACTTTCTTAACCTTTTATGTGCTGAATAAATTTTGAGTATGGTAGAGTCTTAGGGAAGAACTAAATAAGAATCTAGTCTTTAGCTTAACTAGGGTAAAAAACAAAAATTTGAATCCATTATATCTGCAAGTTATATATTTCAAAGTTATATAGATTCAAATGAATTAGGGAGAAAAGAGAAGACCTAAACTTTCAAATTTTATTCATGTTTTATACAGATGTTTTAGTAGGTGGTTATTCTACTTGAATCTAAGTATTTTGTTATTTTGTACATTCGTGTGAATTCCTTATTTAAATTAATAATTTAAAACACATCAGGATGAATTCTTTGGGGCTACAGACAGGTTTTGTTTGACATTTTTCTCTCACAGAGAACAAAAATGTTTAAAAGTTTTCTAGTGCCAGGTTTATAAAGCACAAGAAAATAAAATCAAACAAGGTAATCACACTGGATAATTCAACTCCTCCCTGAATTTAACTTCTCTAACCCACCTGTTTCCTCCCCTCCCCAATACACACACAAAAAATTGATTTTCTCCCTTAATCACACCAGTCACTTAACATAAAACTGATTTTAAAGCTTGAACTACTTGAAAATATTCCCGGAACTACTGTTATGGGTATGTGGCTTAAAAGAATGATATCTTCCTACTTCTGGGGATAAGGTTGGGCTATTACTGTTGTTGTTTTGTTTGTTTTCCTGAAAATGATCAAGACTTTTCCTGTAGTTTCAGGGCCTAAGAACAAAAACAAATAATTCCAAAGGCTTTTCATGGCCAGCTTATATTGCACTGATACACAACGCATGGCTTTAACACTCAGAAAGTTGAGTTTACAGGAAGAGATCCAAACAGAAATACCTTAGCTGGGAGATAGCAGGATATGAAATTACACCTTTCCATTGCACTAACAGTCTATTCTCCTGACTACTCAGATATCCCACTTCAGTGTCTTTTTGGTTGATGAAGAAAGTCTGTATATTCAGAAGCCAATTACAAAATAAGCTAGTGTATTTTTGACTCATTTCAGTTACTGTTGACCCTCTGTATCCATAGGTTCCATATCTGAAGATTCAACCAACTTCTGATTAAAAAAAAAAACAAAACAAAACTCCAGTAAGTTACAAAAAGCAAGACTTGAAATTGTTGTGTGCTAGCAACTACTTATATAGTTGATATTATATCCCATTACACAGTATAGGTATTGTAAGTAATTCTGGTATCCCTGAGGGCCCTAGGAGCAATCTCCCATGGATACTGAGGGGATGACTGTATGTACTGCTAAAATAATACATATATTGAAAACTTAGTAAAAAAATTCTCACTAATTCAATATAATATGGCTCCATCTTGAACACACTAAAGATCACCAAAATTTCTAGCAGATCTTTGTTTTGCCGGCATAATATAGATCCTACAGTAAATATCACAGTGAGACTCTGGATTAGTTGCTTGTTTAATTAAGCATTCTACAAGCATGACACTATGGTATGTGACTACTAGTGCCAAGGACATGTAAAAATTAAAATATATCATTAATGTTGAGAAATGTTACTTCAAATCCATTTTAAGTTATTTTAAATTCATACTTAACTGAAGGTAGCCTATTTATGTTAGAGCTTGCCAAAAAACATATACGGTATTTAATATGATACTAGAGCATTAGAAGGAACATATTTCCATTATATGAAATAAACTGAGATAAAATGAATTTTTACTTATAGCATGGTTCATTTTTAGGTATTATCCATGTCAGCTCCAAGTACTCACCTGCAGTTACTGAAATTTAAATCCTCTGCTATTTGAAAGAAAGAGTGATACCAAACCAAGAGGGAAAAAAACAGAACTTAGGGATTCAACTCAGCCATGACTGGCCCCCGCATTATAATAGTGCCAACAATCCAATTGCATTGAAGGACTGCAATTAATATAAAACAAGTGCTCAGAAACATGTTCTGTGCGATGCAGCACAGTTACGGCCTTTGCCTGACATTTTTTCATCCTCTCTAAAAACCATTTGTCTAACTTGTTTTAACCATATCACTGCTGTTTCATTTCCTTGTTTTTGAGAGTCACTGAACCGTTGCCATTCCGTGCACACAGTGCACATGGAATCATTCCAATGGCTAGTTGAACATCAATTGCATGCCTTCGAAGCTTTTTTTTTTTTTTTTAAACTAGAATATTTTAAAAGATATCAAACACTTACGTTTAAAGCAGTAGGCATCAAATCTGCTATCAGGGGGAGGGAAGCCTGTCTGGTTCTCAAAACGATACAGGGTTCTCACCCCAAGTAAACCACCTCCACACTGGGCCCTGGCCACAGTCACAGGGTGGCGAACGCTGGCGTCCAACAGCCACCCGTAATCACACCGGTCGAAGCCGTTCCTCCACGCTGCTTGGAGCTCCCCCACCGTCGCCAGGCTGGCGTCCCGGTTTTTACACTCTTCTCCAGCTTCCTCAAAGGTGAACTTATTGGGAGCAGTGATGTGGAACACATCACCTGCAATAAGAAGAAGAAAAAAGGGTCTAAAGTTTACTCTTGTCTTTTCCTGTTTATAGGAGATGGGGAAAAGCACATCATTCTTTTTTTATAGTGAGGACTCATCTTCTGATATTTACAGCAGAAAACTCAGTTACCTAATTTTGTTATTATTAATATTAGTGCATGATAAGAAATAACACAATAAACACACACCAGAAATGTTTCATTTTATATACGTACATTCCCTAGGTCATAGAAGCAGTCATTTGATAATACAGTTACAATAGATCCTTTGAAGTGAACAAACTTTTCCAATTGATTCTTTGATTTACTGTCCAGGAAATGGGTTTTTTCTCCAATGAAAGAGGCTGTGGTGTACTTATTAACATTGCATGCCAGAAAGAGAAAACTGCGCTGAAATGTCTTTGAGGTCATTTTTCTTTGTTTATCCTAAAATCCAATAGCAATTTTCTGACTCTCTCATCCATTTCTGCCATCAAAATGGATTAACTCCCAGCAAAGCAAACAAAACAAGAAGACTTCCAAGGTTTGAAGAGTGGGGAAGGAAAGGGCAGAATGGAATGCAGTTTCCTGCTTTTCTCTCCTAGGCACAGGGCTGCTTTGAGAGTTACGCAGGTCATGGCCTGCCCTTGGGCAGGGCTGAGGATGTATGAGGACCAATATCAGCTCCCAATCAACCAGCCAAAGAGACCAAAAGTCCCCCTGGAAGAAGGGGCACCCTTTTTTTTTTTTAACTTGCTCTGCCCAAGGTGGATACTGTTTGAAATCTGTCTGCCTTTCCGGTTCTCACAAAGTTACCATAAGGGGCTCTAACTAGGTTGGGGAAACTTTCATGTTTATTTATTGATTAACAAAGAAAGGCTGAACATTTCCTTTGTTCATCACATTAGGCTCAATTAGACCCAATTAGTATGCTCATTATCACTTAACATGTCACAGTAAAATATTCTGGAAATGCCAGAGATTTTGTTAAATTGGAATGTTTCTTGTGTAACGTAACAACTGGCTGAAATGAATGCAATGTGAATTAAATGATGCTTTTCACAAGTGGCTAAAAGACAAAGGTAGAATTAGAGAAGACCTAAGCAAATAGAGCAGGCAGGATGAGGAGTACAAAATGAGGTAGAGAGGTATCTAAAATATTGAGAGCCCATTTTTATAGCAGCCATGGGTCCTGCTTCCATTTCACTGAGACTTGTCTTTGATTCTATGATCTATCAGACACAAGAGCTCTCATGATCTGGATCTTCACCTCACTAAATCCAGATGTAACAAGTTATTATTTAAAATGAATAGAACCATTACTCCATGTGTGAGTGTCATAACTTTATAAAACCAGAAAATTACAGTCAGGAGAAAAAGGTCAAGTCACCCAGATCAGCTCTTCTCACTACAAATCTAAAAATGCTGCCAATGAAACGAGGACAAATCCCAATAAGAGCTATTTGATGAAGAAAAAGAAAAATAACTTTTACCTGACTGCAAAAAGTAAGGCAGAGGTGAGAATGAGGTTTTGTCCTTAATTATCTAGGCTGGCAAAGGACAGTAATCTCAAACCCAAAAATACATTGAAAGAACAAAGGCACCCCCCCATTCCTAGAATGTCTCCCTTCCTAGTAGATTTTAAAATCGTAAGGTCATAATACCAGTTGCATAGCACATATTCAATAATTTGTTACATGAGTGGCATTTCAGGTTCTTACTCAGAAAAAAGGTGCCCTTTTTCCTTTCATCCTTCCCAAGCAGCACATTAAAGAGGGCTACCTCGGCTGCAGTGCTCTGGGTAGCTGCTGTCTGGGATAGGAGATTCATTTCGCCTGTGGATCTGGCTCAAAGCAATGGGCTACATACAGTCCATGGGGTCGCATAAGAGTCAGACACTACTTAACTGACTAAATAACAAGAAAATAACAACAAAACCTGGGGGAAGGCAGGCAGACAGACCTTATGTCGCCCCAAGCAGTCTCAGCAGCCTTGTTCACCTGAGCATTACGCTTCCATTTGGCCTGAAAGCAATGGAAGTGTGAAAGAGGGCAGCCCGCCAGCACGCTTCCCTCCAAGGTGGAACCCTTGGGTTTGTTATTACAGCTGGAATATCAATTTTGTTGCCTTCGTTTCCTGTATGGTGAGGTGCTTCTACATGGAGGCAAGAGTACTGTTCCTTTTCAGTAACAAGACTGATCAGACAACCAGAGCAAGGCAGAGAAATAAATTAAATGCGTAAACCTCTGATTCTCCAAACAGCGACTTTCGCCCACATGATGGGGGAAATCAACTTCTCCAAATACAGCCAGACCAAAGGGCTAATGAACAAAAATGACAGCATGATTTTCTGGATAACTTGTTTCTCTGTTTTAAGTAGCAAACATGTTTGGGGTATTAATGGAAGTAAAGGTTTCGGTAGGTGTTGGCAGGTTAAAAAAAAAATACCCTTATTATTATCAAATCAATAAAGATATACTTATAGAACTTTTCATTAAAAACTCTTATTAAGTCTGACTTTATATTAAATTAATTATTTAATTCACTTGTTTGAGATATACAGTATCTATCTCTCCAAGCTCCAAAAAATAATGATTTTATCTACTTAAGTTTAAATTCTGTTATTCCCCTATTTACCTTTTCATCTGTATGTAAAAACTTTTCAAACATTCCAAATTAAATTTAAAAAACTTATTGAAAGTGATGTCATCATTGGGTTTCATGTAACTCAGATGAAAAAACAAAGATTTAACTAGAATGAATGTGACTTAAGATAAGAATCAAAACAACTCACCTATAAAGATCCATATGTGTGGCCCATCATTATACATGGCATAATTATTGTTTGATTTTAAAATAATAAAAAAACAGTTACTTTAACTCTGTTGCAAAAAATCGATGTCTAAGCCTTCCTAAATCCTAATTGTTTAACATAAACATTGCCTTGTCTATTTCAGAATTCTAATGATCCAGTGAAGTATCCACACTAAGGAACTATCTTACTGAGTCTAGAAGCTTTTAGAACTGACACTCAATCTCTACCAAAAGAAACTAAGTTGAATGTCTAAATTGTGACCTTTCTATGTAACAACCTCAAAATATTAACGTCAGACATCAAATACTGTTCTCAAATGTGCCAGAATATCCCGACATCAGTTTCATATACTAAAACCCAAAGAAAAAAAAAAGGTAAACTAAAGGGTAATACACAGATAGCAATCACCAAATTAATTCATATTCCTAAGTATTTTTGATTTCTAAGTATTCTTGATTTCTAAGACATCTGTTTTTAGTTTTTATTGATATTACTAAAATATTCTCCTGTCAAGTCCTTTTTGATTCATAAGCTACCTGGATTTAGACAATCTTAGACCTTATGTGGGAACAGTGTCAGACTTTATTTTTTTGGGCTCCAAAATCACTGCAGATGGTGACTGCAGCCATGAAATTAAAAGACGCTTACTCTTTAGAAGGAAAGTTATGACCAACCTAGATAGCATATTCAAAAGCAGAGACATTACTTTGCCAACAGAGGTTCGCCTAGTCAAGGCTATGGTTTTTCCTGTGGTCATGTATGGATGTGAGAGTTGGACTGTGAAGAAAGCTGAGTGCAGAAGAATGGATGCTTTTGAACTGTGGTGTTGGAGAAGACTCTTGAGAGTCCCTTGGACTGCAAGGAGATCCAACCAGTCCATTCTGAAGGAGATCAGCCCTGGGATTTCTTTGGAAGGAATGATGCCAAAGCTAAAACTCCAATACTTTGGCCACCTCATGCGAAGAGTTGACTCATTGGAAAAGACTCTGATGCTGGGAGGGATTGGGGGCAGGATGAGAAGGGGACGACAGAGGATGGGATGGCTGGATGGCATCACCAACTCTATGGACATGAGTTTGAGTGAACTCCGGGAGTTGGTGATGGACAGGGAGGCCTGGCGCGCTGTGATTCATGGGGTCGCAAAGAGTCAGACATGACTAAGCAACTGAACTGAACTGAACTGAGACATTATGTATTTTTTATCTAACATAATACAAATGTAGATGATCTTTTGTTTAAATCAGATTTAACCTATTAAAAGCTTTACCACTGAGCTTCCTGGGCAGCTCAGTGGTAGAGAATCCACCTGTAATGCAGGAGATGTGAGCTCAATCCCTGGATCTGGAAGATCCCCTGGAGGAGGAAATGGCAACCCACTCCAGTATTCTTCCCTAAAAAATCCCATGGACACAGGAGCCTGGTGGACTACTGTCCATGGGCCTGCAAAGAGTTGGACACGACTGAGCGACTAAACTAGTACACAACCAAATAAAAGCTTATTGCTGAAGATGTGGATTGAGAAGATTATTAATGTATAGTCCAAGTTCTAAAAATACAATTTCTAAAAATGCCTTATACAAAAAACTGGTAATCCCCGAAACATGACTAGGTATCCAACAAAAATAGGTTTTGTGGACGGCATTTGGAAAACAAATACATACAAGTCATCTGACAGGTTTCATTTCTGTAAGACTTCTCAAAGCAGGTAATATTATAGAATTTACTGTGAGTTCCTATAAATAAGTCAGGATTTTTAAGCCATTTGACCATTTGAGGAAAAGAATAACCTCCTTTTCTCATAGAAGACTAACTAGTAGTCCACGGATCTACTTCTTGAAGCAGATTGGACTAAACTGCCCTAGAGACATGTATGGCAGCAGCGTGAACATCCTCTGCCAATAACACAAGAGAAGACTCTACACATGGACATCGCCAGATGGCCAACACTGAAATCAGACTGATTATATTCTTGCAGCCAAAGATGGAGAAGCTCTATACAGACAGCAAAAACAAGACCAGGAGCTGACTGTGGCTCAGATCATGAACTCCTTATTGCCAAATTCACACTTAAATTGAAGAAAGTAGGGAAAACCACTAGACCATTCAGGTATGACCTAAATCAAATCCCTTACAATTATACAGTGGAATTGACAAATAGATTCAAGGGATTAGATCTGATAGACAGAGTGTGTGAAGAACAATGGATGAAGGTTCATGACATTTTACAGGCAACAGGGATCAAGACCATCCCTAAGAAAAAGAAATGCAAAGGCAAAATGGCTGTCTGAAGAGGCATTACAAATAGCTTTGAAAAGAAAAGAAGCAAAAGGAAAGGAGAAAGAAAGATATACCATTTGAACGCAGAGTTCCAAAGAATAGGAAGGAGAGATAAGAAAGCCTTCCTCAGTGATCAGTGCAAAGAAATAGAGGAAAACAATAGAATAGGAAAGACTACATATCTCTTCAAGAAAATTAGAGATACCAAGGGAACATTTCATTCAAAGATGGGCTCAATTAGGACAGAAACTGTATGGACCTAACAGAAGCAGAAGATATTAAGAAGAGGTGGCAAGAACACAGCAGAACTGTACAAAAAAGAGCTTCATGACCCAGATAATCATGATGGTGTGATCACTCACCTAGAGCCAGACATCTCGGAATACAAAGTCAGATGGGCCTTAGGAAGTATCACTACGATCAAAGCTAGTGGAGGTGATGGAATTCCAGTTGAGCTATTTCAAATCCTGAAAGATGATGCTGTGAAAGTGCTGCACTCAATATGCTAGCAAATTTGGAAAACTCAGCAGTGGCCACAGGACTGGAAAAGGTGAGTTTTCATTCCAATCGCAAAGGAAAGCAATGTCAAAGAATGCTCAAACTACCACACAATTGCACTCATCTCACACGCTAGTAAAGTAATGCTCAAAATTCTCCAAGCTAGGGTCCAACAGAACATGAACTGTGAACTTCCAGATGTTCAAGCTAGATTTAGAAAAGGCAGAGGAACCAGAGATCAAATTGCCAACATCGGCTGGATCATGGAAAAAGCAAGAGAGTTCCAGAAAAACATCTATTTCTGCTTTATTGACTATGCTAAAGCCTTTGACTGTGTGGATCACAACAAGCTGTGAAAAATTCTTAAAGAGATGGGAATACCATATCACCTGACCTGCCTCTTGAGAAACCTGTATGCAGGTCAGGAAGCAATAGTCAGAACTGGACATGGAATAACAGACTGGTTCCAAATAGGAAAAGGAGTATGTCAAGGCTGTATATTCTCACCCTGCTTATTTAACTTATGTGCAGAATACATCATGAGAAACACTGGGCCTGATGAATCACACGCTGGAATGAAGATTGCCAGGAGAAATATCAATAACCTCAGATATGCAGATGACATCATCCTATGGTAGAAAGTGAAGAGGAACTAAAAAGCCTCTTGATGAAAGTGAAAGAGGAGAGTGAAAAAGTTGTTTTACAGCTCAACATTCAGAAAATGAAGATCATGGCATTTGGTCCCATCACTTCATGGGAAATAGTGGGGAACAGTGGAAACAGTGTCAGACTTTATTTCTTGCAGCTCCAAAATCACTGCAGATGGTGATTGCAGCCATGAAATTAAAAGACAATTACTCCTTAGGAGGAAAGTTATGACCAACCTAGATAGCATATTCAAAAGCAGAGACATTCCTTTGCCAACAAAGTTTCGTCTAGTCAAGGCTATGGTTTTTCCTGTGGTCTTGTATGGATGTGAGAGTTGGACTGTGAAGAAACCTGAGCGTCGAAGAATTGATGATTTTGAACTGTGGTGTTGGAGAAGACTCTTGAGAGTCCCTTGGACTGCAAGGAGATCCAACCAGTCCATTCTGAAGGAGATCAGCCCTGGGATTTCTTTGGAAGGAATGATGCTAAAGCTGAAGCTCCAATACTTAGGCCACCTCATGCAATGTGTTGACTCATTGGAAAAGACTCTGATGCTGGGAGGGATTAGGGGCAGGAGGAGAAGGGGATGACAGAGAATGAGATGGCTGGATGGCATCACTGACCTGATGGACATTAGCTTGTGTGAACTCTAGGAGTTGATGATGGACAGGGAGGCCTGGCGTGCTGCAATTCATGGGGTCACAAAGAGGTGGACATGACTGAGTGACAGACATGGTCACTCATGACCATGAACTGAACTGAACTGAGACAGCATATTAAGCAGAGACATTACTTTGCAACAAAGGTCCATTTAGTCAAAACTATGGTTTTTCCAGTAGTCATGTATGGATATGAGAGTTGGACTATAGAAAGCTGAGCACAAAAGAATTGATGCTTTTGAACTGCGATATTGGAGAAGACTCTTGAGAGTCCCTTGGACAGCAAGGAGATCCAACCAGTCCATCCTAAACGAAATTAGTCCTGAATATTCATTGGAAGGACTGATGCTGAAGCTGAAACTCCAATACTTTGGCCACTTGATGCAAAGAACTGACTCATTTGAAAAGACCCTGATGCTGAGAAAGATTGAACATGGGAGAGAAGGGAATGACAGAGGATGAGATGTTTGGATGGCATCACCGACTCAATGGACATGAGTCTGAGTAAACTCCAGGAGTTGGTGATGAATAGGGAGGCCTGGCATGCTGCAACTATGGGGTTGCAGAGTCAGACATGACTTAGCAACTGAGAGACATGTATGTTTCAATCAAGAAGAAGAATCTCAGTTGAGCCATAACAATGATAACTCAGCACATATTAAGTTTCTCATAGCCTATGTGTTAACCTGTCCAAGACAGAAACACAGCATATAGACCAGGTAATCAGAATCAAAGCACGAACTAAAAAAACAAAAACAAAGGTCGTATGAAGTCCACTGCCTACCAAGGCTGTGTCAAAGACTGGAAATGAGCAGAAGAAGCTGGACCAGAGCAGAGACCCTGATGGTGTCTAGGACCATATGTAAGGTGAACACGTAAGTGTCCAAGTGTAATGACAATCATTTGCTCTTGAGAGCAGATAAAATATAAGGAAAGAAATATACAAAATATTCTTTATACACAAAGCAATGCACGACTTAATGTAAAATGTGAAGTTAAGTTGTTCTAAGTAAGAATTTACTGACATGCATATATATATATATATATATATACATTCTTATTAGTACATACATAAACTATAATGTAGAACAGAGGATTTCACATGTGGGATAATTTGCATGTTCGTATGGTAAACATATATGCAGTAGCTTAACCTCTGTTTTTCCAAAATATCAAGTTAAATGCTGTGACTTTAAACTATTCTTGTTTTTCCAACTTTCTAGGGATATGCCCTAGAAGAAACTGGAAGACATTGCTGGTGAGACTTTAATATCTGGTGACATTCTATAAACTAAATTCATCTTAATTACAGGAATTAACATCATTAAAAATATTAAGGAAAAATAATACTTAAATTTGCAAAGTAACTGCTAAAAGAGTCCCTGGAAAGTGGATCATGCTTGTTCTTTTTCCACACTTTTGATCGCTAAATGGAAAAGCTATTCCTTGGCAGACTTAGAAATGACACATACTAAAATGTGGCAAGCAATGATGAAAACAAATCAAAACATTAAGATGACCTACAGTGTTCAAAAACTAAGAGTTGATACTCAGGAGTAACTCAGAAAAATTATGAAAGAGACTCTGAGTCCAGAGAAAATTGAGAAGAGGATCTTTTTCTTTCACAAACAATTCCCTGAGATCGCCAAGGCGAACAGGAAACTGGCACCGGCAGATCATAGAGGATTACTCAGGTCCTTCCTAGATGGGCTGCTCTGTGTGGTAGTCAAAGCTGAGGTCTCACTGCAGTTATCTAGATGGGTCTATTTTCTGGATAGTCTGATAAATATTTATGCTTCTTCTGTTTGTGTGTGTGTGTGCATGCTCATAACCTATCTATTCTGAACTGTCTGAGAATTAGCTCCTATAAACTAATCATGAGTCTCTTTTCTCATTTGAGAATAGAACTTCCTGATTTTTTGTTCACTATAAGGAAGATCAAGGTTTGCGATTGTTCTTACAGTTCCCTGCTGTTTGGGTCAAAATGGTATACAGGCAATAAGTGTATGCAAAAGTAGACGTGGTGTATGAGCTGGGAATAGTCACATGACATGTCCACAAGGATAAAACCACTTACAGTATATGGTAAGTGTTATAGTAATAAAGACAAGTCAATATAATTGCTACTAGGTTTAAAGTTTTGGACTTTTAAGAGTTTTTTCAAAGTGAGTTTACTTTTTTTTTTCCCTCTGTCTTTTGCTCTTTCTCTTTTTTTGCCCATGTCTATATACACAAGATCAAAACAATAAAGACCAATACTCATTATCCTGGATCACAAAATCCATCAGCTGTACATGGTTGGTTAACAGCCAACATACACTATAATATAATCTTTTGACAGCCAACATTTGTAGATAATTCAAAAGCATGTCAGTTCCCCTTAAGATCTGATTCTTTAACCTATACAGAAACCACTCTTCTGTTAACAGTGACAAGAAAACTTCTGGGGCTGCCAAGATAGCTTCATCAAATTCTAGTGTTAGGCTGGCAATGTATCTAATTTGAGGTATAATGGCCAGGTCAGAACCTTTCATATATATCACTTGTTTTAGGATTAAGTAGAAAACACCTAGAGCCAGACATCCTGGAATGTGAAGTCAAGCAGGCCTTAGAGAGCATCACTATGAACAAAGCTAGTGGAGGTAATAGAATTCCAGTTGAGCTCTTTCAAATCCTGAAAGATGATGTGTGAAAGTGCTCCACTCAATATGCTAGCAAATTTGAAAAACTTAGCAGTGGCCACAGGACTGGAAAAGGTCAGTTTTCATTCCAATCCCAAAGAAAGGCATTCCAAAGAATGCTCAAACTACCGCACAATTGCACTCATCTCACACGCTAGTAAAGTAATGCTCAAAATTCTCCAAGCCAGACTTTAGCAATACATGATCTGTGTACTTCCAGATGTTCAAGCTGGTTTTAGAAAAGGCAGAGGAACCAGAGGTCAAATTGCCACATCTGCTGGATCATGGAAAAAGCAAGAGAGTTCCAGAAAAACATCTATTTCTGCTTTATTGACTATGCCAAAGCCTTTGACTGTGTGGATCACAATAAATTGTGGAAAATTCTGAAAGAGATGGGAATACCAGATCACCTGACCTGCCTCTTGAGAAATCTGTATGCAGGTCAGGAAGCAACAGTTAGAACTGGACATGGAACAACAGCCTGGTTCCAAATAGGAAAAGGAGTACATCAAGGCTGTATATTGTCACACTGCTTATTTAACTTATATGCAGAGTACATCATGAGAAACGCTGGGCTGGAAGAAACACAAGCTGGAATCAAGATTGCCAGAAGAAATATCAATAAACTCAGATAGGCAGATGACATCACCTTATGGCAGAAAGTGAAGAGGAACTAAAAAGTCTCTTGATGAAAGTGAAAGAGGAGAGTGAAAAAGTTGTCTTACAGCTCAACATTCAGAAAACGAAGATCATGGCATCTGGTCCCAACACTTCATGGCAAATAGGTGGGGAAACAGTAGAAAGTGTCAGACTTAATTTTTTGCAGCTCCAAAATCACTGCAAATGGTAATTGCAGCCATGAAATTAAGACGCTTACTTCTTGGAAGGAAAGTTTTGACCAACCTAGATAGCATATTCAAAAGCAGAGACATTACTTTGCCAACAAAGGTCCATCTAGTCAAGGCTATGGTTTTTTCAGTGGTCATGTGTGGATGTGAGAGTTGGACTGTGAAGAAAGCTGAGCATGGAAGAATTGAAGCTTTTGAACTGTGGTGCTGGAGAAGACTCTTGCAAGTCCCTTGGACTGCAAGGAGATTCAACCAGTCCATCCTAAAGGAGATCAGTCCTGGGTGTTCATTGGAAGGACTGATGTTGAAGCTGAAACTCCAATACTTTGGCCACCTCATGCAAAGAGCTGACGCATTGGAAAAGACTCTGATGCTGGGAGGGATTGGGGGCAGGAGGAGAAGGGGACGACAGAGGATGAGATGCTGGATGGCATCACCGACTCAATGCACATGAGTTTGGGTGAACTCTGGGAGTTGGTGATGGACAGGGAGGCCTGGCGTGCTGCAATTCATGGGGTCGCAAAGAGTCGGACACTACTGAGCGACTGAACTGATCTGAGAAACAAAATGTGGCTTAAAGCATAGACACTGGGTTTTGAAAAATTTAATCTTTAATTAATTTTAGAGAATTGTCATCAGTCATGTAATAGTCAGCTAACATTCTTTAAATCAGATAACATTCATGGGAAAAGGAATCCACATATTTGTCTATGTGCTATTACACAAGATCTTGTATATATCATTTGAAGGGATTAAAGACACAGGAAATCCCACCAAAATTTAAGCATATTTTTATGGTTTTCAGGATGTCAGATCTCATTCTTTCCCCATGACAGAGCAGTAAGACTTTAATTAGAGTGAGAAAGAGATTCTAAAAAATGTCTGGATGTCTGAATCTTCAAAATATACAAAAGATCGAATGTGTTATTTGGTTTGACAGGCACAGTATGGCTGCAGGTCAACACAGGAAGATCAGCCTAGTTATTTTTTTTAACTTTTCACAGCTCAGAGTTAAATGGCCCTGTATTTCCAAAGAAGCTCTTTCAATTTAGAATTCTAGAAATTGCCATCAAGCCTTAAAGCAAATGACTGTCACATGTTTTAAGGGGTTTCTGTCAAGACATTTCTACTTATTTAATTTTAGATTATAAAATAAAAGAGACTATATATAGAAAACCCTGAGGATTCCATAAAAATATATGAGAACTAATAGATAATTTCAACGAGCTTGTAGGATAAAATATACAAGGCCAATATAAAAAAATCAGTTTATTTCTACACACTTCCATTGAATAATTAGAAAAAGAAATAAAGAAAATTCCATTTACATTTACATCAAAAGAGAAAAATATTTAGGTTAAATTTAACAAAAGTAATGCAAAATCTATACTCTGAAAGCTCTGAAACTATAAAACACTGCGGAAAGAAAGTAAAGAAGATCTAAACAAAAGATGAAAAATACCCCATGTTTACAGATCTAATCTGAAGACTCAATATTGTCAAGATGACAATACACCTCAAATTGATCTGGCGATTCAATTCAAACTCATCTGGATTTTTTGCAGAAATTGACAAACAGATCCCAAAAATCATGTAGGAATCAAAGGGGTCCAGAAGTGGTAAAACAATTTTGAAAAAGAACACAGTTGGGAGTCTCATATTTTCCAATTTCAAAATTTACTACAAAGCAATAATAATCCAAACAGTGTGATCGTGACATGGGCACAGTCATACAGATCAACGGGACAAAGTCCAGAAACAAACCCATGTATTTATGATCGATAGATTTTCACCGGGGTGTCAAGGCCATTAAAATGAGGAAAGAATAGTCTTTCTAACACATAGTGATGGCATAATTGAATGCTCACATGCCAAAGAATGGATTTGGATTCTTATGCCATATACAAAAGCATTTCCCTGGTGGCTCAGATGGTAAAGAATCTGCCTGTAATGCAGGAGACCCCTGTTCAATCCCTGGGTCAGGAAAATTCCCCTGGAGAAGGGAGTGGCTACACACCCCAGTATTCTGACTTGGAGAGTTCCATGGACTATATAGTCCACGGGGTTGCAAAGAGTCAGATACGATGGAGTGATTTTCACTTTCACTTTCGACCCCATGGACTGTAGCCCACCAGGCTCCTCTGTCCATGGAATTTTCCAGGTAAGAATACTGGAGTGGGTAGCCATTCCCTTCTCCAGGGAATCTTCCTGACCCCGGGATCGAACCGGGATCTCCTGCATTACAGGCAGATTCTTTACCATCTGAGCCACCAGGGAAATCCCTTTGTATATGGCATAAGAATCCAAATCCATTCTTTGGTATGTGGGTATTCAATTATGCCAGCACTATTTGTTAAAAAGGACTATTCTTTCCCCATTTAGTGGCCTTGGCACCCTGGTGAAAATCTATTGATCATAAATACATGGGTTTGTTTCTGGACTCTGTCCCATTGATCTGTATGACTATACTTAAGTCACTGCCACAGTGCTGGATTACTATTGCTTTGTAGTAAATTTTGAAATTGAAAAATATGAGACTCCCAACTGTGTTCTTCTTTTTCAAAATGGTTTTACTTCTTCTGCAAAGAGTTGCCATATACAAAATATAACTCAAAATAGATAAAAATAAAAGTTAAAACTTCTACAGTTCTTAGAAATAAACACAGAAATAAGTCTTCATGACTAGGGATTTAGCAGTGTTTTCTTAGATGTGACACCAAAAGCACAAATTATCAAAGAAAAACTAGATATTTGATTTCATCAAAATTAAAACCTTTGTTCATCAAAAGGTCCTATTGAAAAAGTAAAAATGCAAATCAGAGAATGCGAGAAAATATTTACAAATCATATATCTGAATAGACCCTCTTGAATCTAGAGTATACAAAGAATTCTTATAACTCAGTAATAAAAAGACAAATACCCAATTAAAAATGAGCAAAGCTTCTGAATAGATGATTCTCCAAGAAAATTATGTACATAGTCAACAGTCATAGGAAAAGTTGCTCAACATCACTAGCTATCAGGGAAATACAAATCAAAACCACACTGAGATAGTATTGCACACATTAGGATGGTTATAATAAAAAAATCAGATTAAAACAAATGTTGGCAAGAATGAAAGAATCAGGACCCTAAGGTACTTCTGGTAAAAATTTCAAAACAGTTCCTCAAAATGTTAAAAATAGAGTTGCCATTTAATCCAGCAATCCCAGTCACTGTAAAAACAGTGATGCAATCATTACTCAGATAAGAATTAGGATATTTGTATGTGAAAAATCAGAGACTTAGGGGGGAGCATTAAGAGTACTTTGCACCCTCCTGGTTTGTAAGACTGACTGTTGCTCTACTGGGGAATCTTTGGTGGTCCTGAAAAGCTACTCCAGAAGGACAGTAAAAAAAGGGTATATCCAATCACTTAACTTCTGTTCTTTAGTATCTTCATGTATAAAAAGGAAGGTTTTACAAAATTCCCTGTCAAGGTTTTTCTGAGAATTAACTTAAAGGACAATACAACCATACAACAAATAGGTTTTTTTCTTATTCTACTTATTCACAGTCAATCTATTCAAGTCACACTGATAGAGGACATCATTTTCCAGAGGTTCTTCCAGGGTCCACGCCTGGACACCTTCCTCAGTGACTCTTAGCAAGACATTCAAATACTTAAGCAAAAAGAACTCCAAGTTCAATTTCAAACCCTTAGCAAGGTGTGTTCATGTCTAAAGCCTATTTGGCAACCCATAGCCTTAACTGTGATCTACGATTCTGTGAGTTCTGTAGAGAATAAAAAGTTTTAGCATCTTCGAGCACCAACATCAGTCAATGTGGAGAGAGTCTATAATCCGGAATCAATATTTGAAGCCATCTGCTGAACCACAATGTGCAGGAAGCTATTCTAGTTGACATGGGCGTTTTAACTGAATCAACCCAATTATCACAAATTCTTAAATAACTCCCAGCAGTAAAGTAATCTGTAGATTACACACTGCAAATTCCATTAATATTAAAAGTCAATCTGAGGATCCACAGGCAGGAAATCACACAATTTACAGATTTGGTATCTAATTTTGATCCTATCAAATCCTCTAAAGAAGCTGGAATTAAGCCCTGCTCTAAGACCTGTTTAATGACATTCAGGTTTTTACCTGAATATTTTTAGGTTTTCATATCGAACCTGCATCTCCTGAATTGGCAGGCAGATTCTTTACGGACTGAGCCACCAAAGAAGCTTACATATATAAAGGAGCTCATAAGACAAAAAGGAAAAGTTGCTTTTCATTCTAGGTCAGACACCTGGATGACATGGAAGCATTAGACAAGTCATAGAGGTGACAAAGTTATCCTGATTTTGAAATAAGGAAGCAGTAGAAAAATAAACCTATGATTTGTGAATAGGTACAAAGGGACCAATCCCAGAAAAGACAATTGGCTGGGGAGGCAGAAAAGGGAAATGACTGGAGAGGAGAGAAAGGATAAAGGAGTATCTCTAGGAAAAAGTTATTTCTAAGAGATACCACAGAAAAGAGTGAAAGGAGAAATTGAAAGAGAAAAACTAGCTAGCACCTTGGTGATCCAATGAAAAAAATAGATCCTTAGTAAGTCTGGTGAACAAAATTTGGCATTTGTTTTCAAGTACTGTAGAAATGGTAGGGTGGTGGAGGCGGTTTCCGAAAGAAACAAAGTTTGGAAAAATACTGCAATTACCACTGTGTAGTTCTTGAGTTCTGTTATGTGTCTGATACTGGAATAGATTCTTCACTGTGGTTGGAGAGTTATAGAAGACGGTTATTCCCTTATTTCTACCAGGATCTTACGAAAGTTTTTTCAGAAATAAAAATATTAGGTAATAGTGTGTGTATGATGAATATAAAACGACCAGAAAGAAGAATTCAGCACCAGATATGTGGCCCTAACTCTAAGAAAAGTGGGAGTTCAAAATCAGAAAATGGCAGTGTGAGCTGGAAGGGCCACAGATGGGCTCTTGAAGGCAGTCTGCTCACAGGCATAGGAAAGAGTGGAATCCTGGGAAGATGAGAGGTTTGTTCTCAGAGAGGCTCAAAGCACAACTGTTGGCAGGAGCTAGGGACAGCTGGTGCACGTAAGCAAGGTCATATCAGAGAGAGGGAGACACAGCTGAGAAGTTTATACTCCTGAGCCAGGACTGAGCTTCTTGATTGAGCCAGCAGCACTTGCTTGAGGAGGAAAGCAACAGGAAATTCACACCATACCATGCTGAGTAGGCGAATGATATGGCCATGGTGATTGCCTGTTTTCATGGTCATAAAACAGGTCCCTTGAAGAACTATTAAAGGCTTGGGGATTACTTGTGAGGTAAGACAGAAAACCAGAGATGAGACACTAAAATGATTCACAAACCAGAAATGCAGGTATGGAATTCAGAAGAGAGTTTGGGGCTAGACATGCAAAACTAAATATTATCATTTTCATTTTTCATTTTTTTTGTGTTCTAGGTGTCTTTTCATGTCCTGTTCATCCCTCAAGGCACTTGACTTAGTTGCGTACAAAAGAGCAAAAATGAAATCAATTAAGAATTCAGCAGAAATAAGAACCTTTTGAAAATCTATAAACTATAATAAGTACTATTTATTGAGCACTTTGTGCCACACATTGTGACAAACACTTTATACCTTAACTCATTTTATCTTCATACTGTGATGAAAAGGGAATTAGCCTTACAGACCCCATTTCACAATAAACGTCATTATAAACATATTGAATATCCTCTGAAACTAAGTTCTTTCTGTGAAACAAATTAAAGCCTTGTAACTCTGCTGACACAAATTTCAGCCAGTGCTTAAATTCGTGTTTATATCAATTCTTTCATTTTTGTTTTCCAACTTCTATGTGGAAAGACAAATATGTCAGATTCTGTTGTTTTAGTATAAATAAATACCTCAACTAAAGTTATGCTGTGTTACACACTTCAAGTTTTCAGTTATCAAATACATGAACATATATCCCAAGTAAATACATAACTATATAAAACACAGTTGGGTTACCCTGGAGCAGAGACTGGTTTTACGAATAACAGTTGCCCTAGAAGTGACAATGTTTATGGAGGTGGAGAAGAACTCCTATATGACTAATAAATCCTTCTCATTGTGGTGTATGCATACATCCTCAGAATGGCTCTTCTGACAGCTCAATTTTCCCCAAACACTAGTTATGATTCTCTGAACAGATTTTAGGCAGCCAGCTCTTGATGGGTACAACATGGCTAGGAATTCTTGGCAGGGCTTTTCCCACCAAGACCTGTCAAAAGTATCTCACACAGAATTTGTGGAGGGCATGGAATTTCTGGAGCTTCTGCACAAAGTCCTCTAGACTTCAAAGAAGCTAGCGATTCTGTAGCCTTTGAGAGTGGGATTTCAGTACCTTCATCAGGATAAGACTGAAGAAGAGACATGCAGAGGGATCCCTAGGCTTGCTTTCTGGGAGCACTGTAAATACATAATCCTAACTTTCCATCACAAAGGTTGGCTTGTGGTGTTGATGTTTATTCATATTGGGATCAAATTGGCCACAGATTTATACTGAAAGCCACCATTTCAATTACACTTGGTAAAGATTTTTTAGATAATTATGACTTATATATACTTTTGCAAAATCTGTCTCTGATTTAGTTCCAGTATTACCAGCATTCCAGAAATTTATATTGCTATCACTCTAATAGACATTATTCCAAAAGAAAACAGCAGTAAAAAAATAAATTCCACCTTACTGAATTTAGGTACAAATTTCCATCTTACTGAGACAGCAATAACAAAACTTGTTTCCTAGAATCAGAATCTCCTATCAACCATCTCTTATCCTATGGAAAAAGTTAACTAAATATAAAATTAAACTTAAGGAAGGAGATAAGCTATATCAAATAGCTTGAATTTTCTAGATTATTTTCCCTTTACCTTTGTGAAAAATAAAAAATTGTTAGTATCTGAAATTATGGTTTAGAAAACACATGTATCAATCTTAAATAACAGTCATAATAAGAATGTTAAGATGCTAGAGAACCACACTAAAGAAACTTTCTTGGAATCAGGCTATCCTGTTCACATTTAGGACACCAGGTAAATATAAGCTGCTTATTTTCTAGCTTTCAGTCACTGAGGTTGTTTATTCAATTCATAGAATCAGAGAATTTAATTATGTTGGGAGGGATTATGGAAATTTTCTAGTCCAACCTCCTCATTTTAAACATAAGAAAATTGAGATCATTCTTTTATGGGTACCCAGATAAAATTAAATGTATAACTCAATGCAATACCTCTATGTATTTAGGCCTCTAAAATAGCTATTGCTACAAGTGAACTTCCATTTCAAAAGTCACAGAAACTTCTACTCCATGTGTCTTATAATAAAACTATTTATGTCCTTAGTAACATTGCCAGAAGAGAACTCACTGAGGAGGAAATGACAATGCTCCTCAGAATCAATCAGGCTCTAAGAATCTCTAAGGCAAGGCTTATATCTTACCTGACTTCATAGTTCTAACAAGCAGAGTATCTATCACACAGTGGGTGTTGTTTTTTTTTTTTTGGCATGCTGATTGATTGAATGAATAAATGATTGCTTTAAGTGAACACAAGGAGAAGCAAACCATGAAAATCCTTCCTTGGCTAGTTTGTTATTCAGTTGCACTTTGGGATGTTTATCAGCACTTGGATTCACAGTGGTTTGTCATCACAGGACTTTACCTGAAGTTCTTACAAGAATAGGTACCGCCCTTACAGGCTTCTATTCTTAACGCTCTAAAAGTGTATTGGAAACGTTCCAGTGGCAGCATGACTGAAAGCAAACCTGCCATTAACTAAAGACATTTCAAACCTACATAACCATTTACACAGCCCTCCTTCTCTTTCCACTTTAATTTAAGCTTATTTCACCACAGAATCATACGGTTATTTAAACTAAACGTTGCTGTTTGGAATCCAAACAAGCATGAAGACTCATTCTATTCCCCACGTGCTCCCAGTGTTTCCTCGATTTTCTCGGGTCAAATGAAGCTACAGAAATGTGAACCTCTTACCATCCAGATGGTCCACGTAACAGTACACATCGTAAGTTTCATGAGGAGCACGGAATCCGTAGGTCCGGACTCCTTCCTTCCCCATCATGTCTCCATAGCAGCCTTCTCGGGGAACCCGGATGGGATACCTGGGGAAATAAAGGACTAGGAAGTAGCACTATATTCTCACTCCCCAAGTGATGAAGTAAAGCCGGTAGCCCCCAGACCACTCACCTAACAGTCTGATCTGACAGCCAGCCTGCATCACACTGCTCAAAACCATCTTCATAGGCGGCATGCAGCTGCTCTGGGGTGGCTATGACGGCCCCGATGTCCACACAAGCCTTCTGTGCCATCTCAAAATTCAGGGTGTACCTGCTGGTTGCCGCCCTGTAGTGAAACACAACCCCTGCAAAGATAGCAGCGAACAATTACAGGCAAGTTCAAGTCTCCCCACAAACTGTGCAGTTTCTCATTGGAGCAGTATGTCAAATGACTTGCTAACACAGTCTTAAGACCATGACAATTTCTTTATTTTTACTTCATATAGCATTATGCAAAATTATGGTGATCTGAGGAACCCCAGAAATGCTATTCACTCAGGTATCCCATTCTGCTCCATTACAGAGTTTCCTAGTCAGGAGTTCTCTGTTCCCACGAAAACCATCTGAAAAAAAGATTTAAGCCGCTAAATGCCAAATGGTGACTAGTTGTCCTAATTACAGGGAGTATTCAGGCTATCACGGTTTCCCAGGTGCTTCAGTGAGTAAAGAATCTGCCTGTAGTGCAGGAGATACAGGATCAATCCCTGGGTAGGGAAGATCCTCTGGAGGAAGGCATGGCAACCAACTCCAGTATTCTTGCCTGGAGAATCCCATGGACAGAGGAGCCTGGTGGGCTACAGTCCATGGGGTTGCAAAACAGTCTGACACGGCTGAAGCAAGTGAGCATGCACGCACAGGCTATCAGGGGGACCACAGACGACTAAAGGCAGTAGGTGCTGCAAGAGATACAAAGAGTTAAGGAGGTCACGAGATCAACTCCTCTTCATGTTTGTACTCAGAGCCAACTCAATAGAAGCATATAGAATCTTCACCAATACCACGTCCTCCAAGCATGAAATATTGTGATATTTACTTACCGAGACAATATATTATAATGGAAAAGACACTGGAGTATATAAGAGAAGGCCTATTCCAATTCCTGATTTGCTCCTTAATCATACATAAGCCTTAATTTCCTCCTCTATAAAGTATACCTAACAGTGCTTATGCTGTTTTATTGAAATGAAGATCAAATTAGAAAAAGAATTTTAAAATATCTTAAAATGTTGGATAGGCTACTATAATAAATGTTTATCATATTCACTAACTGATTTGCATAATGTAGGATCTCCGCTTTGACAGGTAAAATGTATGATTTTTATCCCAAAGAAGGCCTGAAATAAAGTTCTCCAGACTCCCGCGGGTAGAAGCTAGGCATCCTGATATGTGCTTCAAATTCCACTTTGTCGTATTTTAGGAGTTGCATAACCTAGTGGTTCTTGAACTGTGTTTCAGGGTCAAAGAACTGTCAAAAACCTGAGGAAAGAGCAACTGAGGGGGTGAAGCTTGGGCCCTTCCTCCCACTTGAGCAAGGGCATCTCCATTTTTAACTGGAGTAAATATCGTGACTCATTTTCATCAGACAGCAAAGTGAGTCAAGCTAATGTGCCTAGGAAGTCATTGGAAAATAGAAATTGGAGTAATTGGGTTTTATGGGTGAGATTTTATTGTCATATCATTTAATACCACATATTTATTATGTGGAATTAATTTTGGTTTCCAAGATATCTCTCATTTTCCTTTTATTCCTAGTAATTTCTTAGAGTTGACAACAGCCTCCCTCTCTCTCTCTCTTACACACACACAGCTTGACTTCTAGCTATTAAATTGTTTTCCACATGCCTATCCTTGCTTCTCTCTTTCAAAACAGGTATGTGCCAATAAAGCATCTACAGGGGACAGACTAGGGATGTCATCAATAAGCACCTCTGATCAGTGTCAATACAAAAAGGCCTGCACAGGTACCAAGCGGATGCACTGACAACTAATACTTATTTCCCATTTCTGATATTTCATAGGAAAAAAAAACAAAACAAAACACTGAATGCTTTTCATAACATCTATACCCTTACAGAACAACTTTAAAATTTCCAGGAAGTATATATGGTCCTATAAGTATGTTTATAATGATCTCTAAGTCTTGAGCAAGACTTTGCATGGTTTTAAATTAGTCTTCTGCTGATCAAAGCTTCAAAGAGCCTTCTTGGTAATTAAAAATCTTCCTTATGCACCGAGGATTGGCAGTAAGGGGGCACAAAGGGGCCTCCATGACCAAGGCAGGGAATATCAGGCTGTATAAGTATCTATAATTGCTGGATAATTTGAAGACCTCATGGGGCTAAGGAGATTAAGTGGAGAATTTTCATTGTTTCAGAGAGGCAAGGGGAAAATCCACTGCTAATTCTTTAATGATGAAGATTGGAAGAAGTTGTTAAACTTCTTCTGGGATTTTATATATATATATATATATATATAATATGTATAATGCATATCTAAGTTTATATATTATATATATATATATGGTATGTTACATTACACAAAAGGGAAAGATTTCTGTTCTTTTCCACCCTGCCCACACGCCAGCGCCCCCCAGAGGAAGAGATAGATCCTTCGCTTAGAAGGAAAGATAGATAGTAGAAAAAACAATCCAAGACTAATCAAAGTAAATGATAAAAAGATTAAGAGCAAAGAGCCCAGGGTGTTCAGTGGATGCCTGGAAAACATAAAAATAGATTTATAGAAGAGAGCAATAGGATCTGAATGGGGAAGGATGTTCAGAAAATTAATCTGTCACATCTGAAATTCAGAGTATTTCCTTTTGGCTACACAAGAAAGAGTTTTAATAAAACCCTTTGTATATGTTTCTGAAAGGTAAATATGTTATAGGGAAATGGAGGATTGGAAGAAAAATCTGTTCCATCATGCCTGGGTATGAGAACTTTGCTTAATAACTTGCCAAAATATTCTGCTTCCAGGAGCTGTGGCATTATGTGTGCGCCCAATTAAAGCAATTTTTCTTTGGTTTGTCTCCTAACTTAAATTCAAATGACACACAAACTACTACTGAAAGGGGGCTGAAACTAAAATGTCTCATTGCAAGACAGTGGGTAACTAGTGCACTGACCTTAAAAAAATACACCGAGTTCTTGTTTTGATCCAATTCAAATGTTTATTGAGTCTTTGTCTTTTCAAAGCACTATGATATTAATATATACCATGGACTTATTAGGTGCCTTATTTATTCAATGTAAGTTAAGATATAACTTATATTTCTTAAAAGCAAACTCAAACATTTTAATAAGCATGCTAGGAGAGTGAGAAAGAAAGTGTGTGTGTGTGTGTGTGTGTGTGTATATGTGTGTATATGTATGCATGTGAGTGTACGTGCACATATGCACATATGTAAAAAAAGTTAAACTGTAGATCAGCCTTTGTAGTCTTCAAAAATAATTGCTGATAGGTCTCAATAATGAAGTAATGATTCTTGAGCTATATACCATGTCTTGAGGTATTCATTATATCTGGTATAAAGTCATCTTCCTTGACTCCTGAACAATTAACAGTTCATTTTTAGTGACAGACATGGACTGTTGGGTCGATTGGTGTGTTTTTTCCCTCTGTTCAATCCCTGAGCAATGGCTACTTTTGAATCTCGTCTCACCACACTTCTGAACCGGGTATCCTGTAATACCAGCTTCTTCTAGATTCGCAAGCCTTACCCTCCACGGTCAGTGACACCGTGTCCTGTGTGTCTTCAATCCCGTACATGACGTCACAGCGGTAGCGGCCTGCGTCACTGGCCAGCAGTTTGACCATGGTGAGTGAGGCATCACCCACGTCCTCGGGATGTGTAGGCACCGACACTCTCCCCTTGTAGTCTTGACCAATCTTGATATTCCCATTTTGGGCCACGAGAACAGTAGTCTCCTTTAAATCTTTTCCCGTCTTGTCCAGTTCAATCTTAGACCATTTGATTCGCAGAAATTCACTGGTGGTGTTATAACTGGGTGGTAAGGTAGGCATGGTTGAGAAATGACAAGGTAGGTTGACTTTTCCAGAGAGGGAGCCCTTAACAGGTGGGCTTTTTTCCATGTTGACTACAGGAAAAAGAAAATACAAAATAGACAAGCTGAGTCTATTAAATAAGTGAAAGGATAAGAACCATTACAGGGATTTGGTTATATCTTCAGTATGTAAAATAATTAGGATGATTTTATATACAGAGAATAGTATATTATTTCAATAATGTTTTATAACAAAGATAGGAATTAATAATTTTCATTAAAAGTTGTTTTTATTTTTTAAAGTTTTTATTTTATACTTTATATAAAGTATTTATATTTTATACTTTATATAAATAAATTATTTATATAAAGTATAAATATACTTTGTATATTTATACTGTATATATATACGTAAATATACTGCATATCAGATCAGATCAGTCGCTCAGTCGTGTCTGACTCTTTGCGACCCCATGAACTGCAGCCCGCCAGGCCTCCCTGTCCATCACCAACTCCCGGAGGTCACTCAGGCTCACATCCATCGAGTGTACTGCATATATATATATATACGTAAATATACTGTATATATAGCTGGTCAACAAAGTTGTGATAGTTTCAGGTGGACAGCAGAGGTACACAGCCAACATATACATGTATCCACTCTCCCCAAACTCCCCTCCCATCCAGGCTGCCCCACAATACTGAGCAAAATTCCCTGTGCTATACAGTAGGACCTTGTTGGCTACCCATTTTAAATATAGCAGTGTGTATATGTCAATCCCAAACTCCCTAACTACCACTTTCCCCCTATTTTCCCCCATGGCAAGCAAAAGTTCATTCTCTAGTCTGCGAGTCTGCTTCTGTTTTATAAATAAGTTCATTTGTATAATTTCTTTTTAGACTCCATATACACCCTCATCCAGATATATTTATAACGCTTTTCTTATATGATATTTCTCCTTCTCTGTCTGATTTCACTAACTTTGGCAATCTCTAGGTCCATCCATGTTGCTGCAAAGGGATAATGCTCATTTTTATGTGCTAAAATATGAGCATTCATTTTAAAGTATTTGTAACTTAGAGTTTAACATGAACAAAACAAGTGATAAAATAAGGCCATTGTAGGAAGGCAAGAAATCAAGGGTGGGAGGAACCTAGACTAAGCAATACAGGTTTAAAAGACCTTAGTCAGGTGAGAAGAACCTGACTAAGCAATACAGGTTAGGAAGAATAGTTAAAAAGCAGATTTAAGTCAACAGGTGAGAAGAAGAAAAATGATTAAGATAACTGCCACATTACTTTAGAGGAAATGAAAACAACTTCAGGAGGAAGTGAAAATTATCAAAAGTATTTCAGTAGACTGGGGCAGGGAAACATCTAAGACTTGAAGGACCCACTATGGTTCAGTGGTGAATCAAAGGCTTTATCGTAATGACAAATCCAGCTGCAGTCGCTTTGCAGCGAAACATCACCTCTCCATTACATCCTAGGGGGTAATGTTGGTTTCTGTTCACCTAACCCTTCTAAGCCTGGCTTCCCAGGTGGCTCAGTGGTAAAGAATCCACCTACAATACAGGAGATGTGGGTTTGATCCCTGGGAAGGGAATATCCCCTGGAGGAGGGCATAGCAACCCAGTCCAGTATTCTTGCCTGGAGAAGCCCATGGACAGAGGAGCCCGGCGGGTTACAGTCCATAGGGTCGCAAGAGTCTGACATGATTGAGCGACTGAACGCGCACACATGCAATTTTTCTAAAGTATTAATCTACAGAATGCCTTTCTGCTTAAGCCCTTAGACTTTTAATGAGAAAGAACACTTCGACTATAATTTAACACCATTACATGCAAATAAATAAATAAATAAAACCCACATATTTTCACTTCTATAGGGATCTATACCTCTCCTCCCCATCTTGCACCCATCTCCCAGTCTCTCCTAGTTGGCGAGACAAAGTGTTGGTAATAGAATATAAATTATAGTGCGCAGGGAACTCCCAGTTCATGCAAATATGATGAATGGTAATAGTAACCTCTAGGTGGAGTCAAATAATATTTTTTAATTGACAAAATAATATATAGCTAACAGTTGGTATGTTAGTGGTTAAAGGCATTAGTAACACACATCTCAATATGAACATGCATTAGAAATGATACAGATGCTAAAGACTAAAATTTAACTTTAAAAGGACTGGATCCTATTACGGAACTAAAGACAACAAAAAGATATTTTGTACTTTTTTTTTTTTTGGCAGAGAATAGGGGTCCTGAGAATGGGGTCTCAACGAGTTGGACAGGACTGAGCGACTGAACTAAACTGAACTGAGGGGTCCTGAGAAGGAAAGAGGTGAGAATTCTATGAACTAAAATGTCTTAATTTGTACCCATCATATGTTCTAGGAATTCCTATTTTCCTTTCTGAAGATGATTAACCTCACAAATAAAAGACGGCTTTTAAAAGGGAGAATAAACATCTTTACCATTGACATCAATTGTGGTATAAATTTATAAGACTCTTTGATTCAGCCCAATCAATTCAATTGGGAGGTTTTTTACACTTAGAGCATTTCTCCATAACTGTGCTATAATGAAAAGATATATTGGAACAAAATAATGTCAAAAGGCAATTTCCCAAGAGTTATTTATTGTTCTGGATATTTACAGATACAAGAGAATTAAAAGCTGCAGTTGTATGTAAATATATATTCATGGAGAATCCAGTCTTATCAACAAGATTAACAAAAAGCTATGTGGCCAAGTCTTTTGTGTATGAAATCTTGGGTCTTAATGCACTGGGTAACGAGAACTAAGTTTACCAAATACAAATATTTTAAGAAAGAAATTTAGTAGCACAGAGGATAATGTTTATTGGCTATGCATGTTAAAAAAGAATGCTACCTGCAAGAACTTGTCTGAAATTGACAGTGCAAGAAATAAAAATGAATGCTAACAACAGTTCACCATTCAAGTTTGTGGTCTAAATGAATACCGTAAGGGAGAACACGCCAAATAATGAATAATCAATTATGCTTCATTCTATGTCAGTAAATTCTGCAGAGCAAGAATGGCACAAATTCTATCTACACAATTTAATCAAACACACACACAGACCTTGGCCTAGAAGTGCCAGAGTGAGACTAGGGGAATTTATCACCGTCTCAAGTATTAATATCACTCCCTCATTCATTCATTTGCTTGGGACTGTGCATGAATATCCAAATAACAGAGTCAATGGTAAATAATCCATAAGAAAGATATTGTGAAATCAAAGAGTTCCTTATGCATTAAAATAAAGCCAATAACCAAGAAACAAAGTGCTTATTGATTACTCACCTTTCAAGTGCCTAGACTTAAATACAAAAACCCTTAAGATGAGAGTACTTGTGTTGACCCAACTAGCTATTACTCTGTGCTTCACTGTGAACTTGGCAAATATATTTCATATGTATCTTACATTTTCAACTTCATCCCTTTGAAAAAATGAAGATTCTTCTGAAATTAGCCCCAAACTAATGATATTGCTTAACAGTGATCACCAATTTACAAAAAACCCTGATGCCTGGGGTAAAGTACAGTACACTGGTTGAGAGCATGGACGGTAGAACCAGATTGCCTAGGTTCACCTCCAGGCTCCATCACTAAATTGCTGTGTGATCTTCTACATTAGCTATGTCGATAAATCTTTTGGTATTACTGTTTCCTCATTTGCCAACTGGGGAGAATAAAGCACGTGTCTCAGGAAAGAGTTAAAATTAAAAAGGTTAACAAAGTAAAATACTTATAAGAAAGCCCAACATGTAGAAATTACTCAATATTGTTAGCGGGTATTACTATTTAAAATATCATCAAGGAGCTATACCATAAGTGTTAGTTTCCCTATTATTTGTGTGAGTTCTTTCTTTGTTTTAAGTGAAAGGGTGATGGTCCTGTTTCTTAAAGTCCTCCCGCCACTTTCTCTGTAATTTCCTTCTATGAGGACCCAACCAAATCAACCCCCTTTTCTCCATCTCTTTTCTGTGCCCTCCCTCTACACTCAATGCTGTTGTCCTTTCTTCTCTGTCACCTTTACTTCCTAGAAATGCTGAAGAGGACAGCTTCTTGGCCATTGGATTGGTGGAGCCTAGACTCTGATGGCCATCCAGGTCATTCATTGTGGTATTCACTCATTATTTATTTATTCATTCACTTATTCACTCAACCATAAATTGATTAAGTGCTAGCAGTGTGTCAGGAACTCTGCTAGAAGAGAAAGAAAACAGCTCTCTTGAAGTCACAGTCTGCTTGGGAAGAAAAACAAGGAATAACTTATCCTCAATGAGTGGTATGGACTATAATCGCTGTCACAGGACAGGGGACAATGAGAATGCAGAGAAAGGGCTTTAAAACTGCCTGGAAACAATGTGGGGGATGAGAGGTGGGAGCCATCTCGGAAGTCAGCTCATCCTTGGTTCCTCTCTCTCCCTCACCACACCACATTCCATCCATGCATTGTCCTAATCCTCCATCTCCACCTATCCAGTTCACTTCTCTCCAACTCTCCTGCCACCACGTGACACAAATGCCCCATCTCACACACGGGTGATGACAATAACCTCCTAAGTCATTTCCCTGTGGCCGCTCTTTCTCTCCTACAGTCAAACCAACGTAGAACAGCAAACATGGAACCTGGAAAATATTCATCGACTTACCTTTCACCAGCTGAAAGTCTTTAGCGCTTCCTGGGAATAAAATCCATTTCTAAAGCTTACAGTGCTTACATGGATAAGAAGTGTAACAGTGGCAAAGCTCACACACTCCTGGGACAGCCTTGGTTCTTCTCCCAGTTCTGCTACTTACTAGTCTTGTGACTTTGAGCAAGTCACTTAGGTTCTCTGGATCTCAGTTTCCTCCATGGATAGTGAATGTTTCAATAAGCTAATGTTAAGTATTAAAACTGTTCCTGGCTCATAGGAAGCTCCTTCTTTAAAAAAAAAAAATTTATTTGCATATAGTTGCTTTTCAATGTTGTGTTAGTTTCTGCCGTGCAGCAAAGTGAATCAGTTACTCCTATACATATATCCCCTCTCTTCTGGATTTCCTTTCTGTTTTGGTCATCACAGAGCATTGAGTAGAATTCTCTGTGCTTTACAGAGGGTTCTCATTAGTTATCCATTTTATATATGGTAGTGTGTATATATTGGTCCCAATCTCCCAATTCATCCCACCCCCTTGGAGTCAGTCCATCCAGATTTGCAAAGTAGAAACAGAGACATGGGGTGCAGGAAAACAAACATAGGAAGCTCTTTTCTGAGTGTCAGATAGTGCTTCTATTTACATGAGCTGATTTCTGCCTATCTCTCTATCTAGATCTCCTACTTTTTCCTTGATTACTGCTCTCCAACTGCAGTGACCTTTCTATTGCTCAAACACACTACCTAACTTGGGCCAGATCTTAGCTGGCTGGCTCCTTCTCATCATTCCCACGTCAGTGTAAGTATTCCTTTCTCAAAGACGCCTTACCACCTCCCCTGCCCCACCCTAAGACTCTTTCTATGTCGTCACTCTGCTTTATTTTCATCAATTCAGAAGTACTTGGATTGTTGGTTTACGTGTTTATCGCCTACCTCATGTAACTAAGGAGATTAGGCTTAATGAAATCTGAAACAATGTATGACTCATCCACTGATATATCCCTGGAGACCCAGACTAAGACATAGCACAGTAGAATCTGTTCCAACAATACTGTCAATGGATAGATAAATGAATGGATAGGAAGGATGGATGAATAAATAGATTGAGTGACACAAGTTCTGAATCTTAAGAATGAACTGAAGTGGAACTGTAGAGGACAAAAGAAGGCACTGCTAAGCAGAAGGAACTTCATGGGAGCAGGGGAAGGGAAATAAGGTGTAAGGAAAAAATAGGGACTAAGAATGGAAGTTATAAAATATTTCAGACTCTGAAGCAGGCAGTGAGTGTGAGAAAGAAGCAGAAGCTGAGTCTAGAGAGACCCTTGATGGGAGCAGGTCACTGATACTCAGCACAGATCCTTTCTTCATGGACCAAGAGTCTACAAATTTGGAATCACAAAACTCTCATTAGGCGGACATATAATTTAAAGCTAAGAAAAACAGTGCATGTTTACTTATCCAGTTACAAAGGAGAAAAAGACAGAAGAAAAGAGAAAAAGAAAGAAATGGAGGTAGGGGTAAAAACTTGTCTATCAGGCTTCTCTATATCTTCTTGATTTCTTTCAGATTGTATCCCTTTGAAAGTTCAATAGTCTTTTTTTTTTCAATGTAGAAAAGCCTTTGAGTAGTGTCAAAAAGAGTCCAACCTTAAAATATGCCCAGCCACTCAAATGAGCCTTTTTGCACAGTCTGAAAGTAATCTGGTAAGTTACTGAAAGCCCACTTTCTTTTTTAGCATCCTGTTCATTATTTTGTTATATGCTATGCTATGCTATGCTAAGTCACTTCAGTCGTGTCCGACTCTGTGTGACCCCATAGATGGCAGCCCACCAGGCTCCACCGTCCCTGGGATTCTCCAGGCAAGAACACTGGAGTGGGTTGCCATTTCCTTCTCCAATGCATGAAAGTGAAAAGAGAAAGTGAAGTCGCTCAGTCATGTCTGACTCTTAGCGACCCCATGGACTGGAGCCCACCAGGCTAACTTATTTAAAACCACTGTTTTCAGCCTAATGATATTTTAGCTAAAAGTCTTCAGCAATGAATAGATAAAAAATTCATCCTTTATTTTAATGATTCCATACTCACATTCCATGCCCCGATACTTAAATTTTTATTTCAATTAGTCCTAAAAAATGATTACCACACTCACCTTTCTGTAGTGCATGGGCTGCTATTAAGGTGGAGCACATCCATAAGATGCTCTTTATATTTATCAACATCTTGTCCTAGAAATGAAGAAAAACACAAAGGAAATCATAAGCATTCAGGCTTGTGGGAGGCCGTAAGTCACATGCTATTTGTGCCTTGTATGTAACAAGAGTACAAGAAGCTGCTTCTCCTGGGTTGTAAACACAGGAGGAGACTTGCAATAGGAGAAGTTGTCCCAACACTTTAATTATTAGTTTGACTCTCACCCAATGTGGCCGTTACCAAAATAATTCCAGAACCCAAACTGGGGACATATAACAATGTGGATGTGTGGGGCAACCGCAATGGGGTAGGCTGTTGGAAGAACAATATAGACCACAGCCTAAGTAACTAGGGGCTAGCAACTGGAACAAGGAGGGAAGGGCGACCACAAAATCTATTTAGAAACAGGAAGCTGATCATAGATGGAGCAAGAGAAGATGGGGAAGCAGTTGGGAGAGATGTGGAAAGAAAGGGATTTGCACCAAATGTGAAGTGGTGGAAACCCATTGCTGATTCATGCACATGGTACCAGGACAGAGAATAAGGACCTCAGCAGGCTTTTTAAAGCACAGACTCAATTTAGTTTCTAGGAGGCTGAGCAAACAAAATAAATGTATTATAAGGAGCTGTTTATTACAGAAAAGGCCAGTGCTTGCCATGAGTTTTAAAGTAGTTCCGACGGTCTGAAGGGTAAAGAATGAAAGAAAACACCCTGGACTGAGAGTCAATAAACCCTGCCCTGGCTTTGCCATTAATTTATTGTGTGAATTTGGGGAAGACATTTAACAAATCTGGGTCTCAGAATGATCCCTTCCAGCTCACATAACTGCTGTTATAACTATGAGGAGGATAGGCATCATTGTTGGGGACCATCTAGAAATCAAAAAGCTAAGCTCAAAACAACCACAGAACACTAATTGATCTCAACAGCTGTTTCCTCCCCAGTTACATTTAGAACTGCTCTATAACAGCCATCAGTGGTTGGCTACCCAGTAGCCAATGCTCTCTTTCTTCTAAAAAACTTTGATTCCATTTTAATATCTACCTTCCTTCACATGGCCATACTTTGATGGAACCTGGGTCAAACCCCAGCCCAAATGGATGATCCTGTTTATTCCAAGCCAATTCAGTTCAGTTCATAGCTCAGTCATGTCCGACTCTTTGCGACCCCATGAACCGCAGCACACCAGGCCTCCCTGTCCATCACCAACTCCCAGAGTCCACCCAAACCCATGTCCATTGAGTCAGTGATGCCATTCAGCCATCTCATCCTCTGTGGTCCCCTTCTCCTCCTGCCTCCAATCCCTCCTAGCATCAGGGTCTTTTCCAATGAGTTAGTTTTTCACATCAGGTGGCCAAAGTACTAGAGTTTCAGCTTCAACATCAGTCCTTCCAATGAATATTCAGGACTGATTTCCTTCAGAATGGATTGGTTGGATCTCCTTGCAGTCCAAGGGACTCTCAAGAGTCTTCTCCAACACCACAGTTCAAAGGCATCAATTCTTCGGTGCTCAGCTTTCTTTATAGTCCAACTCTCACATCCATATATGACCACTGGAAAAACCATAGCCTTGACTAGACAGACCTTTGTTGGCAAAGTAATGTCTCTGCTTTTTAATACGCTGTCTAGGTTGGTCATAACTTTCCTTTCAAGCCAATTACACAGGTCCCAGTTTGTGAAACTGTTGTATCCATGTTGCACCCATGAGTATATAAGATACCCTCTGGGATGAAGCTGAGAAACAATCAGGAGAGGCAGGGCTGAAGTGCTCAGGCATCAGACTAACAGCTAGCCATACCCTTGAACTTTCTTTTATTAGATAATAAATCCCTTTATTAATTAAACTCAATAAAGTCAGGGCTTTTTGTTAGCCAGTGTCACTGAAAGGCATCTTAACTGATACATATTTGAGTTGGCGCCCTATAACTTTCTCAGAAATTACCTAAATTCTGTATTATTTAGAAAACCTAGATTAAAATCTTGTAAGAATGCAAGTCCAATTTGGGCTCAAATTCAATTTAATAATTTACATCAGCTATTCCTCTTCCCTTGATATTCTTCTCTATTTAATTGCTTTATTTTATATAGCTTGAAATAAGTGTTAGAATTTTTTTAAAAGAAAATTATAAAATTCTAGATATTTCCTGAAGACCAATTTTTATCTAACACATCATATATCTCATATTTTCCATCAATGAGCCATCTGACAGGTCACAATGAAAAGAATGTAGTTGATAATCCTAAATTAACCTTGATAATTAAGCTTATTATTTACCATATAATCACTGAGATATGCTAATAAATATTGTTAAACACAAACTGGGAATTAGGTTTCTACTTTTCAGGATTTTTTTTACAAGATACCACAGCAAGCAGGAAGTATACACCTTTATCTCATTATTATAACAATATTTCAAGAAAAAAAAAATAAGATGTCAATTTCACATACCCTAAATCATTCAGAAAACGAAAATCATGGCATCCGGTCCCATCACTACATGGGAAATAGATGGAGAAACAGTGGAAACAGTGTCAGACTTTATTTTTCTGGGCTCCAAAATCACTGCAGATGGTGACTGCAGCCATGAAATTAAAAGACGCTTACTCCTTGGAAGGAAAGTTATGACCAACCTAGATGGCATATTCAAAAGCAGAGACATTACTTTGCCAACAAAGATTCGTCTAGTCAAGGCTATGGTCTTTCCTGTGGTCATGTATGGATGTGAGAGCTGGACTGTGAAGAAGGCTGAGCGCCGAAGAATTGATACTTTTGAACTGTGGTGTTGGAGAAGACTCTTGAGAGTCCTTGGACTGCAAGGAGATCCAACCAGTCCATTCTGAAGGAGATCAGCCCTGGGATTTCTTTGGAAGGAATGATGCTAAAGCTGAAACTCCAGTATTTTGGCCACCTCATGCGAAGAGTTGACTCATTGGAGAAGACTCTGATGCTGGGAGGGACTGGGGGCAGGAGGAGAAGGGGATGACAGAGGATGAGATGGCTGGATGGCATCACTGACTTGATGGATGTGAGTCTGAGTGACCTCCAGGAGTTGGTGATGGACAGGGAGGCCTGGCGTGCTGCGGTTCATGGGGTCGCAAAGAGTCGGACACGACTGATCTGATCTGAAAGCTTCCAACAAAATGAAACTTTAGATTGTTTCACACAACACTATGAAGACAGTGTCCTCCATGAGTACTGAATCCAAATAAGAAACTTTTCTTCAATTGTGCTTACAAACAATAATTTATTATTCTCCTTCAAGAAAAATTTTTTCTCAAATTGTTTTTCTTTTTTTCAGAAAACATTTATAAGCTTAATGTTAAAAGTCTGGGCTCCATTGTCAAAGAGCCCTGAATTTGAGTTCTGAATTTTCTGCTTATACTCTGAGATTTGGGGTAAGTTACTAAACAGTACAATGAGAATTGGAAAAAAATGCATATAAAATATAGCTTGGTGATACACAGTATATTCAGTACTCAGTATTTATTATTAAAATTTGTAATTCAAGCTTTCTACCAGTGAGAACTTCCTGGTTTCATATCACTAGTAGTAAAAAGAATATTTAAAGCTCTTGGATTTGAAAATTATAACCTGGGTTATTACTATAACTTTGTACACCTTCATGCTCACAGTAAATTGTCCAATAATTTATCATTATGTCCTTTGAATCATTACTTAGAAATTTGTTTTATCTCCTATGTAGAACAGTAGCTTTCTGAAAAGCAGAGTCAATGTCATATTCAACTTACTAATTCCCACAATATTTTCACAGTGTCAGCTTCAGAGTAGTTGCTTTGAGGGAGGTTTGCTGACCAAATGCATGACCAACACCCCTCATTTCCTATTCAGAAATACACTCTGAAGAGAAGCATCAACAATCGCTTTAAACATGGGTGAGTGGGCTAATTAACACATGAAATACAATTAACATTGGCCATGACTCAATCATATCTGATGTTTGCAATATCTGGAGTGTCAAAATCTTAAAACAAAACCAGTGGAAAAGATGCAATTCTGACCAAGAATGGGTCTTCTGCATTGCAATTTTCCACCCAAAGCAGATACTTAAAAGTCTAACTCTTTTATAAGGATATTCCATCTTTATAAAAGTGGCTTTTTTTTTTTTTTTTAGGGAGAGGAGGAAGTAGTTCTTCATCTATTTAACAAGTATACTCATCACTTGCCCAAGTAAGACTGCCAGTAAAGCAAGGTTAGGGGAGGAAGTTGGTGCATTAAAAGTGGAAGGGAGAGATCAGTCATATTTTAAATACATTTGCATAAATTAAGTTGCCAACATTTAAAAAGTAGAGTGTTCACACTAAGCCCCCGATCTCTGACTTCTTTTGGAAAATCAGACCTTAATTAGAGGTCCATATTCTAGCTGGCCAGTCATTAGCACTAAGCAAGCAGCAGGCCCTGGCCTTGGCTCTGTGAGCTCAAGGTTATCAATGTCCCAGTTGGCCTCTCATCCATTTCTATTCCATGCCTATCCCCTGTAGTCACCAGAGTTTGCAATTCAAATTCCCAAACTTCTGATCTCAGAACTATATTTCCACTGCCTCTTCCTTACAGGCCATGGACATCATTCCATTTCTCTAATTTTCATAAATCTGTGTTCATGGTCATGGTTGTTTAAGCACACCATTTGCCTTCTTTGATTTTACAAAATGAGAAACTTTCTGAAGCTTGTTTTTAGCACCACTGCAACCCCCATTTTCATTCTTCTGCTCTTCTGTGTGAGTCTTGTAAGCATTATCTGTTAGTGATAACAAGTCTGACTGCATAGAGAGACCTGGGAGATATGAGAGCCGGTGACTATATTTAGTCTTCTATTTCAGTGAAGTCAATGAGAAGAGGAAAAAGTCATTGAACAATCAAGTCACAGCTGACTGAGGCTGTTTAATTGCCTAGGAGACATGAGAGACAAAGTCAACAGGATTCCTATCCATGAGAAATGTCTGCAAAGGGTATAAGGGTCATGCCAGGGGTAGGCTGCCTCAGCGAAACAGAGAGCCAAGGTTTTAGTAAACAGATATTTAGTATTCTCCCTTGATCTTGGGGAAGCTCCACTGAGCAAAGGGTGACTTAAGGATGCAGACACAGTGGTTTGTCTTCCAGTTCTCGAATTAGTTACCCTAGACAACCAATTATTCAGAATACCTCAGCCACAAAGTGGATGCAAAGAACACTGTCTCTCATGTTGCCATGTGGTGCTTACACAAAGGAGGATCGCTGTAATGCAGAGAGAGATATCATGGTTTAAGCACACAGTGTCATGAATTTGCGTCCCACAAATAATAGCACCATGTGAATTTACCACAAACATAGGTATGGATTCCTGCACCTGGATTTGGCTAAGGTTTTTCATGTCACTGCTCCTTAGTATTGCTGTGTTCATCACCTGTGCCCTCCATGATGTAAAATACACTGCACTCTCCATTCCCTTCTCATGCTCTATTTTCATCATAGCACACCTCACCACTGTATATGTGTATTTGGGAACCGCCCTTCTCTGCCTTCCATAATATAAGCTCCAGGAGGGCAGTCTTTGATGTTTTGTTCATTGCTGTATCCACAATGCCCAGGACACCCAGTAAATACTGGTTGAATGAATGAATATGCCCATTTTGTATGTAATTATGTGCATCATGCATGCGTGCTCAGTCACTTCAATCAGGTCCAACTTTTTGTAACCCTGTGGACTGTAGCCTGCCAGGCTCCTCTGTTCGTGGGATTCTCCAGGCAAGAATACTGGAGTGGGTTGCCATGGTCTTCTCCAGGGCATTTTCCCAAGTCAGGGATCGAACCTGCATTTGCTGCAGCTCTTGCATTGCAGGGGGATTCTTTACCCACTGAGCCACCTGGGAAGCCAATTATGTGCACATTATACACTATTTGGCACATTACTTTCTTCAGTTAAAATACAGTTTATCTCCGAGAATGTTCTAAATCAGCTAATACAGTTTGTCTGTGTTACTTTTAACAGCTGCATAATGTTCTCCTACATGAATGTATCATCTTTTATTATACAATTCCTGTGATGAGCCTTTAAGGTGTCTTCAGATTTTTGGAATGAGAAACAATGCTGCAAAAGGGCATTCTTGTCCATTTGTCTTGGGTGACATTCCTACCAATATCTACATGACAATACCTAGAAGTGGAATTGCTGGGTCAAAATGTATATGCATTAAAAAAAATTATAGCTATTACCAAATCACTTTCTAAAGAGGACGAACCTGTTTACATATATAAGAGATCCAGTTTCCCCACAACTTGACCAACACAAACTTTTATTCAACTTTATCTTTATAGCCGATTGATGAAAATGGCACAGAATAAACTGCTGTTTCAATTATTATTTCTTTAATTATGAATGAGACTAAGCAATTTTTCATATGATTTTAAAACATTCATTGTTCTCTTTCTGCCAGCAGTCTACACACAAAACATTTGCCAATTTTTCTTTTTGATGGGCTGTGGTATATGCTTTTGTAAAAGTTCCTGGCATATCAAAATGGTTGTTGGGTCTTTGTTTCTCTTACATTGCTGACATTTTCTAGATGTGTTACGTGTAAATAATTTAATTGTTAGTCAGATTTATCAATTTTTTCTAGTATAGCTTTTGGGTTACACCTTTTCCTTAAGAGGGGTTTCTTTTCTCCTAGCTTATTATTTTAAACATTTTATAATTTCCTCTAGTTATTTTTTTTAAAGGTTATTTTTTTTGCTCCCTACATTTCATATTAGATCCATCTTAATTTTATTCTGGGATAAACGAAGTAAAAATTGATTTGTATTTTGAGTGGGCCAATCAGTTGTGCCCAAGTCATTTACTGAATAATTTTTCATTTCCACTGAATTTCCATGTTTATTTGAGTCTGTTTATGGACTCTGTCTTCTAGTCAGTGAAACTAGACAATTCTTTTTTTTTTTAGTATACTTGCTTTACAATGTTGTGTCAATTTCAGCTGTGCAGCAAAATGATTCAGTTATATATATATACATTATAAATATACATATATATGCATATATATGCAGTTATATATATAATCATTTATTAGATTCTTTTCCATTATCAGTTATTACAAGATATTGAATATCTTATAGTTGCCTGTGCTATACAGTAGGTCTTTGTTGTTCATCCATTTTATATATTGTACTGTTAATCCCAAACTCCTAATTTATCCCTTCCCCTGTTTCCACATTGGTAAACCTAAATTTGTTTTTTATGTCTGTGAGCCTCTTTCTGTTTTATAAATAAGTTCATTTGTATTGTTTTTTTTAGATTCCACATACAAGTGCGAAACCAGAGAATTCTGAGAACAGTATGTCCCTCTCTAACTCATTTTACGGGTTTAGTAGAAAATACATGATTTGGGTAATGCTGTTAAGATTATAGATCAAGATGAGCCCCAGGGATATATATCTTAATGCTATTTATTTGTGGAGTTATTTATGAGAGCCCTTTCATAGGTACTTACCCTTTTGTTGTTTATAAATGTATATCCATTTAATAGATTTTGACACCAAATGCCTAAAAGTTGTGGTTTAACTTGGTTTTCTCAACTAGGAATTGCAACTCAAGCTTTCTGATTCTAAGCCTAGTGCTCATTCTACTATACCACATGTAATAAATACCAACTCAGTAATTTAATAATAAAAAGATAACATATATTTTATATGTTTACATAGTTTATTATAAACTATGCAATCATAAATTTATAGATGTAACCACCTCTTAAAATTCTTAGAAGAATGAAGTAGGATGTATATAGATACAAGAAAAAGATAAATTTAAATGTAGTTCCCTAATTTACACCCTTTTAAAGATGATCAATCTAGCCAGCAGAATTTCAGGGAAACAAACTCATCACATAAAGATGCTTTGCACTGACCACTGAAATGGAACTACTCTTGGCACATTCAGTAATAGGAACACAGCTGTCAAAAAATCCTGGAGAACATATATGTAATATAAATGTATAAATGCATATATATGTAATTAACCACATATAGGCTACCAGAGGAAACTGGCAAACATTCACTAACTGAAGCGGAGCTTGGTCAACACATTTATCTCTACTTCTCCTTGTTCTGATTCGAAATCAGAGTACAGACCTTGTATTTTCTGGTAAAGCATAGATCTATCCAACAGTCAACATGTTTTCTCATCCCAGAGGCAGTCACCCCCAACAATGAATGTTTGTGACTCCTAACTGGTTTCTCTAGGTGGGTGGTGGAATAATAGCCTACTGCGGTCATTCATTGTTTTCCTCAAAAGAACCATGTGTCTGGAAAAGTTCTGTCCAGTCACAGGGAAATATCCCATTTTAAATACAGTATCTAGTGATGTTTGTCCATGAATAAAGTTAACAAAAATATTTAAACCCCACCAGGTATGGAAAGATTAGTTATATGGCTACTGGGTGACAGTGTTGGTTGACCTTTGTGCTCTGATGTTCAATTACTGACCAATCATTAACCACAAAGTACTTAGCCATAATAATGTGAGGAAAGAAAGAACAATGAGTATATCTGTAACATTAATCATATTCAGCCTTAAATTAACTTTTTAGGTCTTTTCCAAACAACTTACAAGGGTGCATGCAGATACAGGTATCCTAAGATATCAAAGGTATTTCCTTCCAGTTTGTAGGCACAGAGAAAAAGAAAAAACCGAAACCTATGTCTGTAAACATATATAAATCCAGGGGGATTCTTTCAAAACCTTAAATTTGAATTAAAGTTAAAATTCTTTTTAAACTTTAAAAGTAGGAAATACAATTTAGGGCTAACTTTAAATTTCTTTATTTTACTTACTAAGAAAAACAAAATAAAACTTTGAATTCTTACACAAATCTTTAGCAACTGTCTTGACTCTCATCCCTTTTCCCAGAACCCACAAGCTTAAGGATCGTGGACTTCCTGCTGGAGGAAGTAATTGCTCAACTACTTTGGAATCCATGGAAGCCTTTGCTGTATTAGCTGGGACATACAATCATAAAATCTTCTTCTTCTTTTTTTTTTTTTTTAAAACATAGCACCAGAACCAGTTCAGTCTGAGATTTTCTGCTTGGTATGTTCTCACACTCCAAGTTACTTATTCCCCTAATTGGAACAAATGTCATCTCGAACACTAGTTGCTTCCATTGATGTCTTCCTATTTTTATGTTAATCTCACAACATCCTATTTTAAGTCTTTAAAGGAATATTTTCACTGTAGGTTTGGCAAAATTGCCAAACATGCTTAAAAGAATTTAGGTCACAGCTTTTAGAAGGAGTCAAAACGGAACGGCAAGTTTATCAGTTAGATGTCAGAAGACGGACTAGATCTGCCTGCAATGCAGGAGACCCAGGTTCAATTCCTGGAGAAGGAAATGGTTACCCATTCCAGTATCCTTGCCTGGAGAATTCCACGGACAGAGGAGCCTGGTGCATTACAGTCCACCGGGGTCGCAAAAGGTCGGACACAACTGAGTGACTAACACACTAGATCATTAAAACCCTGTTCTTCCAAGATAAAGCGAAGTAGGCGAGTCTAAAACGCAGCTCTAAGTGGCAGCATCTACTCTGAGCCACATTCCGCAGTCTTTCACTCAGTCATTTCATAAATATGAGCTGAGCTCCAACCATGGGCCGGGCGGGAGCTAAAAGCTCCTGCTGCAAAGGGATCAGGGTTACACCCACAGCCCCTAAGGTTAGTGCTCATGGAATCTATCAGTCCTGTCAATGGCAATTGCTTGTGGTGCTAGACGAACTCTTCATGACATCTGGAACGTGAATATCTTGTAATTGACTAAAAACGATCTTTAAAAAGTCAATATAGAGATCATAGATAAACTCATCTCTAATTTGCTTGGTGTGAATCTTTACTTCTTTCTTATCGCCAGGCAAAATCTGCATCCCACTCCCAAGAAGGAAGAGGGGAAAAAAAAATCAAACTTTTATTTAATAAAAGTGTTTAGCGCCCTCTGGATAGAAGTCAGATCCGCTCCAGCAGTCTCCACTAGCCCTTTACAAGGGATGCGCGGCCGCGGGGCTCTCCCCGCCCCGCCCCGATTCCGCGGAAGGACCAAAGCCACGCCCCCACCGGCGTCTGGGCGGTGACCCAGGAGGCGCCCAGCCAGCCGCGGCTCTGAACGACTGCCGGTCCGGCAGTGCTGCTGTCTCCGAGCCCAAGAAGTCACACCCGTCTCGGGCCGGGAGCTGAAGCCCCAGCCCACGTGGCGGCGGCTGGTGAACCCCGGCGCTGCGGGAAGCGCTCCATGCGGTTCCTTTACGCGGGGACAGAGGAGTGGAAAGAAACCCCCAGCGCCTCCTCTCTAAGCCTAGTTCTCCGCCTCTTCCCCCTACCCCCGCTAACCCCAGCACGCCGCTTCAGTAGGATTTGTTACCGCTCTGGAGATTAAAACAATGGCTTAAAATGAGACGTGAAATTCAGTCCAAAACCTTGAAACGAACCCAGCCGGTCCACTCCTGGCTGTTTGCGTGTATGTGCCCCATCCTTTCTTCTTCCCTTTCTCCCCACTGCTCCTGTCCTTCCCTTCTCTCCATTTTTCACCCGGAGCCCTCCTCCCAAATTTACGTCCTCGACGAGTGTTTTGAAATTGAGAAAGTTTAAATGTTGGAGGCAATAGTCTGGGCGGGGCCCTAGCATCGATTTCGAGTGGTCATGGGCCTTAGTAAAATCTCCCAAAGATCTGTATGATCGTTCTTAAAGGGACGCTCAAGATAGAGCACCAAGCCCTCTGAAACCTGGCCACGTGTGTTAGTCTACCAAACTGCAGGCTTGACCTGGGAGCGCCGCGCACACCCCAGCGGACTCAAGAGACGCCGCTTCAGCCCTTGGCAAAGATGTCTCCTTTCTGGGCCTGCCAACGCTTAGGTTTACTTCGCAGATTCCGAAGTAGAAAACTAAACTGGAAGCTATGGCCCTCCATCGTTTAATGCAGGGCTGTGAAAGAGGCTCTTTTGCTTTTGGGGCGGAGGGAGGGTGAGCTCGTTTTTCTCCACCTGTACTGGATTTCTCCATCAGGGGGCGCCCACACCCGTCACAAAACTCCCTATTCCTAGACATCTGGGTTCTGCAAGCTCGAAGCTCTCCAACTGGGGGCCGATCCGAAGGAGCGCACCGCCTCCCTCGCTCCTCCCTTCTTGCCGGCCTCCGCGGACAGAGGAGGCAGGGATTTCACACTAGCCATTCATTTGTCAGCGGTGGGGGAGGGGACGCAGGAGCGAAAGAGACGGAGCAGAGGCTGGGAGAGGGGAAGGGAAACAGAGAAGATGGAGACAGAAAGGTAGAGACAAAGATGAGAAAGCGGACAGAGATAGCCAGACTGTCTTTCCGCCTGTGGGTGTGCGCACGGCGGGACAGCTCTCCAGGCGCCGTGTAGATCTTTCCTCCCTCCCGTAGCATCTCCCGGGAACTTGCAGGACTTCTTAGGGCGCAGCTGGATCCCAGAGCACATAGTTTAAGCGATGACACTAGTTTTCTACCTCGCTCTCCGCTGCCTGACACAGGGATCGCTCCACGCCCAGTGATACAGACAGTGAGCCTAGACAACCCTGATGCCCCCCAGCCCGCACGCACCAGGGATACTGCCCGGCGGCGCCCACGCCTCCGCAGGGCGGTGGGGCGCTCCAGCCCAGGGCGTCCCCCGGAGCTGCCGACGCTCGCTCTCTGCCGCCGCAAGACTCGCCAGTAAAGTTGCTCAACTAGGGCCGCGAGCGGGGAGAGGGGTGGGGAAATGGAAGGAAAAGGAGGGCTGCAGTAGTCCGGGCGAAGAGAGCTGATCCTAGAGGCCCCAGATTCGGGTCCGCACGCCACCTTTGTCTGAAAAGCGCCCCGAGCGCTGGCTTGCTGGTTGAGACGGGAGCAAAAGCCTCTACCTCGCTTCTCAGAATGAGCTAAAATTCTTGCACATCTCTACTGGTTCGGAGCAAGCTTTTCCCGCCCTGGCGCCGAGCAGACCTCCACGGCGCTCCAAACACCCCACCCCCATCCCCTGCTCCCTCCAGGCCGGCTCCGGAGCACGGCGCGCTGGACAAAAGAACCCAGGGGCACCGGAGAGAGCCGTGACAGCCCTCAAGTCGCCAAAGAGACGCGGACCGGGAACCCTGCACCTCCCCCAGACCGGACCGCCTCCCAGACAGCCCGCGGGATGAGGGGGTCACGTCCGCTCAGAACCCGGATCGCCTTGTCAGGAGCTGCCCCGAGAGCGGCTTTCCAGGAACGCGGGCACTGACCACACACCAGGGGCCGGGAACCAGGTGGCCTGCACCAAGGCGGCTTCGGAGATTTGCGTGTGGGCAGGTCTCGGGAGTCCCCATTCAAACTTTTGCCTCGAGCAGGTTAACGACAACAAAAAGATCAAGGTGCCAGGGTCCCTCCGTCCTCTCCAGCTCCAGACCCCTCGACGTTTGTAGGGGGTCTCCGCATTTCCTTCCCTCCCTTCCCCCAATTCCATTAGTCGGTCTACCCCCACCCCACCCCGGGCTTCTTTTGTCTGGATCTTTTTCAGCACCAAGGTCCCTCCGTAGTCCTCTCTCCAAACATCCTTCTGAAAGTTACCTGCATTTTTCACAGTGCCTATATTTTCTTAACTTCTCAAAGATAGTTCTCTTTGCCTTAATTAAAGCCTTCTACCAATCACAATGTACTTTTTTTCTAAACTCGATTTTTTTTTTCCTATAAGTTTTTCTTGTTCTTTTCTTTCCTTTTTTTTTTTTTTTTTTTAAAGGGGAAACAAAAGAAACGTGATTACCTTGAAAGGCAGCTTATTGCAGTTTAGGGGGAAAATTCACCTCAGCGCTGCGCGATTGGGCTCGGCGTTGCCGGGGCGGGTCACATAGGAAGCGCGGTGTCCTGGGGAAGCGTGCGGGATGGTGCTGGAGGATGCGGGGCTGGCCGCAGATCCCCGTCCCCACGCCTGTCCGCAGCACCTAAGAAGGTTCGCGGCTGTTGCGCCCTCCCGACTGGAGTTCCTCCTCAGAAAGGCTCGGGGCAGCTCGCCTGCAAGTTCAAATGCGGGTTGTGACACCCATCATCATTATATCACTGTACCGTCAGCGCCGAGGAGGAGACTCGGCGAGGAGGAGGAGGAGGAGGAGGAGGAGGAGGAGGGTTCATTCACAGGCTCCTCAAGAGCTCCGCAGCTTCAGCCACTCCTCAAAGCCCAGGCTGGGAAGGCAGGCAGAGGGGCGGAAAGGCAGCTCCCCGCGCTTGCGGTAGGGACCGCCTGCCTCCCTCCCCAGGCACTCCCACCTCTCGGCGTTTCTTCCTGACAAGCAAGTACCAATCGGCTTGGGGACAGCCGCGCTCCCCATTCAGCGGCTCACTAAGGAACATCGCGCGCTGCGCGAGGAAACCGCTGCCCTCCCACCCTTCCCCACCCCCTCTTCCCCGCCCCCGCGCTGCCAGTGCTGGCTTAGGGGAAAGGAGCCCCCAGGCTCTTGTGGGGCAGGCCCGCAGGAGACCATTGAGTACTGTCGGTTCTTCTGGGGAGCAAACGAAACTCTGTAAAAATTAGCCCAGAACTTGGTTACAGCGTGTTTACGCGGCCACCGAGCCTGCCTGTCCAATCTGAGGCAAGTGTCAGGGTCCTGGCTTCTGCCAACCTGAAAGAGACACTGAGACATGGGGACCCTTCTGAGACCTAGAGGGGAAGTATAAGAATCACCCCCACTGCCTTTCCCTGGAGCTACCCAATGGGGAGCCCTGGGTCATTGAGCAATCTACAAAGACCCGGCTAATAACGGGGCTGGACAGGAAATTCCCCGAGGCAAATCCCTTGTCAGACTCAAACAGATCCTCTTCCCCTGCACAAACCTCCAGAAGGCTATATTCGGCTTTCTTCTTTCTTTCTTTGCCTCAGTCTTCCAAGTGTCCCTCGTGGCAGAATATTTAATAATTTCTGGAGCAGCCGAGGTTCCTTGGATGTATCAATCACCTCCCCTGTGGTCAGGAAATGGGACCATAATCTTTCCTGAGTTTATGTCATTTTTATTCTCAGCCAGGTCCACTGGACTATGTAAACAATATCAACACATGGAAAAGTCCCCTGCCTCCTGCTACAAAAGCCTTCCAAGAGGACCTGACATCAAGGGTCAACCAGTTGACACAAAGGATTTCTGCCCCTTAGAAAAGAGGGACTTTGTACTTCCCTTTCCTTTGAAGTCAAGTATGAGTTTATACAATGAGAACAAAATAAATCCGAGGTGCATATCAGTTTAACACGGAGGATACCAGAGTGGATAGCACACTTTTCTTTCTACACAAAAATAGAAGTATTCCAAATATGGAAAATGAGATAATTCTTCTCACTGAAGTCCCTATTAAAATTGTATAAAACTCAGCATCTCACATGATTAAAGGAGAAAGTCCGTTTTCACACTGGATTTCTTTGAGTAAGTTGACTTAAGTTCATACTTTAAAACTTGTAGCAGCCTAGACTCTTGTAATATTTCTTTTGCAATTTGTATGTGGTCTCCAGGATCATAGATTTTAATTAATAAACAAGTAGAAGATTGGTCAGGAGAATTTCAGTCCTCAAAATGTGATTGATTGATCTATCTATCAGTTCAACACTGTGAATGATATAACTATTAATTATAGGCTTTGTAAATCAACATATTTGTTTTCACACTGATTTATTTATTCTTAGTACAGTTGTTATAGGGAGTTCCCAGGTGGTGCTAGTGGTAAGAAATCTGCCCACCAATGCAGGAGATATGCAAGAGATGCAGGTTCTATCCCTGGGTCGGGAAGATAATGGCAACCCACTCCAATATTCTTGCCTGGAAAATTCCACAGAGGAGCCTGGCAGGCTACAGTCCATGGGGCCACAAAGAATCTGACACAACTAAGCACATATACACACACAGTATATGTGACACAACTAAGCACATATACACACACAGTTATTAGATAATCATTCCCAGTGTTGAAATTCCAGTCCGTTAAATTATGTTTATAATAAGAGAGTCATAGAACAGAAATGGATTTTAATCTTTATATTTAACAGATAAGCAACCTAAGGCCCAGAAAGTGACTTTTTCTAAAGTCACATGATTAATAGCAGAGCTGTTACCAGCACACAACTCTTGACTTCTGGTCCAGTAATCTTTTCAGTGCTCCTCATAGCAACTTTATGCAACGTAAAGACTTTACTCAGAAAGGGAGAAAAATGAAATAAAACAGTCTTTATTGAAGTTTATATCCCAAGCATTAGGCTAGATATTTCTCTGAAACATCTTCAAAGTGTGTATTATTCATCTCATTTTTAAATTTGAGTGAACCTAGTTGAGTTCCAAAGAGTTTAATGTCCTACCCAAGGCCACTTTCTAAGTGGTAGATCTGCCAATCTGAAAAGCTTATTATCGCTCCATTATCCTGCTCTCCCTTCATAATTCAGTTAAGTAAAACTTTTCTACAAAGGAGACCTGGAGCAGCAGCAAGCAGCTAATAGCAGATTAATATCCATTTTCAAGCAAATGTTACTGGTTAACATTCACTATAAATAATACCATCTGTACATGATGGAACATGATTATAATTATGGGTCAGCTACTCCTTACATCCTGAGATAATTTCCTTTATCTTGCCAAATGTGTTTCTTCAGCCTTCCAACATTTACAGTTCCTTTTTATGTCCACAGACATTACAATTCTTGATCGAGCAGTTCTACAGGGAAAGGCACTTTCTCAGGCAGACATAACTAGTCAGAACATGGACAACGTTGGAAAGCTCTATACTGCACGCCTTTTCTTTACTTTGGCATGTAACATTATTATTTAGAAAATTAAACACTCTTCAGGCTGTCAAATAACCAGAATGAAATGACACCCTTGAATATCTGCTTTCTTTTTCTAAGACAGATTTTCCCCTCTGGCTATTTATAATAGAGAAGGAATAAAAAGGAAAACATACCTGGTACATTCAGCAGAGTCTACAGCTCTATTATTTCTATGCAACTGTAACTATCCTTGAGGACTTTATCCCTCCTTCCCCCTTGCTTCTTTCCCTCTTTCCTTCCTTTCCCTCGCCTTCTCTCCCCAAGTTATTGAATGAAAAAATGTATATTTGCAGCTTTTATAACTAAAACTGGCACTAGTGGTAAAGAACCCCCTGCTAATGCAGGAGACATAAGAGAATGGGTTCCATCCCTAGGTCAGGAAGATGCCCTGGAGGAGGGCATGGCAACCCACTCCAGTGTCCTTGCCTAGAGAATCCCAGGGACAGAGGAGCCTTATGGGCTATGGCCCACAGTTTGCAAAGAGTCGGACACGACTGAAGTGACTTAGCAAGCAGGCATGCATAACTACAACTGTATTTGCCCGATACACTTGTCTGAATCATATAGTAATTAAAATATCATTCTGAGCTTCCTCCTTCAAATCATGTTCTGGTCCTGGGGATGTTCTGTGTGTAAACTCTGTGGTCCCAGACATGGATAAAACAAACTCTTCATTCCCAGGGTTGGTGTCTGCAAGAAAACAGAAGCCAGAAGCTACATGCCTTGCTTCATTGTCTTGATCTTGTCTTTAGGAACTTGGCTGAGGTCAGGGGCAGCCAGCCAATGACTTAGAGAAGAAAGGTGTAGATGTCAGGTGGGTCTCCAGGGAATTTCATTATCTTTATCTAAACCTCCTTCTGAGGTCCTTTGGGATCACATTTCAGTCTTCTCTTTTTTTATTGATCAGGTGGAGTGTTCTTAGACACCATATTATCTGTGGCTACACTAGGAATGACAATGTTCCAGTCCCATCCACATTCAGAAAACAGTTCATATTTCATGTCCCTGATCTGGCAGATTCTAAGCACAATTAAGCAAATATCCTTTCTGGATGGTGAAAGAATGTGAAAGATTAAAAATGCACCTTTAACGAACTTCAAAGACCCTAGAAAAAGGAAATCAACCCTCTAAGACTGCTTTCTAAAAACAAAAATAACTCTATGGATTAGTGTTTTATCCAACACTTCAAATCTTTGGTTTCTAGGAAATGCAGAAGTAATATACAGTCTTTGTCACTTTCTTTAAAAAATAAACCCTACAAAAGGCAAAGTGGTGGTGACAATCTCATTACACTTTAGCCTGAAGTATATAAATTACTCAGAGAAATTAAATACAGACAAATATCCTTAGGAAGCCATGAAAAATGTGATTTTCCCCAGAAATCAGATACCAAGCCTTTGCTCCCCAACCTCCAAATCAAAATGTTACAGCAAAATATTTCTTTGAATAAAAGAGTTCTTTTTTTTTTTTTTCTTTCCTGTAAATGTCCTGTTCATCGTTGGGTAGATTTCTCCAGAACTGAAGTAGGAGACCATCTACATCATGACGGAACTATGCAAGCCAAAGCCAAGTTCCAGCATGGAGTGATGGGAAAGGCTGGGCTGCCGAGAGGAGATGACTTCATTAGGGAGAAGAGAGGATCTCTGAGTCGGTCCACACTGCTGCCAAATGGCTCAATACATCTGCACTTGCCCTGGGGAGGTTGCTTGGAGCAGAGTATCAAAAATGCCATCGTTTTTAGACAGGAAAAGATCAAGGCACAAATAAAGCAGTCCAGCTAAATTGAATCACAGGTATCAATCTTCCTCCTCTCCTTAGTCACTTTCTCAAATTCTTTTCTTTTCCTCTGCTGCTACTGCTAAGTCACTTCAGTCGTGTCCTACTCTGTATGACCCCATAGACGACAGCCCACCAGGCTCCCCCATCCCTAGGATTCTCTAGGCAAGAACACTGGAGTGGGTTGCCATTTCCTTCTCCAATGCATGAAAGTGAAAAGTGAAAGTGAAGTCGCTTAGTCGTGTCTGACTCTTAGCAACCCCACGGACTGCAGCCTATCAGGCTCCTCCATCCATGGGATTTTCCAGGCAAGAGTACTGGAGTGGGGTGCCATTGCCTTCTCCACTTTTCCTCTGCACAGCCTGACAAATAATGTTAATTTATATATATATATATTATAAATTATTATAATGTTAATATATATATATATAGCGCATCTGTCTGAATGAACCAAGATGAAATGAAGAATCTGGATTTTGAACATAAGGAAACGGTAGAGATCTTAGAATCTATGAATGAGTAAGGGCCAAAACTTGCTGTGTATTTTCAGTGAGTACCAGGCTCCATTCATTTAATTGGAGGACAATGAAACCCAGAGTCAAGAAGCTTAATGAAAGCATCAGGCATGCGTGCATGCATAAGTCGCTTCAGCCACGTCCAACTCTTTGTGACCCTAAGGACCATAGCCTGCCAGGCTCCTCTGTCCGTAGGATTCTCCAGGCAAGTATACTGGAGTGGGTTGCCATGCTCTTCTGCAGGGGATCTTCCAGACCTAGGGATCGAACCTGCATCTCATGTCTCCTGCATTGGCAGGTGGGTTCTTTACGACCAGCACCACCTGCGTAGCCCAAAAGCACAACAAGTCAAAAGGTGCAAAAAGTCAGCATAGCATCATTAGTATCTCCTGTGAACAAAGGTGGAAGCAAGACAGGAAACAAAAGAAGTTTAGTGAGAAGAATGTTTGGAGAACTCCAGTATAGGTATCAGAACAAGGAATAGCAGTTAACAGCAGTTACTATTTTTATTCTATCAGTAGAAAGAATTGCAGGACTAGTTGAATGTCAGGGACTTAGGCTCTTATCACAAATTATGAACAATCACATTTCAACCCTGTGATCCAAACATGATCAAATATTTGCTATAACTTACCTAGAAAAAGAAGAATATCTATAAGGCTGTGCAAATACTTGTCACAAAGAGACCACTCTCAATTTGATTTCTGTTTTCTTTGTTCAATTCAACAAACATTTCCTGAGTACCTTCTGTGTACACTGTTTCAGACGTTAGGTGTTCAGGCATAATTCAAAAGGGAAGAATTGCTTCCCATCCTAAAGAAGTTTATAATTTCTATAGAACAAATAATTATTAGAGTAGTCAAGCTTATCATCTACATAATGACAAATGAACTTAGAGGGGAAAAATATTTGTCTGTGTGTGCATGTCCAGTAGCTTGTCCATTCAGCCATTTTTAAAAAAAACATGCCACCAACTACCACTGAATCAGGGAAGAATGCTAGCCCAAAAAAGCTACTTCTGTCACTGGAAAATCTCTTCACACACATATTCTACTGACATTGACTCCTGGGATTAATCTTATTATAGATGAAAAAAATGTATTTTTTATTTTCCCACAATAAAAAGTTAGTTATATGGTATGTGCTCAGAATTCAAGTTTCTGAAAGCCTTCCAGAGTTGATAAATCAAACTGTAGTTGAATGGTGGAAGGAAAGCATTAAATGCCATTCTAATGAGAAAAGAAGTCAAGGAAATTGATCCATCCAAGAACACTAGGGTCTCTGGCTCCTGGACATGTATATTAAATGTAGACATTAGAAAACTAGAGAAAAGAACATTGTGCTAAAAAACTGTTACTCTTCTTAGTCCTCAGAAGATTGAAATAATCTGATTTTAAATATAGTATCAAATTGTGAATCCTGAACTTCCTGATGTTCAAGCTGGTTTTAGAAAAGGCAGAGGAACCAGAGATCAAATTGCCAACATTCGCTGGATCATGGAAAAAGCAAGAGAGTTCCAGAAAAACATCTATTTCTGCTTTATTGACTATGCCAAAGCCTTTGACTGTGTGGATCACAATAAACTGTGGAAAATTCTGAAAGAGATGGGAATACCAGACCACCTGATCTGCCTCTTGAGAAATTTGTATGCAGGTCAGGAAGCAACAGTTAGAACTGGACATGGAACAACAGACTGGTTCCAAATAGGAAAAGGAGTTCGTCAAGGCTGTATATTGTCACCCTGTTTATTTAACTTATATGCAGAGTACATCATGAGAAATGCTGGACTGGAAGAAACACAAGTTGGAATCAAGATTGCTGGGAGAAATATCAATAACCTCAGATATGCAGATGACGCCACCCTTATGGCAGAAAGTGAAGAGGAACTCAAAAGCCTCTTGATGAAAGTGAAAGTGGAGAGTGAAAAGGTTGGCCTAAAGCTCAACATTCAGAAAACGAAGATCATGGCATCCGGTCCCATCACTTCATGGGAAATAGATGGGGAAACAGTGGAAACAGGGTCAGACTTTATTTTTCTGGGCTCCAAAATCACTATAGATAGTGACTGCATTCATGAAATTAAAAGACGCTTACTCCTTGGAAGGAAAGTTATGACCAACCTAGATAGCATATTCAAAAGCAGAGACATTACTTTACCAACAAAGGTTCGCCTAGTCAAGGCTATGGTTTTTCCTGTGGTCATGTATGGATGTGAGAGTTGGACTGTGAAGAAGGCTGAGAGCCGAAGAAATGATGCTTTTGAACTGTGGTGCTGGAGAAGACTCTTGAGAGTCCCTTGGACTGCAAGGAGATCTAACCAGTCCATTCTGAAGGAGATCAGCCCTGGGATTTCTTTGGAAGGAATGATGCTAAAGTTGAAGCTCCAGTACTTTGGCTACCTCATGCGAAGAGTTGACTCATTGGAGAAGACTCTGATTCTGGGAGGGATTGGGGGCAAGAGAAGAAGGGAACAACAGAGGATGAGATGGCTGGATGGCATCACTGACTCGATGGATGTGAGTCTCAGTGAACTCCGGGAGTTAGTGATGGACAGGGAGGCCTGGCGTGCTGCAATTCATGGGGTCGCAAAGAGTCGGACACGACTGAGCGACTGATCTGATCTGATCAAATTTATAGCTTCCCTCAGAAATGCAGTTGTGAATGAATACTGACCTTTCCCATTCCTTGTTTCTGCAACTCCTCTGGAGAATTTTTATCTCTTTTTCTCTCATTGATAGCTGCTTGTGACTACCTCCTCCTCACCATACTATCTCACACAATATCTATCTCTTTCCCCTGTAGTTTTATTGAGATATAATTAACACATAACATTGTATAAGTTTAAGTTATACAACACAATGGGGGTTTCCCAACTGCAGTGGTAAAGAATCTGCCTGTCAATGCAGAAAATTCAAGAGACGTGGGTTCGATCCCTGGGTCTGGAAGATACCCTGGAATAGAAAGTGTCAACCCAGTCTAGTATTCTTGCCTGGAAAAGCCCAGAGTAGCCTGGCAGGCTGCAGTCCATGGGGTTGCAAAGAGTTGGACATGATTGAGCAACTGAGCTCACACACACATGCTTACAATATGATGATGTGATACATGTATATATTGTGAAATCTTTACTACAACAAGCTTGGTTAACACATCCTTTAACTCACATAGTCACCAGTTTGTGGTTGTTATGATGAAATATTAAAGCTCTATTCTAATAGCAAATTTAAAGAATACAGTACAGTATTGTTAACTATAGTCACCAAGGATCCCTGGAACTTATCTTATAACCGAAAGTTTGTACCCTTTGACTAATCTCTTCCTATTTCTCCCACTTCTCAGCCACTGGCAACCACCATCCTACTCTCAATATAATAAAAAGGCCACATATAATAATCCTAGAGCTAACATCATACTCAAAAGTGAAAAGCTGAAAGCCTTCCCACTAAGATCAGGAATAAGAAAAAGGTACCAACTGCTTCCACTTTTATTTAAAACAGTACTATAAGTTCTAGCCATGACAACAATAGAAAAGAAGAGCTAAAACTGTTTCTACTTATTGATGACACAATCTTGTTTATAGAAAATTCTAAAGACTTCATCAAAAAACTGTTGAGTTAATAAACCAGTAAAATTTCAAGATGTACAAAAATCAGTTGCATTTCTGTGTAGTAACCACTACCTGAAAAAGAAAACAAAGAAAACAGTAACATCAAAAACAATAAAACATTTAGGAATAAATTTAACCATGAAGTGAAAGCTCTATGCACTGAAAACTATGTGACATTAAGGAAAGAAATCTGAAGAAACAAATAAATGTAAAGATGTCTTGTAGGCATGGCTAGAAAAATTAATATTGTTCATACTACCTAAAGATGTCAATAGATTCAATGGGATTCCTATCAAAATTCCAATGGAATTTTTTTTAAAAAGAAATAGGATCAACACATGTCTTTTGTAGTTTGTGCTCTTAATGGAGACAAGTCCTAAAACGATTCGAATTCAAGTAGTTTACTTGGGAGGAGAGACCAAGAAATGTCCAGGGAGAAGCAGTGAATGAGGCGGGGCATGAAGGGGTGCATTTCAAGCAGGTTGCCACTGTGGTCAACTGGAGCATATTCTCACTCTGGGATGCTGAGAAACCATGGAGGACTTGAACCTCGGAGGCATCTCATCTGAGAGAGAGGGAGCTGGAGTATTTTAACGCCTATTGTCAGTTGAGGGCTTTTCTAAGGGTGTTTGTCTGCATCAGTTCAGTTCATTTCAGTCACTCAGTCGTGTCTGACTCTTTGTGACCCCCATAGTCTGCAGCACTCCAGGCCTCCCTGTCCATCACCAACTCCCAGAGCTTACTCGAACTCATGTCAATCGAGTCCGTGATGCCATCCAACCATCGCATCCTCTGTCGTCCCCTTCTCCTCCTGCCTTCAATCTTTCCCATCATCAGGGTCTTTTCTAAGGAGTCAGTTCTTTGCATCAGATGTCCACAGTATTAGAGTTTCAGCTTCAGCACAGTCCTTCCAATGGATATTCAGGACTGATTTCCTTCAGGATCGACTGGTTTGATCTCCTTGCTGTCCAAGGGACTCTCAAGAATCTTCTCCAGCACCACAATTCAAAGGCGTCACTTCTTCAGTACTCAGCCTCGTTTATGGTCTAGTTCTCACTTGGGACCAAAATATAACAGGCAGGGAGGATTCTCCATCCTGACCCAGCTCCCCTTTTGTGGGCCATCTGTCCTCACCATGTGTCATCAGCAGCCTTGATTCCTCTTGGGCCAAGACAGTCCCCTTTCCTTTTGCAGTTGAGGAAGCCAGATCCCCAGCAAACCCAATGGGAACAGTGGTTGCATTTTTGTAGGGGAGCTGTAAACAACACTACCATTACTTCTGCATCTGTAGTCCTCAGTGTACACTCTCAGTCAGAAGGCGCCACATGATTTTAAATCTTTGACACAATGTATTCTGAGATCTAAAAGAACAATTCTATGTGATTCATAAGTAGAGACTGGCATACTAGGCTATAAACAAGATAGGCAAGAGTATACCTCCTGTGGGAATGGCAATTACATCCTCAGAAGGGGAAGGAGTGAAATAGAGATCAAGAATGCACACACATGAGGAACAAGCCAGAAACTCGACTATAATTGAGAATAATTTCCTAAGATGACCCAGAGATGCCTCATACAGACAGCAGGATGACAAACAGCAGGACCAGAGCGAGCACAGTGTTAATCTGGGAACCGAGGAGTAGATGATGTTTGGAAAGCAGTGCGAGAGGGAGTGGTAAAGAACAAAGGTGAATACAAAATTAGGTTGCTTAAAACCAGCTCATCCTACAGACGCTACTCAGTGAGATGAGAATTAAAAGCCTGGAAGTCAGTGGCTTTTTCCAGTCACTGCCCAAATGACTATTTCAAAAGTCCCCTTCTCACTGCCAATAAACTTCTTGAATCTTGGGCAGGTTTCATAACAATCTGTATACTTTTCCTTAATATATGCCTGTTTTTACAGAGTTTAATGCATGAATCTCATATATGAATTAACACTTCCTTTCTAATAAAGCTTCTATTTCTGAGGCTCAAGGGTCAGGACAGGGAGGTCAGGGGGAGAGGACATCAGCTTTTTTACTAGTGCTGCTCCTCTGTGATGCAGGCGCAGGGCAGGGAGGGGCAGACTGCTCTGGGACTCTGCTCTTGTCTTTCCCCGTCTTCAGCACCTCTGTTATGAAACGCAGAAGTGGGGGTGAAGGAAAGGGACAACAAGGCTCTCTTACTTAACTGGCTGCTGTTATAATCCTCTCTGGGATCCTGAAAGCTTCCCTCGAAACAGTGAGTGATAGCAGATGTCCTTGGTGTGGCAGGTGTCCCAACTCTGGCCTCTGAGGACGCATATGTACTTTCCAAGCGTCTTTAAGGGCTATCCCCCTGTGCAATTCTTTACCCTAGAAGATGGAACTGTGATTCTTTCACACTCCTCCACTCCATCTCAGTTCACATGCCCCGTTGCCCCGGGTGCTATGGTCCCCCAGTCTGACAGACCACCCCTGGGACATGAGCAAGGCAGCTTCGTGCAGTTACTTCCGTTCTATCACTGTTGTTGCTGTTGAGTCACTGAGTATGTCCAGCTCTTTGCGACCCCATCAACTGTAGCATGCCAGGCTTCCCTGTCCTTCACTAGCGCCCTGAGTTTGCTCAAAAGTATGTCCATTGAGTCAGTGATGCCATCCAACCATCCCATCCTCTGTCACTCTCTTCTTCTGTCCTCAATCTTTCCCAGCATCAGGGTCTTTTCCAATGAGTCAGTTCTTCACATCAGGTGGCCAAAGAATTGAAGCTTCAGCTTCAGAATCAGTCCTTCCAATGAATATTCAGGGTCGATTTCATTTAGCTCATCAAAACACCTAAACCCTGATTCTTGCCAGACCACATAGCGGAAACAGAGGCTACCCATGCCCTCTGCCCATCTAATTGCCTCTCTCCAAATACCTTTGCTCCTATTCGGGTTCGGGATGAGCAACAAACCCACTTTCTATGCTGAGTTCCACTTCTTATAGACATCCTGAATTTCTGTGAATTATTTTCTTATAGGCTCCTTTTCATTTCTCCATTGAGGAGAAGAAAGAAAATAGATAGCCCTCCCACACACACACACACACACACACACACACACACACACACACACAAGTGAAGTATAATATAGATGGAAGGCAGTGTGAGAGATATTCAGTTTAGTTCAGTGGCTCAGTTGTGTCTGATTCTTTGCGACCCCATGAACCACAGCACGCTAGGCCTCCGTGTCCATCACCAACTCCCGGAGTTTACCCAAACTCATGTCCATTGAGTCGGTGATGCCATCCAACCATCTCATCCTCTGTTGTCCCTTTCTCCTCCCACCTTCAATCTTTCCCAGCATCAGGGATTGGTGAGGTGAAAATCAGTTGCCAGATTGTCCAAATATGCAGCCACATGTATCTCATGGGTTAAAAAAAAGATTTGCCTACAAAGAAAGGAATTGTAAAAGTCTTTCCTCCAGTCTCCCCTTCCATGGCCCATTGGTTTCTACTTGTGCCCTTGTGCACCTGTGTGTGTGGTCATGAACTTCATATCATAGACCTTCATGTCTCATTTGAATAAAACCTTCCATGCAGTCCAGTGATCAGGTAATCCCATACCAAATTCCAGCATTTCTTCTTATTGACAGCCTCTGGCAACTTCATGAAGGTAAAAGAGATCTTCCTGTGGTTCAGCAGTACAGGAAGAGAAGCACTGCCAAACCCTCAAATGGAAAGGGCAGGTGTTTGACATAGGGAAGCAATGGGAAGGAAGTAGTGATCTGAGTGCAGACTTGGGCAAGGTAAATAGGTTCCCAACACATCAGGGAGTTTCTGATCTGGTTTCAGATAGAAACATTTAATAAGCTTTAAGTTCTTCAAACTGAACGACATGTAGAAGAACGACATGTAGAATACAAGAAAGTGGCATAATGGAAAAACAGAACTGAATTTATAAGATCAGGGCACAAATTTCCATTCTCCTATGTACAAGTTTTGTAAACTTGAAGAAGCCAATTAACCTACCCAAGTTTCCTCATTGGCCATAGAGGGACAATGATATCTACACAATAGAGGTATAAACACTAAATTTGATGAGATAACAAAATAAAGCCCCCAGTAAAGTGGCCAGGCCATCATGTACGGCTGTGCAATCTGTGCATTATACAAGTGTCCAGCCAAGCAAAAGAACAGGACTTGAAATAGCTCCCAAGGTCTGCTAGTTAAGCCACTGACCCAGCACAGAGCTACACAGGACAGGGGGAAGGGGCAAACTATCTTCCACCTCTGATACAAACCTACCATCGAGACTTGTATAAAAGATTCCATTTTCTCACAGCTGGCTCCTCTTTCTAATTTTCACAATATCTCTAATAGCTACTAGATGGATGACTAAATGGAAGACTATCTTGTAATGAGGGTGATTAGGCTAATCTTCTCTGCTATCCTTGACCATAGCTCTCAATACATCCACAAGAGCAGGCTCCAAAAGAATGAGCTATTCAAGGACTGTCTGCAACTAGGTCAGCGTTTCTCAAGATATATCTTGTGCCACTACAAAAAGTCATTTGGAATTTGTAGTTCTGACACCAGAATCACAAGTAATAGCAGAAAAATAGAAACATGGAGCTACATGATAATTGAAAACTTTTGTGCTTAAAAAAAGTGAAAAGACAATCCACAAAATAGGAGACAATTTTTGCAAATCATCTGTGTGATAAGAAACTTGTATCTGGAGTATATGAAGTATATATAAAGAATATAAAGTAATTTACAATTCAATAACAAAAAGATAACCTAATTTTAAAAAATGAACAGAGTGCCTGAATGTGTATTTCTCCAGAGAAGATATACAAATAACCAGTAAATACATGAAAAGATGCTGATTAACCATCAGGAAAATATTATTCAAAACCACAATGAGATATTACTTCACATGCACTAAGGTGGCTGGAACCAAAATGTCAGATAACATGTGTTGGTGGGATGTGCAGAATTCAGAACCTCAGACTCTGGTGTTGGGAATATGAGACTGCACAGCCACTTTGGGAAACAGTCTGGACATTTCTCAAAAGGTTCAACAGAAAGTTACTCCTTTGCCCCAGTGATTTCACTTCTACGTGTATATATGAGAGAAATGAAATATATATCCACATAAAACCTTAAATCCAAATGTTCATAGAAGCATTATTCACAAAAGCCCAAAGTGGAAACAATCAACATACCCATCAGTTTTATTTTAAATGGATAAAATATGGTATATCCATTAAAAGAATATTATTCAGCAACAAAAAGGAATGATGTACTGATATACACATGTTGCAATATGGATGAACCTCGGAAACATTGCTCTAAGGGAAACAAACCAGACACAAAAGACCACATAATACATGATTCCACTGACATGAAATGTCCAGAATATGCACATGTATATTGAGAGAATAGAGACTAGTGTTTTGCCTAGGGCTGGGGAATACGGTTGACTGCTAATGGGGATAGTGTTTCTTTTTGTGTTAATGGAAATGTTCTGGATTATGTTAGTGCTGATGGATACCTAACACTGTGATTATAATAAAATGCATTTATTGTATACTTTAAATGGGTGAATTGTATGATATATGGATTATATCACAAAATATGTTACTAAAAAATGGTAAATGTATATTTAAAAAAATTATTTGTGATGCTTATAAAATTTCAGTTGCCTGAGCCCTCTTCAAACTCACTAAATTGGAAGTTCTGTGAGTAAAATCCAGGAATGTGCAATGTAAACAAGTATACTGTGTCATTCTCATTTGTATTAAATTTGTCAACTACACAACCAGTTTATCCTACAAATAAATTGTGTTATATTTGCACTGTAGCTTTTGCTGGGAGATTTTTCTATACATGTGCATCTGATGTCCAACAGTTGAGAAATAGTTTGAACCAAAAAACCCTAACTCTCAGTGTTAATAGTTAAAGGCAACTACCTGAAAGATTCTATCTTTCTATATTTCTCATTAGTGTGCTCATGATAAAAATTAAAAGTAGTAAAAGAAAAATCAAGTAAAATTTCAGTAATTCACGGTAGAAAATCCCACTATCAGTATCCCCACAACCAACCCAAACAGAGACAAGTCGACTCTCTGGAAAGTGTCTAAAACTTGGAATCTAGTTTCTACTTGCCCCTTTATTATCAACCATTGGGATAAGAATTCATCTTTCACCTCTCAAATCTGGCCATTCTTTTTACAGTGTTTGCTAAATCAAATAAAAGTTAGTGGTGGAGAATGTTAGAGTTAGCTTCATGACATAAATAATATTAAAATTGAAGATTTTCATATTAAAGATCTTTTACTCATGGATTATATAACTGTCATTTCCCCACATGAGTTTGAGTAAGCTCCAGGAGTTGGTGATAGACAAGGAAGCCTGGCGTGCTGCAGTCCATGGGGTTGCAAAGAGTTGGACACGACTAAGTGACTGATCTGAATGTTAGTATTTACAAAGCGGCTTCACTTTCACTTTTCACTTTCATGCATTGGAGGAGGAAATGGCAACCCACTCGTGTTCTTGCCTGGAGAATCCCAGGGACAGGGGAGCCTGATGGGCTGCCGTCTATGGGGTTGCACAGAGTCAGGCACGACTGAAGTGACTTAGCAGCAGCAGCAGCAGTCACTTAATCCTCAAAAATATCCCTGTGTCGTATATGTGGAAGATAGTAACAGGCTCCCTAAGAGAGATTCCTAGTTGCTCACTATGTTAAAAATGTATCCAGGATTTGTTTGCGTCAGATATGTTAAGACAGCAGATATGGGGATGGTTGTCACAAAGGGAGAAGTCTGTACTTACAGATCCCTAGACATGTGGCATGCCCCACAGGGCCACCTGGGGAAGGACCAGACAGGGTTTAAGTCAGAAGAGGAGCAAAAGCAGAATGTGATCAGAAGTTTTTATTGTTACTATTTTATGGGAAGGTATGGGAAAGACAGTGTAGGGTCACTGAGTAATGTGGGATTGGATAGTTGAATAGTATTCCCTAGTTGTCAGGTCCCTGGATCCAGGAAGATTTAGGTAGGTGTTAGCTTGGTGTGTGGGTGTTTGATAAAGGAAATGGGAGCATGGGCTGTGGGTAGTTTGGTTTCTGAATAGAAGGCAAGCTCATTTCTAGGAATTAGCTAGCGGCAGGGGGAGAACTCTCTCCAGGATCAAGGCCTCAAACGCCAGAGCACTAAGAATATAGAAAATAAGGAAATCTAGTCAGCGCACTTCCCCCAACTAATTGTCTGTCCAATAGGTCCCTCTTTTCTTCATAGCTTTCTTGGATCATCACTCTGGGAAAATGAAAACAGTCCCCAGATTCTCTTACAGGACCACACGACCAAATTCTGGCCAATGTGACAGGAGCGGAAATTATGTAAACAAACTCTAGGATATGTCCTTTAAGGATGGCAACATGGCCCCTCTTCCCGCCTTGCTTTATCCTGCTGCCTGAAATGCAGATGTGGTTGTTAGCCTTCTTGGATCACGTGTATAAGGACAACAACCTAGGGACGGCAGAGAAGCAAGGGAGAGGGAGCTTGGGACCTGTGACTCGGCCGTGCCAGTGGTGATCTGCTTACATTCAGTTAATCAGACTGACCCATGAGACAGAAATCAACTTATAGCTTGTTAACTCTGAGCCTCTGTTACAAAGATTAAACCTGTATCCTAACACAGAGAGTTGAGCTGTGATGTCCAGGTGTGCAAGGGTCTTTCACACTGCACCGTGTACAGCCTCTGTGCTGTACAAGGCATCCGTGAATGCAGTCCTATTTCCTCAATCAGGATGGCAAAGCTCAAGGAGGTTAGGTTATACTTTTAGTGAATGCTAGATCCAAAGCCTTACAAGCATTACAGACTATACAGAGGACAATACGCCAGTGTCTTTATAAAATAAAATAACAGTAACACATCAACTTTCTTAGGCAAAAGATAAAAATACATTAAGGGCTAGAATTCAATATTTACATACTCAGAAATTAAAGTAAGACATTTGAACAAAATTAGAATTTGAGACAATTCTGCTGAATGTTGTTCAACATGTTCCAAGGAACAGGATTCGCTCCTTAAATTTGATAGCTCACGTGACAGGCTGTGCACAGGGGCAGTTAGGATGCCTGGACGTGTGGGTCTATCATTTGCATGCATTAAGATGGAAATTGAGCATCCATATTTTACTTACATGTGCCAGGGAAGTGATTGCACTTCCCAAGATCCCTTTGTACTCATAATTATGTGATTTGTGAACCAAATGAGTGGTTTGAGGATGGAAATAGGTACATAGGAACTCCATTTGGGAGGTCCAATTTTGACATAAATGACTAGAGGCTTTTTATGAAAGAAAGATTAGATATTGGATTCAAATTCAGTTTATTTAAACATGTGATACTTGGGGTTTCATTTATCAAAAGGGCCCAGTTTGATTTTTGGTACTTAAAATTGTGCTTTAATTGGGAGATGTAGTTAGGTGATGATTGAAATAATCTGTAATAAGAAAACAAATATAAAATATTAGTTTTATCTGTGGGATATATCAAATCAACTCTGCAGCTGTAAGAAAAAGTGTCAATTTTTTGTGTGTGAATTGTAATAATGCTTTGCAATTATCTGCCTGTTGTTCCAAAATACATGTGCATAATAGTAGCAACTACAAAATTGAATTTTGTCTCCACAGACCTGAGATACTTTTCCAAAAATACCCTAAAATTTATAGCTTAACTCACAAGTTTCCCCCTTCCTTGAAAAGTCACATTTTTTTCCCTCTTGTGCACATACATTCCATAGGAAATTCAGTTCAGTTCAGTCGCTCAGTCATGTCCGACTCTTTGCGACTCCATGAATTGCAGCACGCCAGGCCTCCCTGTCCATCACCAACTCCCGGAGTTTCCTCAAACTCACATCCATCGAGTTGGTGATGTCATCCAGTCATCTCATCCTCTGTCATCCCCTTCTCCTCCTGCCCGCAATCCCTCCCAGCATCAGGGTCTTTTCCAATGAGTCAACTCTTCGCATGAGGTGCCCAAAGTATTGGAGCTTCAGCTTTAGCATCATTCCTTCCAAAGAACACCCAGGACTGATCTCCTTTAGAATGGACTGGTTGGATCTCCTTGCAGTCCAAGGGACTCTCAAGAGTCTTCTCCAACACCACAGTTCAAGAGCAGCAATTCTTTGATGTTCAGCTTTCTTCACAGTCCAACTCTCACATCCATACATGACCACTGGAAAAACCATAGCCTTGACTAGACGGACCTTTGTTGGCAAAGTAATGTCTCTGCTTTTTAATATGCTGTTTAGGTTGGTCATAACTTTTCTTCCAAAGAGTCAGCATCTTTTAATTTCATGGCTGCAATCACCATCTGCAGTGATTTTGGAGCCCCCCAAAATTAAGTCTGACACTATTTCCACTGTTTCCTCATCTATTTCCCACGAAGTGATGGGACCAGATGCCATGATCTTAAGTTTTCTGAGTGTTGAGCTTTAAACCAACTTTTTCACTCTCCACTTTCACTTTCATCAAGAGGCTTTTTAGTTTCTCTTCACTTTCTGCCATAAGTGTGGTGTCATGTGCATGTCTGAGGTTAGTGATATTTCTCCCAGCAATCTTGATTACAGCTTGTGCTTCCTCCAGTCCAGCGTTTCTCATGATGTACTCTGCATATAGGTTAAATAAGCAGGGTGACAATATACAGCCTTGACGAACTCCTTTTCCTATTTGGAACCAATCATAGGAAATTTAATAGTCCTAAAAGGAAGCATTCTTTATTAATTCAGAATTTTCCTACCCTAACTAGTGCCGTGTGACTATAAACAAAATGCTACTATATCTACCATATCATAAGTGGCTGTTGTTCAGTCACTAAGCAGCGTCCAAGTCTTTGTGACCTCATGGACTGCAGCATGCCAAGTTTCGGTATCACTATCTCCTGGAGTTTGTTCAAACTCATGTGCAGAAGACCCTGGTTCGATTCCTGAATTGGGAATATCCGCTAGAGAAGGGATAGGCTACCCACTCCAGTATTCCTGGTGGCTCAGATGGTAAAGAATCCACCCGCAATCCAGGAGACCTGGGTTCAATCCCTGGGTTGGGAAGATTCCCTGGAGAAGGGATCAGCTACTCACTCCAGTATTCTGGCCTGAAGAATTCCACGGACAGAGGAGCCTGGAAGGCTATAGTCCATGGGGTCACAAAGAGTCGGACATGACTGAGCAACTTTCACTTTCATATCTATTGAGCCAATGATGCCATCCAACCATCTCATCCTCTATTGTCCCCTTTTCCCCCTGCCCTCAATCTTTCCCAGAATCAGGGTCTTTTCCATTGAGTTGGCTCTTTGTTGTAATTAGTAATAATAAAAATGTTTTCAAATACTCTCATATTGCTTGAAAATTAGCTTGGTGTTTATATGGCTGAGATGGTGGGATCTTGTGGCCTGAGGTGAAGGTCCCTGGGAGTTCTGGTTTCACGTGGCTGCTCGTGGCTTTCATGGGGAAGTACTGTTAGCCATTTTGAAACAATGATCTTCAAACAATTTTAACCTAAAATGCTGGGTAAAGTTATATTCAAAAAGTTTGCAGCCAGCAGTAGTTTTTAAGCTGAATGGGACAATGACCATCAGATTTGAAAAAGGGTGTTCTTCTTGGTTAAAGTAAATATACAAGGTTGGCATTGATTTCTTCTATTTTGCTAATCATTGTACTCTTTTGCTGTTATGGAAACCAAAATATTTTGTTTCTAGGATAGTGTTTGTCTAAAAGATATAAAAGATGCTACAATCTCAGATGAGCTCCAAATTTCTTTCATTTATTCTCCAAACACGATTATGCCAGTAATAAAAATAATCATAATGATAAAAGTAATAATAACAGTGGCCACCAACTGTTGAGTATTTAATACAACCCAAGTGTATCTTCAAAATAACCTTGAAAAGTGAATTGTTTTTCTAACTTCACAGAAGGGAAAACTGAAGTTCAGAGAGAAAAGATACGATACAAGCAGTCAAGATATGGCTGGTCCCCCAGCTACTTCCATGTACAACACACCATGTAAGTCTCTGTACAGTTTTTGGAGGAAATAGAGAAAGAAGCTGAGGGAAGAGGGGGTCTGAGGGAGCTTACAGAAGGCAAGCAAGCTCAAGTATGTCTTATGAGAGCACGACAATGTGAATTTATTGTGACATATTTTGTTTTTATTCTCAGACCTGAGATATATATAATCTGGTTCAAAGTAAAACAATCTAGGAAGAGGATGCTATTAAATTGCCAAAGAATAAGCATTCTTTAACTTTCCTAGGAAGTTTTTACTGTATAGATGGGGGCCACTTTTTTTCCCCTTCTTTTCTAAACTGAAGCTGAACGAGAACAGTGACTGCCGTATTCCCTCCCTCTGAAGAGAAAATAAAAGAAAAAAGGGAGGGAAGTGTGTAGCAAACTACTTATCACATTTAAGGCCCCAGAGTTAGTTAAGTGCTCTGTAAATCCTTACCATCCCGGACATAAAGATAGACTCTGTTCTGGGGATTTATTATTTTGATTTTGATAATTTGTCTTCTACCTCATTCAGTTTTATGCAAGAACACAGAAAAATCAATCGGTGTTCTGTTCCTTTGCTTTTAGTCAATTAAATGCTTCTTTTTACCTCTTTTTTTTCTCTACCATGCTTCAAAGTAACACGATATGATAGCATCAGCCTTGGGTATAAGCCCTCACAGATAGAAATGTTCTTGAAATAAGCTCAATAGGACTTCTTGTAATAACTTACTCATGTTCTCAGACTCCTATCAGTGCCCGAGGTAGTCATAATAAACATGAACTGAAGCTTCAAAATCTTCAGGAAATTCTGGCCTTAAAAACAAAACAAAACCAAAAAAAAGCTGTCTTTGGAGGTTTCTTTAAAGTTAATGCATCGTTTACAAATTAAGTTAATATTAATAACCTCTAAAAATAAAACCAGAAATTATTTAAGAAGAAAAGTAAGAAATGTCTGCTTCTATGGTACTAAAAATGTTAGACTTTAAATTTTCCAACAAAAGTAGGCCAGCAATTTCATAAAAATAAGACTCTCGAAGGTGAAAAATGAACATTAAAAGTTTTGGCATTTCAAATGCTCCATTGACCTAAAAAGAAAGTGGGATTTTGAAAAGTAGCTGATGACATTTTCATAAAAGTATCAAGCTTGTAAAGCAGGTTTAATAAACATTAGTTCACTTATTAAAATAACTTTGAGGTGGTTCTGTTGCCATGTAAAATTCAGTTTACTAGGAAAAGTTCAGTCCAGACCCAAATTATTTTCATTTTTTTCATATATCACTTAGAGATACCATGCACTGAACAATTCCAGGTCACACATTATGACCTTCAGTGTCTATCACAGCTAACCTCCTCAAGTTTTACTTTTTTTTAAACTTTTGGCCACAAAGCACAACGGGCTTTCATTTTTATTTCTGTAAATTACTATAGCTTAATGGACACTCTATGAACGTGAACATGAAGTTGCTCAGTCATGTCCAACTCTTTGCAACCCCATGGACTGTAGCCCACCAGGCTCCTCTGCCCATGGGGTTTCTACAGGCAAGAATACTGGAGTGGGTTGCCATTTCCTTCTCTGGGGGATCTTCCCGACCCAGGGGTAGAACCCAGGTCTCCCGCATTGCAGGCAGATGCTTTAACCTCTGAGCCACCAATTTTCAACTCTAATACACATGATTTTCTATAACAAATGGACTTAAAATTTAATTTCCCTGTAACTTCTACCATTGAAAATATCTACTCCGTCATAACATCTTGCCTGTCTTCATATTGTTTCTATAGCCTGCAAACTTCTTTCTCTGCTTCCTATCTTGCTTTATCTGGAAAACTTTGACCAAAATTTCAAGACTGGATTAAGCCTTTAGTGTTTCATGAAGTTTTTCTGAAGTGGTCCCAATGCTCACCCCAACCTCACCTCCTGTTTCTTCTCAGAAGAGGTGGCTACTATAAATTATATGCACTTCCATTATTACATTTATTCAAGAAGGCTACAACTCATGAGTTACATAGACTATAAACCAAAGATTGTGGGTTTTTTGTTTGGTTGGTTGGTTTTATTTTTTTATACTTACATTCCAGATTTCTGGAGCAGTGATTGACAGTTAGATATCCTAAAAAATTATTTAGTGAAAAAATAAATGATGAGAAAGAACACATCTGATTTCTATTTAGAGATTTTTTTGTTTCCTTCTCAGTTTTCAAAATGAAGTAAACTCTTTAGTGTTCCTATTTTGTTGTTATTGAAAAATCACCCATGGACTTTATAAAGGTTGAAATAGCAATAGGCTGCCTGAGTTTGAAAGGTGACTTCACTACTTCACTAGCTAAATAAACTTGGGAAAGTAACTTAATTCTACCCTCTCCCCGAAGGAGAAGTCTTCAGTGTACTCATCTGTAAAATAGGGATTATAATTCTATTTACCTTATAGGGTTCTCGTGGATATTGAAGGTTATAATGTACACAGAAGACTTTACCCAAGGCCCAGAACATGGAACCAATAACCAATTATCAGGCTAGTGTCTAACAATGTATTTTTATTTTTAAAGGCTGAGGGGAAAAAAAAAATCTCTACTTTGTGGCAACCTCCCCTCCCCCTTCTCCTCCGGGCTCCTCCAACAGCTTTATTGAAATGCGAATGGCAGTCATATTAATGGGTCCAGAGCTGCAACATGAAAAAGCGCTGCACCCAGTCAATTGTAAGAACTTAATAAATGAAGATGAGTCGCTTAGAAACTCAGTTATACATCAGCTGAACTGCAAGAGCGACCTCTAAGGACTTGTCATCATTTATTTTACTTTACTTCTAAGGCAGTTTATCAAGCAACTCTCATTAAAAAGGGTTTGTAAAGAACCTGCTTGCCCCAGGCACTCTGGTGGCTGATTAACAGATATCACATCCTGCTTTGTATCTTTTCTGGTGTCAGCAGGATGATTCGTCTGTGAAGAGTATATTTCGTAGCTTTGGGCATTCAGTGCAAGTTAAATGCCACTCTCCAACAACTCTAAAGGAAGGTCTGAGACGCTCTGATCTGAGCCACTGGCTATCATCTTCTGGGAAGTCACAGAGAGAGAGAGTTCAGGAACTTGTGGATGGGAGGGCTCTAATTAGCGCGCATTTTAAATATCCATTCCCCTGGTGTTATTCTTCCATCTCTTGTATTGTTTCAAATGAAAGCCAGTGCAGAGGTGAAAATGATCCTAGCCTTGGGTGAAACCCCTGACAGGCGCACATCTGAGGTAGTGGGGGTGGAAAGTGGCAGCCCCTGGAGGGGGAAGTGAAATGGTTCCCAGAATGTTGAGCAATCTCTGGGGGAGCCTCTCACAGGTGGTGAGTGTCCCAAGGCAAAGAGGCCGAGACTATAAGGCATTCATTGGTAATAAATCCCTCCAGTGCAGGTTCAGACAGGGAATGGAACTGGGCAAGTGAAATGCCCTCAATGTGTGTAAAAGGCCTGTAAATAAATGAGTCCACATTTCAAGAGCTTTGAATATGAACATTTTGCATCCAAAGGCCCTGAAGTGAGGCCAAACAAAAACAATAGCAAAGAATGATGAGTGAGACAGAAGAGAAAGCTTTAGAGGTGTAGACGGAAATCTTTAAAAACTATAGTCAATATTTTACCATAATTATTGAAAAATCAGTTTACTGTTTTCCCCCAGTATTTGTATTGTGGCAAAATACACATAACATAAAATTTACTATTTTAAATAACCATTCCTGTGTATCATTTGGTGATATTAAGTACATTCACATGACTGTGCAACCGTCACCATCATCCCTCTCTAAAGCTCTTTTAACCTTGCAAAACTGAAATTCTGTACCCAACAATAACTTCTGATTCTTCTGTTCACCATCCCCCTCCCACCTGCCTTTAGCTCCTGGCAATCACCATTTTACTTTTGGTCTCTATTAATTTGACATAAGTGTATTTCACATAAGTGAATATCTGTCTTTACGCCACCATCATACTATTTTGATTACTGTAGCTTTGTAGTAAGTTTTGAAAATAAGCAGTATGATTCCTCCAGCTTTGTTCTTCCTTTTCAAGATTTTTTGGCTACTTGGAGTCCCTTGAGATTCCATTTGAATTTTAAGATGGGTTTTTCTATTTTTACAAAAAAAAAAAAAAAAAAAAGGTATTGGGATTCTGATAGGGATTGCATTAAATCTGTAGATTTCATGGAGTAGCACTGACATCTTAACAATGTTAAGTTTTCCAACCTATGGATTGTCTTTCCTTTTATCTATATTTTCTTTAGTTTATTTTAGCAATGTTTGGTGGATTTCACTGTATGAGCTCTTCATTTCCTTGGTTAAATTAATTCTTCAGTGTTTTATTCTTTTGATGCTAGTAAATAGAATTGCTTCCTTAATTTTTACTTAGGATTGTTGTTAGGTTTAATACCAATATTAACACCAAATATAGAAATAAAATAAATATCTCTGTCCATAGAAATAACTGGAATTGAAAAGTCAATTCACAGAGCCAAGTAAGATAAAACACCCTATCAGCTCCTTAGGTATTCCAGGTTGAAATAATCTGAGATGATTAGTTTGTATGTTGAGGGCCTCCTTCCTTTTTCACTTCTGAGGGTTATAATTCTGGCTGGCTGGCTGAATGGCTGGATGGAGTCCAGGTGGAGGAAGAAAAATATCTCTTCATTTAGTAGATAGAACTCCTCAAAGTTTTTTCCCTAAGACTGCTTTATCAACTTGAAATTGACCAAATTAACCTAATCATTTCCTTTCAAGATTTTAAGTAGTATAAGGAGAGGTGTTTTCTCTTAGAGTTAAATGTGTGCTGAGTAGCAGTAAGAAAAGCATACTTCAGGTGCATGAACAGCTTGGATATAACCAGTACTGTGATGGTAAGTGTTTAACATTTGGCTCTCTGGCTTGGAAGTGCAGGATCCCTGATTTATAGTGTTACCCAATTTTCATGGCTTAAGTACTTTCATCATGGTCAATTTTGAGTTGTCAGTGTGGTATCACTGCATGAGTTCCTTGAAAGAGGTGCATGCAGTTGGCCCTGTGCTGAGGGTACAAGCCAGATCCAGCTCACAAATGGATACAACTGAACCGCTGTTCCAATGTGAATCAGTTATTCATTTTTTCACAAGAGATATAGCTTTCCCCTCTGACATCTTCCTCTTAAGATATCTCCTTTCCTAATGCCCCCTATCTTGTTCTTATGGGTCTCCTAATGTTCTGCTCTAAATCCCAAATTTAAGCCCATACATCTCACCTTTCTAATTTTTATATGCTATGTTCTTGAAACAACCATTTAAAGAACATAAATAATAAATTATTATCTCAATACATACATCTTTAATATAATAAAGAAAAGTATTACTAGTCATGCCAGCCTTCAGAGATAAGCACTGAAAATTCTTTGATGTATAGCTTTCTAGACATTTTTATTTATATATTTTCATGTATATGTATATATACATTTTTAAATATATTTCACATATTTCATATATATTTCACATATATTCACATATATATTTCACATATTTCACGTATGCATTAATAAAAATACTACACCCTATATAGGCAATGGCACCCCACTCCAATACTCTTGCCTGGAAAATCCCATGGACAGAGGAGCCTGGTAGGCTGCAGTCCATGGGGTCGCAAAGAATCAGACACGACTGAGAGACTTCACTTTCACTTTTCACTTTCATGCTTTGGAGAAGGAAATGGCAACCCACTCCAGTGTTCTTGCCTGGAGAATCCCAGGGATGGGGAAGCCTGGTGGGCTGCCATCCATTGGTTCGCACAGAGTTGGACACGACTGAAGTGACTTAGCAGCAGCAGCATACCCTATATAATATTTTATGGTTTGCTTTTATCTTCAAAAGTATTATAATTTAAAAAATGTTGAAATAACTGAGGGATATAGAGTTAAAAGAAAAGGTTATGTGCTAGAAAGCAGAGAATCCAGATTATTTTCCTAGAGTACTAATTCCATTACCTATGTCTTGGAAAAAGAATTCTCTGATCCCATAAATATTAAATATTAAGCTTTGGTTTGAAAATCCATAACGTGCTTTGGCGTCTTAAAGACTCTAAACATTCCTGCAGGTATGTTTTACTCAGCTTACATTGTGTAAAATTATTTAGATACTATATCATCAATATAATAAATAATAATATAGCAATATTAAATAAAATAATTTGAAAAGAACTTATTTTTCATTAAAAACCAATTTTACACAACATTCTGAGAAACACTTGAAGTTTCTGTCTGGATATATAGTGATTTAGTAATCAAGTCCTCTGCTATTTGTTATTTACATAGCTCAGGCTGGGGTCTGTTGAAAACAAGGATGGGATGAACACTGCAGAATCAGGTAGCAAAGGTGTTTGCATTTTACATTATAATATAAAACACATTATAATGTGTCCATAAGACTGCTGGTCATGTATGTCAGAGAATTCTCTTCTAAAATACAACTAAAAAACTGAGCACAACTCTATGATAGACATCCTAAAAATTGGTAAAGTATGTAATAACAACGTGACTGAACGATATTAGATGATTTCATATTTTGTTGATCACAGTGTTCATACATCTGTACAAGCCCTATTTAATCAGTGAAACTAGGTAAGTTCCCAGATACCTTCAAATATTTCTGTAATCTACAAGTTGGCTATTTTTATATACATAGGAAACAGAAGATCAATTTATGTTCAAAGAATCTAATATTATGTTTTCAAATAATATGCACCATATTTTTCTTCAACCTCTAGACAATTTTTCAGGCGTCTAAACATTCAGTCCAATTGCTGATCTGTAAAATAACTCTCAATATACCATTTTCTATATATTTTTAGACTTAAGGATACTAAAAATCTTAAAATCCTTCAGTTATAAACATATGTATATACCCATACAAATAGTGAAAAGTGGAAAGTGAAAGTGAAGTCGCTCAGTCGTGTCTGACTCTTTGTGACACCACGGGCTGTAGCCTACCAGGCTCCTCCGCCCGTGGGATTTTCCGGGCAAGAATACTGGAATGGGTTGCCATTTCCTTCTCCACATACAAACGGTAACCTCACTCAAAAAGGTTTTATCTTGATTAACCTAGTATTTTCCAAACTTAAACTTTCTCTTTAAAGACATGTATTCATTTATTTTTGGCTGCACTAGGTCTTCGCTGCTGCAAAGCGGCTGTCTCCAGCTGCAGTGAGTGGGGGCTGCTTTCTCGTGGTGCGTGGGCTTCTCATTGTGGTGGCTTCTTTTGTTGCAGAGCATGGGCTCCACGGCCTGGGGGGTGGCGTGCAGTAGTTGAGGTACAAGGGCTTTGTTGCCCCGCGGCATGTGGGATCTTCCTGCAGCAGGGATCAAATCTGTGTCCCCTGCATTGGCAGGCGGTATCTCAACCACTGGATCAATAGGGAAGTCCCCAAATTTAATTTCTTGATGGTAAGCTCTCTGAGGGCATAAACTGTGTGTGCCTGTGTGTGTGTACTCAGTCGTTCAGTATGTCCTACTCGGTGCGGCCCCATGGACTTTGTTCACAAGGCTCTTCTGTCCGTGACTTTTCCAGGCAAGAGGACTGGAGTAAGTTGCCGTTTCCTGTCTTCCTAGCACCTATCAAAGTACCTGGCACATACAAATGTCAATAAGTATCAGCTGAATAAATGAATGAATGGATGGATGGATAGATGGATGAATGAATGAGGTCTGGGAAACCAACAACTACATGGTGTTCTACACAGGATGTATTCATAAAAATGTAATTCTAAAGTGAAATTTGTTTTGATATCTGAAACAACCCAGTGATATTATGAGTACTTTTTGCAGCCTTTGAAGTCTAGTGTAAGTCTCTCTCCAAGACTCTTTCTCTTATTACTATAGTTGTCATCAATCTACTTTGAAATTTTACAGCACTTTTAGTCTCTACCACATAATTTAGAACTGAATTATATACAGTCTTGTAGAATTCACTACAAGAATTTTTATAAGTTTGATTTATGACTATCTGACTTCTGGCTGCTCTCATTTCTGGTGCTCTTTGAATATAACTATCATATGATAACAAACATGCAGCGCACAAATACGCCTCTCATTATTAGTAACTATTGTACAGTTAATAACTGTATGGCCCTTTCCACTGATGAGGTTCATTTAAAGCTATTATCTCAGACTCCCCTGGTGGTCCAACAGTTCAGAGTCTGCCTGCCAATTCAGGGAACATGGGTTTGATCCCTGCTCCAGGAGGAGTCCATATGCCACAGGGCAACTAAGGCCACATGCCACAACTACTGATCCCATGCCCTAGAGCCTGTGCTCCACAAGAGAAGCCACCACAATGGGAAGCCCACGCACTGCAGGGAAGAGCAGCCCCCACTTGACGCAACTAGAGAAAGCCCGTATGCAGTAATGAAGACCCAACACAGTCATAAATAAATAAAAGCAAGCTCCTCCCTGCATGTCTACTAAGTCACTTCAGTCGTGTCCGACTCTTTCAGACCCTATGGACTGTAGCCCCCCAGGCTCCTCTGTCCATGGGATTCTCTAGGCAAGAATACTGGAGTGGGTTGCCGTGCCCTCCTCCAGGGGATCTTCTAGACCCAGGGATCGAAGCTGTGTCTTTATGTCTCCTGTATGGGCTGGCAGGTTCTTTACCACTGTCACCACCTGGGAAGCCCTAGAAACATTAAAACAAACATATTGTCTCATTTGGTTTCACAATAATGGTGCAGCTGATATGAGTGCAATTATCCTCATTTTTGGAGAAAAATGGAACCCATTCCAGTATTCTTTCCTGGGAAATCCCACGAACAGAGGTGTCCATGGGTTTGCAAAGAGTTAGGCAATGGCACCCCACCCCAGTACTTTTGCCTGGAAAATCCCATGGACGGAGGAGCCTGGTAGGCTCCAGCCCATGGGGTCGCTAAGAGTCGGACACGACTGAGCGACTTCACTTTCACTTTTCACTTTCATGCATTGGAGAAGGAAATGGCAACCCACTCCAGTGTTCTTGCCTGGAGAATCCCAGGGACAGGGGAGCCTGGTGAGCTTCCGTCTATGGGGTCGCACAGAGTCGGACACGACTGAAGCGACTTAGCAGCAGCAGCAGACACAGCTTAGTGACTAACCAACAACAATCCCCATTTTACTGATGGAGAAACTAAGAACCAAAGCAAGAATTTTCCAGTGATTAAATATTTATTAGACCATGGACTAAATCCCAGCATTTATTATATCTGAAGCCCATTTACTCGCTTCCTGATCTGTTTTCTGACCTAACACAAGGTAAGCCTTGTTGTGATGTAGAGAACGATCCAGTTCCCTGGCCTTTTTGCCCTGTATGACTTTTATCCCAGGTACTAATTTCTAGACAATCAGTGATTTAAAAAGCTGCGGAAAGAGAGTGGAAGAAAAAGGAAACAGAGAGAAATCTGAGGGAGGTAGAGGACGGGAAAGATGCTGAGAAGCAGAGAGACCAAGACCGGAGGACTCTAGCTCTATCTGGCCAGCAGATGTGTTTTGTTTGGCCACCACAGAGCATTTTTTTAAAAAGTGAATTCTTTGCCAACTTTTAAAATGGCAAGTGTTCTCATCTATATTTCTGGCTTCTCTTGAAAATACAAGACGAATGGCCAAATAGGTTTAAATTTCTGCAGGGCGACAGTTGGCTGTAGCTGAGTAGTGGCGGCTCCCTCAAGACAGAGTGTGAGCCCTGCAGCTATCCCAGTCCCAGCCCGCTTTCTTATCTCACTCCAGGCAGCATCACTCTTCCAGCTTCTTTGGGGAGTTGTGGCTGTTTCATCTACATAAAGAAATAAGATGGGGTTTGTCTCTGATTTTCCATAGGTATCCTCAGATTTAATGGGTTTAATTATGCACATCCTGATCAGAGGGCAAACTGATATCAAACTCTTTTTAGCTGAATAAATTCATCCATTGAACAAATATTTATTTATTGAGTGCTTACTATGCCTGGCTTTTGTTTAGGAATCAATCCCATTACTTCAGAATTAGATCTTAGATGTTCCTTAAGATGACCAATGATTATGATTATAAACAATATCTGATAAAACTCAGCCTTCTTGATTAGGATACAAATTGATTAGGATACAAATGCTTTTAATTACACACATTCAGTGTCAAATTTCAACAATGATTTGGTCATCAAATTCAAGCATAGCTTTAAGGATTCCAACATGATGAAGTAATACTGTGGTAGATCAAAGGATTGGTTTGCATATCTTAAAGATTTGTGATGTGGTTTTCTCAACTGTGTTATATATAAGGAAAACAATCCACTTTTTCTATAAATTAGATTTGCCTCAAGAAGCCAGACATGCTTGGGTTTCAGGGTAACAGATTAGCCAAAGCTTACCCTCTAATTCCTTTGGGTGTTACCCAGAACTTAAAAAAAAAAAAAAAAAAGGTGAGAGCAAAGCAGATACACATGGATAAGTTTCTGTAACTTTTTATCATCCCCAGACATCTCTTCAGAGATTCTTTCACACTCCCCAGAGAAAATCTAATCATTAATCCTATATGACTATACATTTAATTTCTGATTTATTACTGTAAAGTTCAAGCAGAAATTATGGTAAGTAAAGTAAGATCATCAGAAGATTTTATGTAATTGGTTACCATGTGTATTAATATCTTGGGGCTGTCAAGACAAATTACTACAAACTTAGTGGCTTAAAACAATAGTTTATTTTCTCAGAACTATAAACCACAAGTCTGCAGTTGAGTAGGGCAACTCTGTCTCTGAAGGCTGAAGGAATGGACCTTCCTTGCCTTTTCTAGTTTCTGGTGGTATTAGGGCTCTCTTGATTTGTGACTGTAAGATCTGAATATCTGCTTCGGTGTTCACATAATCTTTTCTTCTGGATCTGTGTCTTCTCTTCTGTCTCTTCCAAGGATACTTGTCATAGTATTTAAGGCCTATCATGGCAATCCAGGGTAATCTCACTTTAAGATCCATAAGTTAATTATATGTGCAAAGATCCTTTTTTTTCTAAATAAAATCACATTCCCAGATTCTAGGGCTTAAGATGTAAACACATATTTTTCTCTTTTTTTGCCAGTTCACCACTTGACAGAATATACCATGTTTCACTGCTTGAGCTCCTGATACACTTCTTAGAAACATTCATACTGTACAGGTATACTATTTATACTCAATGTGGCGCTCATGGTGAATTCCATGAGGGGCTTAGTACCAAGTGTTTGGTCAACAACACAAGCCTTAATTCTGCCATGATTTCTATAGGAAAAAACTAGATATGATTTATCACAAAGATGCTTATCTGTTTACCATGAATCTTCAAATATTAGTTTTGACATTCAAATAATATTGTAAACTCAAAGAATCCAAGAACTGTGACTTATATTTATTTCTCTTTTCTACTCACCTAAGATAGCCTATGTATACTGATTTAGAAGGCTGAGCGCCGAAGAATTGATGCTTGTGAACTGTGGTGTTGGAGAAGACTCTTGAGAGTCCCTTGGACTGCAAGGAGATCCAACCAGTCCATTCTGAAGGAGATCAGCCCTGGGATTTCTTTGGAAGGAATGATGCTAAAGCTGAAACTCCAGTACTTTGGCCACCTCATGCAAAGAGTTGACTCATTGGAGAAGACTCTGTTGCTGGGAGGGATTGAGGGTAAGAGGAGATGGGGACGACAGAGGATGAGATGGCTGGATGGCATCACTGACTCAATGGATGTGAGTCTCAGTGACCTCCAGGAGTTGGTAATGGACAGAGAGGCCTGGCGTGCTGCGATTCATGGGGTCACAAAGAGTCAGACACGACTGAGCAACTGATCTGATCTGAGGCTCTACAGGATTGCCACTGGGAATATGTCTGTAGAACTCAGGGAGATCATATTAATACCTTGGTTAGAACTGTTTCAAATGATTATCTTGAAAGGAAGGAAGGAAGGGAGTAAGGAAAAAGGGTGGGAGAGAACTTTAGCTGGAATAGCTATTAGGATCAATAGAAAAGTTATTTTTAGGTTCAAAGAACTTCCAAAGTCTTTTTGAGACAGAGTAAGAAATGTCAGAGACAGAAATTAAACAAAAGTCTGTGGAGAAGCAAAAGAAATTCTGCACTGGATTGTTGGTTGTCCGAAAGAGGAATTAAATTATCAGAATGTCATGAGCTGGCTGGAGGCACTTAGAGGCAAGAGAAAAACTAATGAAAAGGGGGGGAAATGTGTTTGTGGAGAAGGCTGGAGAAATGTAGTCTCATGCTGCAATTACAGTATGAATAGCTGGCCAATCTGAAGCTGCGGGAAGGAATCATTAGTGCTGGTTAAATGAATACATTTCTGTTGCTAAAATAATAAGTATCTTAGAGGCATCAGAAGCTGTGTTAAAGATTTGCAGCAATTCTCTTGCTATTTCATGAATTAACCAAGACCACCTTCTCTGAAGCTTCTTTGAAGCTCCGCTGACAGCACTCATGGCTATTTTTTTTCCTAGGCGGAGAAAGAAAATCTAGTGCACTCGTATCCTTTTGTTCATTCTAAGTAGAGGTCACTTAGATTTCCTCAAGCTCAGAGAAAATAGTATCCAGGCGAAGATTCCACTTTACGTGGAAATAACTACTAAACCAAAGTCCTAAATTAGCTTCTAAATGGTTCTCCTTTAAACAAATTAAAAAGAAAAATTGTAAAACTCTGAGCCTTTGGTGAGGAACTGGATGAAAGGTTGGGCTGTCTATAGTCTGTTCTGCTAGGGAGATGTGTGAACTCTACCATCCGTTTTCTGTGTGTCTAGCCAAGGCGTCTTTGAATGCTCAAGGACTGTTTTCAAACCAAATTGATAAGAGACTGAAAAGATCCCGTCTGAGTTTGCCGGACCTTATCGTTTCCCCCGAAAATGCCTACCATGGTAAATGTGAAACACAAATGGGTAAAAAAATTAAATCAGATATCATCAAAACAAATACATCTTTTCTTATCAAGATGAACGCGTCTGTTGTTTTGTTATTTTTTCAGAAAGCAAAAGCAGTTACAGGATTGAGATGTGTGTCAGGTGGAGGAAGGAGAAGCTATGGGTGGGATCCATCATCCAGAGAACAAAGCTTCCTCTGGTTCCGGTGGGGAGGGCTCAAGCAAGGGACGTGTCCACTAGGTGGCGATTCATCTCTTACATTAGTCCTAGGATTTGAGGAACCTATCTGTTCAGCACTGTGATGGGCATGAGAAAGGTAAATACAGATCATCTGCCTTAAAAAAAAAAATCGCTTTTCTATGAAAATCAGTGTTGAATAATGGTGAGAACAATGCAAAGTCCCTTTTTAGGATGAAAACTGAGTATCATCATTATGGAAGATTTCATAATTAAGGTTCTGAATTGAATGAAGCAGAATTGAACTTTGAAGCTGACCATCCCAATGATCATCCTTGTTTTGGAAGGGAAGACACTGAGAACCAAGTATATCAAGTTTCTTGCAAGATTATAGAACCAAGTATATCAAGTTTCTTGCAAGATTATAACATGAGATAGGAGTAAATCCGGAATTAGACTCCATGTTACTTGAATCATCCCAGTCCAGGTTAAAAGTGTTCATCAATAAATGTACACATAGGCATGTTACGTTCTAGGCATAAAGCTGGATGCTGCAGGTGCAGACATGGCACCTGTCTTAAGTTAGCCCCCTATAGAATAATTGAAGAAACAATCTCAAGGCAATAGCAACACAGAGTACATTAAACAATGACCAGTGGTGCTGCCTGCCTGGTGCTCTGAACAGAATATGTCAAGTGAGGAGGCAAGGGCAGGACTTGAGGAAGGGGAGGCTGAGTATGTGGGAGAGGAGGTGAGTTCAGAAGCTGGTCACTAACTCAAACCAGGCAAAGGCGAGGTGTGAGCGAGTGGTTTGGTTAGAAATGGAACACATCAGTGCAGAAGTCGACAGCAGGGCTGTGCTGTAACCAGACCAACTGCAGGATCCATGTTGGAGTAGATGCCACACAAGCAAACCCCACCAAGTGAGGAGAGATCAGAAAGACCGCATGAGGCAACCACGAGGGAAGCCAGAGGTCAGGCAAGGGCATGAGGTAGACACCTTGACAGGGAAGACGGGAAACAGATGATCAGGAAGGAGTAAGTTGATCAGTAACCAGTAAGGAGTCAAGAATCTGGCATGCAAGTCAATTTTGTGCTAGTCAGGAAGCTTCTCATATGCTTTCTGCTGGGACAAGAAATAGTTGCAAGACATGAGCAGCCTGGAATCTGCTGAAAAGCACACACAGGAAGACAATTCTTACTTCCTTCTTTCCTTTCTTTCTTTCTTGATTTCCATGCTTCCTTCTTTCCCTTTTTCTTCATAAAGCTACATCTATATATAGAGAGGTTGAGTTTACTCACCTAATAATTGTACCTAGCCATGGTATTATCCTTCTTAAAAGTTTAATAAAATCAGTATGCAAAATTTTTTTTTAAATCTATGCTCATCTCAAAACACACTGAATAAGATTCAGCAAAAGGGAGGTGAGGAAAAGGTAGTATAGTAGGCACAAGGCCCTTTTTGAAAAGAAGCTATCTTGGAATCCATTCGTGAAGACTCTCTAGCTGTGTGTCTGGCCTGCCACATCCATGCTGCCAGAAACAATTTCCCATTGAGAGGAAGCACTGGGTCTGGGAAAGATGGGAGCAGAAACAACAAGTGAATTGTCTGTGGGAAAGACAAGTTCTTCCTTTATATTAGAAAGTGAATGCCGGATCAAGCTAATATTAACCTACTCCTACACAAATTTTGCCTCTAGACCTTATGATATTTCCCTGTTTTCTTTGACAGGAAACTGGCTTTCAGGCCCCAAAGAAAAGCTGTAGGTGGATCTCAGATCCTAACAGCATAATTTCATCGTGAAGCAAAGTACCGGCAGGGCAGATTTGAATTTTCTGTTGGATGCTGACTGTGTTCATTATCTCTTAAGTCCTCACTTGACATGTTTCACTCAAACCAAATACAAATCTTGGCTTACTGTTGGTTCACACTTACCAGAACTGTTCAAGTCTGAATATGCTTCTTATCTGAGATATGAATTTTTGAAGATATGAATTATAATATTTTTATCCTCTGAAAACATTATGGGATTATTTGAATGAATAATATTCATTCACATTGGGACTCAGTATGTCCCAAACCTTGGGAAGGGTTTGTGGGTAGCTGACATTGTTTTATTTCTTGACATATGCGATGTTACCATGTAATTTTGTTTTATAATACTTTGTTATTTTATTTTATACTTTTCTTTATGGGCATTACATTTCATAGTTTTAAGAAAAAGCTTTTAAAAATGTTATATTCTGTGCTTTGGAATTGGTGAGACCTTTTAAGAAACACACGGAAGTGCTCACAAACTCAAAGGTATTTCCTGAGATCCACGGACAATGAAATGCTAGTTTCCAGCCCCATAATACTTTCTTCTATAGTTGCACTTTAAAAGTAAAGTATTTTAATGTATATTTCTACTTCCTCTTTAGTGACTCAAAAATAATTCACAAATATCTTTTTCTTTTCTGAGCCCCCTGGTACCCAAATAAGGAGCTGTTGTTTGTCCCAGTTAACTTCATCATGTAAGTTAAGAAAATGAGAATTCTGAAATGGATTTTTCATGTTTAAACTTCCATCTTCTGAACTCTCGTTTCTGTGGAAGATTGTATACTTGATTTGTCATTCATTCAACTCAGAAAAGTTGGTTGATGTCTGCAAAGGCATCTGTCCCTCTGTTAACTCAGTCCAGGTGTGTTAGTGACAGAACATGAGACTTGGGGCTCCAGACATACGTTCACTGCAACAGACTCAAATTTTAAATCCTTTCCGGAATGTTCTGCTAGTTTAAACTGGCCTTCCTGTCTCCCTTTGTTAGACTGTGTATATATCTCCTCTATATAATACTAGAAACAATCCGTGTGAGTCTTATACTGCCAAGTTTAGATCCAATCAAAATTTGTGGTTTCTTGTTTCAAACTGACCTAGAACCTTTGGTGTTTGGGCTTGTTTAATCTTGGCAAAGTTTTGTTTCCTGTTTCTAAGAATGAACTATTATTAGGCTCAAAGGCTTCTTGCCCATCTAATAGTTCTTAGAAAGCCAATTGTCATTGTATGAGTGAACCTAGCAAATCTGAATGAATTCTATACATTTTAATGAAATAAAGCCTGGAAAAATCAAAAAGGAAACACAAAGAGGTTGTACTTGAGAAAAATCACTTGTATTTAACAAAAGTATAAAACATAAAAAAAAGTTTATAATTGTATATACTTAAATTACTAAAGAGAAAACCCTATTCCCTAAGATTTATCTCTAAAATGTTTTAATGTCATGAAACTCTAGGAAATAAACTTTTTAATTTACATAAAAGACGCTCAGGCTGGAAATCAGGATACATAGATCAAATTTTCTTCTGCCAATAATCAACTTCTGTGTAAAAGTTGTTAAACTCTGCTACTAATTTAACATCTTTGGACTGCAAGTTAGCACCTTTTTAGTACCAAAATACTTCACTGAAAGGACTAGTCCAATTTTTCCAATTTCTTCCAATATAGGAAGAACACAGAAGTGGACCTTCTGTAAAGCTTACAGAAAGTGTAAAACTGAGACAAGTGTAAATGTACTGCATCCTTCACCCTGGAGAGTCATCTCCATTGGCCACGGGAAGCCGGCCTGGGGCTTTACTGTTACTGCCACTGTCTCCCAGGGTGTGCTTGTCAAAGGTACATACTGTGATGCCAAGATTTCCAAAACCCTGTCTCACAATGGATTTCATCAGTTCGAAATGAGTCTCAAGGAAGTCAAACAAATGGGAGCTTTGTAGTTTCAGGAATAAGAGGCTCACACGCTGTCTGGGTGTTATGCATAATCCATTGTGAGCAGCCTGCTCTCCCATTGTCAGGGCTGGCTTTACTGACACCCTGAGGCCAATGTGTCCACCTTTTCAGTTCTGTAGTCCTGATGGTGGTTTGTGGGCACCTGCAAGAAGGATTTGGTCACAAGAGCAGGTAACTGAGAATCGGTGTCTACTGTCTAATCTGGGAGGGGTGGGCCCTTGGAGAAATTTGGGCAGAGAATGTAGTGCTGACATGGAGGCATGGCTCTGAGGGGCTGATCAGAACCAAGCACTAGGTTCCGGCCAAGCATACTCGAAGATGGAAGAAACTGCAGTCACTCTTTGCTTTTAGCACCTGTCAATGCAATACATTTTTATGCTCTAGTTCCAAGGTGGCGCAGTGGTAAAGAATCCACCTGCCAATGCAGGAAGCGTAAGCGCAGGGGGTTCAATCCCTGGGTTAGAAAGACCCCTTGTAGTAGGAAATGGCCACTCACTCCAGTATTCTTGCCTGGGGAATCCCATGGACAGAGGAGCCTGGCTGGCTACAGTCCAGGGGATCACAAAGAGTTGACTACGACTGAGCGTGCACACACATACACACACACACGCGTTCAATTGTCAGAAGATAATAATTGACCTCTGCTTCTGGTCATGATAGGATACAAGGACCAAATAAATCCTTTCACCTTAAATAATCAGAAAATGTGACATAACATGTGGAACAATAATTTTAAGACACTGGACAATAGGACTCACGAGACCATTATCCCAGAGAAGGGCAAGAAAAGGGAGAGCTTCCTGCCTGGAGGTAGTTTACAGGTTATAGCACAGTACAATGTGCAATGTACAAAGCACATTGATTTCACTGAGTTGAGACAGAAATTAGAGTTTAGGAAAGTCAAGGAAATTAGAATTCATGCCACAGAGTTATCAAAGGAAGGAAGTGCACTGAGAAAAAGCTCTAGCTCTGCAGAAGGTTCACGTTGAGTCTTAGGCTGAGGACCGATCTGCACAGCCATGGAAGGAAAACAAGATGCTAATCGTAAGGAAACACAAGACAACCACAATAAAGAGACATTCTACAACATAAAACACCTATATTTTTTCAAAGATTCAAGGTCAAGAAAATAAAAAGGAAGACTGAAGTACTATTCTAGATGAAAGATGTCTCAAGAGATATAATGACTAAATCCAATGATGATCCTGAATTGGATCCTGGAGTTCTGTGATGGTACAAGGAAAAATGGCAGGTGATACAGCCTCCTGATACTGATTCACCACTATATTATCAATGGCAAAAAGACAGGATACATGCCAGTCTTGTTCATTGTTATATACCTACTGACTAGCATCTCCAAATGTTTACATATATGTATAGACACTGAAGGGGCTTCCCTGGTGGCTCAGTGGTAAAGAATCCACCCGCCGATGCAGGAGACCCGGGTTCAATCCCTGGATCGGAAAGATCCTCTGGAGAAAGAAACGGCAACCCACTCCAATATTCTTGCATGGGAAAACCCAAGGACAGAGGAGCCTGGTGGGCTACAGTCCATGGGGTCGCAAAGAGTCGGACAGCACTTAGTGACTTAACAGTAACAATAGGCGCTGAAGAAATAGTTCCTAACAAAAGGAGTACTTGAATGAATAGCGTGTTATTTGGTGGATTTTTAGATCTCTTGGTTGCTGTTCTCATTTTCTGAACTTGGTTGGTCTCTCTGCTAGTTGTCATTTCCACGTCTTGAGCTGCTTGGCCCCTGTAGAAGTACGAATGGGGAGGGGGTGACCTTAAGGATGACCCCTCCTCCCACAGCCCTCAGCTTCCCCTTCTCTTAGTGACTAAGCTTCTGACTTTCATGCACAGTCACCCCTTACAGGCACACCCAGAAGATTAAGAAATTCAATACAGTTCACAATCAAAGGAAAGTTCACTGTCCCCCAAATAGCTGGGATTTTCTTCCGTTGAGCCACTCTGGTTCCCATTCCTCCAAATTCCAGTGCCTGCACTTTTCACAGCCTGAGCCGGAAGAGCTAAATAATGACTTTTTGTTTAAAAAAAAAAAAGCCAATTCGTTGATACCTGATAATTTTCTATAGCTAGTGGAACCATTGTGATCAATCTTAGTATCCTCCACCAGCACTGAACACAGTGTCTAATACGTGGTAGATTCTTTCTTTTTTCACATTTTAAAATTGACTTTATTTTTTTAGACCAGTTTTAGGTTCACAACAAAATTGAGTGAAATGTACAAAGAATCCCTTTATATTCCCTTAACCTACATGCACAACCTCCTTCCACTATCCTCCCCAATATCCCTCACCAGAATGGTGCGTTTGTTATGGTAGACTCTTGATTATTAACACACACACACACACACACACACACACACACACACACACAGAATACATTTACTGTCCCTGCATCACACTTCACAATTAAGACATTAATTAATCCTGTAGGTTTCGTGTCTGCAAAACAGAAGGTGGCTGGGGTTGATTAATAGAAGCCTCCATTATGTTTTATTTAATTGTGCTATGGTAAAGGAGTCTGTATCTCCAACTGAACAGACAATTTATGCTTCATTAAATTCTCCTCTCATCTTTGCACTTCAGGTACTTCGATTAGATGGCAGCTCTATTTTGAATGGCTCATTCAAGCATGACAAGATGCCAGTGAGTATCTGGAGGAGCAATAGAATTAAAAGCACCCTTTACGTCTGGAAGACACCACCTCTCACTTCTTATAATACTCAATTGAACCCAGTGGTTCATAAATATTCATGAGTCTGAAAAAAAAAAGTATCTTAGATAAATGAACAAACACCACAGAATTCTTGATGGGAGGCTCAATTAATGATTCAAAATTAGAAATTTATTTTTATAGAAATGAACTGTTTGCCTCATGTGGCACATTTGAGAACGAGGTGACTTTGATCTATTTATTTTTAATTACAGTATACATAGAATGTTCCACTAACATATAAAGCCTGTAAGACATACACTTGAAGACTTTCTATTTTCTGAAATTGAATGATACATTGCATATTTAAATATTTTCTTTGAAATAAGTTTGATTTCAGTCCAAATATGAGATATGCTTTTACTTTCATATATCGACATGAATGTACATCAATAAGAAAGATTTAAATATGTGGGGATAAGATTCTTATATAAGTTTATTTATCATTATCATAACTTCATAGAGAATCAGATACCCTGTAATTTCACAGAGAAAAGCTGAGAATCTTAAGCTTGTTTCTCTTTGAAGACAAATAATAAAATTGTTATTGGTTCCTTTCAAAGTAAGAGTTTACAATATTTTTAAGTTGTTTATATTCATGAGCCAATAAAGTCATATAAAATGATTCTTCCACAACATCACAGTGGACATAATCTTTAACCAAAATATAGCCTTTATGGCTGGATGTTTGTACTCAGAAAAAGAGCCGTTTTCTCTGGGATTTCTGTATCACTTTTCCAATGTCTGATAAAATGCCTCCTCACTTTATACTCCAAATTACTGACATCCAGATGCCTTAGAAATAAGAGCTAGGAGCTATGGCACTCTCTTTGCATTTACGTTTTCTCTTTCAAGATGGAAACCAGGGGCTTTTTAAAGTAGTTTAATCATATTTCTCAGAGGTACAGGTTAATTCCAGAAGAAACTCAATGGAAAGATGGAGGGTTTCAGAGAAAAAAAATGGAAAAACCCAGAGAAGCCAACTGAGATGGATATCAGTGATGTTCATGAGTTGAGCCATCACTGATGGATTTAATTATTCAGCAGCAACCTTACAATTTCACTGTCTTTCTATGACTGGGCAGTATTTTTTTATGAAAATTGCCTCTGTAGTTTATTCACTATCTTCATCACCAGAAGTCCTCTGAACTACTGTTGGTATGCGTTTCACCAGGTCTCTTTGCTTTCACTGGAGCCATGGCTCTCCCCCTTCCTGCCCCCACACATACTTTCCTTAAACAAACATCCTTTAAAAAAAAAAAAAAGCAAAGAAAATCTCTGCTCTCCATTTTTGTTTGACTTCCCACACATTGCTGTTAACCATTCTCCAAACACAGATGGAAGACCTGCTTGGACTCTTCCACTGGTGGCTTTCACCCAAGATTTTCTTTCTTTAAATATTGTGACTTATTCTCCTGAAAAGAAACTGTACCTTTCAGGGGTTTTCTCCCTCAGCAGGAATTGGTTATTTGTAAACCCTGCCATTTTGGCAGTATTAAATAGTTCTCTGGGGACAAAGCATACATGAATGGAGTGGCCAAGTGTGTGGTTAAAAACCTCACCAATTGAGGCTTCTCTCATTTGGCATCTCCTAAAGCGGGGAAGGCAATGGCACCCCACCCCAGTGCTCTTGCCTGGAAAATCCCATGGACAGAGGAGCCTGGTAGGCTGCAGTCCATGGGGTCGCTAAGAGTCGGACACGACTGAGCGACTTCACTTTCACTTTTCACTTTCATGCATTGGAGAAGGAAATGGCAACCCACTCCAGTGTTCTTGCCTGGAGAATCCCAGGGATGGGGGAGCCTGGTGAGCTTCTGTCTATGGGGTCGCACAGAGTCGGACACGACTGAAGCAACTTAGCAGCAGCAGCAGCAGCAAAGGGTTGAAGATGGAAGGAGACAAACCCACCGATGATCTCTGATTGAAAGAAGGATGTATATGTGAAAAGGAAAAAAAAATGATTCCTTCGCTTCTTTATCACCTGAAATGTTCTCGCTTTGCCACTAAGCCAGGACGGGTGTGGACATTGTGCTGTCAGGTGTGGAGTTGTTTCAGAGCACAGTTCAACCTAGTGCAGGCAGGCAAGGAGGAAGGGCACTGTCAGTTCACAAAGACTTAGAAACCAAAAAGAGGGTTCTTTACTGTGTGCATTGGGGCAGGGCACGCAGACTTCTCTTTCTCACATAGAGGAACTAATTCCAGCATGAGACCATATAAAAATCTATCTAGCATGATTTCAAAATGATATACAGCTTTCACTTAGAAAAGAAGAAGTTTACTGTACAGTAAGAAGTATAACATCGAGAGATTATCCAGAACCTAAAATTTATAAGAGTCTTGCACTTTGAATCTGTTACTGTTAACCTCACCTGTCTTTGTCTATACAATAAGAGTTTCCTTAGAACCAACTATAAACTGAAAAAGTGAAAGTCGCTCAGTCATGTCTGACTCTTTGCAACCCCATGGACTATACAGTCCATAGAATTCTCCAGGCCAGAATACTGGAGTGGGTAGCCGTTCCCTTCTCCAGGGGATCTTCCCAACCCAGGGATCGAACCCAGGTCTCCCACATTGCAGGTGGATTCTTTACCAGGTGAGCCACCAATCAACTATAGGTTTCCTTCTAATGTTAATATCTGTCAACAGATAGATATCAAGATCTACCTATATAAAGAGATAATTATTACATGCTGATATGAATGGAATTATACATAGGATAAGACTTATATACAATAGACATTTCTTTATCTATTTCTATATTATAGAGATAGGTACACATCTATCTATATATACATACATATATGTGTGTATATAGAGAGAGAATCAATGAATCAAGCTTCATTGGACATAGATTCTTGAATTAGTTTTCTAAACACATATGTGTGTGTGCGAGTATGTGTTCCCTATATTAGTGCTAGTTTTCACCAAATATTTTTGGATTTCCTTCTTATACACACAGGGTAGGATTTCTCTGCCCCTTTGAAGTGAGATAAGGCCGTGTGACTTGATTGGCCAGTGAAATGTGAGCAGAAGTGGGATGTTTCATGTCCAGGTGGAAATTCCGAGAGACAGTGTTCAACTCCTATTCCCTTCCAATGGCTGTGGCAACCACGGAACCACATACCGACACACAGTCTCTGGCAGTATTGCTTCCTAAGGCATCTAGAAGCAGAGACTCCCAACAGCCAGTGTTGGACATGCAGTGTCAGCAAGAAATATAGTTTTGTCTGGGAAAATCACTGAGATTTTATCAGTATTGTTTGTTACCACAGCACAACCTAGTCCAGAGGTTGGCATAGTTTTTTTGGGTAAAAGGCCAGATAGCGAATATTCCACTTTTTATTTTTCTTAACAAACGTATAAAACAAATTCTTAGTTCCAGACTGCACAAAAATAAGCTGCAAGCCAAATTTAGTCTTAGTCTTCCAATGCCCTTACCTAGCCCATACTGGTGTAAGAGGCATTTACTTCTCTCTGCATCATTTTTTTCAACCACAAAAGAGAATCTGTGTGTGCATGCTCCGTTGTGTCCGACAACAGACTTTGGACTGTAGCCGGACAGGTTCCTCTGTCCATGGGGTTTTTCAGGCAAGAATACTGGAGTGCGTTGCCATTTCTTCCTCCAGGGGTTAAAAAAAAAATACAGTTGTCCTAACTATCCTTTCAGAGGTTCCTTGAGAGCAAAAAGAAGAAATGGAGAGGAATTTATTTAGAAAAAAGTAGTGTTAATGTGATACAAAATGTTATTATTTCAATGAAAAGATTCAAAGTAAAACTTCCAGACAAAAATAGACAAAAAGAAATGTTTTCTTGATTGTATCCTCTTCATTTTCATATAATTAACCTATTTTGAATGGAGCCCTCTGATATGGTGTGTTTTACACTTCTCAGGTGTGTTTTATAGAGCCCTAGTCTGCTAAGCGGAGAAGGCAATGGCACCCCACCCCAGTACTTTTGCCTGGAAAATCCCATGGACAGAGGAGCCTGGTAGGCTGCAGTCCATGGGGTCACTAGAGTCGGACACGACTGAGTGACTTCACTTTCACTTTTCACTTTCATGCATTGGAGAAGGAAATGGCAACCCACTCCAGTGTTCTTGCCTGGAGAATCCCGGGGACGGGGGAGCCTGGTGGGCTGCCATCTATGGGGTTGCAGAGAGTCGGACACGACTGAAGCGACTTGGCAGCAGCAGCAGTCTGCTAAGATGCTACAGCCCACCCTCCCACACACACAATAGGTTCTTTGGATAAACAAATTTAGGCAAGCCTACATACTTTAACCATGGAATGCTTATTATCCATGGAGTACTTACTATCCATGGAATAGATATTACCTGTGAATAGCCAGTGGAATTTGTGTTCAGCCTGACATGTTCTGGGCAGCCTTACCATGCCTCTTACCGAGCTCCTTGAAGTGAAGTCCTTGTTAGTATGACTGGTCAAAGTCTGAATTTACCCCGCTTCCCCAAGTCGTGCATTTCCCCAGCCTTATGGCTGAGCTCTAGGTTTACAGCATCTCTGGACAATTTGCATGCCACACTTGGCCTTGAATGCCAGTTGTTGGCTATGGTAAAAAATTAATTTCATGCTAAAGCTCCAGACTGCAACAAATGCAAGTTATCTTGGCTTTAAAAGAAACACTCAGGAGAAAGTGCGAGATGGGAGAGGCAAAGCAAAGATGTTTGGTTATTCGAGGTGTTACTTTTCCAGACCATTATTTTATAAGAATCAAGAGAATCCATGGTAGCACTTTCTGAAAAACTTCAGGCTTTTAGAAGCAATAAGCAGAGCTCTACAGACAGCGTGTCATCTGTGATTGACAGTGGGTTGTTTCACTCACATGTGTGATAATTATCTTTATTTTCGGTGTTATTCAAACCTAATTCAGTATGCAGCCCTAGAATGAATCACAAATATTTTCCATTTAGAGTGGCATTAGAATGTTTTAAGTTAGTGAACCCAAGACAGGGAGAACTGTGAGACAAAGAAATTAAAAATGCTTCAGATATATTATATCTGTATATATTTATATGTTTTCATGCATACACACATAATTTTTATGTGACTATGAAGAGACTTAAGAAATGTGTTAGCTGTGCTAAAATATATATTCCTACTTCAACTTACATAGTGTTACAGAATGTTACACATATGATGATTCTGGTAATTTTCCACAAGATACAATAGCAGTGAGGGGTGGGGTGGGGAAGTGTTAGCGTATAATGTTAAAACTGGTAGGTAAGGTCTATCCTATGAACAGAAATTGCCTCCAAATGATACAAGGTGGAGTTCTTCATGCAACCCCATCTTCCCGCCTGGAATCAAAGTGCCAGGGTAATGGAAACTGCATTTGAAGGACTTGAGTTCAAGTAAGAAATTTCCAACAAGTAACAGTGTAGTGTGAAGAAAGTTATGCAACCACTCTGAATTTCTACTTATTCACCTAAAAAAAAAAATGCAGGTAACGATCTACTTGTTCTTTAACCTGTTGTGAATGTACTTAGAGATAACTAAATTGCTACATCAGCATGTGTTACATTATGTGCTTAATAAATATAGACATGAATCTGGGTCGGTTTATATGTTTGAACCAAATCAATGATTCACAACACACAGATCCTAACTGCCCCTTTAAAACCAAGCCAATAGGGCAAGCGGTAAGGGGTGAATATCTTTTTCCTAACTGTGCTTGAGCTGCAAAAATGAACAGAAAGCCAGATTTAAGACAGCTTAAACTGTGATAAAAATGTATTTCTTCTTTCAAGGTAGTGTGGCCTTCAGGGTTGGCTGACTTAGCAACTGTAACAATGTCATCAAACATACAGGTTCTTTCTTCTTCTCCTGTGTTGTCCACAGTGTTAACTTCAGTCCACATCTTTCTTCAGTGAGAGTAAAGGTTGCTCCTCTTAACCACAAGTCCCTCCATGGAATCTGACTGGATCAACTTAGGCCACAGATTCTAGAGTCAAAGACACCCAGGGGAATGCCATATTCTAATAGGCTTAAGCACTTTTGGTTCCTCAAGAAATACTGGCAAGGAAGATAGGATTATTATAATTGGCTTAGTCAAATCAGCACCTGCCTCCAGAATTAGAGTCAGCTCCAAACCACATGGATGCTGAGTGTTAGAGGGTCGGCCACATTATCCCTATAACCAGCTTTTTCTAAGTGAACTGTATTGGTTTTTAATTAGCTTGATACAGTCACCATGTTGCTTTCAAATGCCAATAACCCATGCTACTTTGAGTTAGGGATTTATAATGTGATTTTTTAAATTATCTTCTTTTAGTTTCTTTATCTAAACTAGTCATGCAAATTAGCCCAGATCAGGAAAACAGGAAAGAAATTTTAGCTTAGTTTGAGAGAAACCAAGCCATAGGAAAGAAGGGATTTTTCTTCCTAGTTAGGAATTATATATGAGCACTGTATCCCAAACCGGGAGCTCAGATAATGAACTCCTTATTGCCAAATTCAGACTCAAATTGAAGAAAGTAGGGAAAACCACTAGACCATTCAAGTATGACCTAACAAATCTCTAACGATTATACAGTGGAAGTGAGAAATAGATTTAAGGGACTAGTTTGATAGACAGAGTGCCAGATGAACTATGGACGGAGGTTTGTGATATTGTACAGGAGACAGGGAGCAAGACCATCCTCAAGAAAAAGAAATGCAAAAAAGCAAAATGGCTGTCTGAGGAGGCCTTACAAATAGCTGTGAAAAGAAGAGAAGTGAAAAGCAAAGGAGAAAAGGACAGATATACCCATTTGAATGCAGAGTTCCAAAGAATAGCAAGGAGATATAAGAAAGCCTTCCTCAGTGATCAGTGAAAAGAAACAGAGGAAAACAATAGAATAGGAAAGACTAGAGAGGTCATCAAGAAAATCAGAGATACCAAAGGAACATTTCATGCAAAGATGGGCTCGATAAAGGACAGAAATAGGATGGACCTAACAGAAGCAGAAGATATTAAGAAGAGGTGGCAAGAATAAACAGAAGAACTGTACAAAAAAAGATCTTCACAACCCAGATAATCACGATAGTGAGATCACTCACATACAGCCAGACATCCTGGAATGTGAAGTCAAGTGGGCCTTAGAAAGCATCACTAAGAACAAAGCTAGTGGAGGTGATGGAATTCCAGTTGAGCTATTTCAAATCCTGAAAGATGATGCTGTGAAAGTGCTGCACTCAATATGCCAGCAAATTTGGAAAACTCAGCAGTGGCCACAGGACTGGAAAAGGTCAGTTTTCATTCCAATCCCAAAGAAAGGCAATGCCAAAGAATGCCCAAACTACTGCACAATTGCACTCATCTCACACGCTAGTAAAGTACTGCTCAAAATTCTCCAAGCCAGGCTTCAGCAATACATGAACTGTGAACTTCCAGATGTTCAAGCTGGATTTAGAAAAGGCAGAGGAAGCAGAGATCAAACTGCCAACATCTGCTGGATCATGGAAAAAGCAAGAGAGTTCCAGAAAAACATCTATTTCTGCTTTATTGACTATGACAAAGCCTTTAACTGTGTGGATCACAATCAACTGTGGAAAATTCTGAAAGAGATGGGAATACCAGACCACCTGATCTGCCTCTTGAGAAATTTGTATGCAGGTCAGGAAACAACAGTTAGAACTGAACATGGAACAACAGACTGGTTCCAAATAGGGAAAGGAGTACGTCAAGGCTGTATATTGTCACCCTGCTTATTTAACTTATATGCAGAGTACCTCATGAGAAACGCTGGACTGGAGGAAGCACAAGCTGGAATGAAGATTGCTGGGAGAAATATCAATAACCTCAGATATGCAGATGACACCACCCTTATGGCAGAGAGTGAAGAAGAACTAAAGAGCCTCTTGATGAAAATGAAAGAGGAAAGTGAAAAGGTTGGCTTAAAGCTCAACATTCAGAAAACTAAGATCATGGCATCTGGTCCCATCACTTCATGGCAAATAGATGGGGAAACAGTGGAAGCAGTGGTAGACTTTATTTTCTTGAGCACCAAAATCACTGCAGATGGTGACTGCAGCCATGAAATTAAAAGACGCTTACTCCTTGGAAGGAAAGTTATGACCAACCTAGACAGCATATTAAAAAGCAGAGACATTACTTTGCCAATAAATGTCTATCTAGTCAAGGCTATGGTTTTTCCAGTGGTCATGTATGGATGTGAGAATTGGACTATAAAGAAAATTGAACACCGTAGAATTGATGCCTTTTCACTATGGTGTTGGAGAAGACTCTGGAGAGTTTCTTGGACTGCAAGGAGATCCAACTGGTCCATCCTAAAGGAAATTAGTCCAGAATATTCACTGGAAGGACTGATGTTGAAGCTGAAACTCCAATACTGTGGCCACCTGATGAGAAGAACTGACTTACTTGAAAAGACTGCTGCTGGGAAAGATTGAATGTAGGAGAAGAAGGGGATGACAGAGGATGAGATGGTTGGATGGCATCACTGACTCAATGGACATGAGTTTGAATAAACTCCGTGAGTTGGTGATGGACAGGGAGGCTTGGTGTGCTGCAGTCCATGGGGTCGCAAAGAGTCAGACACGACTGAGAGACTTAACTGAACTGAGGTGGACTGTATCCCAGGACAGACATATTTATCACCTACTGATACACCCTAAATTTCATATTGATAAGTAAGTTTTGACCATGTAACAATTTTAGCCAGATGATATTTTAGGGTAAAAACTTAAATTTGTTTGAGTCCTGGTTCTTCCAATTTCTATCTGTATGAGCTTCAGCAAGTTACTTTACTTCGCTGTGGCTCATTTTCCTGCAATGTAAAAAGGAGTCAAAAATAGTACCTACCTCATAGGGTTGATATGAGGATTAAATGACGTGACATGTGTAAAGGATTTAGAATATGGGAGAATGTTGAAAAAGAAGTATTTGCTATTATTATCATATTACTCAATGGCATCACCAACTTGATGGACGTGAGTTTGAGCAAGCTCTGGGAGTTTGTGATGGACAGGGAAGCTGCCTACTGCAGTCTATGGGGTTGCAAAGAGTTGGACATGACTGTGATTGAACTGAACTGATCATATTATTGTTATTATTATTATTACTTTTCTTCTCCTTTAAGGTAGAGAGCCATCAACTGTGGATGTTCAGTCTATACAAGAAAAATAATAGTGGAGATAACTTTTAACATGTATTTTCAGGACTGTTAAGAATCGGTTTTTAACCAAACCATACTGCATTTTAGAAAACTATGATAAGATTTGTGGGAAACGTGAATGTGGGAAGACATTTCATGCAAAATGATGGAAGCTCAACACCTGGTTTTGTATGCATCACGTGGCCATAAAACTCCCAAGACATACTCATGCCAAGTCCCAACGTGCAAGAAAGAATCTGGTTTGTTTTAAACAGCATTCGGGTGCAATTGTAATGGCCAGTTGTTCATAAATTTAGCTTGACTTTAAAAAAATACAAAATTATTCAAATCTCTTCTTCAACCTATTATGTTACAGAATAATTGTGCTTATGTGATTGTTATTTTTGGAATACCCTTTTAATTCAAATAGTTTTGAAAGTCTGTTAGTGGTATATGTTGTCCACATATAAAAATGAATCCAAATATTAATTTAAAAGTTCTTGAAATAGTACTTAGTCCAGTTAATGATCTAATAATAAAACAACTAGGATATTAACATAGGCTGCTTCATATAGTTTGCTATCAGTTTGAGGTGAATGAGGTCACAATTACAGATTCTATATAAGTATGATATGGTTCAGTTTGAAAAGCTCTGTTCTATAACCAGTGAACCTCCAGGAAAACTCCTGGGAGTGCTGGCTTTTGAGAACATGAGAGAGACTAGGACAGGCAGACGGGGTAGAGCCTGCATCCATGTAAATATTGGAAAGTTACTGAGGACTGTTCTTACAGATGATGAGTCAGTTGCATTATGAGTTACAATAATCATGACAATTACAGGTGATTGAATGCTTATACCTGCTAGACACAGTGACAGATGTTTTACAAAGCTTATTCAGTTAGATTTGATCTTCATAACAGCACAATGAAGGTGTTATTAACCCCTTCCCAAAGAAGAAGAACATGAAACTTGGAGAGTTAAAGAAGTATGCTCACAACCACACGGCTAACAACTGGCAGAGACATAGCACTGCGTGGAAGAAATGCTCTTCTTCAGAGAAATGGACCTCTTCAGAGGATGGACCAGAAGGGCAACTGGGCCACAAAGCTTACTAAAGCATTGACGTTGCTTTTCAGTACTTTTTGAGCTACACTCTAGAGCTGCAGTTTACAGACAACTGCATCAAAAGAGAAATAAAAAACATGACTTAAAAATACAAAAAAAAAAACCTCTGATTTTTTTCTTCAGAGGAGGATGACTGGATAATGATAATAATAGATATTATTCAAGCCAAGCACTCTCGAGCCAAGCAGTGTTTAAATACATTTAATCGTCTTAATGACCTCAGGTATGAGATAGATATTATTTTACTCTCATTCTACAGATGAAATAAATAAGGATTAAAAAGCTAAATAATTTCCCCTATGATCACACGACCACTAAAAGGAAGAGCCAGGACCTAAGTAACTTCCATATAAGGACAAAAGCCTATGCTCTTACTGAGATATTACACTGACAAAAATAAACAGCAAAGAAAGGTTTACATAATTTGGTGCATTTGTAATAAAAATTGTACCAACTCACGATTACGCCACAATTTAGCTCTCAGAATGATTTATCAATGGTTTGATGGTATAATATATTATGCCTATAACAAAAGCCTCTTGCAAAAACATAAATGTTTCCTGGGAGATAAAAGTACAGAGAATGAAGTACACATTTTGAATAGGATGCAGATTCTCATCTAAGTGGTGAAAAGTCATAATTCTGTTGCTGCTTCCCTAAGGTACTGATGATCTGTATAAAACGCTTACATTTACTTACAGGATGCGTGCACTCAGGCGTAAAAACAAAATGGAGAACAATTCAGATTAAATGTCATCATTTGTTCAAATACATGTCTCTTTGGTCGCACCTTCTTAATGAATGGTAGGGGACAAGCAACGCAGCTAATAAGTTATTTTAATAGGGTGATGTAACTGCGTGTGAATTGTTACCTCCTGGGAGAGTGAGTGACAGATTCCAGTTCTCATTACTGTGTAGATTAGTCTCAGAGAATTCATTAGTGCCCAGTGTGGCAGCTCTGCTGAGTGTCCTTAATTTGGAAAAAGAGACAGGAGGCCTCTGTGCCCAAGAAACTCTAAAGACGGATGATCTGGAATTGAAGGCTTTAGGGCAAAGGACTCTCCTAAGAAGATGGCAATTATTCACCTAGTTTTTCAGGCGATGGGTGACAGCGCTCTTCTCTGTAGTCTCTGTGGGTAAACTCACAAGGACTGACAGAGGACTGCCAGATTTCCCTTCATCTCTGAGGAGGCAGGTTTAATGCAGAATGTTTCAAGTATATCGTACATCCATGTGACTTATCTCCACGAGAAATGACTTTTTTATTTTACAGAAGGGCACTGAGCAGAAGTGTGCCTAAAAATGCAATTTATCAATAATCTTGACTTTTCATTTTTAGATAGTGGTTTTAATCCTTTGCACCAAACCAAGAGACCTTAGTATTGACTGATTTAAGAATTCTATATGTGCAATTTCTGCCACATGCAGCTAAAGATATTTCTTCAAACTAGCTTTATAAGAAACACAATCTCTTGACTTCTGGGCAATTAAAGGTACCAACGGTACTGTCACGTGTTGTTAAAAAGCTTTCAAAGTTTCTTGCCTGCCACTGATCAGTTCAGTTCAGTTCAGTCACTCAGTTGTGTTCAACTCATTGTGACCCCATGGACTGCAGCACTCCAGGCCTCCCTGTTCATCACCAACTCCTGGAGTTTACTCAAACTCATGTCCATTGAGTCAGTGATGCCATCCCACCATTTCATCCTCTGCTGTCCCCTTCTCTTGCCTTCAATCGTTCCCAGCATCAGAGTCTTTTCAAATGATTCAGCTCTTCACATCAGGTGGCCAAGTATTGGAGTTTCACCTTCAGCATCAGTCCTTCCAATGAATATTCTGGACTGATTTCCTTTAGGATGGACTGGTTGGATCTCCTTGCAGTCCAAGGGACTCTCAAGAGTCTTCTCAACACCACAGTTCAGAAGCATCAATTCTTCGGTGCTCAGCTTTCTTTATAGTCCAACTCTTGCATCCATACGTGGCTACTGGAAAAACCATAGCCTTGACTAGATGGACCTTTATTGGCAAAGTAATGTCTCTGCTTTTTAATATGCTGTCTAGGTTGGTCATAACTTTTCTTCCATGGAGTAAGCATCTTTTAATTTCATGGCTGCAGTCACCATGTGCAGTGATTTTGGAACCCAGAGAAATAAAGTCAGCCACTGTTTCCCCATCTATCTACCATGAAGTGATGGGACCGGATGCCATGATCTTCATTTTCTGAATGTTTAGCTTTAAGCCAACTTTTTCACTCTCCTCTTTCACTCTCATCAAAAGGCTCTTTAATTCTTCTTCACTCTCTGCCATAAGGGTGGTGTCATCTGCATATCTGAGGCTATTGATATTTCTCCTGGCAAACTTGACTCCAGCTTGTTGCAACCCATAGTAAGCAGTATGTTTGACACATATCAATATCCATATACATGGAAGCATTTCACAGGTAAACTTAATGTTTCAGTACATGTGATACCCTGTCATTTGTACTGTTCTCTTTTAATCTCTTCCTTTCGAGTACACTATTCCACTGTAACCTAGTCTACCTGTTTTAAATTTTGGTTTTTAAAGCTGATATTGTGTTAAAAATTGATTTTACCACATACTACCAAGGAATCATGATTTGCAGCCTGAAAAACTGTATGAAAAAAACTATATCCCAGGACAAAGACCTTTTCTTATTTATTTTTGCAAAAATAATAATTTATTGAGTGCTTATCATAGGCCACGCACTATGCCAGTGCTTCACTTAACTTACTTAATTCTTAGTTAATTTACTCTCCACAGCAGAGATAAAAGTTGATATTATTCCAATTTTCAGATGGAGAAAATCAAGCTCAAAGAGGTAAAGAGTCACTCCAGTGCACATAGCTGGTAAGTGGTGGAGCTACAATATCGACACATTGTAGGCATTCTGTAAGTATTAATTGAATAAATAAATGAATGAATAAATTATGGTTGAAAATGAGGGCTCAAGCTGAGTGGATTTTGACTATTGTGTATATTGACAAGTAATTCTCACTGTAGCGTTTCTTCTGGACCACAGTCTAATACTTTGGATTTCAACCATCTCAAAATAAAAATAAAGCTTTTACCATAAAATGCAAGAATTATTTCTTGATTGGGAGGGGTAGTAATAATAATGGTGATGATGGTGATCGTGGCCAATATTGATTGATTACTTAGTATGGGTCAAGCACTGCTCTAAGTGTTTTCACATGTCAATATAAAATAATAGTAGCCCCCCCATTAGGTTGCTATGAGAACTGAATATATTTAATTCTTACATCAACCCTACGGGAGGAGTACTTATTCTTACCTCTGTTTTATAGTTGAGGAGACTGGGGCACAGAAAGGTTTAGTGACTTGTCCCAAAACACAAGGTAATAAATTCAAGAGGTCTGTCACCAAAGCCTTAGCTCATGACCTCTTCTTCCTCCTGTAGCCATTGGAGACCAGCAACGTTCTTTCATCATTAAAGCAAGGTAGATACTTTCCAAAGCAAATATAAAAAGAAATGCTAAATGGAGTGATCCACCCATTATGAGTCATTTTGTTCTCCTAATATATTTGTGATTTCTTAATTTTAGAGAATTTGTCTGAGGGTTTAGATATAGCCCATGTCACTCAGCATAAATATGAAAAATTATGACTTTACAATATCTTATATTGTCATGTCTTTTTTATATGTTTTATCACTAACTTTATAAAACAAAGTGATAAAACATACCTTTTAAGAAATAAGTCATATTTTATTTTTAATAAATCAAAAAATATTTGTGTAGTTAGCAATTCACTCTAAGACAATGTTGGGGAGACAAATAAACACAGTCTCAAGTATAATCATGAGTATCTTACTAGTGGAGAAGTCTATGGTGGGACATTTCATTGGCAGAATTTAAGAGTTTAATACAGGCTTGATCAGATCAGATCAGATCAGTCGCTCAGTCGTGTCCGACTCTTTGCGACCCCATGAACCGCAGCACGCCAGGCCTCCCTGTCCATCACCAGCTCCCGGAGGTCACTCAGACTCACACCCATCAAGTCAGTGATGCCATCCAGCCATCTCATCCTCTGTCATCCCCTTCTCCTCCTGCCCTCAATCCCTCCCAGCATCAGAGTCTTCTCCAATGAGTCAACTCTTCACATGAGGTGGCCAAAATACTGGAGTTTCAGCTTCAGCATCATTCCTTCCAAAGAAATTCCAGGGCTGATCTCCTTCAGAATGGACTGGTTGGATCTTCTTGCAGTCCAAGGGACTCTCAAGAGTCTTCTCCAACACCACAGTTCAAAAGCATCAATTCTTCGGCGTTCAGCCTTCTTCACAGTCCAGCTCTCACATCCATACATGACCACAGGAAAGACCATAGCCTTGACTAGGCGAACCTTTGTTGGTAAAGTAATGTCTCTGCTTTTGAATATGCTATCTAGGTTGGTCATAACTTTCCTTCCAAGTAGTAAGCGTCTTTTAATTTCATGGTTACAGTCACCATCTGCAGTGATTTTGGAACCCAGAAAAATAAATTCTGACACTGTTTCCACTGTTTCTCCATCTATTTCCCATACAGGCTTGAAGAACAAATCAATTTTTTTTTCTGGCTGTGCTAGCTGCATGCAGGCTTCTCTGGTTGCAGAGCACGGGCTCTAGAGCCCACAAGCTAGTGGTTGCAGCAGGTGAGTTTCTCTGGGTGTGACGCATGGGCTTAGTTGCCCCATGGCATGTGGGATCTTAGTTCCCTGACCTGAGATTGAACCCACATCTCCTGCATTGGAAGACAGATTCTCAACTGTTGGACCACAAGGGAAGACCCAAGAACAAACCAATTTAAAGTCAAAAGCCAATTCATCAGCTGATCCCATGAGGAAGTAAGAGAACATAACAAAGGAAGGTAGTCAGAGGACAGGTGAGCACAGCAGATCCTTCAAGCTATTTTGCAATGAAACTTTCTCCCCTTGGTCCCCAGATTATCTTCTAAATTAGTTGAAGACTATATGCCCTACCACATAAAGATAGTGGTAAAATCAGTTACAATTTTTGTAGCACAGAAGGCTGGTGCCTATGTATACACACAACTCTCCCCTTCTACCTGGAACCAACACAAAACCACAGTTCCCAGCCTCCTGACATTTGGACCAATAAAACATGAGTAGAAGCCATGTGCCTGGTCTCTATCAAGTCTCTTGGGACCCTCCATTCTCATTCTCTTTCCTCATCCACTTGCTGGGCAATCTTGTGTTGAAGAAGGAAGCATATTAGGTCCCTGATCAAGTGGGGGAGCAGGGGCTCCCTGACAACCTGCATCAGAGAATGGCAAGAACGAGAAGAACACTTTTACTTTATTAGGTCACTGAGATTTTGATGGCAGCTAACATTATTTATCTGAACTAAAATAGTCCTGGAGTATGAACACTGGGGTGAATGTTATGTGTTAAATAAAGATTACGATTGGTATTTAATGATGTCAGTTCGGGGAAATGGGTGTGCTATTTGTACACGTGGCCCCATCTGCAAAGATACGGCTGATCCTGTTAAGAGTCACGACTGTTCCTAGCAACCACTCTGGCCAATAGAACATGTAGTGAGACTGGTTCTTTTGCCAGTAAATCTGCTGGAACCTGCTAAGGGATTGATCTGTTGCTCTCCTTTGACAAGTCGTATGAAGCTGTGATTCTTTAAAGACTTACATGGTAGAGTTAAACTACCTGAGTTAAACTATCTGGGTTAAACTGCTGCTGCTGCTGCTGCTAAGTCGCTTCAGTCGTGTCCGACTCTGTGCAACCCCATAGACGGAAGCTCACCAGGCTCCCCTGTCCCTGGGATTCTCCAGGCAAGAACACTGGAGTGGGTTGCCATTTCCTTCTCCAATGCATGAAAGTGAAAAGTCAAAGTGAAGTCGCTCAGTCGTGTCCGACTCTTAGCGACCCCACGGACTGGAGCCTACCAGGCTCCTCCGTCCATGGGATTTTCCAGGCAAAATACTGGGGTGGGGTGCCATTGCCTTCCCCGTGGGTTAAACTACCTGAGTCCAAACCCTGCCTTCACCTCTTAGTGGCTGTGTCACTTGGCAGTTTGATTAAATTCTTTGTGCTCATCTTTCTTATCTGTTAGGTCATTAAAACAATATTACCTATATCATAGAACTGTTTTGAGGATGAAACAAGTTAATCGATACAAAGCATTTAAAATAGTGTCTGCCACACGGTATGCATTCGATCAATGTTAGTTATTATTGGTAGCATTTTTATCATAATACTTAAGTCATTCTTTCTCTCCTATTTGGAATATTAAGCCTTATAATTCTTATATCTTTTCTAAGCAAAAGACTTTCTCTCCTTGTCTAGGGAAGCTGGGAGGCAGTAACAAAATTTTTCTTTATTACAGTTCTAGTCTTTGAGTTCATTCTGCCATGTTCTCACACAGTCAGAAGGGAAGAATCTTCTTTTGGCTTTACATTAAGACTTAGGGAAAAAGAAAACTTCTAAATTCTAATTGGCCCCAAACACAAGCTACAATAACTTGGAGGTGAGATCTGGGTCCAGATTGATAGATCTGCCCCCTTGTGGCTTAGCTGGTGAAGAATCCGCCTGCAATGCAGGAGACCTGAGTTCCATCCCTGGGTTGGGAAGATCCCCTGGAGAAGGCAAAGGCTACCCACTCCAGTATTCTGGCCTGGAGGATCCCATGGACTATACAGTCCATGGGGTCGCCAAGAGTCGGACATGACTAAGTGACTTTCACTTCCTGCAGCTGAGAGAGCATTTTTACAAGGCATGAATCCCAGCTTAGATCTCTGTCACCCAAGCCTACCCAATCTTTGTCATATCTGTTAGTATGACTGAGTTATAATGGGAAGTTCAAGGCCAGTTTTCCTATCATGGTTGTGAGGAAAAGATAGCTCCATCGTGAGCCAAGGTTTGGGTTGAGGGAGGCAGAATTTACAATGAATTTTCACACATTAAGACATTAAGATTTTTTCCCTAAATCCCTGGGCACAGGTAATGATTAATGCTTGAAGGGACATTGTTGCCCTTTCTCTTTCACTGGACATTTCATCATGGTAGCAGCCAGACTCTCTTATGAAAGTTAAAAAGTCATTATTGGCCAAAGAGTATTAGTTGCATTTTTCTCCATTTCAAAAGCCAGTTAACTGTCCATAGTTTAAAAAGAGAACAGATGGGATATAAGCAGAGACCATGAATGTGACCGAAGGTACATGGTGACAACAAAGGGGAACTTGTCGATACTGGGATGCTGATACTTGCTCAGACCTGCCCACAGTCTGTCTGCACTGAGTTCATTGCTCACAGAAGATAAAGGAAAAAGGCAGGGGGAGGGGGTGGGGGAGAAAAAAAGAAAGACTAGAAACTTGATTTGTAAGGCTTGAGTACAAATCAATATCTATTTGGTTTGCTTCATAAATTAAATAATTGAAGTATTTTTTAGAGACAAGTGATGTGTATTTTTAAACTAAGAAGAAACTGTGGCAAAAACCTGTCTTCAGTGAAAGAGAGAGTTTCACTTGGAAACAAGCAATGCAATGCTTTTTGTTTGCACTTCCTTTTTTTAAGCGAAGGGGCAAGATCCTCAATAAAGAAAAATGATAGGTTGTAAGACAGTGAATACTAGAAATTTAAAGCAAAATACATATCTTCCAAAGCTTAAACAAAGCTGTCTTCTCTTTACCTTGTCTTTCTACCTAGTTTACCATTTTATACAGTCAGACATGCTAAACTGAATTGCTCATAATTATTTTTTTCATAACTTAAAGGTTCTAATTATACCAACATTATATTCACAAAATATAGCAGATCTTTTCTCATTATCCTTGGCTGCAAGTGTCTGACCTCTTTCATATATTCTTGTTATTACCTGTTCATTATTCAGTTCAGTACAGTTGCTCAGTCGTGTCTGTGTCCGACTCTTTGCAACCCCCTGGACTGCAGCACGCCAGGCCTCCCTGTCCATCACCAACTCCTGGAGTTCACTCAAACTCATGTCCATTGAGTCAGGGATGCCATCCAACCATCTCATCCTCTGTCGTCCCCTTCTCCTCCTGCCCTCAATCCCTCCCAGCATCAGGGTCTTTTCAAATGAGTCAGCTCTTCGCATCAGGTAGCCAAAGTATTGGAGTTTCAGCTTCAACATCAGTCCTTCCAATGAACAGTCAGGACTGATTTCCTTTAGAATGGACTGGTTGGATCTCCTTGCAGTCCAAGAGACTCTCAAGAGACTTCTCCAACACCACAGCTCAAAAGCATCAATTCTTTGGCGCTCAGCTTTCTTTATAGTCCAACTCTCACATCCATACATGACTACTGGAAAACCACAGCCTTGACTAGATGAACCTTTGTTGGCAAAGTAATGTCTCTGCTTTTTAATATGCTGTCTAGGTTGGTAATAATTTTTCTCCCAAGGAGTAAGCGTCTTTATATTTCATGGCTGCAGTCACCATGTGCTGTGATTTTGGAGCCCAAAAAAATAAAGTCTGACACTGTTTCCACTGTTTGTCCAGCTATTTGGATGAAATGATGGGACTGGATGCCATGATCTTAGTTTTCTGAATGTTGAGCTTTAAGCCAACTTTTTCACTTTCCTCTTTCACTTTTATCAAGAGGCTCTTTAGTTCTTCTTCACTTTCTGCCATAAGGATGGTGTCATCTGCATATCTGAAGTTATTGATATTTCTCCCAGCAATCTTCATTCCAGCTTGTGCTTCATCCAGTCCAGCATTTCTCATGATGTACTCTGCATATAAGTTAAATAAGCAGGGTGACAATATACAGCCTTGACGTACTCCTTTTCCTATTTGGAACCAGTCTGTTGTTCCATGTCCAGTTCTAACTGTTGCTTCCTGACCTGCATACAGGTTTCTCAAGAGGCAGGTTAGGTGGTCTGCTATTCCCATCTCTTTCAGAATTTTCCACAGTTTATTGTGATCTACACAGCCAAAGGCTTTGGCATAGTCAATAAAGCAGAAATAGATGTTTTTCTGGAATTCTCATGCTTTTTTGATGATCCAGCGGATGTTGGCAATCTGATCTCTGGTTCTTCTGCCTTTTCTAAGTCCAGCTTGAACATCTGGAAGTTCATGGTTCATATACTGTTGAAGCTTGGCTTGGAGAATTTTGAGCATTACTTTATTAGCGTGTGAGATGAGTGCAACTGTGCGGTAGTTAGAGCATTCTTCGGCATTGCCTTTCTTTGGGATTGGAATGAAAACTGACCTTTTCCAGTCCTGTGGCCACTGCTGAGTTTTCCAAATTTGCTGGCATATTGAGCGTAACAGTTTCATAGCATCATCTTTTAGGATTTGAAATAGCTTAACTGGAATTCCATCACCTCCACTAGCTTTGTTTGTAGTGAGGCTTCCTAAGGCCCACTTGACTTCACATTCCAAGATGTCTGGTTGTAGGTGAGTGATCTCACCATCGTGATTATCTGGGTCATGAAGATCTTTTTTGTACAGTTCTTCTGTGTATTCTTGCCATCTCTTCTTAATATCTTCTGCTTCTGTTAGGTCCATACCATGTCCATCCTTTATTGAGCCCATCTTTGCATGAAATATTCCCTTGTTATTTCTAATTTTCTTGAGGAGATCTCTAGTCTTTCCCATTCTATTGTTTTCCTCTATTTCTTTTCAGTGATCACCAAGAAAGGCTTTCTTATATCTCCTTGCTATCCTTTGGAACTCTGCATTCAAATGGGTATATCTGTCCTTTTCTCCTTTGCTTTCTGCTTCTCTTCTTTTCACAGCTATTTGTAAGGCCTCCTCAGACAGCCATTTTGCTTTTTTGAATTTCTTTTCCTTCAAGATGGTCTTGCTCCCTGGGTCATGTACAATGATATGAACCTTTGACCATAGTTCATCAGGCACTCTGTCTATCAGATCTAGTCCCTTAAATCTATTTCTTACTTCCACTGTATAATCATCAGGGATTTGATTTAGGTTATACCTGAATGGTCTACTGGTTTTCCCTACTTTCTTCAATTTAAGTCTGAGTTTGGCAATAAGGAGTTCATGATCTGAGCCACAGTCAGCTCCTGGTCTTGTTTTTGCTGACTGTATAGAGCTTCTCCATCTTTGGCTGCAAAGAATATAATCCATCTGATTTCAGTGTTGACCATCTGGTGATATCCATGTGTAGAGTCTTCTCTTGTATTGTTGGAAGAGGGTGTTTGCTATGACCAGTACGTTCTCTTGGCAAAACTCTATTAGCCTTTGCCCTGCTTCATTCTGTATTCCAAGGCCAAATTTGCCTATTACTCCAGGTGTTTCTTGACTTCCTAATTTTGCATTCCAGTCCCTGATAATGAAAAGGACATCTTTTCTGGGTGTTAATTCTAGAAGGTCTTATAGGTCTTCATAGAACCATTCAACTTCAGCTTCTTCAGCATCACTGGTCAGGGCATAGACTTGGATTACTGTGATTCTGAATCGTTTGCCTTGGAAATGAACAGAGATCATTCTGTTGTTTTTGAGATTGCATCCAAGTACTGCATTTCGGACTCTTTGTTGACCATGATGGCTACTCCATTTCTTCTAAGGGATTATTGCCCACAGTAGTAGATATAATGGTCATCTGACTTAAATTCCCCCATTCCAGTCTATTTAAGTTCGCTGATTCCTAGAATGTCGTTCACTCTTGCCATCTCCTGTTTGATCACTTTCAATTTGCCTTGAATCTGACCGAACATTCCAGGTTCCTATGCAATATTGCTCTTTATAGCATCGTATCTTGCTTCTATCACCAGTCCTATCCACAACTGGGTGTTGCTTTTGCTTTGGCTGCATCCCTTCATTCTTTCTGGAGTTATTTCTCCACTGATCTCCAGTAGCATATTGGGCACCTACTGACCTGAGGAGTTCATCTTTCAGTGTCCTATCTTTTTGCCTTTTCATACTATTCACAGGATTCTCAAGGTAAGAATATTGAAGTGGATTGCCATTCACTGTTCCTTTATCCTGGGTCCTGGTGCACAAGGTTCTGTTGTGCCGTCCAGATTCATTATTAGACAAACTGAATAAAGGCCAGACATTCATTTCCCCAGTTTCTCTAAGCAAGATACAGGCATAAACTTGACACCCACTAATCACATACATATGCCATGTTTTGAATAGAAAGCTATTGATACAAAGCGGGAGCTTCAAGGAATTATTTCTAGAGTCAGTGACTATTGCAACAAGTCCACATTCCCAGGCCAGCAGTGACCATAGTTCCCTGGGAATGAATCAGTACCAGAAGTGTTGGCAATTCAAGCAGCAGAGAGAGCCATACACTGAGGAGGTTAGTTCCACTCACCACTAGGGACACTGCTTCAGGTTACATGGCCTTTAACTCTGATACTCCCATTATCTCCGCACATCAATGAGCTATCTGATATCCTTTTTTCTTTCTTTTTAAATTTTTTTCTTTAGAATAATCTCAGATTTACAAAAGAGTTGCAAAAACATTAAAGAGAGCTTCACTCAGCTACCTCTAATATTAACATCTTACATAACAATGGCACATCTACCAACGGTAACAGTTAACACTGGTGCAATACTGTGACTACCCTCTCTTCAGGTTGCCTCAGCGTTTCCACTAGTGACTGTCTCTGTTTCAGGTACAATCCATGACACTACACTCCTTGCCCTGTCCTCTCAGTCTCCTCCAGTCTGTCATGGTTTCTTGGTCTTTTCCATCTCTTATGGCTGTGACACATTCGTGGTCAGGTATTTTGCAATATGTCCCTTGATCGGGATTTGTCTGATGTTTTCTCATGATTAGACTGAGCTTAGGGATCCTGGAAGAGGAATCCACAGAAGTGATGTGCCCTCTCAGTATATCACATCAAGAGGTACAGGACTGTGGGCTTCTCTGGTGGCTTAATGGTAAAGAATCTACCTGCCAATACAGGAGACACAGGTTCAAGGCCTGATCCTGGAAGATTCCACATGACTTAGAGCAACTAAGCCCAGGGGCAACAACTACTGAGCCTGTGCTCTAGAACCTGGGAGCCAAAACTACTGAGCCCGTGAGCCACAACTACTGAGGCACGTGCACCCTAGAGCCCACGCTCTGCAACAAGGGAAGCCACTACAACGAGAGCCCACACACCACACGTGGAGTGTTGCTTAACTAGAGAAAGCCCATGTACAGCAATGAACACCCGGTGCAACCAAAATAAATAATCTTAAAAAAAAAAAGAGGTATAGGATTTTGGTAGGTCTTCTCACTGATGATGTGAACTATGGCCTGCAGGTTAACCTGGTGTTTGCCAGGTTTCTCCAATGTGAAGTTGCTATTTTTTCCTTTCTATATTTCATTTGTTAGAAGCAAGTCACCAACTTCCGCCCGCACACAACAAGAGGATATTAAGTTTCACCTTCTTGAATTTATAGACATAAAACCACCACAGTAATTAGTAGGTATTTTGAAGGAGATACTTTCAATCGATGCAAACATTCCATTGCTCCTTAAAATTTCTGACCACTAATTTCTGCATTTGTCATTGGATCCTGCCTACAGGGCAGGTTCTGTGGTGTTCTCATGGTTAGATTCATTTGTCACATTCTGCATCCCAGTCTGGGTTCTCTCAATATCCTGGGGTAATTCTTTTACACTTGCACAGCATACAGTGGTATCAGTTCAGTTCAGTTCAGTCGCTCAGTCATGTCTGACTCTTTGCAACCCCATGAATCCCAGCACGCCAGGCCTCCCTGTCCATCACCAACTCCCAGAGTTCACCCAAACCCATGTCCATCGAGTCGGTGATGCCATCCAGCCATCTCATCCTCTGTTGTCCCGTTCTCCTCCTGCCCCTAATTCCTCCTAGCATCAGAGTCTTTTCCAATGAGTCATCTCTTCACATGAGGTGGCCAAAGTACTGGAGTTTCAGCTTTAGCATCATTCCCTCCAAAGAAATCCCAGGACGGATCTCCTTCAGAATGGACTGGTTGGATCTCCTTGCGGTCCAAGGGACTCTCAAGTGTCTTCTCCAACACCACAGTTCAAAAGCATCAATTCTTCGGCGCTCAGCTTTCTTCACAGTCCAACTCTCACATCCATACATGACCACAGGAAAAACCATAGCCTTGACTAGACGGACCTTTGTTGGCAAAGTAATGTCTCTGTTTTTGAATAATTTTTGACAAATTCATGGAGTCCTATATTCAGCTCCATAGTGCCACATTTACCAATTCTATTACTCTCAATTTCCCTGGGCTGCCTCTTTACAGTCAGTTTCCCCATCCCTTCTCCCAGAATCCCTGGAGATGGCTGATGTGTTTTGTGATCTTCTAGTTTTGCTTTTCCCAGAATGACATATACATGAAATCATACTACATGCACTCTTTTATGTATGGCTTCTTTCACTCAATGAAATGCAATGAAGACTCATACATGTTGTGTGAATAGTTTACACAAGAATTCTACTTTTCAATAGCAAACTATCTTATATTTTCTTCTGCAGGTTTGTAGTAAGACACATTTTACATGGCCAGTATTAGTAAATCCAGTGTTCACTCATATTACTTGTTAAACTTCTCCTTTGGGCTCAGCATGCTATGTAAGCAGGGTGACAATATACAGCCTTGTCATACTCCCTTCCCAATTTTGAAACAGTCAGTTGCTCCATGTCACCCTGCTCATTTAACGTCTATGCAGAATATATCATGTGAAATGCCAGGCTGGATGAATTACAAGCTGGAATCAAGGTTGCAAGAAGAAATATCAACAACCTCAGATATGCAGATGATACCACTCTAATGGTACAAAGTGAAGAGGAACTAAAAAGCCTCTTGATGAACGTGAAAGAAGAGAGTGAAAAAGCTGGCTTAAAATTCAACATTCAAAAAACAAAGATCATGGCATCCAGTTCCATCACTTCATGGTGAATAGACGGGGAAAATGTTTAAACGGTGACAGATTATATTTTCTTGAGTGCCAAAATCACTGTGGATGGTAATGGCAGCTGTGAAATTAAAAGATGCTTCCTTCTTGGAAGAAAAGCTATGACAAACCTAGACAGCATATTAAAAAGCAGAGACATCACTTTGCCGACAAAGGTCTGTATAGTCATAGCTGTGGTTTTTCTGGTAGCACGTATGAATGTGACAGTTGGACCATAAGGAAGGCTGAGCACCAAAGAATTGATACTTCTGGACTGTGGTGTTGGAGAAGACTCTTGAGAGTCCCTTGGACTGCAAGATCAGACCAGACAACTCTAAAGGAAACCAACCCTGAATATTCATTGGAAGGACGATGCTGAAGCTGAAGCTTCAATATCTTGGCCACCTGATGCAAAGAGCTAACTCATTGGAAAGCACTCTGATACTGAAAAAGATTGAAGGCAAAAGGAGAAAGGGGCAGCAGAGGATAAGATTATATAGCATCACTGACTCAATGGACATGAATCTGAGCAAACTCCAGGAGATAGTGAAGGACGGGAGAGCCTGGCACTGCAGTCCATGGGATTTCAGAGTCAGACACGACTTAGCAACTGAACAACAAGAACAATGCTGTGCTAACGCAGGAATTCATCAGTGAGCAGGAAGGACTACGGTATACTATATATGGTATACTGTGATAACTGCATCAAGAGACCAAAACTATACAGAGCCATGGCAGCAGACTGAAGAACTGCCTCAGCCAGTCAGGGCCCAGCAGAATTCACGAAGTAAGTGATATCTTGGCTGAAGGATAAAGAAAGAGCAAAGAGCAGTAAGTGGGAGTTAAGCGGCGAAGTCACACAGAACAGGGAAGGATGCAAACAGTTGCAGGCAATAGGGATTGCACTTTGAAAGCCCTGTTAGCATGTGAGCAAATGAAGTATGTTCAGAAAAGCCAAAACCTGACATTAGAAGTGGGAACAAAGTGGGAAACGTGGCAAGGGTCCCTCAGGAATGACTGTGTGCATGCTGTGTTAAAGTATGTGAACTTTATTCTAAGGGAAACTGCCTATGAAGACGCCTGGGCAGCCTTTGCTCCACCCACGCCCAATCGCACCTTCATTTACCTCCCGATTTTTTAGTGTGAGTCGCAGGGAAGTAAAAGAGTAAAATTTGGAAATGTAGTCGCTTTAATTTTCCTATTTTGAGATTGAAGTGAACTTGGGACATTCCTTTGAAGCTTTGCTTTCCTTATACGGATGCAGACTAGCTTGTCCTAAGGGAGGAGATGATCAAGAGTTTGGATTCAGAATTAAAAACATGTTTTTCTTCAGGAAGGAAAACAAACAAAAAACATGATGACAAAAGGTAAAACTCTGAATAAGATTAATGAGTTCATTGTGCTTCTAATAATAAGATTGGCTCAGAGAACTGGCTGATTTAGCAGATTTCTTTCTTTTTTTTTCCTGAAGCCAGTTCTATGACCAAACTGAATGTCTTTACTGTACAGTTGACAGGCAGAGAGCTGTAACTGAGAATGGAGTTGAAATTCTGGGTGCAAAGAGGTGATCTTGTTTTGCCTGGAATGCTTGTCTGGCTTCTTTTGTTTACTGACATGTAATGAGCAGTATTGGAGAAGGCGATGGCACCTCACTCCAGTACTCTTGCCTGGAAAATCCCATAGAAGGAGGGACCTGGTGGGCTGCAGTCCATGGGGTCGCTAGGAGTCAGACACGACTGAACGACTTCACTTTATTTTTTCACTTTTATGCACTGGAGAAGGAAATGGCAACCCACTCCAGTGTTCTTGCCTGGAGAATCCCAGGGACGGGGGAGCCTGGTGGGCTGCCGTCTATGGGGTCGCACAGAGTCGGACACGACTGAAGTGACTTAGCAGCAGCAGCAATGAGCAGTATTAATGATGTAAAAGGAAAATAAGAAAACATTGTCAGACATCTCTTCCTCTCTTGAAAAAGGTATTTGATGACTATTGCCCTCATGCAATAAAAGAATCTGGTTGGAATTCCATTGAGTATGCCATATAAAGAAGCATGTGGACTGATAGATAAAAATGATACAGTTAGTAAAATTTAAAATTTCTATCAGAAATAGTCTTTTTTAAAAAGAATCTGAGAATGTTGTAATTCTGGGCAGCAATTTGGTCATCTTTCCTTTACTGTTGCTGTTGGTAAATAGCTAGTGATGTGGATTCAGACACTTAAAATATTGTGACACAGAGACAGAAAAATATATGCTGAATCAGCATTTAAACCTCCCCACCCCACCCCGCCCAACACACACCTTCACCAATACCATTTACAACTCCATGCGGTAGATACTATTAGCGTCCACATTTTATAGCTGAAGGAAATGAGGTCTACAAAGTTTAAATAATTGCTTAGGGTCACACATCTGGTAAGTGGGCATGAACCCAGATTCACTTGATTTCAAGTCTGTGGTACCCAGACTTGCACAGTTTGTATTTTCTTTTTTAAATTTGGAATTTCACATGTCAATCTTTTTCTAAAAACTAATTTTTTTTTTATTTATTTTTGGCTCTGTTGGGTCTTTGTTGCTGCGTGGACTCTAGCTGCGGTGAGCTGGGGCTACTCTCAAGTTGCGATGTTCCGGCTTCTCACTGTGGTGGCTTCTCTTGTTGGGCAACATGGGCTTTAGGGTTTGTGGGCTTCAGTAGTTGGGGCACATGGCTTAGTTGCTCCGAGGCATGTGGGATCTTCCTGGATCAGGGATCAAACCCATGTCCCCTGCATTGGCAGGTGGAGTCTTTATCACTGAGCCACCAGGGAATCTTTTTAATGACTGTGTAGCCATCCAGTACACATTCATAATTTGCTTAACCAGACTTCTACTAAGTTGCATTGAAGCTATTGCCAATTTTGTGCCATTATGAAAAAAAAAATGCAACCATTAAATCCTCATGCCTGCTTTTTGTCCCATTTGTGCAAATGGACTTAAAGTATAAATTCCTATATACTGAGCAGAAAAAGCACAGTGTAACTGATCAAATTTAAATTTTCTATATACTATAATAATGGAAACATTTAATCAGTTGATAGAAAATGTAATACTTCACAAGAGCCTTAATTCTTCTAGAAGCAGTAAATGTAGTTCTGCTTTTCTTTGTGGCTATAGTCTATGATCCTAGAGAACATGAAGTCACCATGAAACCACAGTGGGTTGTAGAGTGGTACCTACTTTCTATATGTATGCTCTAGAGCCAGGATGGTGTGAATTTTAACTGAGACTCTATTTATTAGCCTTGCAACCTTGAACACATGATTACTATTTCTAAGCCACAATTTTCCATGTGAGATAGCCAACCACCACTTTAGATAAGGTTATTTTGATCATTCTTTAAGAAAAGGAAGATAGAGCCCTAGCATCACGCCTGGTACATTAAAAGTGGCCGATAAACATTCATTATTATTATCTGTCTATTAATTCTGTACATTTGCCTTTTGGGTGTGTGTGACAACACTTTTTGTATCCAAGTTTCCACATGAGTTAATATATTACAATACTCATATTCATTCATTCAACAATATTTATTGAACACTTTCTATGTACCAGGCACTGTTCTGGGTGTTGGGGATAGAATGTGCCCAGAGAAAGATGATAAATATTTAAAGTCATCCAATTTCTGTGGAAATTAGAATGTTTTAATGTATTTTTAACTTAATAAAAATAACATTAATTAAAATAATATCTTGTGAAGTAGAATTTAGGACATTTGATTATAACTAAAGATTTGGTGTTACTTTAAATTGATTTTGATATTTCTCTAAAAATGAAAAATGACACTACTGTTTATGGGTCAGTGGCTAGTGGGAATTCTTTTTACAGCTGCCTTGTGTCATTTATCTTGATCAGACACTAAATAAGCCATTTTTAAATAATTTACAAGATCATTGTGTTTTATATCCTGGCTCCCAGATCACCAAAGAATACAGCATTAACCTTTACTTTCATCTATCCACATGGAAAAATAACAAGTGACAAGGTTTCTGAATCCTACTTTTCAATTCACCTGCTTTAAAAATATCAGATGAACAAAGATAGTTACAATTGCAGCAAGAGGGAATTTAAATGGATATTTCACTAGAAACATACATTTTCAAAAATGTAATAACTTAGTATCAGATAGGATATACTTTTCAAAATGTATGTATATACATATGTGCATTTTTTTAAAAAATAACACAAGCTGCTATTTAGTGGATAAGTAGCAATCCTCTTATTGTTTTTTAAGTCTCTGTGTACAGTTTGGAAAAGTCAGTAAGGGATCAAAGTCTGCCCAGAATGATGTCATAACAAGGTAATATGGAGTCTGATTATGTGAAAAGCTGGATATTTACACAGAGAGGTCAGAAACCAGCTGGCTACATATAAACTAAAGAAAAACCAACAAACGTCCTAAGACAGTTCTTATTCTTGATCTGCTAAGGACTTGCAAGCTTAGCACAATTTTTTTAACTTCCAGATATTGAGACTGTTTTCTAAGTCACCACAAATCCACTAAAAAATTTTGTGTGGCTTGCTATTCAAATTATCTGGAGGCAATAAGAAAATGTGTTTATTTTCCTTTGCATGACATTATTTAAAAATTATAATGTTTTGAAAAACTGTAGCAACATTTTACCACTAAGATTAAAAAAACTCAGATTTAATAAAACAACTTGGGGCTATTTTTATATGTGTTTTCCTTATATTCTAAAGATATGAATCTATGTTCAAATCGGGTTTGGTGTGGAAATTCAACTGATTGCTCTGGACTATCACCAATATTAGAAAAAATTCATATCTTAAAAGTCAGTTCTCATTGCCTTCTTCCCTTCTTATTTTGCTTTCCCCCCTCATTTCTATCCTTTCTTTGCTTCTGTTTTCTCTCATTTACTTTTTTTTAAATTTTTTTTAATGAAAAAGAATGTTTTCTCTCACTTACTTTTATCCCCACTCTCTGTCTTTATCCATGACTAAAATATTAACAACCAATATCATGAAAGATTATGTAAGTATATAAAAACTTGGGTCACTTATACTGCAGAAATCATTACTGAATTATTTGAATAATTTTATCTTCAGCAACTCTATTCAACCTCTTCAAAAGATGTCAGATATATTCTAAACTGAATAATGGATAATAGGAAGGAAAAGAACCAGAGTGTGATACTTCAGAATTATTCCTTAAAAATAAAAGAGATGACAATGACAAGCCAAAGTTGTATATTCAGGCCTAATAACAAGAATAGAAATAAGTTAAAACAATTCTAACATTAGATTGAAGATGCTGCTGTTGCTGCTAAGTCACTTCAGTCCGTGTCTGGCTCTGTGCAACCCCATAAACGGCAGCCCACCAGGTTCTCTTGCCTCTGGGATTCTCCAGGCAAGAACATTGGAGTGGGTTGCCATTTCCTTCTCCAATGCATGAAAGTGAAAAGTGAAAGTGAAGTCGCTCAGTCGTGTCTGACTCTTAGTGACCCCATGGACTGCAGCCTACCAGGCTCCTCCATCCATGGGATTTTCCAGGCAAGAGTACTGGAGTAGGGTGCTATTGCCTTCTCCCAGATTAAAGATAAGATTTGTTAAATTCTTTGATGGAAATATATCTAATGGCTATATTCATTCTATGATACGTTTCTCAAATTTTTTATACTCTTGGTTACCAAGATTATTGCAATACTATCTGATTTTTATGAGGTTGAAAAGCACTCAGTGTTGGCATCTGGAGTCATTTTTACTAGAATGCTTAAAAACATCACAAAAGAAGTCCTACACAGGTATATTCCATGGATTTTGCTGACTGAGATACATAGTCATATTGATGAACTTGAATATCTGACAGAATATAAAAGCATTACATAATGAGTCATGGAGAGACTTTGACATTCAGAGAGAAACTCCTTTTCTGAACATTTGGTTTTAATAATCTTGAACTCTTTAACTTTCTTTAAATCTTTAACTCTTTCTTATACTTTCATAGACACATCATCTGGCCAATCTTTTAAAATAAAATTAAAATGGTAAACAATCCCTTTTTAGTACAATATAGCTTACATAGCAAAGAACCACTGCCTCAAGTGCCCAAGGGCAAATACACAGATAGTAGTGAAATAATGGTGATGTAATGACCCACTGTGACTTGGGGTACACAGGCAGGGTCAAGATAAAACAGTTGCAACACAAAGCTAAAGTGTCAACTTACACTTGGGCTGGGCCATTTTGTCTAAAGCAATTAATTAATGTCCTCACCAGACTCCCCACCTCTTATTTTCTCCACTACCTCTGCTTCGTGGTTCTTTGAAGTGAAAGGAGTTTACTCAACACAATTTGTTCTTTGAAGATTATGAGGTTTTCTACTTAACGTGAAAGAGGGCTACCTAGCTTCTGCTTCTTCTTCCCAAGACTAGACAGAAATGCAGAAATCCAGACACTATTTAAAGATCTACTACAGGGCAGTGAAGCCTTGACTTTCTCAGGAGAATGGAATAGACTCCTTGGCAAAAAAGGGGTTGTAGTTCGTGAGTCATTCACTCATAGTAAGTCCCAATGGAAGTTTTGTTTTATGTTTTCAAAGTCAAAAGAGCTTATTTGTTCCTCATAATTGTAACAATATTTTGTGCTTGCTCTACAAATATTAGAGGATCTAGAAAGGTAAGAAATGAGGTCATAATTGTAGTTGTGCTAGGCATTACAACTATTTTGCTGTTTACTCTTTAATTTTTAATACTCAAACACACAGTTGTTTACCAAAATACATACTTTTTATTGTGATGAAAAACACATAACATAAAATTAGTAATTTTAAACATTTTAAGTGTATGGTTTACTCACATTGTTTCAAAACAGGTTTACAGGACTTTTTCATGTTACAGAACTAAAATTCCACATCCATGAAGCAACAGCTCTTCCCCCCGAGTCCTTGGTAAATACCACTCCCTGTTTCTATGAATTTGACTATTTACATAAATCATGGCTGAGACGATAAAGAATCTTCCTGCAATGCAGGAGACCGGGGTTCAATTCCTGGGTCATGAAGATCTCATAGAGTAGGAAATGGCAACCCACTCCAGTATTCTTGCCTGGAAAATCCCATGGACAGAGGAGCCCAGTGGGCTATAGTCTCTGGGATTGCAAAGAGTAGGACTCCACTGAGTGACTAATTTTCACTTTCATATTAATGGAATCACACACTATTTGTCTTTCTGTGAACGGCTTATTTCACTTAGTTTAATGTTTTCAAGGTTCATTCATGGTTCAACATATGAAGGGGCTTCCTTCCTTCAAAAGGCTGAATTATATTCCATCATATGCATGTATCACATTGTGTTTATCCATTGATGGACACTTGGGTTGCTTTTGCCTCTTAGCTATCATAAACATGGGTGTGCAGTATTTATAGATTATAATTCTTAAAATTATGGACATTATAATGAACTTCTCTGAACATAAATATTTGTATAATTGGTGAATTATCTTCTTAAGAAAAAGCCTAGAATTGCTGAGTAAAAGGGTATATGCATAAAAAATTGACCTACATTTCAAAGTAACACATTCACAAGGTACAGAGCAAACATTTCAAAACTTATTAAAATCCAAATAATCGTCTTCTTTCCCATGCTTCCCCATTGACTAGATAGATCCAGAAGCAAATTTTCTAAATTATTTATGTTTCTGTTCTTCTGGTCACTTACCACAGTTATTCTAGATCATTAATTCTCAACCATGAGTACACATTGCAGCCACTTCTGAAACTGTTAAAAACATGAATTATATATATATATATATGTGTGTGTGTATATATATATATATATATATATATATATATATATATTTCTGGACTCTATCCCAGAACATTTAAAATGTAATCTCCTAAGGTGGGGTCTGGGTTTTGCCCTTTTTAAAATAATATATTTTTTTAATCTCCCAAGTTGATTCTATAAAAACGCATAGCTAAATGTGAGAATCACTGTTAAGAAAGAGTGCTATTCAAACTCTAATACACGTATGAAACATTGATGGATCTTGTTAAAATGCAGAGTTCACTTCAGTAGTTCTGCAGGGGTTAGGGGAGCTGAGATTTGGCTTTTCTAACAGGTGATGTCAAGACTCCTGATTCACAGACCACACTTTTGTGTACTGAAGAGATTGATAACACGAATATTCTTCTATTTAACTCCTTTTGACAATAGGCAATGACTCCTTGAGACAAAGACAGGGATTTACTTATGTTTATCACCGCCTCTTACCTCCTTCTTTCATTGTTTGTTATATTATTACTTTTAGTTCTAAAAAACTAAACATTACTTTTAGTTCTGATTACTCCTATAATTTTAGATAATATAACTACATTCCAGTTTCTTTCTACTATTTTAGAGTATTTCTTGATACATCACCCCCATTTAAAGATGAGATTATTTGTATCCTATTTCTTAGTCCATCTTTCCTCTCAGAACAATTTTGTTACATCTTTTGTTAGCTTTACTTTGACATATAAACAATCCAGGTAGTTATTATTCTGTTCTCTCCTGGAATCACCAGAGAAACTAAATCTGCCATTTTACGCCCTCAGGTTCTTTCTTTTTTTTTTTTTTTTTTACAAGCAAATTTTTTTTTTTTTTTTTTTTTTTTTTTGCTTAACTTTACAACATTGTATTGCTTTTACAATACATCAAGATGGATCCGCCGCCAGTATACACGTGTTCCCCATCCTGAACCCTCGTCCCTCTCCCCTCCCTACACCATCCCTCCAGGTCGTCCCAGTGCTCCAGTCCCAGGCATTTGTTATCGGGCATCGTACCTGGACTGACGACTCGTTTCAGATATAATATTATACATATTTCAATGCTATTCTCCCCAATCATCCCACCCTCTCCTGGTCCCAGAGTCCAAAAGTCTGTTCTATACATCAGTGTCTCTTTTGCTGTCTCGTAAATAGGGTTATTTTTACCATCTTTCTAAATTCCATATATATGCGTTAGTATACTGTATTTGTGTTTTTGTTTCTGGCTTACTTCACTCTGTATAATAGGCTCCAGTTCCATCCACCTCCTTAGAACTGATTCAAATGTAGACATTTCTCCAAAGAAGACATACAGATGGCTAACAAACACATGAAAAGATGCTCAACATCACTCATTATCAGAGAAATGCAAATCAAAACCACTATGAGGTACCATTTCACTCCAATCAGAATGGCTGCTATCCAAAAGTCCACAAGCAATAAATGCTGGAGAGGGTGCAGAGAGAAGGGAACCCTCTTACACTGTTGGTGGGAATGCAAACTAGTACAGCCACTATGGAGAACAGTATGGAGATTCCTCAAAAAACTGGGAATAGAACTGCCTTATGATCCAGCAATCCCACTGCTGGGCATATACACTGAGAAAACCAGAATTGAAAGAGACACGTGTACCCCAGTGTTCATAGCAGCACTGTTTACAATAGCCAGAATGTGGAAGCAACCTAGACGTCCATCCACAGGATAAGCAAGCTGTCATATACACAATGGAGTATTACTCAGCCATTAAAAAGAATACATTTGAATCAGGTTATTTCTTAAAACAGAAATCAACAAACAGATTTGCTGGAGTCATGAAAGTGAAAGTCACTCAGTCATGTCCGACTCTGCAATCCCATGGACTATACAGTCCATGGAATTCTCCAGGCCAGAATACTGGAGTGGGTAGCCTTTTCCTTCTCCAGGGGATCTTCCCAACCCACGGATCGAACCCAGGTCTCCCACGTTGCAGGCAGATTATTTCCCAGCTGAGCCACAAGGGAAGCCCAAGAATACTGGAGTGGGTAGCCTGTCCCTTTTCCAGGGGATCTTCCCAACCCAGGAATTGAACCAGGGTCTCCTGCATTGCAGGTGGATTCTTTACCAACTGAGCTATCAAGATTTAGTGCAAAAACAGATCTATGCCATGTCAAGTGATAGACTAAGCTTCCAGAGCCTCCTCTATGAACTGCTGTATAAGAATCTGGGCCACCCAAAGAATACTGTTCTTAGCAAGCAGGTCCATGGAGTCCTTAAAATCACAGTATTTAGGTTGCTTCCTATTTTGATCAAGTATAATTTTTTCCCCTGGAATTTCAATTACTACCCACTCCATGCCTCTTGTTAACTGTCCTTCAGTTTTTCCACACTCTAATACATATTTGCTATTGCACAAGCCACGGATTGTCCCAGAAGCATATCCCTGGTCTATGGTCTCACTGCCCTAGACCTGTGGTAACCTGGGACATGACTTTACTCTTTTTTTTTTTGGATCAGATCTACTGTTCCTCATTTCCTAGGTTCCTGATCTGTTCTGCTGAAGCACTCTCAAGAAGCTTTGCAGAAGATGACATTTATATCTAAACACATATAGGGCTTTTATCTTTGAGATTATAGTTACAGAGAATTCTAGGTGGAAAATCACTTTCCACCTAGAGTAAATAATAAACCTACAGGGAACCATTTCATACCAAAGATTCTATCTTTTGGCTCCAGAACATATCTTTTTATCATCCGCTTGAAGAATTCAACACTTCTTTGCCCTCCTCTCTCTCTCTGAGGTGTCTATTAGTTGAATATAGGTCCTCTCAACTTGTTCCTCCTATTGTCCCTCTTTTGCTTAACATTTTAGAAGATTTCTTAGATTTTTATCTTTCTAAGGTCGCTCCTAAATTTTTTATTTTGGCAATTACATTTCAATTCCCATTTCTTGTTCCCTCCTTCTCCTAGTTCTTGTTTTATAGGTGTAATACTTCCTTGCATCTTTTTGGGACCAGATAAGATGATTTTTACAGTTCTTTTTTGTTCAATAAGTTTTTTTTTTTTATTCTAAGGGTGCTTTTCTGTTATTTAGAAATTGGTATTTCTCCTTTTATATTGCTAGCTCTCCTCACATTCTAATGACTTCTTCAGTTATTAAAAAAGGAGGCTTGGGTAGATGGAAGAGATGTTTCTGCTTTTGTGTGAACACGACTGTTTTCCTAGTGGGTCTCTTCCCTTCTGAGACTTCCTCCTAGGATGGGTCAGGCAGTGTTGACTGGTGAACTCTGATCGAAGAGTTGACTGTCAGGCTGAGTGCCTCCAAAATGCCTCAGTGATAATGGCTTCCCTCTTGGGCACCAACACATTTAGAAACGCTATCTTTTCCTGGTTTGTTCAATTTCTTTAAAGAATCAACAAGTTTTGCCTGGGGGTAAAATGTTGGCTGCCTGCTCATGGCGAACATGTTGGGGATGTGGTTCTGGAAGAATTCAGAACATATTCAGACCTTTAAGTAATCTCTCTTTTTAGCTCCATCTTTCACTCTCCCTCTGATATGTTGCTGACTCTGCACTGAAGGCATTTGGGGTTCCACAGGGCAGATTAGATTTCTTCCTCTGAGTACAGAGCTGACAGAGTCTATTCCAGGCTGACGATTTCTCTGCCCTTTTCTTCTAATGGCTCCCATTCTATATTTTGTAGTCCAGAAGTTATTAAATATCTCACCCTTTAGCAATACGCACACACACACACACTCTCCTGTCTGTTGTTCCAAGCAGCTGCCTTTTTGCTTCGCTTTCAGCCATTACTCACCGTTCCTCGGCTCTTGTTTCCCTTACAGGGAAGTGACTCTTGCAAATGACATGTCCATGCCAACTGGCTTCGACCTAGGTTAAGCCAGTGGGAAACGGATAGGATATTGGAGAAAGGGAAGGGAGGAGGCAGGATATTTCTCTCTTCTCTTTATGCCTTGGGCAACATCTCTAAAAGTGGTTGCCTTTTTCCATGTTGTCCAATATCTCTTGATTCCAGGCAGCTCCTTTTCTCATAGTTCCAGCTCCTGCCACAGAGTACTGACTCCTGGACTCCAGGTGGTAATACCTTCTTCTTTGGTCCTTCTAAGTTCTAGAGGGGTAGTAGTACCCAATGTTGTTAATTTATCTTTTCCTTTTTTAACATGTTCTGACACCTTCATAAATATTTCCCCATGTTGAGTTCTCTCTATTGAACTACATGGCTAAATTTTCCTGATTGAACTCTCAGAGATACAGCTATAAAAGGTATATTCTATTCTATATTTCCATAATTTTAATCCAATGAGGAGGCTTTCCAGGTGCCACTAGAGGTAAAGAATCTGCCTGCCAATGCAGAAGACACAAGAGATGCGGGGTTTGATCTCTGGGTCAGGAAGATCCCTTGGAGGAAGAAATGGCAACCTGCTCGAGTATTCTTGCTGAGGAGATTCCATGGACAGAGGATCCTGGTGAACTGTATAGCCCATGGGGCCTCAGAGAGTCGAAACACGACTAGGAGACTGACGACTACCACCACGAATCCAGTGAGGTCTTTGAAGAAATGGAGCTCAATGCATGTGTTCAGCCTGCCATTTTGAATTGGAAAATATATGCATTTGAGGGTTTTGATACATATAATTAATTTGCCTACAAGGCAAATTACAGTTTAATTTGTATTATACCTGTATCCTGTCACCCTCAAAACACAGGGGATTGTCATTTCCTTTGAATCACTGCATCCAACTTTGTATGGGGGAGTCAATAAAAATTTCCAGCTTTCTTGGCTTAGAAGATCTTATATTTTGTGTTGTGCTAACAGCTGGAAATGATCTCTGAGGAGATAGAGCCAATAGTGCTTGCCTAACATTTGCTTCAACATGGCTGGCCAAGTTACCAAGGAGCCTAGAATCCCAACAATATGAGAGAGACACAGAAAGCAGCTTTTCCAATGCCTGCTTCTGATATCTAAAAGGGAGGAATTATTTTGGCTGTCTAGAAAAGTAAAATTCCCCTAAATAAATAAAATCATTTCTGAGATCCAAATTATTAACGCATGACTCAGAGAAGAGAGTGTCTCACAAAAGACTGAGTCAAAATCAACTCCTAACGTCCCTGCTTCCTAGTTTAGACACTCACTGGAAAAAGCCGTCACCTCTTCTATGGGACTTAGCATGCCCGAATGCTCCCCATGGGGATCTCACATAGATTCCCAACCGGAGGACCAAAAACAGAGTAAGAATATTAGAAGTAAGGAACTTCTGGGTTCACGTTATGGAATTGTGTTATAACTGCAACACTCAGCGAAATTGTGTGGAAATTTCTATCTAGGGTCTTGATTAACCACATCTGGCCATGACTCAGTCCATTTTAGGAGAAGGCAATAGCACCCCACTCCAGTACTCTTGCCTGGAAAATCCCATGGGCGGAGGAGCCTGGTACGCTGCAGTCCACGGGGTCGCTAAGAGTCAGACACGACTGAGTGACTTCACTTTCACTTTTCACTTTCATGCACTGGAGAAGGAAATGGCAACCCACTCCAGTGTTCTTGCCTGGAGAATCCCAGGGATGGGGGAACCTGGTGGGCTGCTGTCTATGGGGTCCCACAGAGTCGGACACGACTGAAGTGACTTAGCAGCAGCAGCAGTCCATTTTATGGTGCCTTTGACCAATATTTTTATTTCCCTGCAATAACGCTCTCAATATGCATCACCTGATCAATTGACAGTAGTCATCCCACCCACACAAGACTTCCTCTCCTGCCTTCTGTCTACATACAGAGGACACAGAGATATGCTTTATCGTCAACTATGCTGCAAAGCACATAATTTACAGTCTTTGACCTCAGTTTTCTTATCTATCAAATGAGGCTAAAAGATCTTGGAACTTCCATACAGATCTCAGCAGGAATCACGAAGGCTGGGAAATAGAGATCTTCAGAAGGGCCATCTAGCCAGGGCCTTATATTCACAAAGGCCCTCAAACGTGGCCATTTGATCTGCATTCCACAAAGGTTAGTTTATTTTTTATGTGTTTAAAGCATGATTTTAAGTACTTAAATTGTAATACAGTTTTTGCTTTCCTGTCTGGCATTTCTTCTTCTTTTTTAAAGTATTCCAGGAGACTCAAAAAATGAGTATCTCAGATCTTTTTTGACATCTCAGAGGGCTGACTCCTATTATTCAATGAGTGTACCCACACCTCTCTCACTCTCCCTCTGATCTATGAATGGGTTATTGAAGGATGGAGAAGAGATTTGATATTAGGAAGTGATGAATTGGTGTTCTGACAAAACCCAAATGTTTTGGTGACTGCGGGGTGGAACCCAATAATTCTGCCAAGTTGGGATTAGCACACGTGCTACTTCCCCATGGTGGAAATTCAGCCCCAAATCGTGGTTAATGAGAAATAAAGAGAATCCAGTGTGCAAGTGGACTTCCATTATAATAATCACCAGAAGTTGTTTTCAAAGCTTCAAAGAAAGAAAAATGAAAAACTTCATCAAACACATTAACACACCATTTGTAATTTGCCTAATGGATATCTTTGTTGAAAATTATTTCTAATGAGACAGATGAAAAGCCAAAGTGGTCAACAGATTGGGCCAAATGAGGTACAAAAAATGTTTCTGAGGTCTCTTTTATTTCATTTCACCATAATCTTCCACACACACAATTTCTCATCAGTCTGGTCTGTCACAACCTTTTCCTTTGACCCCTCGGTATCAAGGTTACATTCACAAATTAGTTTACCACCATTTGTCACGTTCTATAGTCACAAAAGTTGTAGAGATGCACTAAATGTATGTTTCACTTTATACCTAAGAGATTTAAATTTAATCCAGTTAGTTCCATATTAAAAATGAGAAACCAAAGCATCTAGTGTGACTAAAACATTCCATGTATGTTGTGCTTTTATGGAAACATAGGTTAAGTTTTGGAAATCAGTTTGCCTTTTCAGTATACCAGAGCATCATGTAGGAAATAACTAGCAGGGTTATCAACCTATGGGGCAGGCTTCTGAAAAACTAGGTACCTCTTGGTCTCTGCTATTTGGCTCGAGCATACAAGCTAATTTGTCCACACAAGATACCACCTCGAGCGTGCCAGTGTTTAAATAAAAATCTGTTCTCTACGTGTTCTTTATTGCCCAGCAAATATCTGTTCCAACTCAATCCAAGTCTTTGGTAATAGCTGAGGCAAAAGGTAACAGTGTCATGATATGTGTCAAAATTTCCATAATAAAGTTTGACTATCTGTTCTCAGGCTAAGTAGATACATGAGTACATCTTCTCAACATTCCAGGTGATTCTTAAAGGTAAAGCATGTTCTGTGAATCACAAATGATATCTTGGCTTTATAAAAACTATTTCTCTAGGAAATAAAGCATATTCCTCAAGTTTTCTGCAGATATCAGGAAATTCAGTCTCAAAACACAAACAAAAACAAAGACAAAAAATGCAACAAACAACAACAAAATGACTGAAAAATTTTCCATTTAGATGATACCCGCCAACATAGGGGCCTCCCAGGTGGCGCTTTTAGTAAAGAACCTGCTTGCTGATTCAGGCCATGTAAAAGACAGGGGTGCAGTCCCTGGGTTGAGCGGATCCTTGGAGGAGGACAAGGCAACCCACTCCAGTATTCTTACCTGGAGAATCCCCATGGACAGTGGAGCCTGGTGGGCTACAGTCCATAGGATCGCAAAGAACTAGACACAACTGAGTGACTTAGTGACACACACACCAACATAGAGACAGAAAAAATAGCAAGTCCACTCCTTCTATACCACACTTCATGGTTAATGAGCCCACAACCACGCAAAGAAATGCTCTTCAGTACAAGCAAGGTCTTTCTGTCTGGTAGGAGTCTTGGATGTTGGTGGGGAGTATTTGAAGTTAACTGACCTAAGAAATCACTTAGAAAGTACAAACTTCTGGAAAGCACTTTTGCACAGTGGACTAAGCTGTGAGTACCGCCTCTGCACAGTATCTGCCTTATCTGTGCTCAGACAAGAAGCCATGTGAGCAGGTCTCATTCTGGAGGAAGCTGCCTTCCAAAAAGAGGTTAAGTGGCTGGCTGGCAAAGATAGTTCAGCAGCAGGACAGCCGGGGTTGGTACGTCAGAGTGAGTGATTCCAACCCATTTCATCCCACTGTGACGCTGTCTCCACTCTGCTGAAAATAAGTGTTGCTGCAGTTATCCATCAATGGAGCAGACACCCACGCTATCTGCAGTCATTTGGGGGAAATGTTTCCAGTTAGCGGTAAGAAACATTTACTTCTCCTGTTGTGGAGATCATCATGAATGAGGTAGGTATGGGATTAATTCATTTTGGCAGCCATATCCTGGAGGGGAAGGGAGAGCCAGAATTATCTCACAGACAAATAGAAAGGAACAGCAAGTTTTACACCCACTTTCTTGAAAACGATAGCCAGTTCCCTGTGTGACGTCTGCCCTGAGCTGAGTAATGCACTTGAGAACTATTCTCCCAGCCACTCGGAACGTAATCGTTAACCCCTCAAATTAATGGAGCCTGTGACTCTGTGGCATGGGAAAAACGATACACTGCCAGGTTAAACTATGATGGAATTTAAATTGCTTTTCTCATTCTTCTTTACTTTCAAGGATGCTGGGGCCAATCAGAGTGGTAATGGTGTCTGCTGGTGTGCAGAAAGGGTCAAGCCAGAATTCACCGCCTTATGGCCATAATGTTGACCTATTCTGGGTCCTCTTATTAAGGGTGCTGAATGGCTTTTCCACCTTGATAAACTACTTTGTGTTCACAGGTTAGTATTTTGTGTCTCTTTGTAATCTATTTGCTTTGTGACAGGAGAGGATCACACAAACTTTGTTCTTGAATAACTCACATGGTTTTTGCTATACCATGAAACCTCTAATATCTATATAATACTTTTCTTTAAATTGACTCACTTTTCCTACTATTGGAAAAGATTATATCACTACTCTAAATGGATAAAGAATATATTATGTGCCTTCAATAGGAAGTAGCTGGAAAATATATCAACAATGAATATAAAACAATGCTTTAAAAATTAGGTACATATTGTTAATTTGTGCTTAAAATGGAATGTGAGGCCTAGATACTCTCTCAATTTCAAAAATAAAAGAAGAAAGAGAAAGAAAAGAAAGACAGAGAGAGGGCAGGGAACACTGTAAGGAAAGTCAAATACTTGCCAACACTAACTTAAGGTTTTTCTTGTGTGATCAAAGGGTTGAGAGAACCTTGGTAAAGAAATCAATTTTTCATTATAGGATTCAGAGTAATGATTCTGGGTCACTGTACCGCCTTGTGCGCTATCTTACCTTGGGAAGCACTTCAGGGAAGACCTTTATCCAACTTGCCTCGATTGAAAGTGCATTTCTGCCACTCAATTAGATGTTAATGAGAAAGAGAACACGAGACAAGGGTGCCTGCCACTTTTCCTCCATGGTCAATACTCCTCAACACACGATATGAATTGTGTGCTCAGATACTTGGGCAGCTTGTTCTCTTGTTGGTGAGAAGGGACAAATGTATTTGAAACAAATAACAACTAAACAAATCAACACTCAATGAAAGGTGCATTTATCCAAGCACCTGACTAGACGGAAGTGCACAAGAAGCCTCTGGGCTCCTCTGTATGAATGAAACATAAAATGAAGCTTCTTCTGGGCAAATTAGAAATAAGCCAGGTCTGAAAGAAGCAGCCCAGCGGGGTCCAGGACAGGCAAAAGAAGGCAAGCAAAAGGAAGGTGGGATTTTTTTTTAAATTTTTAAAAATGTTGTTTATTTTTGGCTACACTGGGTCTTGGTTGCTATGCATGGGCTCTCTCTAGCTGCAGTGAGTGGAGGTTACTCTCTAGCTGCAGTGTCCAGGCTTCTCTAGTCGTGGAGCACAGGCTCTAGGGTATGTGGGCTTCAGCAGTTGCAGCACGTGGACTCAGGAGTCATGGCACATATGGACTCAGTTGCCCCCGCAGCATGTGGAATCTTCCCAGACCAGGGGTCGAACCCGTGTCCCCTGCATTGGCAGGTGGATTCTTAACCACTAGGCCACCAGGGAAGTACAAGGTGGGATTTCTGATCCTACTTTTCTACTGCTGGAAGTACTCTCTGCGCTCAAAGGAGGGAGAGAAACTCCAGTCAGACTTTTCCAAGATCTGATCGTGTTTGCTGTGTTGAGTGTGGACTAAGGAGGCCTTTAGCACAAAAGCAGCCTGCAGAAGCAAAGAGGGAATAAAGTAAGTTTGTGTGTTGAAACATACTACTATAGTTTGGAAGAAAAGATTTTTATAATGCAAATAATTTTTAAAATATTAAAGAACACTTTTTGCTTCCTGTTTAAATCATCATCTAAAGGCTTTCTAGCAATAACAGTAGCAAAAGACCAACCTTTTTGAGTATGAGGACTCAAAATGTAATGTATCATGCTATATACATTATACTCTCACATGTGTAGTTTGAGAAAACATATATTGATCAAAGGCTGCTATTAATTTCACAAAGCAAGCTTGTATTTTATTCAAAATTTCCTCCACAGACATTAAAAAAAAAGCAGTGTGTGCGTATATGACATATTATTTATTTAGTCTACTATACTCAATGTGCATATGGATTTACAGGCCCCTTACAATAAATTCTGCTCCCCCTAGGGGCCCGAGACCTACTGGTTGGCAAGCCCAGGGCAGGACAGGCTTATGATTGATGACAGCGAGGAAGGCCTGGGCCGCATCTGCTGCTCTTCCCTTGCTTTTGTCATCATGACCCTGATACTTTCCTCCTGAAACCCTGCACCAGGATTTGTTTACCAAAAATATTTTCTGTGTAAACTTCAACAAGTTGGTTATGACTTTCCACAGTGGAAATATTGTTTTTTCATGCCAAAACATGTATTGCGCTTCGAATAGAGACTTGAACAACTGGGAGAAAAGTCATTTAAATTCAAGATGCACCAGGCCACTGCATTTACTGAGATGTTATTCCTTAAGCCAGGTGGTGACACATGGTTATTTGCTGCACAACCATCTGTATCTTTGTAATATCTCTGTGTGTGTGCATTCTAAGTCCCATTCAAGCATGTCTGACTCTTTGCGACCCTATGGACTGTATCCCACCAGGCCCCTCTGTCCATGGGATTCTCCAGGCAAGAATAGTGGAATGGGCTGCCATGCCCTCCTCCAGGGGATCTACACGACCCAGTGATTGAACCCACGTCTCCTGTGGCTTCTGCATTGCAGGTAGATTCTTGTACTTTATTAAATATTAGGCAATCTTTATACTTTATTAAATATGGACATTACAAGGAGCTTCCCCAGGGGCTCAGTGGTAAAGAATCCACCTGCAATGCAGGAGCCACAGGAGACGTGGGTTCAATCTCTGGGTCGAAAAGATCCCCTGGAGGAGGGCATGGCAGTCCACTCCACTATTCTTGTCTAGAGAATTTCATAGACAGAGGAGCCTGGTGGGCTACAGTCCATAGGGTCCCAGAGAGTCAGAGATCAATTTGCCAATATCCATTGGATCATAGAAAAAAGCAAGAGAATTCCAGGAAAAAAAATCTACTTCTGCTTTATTGATTACTCTAAAGCCTTTGACTGTGTGGATCACAAAAAACTGTGGAAAATTCTTAGAGATGGGAATACCAGACCACCTTACCTGCCTCCTGAGAAATCTGTATGCAGAACAAGAAGCAAGTTAGAACTGGACATGGAACAACAGACTGGTTCCAAATAGGGAAAGGAATACATCAAGGCTGTATATTGTTGCCCTGCTTATTTAACTTATATGCAGAGTACATAATGCAAAATGCCAGACTGGATGAAACACAAGCTGGAATCAAGATTTCTGAGAGATATATCAATAACCTCAGATATGCAGATGACGTCACCCTTATGGCAGAATGTGAAGAAGAACTAAAGAGCCTCTCAATGAAAGTGAAAGATGAGAGTGAAAAAGTTGGCTTAAATCTCAACATTCATAAAACTAAGATCATGGCATCTGGTCCCATCACTTTATGGCAAATAGATGGGAAAACAATGGAAACAATGAGAGACTTTATTTCTTTGGGCTCCAAAATTACTGCAGATGGTAACTGTAGCCGTGAAATTAAAAGACGATTGCTCTTTGGAAGAAAAGCTATAACCTAGACAGCATATTAAAAAGCAGAGACATTACTTTGCCCACAAAGGTCTGTCTAGTCAAAGCTATGGTTTTTTCCAGTAGTCATGTATGGATGTGAGAGTTGGACTATAAAGAAAGCTGAGTGCTGAAGAATTGATGCTTTTGAACTGTGGTGTTGGAGAAGACTCTTGAGAGTCCCTTGGACTGCAAGGAAGTCCAACAAGTCAATCCTAAAGGAAATCAGTCCTGAATATTCATTGGAAGGACTCATGCTGAAGCTGAAACCCCAATACTTTGACCACCTGATTGGAAGAAGTGACTCATTAGAAAAGACCCTGATGCTGGGAAAGATTGAAGGCAGGAGGAGAAGGGGATGACAGAGGATGAGATGTTTGGATGGACATCTAAGGACAGTTCTGACTTCCTTAAAAGCAATTTCTCCAATCTTTCATGTGTTTCTTCCTGCAGGTGTCCCCTATCCCTCCTGCATCAACAATGTCTTCATATCATGGCACAATTTTCCAATAAACTTGTCTATGTTTGCTGTCTACATGAGCTCATGTCCTAGCCAGTTTCAACCCACTCTCCTCTGGCTTCTGTCTCCCTTGTCCCACTCAAAGTGTTCTTGTCTTGGTTATAAGCTGTTTCCATCTGAGCGCAAAGGTCACGTTTTTGGTTCTCAGCTCACTTGCTCTCTCAGACACATTTGGCATGTTGACACTTCTTGTTTGAATACTTAAGTTTGTTTCCACTATACTCATTCATTCATTTATTCATTCGGGAAGACTTGTTCTGTGTACAATGAAGAGAACAGTGAGAAAGAAAGACTGGGTTTTTATCTTTACAAATGACAGCATGAGAGAAAGAGGCAAATACACAGTTACAACAAAGTGTGCTAAATATTATGGTGGGGGAAAACACCGTGTTAAGAAAGGACTTAGGAGGAATGTCTAATCAGGATGTAGAGTGGCAGGGAAATGTTCCTCAGGAAGTGAAATCTAATTCAAGACTCGAAAAAACAATAGCAGGGGAAGAGAATTCAGAGAGTAGAGTGAGAAAGGAGACCCAAGACAAATGGAAGAGCAGACTGCAGAGGATTGGAGGTGGAGACAGAAAGTGACGAGATGGGATACTTCAGTGTCAGTCAAACCCAGGGTGCTTTAGGGGAAGGGGTAACAAAGCAGCTGCTGCTGCTGCTAAGTCACTTCAGTCGTGTCCGACTCTGTGCGACCCCATAGACGGCATCCCACCAAGCTCTAAAGTCCCTGGGATTCTCCAGGCAAGAACACTGGGGTGGGTTGCCATTTCCTTCTCCAATGTATGAAAGTGAAAAGTGAAAGTGAAGTTGCTCAGTCTTGTCCAACTTAGCGACCCCACGGACTGCAGCCTACCAGGCTCCTCCATCCATGGGATTTTCCAGGCAAGAGTGCTGGAGTGGGGTGCCATTGCCTTCTCCAGAGAATGATACAAATGTCACTGGAGGGAGGAGGAGTCATGTGACAGGACTTATAAGAAAATTTAAGAAGATTAGAGTCTGGCCATTACAGAGGAAGAAACAACAAAATCTGCTGATTGACTAGGGGCTAGGATGGGGAACAACATCTGGTCAGGGAGATGGAAGAGTCAATAATAACCATGATAAGGTTGGTACCTTTCTCCCATCTGGAAAACACCCAGGTAGGAAAAAGACGTGGCTAAAGGCAGCAGGGAGATTATGAGTTCCATTGAGCTTGTTGACACTCTTCACAGGCAGAGACACAGACATGCAGTGAGGACTCCGGAAGGTACTGGCTTGCCTCTGTCTCTTTCAGATATAAGTTAGAGAAGGAGGAAATGATGATGATGTCTCTACTCCTGGGACCTGTCTCAGGAGTATATCTGAGCGACCCATGAGGCAAGATGTGGAGAGTGGGCACGATAGGCTTCTAGAAAGCATCTATCTTTTCGCTAAGTAGGGGGATAGTCAGACAAAAGCCACAGCTAAAAAATCATGGATTAGAGAATTCGGGTATCAGGGACTCTGCAACAAGAGACAGATCCTTAGGGCCAAGATTCACATGATCTCTCATATGCTTTAAGAGGCCCCAGTGGTCATAAAGAGCTGGAGAAGTAGAAATAGCCCTGAAATAACATGAGTGGGGGGTCTTTTGCCCTTTCTCAGTATCCTGTCAAAGTCTTGATGACATATTCAGGTTTGGGATCAGCAAATCAGACCATGTTGAAATGAGTCTAGACAGATTAAAAATAGGGGAAGAAAAATATGAGCTTTTTTCAGTTTTGTTGGCTTGAGCCTTTTCTTTTGTATTTTAATGGCGCATACCACTTGCAGTGGAGGTCTTATTTCTTGCAAGATCATCGCTTGTGCAATCCTATCTGGAGCAATATGAACAGATGAAAGAAAAAGTGAGGAAATGTATTTCAGTCACTTCTAAGAAATTATTCAAGTTGTTCGATATTAGTTTAATGCCAATACCTTTCTAACACACTTACTTGAAGTAATCGTGTTTCGCGATTCTGTCAGCAGAGCAAAACTGAAAGAATTCAAATATTGTGGTGCAAGGGGACCATTTTTCTGTTTTCAACATGAGCGTTCCAGTTCATATTCGCATTACTTATCATCTTTCAAATCCTCTGTCTCTCTCCACACTAATATTTTATACACCAACACGCTCTCAATACACCATTAACAGAGTATATTTCACTCCAGGAAGTCTGTTAGGAATGCCCAGGATATTCTGTTCAACTTATGTGAAAGGTTGAAATTTCTGCAAATGAGTAAATGTCTTCTAAGATAAGAACTGTGGCAGGAGCTATGGGATTAAAGCTCATCGGTGACCTGAATTTCTGTACACAAAGTCCTATCAAACGTTGCAATAAGGGTGGCCAACTCCCTTCTGCTGAATTAGTCATTGTCAGTCACAGCGGGAGAGTGATTTAACTCAGTTTATAAGATTGTTCCACTATCCTCAGGGGAGGGGTTAGTCACCAGCACCAGCTTTTGTTGCCTCCTGCTCATACTGCCCCATCCTCCTCTGTAACAGTTTTGGCTACAAAAGAAGTAGCATTTTAACATTAATAACCTGCCCCTCTAATGGAGTGATTCTTGTGCACCAGGAACTGTGCTTAATACTATTTTATAGGATCTCATTTAATCCTTGTATCCACCTGAAATGTAAGACTACTGGCTGCATTTCAGAAAGGACAAAACTCAAGTTCAGGAAGGAAGCCATTTCCCAAGGGTTATCCAGAACTGGGGTTTCAACTCAACTGTTTGACTCTTGAATCTGTTCTCTCAACCATAGGACCAATTGCTTACAAATCTGTTCCCAAAGGATGAGGGGGCAGAGCTCCAGGATCTTATCCCAACCAAGCAACTCTTCTTTTGTTGTTTTACATACTGAGATCCAATGTAGAGTTTATTGAAATAAGGGTCCACAACCATATTTTTAAAATTGTTTGAAGCACCTGCATTCACTATATTGCCTCTGGGTAGCATGGTAGCATCTTCACTGCACATGGAACTCAGACGTGCCCATGCTGTTCACTCGAGGGTCACTAAATGATGAAAAGAAAAGCCCCACTGATTGGCTACAAAGTCTAAAATCTTTGGACTTTCCTGGTGGCTCAGTGGGAAAGAATCATCTCCCAGTTCAGGAGACACAGGTTTGATCCCTGGGTTGGGAAGATCCCCTGGAGAAGGAAATGGCAACCCACTCCAGTATTCTTGCCTGGGAAATTCCATGGACAGAGGAGCCTGGCAGGCTACAGTCCATGGGATTGCAAAAGAGTTGGACATAACTTAGCAACTAAACAACAACTAAAATCTTATGTCAGTAACTCTGGGTTAGGTCGGTGAAGGCCTGTCAAGCAGATCACATGACAAGACAAAGGAAAGTCCAGTACAAATTAACTCTCATCTATCTTTGGCGTCACTTTATTACCTACTCTGTCATTCAGAAATGTCCCAGGACAAGAGACCTGAGGAGGTACATTTTATTCATGGGAAAGCCAGAGACAGTTACAACAGTGGGGACTCAATGAGAGATCAAGCTCATGAGAGATCAAGCGGGAGAGATGGAGGAAAAGCTTTCTTTTTATATAATGGGCTAGTCCCATATAGCGGAAATTAAAAAAAAAATGAGATGGCTCTGATTCATTGCAGAGTGTTTATTTAAAAGGCAATTAATCAGATTTAATTTCTTATAGGCCACCCTAAGAAACTACATGCTAAGTCTCTTTATTATTTCTCCTAATGACAGTTCTGCTGCTGCTGCTAAGTCACTTCAGTCGTGTCCGACTCTGCGTGACCCCATAGACGTCAGCCCACCAGGCTCTCCTGCCCCTGGGATTCTCCAGGCAAGAAAACTGGAGTGGGTTGCCATTTCCTTCTCCAATGCATGAAAGCAAAAAGTGAAGGTGAAGTCGCTCAGTCGTGTCCGACTCTTAGCGACCCCATGGACTGCAGCCCACCAGGCTCCTCCATCCATGGGATTTTCCAGGCAAGAGTACTGGAGTGGGGTGCCATTAGAAAAATATTCCTGTCTTTCTTCTAGACACAGCTATCATTTCACAGTTCAGAAAAGATGTTGTGAGAATTTATTGCATGGCATGAAAACCTTCTGGAATCAAAGAATCACTATTATCTAATAGATAAAGGAAGCCTAGATTATAGAAAAGTGATGTGTGTAAACCACAAACCCTCAGCAAATCAGATGCAATGGGATTTCCTGCGTGAGACCGCACTTCAAAGTTCTTAGACACCAAAAGGCAGCAGCTGAGGAATCTGCCACTTGGTTGCTGCAAGTCATTTTTTATATCCTAAGAAGAGATAGCTGGAGCAGACAGATTTTTGATTCTGGGAAAAGCAACCCAGTATGCCTCTCAGTTCTGAAAAACATAGAAAGTAAACACCCTCTGTTCTTCTTGGGGGAGAAATAATAACCTGGATTCAGATACTTTAAACCCAAAGGTCCATTTAGTCACATAAATCAAATATAATCTAACAGACTTCCTCTTCTCTGAAGCCACTTTTTGTGGTGAAAGAGAGCAGAAAACACCGTCTTTGTATAGATTTATGCTGCTTTATAATAGCATATTGTTGATTGTTAAGAAGCCTCTCTAAGAGCACTTAGGCCAGTATGTGAGTGTGTAGGTGTGTGTCTGTGTGCATAAATGCATGTTTCTACATTACAGTTCCCATACAGGATGTTCATATCAGAGAATCTGAAGGGTGCAGGAAAGTTGGCTATGTCTGAATCTGACATTTTATAAAAGACTTCTGACGGGGCTGCAGATACCCCATATTTAAGTGTAGTATACTTTGGCCACCTGATGCAAAGAGCTGACTCATGTGAAAAGACCCTGAATCTTTCCCCTGCCGGGAAAGATTGAGGGCAGGAGGAGAAGGGGACGACAGAGGATGAGATAGTTGGATGGCATCACCGACTCAATGGACATGACTTTAGGTAAAGTCCAGGAGTTGGTGATGGACAGAGAGGCCTGGAGTGCTGCGGTTCATGCAGTCGCAAAGAGTTACTGAGCAACTGAACTGAACTGACTCAACAGCGACAGTTTGGGAGAAATAGACTGATATTGAACCATTTGCCTGCTGAAGTTAATAGATTGAGGCTAGCTCAGGCAGAGCATGGAGCTTCCCTTGGAAAATTAACATAGTCATCCTACAAAGAGACAGATCCTGGGATATACAGCGATGGGCCAGGAAGCCGACTCTAGGATGACGAGATGAGGCTTCCTTTTTCCTCTGGAGCCTCGTGGTAATTTGGCCCAGGAGGGAGGACAGGTTAGAGGGCTTTGAGGGAGGTGCCTATGTGTGTGCTGGAGAGAATGTGTTGATTAAGTTGGTTCTTGCACCATGGCTGCATGCTACTGGGGACTCCCTATAGGTGGCTTCGGTAATTAAGTTAAGTCAGTGCGGTGTGCCTTCCTTGCATACTTTCTGAGTTTTCAAGTAATCAGATTTGTAGCATGGAATAACCACTGAATTGACCAATATGTAATCCCCTGGGGAGCTTGATAAAGATTCATTTGAAGTAACAACCTGGTCTCTGCTGTGCTGCAGAGAATCAAAGGTTCAATGCCCCTTTTGGGGATGAAGCAGTAGGATGGGGTGGTAGCAGCTTAAGGAACTCATTCTAGGGAGATAAAGGAATGATTGGTGGCCCACATAAGGAGCAGAAACCTAAAGTCTGATCCAAATGGTTGGTTAAAATGATAAACAATAACCAGGGAGGGCCTACAGAGAAAACAGCCCAACAGTCACATATGGTGAAAGCTCAGATTTTTACTTTGTATATTTAAAGTTAATATGAACATGCCAGTGCAAATATCTCTTCAAGGGTGTGATTTCATTTTCCTTGGATACATACAGAAGTGGGACTGGTGGATCATATGGTAGTTGTACTTATAATGTTTTGAAGAACCCCCATCCTGTTTTCCATGATGGCTCAACCAGTTTACATTCTCACCAACAGTGCACAGAAGTTTCCCTTTTTCCACACCCTCACCCATACTTACATTTACTTTTTGGTGATAGTCATCCCAACCCCTCACACACTTAGGTGTGTGGTAGTATCTCATCATGGCTTTGGTTTGCACTGGCCTGATCACTAGTGCTGTGGAGCATCTCTTTGTATACCTGTGGGCATCTTACTGCTTCTTTGGAAAAATATCCATTCAGGACCTTTGCCCATTTTAAAATATGGCTTTCGTTGCTTTTGCTACTGAGTTGTAGAAATTCCTTATATTTTTTGGATATTAATTCCTCATCAAATATATGACTTACAAATATTTTCTCCCATTCCACAGGTCTTTTCACTTTGTTTCTGGCCCCCTTTCCTGTGCAGAAACTTCTTAGTCTGATGCAGTCTCACTTGTTTATTTTTGCTTTTGTTGTCTGTGCTTTGATGTCAATTCCAAAAAATTCATTTCCAAGTCCAACATCAAGGAGCTTACCTCCTGCTTTCTTCTAGAAGTTTTATGGTTTCAGGGCATAAATTTAAGTCTTTAATCCATTTTGAGTTGATTTTTGAATATGGTGTAAGATAAGAGCCCTTTCATTCTTTTGCGTGTGGTAATCTGGTTTTTTAAACATCATTTATTGAAGAGACTATCTTTTCCCCATTATGTGTTCTTGGCACCTTTGTTGAAAACTAGTTCATTGTAGCATTATTATTCACAATAGCCAAAACATGGACATAAACTGTCTATCAAAAAATGAATGAATAAAGAATGTGGTATATATATATAGGGCAGTCCATGGGGTCACAAAGAGTCAGACACAACTGAGAGAATGAACTGAACTGATCGATATATATATATATATATATATATATATATATATATATATAAACAGTTAGAACTGGTCATGGAACAACAGACTGGTTCCAAATAGGAAAAGGAGTACGTCAAGGCTGTATATTGTCACCATGTTTATTTAACTTATATGCAGAGTACATCATGAGAAATGCTGGACTGGAAGAAACACAAGTTGGAATCAAGATTGCTGGGAGAAATATCAATAACCTCAGATATGCAGATGACACCACTCTTATGGCAGAAAGTGAAGAGGGGCTAAAAAGCCTCTTGATGAAAGTGAAAGTGGAGAGTGAAAAGGTTGGCTTAAAGCTCAACATTCAGAAAACGAAGATCATGGCATCTGGTCCCATCACTACATGGGAAATAGATGGGGAAACAGTGGAAACAGTGTCAGACTTTGTTTTTCTGGGCTCCAAAATCACTGCAGATGGTGACTGCAGCCATGAAATTAAAAGACGCCTACTCCTTGTAAGGAAAGTTATGACCAACCTAGATAGCATATTCAAAAGCAGAGACATTACTTTACCAACAAAGGTTCGCCTAGTCAAGGCTATGGTCTTTCCTGCGGTCATGTATGGATGTAAGAGCTGGACTGTGAAGAAGGCTGAGTGCCGAAGAATTGATGCTTTTGAACTGTGGTGTTGGAGAAGACTCTTGAGAGTCCCTTGGACTGCAAGAAGATCCAACCAGTCCATTCTGAAGGAGATCAATCCTGGAATTTCTTTGGAGGGAATGATGCTAAAGCTGAAACTCCAGTATTTTGGCCACCTCATGCGAAGAGTTGACTCATTGGAGAAGACTCTGATGCTGGGAGGGATTGAGGGCGGGAGGAGAAGGGGACGACAGAGGATGAGATGGCTGGATGGCATCACTGACTTGATGGGTGTGAGTCTGGGTGACCTCCGGGAGATGGTGATGGACAGGGAGGCCTGGCGTGCTGCGGTTCATGGGGTCGCAAAGAGTAAGACACGACTGAGTGACTGATCTGATCTGATATATATATATATACATACATACACACATATAGTGGGCTATTATTCAGCTTTTAAAAAGAAGGAAATCCTTTCATTTGCAACAATATGGATGAAACTGGAGGGGATTATACTAGGTAGAACACAGACACAGAAAGATAAATATCATATGATCTCACTTATATGTAGAAACTAAAAAGAAAAAAAGCAAAACTCATAGTAACAAAGTATGATGATAGTTATAATAGCCTTGGGGAGTGGGACGAAATGGAAGATATTGATCAAAGGGCACAGACTTTCAGTTTATAAGATAAATAGGTCTAGAGACTTAATACACAACTTATGACTAAGCTTAATAATAAAGTTTTATATACTTGAAATTTACTGAGAGAATAGATCTGAAGTGTTCTCATTTGAGTTATTTTTTCTCAAGTTTAAGTTAGTTATAAAGGATCCACTTATTTAGTTTTATTCTATTCAGATTTGTGTTCTTATCTTGGCAGTTTTGGATATTTCTGAGCAATTGGTGATGAGTCTAGGAGATGGAGTTTATTGTTCTTGATGAGCACATTTCTCTAGTCTGTCAATTATGGGTCAAAAATGGAATGGTAGTTCTCACAATAAAATCCGGCACAAAGAAGCTTGTTGTTAATCTTCACATAGGACCCTATAACAGTATGTGCCTCAACCTTCTGGGACTAAAGACATCATGCTTTCCCATGACCCAAAATGGAAAATCATTCCACTGTCCCTGGGACAGCTCAGAACACACACCATGAGAAGGAGTCATAAAGTCTTTTACTTGTTTTATCTTACTTTTCCCTCTTGCTAGTTCCCTTTATTTTGGCAGGAGGTGGGATGCAATGACCTAAATTAGGCTTTTCCACATCTAATTCCCAGACTCTTGGACACCAGTTTTACTTTCCTACTTAAAGACACATGTGCTTCCAAAAGTTGCCCAGAAAGAGTCGCGCTGAAGGCAAAAGTCCTATCAGTTATAGCATGGTCTGAAACAATTTATTTGAATGGGATTTCCACTGCCTTTTAAGCAGATCGGTCACATGAAGCAAATTTACAGTACAGTAAGTGGTATTTCCTGACGTGACGGATCTCCCGTCTAATGGCCTCTGAGCGCAAGTCGCATGAGCCATAATGCTTTTTGCACACAAGCCCTTAAACGCCCCGTGTAGAGTTTGTCAAATAAGCTTCCTCTGCATACAGGGTTCTAAAAGTCTAAGCAGGCAATTCAAACAAAATTGTGTTTGCCTCTCTTTACTTTTTTTCTAAGTTTATACCCCTGGGTTTTTGTTAACATTAAAAAAAAAAAAAAAGATATTTAAAACTGCACTTCAGCCACCTTGTAAAATGAAAGAGTACATTGTACAGGCACCAAAGGTACACGTCAGTGCTTTATCAAATGCAGGGTCCTGCTTGGCTGCACTAATTGGAAACATGTGTTGAAAATGCAAGACAGGATTTTCAGTTGTTTTCTAATTAAATGGAATAAAATAAGGACTAAATCCCACATTTCTTTATAAGAAGAGGCTGTTGGATTGTTCTGTTAGCAGGACTGATGTGGAGATTCTGGCACCTGTGTCAAGGCTCCAGAGACGCCAGTAGCTGCTTTAATATTTAAGATATTCGCAGTGATTCTACGCTATGATTTAGCCACATTCATAGAAAGCCTGACTGAAAATCCTTCTCTGATAAGGAGATAAAGGGATGTGATAGAAAACCTAATTATTTTCAAGTGCATTGGGAGATTGACTCATGATTTTCTATATTCTTATAAAGTTCAGTTATTGCAAAATTCATCAGTGAGGTGGAGAAAAGTACCTTCTCAGGCACTTTCCCACTGAAATCAGTGAAGAAATAGTGCTAATAGGTGTATCTACTAGAAAGACAGTGAGAAATACCGTCACAAGTTTTCTGCTGAAACCTGAAAACAGAATATAATTTGATTTTTCAAAAAGTGCTATTTCTGCCACTTTATATTTGGGGAAAAGGTACTCTGTAGCTCTTAATTGTCCCGGGATCAAAATCCCAGGGGATAAAGAATTAGTTCACATGGTTTCTTTTCAGGATGTAAGCCCCTCTTTCATGATGCTTTATGTTATTTAACATCCATTGAATGGCACCAGTGTATTGAAATCTACTCTCTCCCTCCCCCAACAAGGTTTGGACCCAGACCTGGTAACTTTATGCAAAGTGCTGAAGCCTTACAGAATAAATGTGGACACTGGTTACAACAGCACAGTCACACCCCACAGCCTCCAGAAAGAGGGGCAAGGAGAAGTGAATTAATGATGACAGTGATAGCTACTCCTCCAGAGGTGCACAGGAGCTGCATTCAGCAGGAAATGGAAACGTCACAACAGGGACGGGAATGATGAAGAAAAGTGGTCAGTTCCACAAGAGGTTTAGAAATATCCTGAAATCACTTTGAGAGGAAATGATGAAACCACTTCTGCTTGTACCAACAGCCTGGGCCCAGGCATTAGAAAGGGGCTCTCTGTTGTGGGCGGGTTGTGTCACTCTATCAGGAGTTTCTCAGAACTTCCAGAGATTGTTGGAAATGCTCAATCTGTGGCAGTATGAAGTGGGTTCTGACGATTTTCCAGACAGGCTGGGAATAGCATCAGAGAGTTATACCAGCTGCAAAGAGATGGGAGACCTCTGGGTGCCCATGGTCATGCCCTTATGTTGCTTGCCTTCAGGTTTCCCTTTCAAAGCACAGAGCTAGTCAGGTCACCCCCTACTTTTCTTACGATCTTTCTATAGCCATTCATTCAAGTTAAAATCTGCTGTTGAAGTGTGGTGTTGGAGAAGACTCTTGAGAGTCCCTTGGACTGCAAGGAGATCCAACCAGTCCATCCTAAAGGAAATCAGTCCTGAATATTCATTGGAAGGACTTATGTTGAAGCTGAAACTCCAATACTTTGGCCGCCTGATGCAAAGAACTGATTACTTGGAAAAGAGCCTGATGCTGGGAAAGATTGAAGGTGGGAGGAGAAGGGGACGACAGAGGATGAGATGGTTGGATGGCATCACTGACTCCATGGACATGAGTTTGAATAAACTCTGGGAGTTGGTGATGGACAGGGAGGCCTGGCATGCTGCAGTCCATGGGGCTGCAAAGAGTTGGACACGACTGAGTGACTGAACTGAACTACCTTCTCAGATGGCGCTAGTGGTAAAGAAGTGCCTGCCAATGCAGATGTAAGAGACCCAGGTTCCACCCCTGGGTTGGGAAGATCCCCTGGAGGAGGGCATGGCAACCCACTCCAGTATTCTTGCCTGCAGAATCCCATGGACAGAGTAGCCTGGTCGGCTATGGTATATGGTGGGCTACAGGGTCGCAAAGAATCAGACACAACTGAAACGACTTAGCATACTACCTTCTCAGTCTTGCAGCTCATCTTTCTTTTTCTCACTTCACTGCAGCCACAAAGCACTGAAGATGCCTCACACACGGCTGAGTGTCCCTTAGCCAAGTGGCAATGCCAGAGTCATCCCAGAATTCAGCTCAAACTTCTCCTGTCTCCTCTCTCAAATTTCCCTTGGCCACAGTCTCTTCTCCCTGTAGACTCCCAACAAAACAAGAGTAGGATGGCTCTCCTTGTGAGCTCTGAGCACCCCAAGCACAACAGTTCTTTTATAGCATTTCACACATCCTGATTGTCTGTGCACAGCTCTGCCTCCTTCCTTAGTCGAGACTTCTAGACATCGTGAGACAAAAGTGATGTCTTACTCATTTTCTATCTCCCGTACCTGGCACAAAGTGTTCAGTAAATACGTGTTAGAACTTGTATTCTTCTAACCACAGGTGAGAATTGAGTGTAAGGTTGAGGAATCATGTAATTGTACAGAATCCAAATTTCAAATTCTTGAGATTAGTAAGGTTACTGTACAAAGAACAGTAAAAGTGAAAGTATCACTGGGTTACTACCAACAACAATAACAACAGACTTCAACATGGGCTGATTGTTGGCAGTTTTGAAAGTTACTGATACCACATATGATAGGTTAGGGGTGTGACAGCAAAATAAATAAAACAAAACAAATATAGAAATGCCCTTCAGAAATGTCAACATTTTATACAGAATTCCTCAAGAACATATTAGTATTTGTTTTATTATATACTTTTTTCTCTCCTTCACCTTCTTCAAATGTCACATTTTTTTATAGAATTTAAAATTCTTGTTAAACAAACATAGCCTTCTGATGATATATTGTTGAGAATGAAAATCCGCCTCCAAGTTGGAAGTTTGAGATTCTAATTATAAGGAAAGATCACAGGTTACAGCCAGTAAAGAAGAACTGCAATTTTATCTTTTGAGGGAGATACAAAAAATGGATTAATGAGTGAACACATGAGCATACTTAAAGCTCTGGGATAGATTTTCTCTTGCCTAAAAAGCACTTGGACAGACACGGTGTTTTCCACTGGAGTGCTTCATTTTTTATACTTCAGTGGCAAAACCACCTCCTTTCTGACAGTCACATGATTTCTGTAGATGGGTCACTATGTTCAATTAGGTCTTACTGGCCCAGAAGTCATTCCATCATTTAACAATGACATTGCAGGTATGGTGGGGGACAGACAGTATTAACATTTAACACTAGGGAAAATGTTACATGAAAACATGCTACCTATTTGACAAAAACAAGGAACAATGAAAAGAAAGAGACAATATCTGAGTGGCTCTTGATGAGAAAATAAGAGGGATTGGGGGAAAGCTGAGAGGAAAGGAAAAGAGAGAGAAGGGAGGGAAAGGATAAAAACGGGGCCGGAGGCTGGATCCTAGGAAACAAGTTGCCAATGGGAGATTCATAAGTTGGAAAGCCAGAAGATTTAAAAAAAAATTTTAATTGGGTGTAGTTGCTTTTCAGCATTGTGTTAGCTTCTGCTGTACAACAATCAGTTACATGTCAGTCAGTTCAGTTGCTCAGTCGTGTCCGAGTCATTGTGACCCCATGGACTGCAGCACACCAGGCTTCGCCATCCATCACCAATTCCCAGACATTGCTCAAACTCATTGAGTCGGTGATGCCATCCAACCGTCTCATCCTCTGTTGTCCCCTTCTCCTCCTGCCCCTAATCCCTCCCAGCATCAGGGTCTTTTCCAATGAGTCAGTTCTTCTCATCAGGTGGCCAAAGTATTGCAGTTTCAGCTTTAGCATCAGTCCTTCCAATAAATCAGTCCTTCCAGTGTGAATATTTTTTGGCATTGCCTTTCTTTGGGGTTGGAATGAAAACTGACTTTTTTAGTTCTGTGACCACTGCTGAGTTTTTCATATTTGCTGGCACATTGAGTGTAGCACTTTCACAGCATCATCTTTTAGGATTTGAAATAGCTCAACTGGAATTCCATCACCTCCACTAGCTTTGTTTGTAGTGAGGCTTCCTAAGGCCCACTTGACTTCACATTCCAGAATGTCTGACTCTAGGTGAGTGATCACACCGATGCAGTTATATGGGTCATTAAGATCTTTTTTGTATAGTTCTTCTGTGCATTCTTGCCACCTCTTCTTAATGTTTTCTGCTTCTATTGGGTCCATACCATTTCTGTCCTTTATTTGTGCCCATCTTTGCATTAAATGTTCCCTTGGTATCTCTAATTTTCTTGAAGATATCTCTAGTCTTTCCCATTCTGTTGTCTTCCTCTATATCTTTCCATTGATCACTGAGGAAGGTTTTCTTATGTCTTCTAGCTATTCTTTGGAATTCTTCATTCAGATGGATATATCTTTCCTTTTCTCCTTTGCCTTTTGCTTCTCTTCTTTTTTCAGCTATTTGTAAGGCTTCCTTAGACAACCATTATGCCCTTTTGTATTTCTTTTTCTTGGGGAAGGTTTTGATCACCATCTCCTGTACAATGTCAGAAATCTCTGTCCATAGTTCTTCAGGCACTCTGTCTATCAGATCTAATCCCTTTAACCTATTTGGCACTTCCACTGTATAATTGTAAGGGATTTGATTTGGGTTATATCTGAATGGTCTAGTGGTTTTCCCTACTTTCTTCAATTTAAGTCTGAAATTGGCAATAAGGAGCTCATGATCTGAGAGCCATGGTCCACCCCTTGTCTTATTTTTTGCTGACTGTATAGAGCTTCTCCATCTTTGACTGCAAAGAATATAAACAATCTGATTTCGATATTGACTGTCTGGTGATGTTCATGTGTAGAGTCATCTCTTGTGTTGTTGGAAGAGGGCGTTTGCTATGACCAGGTTGTTCTCTTGGTAAAACTCTGTTAGCCTTTGACCTGTTTCATTTTGTACTCCAAGGCCAAACTCCTGTTACTCCAGGTATCTCTTGACTTCCTACTTTTGCATTCCAGTCCCCTATAATGAAAAGGACATCATTTTGGGGTGTTAGTTCTAGAAGGTCTTGTAGGTCTTCATGCTATGCTATGCTAAGTCACTTTAGTCGTGTCCGACTCTGTGTGACCCCATAAACAGCAGCCCACCAGGCTTCCCCATCCCTGGGATTCTCCAAGCAAGAACACTGGAGTGGGTTGCCATTTCCTTCTCCAATGCATGAAAGTGAAAAGAAAAAGTGAAGTCGCTCAGTCGTGTCCGACTCTTAGCGACCCCATGGACTGCAGCCTACCAGGCTCCTCTGTCCATGGAATTTTCCAGGCAGAGTACTGGAGTGGGGTGCCATTGCCTTCTCCGATAGAACCATTTAATTTCAGCTTTTTTGGATTTATTGGGTCATCGACTTGGATTACTGTGATATTGAATGGTTTGCTTTGGAAATGAACAGAGATCATTCTGTCATTTCTGAGACTGCACCCAAGTACTACATATCCACCTCTTTTGTTGACTTTGAGGGCGAGTCCATTTCTTCTAAGGGATTCTTGCCCACAGTAGTAGATACAATGGTCATCTGAATTAAATTCGCCCATTCTGGTCCACTTTAGTTCACTGATTTCTAAAATGTCAGTGTTCACTCTTGCCATCTCCTGTTGTCCACTTCCAGTTTACCTTGATTCATGGGCCTAACATTCCAGGTTCCTATATGATATTGTTCCTTACAGCATCAGACATCCACAACTGGGCACTGTCTTCACTTTGGCTCCATCTCTTCATTCTTTCTGGAGCTATTTCTCCACTCTTCTCCAGTAGCACATTGGGCACCTACTGACCTGGGGAGTTCATCTTTCTGTTCATATCTTTGTGCCTTTCCATACTTTTCATAGAATACTGAAGTGGTTTGTTATTCCCTTCTCCACTGGACCACATTTTGTCAGAACTCTCCACCATGACCCGTCTGTCTTGGGTGGCCCTACACAGCATGGCTCATAGTTTCATTGAGCAAGGCTGTGATCTATGTGATCAGTTTGGCTACTTTTCTGTGATTGTGGTTTTCATTCTGTATGCCCTCTGATAGATAAGGACAAGAGGCTTCTGGAAGCTCCCTGATGGGAGAGACTGGCTGTGGGGGAATCTGGGTTTGTTCTGATGGGCGGGGCTGTGCTCAGTAAACCTTTAATCTAATTTTCTCTTGATGGGGGGGGCTATGTTCCCTCCCTGTTGTTTGGCCTAAGGCCAAACTGTGGTGGGGTAATGGGGACCTCCTTCAAAAGGGCTTATGCCAGCACTGTTGTATTCAGTGCCCTTGACCCTGCAGCAGGCCTCTGTCAACCCATGCCTCTGCTGGAGACTCCTGGACTCCCGAGCAAGTGTGGGTCAGCCTCTTGTGGGGTCACTGCTCCTTTCTCCTGGGTCCTGGTGCACACAAGGTTTTGTTTGTGCCCTCCAAGAGACTGTTTCCCTAGTCCTGTGTAAGTTCTGTAATCAAATCCCACCGGCCTCCAAGGTGATATTCCCTGGGGGTTCTCAGTCCCTTTGCCAGGTTGGGAAATATGTTGTGGGTCCTAGAACTTTCATAACAGTGCAAGAACTTCTTTGGTGTAATTGTTCTGCCGGTTTGTGGGCTGTCTGCTCCGTGGCCCTATGGTGGGACTGATGTCAACCTCCTCCAAGAGGACTTAAGTCACATGCGAGGCCTCCCAGATCTGCTGCAGCCAGAGCCCCTGTCCCCGTGCAGGCACTGCTGACTGTGCCACTGCAGATGACACGCAAACACCCAAAGGCAGGTCTGGCTCAGTCTCTGTGGGCTCCCTGGGTTCGGGTGTGCACGAGATGTTGTTTGAGCCCTCCGAGTGTCTCTGGTGGGTTTGGGGTTTTGATTCTAAATGTGATTTCACCCCTTCTGCTGTCTTGTTGTGCTTCTCTTTTGCCCTTGGATGCGGGGTATTTTTTGTTGTTGTTGTTTTGGGTGGGATCCAACATTCTCCTGTCCATGGTTGTTCTACAGAGAGTTGCAATTTTGGAGTTCTTGCAGAAGATGAGTGCACGTTCTTCTACTCCGCCATTTTTTCTCTTTTGCAGACCTCCCTTCCATCTCCTTCAGAAGACTTTAATGAATAGAGTTATGGTAAAATCAAATATAAGTGCTTGTTTTAAGGTAAACTGCCTCTCTCTGACCTGCACTTTTAATAAATTCCACCATACACAGAGATTTCTGAGTGCTTTTGCCATGTAAATCAAAGACAATGAAATGAGTTCCATGGTTGAACTGGCATGGAGGGGAGACAGGAGAAAATCAGGATTGATAACACATGAGACTTATTCCAGAACTAACAGCAGAGGTAGCCATGAAAATAAATCCCACAGGAATCCAGGAAAATCAAAAATCGTGGGAAGAGCATCAGACTAGAAAAGATCAGGGACAAGTAGCTTGAGCCAATAAATTTCAAAGAGAGGGTCAGTTTAACTGATAAGCTGGTTGTATGTAACTGTGCTGATCCATTACATGTAACACAATCATCATAAAATAAGACAGTATCTTGACAATCTTAAGATATTCCATATGTGCTTCACTTACTATGAAGCAGGCCCTGGGCGAAGGGTTTTATCTGCATTATCTTATTTAATTCTCATTGTATGGATAAGAAAACTCAAAGAACTTGCCCAGGGTTAGATAGTTAATAGCTGGCAGACAGAGAGTTGAAGGCTGGCTTAATCTGATCCCTAAATTCACATTTCTATTTTTCCTATTATCAGGTTGCAGCCAGAAGTTACTGGGCTTTTTTTTTTTTTTTTTTAAATATAAACACTGAAAGCTATTACAAATGTAAAATTATCTTTGTTCGTTATCCTATGTGACGAACTGTTTTAGTCAGAGCATGTCAAAATACGGTTATATAACAAAACGACCCCAAATCTCAATGGCTTTGAGTAGCAAGCAATTATCTTCATGCTCACAGCCAGCATGGTTGACTAGAGCTCAGTGTATCTAGCCTGGGCTCAGATGCAAGGCTCTTCTAAAGGTTTCAGGATAGTGAGCTTGGCTCCAGCTTGGGACCGAGTCCAGGTCTGCTCTGTGTCTCATCAACGGCCTGGGCAGGAAGGGCAGCAGCTACCTGGAACATGTCAGTCTCATGGCAGAGATCAGAAGCTCCCAAAGGGAAAAACAGGAAATGTAAGGCTCTTAACTCCTAGGCTCAAAACATGTATATGACTATTTCATCCACATTTTATCAGCCAAAGCAAGTCAACTGAGTGGTGGTGGTGAACAGCAAAACATTTATGGACAATGCTTTACTCTTTCATAGTGATCTAATTACTCCTCTGTAAATTTAGTTCCTCAGAGACATATAGTATATCTCTTAAGGGAGAGGAACAAGATTGTTTCCAATAGTATTTAAAAGGGCTCTGGAAAAACTCACATGCGTGAATTCCCTAAATGTTTCCAGAACTTAAGGACAAAATGAGCACTTTCAAGCCTACTGTTCCCATCATCACCGCCACCATTTTGTCCTAATAGGGATTCTATTATAGAAGTCTCATGAGGTTTTCAATCAGATTGTTTTTTAAAAAAATAATTTATTTATTTATACTTTTGTCTGCCGTGAGTCTTCCTTGTTGTGTTCAGGTTTTCTCTAGTTGCAACGAGCAGTGGTTATTCTTCCTTGACAGGATTTTCATTGTGGTGGCTTCTCTAGTTACAGAGTATGGGCTCTAGGCATGTGCGCTTCAGCAGTTGTGGCACGAGGGCTTAGGTGCCCCATAGCATGTGGAATCTTCCTGGGTCAGGGATCGAACCCATGTCTCCTGCATTGGCAGGCGAGTTCTTAACCACTGGACCACCAGGGAAGTCCCAATCAGATCAATTATGAGACAGAGAGACAAAGAGAGAGAGAGAAGCCCTAGTCACTGCATAGAAATGCTGTAATGTAAAAATAGTCTCTTGAGCATTTGAGAAAAACTAAGATAAAAATTATGTTGCTTTGTATTTTTTAAAGGATAAGTATATATATTATTCTACCAAAGGTGGCACCTTTGTAACATCTCACATTTAAAATTCATTTATAAGTAAAAATTTTAGTACTGGCCCATGTTGACAAAGATCAGACATTTTATACTATTACTAAAAGTCATCAATGATTTGAAGACACATCTGGCGTAGCTGGGCTTCCTGGATGGCTCAATGGTAAAAAATCTGCCTCCCACTACAGGAGACACAGGTTGATCCCTGGGTCAGGAAGATCCCATGGAGAAGGGAATGGCTACCCACTCCAGTACTGTTGCCTGGGAAATCCCATGGACAGAAGAGCCAGACATGACTAAGCAATGAACACTTTCACTTATGTTTATTTTCAATGGCATTTTAATGAATTTTGAAATTTATATTATAAAATATTATCAGATCAGATCAGATCAGATCAGTCGCTCAGTCGTGTTCGACTCTCTGCGACCCCATGAACCGCAGCACGCCAGGCCTCCCTATCCATCACCAGCTCTCGGAGGTCACTCAGACCCACATTCATCGAGTCAGTGATGCCATCCAGCCATCTCATCCTCTGTCGTCCCCTTCTCCTCCTGCCCCCAATCCCTCCCAGCATCAGAGTCTTCTCCAATGAGTCAACTCTTCGCATGAGGTGGCCAAAATACTGGAGTTTCAGCTTTAGCATCATTCCTTCCAAAGAAATCCCAGGGCTGATCTCCTTCAGAATGGACCGGTTGGATCGCCTTGCAGTCCAAGGGACTCTCAAGAGTCTTCTCCAACACCACAGTTCAAAAGCATCAATTCTTCGGCACTCAGCCTTCTTCACAGTCCAGCTCTCACATCCATACATGACCACAGGAAAGACCATAGCCTTGACTAGGCGAACCTTTGTTGGCAAAGTGATGTCTTTGCTCTTGAATATGCTATCTAGGTTGGTCATAACCTTCCTTCCAAGGAGTAAGCATCTTTTAATTTCATGGCTGCAGTCACCATCTGCAGTGATTTTGGAGCCCAGAAAAATAAAGTCTGACACTGTTTCCACTGTTTCCCCATCTATTTCCCATGTACTGATGGGACCAGATGCCATGATCTTGGTTTTCTGAATGTTGAGCTTTAAGCCAACCTTTTCACTCTCCACTTTCACTTTCATCAAGAGGCTTTTGAGTTCCTCTTCACTTTCTGCCATAAGGGTGGTATCATCTGCATATCTGAGGTTATTGATATTTCTCCCAGCAATCTTGATTCCAACTTGTGTTTCTTCCAGTCCAGCATTTCTCATGATGTACTCTGCATATAAGTTAAATAAACATGGTGACAATATACAGCCTTGACGTACTCCTTTTCCTATTTGGAACCAGTCTGTTGTTCCATGACCAGTTCTAACTGTTGCTTCCTGACCTGCATACAGATTTCTCAAGAGGCAGATCAGGTGGTCTGGTATTCCCATCTCTCTCAGAATTTTCTACAGGTTATTGTGATCTACACAGTCAAAGGCTTTGGCATAGTCAATAAAGCAGAAATAGATGTTTTTCTGGAACTCTCTTGCTTTTTCCATGATCCAGCAGATGTTCGCAATTTGATCTCTGGTTCCTCTGCCTTTTCTAAAACCAGCTTGAACATCAGGAAGTTCACGGTTCACATATTGCTGAAGCCTGGCTTGGAGAATTTTGAGCATTACTTTACTAGCGTGTGAGATGAGTACAATTGTTCGGTAGTTTGAGCACTCTTTGGCATTGCCTTTCTTTGGGATTGGGATGAAAACTGACCTTTTCCAATCTTGTGGCCACTGCTGAGTTTTCCAAATTTGCTGGCATATTGAGTGTAGCACTTTCACAGCATCATCTTTCAGGATTTGGAATAGCTCAACTGGAATTCCATCACCTCCACTAGCTTTGTTCCTAGTGATGCTTTCTAAGGCCCACTTGACTTCACATTCCAGGATGTCTGGCTCTAGGTCAGTGATCACACCATCATGATTATCTGGGTCGTGAAGATCTTTTTTGTACAGTTCTTCTGTGTATTCTTGCCATCTCTTCTTAATATCTTCTGCTTCTGTTAGGTCCATACCATTTCTGTCCTTTATCGAGCCCATTTTTGCATGAAATGTTCCTTTGGTATCTCTGATTTTCTTGAATAGATCCTTAGTCTTTCCCATTATGTTGTTTTCCTCTATTTCTTTGCATTGATTGCTGAAGAAGGCTTTCTTATCTCTTCTTGCTATTCTTTGGAACTCTGCATTCAGATGTTTATATCTTTCCTTTTCTCCTTTGCTTTTCGCTTCTCTTCTTTTCGCAGCTATTTGCAAGGCCTCCCCAGACAGCCATTTTGCTTTTTTGCATTTCTTTCCATGGGGATGGTCTTGATCCCTGTCTCCTGTACAATGTCACGAACCTCATTCCATAGTTCATCAGGCACTCTATCTATCAGATCTAGGCCCTTAAATCTATTTCTCACTTCCACTGTATAATCATAAGGGATTTGATTTAGGTCATACCTGAATGGTCTAGTGGTTTTCCCTACTTTCTTCAATTTCAGTCTGGATGCAATACTTGGATGCAATCTCAAAAACGACAGAATGATCTCTGTTCGTTTCCAAGGCAAACCATTCAATGTCACAGTAATCCAAGTCTATGCCCCAACCAGTAACGCTGAAGAAGCTGAAGTTGAATGACTCTATGAAGACCTACAAGACCTTTTAGAATGAACACCCAAAAAAGATGTCCTTTTCATTATAGGGGACTGGAATGCAAAAGTAGGAAGTCAAGAAACACCTGGAGTAACAGGCAAATTTGGCCTTGGAATACGGAATGAAGCAGGGAAAAGACTAACAGAGTTTTGCCAAGAAAATGCACTGGTCATAGCAAATACCCTCTTCCAACAAGACAAGAGAAGACTCTATACATGGACATCACCAGATGGTCAACACTGAAATCAGATCGATTATATTCTTTGCAGCCAAAGATGGAGAAGCTCTATACAGTCAGCAAAAACAAGACCAGGAGCTGACTGTGGCTCGGACCATGAACTCCTTATTGCCAAATTCAGACTCAAATAAAATATTATACAAAGTTTAATTATGAAAGTGGTTTTATCTTCTTGTTATAGCTGTCTTGAAACATTCTTTTATTTTTTTAAATTTAAATATATTTATTTTAATCGGAGGCTAATTACTTTACAATATTGTATTGGTTCTGCCACACATCAGCATGAATCCACCACGGGTGTACGTGTGTTCCCCATCCTGAACCCCCCTCCCACCTCCCTCCCCGTACCATCCCTCCAGGTCATCCCAGTGCACCAGCCCCAAGGATCCTGTATCGAACCTGGACTGGCGATTCGTGAAACATTCTTTTAATAGTAAGGTTAACTAATGACAATTTGTTAGTTGACGATAATGAGAATTAATTGAAATCTTCTCTGGAGAATGTATTTGATTTCCCTATTAGTTGGGTATTTTCTTGTTTGTTTCAAGAAACCATTCCACTAATAAAAGTTTCAAAAAAGGGAGCAGTGGCTTTTCAGGAAATGCATGTACTGGAACTGGCTCTGAAATACATCAGGACCTGAAGCTACTGTAGACACCAGCCACTCTCCCCATCAGGCCTGAAGGTCACCCAGCACCTGCTGCTATGTGTGTTCACGCAGGGGCGTGAGTAGCACGTGGGCAATGAGAAACAGAGACCCAAGGATACATGCTTTTTGCCCCTGGATGAACAGTTCTGAGATACTTTTTAGAAGATGCCTCAGAAGATCTTGGCTCCTGGTGGCTCAGACAGTAAAGAATCTGCTTGTAATGCAGGAGATCCGGGTTCAATCCCAGGGTCAGGAAGATCATCTGGGGAAGGGCATGGCAATCCACTCCAGTATTCTTGCTTGGGGAATCCCATGGACAGAGGAACCTGGAAGTCCCCAGTCCACGGGGTCCCAAAGAGTCAGATACAACTGAGAGACTACCACTTTCACTTTTCAGAAGATCTTGGTCAAGTTGGGGATACGTCATCCAAAGGACTATCTGCTTTGATGAGGCTTTTGCACTGGCATTTCCTCCTTTTCTTTTTAATGCATCTGGTCTCACACTTTTGCTCCCTGAGGTGATATTCCCCAAATAAACTGCCTGCGTGCAAGCCCTGGTCTAAGGCTTGGTTTTCAGAGGAGTATAGAGTAAGATAGATTTCTGTAAGAGTCTTATATGAGCAGGTTCTATAAAAATCATCTCATTCATCTACATTATTTGACTGGTTATGTTATATTTAAGATAGTAGTGAAGTTGGAGATGATCTCTAAATCCAAAGTGAGTGGTTCAGTGAAGGGATGGATTGTGAGTTCCAGATTAGTAGATGCAAACTATTATATACAGAATGAATAAACAACAAGGTCTTACTGTAGAGCACAGGGAACTATATTAATATCCTGTAATAAACCATAATGGAAAAGAATATGAAAAAGAATATATATGTACATTATATATATATTTAACTTATATGCAGAGTACATCATGAGAAATGCTGGACTGGAAGAAACACAAGTTGGAATCAAGATTGCCGGGAGAAATATCAATAACCTCAGATATGCAGATGACACCACTCTTATGGCAGAAAGTGAAGAGGGGCTAAAAAGCCTCTTGATGAAAGTGAAAGTGGAGAGTGAAAAGGTTGGCTTAAAGCTCAACATTCAGAAAACCAAGATCATGGCATCTGTCCCATCACTGCATGGGAAATAGATGGGGAAAAGTGGAAAAGTGTCAGACTTTGTTTTTCTGGGCTCCAAAATCACTGCAGATGATGACTGCAGCCATGAAATTAAAAGACGCTTGCTCTTGGAAGGAAAGTTATGACCAACCTAGATAGCATATTCAAAAGCAGAGACATTACTTTACCAACAAAGGTTCGCCTAGTCAAGGCTATGGTCTTTTGTGGTCATGTATGGATGTGAGAGTGGATGTGAAGAAGGCTGAGCGCCGAAGAATTGATTTTTGAATGTGTGTTGGAGAAGACTTGAGAGTCCCTTGGACTGCAAGGAGATCCAACCAGTCCATTCTAAGGAGATCAATCCTGGAATTTCTTTAGAAGGAATGATGCTAAAGCTGAAACCCATATTTTGGCCACCTCATGCGAAGAGTTGACTCATTGGAGAAGACCTGATGTGGGAGGGATTGAGGGAGGAGGAGAAGGGGACGACAGAGGATGAGATGGCTGGATGGCACCACTGACTCGATGGATGCGAGTCTGGGTGACCTCCGGGAGCTGGTGATGGAAGGGAGGCCTGGCGTGCTGCGGTTCAGGGGCGCAAGAGTCGGACACGACTGCGATGATCTGATCTGATCTGATATATATATATACACACACACATAAATATATATATATGTATGTTGGAGAAGGAAGTGGTAACCCACTTCAGTATTCTTGGCCTGAAGAATCCATGGACAGAGGAGCCTGTGAGGCTACATTCCATGGGGTCGCAAGAGCTGGACACGACTTAGTGACTAAACCATCCCCACCATCATACATGTTATATGTGTATATGTATAACTGATTCACTTTACTATACAACAGAAACTAATACAACATTGTAAATCAACTATACTTAAATAAAAAATAAATTTTTAAAAAGTAAGCAGCTCAGGACTAACCTACATTCCATTTACTGTAACAGTAGCCAGCAAAATTGTTCCTGCCCTTAACAGGAACATCTACTGATACTATCAAGATGGAAATAGGCTCCAATCTCCCTCTCTCTCTTTTTATATAGATCCCAAAGCTTTAAGGGACAAAGAGACCCTCACTCAGGACATACAGTTATCAGTGAGATTGTGAGATGATAATTTAGGATGAAGGACCTCCAAAAGAGAGAAGAAAAACAACATGTGAACAATAAAATTCATATTGAATTTTATTCAAGTAGAGGAGCGGAAGGGCTTCCTTGGTTGCTCAGCTGGTAAAGAATCCATCTGCAATGCAGGAGACCCCAGTTTGATCCCTGGGTTGGGAAGATCCACTGGAGGAGGTCATGGCAACATACTCCAGTATTCTGGAGAGAGAAGAGGAGAAGAGGAGCCTGGCAGGCTATACAGTCCATGGGGTCACACAGAGTCGGACATAACTGAGTGACTAAACACACATACACACACACAGAGGAGAGGAAAATTTGAAGGAAGGATAATAGTTGGTAAACGAGACGACGTGGATATTTGAAATGGAGAAAATTAGAAGGGGGGCTGGAGAGCATTTTAGGTTGAGTAGGTAAGAAAGAGAACTGGGAGACAGGACAAGAGATGGTTGGATGGTCAGTTAACCACAAAGCGCATGCTGTCGTGTATTTTCCAAGGCATCCTTTTCCAGTTATTAAAATGGAGACAATCATTTCATGTTTGTGCACTGAGCACTTGCAAATGAAATCTGCCCTCCTAAGAAGCATTTACCTAGAAACTGTCAGATTAGCAGTGAAAAGTTTTAATTCAGACAACAGCTACACAAGGATACATGAATAGTTCTTTTGTTACTATATACTCCCTTACAAAATGTGTTAACAACCTATTTTTTTTAAATTTCCTGATTTATAGATAAACTCATGAGGCCTTTCATGGACTTGGATGTCAGCTATTTAATCTCGCTTTATTTAAAATGGATTCTGTATAAATAATAGCAAGAGAATGGGAGAGACACAAAAGGATACAGGTTGGCTGCTCCTTTAAAGTATCTGCTGAGAGGCCTCCGACTGGCCTTCCTTTCCCATCCTCAGATGCCCAGCAAGGTCTCCATGACCTGAAGTTTTCTGGCAGCCCATACCTTCCCAAGGAAGTACCAGTTAGACCTGTGGGGCTCAATGCTCGCCATACCTTTATTATACAACTGAGATTCTCGCTCCTAAACACCCTGGGCCAACAGTCCCCTGGAATATCTTCTAGCCTGTCTCTTCATTTTGAGGATTCACAATTGTAAACTTGGAAATTAACCTCATAGCTGATGCCCCAGCACCTTCTATACTCTCCTCTGATCTGAAGATAGCTATATCCTTAGCTCACTCTCCCCAACTCCTACCAATTTCTCTTAATCTCCCAGTTGTATCTTTTATCTTCTATGGATTCTCATCTAAAACTTTAATTTAAAAATTTTTCTCTTTAAGTCACTTATTCTAATACTCCTTGATATTATGGTTCGTTACATAGTAGTTTCAAGCCCCAATCTCATACACTCCAGTTTTTGAGACCAGACCCCAAATTTCACTTGCTAGGATATAAACTCTATAGCAATAGAGTGCTCGTATTATTCATTGCCTCATCTAGTGCCCAGAGTGGAGGTCAGCACGAATGCTTAACAAATACCTGGTAAATGATGGATTTATCCTTCAATTCCACACATGGCCCAGTTCTGTATTTTGTACATAACTAATCCTTTATAAACATTGTTGAATCAAACTTACCCAAAAAAGAGTTGCTTGGCTCTAAAACATGGGACCTAGACTTTTATAAATTTGAGTTATGTGCCACTAAGAACACATTTTAAGTAGTTTCCTGACCTTTTAAAAACCACATAATAAAGACATCTCTTCCTGAAATGGGATTTTTTTCTCCCACGAACTTCCCTAATGAGGCCTGACCCATACCATCTGATGCCAGGGCCAATAATTATAAACCTTAAGCCAAAAAACATCCTTCAGAAATGTAATCACCTTGTTTTTAGAAGTGAGGGCACCAAGATCAAAAAAGCCAGGCTGCATTATAACTCAATTATTTTGCCTTCCATTGCAGTGTCTTCTACAAAAATCTATTTTAGAGTATAGACAAGGAAAAATGTAGGAAAAAAATCATAGCATGGAATTACAGAATCTGGGCCTCTCAACCAAACCTATAGATGACTGTTTACAGAGAACAAGAACTATAAAATAGCAATAAATAGAAAAGACAAAACCATGATTATGGGCTTATTATGCTGGGAGAAATATCAATAACCTCAGATATGCAGATGACACGACTCTTATGGCAGAAAGTGAAGAGGGGCTAAAAAGCCTCTTGATGAAAGTGAAAGTGGAGAGTGAAAAGGTTGGCTTAAAGCTCAACATTCAGAAAACGAAGATCATGGCATCTGGTCCCATCACTGCATGGGAAATAGATGGGGAAACAGTGGAAACAGTGTCAGACTTTGTTTTTCTGGGCTCCAAGATCACTGCAGATGGTGAGTGCAGCCATGAAATTAAAAGACGCTTACTCCTTGGAAGGAAAGTTATGACCAACCTAGATAGAATATTCAAAAGCAGAGACATTACTTTACCAACAAAGGTTCGCCTAGTCAAGGCTATGGTCTTTCCTGTGGTCATGTATGGATGTGAGAGCTGGACTGTGAAGAAGGCTGAGCGCCGAAGAATTGATGCTTTTGAACTGTGGTGTTGGAGAAGACTCTTGAGAGTCCCTTGGACTGCAAGAAGATCCAACCAGTCCATTCTGAAGGAGATCAGCCCTGGGATTTCTTTGGAAGGAATGATGCTAAAGCTGAAACTCCAGTATTTTGGCCACCTCATGCGAAGAGCTGACTCATTGGAGAAGACTCTGATGCTGGGAGGGATTGAGGGCGGGAGGAGAAGGGGACGACAGAGGATGAGATGGCTGGATGGCATCACTGACTCAATGGGTATGAGTCTGGGTGACCTCCGGGAGCTGGTGATGGACAGGGAGGCCTGGCGTGCTGCGGTTCATGGGGTCGCAAAGAGTCGGACACGACTGAGCGACTGATCTGATCTGATCTGATGCTCTGTTCTAACCAGCTGAATCAATCTGACACACAGCAATGGCTGAAGAGATCCACAACCCTGGAAAAGTAAAATACAATTGAACCTTGAACAATGTGGGGAGAGGGGTGCTAACCCTCTAGACAGTCAAGTATAATGTATAGTCAGCCCTTCATATCTTTCATTCCTCAACATCTTCAGATCCTCCAAATCTGCAATTCTGCATCTGAAGACTCAACCAACTGCAGATTGTGTAGTACTATATTATATACGGAAGCAGAAGATATTAAGAAGAGGTGGCAAGAATACACAGAAGAACTGTACAAAAAAGAGCTTCACGACCCAGATAATCACGATGGTGTGATCACTGACCTAGAGCCAGACATCCTGGAATGTGAAGTCAAGTGGGCCTTAGAAAGCATCACTACGAACAAAGCTAGTGGAGGTGACGGAATTCCAGTGGAGCTGTTCCAAATCCTGAAAGATGATGCTGTGAAAGTGCTACACTCAATATGCCAGCAAATTTGGAAAACTCAGCAGTGGCCACAAGATTGGAAAAGGTCAGTTTTCATCCCAATCCCAAAGAAAGGCAATGCCAAAGAGTGCTCAAACTACCGAACAATTGTACTCATCTCACACGCTAGTAAAGTAATGCTCAAAATTCTCCAAGCCAGGCTTCAGCAATATGTGAACCGTGAACTTCCTGATGTTCAAGCTGGTTTTAGAAAAGGCAGAGGAACCAGAGATCAAATTGCCAACATCCGCTGGATCATGGAAAAAGCAAGAGAGTTCCAGAAAAACATCTATTTCTGCTTTATTGACTATGCCAAAGCCTTTGACTGTGTGGATCACAATAAACTGTGGAAAATTCTGAGAGAGATGGGAATACCAGACCACCTGATCTGCCTCTTGAGAAATCTGTATGCAGGTCAGGAAGCAACAGTTAGAACTCGTCATGGAACAACAGACTGGTTCCAAATAGGAAAAGGGGTACGTCAAGGCTGTATATTGTCACCATGTTTATTTAACTTATATGCAGAGTACATCATGAGAAATGCTGGCCTGGAGGAAACACAAGCTGGAATCAAGATTGCTGGGAGAAATATCAATAACTTCAGATATGCAGATGATACCACCCTTATGGCAGAAAGTGAAGAGGAACTCAAAAGCCTCTTGATGAAAGTGAAAGTGGAGAGTGAAAGGGTTGGCTTAAAGCTCAACATTCAGAAAACGAAGATCATGGCATCTGGTCCCATCAGTGCATGGGAAATAGATGGGGAAACAGTGGAAACAGTGTCAGACTTTATTTTTCTGGGCTCCAAAATCACTGCAGATGGTGACTGCAGCCATGAAATTAAAAGATGCTTACTCCTTGGAAGGAAGGTTATGGCCAACCTAGATAGCATATTCAAAAGCAGAGACATCACTTTGCCAACAAAGGTTCGCCTAGTCAAGGCTATGGTCTTTCCTGTGGTCATGTATGGATGTGAGAGCTGGACTGTGAAGAAGGCTGAGTGCCGAAGAATTGATGCTTTTGAACTGTGGTGTTGGAGAAGACTCTTGAGAGTCCCTTGGACTGCAAGGAGATCCGACCGGTCCATTCTGAAGGAGATCAGCCCTGGGATTTCTTTGGAAGGAATGATGCTAAAGCTGAAACTCCAGTATTTTGGCCACCTCATGCGAAGAGTTGACTCATTGGAGAAGACTCTGATGCTGGGAGGGATTGGGGGCAGGAGGAGAAGGGGACGACAGAGGATGAGATGGCTGGATGGCATCACTGACTCGATGAATGTGAGTCTGGGTGACGTCCGGGAGGTGGTGATGGATAGGGAGGCCTGGCGTGCTGCAATTCATGGGGTCGCAAAGAGTCGGACACGACTGAGCGACTGATCTGATCTGATCTGATATTATATACGATTGAAAAAAATCCCCTTATAAGTGGACCTGCATAGTTCAACCCCATGTTGTTTGAGAGTTTACTATACCATGAACTATAGATTGTATTGTTAGCATTACTTAGGAAACATTTTCCCTTCTCATTGCTAGTTAACAGCCAAAATTGTTTCCTCTTTCTCTTAAAAAAATATACATATACATATATATATACACACATGTATGTACATACATATATACACACACACTGATGTACACTAATTTTAGTCAGTCATTTGTGGTCTATTCAGATGTGATAGTATTATTTTGAGCTTCGGGTACTTTATGTACCAAATCCCCCTGGAAAGATCAAGGTAAATCCTGGATTACACAAATTCTTTACTGAATTTTTTATGTGACCGAGTAGAATTTTATATTTCACATATTTATATTTATACTTAATTAAAAATCTCCCTCTTAAATGGAAACCAGTACAGAAATGAAAATGCAGGAAAATTTCTATTTAAAATATTTTGTTGTTCCATGGACAATAAAATCTTATTTCTTTTTAAAAAATATTTCTATTTATTAGTTGATTTATTTGGCTGTGCTGGGTCTTAGTTGTGGCATGCAGGATCTTTAGTTGTGGGATACGAACCCTTAGTTGTGACATGTGAGATCTAGTTTCCTGACCGGGGATTGGACCTCAGCCCCTGCATTGGGAGCTGAGACTAAGCCACTGGGTCACCATGGAACTCTCAAGAAAATCCCATTTCTGATATAAACAATAATCTATAATTTCTTTCTCATTATATTTCTGTAGTCAAGTTTGTATGTATATATATGTATATTTTTAATTAATCAGAGAAGGTAGTTATGTTTTCTGAAAATTTTTTTCTTTGTATCAAATCATTCAGCTAGATTTCAGTCTTTTAATGAGTTTGTGTTCACAGTGATCTAGAAACTTAAGGCAACTAGATCATCTGAGTGCTTACACTGTAACGGACATGCTTTTATTTCTTCAGTAAACACTTATTAAGCCTCTAGGAATCCAGCCCTGTCCTAGGTACTGGCAGGTGGAGAGAGAAGGCAGATGGTCATGCGTCTGCTGTGGTGGGGCTTACTTTCTTTAGGCAGACAGACTTGGGGCTGGGAGGTGGGGACAGTGGTAGGTTAGTGAGAGAAAGACAGACAGACAGAAGGAAGGAGATGAGAGAGATAAGAGGCAAGAAAAAAAAATAGTAATTCCAGACAGTGATACATGAAAAGAAAATGAAAGTCGCTCAGTCGTGTCCAACTCTTCGCGACCCCATGGACTACAGTCCATGGAATTCTCCAGGCCAGAATGCTGGGGTGCGTAGCCATTCCCTTCTCCAGGGAATCTTCCCAACCCAGGGATCGAACCCAAGTCTCCCGCATTGCAGGTGGATTCTTTATCCTCTGAGCCACCAGGGAAGCCAAGTGACACAGAGTGAAAAAAACATTCCCATGGGATACAGTGACTGGGAATATGCACATCTTTTTTAAAGTATATTTCAGAGCAAGCACGTTGGAGTAGGAGACATTTGATTCTAGATGTGAAAGGTGAAAAGAAACCAAATGTACAAAGATCAACATTCTAGGCAGAGAGACCAACAGTACAATGGTTCTGAGATCTTGAGATCTCTGAAACACATGCTTTGATACAAAATGATGTTACATTTACATTAATATGCACTCTATAAAGACCTGATACTATAGTAAAGGAAAAAGTTAAGCAAGATAACATTTTATTGAGAATACAAAATCTTCAATCAAAAGTTTTATCACCAAATTTTCAGATTGTGTAAAAACTAAAACTAGATTTTGCATATCATTCCACAAATTAAAATACTCAAACATCAGTGTTTAGAATATGATTATTTGAAACAGAATTTGTAGACATTCTATTTGTCCTATTTTCAAAATCTTCCTAGACAGGATAGACAGCTACTACATATAATATGTATGAAATGAATAACGTACATGTGACCTTTGCAATAAAAAGGCCTGAGATTTTATGTAATTACAGGCATGCTGAGTGAACACATTAGAATAATGTACCACTGTCATCAAATCATATTTTCATATACATGTGTAATCCATTTTGCACAATGGTTTCAGCTCACTGTGTATGTAATTAAATTGTAAGGTGCACTAAGGGCCGCTGCTGAGTTGAAATTTTATTTTTGCAGTTTAAAGAATGGGATAGAAAACATAGTCTTATGAATATCAAAGTACTTTTTGAGACAATTAAATCTCATCAAAGAGGTCTCCTGGACTACTGTTTCTCAGAGTTTCTAAGGACATGTTTTCAGCTGGGCCATGATCCTTTTTCGGCATCTCAGGTAGTGGAGGCTCAAGCCTAGAGTAAAAAGAAAAAAATCAAAATAATTTTATTTTGAAAACCTACATATAGAATAAAAGAAAATTTTAAGAGACACATAAGCGAAATAAAAGTTAAACCCTGCTTCCAAACTGTTGCATTAACATAAAGATAAATGAAAGGAATTTAATTTCTTTAACTGCTTTGGAATTAATCTGCCTCTTTTCTGAGCTAATGAAAATTCAAAGACCTTACAACAATATTCATACTTAAGGTCAAGAAATAAGATATCCTCTATGCTGTATTTTTATGTCAAGATACAGAAGGTTTCTCAATCCATTTCTTTAATAATTTCAAAACAATTTACATTTTCCTTCAGCTCCTTTAAATTTTAACTATGAACATGCATTTGAAGCTCAACAGCAGGAAGTTCTGATCACATAAATTTCTTTTAGGGGTCATTCAATTGTACATGTGTGTATAATGCCTTGTTGTATTAGCAGCTGTTGATGAAATGCAGTAGGTCCACATTCATTTACTGAATCTACATATCTTCATTTAGTGAGTGAATTTCTTCAGTTTCAGTACTGCAGTTACTATATCAATGGACTAACCCGTATATTTACGTAAATATTCTGAGTCCTAGGGTAAAAGGCATGATCACTAACTCATAATTAGTCTTAAAAGTGGTGAACTGGAAGGTAACAGCTTAATCAAAAGAAGAGCTTAGGAATGTATATTTATGCCCTTGTATGAACCTTGTTAGAATCAACCTAGTAATATGCAAAGAAATACCCATATTTCTAAACACAAAGTTTGGTATAGCTAAAAAAGAACAGGATTTGAAGTCAGGACTCAGGTTGGAATCCAGGTCTATTTCTTATTAGCTAGGTGACTTCAGGCAAGTCATTTAACCTAATTGGACCTCTGTTCTCTCACCTGCAAAACTGAGATAATAATACCTGCCTCAGAGGTGGTCTAAAGATTAAATGAGATATTATCAATGAAAATGCTTATAAATTCCCACAAAACATTTGGAAACTATTATTTTTAGCCCTTGATACAACATAAACTATAAAAGTTCTCTTGCTAATAGCTTCTTTAATTTAAAAGAAAAATCAACTAAAAATCCCCAAATGTTGCGTATGTTTAGATGAGTATTTCCAAAAGCCTGTACTCATACTTAGTTGTACAGATTGCTAAAGATGAGTCCTCTACAGGGTCCTCCTTGGCCTCATGACTGCATACAATTAATCACGGCTGGCTGCCATTGGATCTGGGACAGCTCTGTCGTATCCTGAGCAAGCCAAGTTCAGACAACATAACCCTCACAGGAATGCTGAAGTGCTAGGCATTAGTGCATTCTCAAGATGACAAGTACTACCCTCTGGGAGAATCAGTATTAAAATTAACAACAAATACTGACATAATTACTGTAACGTGTAATTAAATTTCTGAAAATATATTCTATAGAAGGAGAAAATTATACAGTACAGAACAAAAGCATAATTATTACATGTATAAGTTCTCAATGTCAACTCAAAACACATTACACATTTTTGTTTAGCTCTAAATGTCTTAGAATTACTTTGTCTTCTAGTAAAAGAGAGAGTTAAATTATTTCAATTAAAAACTCATACGTGAAAAAACCTCTGTCATTTTATTCATAGTCTAGATACTGTACAAGCACAACATAGACAGCAATCAATTTAGTTAAAAAAAAAAAAAAAAGCAGTATAGGACAAAGGGACCACTCTGAAGTGGCAAGTTTGAAGGGAATTGATTCCTGTTTCTCCATTTCAGATTTCCATCTCTTTCTAGCCATGAGGAGCCCAGGAAATAGATTTTGACTCTTTTGTTCTTAGTGTCAAGTACATAGTAGGTGCTTAGTGAAAGCGGTTCCATGAATGGAGATCACTGTTCTACAGATATCATATCTGTGGTAAGTGAAGAGAATAAATTTAGAACTCTCCCACACCCAGATAAAAAGGTTAAACATTTTTATAAGTAATACATGTTTATTGAAAGACTATAAAAATTCTGAAAAGCATGAAAAAGAAAATTAAAACGTCCACCATCCTGCTTTGCATTATTTGTGCTTTCATGTTTTTCTTTATAAATACGAGATCATATATATAATTTTGCAGCTTAACGTTTTTACTCTAAAACATATTATCAATATTTCTGCAGGTTGAAAAATACAGATCTATTTTTGCTGTTGAGTTGCTTGGTCATATCTGGCTCTTTGGAACTTCATGGACTGCAGCACATCATATTTCCCTGTTCTTTACCATCTCCTGGAGCTTGCTCAAACTCATGTCCATCGAGTCAGTGATGCCATCCAGCCATCTTGTCCTCTGTCATCTGCTTCTCCTCCTGCTTTCAATCTTTCCCAGCATCAGGGTCTTTTCTAATGAGTTAGCTTTCTCAACAGATGGCCAAAAGATTGGAGCTTCAGCATCAGTCGTTCCAATGAATATTTAGGACTGATTTCCTTTAGGATTGACTTGTTGGATCTCCTTGCAGTCTAAGGGACTCTCAAGAGTCTTCTCCAACACCACAGCTCAAAAACATCAATTGTTTGGCATTCAGACTTCTTTATGGTCTAACTCTCACATCTATACATGAATACTGGAAAAACCACAGCTTTGACTATATGGACCTTTGTTGGCAAAGTAATATCTCTGCTTTTTAATATGCTATCTGGGCTTGTTATATCTTTTCTTCCAAAGAACAAGCACCTTTTAACTTCATGCCTGCAATCACCATCTGCAGTGATTTTAGAGACCAAGAAAATAAAGTCTCTCACTGTTTCCCCATCTATTTGCCATGAAGTGATGGGACTGGATGCCATGATCTTAGTTTTCTGAATGCTGAGTTTTAAGCCAACTTTTTCACTCTCCTCTTTCATGTTCATCAAGAGGCTCTTTAGTTCTTCTTCACTTTCTGCCAGAAGGGTGGTATCATCTGCATATCTGAGGTTATTGATATTTCTCCCAGCAATCTTGATACCAGCTTGTGCTTCATTCAGCCAGGTAGTTTGTATGATGTACTCTGCCTAAAGTTAAATAAGCATGGTGACAATATACTGCCTTGACGTACTCCTTTCCCAATTTGGAACCAGTCCATTGTTTCATGTCTGGTTTTAACTATTACTTCTTGACCTGCATACAGGTTTCTCAGGAGGCAAGTGAGGTGGTCTGGTATTCCCATCTCTTTAAGAATGTTCCACAGTTTGTTGTGAACCACACAGTCAAAGGCTTTGGTGTACTCAATCAAGCAGAAGTAGATGTTTTTCTGGAACTCTCTTGCTTTTTCGATGACCCAATGGATGTTGGCAATTTGATCTCTGGTTTCTCTGCCTTTTCTAAATCCAGCTTGAACATCTGGAAGTTCTTGGTTCACATACTGTTGGAGCCTCACTTGGAGAACTTTGAGCTTTACTTTGCTAGGGTGTGAGATGAGTGCAACTGTGTGGTAGTTTGAACATTCTTTGACATTGCCTTTCCTTGGGATTGGAATGAAAACTGACCTTTTCCAGTCCTGTGGCCACTGCTGAGTTCCACTGCTGAGTTTTCCATATTTGCTGGCATATTAAGTATAGCACATTAACGGCATCATCTTTTAAGATTTGAATAGCTCAGCTGGAATTCCATCATTTCCACTATACTCACCATTAATTTTAAATTATTTGTACTAACAATTAATCCACTGATGACTGTTTGGGTTGGTTCTATTTCTTAATGCTCTTATAAATAATACAACAATTAAAATCCTTATACCCATATCTTAGCATATTTATCATATTATTTTTTCATGAACATGCTTATTCCAAGCACTCATGCTAAGAGGTGAAATCTGAAAGCAAGTAACTCAGAGAACCTATATCTAAAGTCTTAATAGAAAGTGAGCTAAACAAGTATTTTTAAAATGGGAGGTCCTCTACTTCTAATTAAATTGCAACCATTAGTTATGGCCCACTTTAAGCTCTAAATCTTCCATGAAGATTTCTTTTCTTGTGTTTACTTTCCAAATTGAGGTTAGTTTTTATTTCCTCTGATCATTTAAAGTACCTAATGTCTGCATTCAATCTTTCAATACATAGTTTTTCATTTAATCAATACATAAGTATGTACTATGATCAGCTCACTGTGTTAAGAAATATATCAATTGATAAAGGTTACACATAATTTCTGCCCCTCAGGAAGCTTTCAGTTAAACTTTTTACTTTCTCCATTTTTTTTTCAAATATGTTTTTTCATCCTCAGCATTTTATAATTAGCTTTAAGGCAAGGATTGTAATATAATTTGTTCACATAATTCCTTTAGGAGTGTTATAAACATCATATTAAGACTTAGGATTCAAGTATATTTTTAGTTTTTATGGACAACATAGTTCAACAGGAAGAATTCTGAATCCAAGGTTGGGAGATCTTTATTTATGCTTTATCACATTAAGGTTTTGGCAGGTGATGGCACACTTCTGGATTTCAGTGTCTTAATTTAAGTTGTAGAAGTTAGGGTTAATATAAAAGATCTTGGAGTTCCTTTAGTCCCTAGATTCTGAGATACTTATGCGCAAATAGACTACTTTGCAAAATACAAGCTCTCAATAAATACCTGTGGAATAAATGAAAACTATGAATTAAAAAGGAAAAGTTAATGATAGAATGAGAAATCATCATTGCACAAAGGCTAAAGTATAAGGACTTTTCAAATAAAGTGAATAAATGAAGCTTCTCCAGAACATTACAGCCTTATTAAAAAATGGCTAGAGCCTCAATACGGAGAAGGCAATGTCAACCCACTCCAGTACTCTTGCCTGGAAAATTCCATGGATGGAGGAGCCTGGTAGGCTGCAGTCCATGAGGGTCTCAAAGAGTCGAACACGACCGAGCGACTTCATTTTCACTTTTTACTTTTATGCACTGGAGAAGGATATGGCAACTCACTCCAGTGTTCTTGCCTGGAGAATCCCATGGATGGTGGAGCCTGGTGGGCTGTCATCTATGGGGTTGCACAGAGTTGGACACAACTGAAGCGACTTAACCACAGCAGCAGTATAGCCTCAATAATATAGTTTCATAGAGTTCTATGTTTTATAACTTGATTTCACACTGCATTAAAGCACACACAAACACACACACACTAGAGCTTGAATCAAACTGCATTACCACCATCTAATTAATAGTGTAGATCAAAAGTTAGACTGGCACAAGAATTATTCATCCTGGGAAAGCTTCCCTAAAATGTTAGAATGAATAACTGACTTTCTCTTGTAAATTTCTGGGAGTTGGATTACCAACAACTTTTAAAATGATATTTCTAGTTATTGGCTCATTTTGTAGAGAAATTTTCTCAGTCAAGTTTAACATTGATATCAGCATGGCTGTAATATCAGTCTTTTCTTATCAAATGAGAACCATTAGTATTGTTTAGAGTGAACTACTTGCATTTTATAACATACTCTGAAAACAATATTTCTGAAAAAATGTCAACGAGCCAGTTTGAGCAGACTGAGAGGTTCAGAAAGATGTATAATGATTGAAGGCATTATGACACTTGAAAAATTATTCTCCTTTGACTATGACATGAACAATGGGTCTAAAGTAAAAAACCAAGTCAATTTATATGTGGGCTAACTGGAGAAGGAAATGGCAACCCACTTCAGTATTCTTGCCTGAGAAATCCCATGGACAGAAGAGCTTGGTGGGCTATAGTCATGGTGTTGCAAAAGAGTCAGACATGAGTTACTGACTAAACAAGAAGAACAAACTGTACATGATACACATACAATTCAATTCCAGGTGAATTGAACAATTAAATGAGAAAAGGCAAAACTTTAAAGCATATAGAAGAAAATAAAGGAAAATATGTTTAGGAATCTTAGGATAGAGATGTTCTTTTTTTTAAGGCAGAAAGTGAAACCATGAAGATAAAGATAGATAAATTCAATTACATTAGAATCATAAAAAATAAGTACAAACATCTTAAAGAGATGAAGAAATCACAGATTGAGAGGAAATACTGCAACATATGCTACTAACAAAGGATTATTATCCAAAGGTACAAACAATTTTTTAAAAATCCAACATAATTTAAAAGCATATGCCAAAGACTACAGAAACTTCCAAGAAGAGGGAACAGTGGGGCTAAATAAGCATATGATAATTATCTCAACTTCATTAGAAACCAAGGAAGTTTCAATCAAGCAAATAAAAAAACAATAAAGTATTTTACACCAGATTAGCAAAAACAAAAGTGTCCAACAATAGCAAAGATCCCAGAGAGCATGAAATGACAAGATGAATTACTACTGGCTGGAGAGTAAACATTTGAAACCACTTTAGATAACAATTTGGCAATAACTGTCCAGGTATATGAAGATTTATGTACTTATAACCAGGAATTCTGCTTCTAGTTACATACTCTGGCAAATATTTGCATATGTGTGTCAGGAGACAGTAAACAAATGTGCATTGTTTATAATAGTGAAAAACTGAAAACTACCCAATGTCTCTCTACAGAAAAAATGAGCAAGTAAATTATAGAATTTTCACACAATGGCATACACACATGCATGAATCTCCAACATGAGATGTTGAGCAAAAAAGCAAGGCACAAAATGATACACAATATGTTTCTATGTACTTAAAGTCAAAAACATGCAAAACTATATAATGTTGCTCTTTGAACACTGGTATGCATGTATCTGTGTATACACGTAATAGTTTGGGATATTATTTGTCCTCTCATTACAATGCTCTCAGATTTTGGAGTCTTATGATTTTGGCTGTTGTGAAGATCGTGACACAGAAGGGGCAATCAGCCTGAAGTGACCACACAATACCCAAATAGAGACAGATGCTGAGTAGGTAAATGCTTATAATATATAAGCTTATAAATGTAGAGCTCAGGGGAGATTACTGGACTACATGTACAAAGATAGCAGTCACTGTCATATCACTGGCCGCTAAAGACAAATGAGTTGAGATCTTCAAATGAGTTGAAGAGACTCCCAGAGAGAGTCTACCAGAGACAAAGGTTGGTATAGAATCCTGTGCATGTGTGTGTGCTCAGTCATGTCCGACTCTTTGAGACCCCATGGACTGTAGCGTGTCAGGCTCCTCTGTCCCTGGGATTTCCAGGCAAGAATACTGGAGTGGGTTGTCAGTTCCTTCTTCCAGGGGATCTCCCAACCCAGGGATCAAATTCATGTGTCCTGCACTGACACATGGGTTCTTTAGCACTGAATCAATGTGGAAAGCCTTATAGAATCTCAGGAAATGTGAAAATTGCAGAGGCAGATGGCAAGAGAGAGAGAGAGAAATAAAGGACTGAAATAGAATGATTCAAAAGTTATGGGGAGAATTAGGGAAGAGAGTTGTTGCAGAAGCCAAGAGCCTAGTGTATTTTGTATGCCCACGGCTTGCACTACTCCCATTTCCCACCCCAAATGCTGGGTTTCCATCCAACTTTGACTGCTGAATCTGTAAACACACGTTAGGTAAATTATTTTGCCCACTAAGAATTATCTGGAGTTGAAAAGAATAACCTGGAAGGATGTTGCTATGCTTGTGATTCATTATAGACAAGAAGAACAGACAATGTTTTCTTTGGGGAGGAAAGACAGTCTTAAACTCTCAGACTGCAGCCATCACAGCAAAAATCTAGCAAAATGGCCAGTGGTCAAGGCCTGCCTGGCCACCAATGGAGAGTATCCGAAGTAGCTCTTTCTCTCACATTATGATGAAAGTTATATCTATATGTATTTATCTATCTATAAACAGAGAGAGAGAGCTTTCCTTTACTTTCCTTTACCAACTTGCCTGACACCCACCCATCTCATCTCTGACCTTCCTCTGGGACTGGGTAAAGGTCAGATGTGCAGCAGGGATGAAGATGAGAGATGAGGTAAGGGCAAGGCAGTGGAGACGAACAGAACTGAGTACTGGCTGGGATATACATTACCTGGCAATAATAAAAGTCAAGTACTTAATGGGTTGTCTTTCAGAATGTAACAAATCAAACCATCATCAAAATGATGACAAAAAACAGGCAAGTCCAAGTATTAGGTACTGGCTACTATCAAATAACTAGGCAGCTATCATACCGGCCTTAACAGAGTTGCCATTATGGAACAAACTCAGAGAAACATCTTTCAAATGCAAAAGTTATAAATAATGGGCTTAAAGATTTGACATCACCAAAGTTACCACTGTATTTTCAAGTCAAATATTAGTATTTTAAAAAATATTTGAACCTCAAATAAATGGGAAAATAGCTACACATTTCTAGTTGACCTTATAAAAACCAAAAGTGTCTCCCAAATAAATTAACAGACTGAAGTCATCAGGATTCAGTAAAACAAGTGTTGAACATTGTCTGGAATTCAACAGGCCAAGACAACATTTCACTGGTCTGAGAAAATGAAAATAAGCTGAAGCTTTTTTTTTCTGGCAATGAAAATGGCAAATAAAATAAACTGCATTAGCTATTTTCAATTAAATTCCTAAACATTTTTTTTCCTAATGAATATTCCTTTGCTGTTTATCATGAACAATATGAAAATAGAAATATGCTTTGAAATGAGTAATTTTGAATAAAACACAGAAAAGAGAATTATGAAGAGTAAACAACCAATGCTAAAATGCACTTGTATGCCTTATAGATATTAGGAAAGAATGATTAAACAATTTCTCTGTAAAATATTCATATTATGAGTCCAAAAATAAGATTATTTAGTTCTATCCAACTCAACATCTAAAGTCACAAGACATTAAGATCAATACGTCCATAATCCACAAGCATGCCAGAATTTATACAAGAATTTCATGATAAATTGAAGGATTTTGTCCTTCTTAACTTTATTTAGATAAATAACATTACTCTGATAATTCATTAGTTGAGCAATATCAAAGTCCATACATACTTTAAAAAAATTAATACTTGAAAAATCTTATGTTAAACTTCCTGTATTCCTTGCAAGTTTTGAAGTGATATAGGTGACATTTGCTTCTAGTGATCTGTGCCTATAAAAGTAGAAAATTGTCATATTAATAGAAAATGATTTTCTACAACTTTAGTTTTAAGATATGCCACTGTTTTTTGCTACTTGGTGTGCTACAAGTGAAGCTTCCCTCACTAGACTAGAAGCTTCTCAAGTAGAATGACTCTGCTTTACACACCTGAGCTCATATATGTTCCAATGAGTTCATGTTTTAATTAACAAACAAATAACTGGATGCGGTAAATAGTATTATCAAGAAGGCTCAGTAAGTTAAGCAACCTGCTCAAAGCCACACAGCCAGTAAACACGCATGTGAGCAGGCAGGCAAGTCTAGGTTTCCCTTACTCCCAAATCCACACCCTTCTTGTTACATCTGTGTATGGGAGTCATTAGTTCTTATTTCTATTTCAGAGGAAGGCAGCTTGGTGTTGTTCAGTGTGTCTGAAAAAGTACTCTAAATGAAAAAGATTTCACTCTAAAAAAATGAAATCTGTGGTCCAAAATGTTTGTAAAATATTTTTCTCCATTAAGTCCTGTAAGTGTTTCATGTGCATATTATACATTTAAAGCTGTTGAAGTTCTTCCATAAATGTGTTTAATTATTAAGTAAAATGAAAGCAAGGTACAGGAGAGTGTATGTAGAAAACTAGAGTGTGTGTGTACACACACACACATATTTATTATGTGTTGTGTATGTGCATTTATATATATATATATATATATATATATATAAAATATCAGAATATCTCTGGAAGGATTCACAAGAAACTAGCAATGGCTGACTCTGGAGAGAGGAGCTTGAGCTGAAGGAAGGATAATTTTTGCTGGATATTCTCTTAAACTATCAAGATTTAAAAAACTATTTATACACAGATTATATTTTTAATGTTTTTTTACGAAAAAGAGACGTAGCTTGGTTATCTTCAGTTTTACAAATGAATTTGGCAGCCGAAACCTTTTTTCACTCTCTCTCAACTACCAATATCCCAAGAAACTAGTGTTTCTGGAACAGCCTGCACTGATTTCTTTCTCTAGAATGTAACATATACTAGTCTGAACCCAAAAATGTATTATAGTGCTCCAATGAAGGAAATTAAAAACACAAAACACACACACACACACACAGACACACACACACACACACACACACACACTACTTCAGGCTACCAAGAGAAGCGGAAAACACACGGTCAGAAAATAATGCCCTGCCATGGAGGTTAGCGACTCCTAACGAACCAGGGACCAGGAGTGATCATTTCGCCGCAATGTGGAACCAGCTGTTGGTTTCCTGCTGCTGCTGTAACTAATTACCATAACACAGCAGCTTAAAACAACACAAATTCATTATCTTACAGTTCTGGAGGTCAGCAATCTGACCCACGTCTCACTGGGCTAAAATGAAGGTGTTGGCAGAGCTGTGTTCCTCTCTGGAAGCCCCAACGGAGAGTTTTCCAGAGGCTACTCCCTCTCTCCATCCTCAAAGCCAGCAATGGCAGGTGGGCACCTTCTCCTAGCATCTCACTCTGACCCTTCCTTCGTCTCACTTCTTCCTCTGACTCTTCTGCCCCTCTCTTCTTTAACAGCCTTTGTGATACACTGGACCTATCTGGTTAATCCAGGATAATTTAGCCACTTTTAGGGTCAGCTAGTTAGTGACTTTAATCTATCTGCAACCTTAATGTTCTTTTGTCATGTGCTCTAACATAATGTCAGTTTCTAGGAGTTAACAGGTAGACATCTTTTTACCGGTGGTATGGAGGAGGAAGCATTAGTCTAAACTTGGTTATGGCTCAAATATTATTCTAATCTATGAGTTTAAACGTTTCAGGATCACTTAAAAGAGAAACAGACCTGAGTAAGTGCAGGACTCCCAAGGCTCAGAGCTAAAAGAAACCTCCAAGCTGACTGAAGGAGGCATCTGCAAGGTCTGTGCAATATGAACTGAAATGCAAAAGAATCCACACTGGGGCTTCTTATCTAGAGATGAACTGAACTAGAATCATTGAGAGAAGCTGGCAGTCACATCATCCATCATCTACCCTATCCACTATTCACTGCGTGCTTACCATGGGTCAGCGGAGAAGACAATGGCACCCCACTCCAGCACTCTTGCCTGGAACATCCCATGGGCGGAGGAGCCTGGTGAGCTGCAGTCCATGGGGTCGCTAAGAGTTGGACACGACTGAGCGATTTCACTTTCACTTTTCACTTTCCTACATTGGAGAAGGAAATGGCAACCCACTCCAGTGTTCTTGCCTGGAGAATCCCAGGGATGGGGGAGCCTGGTGGGCTGCAGTCTATGGGGTCGCACAGAGTCGGACACGACTGAAGTGACTTAGTAGCAGTAGCATGTCAGAGACTGCACGAGATGCTTGGGATACAAAGGGAACAAATGAATGCTCCAAGGCAGAGGTGACCTTGAGTGCTGAGCTCCCCCTGAATCTACACTAACAACAGCCCTTGTCTAGGGGATAACGGCTGTTTCACTGACAGCTCTAATGAGTACGGTTGTTAAAGGACCACAGACAATGCCACCTTCACGGGTGTATGACTGTGCTGTCAGTCACACAAGGCCACAAGCTTAGAGGGGCTTCATCTCTGCTTTCATGTTCTGTTGTCACTATCTTGAAATTCTTAATAATTCTGAACAAAGGGGCTCTGCATTTTCATTTTGCACTGGGCCTGCAAATTATTATAATCTGTCCAAACCTGGCACTTTCAGTGACCTTTGTACACCAGACTCAAATCAAACCTAACAATTGCTCATATTTATTTTGGACCAATAAACAACGGGACTTAAAAAAAAAAAAAACTGGTTATGTACTACTGTATGGACTCATTCTGTCCTCTTCAGAACCTAGTTTTGATCCTTAATTACCCTAATCACCAGTAAACCTCTTTTCTAACACTTAAAAAGCACTTGCTTTTTTTCTTCAGGGAGATACTTGAATTTTTACACTGGTAGTTTTTTCTTTTTACCTATAAATAAATAAGAATGAATGGAGTTTCCTGGCAAATAAATACTCTGCTTTGTGAGGTTTCTCCTTCTCCTCCCTTGCCTTCTCTTTCTCTCTTAAAGTTCTGTGATCTTTTACAGTAAGAGAATTTGGTTTCTATTTTAATTAGATTTGCCCATTATTTTAGTACTTGCTAGTGGACTCGATTCTTAGTATTCTCAAAATTACCCACTCTAATTAATTCCTTGGCTCACAAAGCAGCACGCCTGTCATGAGTGCCATCCTGTGCTGTGACCTACCTATCCCCTTCTCTTCTGATCTACTGAGTAGCAGTCTGCCCCAAATCATTCCTGAATATTTTTCTGGGCTTTTCAAGGAATGGGTGACCAAGGATCATGTGGCAGCCAGACGTTTTAAAGGAGACAAACTATCTTGGACAATCATCAACTTCATATAACTTTTAGATAAAATGAGTATCATATAAATGATACAGAAAAAAGAACAAACAAAAAACATTTCTTCACAAAGTATACACATAATGTGGTATTACTGGCAAATGTAGAGGGTCTCTGCTCAAATTCTGGGAGATGTTCTGTCTGTCTTAAGGAAATGTGCCAGAAACTGCGAGAAGGCAGATGGAAGCAATCTACAAAATTCTGAGGATTCTGATTTTGAATTAAAAAGATTAAACTTTACAGTTGACTTTAAAAATACAACTGAAGTGTAAAGTAAAACTATTGTATAGAATGTTTTTAAAACAACTCACTATACGTCACAACTGGTGACAAGTCACTGTGAGATAAGGCAGAACAAGCCATGGAGGATTCAGTCTATGTGCTCAGAATGACCTATCTGAATTTCTTGCCCTTAAAGAGTTTATTACATGTATAGTACCACAATTTCAAGAAAAGCTCAAAAGTCACAACTAAACTGCAATCTAGTCCACACAGAAAGCTGTTGACTACAGTTGTGTGTTATGTTTATATAACTATCTTTACTAAGTACTATACACTTTCTCACTGTGATATCTTTATGATTACATAAATTATCAATTTTTTTCAAGAATTTTTTTTTAGTGAACTAATGTTTATTTTGAGGAAGTAGCATAAATGCAACATATGGTTCCAGTAGTGTTTTAACTGGTACAATTTGGTCTTATTTCTTTAAATGTCCCACTGCAATCAGAGTCTTTAAAAGTGTAAAAATAATCATAATTATCCAAAATTCATAGTGGAGGAAGCTTTTACATGGCATTCGGAAGTATCATTAACAAATGTAATGAGATCAATGTTTTGTAAAAGCATTGGTTTGATTTGCCAAAATGTATGACGGGCTGTAGCATTTAATTACTAAGGCTTGAAGAGACACATTCAGTAAATAACTGATTAGCAATTTAAATAACCACTGTTACCTAACTGATCTTATTTTGCTCTTATAAGCAAACTATGTATGTATGTATCTCGGCTTTGATCATTTGCAATCTGAACTATATAATTACTGACTTTTCTCCTTGCCTTTTATTGTTTTCTCCTTCAGCCCATCTTCAAACTGCTATGAATGAACTACCTTCCTACAACACAAGTCTGATTATTACTTTGTTCTCCAGCAAGGCTTTAGTTGAAACTCCCTTGGCATAGCAAAAAAAGTTATTACAAAATGTCTAGCTTCATGTCTGCCTTTTTGGCTCTAATTAGCCAGTGCACTTCCACAACAAACTTCTTGTCATCCACCAAATGCATCATGCAGTCTTCAATGCCATACTTTTCCATACTGTTCCCTCAGTTTGAGAACTCTTTCTCCTACCTTCTTTACTTAGTAGGCTCCTATTCTTCACTAAAAGCCAAGTTCAGCTCTCCTTGCTTCTGGGAAACCTTCCTAGGCAGAGGAATTAATTATCTCCTGTTCTACTGCAGCACATCTTAAATCAAGTAGGTCTTTGTTCCTATAACCACTGCAGTGTAACAAACTACCCTAAACTTAGTGGTACAAAACAAGGACAATTTTATTATGCTCATACTTTCTGTGAATCAGAACTATGGAAAGGGCACAGTGAGGATAGTTTGTTGTTGTGCCATGGTGTCCGGGCCTTAACTGGGGCATACTGGAAAACTGGGGCTGACATGATGGCTGGGAGTTGGAGTCCTCTTAAAGCTCATTCACCCATATCTGGTGCTAGGCTGGGAGCCCTGAAAGACTAGGACTGGTTCCTGGAGACTCTTCAGTGGCCTGGCTTCCTTGTAGCCTGGCAGCCTAGGATAGTCAGGCTTCTTCCATGAAAGCTTAGGGCTGTAAGCATGAGGTGCCTCTGCTGACTTCTTGTTTAGTTGCTCAGTCGTGTCCAACTCTTTGCAACTCCTCGGACTGCAGCACGCCAGGCTTCCTGTTCTTCACTATTTCTCGGAGTTGGCTTAAATTCATGTCCATTGAGTCGATGATGCCATTCAACCATCTAATCCTCTGTTGCCCTCTTTTCCTCCTGCCCTCAATCTTTCCCAGCATCAGGATCTTTTCCAGTGAGTTGGCTCTTTGCATGAAAGTATCGGAGTTTCAGCTTCAGCATCAGTCCTTCCAATGAGTATTCAGGGTTGGTTTCCTTTAAGATTGAGTGGTTTGATCTCCTTGCTGTCCAAGGGATTCTCAAGTCTTCTCCATCACCACAGTTTGAAAGCATCAATTCTTTGGTGCTCAACCTTCTTTATGGTCCAGCTCTCAAATCCATACATGACTACTAGAAAAACCATAGCTTTGACTATGTGGACTTTTGTCAGCAAGTCAGCAAAGTGATGTCTCTGGTTTTTATCCTCTGATAAAGCAAAAGCATCACTTCTTCTGCATTCTACTGTTTACAAACACATCAAAAGCCCATCTAGATTTAAAGGGAAGAGACACAGAAACCACTTTTCAAAGGAAGAAATATCAAACACAGGCTTTAATTCTGCACATCTTTGGTCACTTATGTTGCAAGCAATTGGAGAACAAGGACTATGATTTAGAATCACTGTTTCTTTCAAAATTTGGCACAATTCCTAAAAGAACAAACTGTGTGTGTTGAAATAGACTAAGAAATGTCTTGTTGAGGGTGTTTGCCTTTTTTCTCTTAGAGTTGAGCATGAAAAAAGCTTTAGCTAGTTTCATACACAATTTGCACAGAATAAAAACCATTCCAGATCAGAAGGGCAACTCTAGATTTTTAGAAATGCAATCACATAAAACTTATACTTAAGGAAGGAAATTTTAATTTCTTACAGCTTTTGCTGACCACTAGTTAGCTCACTTTCCATTATGAAGTAACTTAAATTATTTCTTTTTCAAGTAGTTTTGGATGTTTATAAATTTATATGCTTACAAGTTCACACAAATACCACTAAGTTTAGTTATACTACACTTCACTGGAATGTTTGGGAAGGGAGATCTATGGTTAAATGAATGGTGTTTCAATCCTCATGGCTAAAACCTTCACTAGCAAATGCAGGTCAACTTCTAAGTAAACACACACTCAAAAGACTCTAGTTAGTTGGATTATCTATTAACTTAAGTTTCATTAAACTGTTGTTCTTGTTATTATTATTACTTAAGCTTTAGGACTGTTGATTAATCTAAACTTCTGCTATCTGCTTATTGAGAAACAACAAGGAAAAATAAGAAGCAATTACACTTTCATTCCTACTGCAAGTAAAAGTCAGAAGTGAAATAACATCTTCAGCTCCATGCATCCTTTATTCTGAGAAGAAATGTGACTCCTGTTAGCAAAAGGGAATTATCACCCACAATCTCACCATCAATGACCAATGAGGAAGAGGGGTCAGATTTCAAAAATCAGAAACCATAAACAGAAATTAAAATGTTACACCAAGAAATTCTAACACTTGTTTGGAATTAGGAAAAGCTGTCATCCATAAATTCACATGTGGCCCCAAAAGACAACCATGAAAATCGAACAGGCTGTAGACATACAAGGAAAATAGTCAGTGAGATTCTACAGCCTGTTCATAATGTCCCTTAAAATATATATATAACCCCCAAAGTCCTCTCAAAATGTTAGTGGGCTTCTATGGATGGAGAAACAGAGAAACTTTCAAAATCTTCTTTTAAATTGCTGTCATTCTTTTTCTTTTTTTTTGCTTTCTGTAAAAATAGGCCCCTTTATCAAACTACAAAAGAAGAAAGATGTTTGGCATTTCCTAATCTATCACTGAACGCTTTTCTATTAATGTAACTAAGAAATTTGGAAGTAACTAGAAGGAGCACTAAACATTCCATTTGTAAGAATCTTAAATTTCCAGAAGGCAGGAACCATGGTTGTCTTTGTGTAGTTTAAAGGATTGTTCTTAACAAAGTGTTTTTGAACAAACTAAGGACATTTTTTAGAAATGTTATAAATAATAGATTTTTCTCAGCTCACAAAGACTACTTAGCCTACAATATAAACAAACTATTAGAAAATATTAAGGAGAACTAGCAGTCAACATAATTATAATAACCTGTTTTTCATACATTCCTTACTTCGATTAATATTTTATCAGTGTAAGGCACTATGCTAGCCTATGAGATGAACAAATAAAACATAATCTCAGAATTTGAAAATCTCACAGTCCAGCTGAGCAAAAATGTATTTCAATCATTAAATATAACATGTTGTGATCAAGTATGTACAAAGTATTGATTTATAAGGTTAAAAACCATTTTAAGTTCAAAATCTAGATGTCAGGAACACATCTGTGTTTATATAAGGCTTACTTGTACTTGCAGTTGTACACATAAAAATTAACATGTTACACATAAAATGCTATCTGATGTTTACTACATGGTGATTTCCTGTAACTCCTCAAGAGATAGTTGACTGTTAAGATCAAAAATAAGCTTTATTCATAACAGTAATAACTGCTTTCTTTCTTCAAGCAACTTTTCCCATAAAGAAAATGGAACTGACTGCTATATCAGAGCACTGAATATTTAAGGGAAACATTTGTTTATATTCATGAGAGTTTCATTAAAATAATAGTAGACAATATCCAGACAAATCCAATCCAAATATCCAACATTTAGGTTGGATGAGGTTAAAAGGTCATTTCCACATCTGAATTTCCCTGCTAGGTCCAAAATTATAGTTTTGCATTTTCAGGATAGAAGGGAATAGAGTAACATTTAGGCTTCATTCAAAGTTATGAGTCTAGGGACTTCCCTGGTGGTCCAGTGGCTAAGACTTCATATTCCCAATGGAGGGGGCCGAGGTCTGATCCCTGGTCAGGGAACTAGATCCCACGTACTTCAACTAAAAACCCCACATGATGTGACCAAAACCTGGTACAGTTAAATAAATAAATACCTAAATAAATAAACAAACATTAAAACAAAGTTATAAATATAAATTTTCTATATTATTTTCTCTCCTTATTTTGAGTGTTGAATCATAATAAAAAAATATTCCTTAGGGTGAAATAGTTACTTCTTAAAAAAAAAACATTTGGTAAAAAGAAATAATGAATTTTCCTAAGTCTTCTTATGAAAACTTGAGCTTCAAATACAGAAATTTTAAAATTCTATAACATCCTAGTGGATGCAAGCAACAAAAACTATTTGAGGTTTTTATAAAGTAATATATATGCATATTACAAAGAATTTTAAAAATTCATTAAAATAGAGTAAATAAAGATTATCCCAGGTGGTGCTAGTGGTAAAGAACCAATCTGCCAGTGCAGGAGGTGTAAGAGAGGAGGGTTCAATCCCTGGGTGGAGAAGACCCGCTGGAGGAGGGCACGGCAGCCTAGTCCAGTGTGCTTGCCTGGAGAACCCCAGGGACAGAGGAGTCTGCTGGGCTACATGTAGTTCATGGTGATCACAAAGAGTGGGGCATGAATGAGCAACTAAGCACAAGTGCAGATCTGACCTATTACAGAAGATAAGTGCTTTGTGTTTGCTAGTTGATGTATGCGCCAAACTCTTTTTTCTTAAACATAAAATAAATGGTTATTATTAACTTGGAGATAAGGTAAAGGTTCTTTTTTTCACAGAATTCAGGAAGAGTCAGAGTGGACAAGGCATCTGAGCCTTGTGTGCACAGGACAAAAAAAGGACAAAAACAAAACAAAGGTGATTTACTCATTGAGAAGTTTCTTATTCGCTGAAATATTGATATTTTAATTGAAGGATACATAATTATGCTCTGATGTCACTCTGCCACACATGAAATTGAAGAGAATAATTTAAGAGGTAAAAAGATGACTTGATAAGAAGAGAATCTTGACCTTTTTCAGTGCAAATAAGAATTCCAACTAGAAATTTTAGATGTTCCAAGAACAACAGTTAACAGTTGTTAAATGTTCTCCTTATGCCAAGTACTGTGTTAAAATCCTTATTCATGTAATTGTCACAACAACCCTATGTCCTATATGGTTTCTATTTTCCAGACGAGAAACCAAACCTAAGATATTTGAGCAACTCACCCAAGTTCTCACTATTCATAAATGGCCAATGTGGGACTTGGACCCAGGCCTGCTGGCCTTCTCCATGCTTTTAACCAGTGTCTCTTTTCCTTTTTCTCTTTGCCTCAGAGGTTTTTTTCCTTCATTATTACATGCTTACACTCTACTAACCCTTGAATCCTCAGCTAAAATCCTACACCTTCATGAAACTTGCCTTGAACTTTGTCTCTCTGAAAATCTCATATCACACATCATTATAAAATTATCCTAATTTAAAGTAAAGTAGTTCTGATCAAACAAGATACCTTTATGTGTTACCTGGCTAATTATAATGTGTAAAATTGAAAGCTGGGCCATTTACAGCAAATATTTCTTCAAGTGCAAAAACGTGTTTACAGTCAGATTATAAACTCTTAATTTTCCCTAAACTCATTAACATCACCATCTTAATGGACATATACTTAACAAACATTTGAAGGTGAATTATGCTTTACTGGATATTGTCTGCATAATATTAAATTGACATGGTCACTGCCCTCTTTGAGCTTACAATCTAAAACAGATGTCATGGTATAAACAAGCATAGAAAGAGATAAAGGTGCCTACATACATCTGTTCAACAACTGAAATACAATGCATGAAATATTTATATTATGTTCCAGTCATAGTGCAAGTTGTGTGTGTGTGTGTGTGTGTGTGTGTGTCTGTATGTGCGTGCAGAAGATTGAAATGTTCACAGTCAGGGTCGAGGTAAGGATTTTTCGAATGCAGGTTTTGTCTGTATAAGAAAGAAGGCAATGGCTCACAGCTGGGCAACTGGGACTTTACTAGAAGAATACAGATGTCAATCACCACAGAATAACCACTGTACACATGTGAACCAGATGCTTCCATGTAAAATAACCCAGGGTGTTTCACAGATGAATCACTGAAAACGTAATTACACATCAGTCCTAGTTTATTGGTAACAGGTCCACTTATGTGGAAGCCATATGGTACTATCCATCCTGAGTAGTGGAAAATACAAAAATGGGTACTTTTAGATGTTAAAATATAAACTCTTCTTCTGCTGCTTTGCTGTATTATCCTTGTGGCGAGGTAAGTGATGATTACATGTGCTCAATCAAATGTCTTTGGGACAGATGTCTATGCCGCATTTTACTAGTAAAGATTGTGCCAATAAAGTTTACATTATATCCTCTCCATTTCAAAGGAATTAACTTCAACAGAAAATAAAATGTTTAGTGACCACACAACTCTTCTATATCTAATTAATGACTGTTAGGGTAAATATTCATTTACAGTACCTCAGAATGTGAGCTCAGTATTAAACTACTACAAAGGTTTTCTTTTGCATGTAGTTTAAATATTGATTCAATATATATGCATTCATTACAGTTAAACAAAATCCATGGAAAAGCTGTCAGGAATCATCCAAGTTCTGCAGCATTGATTCTCTGAGCTCCAAGGGTCACCAGTCTGTGTTTCATAAAGCTGTCTTCCCATTTACATAATCGATCGCTTGTGTTCCGCATGTGTCAGGGCACTGACAACTAGAGATGGTCCTCTTTAGTTAAAGCAAGGCCTTTTAAGAGTTTAATTTTATTCTTCAAGGAGGCTTTTTAAAACAAATAAAATCAGCATGCCAACGCCTACTTCTATGGAAAACTTTGGTTAGGAAACGCTATACCAGGAGGGCACACAGCATCAAAGGCGTCTAGACTATTGTATCCACCCATCCCTGCTGTATTCTAAGGCTGAGGTAGAAACAGTTGGAAGTATTCTCAAATAACCTGGGCCCTTGGGACAAAACACTGAGCAGTATTTTAATGCTCTAGTCCAGGTGGTTTTTTTTTTTTTTCTGTTTATTGTTTGACTACATAGTCAAAAATGCCTTGGCATATTGATTTGCTATGTCTTCCCCTTTCCATAAAAGGGAAAACTCAAATCTGTTACCTCAAATTACCCGGTGTTTTCAATAATGTAAAAAAACTTTTATGCAATGTTTGATACATACTATATAAACACACATAAGATAAAATCATCATAATAAATCAAACTAATACATTGCTACCACTTAATTTAAAAATATAAAATCACCAATATGGGTAAATCCAACATGCTTCTTCACAACCTTCTCCCCTCATCTTCCTGCAAAGGAATAACCTTATCCTATTATTGTGTGTTAATCATTACTTTGCCTTAAAAGGAGAGTTTTATAACATATGTCATCGTCATCACTCAGTTGTGTCGATTCTTTGCGACCCCATGGACTGCAGCACTCTAGGCTTCCCTGTCCATCACCAACTCCCAGACCATGCTCAAACTCATGTCCATTGTGTTGGTGATGCCATCCAACCATCTCAGCCTCTGTCATCCCTTCTCCTCCTGCCTTCAATCTTTCCCAGCATCAAGGTCATTTCCAATGAGTCAACTAGAATTTCTCATAGGTAATATGCCTAGGATCTAAATTCCTAGGTCAATGCTGTATGTGAATGCTTTAACCTTTTTACAGAACAATCCAGACTGTTTTTCAAATGTTTGACCTAATTATCATCCCCATTAGCAGTGTTTAAAAGTTCCTGTTGATCAGGGAATTCCCTGGCAGTCCAAAGGTTACGACACTGACATAAATTCCCTGGTGGCTCAGACGGTAAAAGCGTCTGCCTGCTATGCGGGAGACCAGGGTTCGATTCCTGACTCGGGAGAGTCGGACACGACTGAGCGACTTCACTTTCACTTTTCACTTTCACGTTACTGCCATGTAATCCTCAGCCTCCATTCAAGTTCCAATAGTCCCCAAAAGATCCTAACAAAAGGGTTCAGTTCAAAATCACACATAACTTCAGTAGTCACATCTCTTTAGTATCCTTTCTCACTTCCTCAGTCATTTCTTGAGGTACTTTTGACAATTAAGGGCCAGTCATATTGTAGAATGACTTTTTCTTGTGGTTTGATTAAAGTTACGGACCTTTGGCAGGACAATGGCAGAAGTGCTGCTATGCTCTTTTTATCGCAACTGCTCACATGGTGTATGATTCTAATTTGTACCATTCACTTTGATCACAAGTTGGTATCTGCCATGCTTCTCTACTATAAAGTTTCTTGTTCCCTCTTTGTCATTAATGTGTTTTATGAAGAAATAATGAAGGTGACCATCTTTTCATGTTTGAAAGTTATTTGTGTATATCTTCTCTGAAATGTCTGCTTAAGTCTTTGGCCCATTTTTCCATTGCTGCCTGCCTTTTACTTTATTGATTTAGTAAGAGAACACAAATTTTATTTCAATTATATAGGTTGCAAATATTTCATCTTTGTACCTAGTTTGTTATTTTCAAATAATACAATATTGAGTTGAAGTAGTCATCATAGGAAGATTAATCTGAAAAAAATGCTTATATTTCTCATGAGGTTTTGTTATGTACATAAGGAAATTTCTATAAAACCTTATTTTCAAGGAAATGTAGTTTGAGTGGTGAGTTTCATTAAATTTCTATGCACCAGTTGAGTTGATCATATATTTTTCTTTTTATCTGTTAATATGGTATATTCTGATGATTCCTTCCTGAAATAAAACCAACTTTTTTTTATCATACATTTTTTCATGCTTAAATTATGCATGGCTAGATTTAGTTTTCTGATACTATTCAGGATTTTTCTTTTCCACCTATGTTCAGGAATCAGACTGGTCTATAATTTTGTCAAGCTGTTACTTTTTTTTTTTTTTTTTTTTGAGGTTATGCTAGCTTACAGAATTAGTTGGGAGTATTCTCCTATTTACTTTGCCAGAAAAGTTTGATAATATTAGAATGATTTATTCCTTGAAAAAGCTGAGGACTTTCCTCCAGAGAGGATTTGTGTTTATTTCTACTGAGGGCAGGGGGCACTACCCCAGGGTGCTCAGGGCCTAGTGTAGTCTTTCAGTGGCTGTATTCAATCAGCACTTTTATCTCAGGGCAGCCCTATTTTTCAGTTTGTTTACTGTTCATAGCAAGGTGCCTGCTTTGCTTGCAGCTTGTTGTTTCAGTCTGAAAGATCCTTACAACTTTAATCTCACGTTTTTGTGTGCACTAGAAAAAATATGTGTATTTGTTATTCAAGCATTTTACATTTTAGTGGAAGGGTCTCTCAGAATGTCTACTTTGCCATAATGTCAGAGAAAGTTTCAGTGGTTTAGTTTAAAAATAAGTAACGTCTTGTCATGGAAGAGGTACCTAGTTTAGAGTCAGATGAAGCTGGATTAAAACCTTGGATCTGTCACTTTCATTATCATGTGATTCTGAGGAAGTCTGAACTTTCCCAAGTCTGTCTCTCTTCAAATCGGGGATACTAACTCTTATGTTATATGGCTGTTCAAAAGTACATAATAAAATATAACTTTTATACTTACTGAACACTAAGAGCCATACACACTTATAAGTACTTACAGGTATTAATTCATTTAAACTTTACAACAGCCCTATGAAGTAGTATTATTATCATCTCCTTTGCATAGCTGTGTAAAATTAAACAGTATTAGGAAATTTGTCCAAGATCATAAAACCAGTAAGTGGAGGAGATAGGATTCAAACCTACAGTCTGACTCCATTGTTATAAAAACACTCTTATAATTTGCAGCATTAAATCAATTGAAATAATGTAAAAAGTTTACAATAGTACCTAGCACATAATAAGTACCTTAAAATAATAGCCAAATATTTATAATAATGATAACTAATAATAGAAGAATTTATAAAGTGAATAGATAAACACACAAACCCACACATGGAGTACTATTCATTAGAAGCAATGAAATACTGACACAGAGCCACAGGGAAGATCTCAAGGGCATCATGCTATCTGAACGAAGACAGACTCAAAAACCCTACCTGCATGATTTTATATGGCATTCCAAAAAAAGCAAAACTACTGGGAATTAGTGTTTCCAGGGCTGGGTGTGGGAAGATAGTACTGACTACAAACAGGCGTGAAGAAATTTTGTGGGCTGATGGAAATATTTCCGAGGTTGATTGTATGTTTGTCAAAATTCATAGCATTATACAACTAAGGATCATGAATTTTACTTTATGGTAATTTTACCTCAACAAGCAAAACAAATGAAAAACAGGTAGCAATTTTTCCTCTAAAAGAGCATTTTCAAGCTCTATTCATGATAAGCATTTCATTTCTGATTAACATACAGAGCTGTTATTATTTTTTAAATCTACTGATTAAAAAATACAGTGTATTGTTAATTGTGAACTATGTATTCATGAGGAATAACTATTCTTTCAAATCCTCTGGAAATGGAGGAAAGCAATTAAGGAAAGGGCTTGTTAGTTTCAAACTGTCAAGGGATGTTTAATACGCTTCTTAAGATTTTCTATTTCTTTCTGTACTTTAAGAAATAGATTATGAAATGCTTTCTGGCAAGAATTACTTGCTATAAGACCAAACAAAATGTACAGTAACTACTAAAAAATCATGTTATGCAATGACAAAATTACACTTGTCAAAGCAAAACTTCAGGAAATAAACCATATTGCAGTTCACAATGGAAAAGCGGAAAACATGATATTAGTAGAAAACACAGATCAAAGTGGATTTTCCCATAAAAAATATTAAAGTGAAATGGCTCAAGCCTGGTTAGAAGGATTACTTAATTTATTTCAATTATACTTAAAAAATTAGAGACAGGTTCTATCATGAATAAATAAAATGAAATCTGGAGGAAAACTGCCTATTAGTAATAAGTGAATCTGGCTGAAAGCAAGTAAAGTCACAGTTTCTAAAAGTACAATAAGCTGAACTATGTGATAGCTTTGATTATGAGGCAGAAACATTTCCAGCCTCACTGCAAAAATGGAATACTGACTTTGGAATTAGGTCATAGTAGGGAGTAGAATAGGAAACATCTACATGCCAAGAAAGACCATTCTGTTCCACATTGTTCTAGGAAGCAACTTCATAAAAAATCACTTGAAGGCTCCTCATTTTATCTGTGAAAGTAGCAAAAAGCGGGGAGAGATCTCATTGTAGTTGATTACTCAGGACCCAAGTCAATCTTGTGAGCTCCCCAAAATTCTATTTTCAAATGATTTTTAGCCTGTTTTACAAAGTGAGCTTGTTTTTAAATTTAAATGGTGACCAATAGGTATATTATCTTGAGTCAATCAAAATCTTTTTCCATCTAAGGTGACCATCTACTGTCAAACAGGTCCTAACCTTATATAGTCTTATGACTTATTATTAGAGCATACTGTATTCTTCCCTAGAATAATAAAAACCGTATTTTCCTTTTCCAGTTGCACAAAAAAGCTATAAGGGACAGCAAAAGTCAACTCCATCGTGTGTGCTTAAAAAACAGTATTAATGCAAGCATTTTACTGTTTCTCTTTTATATCTGTTAGGTTTGGGCAAGGATAAGGCCTGTTCAGTTCAGTTCAGTTGCTTAATTGTGTCCGACTCTTTGCGACCCCATGAATTGCAGCACGCCAGGCCTCCCTGTCCATCACCATCTCCCGGAGTTCACCCAGACTCACGTCCATTGAGTCGGTGATGCCATCCAGCCATCTCATCCTCTGTCGTCCCCTTTTACTCCTGTCCCCAATCCCTCCCAGCATTGGAGTCTTTTCCAATGAGTCAACTCTTCGCATGAGGTCTGTTAACTGTTCTAAATAAATTACACAGTATCCAAGAATAATTGCAACTTTTGTAAAATTCATATTGGTATATTGGCTCATCTCAGTCTAGTTTCCCTATTATTGTCAAATGGTGAAAAGCTGAAATAATTCATTGTCTAGAAACTAGCAGACCAAATAATTTTGGAGTGAGTGGCTTCAAGACTTAGGAAAATGTAGATAGAAATCAGGGAGACAGAGATAGCATATGACTATATTTTTTAACAGAACAGCTGATGGACACAACTTATGAAAAAATCCTTGAAATTTAATGGAAAGGTATATATCTCCATAAACCGATGATACTACCAATATACATGAAACACTTGCTGCTGCTAAGTTACTTCAGTCGTGTCCAGCTCTGTGTGACCCCATAGACGGCAGCCCATCAGGCTCCCCCATCCCTGGGATTCTCCAGGCAAGAACACTGGAGTGGGCTGCCATTTCCTTCTCCAATGATGAAAGTGAAAAGTAAAAGTGAAGTCGCTCAGTCATATCCAACCCTCAGCGACCCCATGGATTACAGCCTAACAGGCTCCTCCATCCATGGGATTTTCCAGGCAAGAGTACTGGAGTGGGGTGCCATTGCCTTCTCCGGACATGAAACACTTGGGTATCTACAAAACTAAGGGATAAGTATGTTTTTTGGATAATCATAGAAATCTTTAGTTTTGCAGTAAGTTGAGAAGTAAATATTGCAATATATTTAAAACAAATTTAGTATCAGTATATGTATTGTTTCTATAGGTTGCTGCTGCTGCTGCTGCTAAGTCGCTTCAGTCGTGTCCGACTCTGTGCGACCCCATAGATGTAAGCTCCCCAGGCTCCCCTGTCCCTGGGATTCTCAGGCAAGAACACTGGAGTGGGTTGCCATTTCCTTCTCCAATGCATGAAAGTGAAAAGTCAAAGTGAAGTCGCTCAGTCGTGTCCGACTCTTAGCGACCCCATGGACTGGAGCCTACCAGGCTCCTCCGTCCATGGGATTTTCCAGGCAAAAGTACTGGGGTGGGGTGTCATAGGTATCATACCATTATACAGTATGCTGCTGCTGCTAAGTCACGTCAGCGTGTCCGACCGGCGACCCCAAGACGGAGCCCACGGGCCGCCATCCCTGGGACTCCAGGCAAGAAAACTGGAGTGGGGCCACCCCCAAGATGAAGGTGAAAAGGGACAGTCATGTCTGACTCAGCGACCCCATGGACTGCAGCCTTCCAGGCTCCTCCGCCCACGGGATTTTCCAGGCAAGAATACTGGAGTGGGGTGCCATTGCCTTCTCCAATAATGGTATTATATTAGTATCTTGGTATCTAGTGATAGCTAATCCAGTTTCTCGGCTCTGGGAAAAGAACTAAAATCAACAGCTGCCTTTCTACTTTCACTTTTCTTGTCATCCTTGGATAATCTAATCATCCTTTGTATTATAATTATTTATCTTTCCCTTTTTCTCAGTCAAACCATTGATACCTAATGCAAGTTGTAGAAAATATGCACTTGATGTATAACCTCTTTGTTACCATTGTCTCTACCACTTAATTCAACTTTGAAAATAGAGTTCAAAATTCATAGATTCTGTCCAGTTTGCAAAATTTCTAAGAGTCCCCAGCACAGGATCAGGTGTTTTGTTTTGGTCATCCTCACTACTTCTATTGTTTAATTTTTGACAAAAGAATACAGAGAAATGACCTGTCTCTACTTTTTACTTGGCTGAAAATTTTCAGGCAAAATTCTTACTAATCCAAATAAAATGAAAGAATACAAGAGAAATATTTTATTAAATTATTGCCTTATTTTTACTATGATTTGAGTAGCTGGTAACTATTTGTATAGCTAGAATAAATGATCTATCTTCCTCCAAGTGATGAAACTACAACACTGTTGAGATGACTTTAATCAAAATTTCTATGTAATAACCACTCTAAAACATAGCAATGACAGGCAATAATCATTATCTTTTACTTTTGTAACACTGGATTATTCCTTTATTTGTAGTGTATATGATAATACTCTTTCTAAGAATAATTCATACAGCCTTAAACTCTTCTTTAATAAATATGATGACTAGTTAAAATATTAAAGATAAATGAAAATTACTTTAGGGCATAGTATTTCCTGAAATAAACTATGCATTTTAAAATATAGTTTTGTATTATAAAACTTACCACACTTTTTTTTGTTTCGACATTTCTGCACTCCCTTCCTTGCTTGGAAAACTCTTGCAGCCTCAGCTTGGATCTTCTAAGTAGCTTTATAGAATTTGATCTGCTAGATTTAGTGCCCCATGCCTGTCTCCCACTTCCTTTCCCACATAACTCCCAGAGAGCTCTCACTTCACAATGATTATTAGTTGTTTGTTTTACTAAATGTTGACAATCTCAGTATATTCATTTCCGATGACTGCTGCAACAAATTAGCACAAACTTGGTAATTAAAAACAACACATATTTACTCTTTCACAGTTCTGGAGTCCAGAAGTCCAAAATTAGCATCACTGGGCCAAAATTAAGAGGTTAGCAGGGCTCCCTCCATATACACTGGGAAAGAATCTGTTCCTTGCTTCTTTCAGTTTCTAGGGAGGCAGTATTCCCTTCCTTGGAGTCACATCACCCCAGTCTCTGCCTCCATTGTCACACTGCCTTCTCTTTTTTCTGTGTCAAATAGTCCTGGACCTCTATCTTAAAAGAATATGTGTAATTACATTTGGGTCCACCTCAATATTCTAGGATAATTGTAAAATAATCCCATGATCTTTAACTTGATCACATCCACACATCCTGTGCCATGCCGTATATGGTAACATTCACATGTTCTAAGGGTTAGGATATGAACATCCTAATGGGGCAATTACCCAGCCTATCACCCTCAGTAAGGGAGCGGTATCTTATTCATGTTGATATCTTCGGTCCTTAGTATTAAATATATCAGCTGGTATAAAGTAAAGGCTATATAACTTGAAGAAACAAACATACGTAATTTCACTGAGGTTTTATCTGTATATAAAACCATGCAAAACTGTGAGTTTATAGCATTTAGTAGAATTCAGTATCAAGAAAAGCTGACTAGAGGCCTTAACAGGCTAATAGTGCTACTAGTGTTATGTATATTGAATAGCTGAATGTTTCATAACATAGCATAATGTTTTATTCAATGCCTCTGCTTAGATGCTCAGTCGGGTCCAACTCTTTGTGATCCTGGTGGACCATAGCCTGCCAGGCTCCTCTGTCCATAGGATTTTCCAGGCAAGAATACTGGAGCGAGTTGCCATTTCCTTGTCCAGAGGATCTTCCTGACCCAGGGGTCAAACCCACATTTCTTGGGTCTCCAGCATGGCAGGCGAATTCTTTACAACTAGTGCCACTTAGGAAGCCCATTCAACATCTAACGATACTCAAAAATTACACCGACATCAAATAAGGAAAAAATTCTTCCGCCAGAAACTTTATAAACAATTAAATAACTGTTAAGTGTGAAAGCACAGAACATATAATAAGAAATAGCTTATCAGTAGGAGGAGAAAATGGTAACCCACCCCAGTATTCTTGCTGGGAAAATACCATGGACAGAGGAGCCTGGCAGGCTAAGTCCACGGTGTCACGAGAGAGTCAGCCATGACTGAACAACTAAGCACACACACGCAAGCTCATTATTTTCCTAATTAAAAAGACAATTCACATATTTGCAATTCATACGTTTAAAAGGACTGGTTTATTTATAAATCGTACATATTAGGTAATGAATTATTAACTAACTCACAGAAGTCAATTGGATCTCTTAGAGATTGAATATGAATTGCTCTGGTGAATATCTAGCTACTTTCCTAGTCTTGTGCCATTTTGGTATGACCTAGTCATGTAATAAGGAACAGTATTACAACACATTAAAATTTCTTTACATCTTGATCATGGATGGTAAATGTCATGCTAGAGGAGGCAGTTCTTCAGGGATCACTTCATCTCTGCAATTACATTATGTTCCTACTTGTATTTCACAATTCTAGTTAATGCCATGAAATAAGCTTTCCATACCTGGGCCTGTAAGGTAGACAGATCTAACTCATCCAAATACTTTTTCTTTTTCAAATTGTTTGCATGTTTGTTCTCCAAAATGTACTTGAGATTAATAGCAAATTGAAGAATAAAAAGATGAATATTGTTAACCTATTAACAAATACTTAAGTTACTGTTAACCTTAGTAACAAATATTTGCTGTGGCTTAACAGAACATGCCATGCTGCTGTTCCTTACTAAGTTGTGTACAACTCTTTTGGACCCCATGGACTGCAGCGTGCCAGGCCCCTTTGTCCTCCACTATCTCCCCAGTTTGCTCAAATTCATGTGTGTTGTGTCAATGATGCCATCCAACCATCTCATCCTCTGTCATTCCTTTTTCCTCAATCTTTCCCAGCACTGGAGTCTTTTCCAATGAATCAGCTCTTCATATCAGGTGACCCAAGTATTGGAGTTTCAGCTTCAGCATCAGTCCTTGCAATGAATATTCAGGACTGATTTCCTTTAGGATGGACTGAATTGATCTTCTTGCTGTCCAAGGAACTCTCAAGCATCTTCTCCAACCCCACAGTTCAAAAGCACCAATTCTTTGGCGCTCAGCCTTTATGGTCCAACTTTCACATCAGTACATGACTACTGGAAAAATCATAGCCTTGACTATACAATCTTTGTTGGCAAAGTTTTTTCTCTTCTTTTTTATATGTTAGATCCCCTGCAGAAGGAAGTGGCTACACACTCTAGTTTTCTTGCCTGGAGAATTCCATGGACAGAGGAGCCTGGTGGGCTAAATTCCACTGGGTAGCAGAGTCAGACACAACTCTGTGACCAACACTTTCACACACACTTGGTTTATCTCCTTTCAAGGAGCAATCATCTTTTAATTTCATGACTGTCCCGTCTATAGTGATTTTGGAGCCCAGGAAAATAAAATTTGTCACTTTTTCCACTCCCCCCTGATCCGCACCATTTGCCATGAAGTGATGGGATTGGATGCTACAATCTTAGTTTTTTGAATGCTGAGTTTCAAGCCAGCTTTTTCACTCTCTTCTTTCATCCTCATCAAGAGGCTCTTACATGCCAGGCTACCAAGAATATAATTTAAGTTTTTCTATGTTAATAATATAAATGTTTCCATGAAGGAGAAGGACCTAAAGTCTCTAACATCACTTACTGTCAACAGATTTGGATATTTTCTTGATGTACCCTGCTATGTCATTTCAAAATATCTGATGAAATTTGTGGCATATTTTGCAACTCAAAAAAAAAAAAGAAGTGAAACTAATATAAATTTATAACAGTCATAATGCTCAAAACTATTGTTTACTGAATACTGGAACAATAGGGCCTATTGAAAGCTGTTATCACCTACATTATTTGAATTACTATCTCCTTCCATTTTGGGTACTGAGAATCCAGACTATTATATATAATAATTTTACTTACAATTAGAACACTTTTGTGCAATCAAATGATTTTCTTTCACTAGACCAGGTATTATTTAAAGTGGTATTAAGGGATAATTATCAGAGTATAGGACTGTGTTGCTTTTACCCCTTTTCTGAGCAAAGAGTATGATTTATTTATTCAACAAATAGCTTTTTAAAAACTGGTATCTATCTACCATGTGCTAAGACTATGTTCTTTAAAAGAATATGTATTAAAGCAACATTTACTAAAAGGAAAGTCTACAGTGTTAGGAGATATTTGAAAATCAAAAGAGAGATATCTAGAGCAAAGATGTATTCAAAGATAATTAAATAATCTGATTGAGAATAAGATTTTATTTGGGGCCTTCCCCAGTGACTCAGTGGTAAAGAATTCGCTGCAATGCAGGAGATGCAGAAGATTTGGGTTTGATCCCTGGGTCGGGAAGATCCCCTGGAAGAGAAAATGGCAACCCACTCTAGTATTCTTGCTGGGAAAATCCCATGGGCAGAGAAGCCTGGCAGGCTACAGTCCATAGTGTGCAAAGAGTCAGACACAACTGAGCTACTGAACACATTTTATTTAAGATTATATTCTTGTCTAGACATATGTTGAGCAGTTAACTCTTTAAGGTATTAGTAACAATTAAATAATATACAAAAAGTAGTCTGCTTATGAAACTTAAATTTTAGTGAAAAAAGAGACAAGTAAATTAGCATATGGTATTATAAAGAGTGAAATTTTATATGGAGAAAATTTTAAAAAAGGAAGTAGATTGGAAGTGGGATGGAATTATAATATATAATTCATCAAAGAAGTTGAAATGTGAGCTACAGTGTGAAGGAGGAAGCAAGTGGATATGTAAAGGAAGAGCATTTAGGCTGAGGAACGCTTATGCAAAAGCAGGGCTATAACTAATGTGTTCAAAGAACACAAAGGAAGCTGGAGTGGCAGGAGCAGAGTGAGACTGGGGAGAAGAATCGATGAGATCAGAGAGGTAAATGGGACAGATAGGTAAAAACTAGGGAGGAAAAAAGCCAACATAAATATTCTGCAGCAGTAGACTCATTACATATATCATGAGAATTATGTAAAATGAGATACTTCTGGAGTCATAGAAGAATAAGTTAGATCTAAATATGCTGGTATTAAAAGATAGCAGTGTGTAATACCCTGATCCTATTTGTGTATATTAATATGTGGTCTTTAAGTCAGAAAAATGCTTTCTAAAAGGATACATAGGAAACAGTTGACAGTCTTCCCTTGTGGCTCATTGGTAAAGAGTCTGCTTGTGCAATGTGGGAGACCCAGGGATCAACCCCTGGATTGGGAAGATCCTCTGGAGAAGGGAATGGCAACTCACTCCAGCATTCTTTTCTGGAAAATCCCATAGACAGAGGAGCCTGCAGGACCCCAATCCATGGGGCTGCAAAGAGTTGGACATGACTGAGCGATTAACACACACACAGGAAATGGCTTAATAGCAGAAACCTTTAGATAGAAGATCCAGTGGTGGAGTGAAGAATGAGAGGGGCTTTACTTTTTATTTTATACTTTTCTGTACTTAAAAATAATCTCTCTATATTACTTTTATTCTAAAAAATAAGAAAAAGAGCTATTTGTATAAATGAGGCAGAGTCATTTGTTGAGAGTTGATGAATCAACTCTCATCAGCTGTTGCCTTTTGCCCCTTGGATGCCATCTCAGCAACCTTAGATGAATTCTGCAAGTGTTCCATTTCCTAACTTCCTTTCTCAGAGCTTATTCCAATGATTTTACCAGGTCATAATAATTTTACTAAGAAAAAAATCAGTTCCTCAATTTCTTCTTGGCTACTTAGCAACTATATCAACCTTTAGCACTTTCATTTCCATAACTTCTCCATACTGACTTGTGTACCATCCAACTAGAATGACATGTATGATTACATTCCTTCCTGCTTCCATCCTCCAGATAAGCTGTCCTCCATCATCCAGAGATGGATTTCCTACTCTTCTCAGGGCAAGTCTCTTCTTTCAAAACTCTCTTCCCACATGATGACTCTCTGAATTCATTCAGAACTTCCAAGCATAATTTATCCTGTATTAACTATAGGTACACATCAGTTCTGTTTCACGTCAAGCATATACTCTATGAAAGAACAGGGACCAAGTCTTTCCTTTGTTTAGTATCTTCCTATTTTGATCCCATTTGATACTCCTCACACTGCAGACATTCTACTCATGTTGCTGCATTAACTGGCAAACTTATTAATTCATATTATTTAGAAAGTACAGTTGGCCCTGGAACAATGGGGAGTGAAGGGGCATATACCCTCTGCAGAGTCAAAATACACCCTCAAAAGCAGTTTGTCTGTATCTGTCAATTCAACCAACTGCAGATTGTGTAGTATTTACTATTGAAAAAAAAAATCCACAATGAAATGGACCCACATAGTTTAAAATCATGTTGTTCAAAAGTCAATTGAAATTTATTAAAAATATAGGGTATGATGTTTTATATATATATAAAACCTCAAAGCTTTTGTATGAATTCTATGGATTTTTCTGCTAATCTTTTGTCCATTCTCTTTTTAGGATCACTTTTTACTACTGCAGGAGCTGGAAAGCTAAAAACAGTGTCTGTCTCCTCTGTAAAACTACTGAGATCAGGAGGGTGAATAGGAGGCAAAGGATACCTTCTTGACTTATTTGACTGTCCCTCTCCATCTACCCCAAAGCAAAATCTTGATAGAAAATTAGGAGTTGTTTTTTTTTTTCTGTAGCAGATTCCTGTGCTCATTTTTCAGCTTTCTGTGTTTCAAGAGGCACTTGTGGCTGAGGTGATGGTCAGAATACAAGTTCCAGTGACCATAAATTCACCAACATTGAGGCTGTCAAGTGGAGGAGCTTCCTGCTAACTGGACCAGAGTTATGGTAGTGACTTCTTGTGTTCTGATGGCAGACTGAGGTAGACCATTACAAGAAGTCCACTAGAGCCCAGCCCAGGTTTTCCAATGACTTTATGAGCACATAATGCCTTATGTGTATTAATTTTCTGTGGGTAAATTATGACAAACTTGGTGGCTCTCACAACAGAAATTTATTCTCCTACAGTTTTGGAGCCCACAGGTCTGAAATGAGTGTTATGGGGCTCAAATTAAGGTGTTGGCAGGACTAAGCTCCCTCAGAAGCCATAGAATAGTCCGCGTTCTTGCCTTTTCCAGTGTCTAGAAATATATTTCTTGTATTCTCTGGCTCATGTCCTCTTTCCGTATGTTCAAACTCAGCACCTTAACATCTTTTTTGACTCTGCTTCCATCACATAGCCTCTTTCTCTTCTGTCTGAAATCTCCCTCTTCCTCCTCCTAAATAAGGACATTTGTAATGGTATTAGGGCACATCTGAACAATCTGGAATAATTTCTGCACCTAATTATCCTTAATTTAATTATAGCTGCAAAATTCACTTGCCCTATAAGATGACATCCCTGGGCTCCAGGGATTAGAACTTAGATGTCTTTCGGGACTATTATTAAGCCTACCACACCATGCCTTCCTCTTTCACATGTCACCCCATGGGGTAACACAGTCACAGGCTCCAGACATAGGAAGCTGACATCTTGGATCGGGGATGGGAGGAAGTATTATCCTACCTGCCCCAGAAAGGAATAGAATACATATGAACTTCCCAAATCTGGCCCATCCTTTCTATTTAGCTCTGCTTCCTGCTACTCTCCTAGATAAACCACCTGTTAGAGTCAGTAAAACTTCCGCAAGGGACCAAATGTCCTCCCCACCTCTGCTCTTCCCACTTGTCAAGGTGGAAAGGCTTCCTCTTTCCTCTCCCTACAGCCCAGGTCTCCCTTATCATTGCAGGGACCAACAGAAAGCCTTCCCACTCCCTCAAATCTTCCCCCACCAATTCAGCTAAGAGGGGAGTTTTGAGATCTGTGACATTGCCTTTACCACCATAAAATTTATGACTGTGTGTGGTTATCTTCACTTATGACCACATCTTTATCCCCAGAAGGAATGTAAGTTCCTGGACATCAGATCAGGAAGTGATCAGATGCGGTACATCAGTTTGCATTCACAGGTAGTTAATTATTTCTCATTTTTGGATACAGCTAAAGAAAATTCATGCTACTAATCTTAAAGATCATGTTTATCTTTTTTAAGAGTGACTTTAAAAAAACCCAGACATAACACATATAACATTGTGAGGTGTAGTGGTTTGATACATCTATTCATTAGCATAGGTCTACTTTTATATATGTATATAGAATATGTGTATTTTTCTCTAAATTTCCTATTATACAAACAATAGTTTTAAAATTCTTATTAATTTTCTGTGCTTTCTCTTAGTACTTAGACCAATCACCAATTGCAAAGAGATGACAGTAGGTGGAATGTAAAAATTCCTTCTTTCCTAAATTCTTAATCAATCTGTAAGAAGACCTAAAACAATTCTTTCTGTTCAAAAAGCATAGATTATAGTCCTCTAAATATTAACAAAAGTAGCTTAACAGAGCCCAGATAAAATTTTGGTTTTGATATTTTAATGTTGTTTAATTTAATGTGATCACCATGAATAGCCACCTCAAAATGATTTGGCAGAGAGTTGATTCTTACTATTCAAGAAACAAAAAAGGATGTGAAGGAGAAAGACCCTCTCACTTACCACCAGCTCCCTTGGTCCTCCAAGATATAATTAAAATTTTTTAGAGCTTCATGAAACATAGTAAGAAAAGGGTGGAATATATAATACGCTTCAGTGGACACAGAATATCCTACATGCTTCATAAGGACTTTCTTCACAAAAGTTAAAACATAAGGTTCAATCATTTATTATTATTTGAAAAAGAATTTTCCATCTAGAATTCTACCTGGCTCTAGCAGTCAAATCTCTATAATGCTTGCATGCAGTAAAGAGTTGAATACATAATCAAAATGCCTCCTAGTTTTCACCTTACTTAGGCAGTTCTCTCTCTCAATCTTCCTGCTATGCCCTATGTTTCTACTAAGAAAGAACTGCTTTGTGCCTCTCACACATATTTTTTGTTTCCCTATTTCTGTCCTTTTGAATCAGTCATCCTCTGTTGGGACTCTGCCTTGCTTCCACCATTCACAAACCCAGCTCATTATCACTTCAGTAATAAAGCTTCTTGATAGTCATGACTGCCTGATACTGTTCCTTCCACCCTGGCCTATGACACCCTGCTTATAATCTTCTTAATAAATAAAAATATTCTCCTGTAGTTTTTCTAAGATATATAGCCTATTTTGCCTTAAAATATAGATTCTGTGTATTTGTTCATCCCTCAGCTAAATTATAGGTATGCTCAGAGAATACATTAAGGAAAGCTGGCAGCTCTCAGTGCTGAACATACTGTGAAATCTTTTAGAACTGCTTATGGAAGGACCATTGATAGAAAAATTATCTACCCTTTACAACTCCTCCTTTGTCCCTAGGTCTCAAACAACTGGCAGAAACAATGTATAACCACTTTTTAGAAACACTACTAGTTTGAATTAATAAAACTTAAAACCCCATCAGAATTCCCTGAGAACTTTTCGAATTCTTTCATTAGCAAGAAAAGTGTGCTGGACTGAAAGACTTTGGGGAAAAGTCTGTGTTCAATATTCACCGGGGGTGAGGCTAGAATACCAACAGGGGGACAGGGCATGAAGGAAACTGGGCTCTCCCTCTGGTGCAGTAAAAAGCCTTGAATTCCCCAACATGAGCAATTCTGACTACTCACTCCCACAGAAATAAGGTCTGACCAAAACCTTTGAACGATGAAATATTTTAGAGTTACAAAATTTCCCTTCCTCCTTTCCCCTGTTTTGTGTGTGTAAGTGTGTGTGTGTGTGTTCTCTTCTCTGTTCTGTATTTTGTGCCTCACATGGGAAGAAAAGAAGCCACAAAGATGAGTCAGGATTTCCAGCCTCTGATAGAGAAACTGGCCAAGCTGAAGCAGTTCAGAGATGCAGATTCCTGTTGCCTAATCAGCCTTTTCACTGGAGCTGGGGAGGGATACTGTTGCTGTGGCTTTGCTCATACCATCCACTCTCCAGGAGTGTCATGTATTGCTGGCTTAACTTGAAAATCCTAAACCATCCAAAGTCTAAAATAACAATGGCTGGGAACTGTATGACTCCATTTCTATGACAGCTCTCTCTGTTGACTACAAAATCATTTTTATTGATATAAAATCTTAAACATTCGGCACTTAAAGTCAATCTTAAGAGAAGAATCCACAATCTTAAGAGATTTACCTGACTACTTGACTGTTTTTTATTAAGTTTGGCCCTGCTTTAAATTGCGACTATAAAGCCTAACATGGGAATTCAATAATCTGTTATTTCATCTACTGAAATATTTTTTCATGTTTAAAATGAGATGAACATAGAATGACAGATTAATCTTAAATAAATTTTAAAGTGATGCCAAATTTCATGTTTTTTAATAACTATTCATTTTTTTTTTTCTTTCTCCTCTTAATTTTTTTTTTATAAATAAAAATAAACTCTTTTTTTTTCTCTGCGTATATTATTTTTTAAAAACCTTTTTAAGAGCCCCATTTTTTTTCTCCTTTTAATTTTTTCTTTTTTTTTTTAAAAAATCTCTAAAACAATAAAGAGAAAAATTATAGGGGGGGGGGGGGGAGGATAGAGGGGGGGGGGGAGAGAAGGGGGAGAATAATTCTCCACAAATCCACTAAAAGAACATTTGAATGCTGAATAAACTCGATAAAACAACTTCTGAATGCCGGCAGAGGACATCAGGCACTTAGAAAGACAGCTCATTGTCTTCAAAACGAGAAAACGAGCCCTGCGGTACCTCCTTTTGCGGAGAACTGGCGCGGACACCAGCATTTGCTATTGGCAAGTGGGGGCTGGGCTAGGAGGAGCGGCGAGGCCTGCTTTGCTTTGAGAAAGGATTTGGCCTGGCTATCTCGGGCGCTATCTGAGCGAAATAACCAGACTGTCGGTTATCTACTACATCAAAAGCCAGCCCTAACTTAAGACACCACCAGGACTACCTACGGAACAAAGGGCTGCACTGAGTTGGCCGGCTGCAGGCCGTCCCACTCCCGTGACAGGCAGCCAGGGCCAGAGGCGGGCAATTATAGCCCTAGAGGGACACTGTCTAACGGAACTGTGAGTAGGTCTCTGTGCTGACTCACGCTTCTTGGGGCTCTGGATGGTCAACATCTGCCTGAGAAAGTGCGCTGTTTGTATACCCAGAAAACTGAGCGGCGGAGAGGCGATAAGTCGCAGCACCTGCGCTCGCTGAACATTTCATCACCTGCGCTACTCGGATCTGGGAAGGGCATAAAACGCAGACTCAACCAAGTCTGTGCTTCTGAGGATTATCTGAGTGTCTGAACCTGGCCGGTTTAGATTTGGGTGTTCATCTCTGCCCCCTCTGTAACAAGGCAGAGATCAGATATTGAAAAGACCTGTAAACCGCCTCAATAAAGAGAATTCAACAAACTACCAGAATATAGTAAGGACACTCTAAATTTGGCAATTTTAACAAAATGAAGAGACAAAAGAATACCCAGCAGCTAAAGGAACAGGATAGATCTCCACCAAACCAAACCAAAGAGGAAGAGATAGGGAATCTACCTGATAAAGAATTCCGAATAATGATAGCGAAATTAATTCAAAATCTCGAAATCAAAATAGAATCACAGTTAAAGAGTCTGGAGACAAGGATTGAGAAGATGCAAGAAAGGTTTAACAAGGACCTAGAAGAAATAAAAAAGAGTCAACACATAATGAATAATGCAATAAATGAGATCCAAAACACCCTGGAGGCAACAAATAGTAGAATAACAGAGGCAGAAGATAGGATTAGTGAACTAGAAGATAGAATCCTAGAAATAAATGAATCAGACGAGAAAAAAGAAAAACGTATCAAAAGAAATGAGGACAATTTCAGAAACCTCCAGGATAACATCAAACGCTACAACATTCGAATCATAGGAGTTCCAGAAGAAGAAGATAAAAAGAAAGATCATGAGGAAATACTTGAGGAGATAATAGTTGAAAACTTCCCTAAAATGGAGAAGGAAATAACCACTCAAGTTCAAGAAATCCAGAGAGTCCCTAACAGGATAAACCCAAGGCGAAACACCCCAAGACACATATTAGTCAAATTAACAAAGATTAAAGAACAAATATTAAAAGCAGCAAGGGAAAAACATCAAATAACTCACAAGGGAATTCCCATAAGGATAACAGCTGATCTTTCAATAGAAACTCTCCAAGCCAGGAGGGAATGGCAAGACGTAATTAAAGTGATGAAGGAAAATAACTTACAGCCTAGATTATTGTATCCAGCAAGGATCTCATTCAAATATGAAGGAGAAATCAAAAGCTTCACAGATAAGCAAAAGTTGAGAGAATTTTGCATCACTAAACCATTTCTCCAACAAAAACTAAAGGACATTCTCTAGAGCAATACAATAATAGTGGGAGACTTTAACACCCCACTCATATAATCTGGCTGTAATAGACAAAGTAAAGAGGAAAACATATTTACTTATGAGCCTCAAAAAATTCAGTTCACTCAGGAGAGTTTAAAAAAAAAAAAAAAAAAAAAAAAGACTTATTTGCTCACTCTGTAGAGGTTTATTGACTATTTTGTGGGTTTGGTACCACTTTGGGTAGTAGGGAGGAAGAGGTGACAAATGTGATCCTGTCCTAAATAATATATTGTGGTAAAGATAGATTTACCAATACAAAATACCAAGATGTGCCTAAAGATGAGGACACCCAAACGGGACTTTTTGTTTTCTGGACTTTTCATTTCGAGAACAAACCTCCTAATATAAGATGAACTCACCATGATTTTTTTAAGTGTTCTTTGTGATTAAAAACAGAAAGCCATTTGTTAAGATATTACATATACTCCTCCCCACCACCCTTCCCTTTTTTTTTTTCTCTTCCCCCCCCCCCTTTTTTTTTTTTTTTTTTTTTCCTTTTCCCCAAAAAAAAAAAAAAAAAAAATATATTTTTTTTTTTTTTTTTTTTTTTTTTTTCTTATCTTCCCTAAAAAAAAAAAGTATTGAAAAAACTGGTTCACCCCCTTTTTTTTTTTTTTTTTTTTAATTAATAGAGTCTGCAGATAAAAGTTTAACACCTTCATGTGATCATCTTGAGAATCAGTTCTCACTGTTGCAATCCTGAGAGATTATTTTGAAATTCCTTGGACACATTTTAAAAATATTAATACTTAAATCCTCTTTCTCTCTTTTAATTAATTCTGCTAGAATTATTAATTATTATGGCTTTGTATAATTAAGCTGTAGTTATAGTCAGAAAGGATAGTAAAAAGAGGTGGTGCCTTGACCTCAGTCAAGAAAGTGCAATTGATGATGCTCTGAAAATCTCTGAGTAATCTAGAAAAGGACCTTTTATTGCTGTGTCCGTCCTTTGCTTTGTAAAATGCCAACAACTTTACAAAGGGCAAAATAATAAAAAGGATAATAATGATACAAATATATGGGAAATAAATAAAAGTAGGTTATAACATAAATCAGAATGATATGCTAATAGTACAGAAGCCCCTCCAGGTGAATACTTTACAATTTTATTTAGATACACTTCTCCCAATGAAATGGATGAAAAAGTTGCTGTTAATAGAGAGGCTAAATTATGATGAATCCCTTCCTGTAGAACATGTTGCTTAATGAACTTTGATCTTCCTTGGAAACTTTGGGTTATTTTTTCCAGAATACTGAAACAAAACAAAGTGGAAGTCACTCAGTCATGTTCAACTCTTTGCGACCCCCATGGACTATACAGTCCATGCAATTTTTCAGGCCAAACTGCTGGAGTGAGTAGCCTTTCCCTTCTCCTAGGGTTCTTCCCAACCCAGGGATTGAACCCACATCTCCCACCTTTCAGGCAGATTCTTTACTAGCTGAGCTACAAGGGAAACCAAGAATAACCAACTTTTAAAAACATATTATATTAAACTTATAAAAAATATTATATTAATATTAAAACCATAATCTATAAGGTATACTTCAGTTCAGTCCTCAGTTATGTCCAATTCTTTGCAATCCCATGGACTGTAGCACACCAGGCTTCCTTGTTCATCACCAACTCCCAGAGCATACTCAAACCCATGTCCATTGCGTCGGTGATGCCATCCAACCATATCATCCTCTGTTATCTCCTTCTCCTCTTGCCTTTAATCTTTCCCAGCATCAGGGTCTTTACAAATGAATCAGTTCTTTGCATCAGGTAGCCAAAATATTTGAGTTTCAGCTTCAGCAGTCAGTCCTTCCAAAGAATATTTGGGACTGATTTCCTTTAGGATGGACTGATTGGATCTCCTTGCAGTCCAAGGGACTCTCAAGAGTCTTCTCCAACACCGCAGTTCAAAAGCATCAATTGTTTGGCACTCAGCTTTCTTTATAGTCCAGCTCTCACATCCATACATGACTACTGGAAAAACCATACCTTTGACTAGACGGACCTTTGTTGGAAAAGTAATGTCTCTGCTTTTTAATATGCTGTCTAGGTTGGTCATAACTTTCCTTCCAAGGAGTAGGCATCTTTTAATTTCATGGCTGTAGTCACCATCTGCAGTGATTTTGGAGCCTCTACAAATAAAGTCTGTCAGTGTTTCCAATGTTTCCTTATCTATTTGCCATGAAGTGATGGGACCAGATGCCATGATATTCATCTTCTGAATGTTGAGCTTTAAGCCAACTTTTTCACTCTCCTCTTTCACTTTCATCAAAGGCTCTTTAGTTCTTCTTCACTTTCTGCCATAAGGATGGCATCATCTGCATATCTAAGGTTATTGATATTTCTCCTGGAAATCTTGATTCTGAGCATTTCTAATGCATATAAATTATATAAGCAGGGTGACAATATTCAGCCTTGACATACTCCTTTCCTAATTTGGAACCAGTCTGTTGTTCCATGTCCAGTTCTGTTGCTTCCTGACCTGCATACAGATTTGTCAAGAGGCAGGTAAGGTGGTCTGGTATTCCCATCTTTTTAAGAATTTTCCACAGTTTGTTGTGATCCACACAGTCAAAGGCTTTGGCACAGTCAATAAAGCAGATGTTTTTCTGGAACTCTCTTGCTTTTTCCATGATCCAACAGATGTTGGCAATTTGATCTATGGTTCCTCTGCCTTTTCTAAATCCAGCTTGAACATCTATCTGGAAGTTCACGGTTCATGTACTGCTGAAGTCTGGTTTGAAGACTTTTGAGCACTACTTTGCTAGTGTGTGAGACAAGTGCAACTGTGAGATAGTTTGAACATTCTTTGGCATTGCCTTTCTTAGGGATTAGAATGAATCTTTTCCACAAACCTTTTCCAGTTTGTGGCCACTGCTGAGTTTTCCAAATTTGCTGGCATATTGAGTGCAATACTTTCACAGCATCATCTTTTAGGATTTAAAATAGCTCAACTGGAATTCCATCACCTCCACTAAGCTTTGTTTGTAGTGATGCTTCCTAAGGCTCACTTGACTTCACAATCCAGAATGTCTGGCTCTAGGTGAGTGATCACACCATCGTGATTATCTTGGTCATGAAGATCTTTTTTGTATATTTCTATTGTGTATTCTTGCCACCTCTTCTTATCTGCTTCTCTTAGGTCCATACCATTTCTGTCCTTTATTTGTGCCCATCTTTGCATGAAATGTTCCCTTGGTATCTCTAATTTTCTTGAAGAGATCTCTAGTCTTTCCCATTCTGTTGTTTTCCTCTATTTCTTTGCATTGATCACTGAGGAGGGCTTTCTTATATCTCCTTGCTATTCTTTGGAACTCTGCATTCAAATGGGTATATGTTTCCTTTTTCCTTTGCCTGTTGCTTCTCTTCTTTTTTCAGCTATTTGTAAGACCTCCTCAGACAACCATTTTGCATTTTTTTCGTATCTTTTTCTTGGGGATGGTCTTGATCACTGCCTCCTGTAGCAAGTCATGAACCTGTGTCCATAGTTCTTCAGGCACTCTGTCTATCAGATCTAATCCCTTGAATTTATTTGTCACCTCCACTGTATAATTGTAAGGGATTTGGTTTAGGTCATACCTGAATGGTCTAGTGGTTTTCCCTACTTTCTTCAATTTAAGTCTGAATTTGGCAATGAGTCCATGATCTGAGCCACAGTCCACTCCTGGTCTTGTTTTTGCTGAGTGTATAGAGCTTCTCCATCTTTGGGTGCAAAGAATATAATCAATCTGATTTCGGTGTTGACCATCTGGTGATGTCCAGGTGTTGAGTCTTCTCTTGTGTTATTGGAAGAGGGTGTTTGCTATGACCAGTGCGTTCTCTTGGCAGAACTCTATTAGCCTTTGCCCTGCTTCATTCTGTACTCTAAGGCCAAATTTGCCTGTTACTCCAAGTGTTCCTTGACTTCCTACTTTTGCATTCCAGTCCCCTATAATGAAAAGGTTACCTTTTGGGGGTGTTAATTCCAGAAGGTCTTATAGGTCTTCATAGAACCATTCAACTTCAACTTCTTCAGTATTACTTGTCAGAGCATAGACTTGGGTTACTGTGATATTGAATGGTTTGCCTTGGAAACGGACAGAGATCATTCAGTCATTTTTGAGACTGCATCCAAGTACTGCATTTCAGACTCATTTGTTGACTATGATGGTTACTCCATTTCTTCTAAGGGATTCTTGCCCACAGTAGTAGATATAATGGTCATCTGAGCTAAAGTCCCCCATTCCAGTCCTTTTGAGTTCGCTGATTCCTAAAATGTCAGTGTTTACTCTTGCCACCTCCTGATTGACCTCTTTCAATTTGCCTTGATTCATGGACCTAACATTCCAGGTACCTATGCATTATTGCTCTTTATAGCATCGAACTTTAGTTTCATCACCAGTTACATCCACAACTTGGTGTTGGTTTTGCTTTGGCTCCGTCTCTTCATTCTTCTGGTGTTATTTCTCCACTGATCTCCAGTAGCATATTGGGTTTCTACCAACTTACCAAAGATGGAGAGTTCATCTTTCAGTATCTTATCTTTTTACCTTTTTATATTTTTCATGGTGTTCTCAAGGCCAGAATACTGAAGCGGTTTGCCATTTCCTTCTCCAGTGGACTATGCTCTGTCACAAGTCTCCACAGTGACCTGTCTCTCTTGGGTGGCCCTACATGTCATGGCTCATAGTTTCATTGAGTTAGACAAGGCTGTGGTCCATGTGATCGGTTTGCTTAGTTTTCAATGATCGTTTTCATTTGTCTGGAGAAATATAAGAGACGTTATGGAAGCTTCCTTATAGGATAGACTGACTGGTGGTGGTGAGTGAGGGGAGTGGGGACTGGATTTTGTTTTGATGGGGGGGCCATGCTCAGTAAATCTTTAATCCAATTTTCCTTTGATGGGTGGGGCTGTGTTCCCTCCGTGTTGTTTGACCTGAGGCCAACCCATGGTGGAGGCAATGAAGATAATGGTGACCTTCAAAGGTCCCATGCATGCATCTTCATTTAGTGCTCTCAACTGTGCAGCAGGCCACCACCAACCCACGCCTCCACCGGAGACTCCTGGATACCCATGGACAAGTCTATGTCAGTCTCCTGTGGGGTCATGGCTCCTTTCCCCTGGGTCCTCGTTCACACAGGTTTTGTTTGTGCCCTCCAAGAGTCTGTGTCCCAGTCCTGTGTAAGTTCTGGTGGTTCTATGGTGAGGTAAATGGTGACCTCTTCCAAGAGGGCTTATGCTATACCCAGGTCTACTGCACCCAGATCCCCTGCCCCTCCAGCAGTCCACTGCTGACCTGCACCTCTGCAGGAGACACTCAAACACAGTTCTGTCTCAGTCTCTATGGGGTCTCTGGCTCCTGGTGTGCACAGGTATGTTTGAGCCTTCTGAGTGTCTCTGGCGGGTATGGTGTTTGATTCTTAATGTGAAAGACAGTAGGGGAACCCTCCTACTGTCTTTCTGGGGCTTCTCCTTTGCCCTTGGATGTGGGGTACCTCCTCAAAGTAATTCCAGCACCATGCAGCCACCACTCTAGTGCACTTACTCATTTAATTAAATTATAGATATACATGTCTTGTGAGTGCAATTTTCTGATTTCTTTTATGACCTTATCTAAGACATTTTGTATTGCTTATTTTCTAAAATATTCTTACACTGATTGCTTTATCTTAATTCACTATCCTATACTTGAGAGCAGGTTATATGTGTACAATTTTAGTTAGCAACAATTTTTTGTTGTCGTAGACATGTATCATAACAGTTACGGTAACAAAAGCCATATTTACAGAGTAAACCTTTTTTTCCAGGATAGACTGAATTACAGAATAATTCACTCTATAGTATTTTGTTAATTTTTGAATAGGTAATATATACTTGGTACAAAATTTAAAGGTACACAATGATACACAAGAAATAGATCTTACCCCTTTAGCCAATAATTACCTCTAGGAACTAACTATTATTATCAATTTTTTAGCTCCATTTCCACAGATAATTCTAACAAAACTGAGTTTTAAATGTTTTCAGATTTATATATTAACCTAGTCTAAGTTGATGTGGCATGCCATGATATGGTATAGGACAATTTTCCAGAGAGTGATTTTCAGAACATGAGTCCTTCAAAATATCCTATCTCAAAGAGTTCTGTTACCAAATCATTTTGGGTGATACAACATACTCTTAATTCCATTTTGAAATTTACATTATGTATCTTAAGGAGTCTGAGGTTTTTAGGCAAGAAATATGTTTTCTTACTTTGTTTAACTTAGCACTTCCCAAACTGACTTTACAACAGGACACTTTTTACCTCCCTTCCCCTCAAGAACACTAATAAGCAGCGTGTTAATTTATATTAGGTAGAACTGAAGAATGCTGAGTAAACACTTCAGTTCAGTTCAGTTGCTCAGTCGTGTCCGACTCTTTGCAACTCCATGAATAGCAGCATGCCAGGCCTCCCTGTCCATCACCAACTCCCAGAGTTCACACAGACTCACATCCATCAAGTCAGTGATGCCATCCAGCCATCTCCTCAGTTGATAATAATGTATCAATATTGGTGTATTCCCTGAAACAAATGTATTACACTGAAGTATGACGTGAATCATAGGGGAAGCTGAGTGTGTTGCACATGGGAATATTTTGTACATTTGTCTCAATTTTTCTGTAAATCTAAATTAAAATTCTTCTAAAAAATAAAGACTATTATTAAAAAAGTTAATTTGGGAACTGCATATGGGACATGAAATAACACTAAGATGAGAGTTAAGAAATCTAATTTCTAGATATCAATTCATGGGAAAACAGTTTATGTGAAATTTTTAGCAACGAAGCAAAGGTTAATTTTCTCTAGAGATTATCTAAATGACTATATATTTGGGAGTGTACCCAACTCTTGATTATATGATAGAAGATAAACTAAAGTAATAATTAATCATAAAGAATGTATTTGTGAAGAAATGCAAATTACTATGAATAAAATATCTATATAGTAAAAGATAACCTGTTTAGTAATGAACAGATGATATGGAGCTGTCGAAGATAGCCTGATAGACCAGGCCCTGTCCCTCAGCTCATACTTGTGGGGTACAGGCAGATCTCAAAGATATTGTGGACTGGGGTCAAGACTACTACAGTAAAGCAAATATCCGATATAGTGAGTCACACAAATTCTTTTAGTTTCCCAGTGCATATAAAAGTGTCTTTACTCTATATCATAGTCTATTAAGTGTGCAACAACATTATGTCTAGAAAATGCATATACCTAAGTTAAAAAAATGTTTATTTCTAAAAAGAAAATTGCTAAACATCATCTGAGACTTCAAGTGAGTTTTAATCTTTTTGCTGGTAGATGATCTTGCTTCAGCATTGATGGCTGCTGACTGATCAGGGTGGTGGTTGCTGAAGTCTGGGATGGCTGTGGCTATTTCTTAAAATAAGACATCAATGAGGTTTGCCACATCAACTGACTCTTTCTTTTATGAATAATTTTTCTATAGTATACGATTCTGTTTGGTAGCATTTTATCCAGAGTAGAACTGCTTTCAATATTGGAATCAATCCTCTCAAACCCTCACATGGCTTTTTAAAATAAGTTTATATAATTATTCTAAATTCTCTGTTGTCATTTCAAGAACCTTCACAGCATCATAACAGGCTTAGATTCTATCTCAAGAAAACACTTTCTTTGTTCATCCATAATAAGCAACTCCTCATCCATTCAAGTCTTATCGTAAGATTGCAACAATTTAGTCACATTTTCCACTTCTAATTCTAGCTCTCTTGCTGTTTCCACATCTGCAGTTGCCTCCTCCACTGTTTTTTAACTCCACAAAGTCATCTATGAGAGTTGGAATCAACCAGCTTCAACTCCTATGAATGTTGGTATTTTGACATGTTTCCATGAACTCATAAACATGCTTAAAGACATCTAGAACGGTGAATCCCTTCTAGGTTTGCAACTTTCTTTGCCTAGATACATCAGAGGAATCACTCTTTATGGCAGCTATAGCCTTATGAAATGTGTTTCTTAAATAAGAGTCTTAAAAGTAAAAATGTCTCCTTGATCCATTGGCGCAGAATGGGTATTTTGTTAGCAGGCATGAAAACATTAATCTCATTGTACATTTCCATCAGATTTCTTAAATGACCAGAAGCATTGCCAATGAGCAATAATATTTTAAAAGCAATCTTTTTCTGAGCAGTAGGTCTTAAGAGTGGGCTTAAAATATTGAGTAAACCATGCAGTCAATAAATATGCCATTATCCAGGCTTTGTTGTCCCATTTACAGAGCACAGAGTAGATTTAGCATAATTCCAAAGGTCCCAGTATTTTCAGAATGGTAAATGAGCATTTGTTTCAAGTTAAAGTTACCAGCTACATCAACCTCTGCCTAACAAGAGTACCTTTGAAGCGTCCCTTTCAAGCTTGAAGCCAGGTATTGACTTCTCCTCTCTAGCTATGAAAATCAAAGGCGCATACTCTTCCAGTATATGGCTGTTTTGTATACAATTGAAAATCTGTTGTTTAGTGCATCCACCTTCATTAATGATCTTAGCAAGATCTACTGTATAACTTGCTGCAACTTCTACATCAGCACCTGTGTTTTACCTTGCATGTTTATGTTATGTAGATGGCTTTTTCCCTTCAACCTCATAAAGCAACCTCTGTTAGTTTCCAACTTTTCTTCCACATCTCCCTTACTCTCTCAGCCTTCAAAGAATTGAAGAGTTAGGTCCTTGCACTGGATTAAGCTTTGGTTTAAGGGAATGTTGTGGCTTGTTTGATCTATCCAGACCATGAAAACCTTCTCTGTATCAGCAATAATGTTGTTTTGCTTTCTTATCTTTCATGTGTTTACTGGAGTAGTGATTTTAATTTCCTTCAGGAACTTAGCCTTTTTGCATTCACAGCCTGGCTAATTGTTTGTTATAGGAAGCTCACCTATCAGCCTATCTCTGTTTTTCACAAGCTTTCCTCACATGTCCTTCTGACATGCCTTTCCTTGAAGGGAAAAAGCTTAATCATTTCTAGCTTCTGATTTCAAGTGAGATATGTGAGACTTTCTTTCACTTGAACACTTAGAGGCCATTGTAGGGTCATTAACTGGCCTAATTTCAAATTGTATTGTGTCTCAGGAAATAAGGAGGCATAAGGAGAAGGAGAAAGATGGGAGACTGACTGGTTGGTGGAGCAGTGGGAACACACACAATATTTATTGATTAGGTTTGCTGTCTTACATAGGAATGTTTCATGGCATAACCAAACAACTACTACAATAACATCAAAGATCACTGATCATAGATTACTGTAACAAATAAAATAAAAATGAAAAAATTTGAAATATTCCCAGAATTACCAAAATGTGAAATGGAGTCATGATAGGAGAAAATGCTATTGAAAAATGATTTGTTTGACACACTGTTGCCATAAAATTTCAATTTATTAAAAAACAAAAATGAAATACCTGAGAAGTGCAATAAATGAATCTCAATAAAACAAGGTATGCCTGTATTCTAACACTGCAGAGCAAAAATTTTGGGTGAACCTCTAAGGGTAGTAATGAAAGAGAAATGAGGCATGTGTCTGCTTAATCCCAGACTCATAAGTACAAGGATCTTTACTATGAAGTTGTTTAACAGTCCAGTAATTTTTGGCTGCTAAGTCACTTCAGTCGTGTCCAACTCTGTGTGACCCCACAGCGCACCAGGCTCCCCCGTCCCTGGGATTCTCCAGGCAAGAACACTGGAGTGGGTTGCCATTTCCTTCTCCAATGCATGAAAGTGAAAAGTGAAAGTGAAGTCGCTCAGTCGTGTCCAACTCTTAGCGACCCCATGGACCCACTAGGCTCCTCCGTCCATGGGATTTTCCAGGCAAGAGTACTGGAGTGGGGTGCCATAATTTTTGGCAGATGGTCTTAAATCAAAGTACTTGTAATATTTTTACACTTTTGGGTAATATCTGTGGACTGTCAAACTACTGTATTATTAAATAAATTTATTTTGTGTCATATTGTTATTGGTTTCATAGTTTTATTTTAACGATGATTCTGAGTAATTGTGATTTCCTTTCTGTCTGTTCATCACCCCATTTATGCCAGTTAATCAAAGGTTGACTGTAGTTGAGTTCAAAGTAATTAGTTTTACTGTATTCTCAAGTTGTTTCCTGATTTGCCATGAGTCATCTGCAAATATTATCAAAATTTTTCCTAATTATATTTGTAACCATTTTTTGAATTGAATATGTACTCATTTGAATCATTACCTCAAATCCTTCATTCTTAAGTAGTTTATTCCACATAATATTAACTAAATATAAGTAGGCAATGTGGTGTTCTTTGTCTAATTGAATTTTCTATTGTTTTTTTTTTTTTTGCTAGGTTTTTTGCTAGATTATACTTGACTTTCCCAAGTTATTGCAGTATACAATTAAAGTTATTTTAACTGACCCATTTTTTAAGATTTGTCATGAAAGAAAACTCTCATAAAATTTTTTATAATTTATAAGTATAGTAAATTATTCCTGTTATTCTACATACTTTCCTTATACTTTATTATAATACTGCTACAATTATAATCAAAGCTTTCTTAAAAGAATATTTAGTCACTAACCAACAAACCAACATGTATGTGATATCTCCTACACTATGTAGTTGAAAGCTTTCCCCACACACAAATTTAAAAAATAGCTTTCATTTTCCTTGTTAGGAAATGGCACCCCACTCCAGTATTCCTGCCTGGAGAATCCCATGGACGGAGCAGCCTGGCAGCTACAGTCCATGGGGTGGCCAAGAGTCATCTGAGACTGAGCACACACACCAGCAACATAGACAAAGCGTGGACTCTAGATTGTTACTACCTAGGTTTGAGTCCTTGTTAGTCCACTTATTATCTGTGATTCTCTGTGTCTCAGTCTTCTTATATACAGTTAGCATTTTTATCCCCAATTTATATATGAGAGGGGTTCCCCTGGTGACTCAGACAGTGAAGAATCCACCTGCTATTCTGGAGATCCAGGTTTGATCCCTGAATCGGAAAGATTCTTTGGAGAAGGAAATGTTGTTATTATTCCTTCCATTATTTTTTGTTGGTAATATTATTTTTCACCCTCCCAAGAGCTCTTATGAGCTATTTCTCCTTGAATTAGGTCTTCCATAATTTGTTTTCTATTAAAGATGAAATTTGCATGTTACAGTAAGCTGCCTTATAGCCATCTGGTTAACTTTACCCATTAAGTCATTCTACTTATACCTTTAGTAGAAATCTTGCTAAATTTTAGCTTCTGAATTTGAAAGCTTAGGTGTCTGCATATCTCTTGCTTAAAAGAACTAAACCTGCTTGAGAGTGTGTGTGTGTATATTAATACATGTTGGTTTGGTCACTAAGCTGTGTCCAACTCCTGTGACCCCATGGACTGTAGTCTTCCAGGTTCCTCTGTCCATGGGACTTCTCAGGCAAGAATACTGGAGTGGGTTGTGATTTCCTTCTGCAGGGACTCTTCCCAACCCAGGGATTGAACCTGGGTCTCTAGCATTGCAGGCAGATTCTTTACCGACTGAGCTACGAGGGAAGCCCCACCTTTTTACATACATTTGTTTTTTACTTAATAGCATCGGAGAACTGATACAGTACTAAGGAAATTATTAGAATAAAAGCTAAAGGAAGGCAGGATCTTAGAGAGATAAAATGACTAAATTTTTTTTTTTTTTTTTGCCTAAGGACATTTACTGGAACTTAGTGAACTTAAACTGCAGTTTTTACACAATTGTGGGATACAGAGGGGTAGAGACAAATCTTAGGGCTTGCCCAAAGAGGAGACCCTCCCTTATAAAGGTCACGCAAGATTCATTTAGTAACCACAAACCTACTGTTGGATATATTTGCAGCTCAAATTAATGTGATTTAGGTGGTTTAAAAAAAAAATTCTCAATGGTGAATGCATTATATTCTGTGGTAACCCTTTCACAATATCATCATGCTATACACTCTAAATACATTACACTTTCACTTGTCAATTATATCTCACTAAAACTGAAAAATAAACAAATAAGAAAACCTCAAACCAGGTAATTTAAAATAGTTGAAGACCATTAGTGACCCTATGTGGCAGAAGCAATGACAAATATTTTGCAGAGAAAACACCTTTACACTAGGTCTCAAAGAATTCCTACAAGTAATTTTCTTAAAAAAAAAAAAAAAAGAGTAACACACAGTAAAAAATTACTTCACTCATAAGAAAATAAGGCTTATGAATAAGAACAGAAGAAACAACAACAGAAATCGGTTGTGGAGATTTCAAATATTACGACAAATAGAAAACAATAAAATAACAATGCTTACTACATTTCAAAAATAAAAGATACTCAAGAACAGTAACAGGAAAATATAAACAATGATAAAGCATATCTGGAGAGAAACACACACAATTTCTAGAAATAAAAATATAATATCTGAAATTATTCAGTGACCAAGCCTAAGAGATTAGCCTTTCATGTATAAAGAGAGAACTAGTAACCTAAAACATGACTAGAAGGAACTGTGTGGAATTCAGCATGGAAAGTCAAATAAAGGTAACGAGACATAGAGAATAGAGCGTGATGGCCTAACCTAAGCATGATGTGAGCGGGACAGAGAGAATAAAATAGAAGAGACATCTGAAGAAATAAAGATTCAGTAATTTTCAGAACCAATGAAAGTGATCAATTATTCCCCTTAGAAATCACAAGCAAAAGGACCAAAAAGAAATTAACATTTGGATGCATAAGCATGAAACTTTAGAATACCAAAGACAAAGAGGTAATCTTACAAGTAGCCAGTGAAAAAAGGCAGATTCCTCCCAAGGAGTGATTGTGAGAATGTCAAGAAATGTTCAGTTCCTATGAAATCAAATCTTTAGTATGTTGAAAGAAAATAACTACTAACCCAAAGTCTAGCTTCAGTAGAATTTTTTCAAGAGCACAAGTTAAATAAGGACATTTTCCAACCAACTAAACTAAGAAGTTTGCCTCTAGTAGCGTATCACTGCTTGGAGAAAGAAGTGGCAACCCACTCCAGTATTCTTGCCTGGAAAATCTCATGGACAGAGGAGCCTGACAGGCTACAGTCTATGGAGTCGCAAGAGTCAGACACGACTTAGCGACTAAACCAACCACCAGAGTATCATTAAAGGAAATTCTGAAAAATGTATTTCAGATAAATGGAAAATAATCCCAGACAGCTGTCTTAAATGAAAGTTCTAAATCCAAGTAGAAAAAAAAAAAAACAGTGAAAGTTATACATTTGTAGATAAATTTAAATGATTTAAATGAGCACTGGCTACATACAAACCAATGAGAATGTCCTTTAAAAAAAGAAAGTGTCCCCAAATACGCAAAAATAACGTTAACTTTGTGGGATTTCGGGATTAAAGGAATTTAAGGGAATTAAAGTTTAAAGGAATTAAAGTGTTCCAAATACTGAGTTCTCTAAAGGGAGCAAAAGTATACTTGATTGACTTTTATAGTTTCATAAGTTAAGAAAACATGTTGGAATTGTAGCTACTAAAAGAAGAGAAACAGTATACTTCCCACAAATAGTAAAAAGACAAAAACTATCAGATGAGATAAAAAAACAAAAGCAAAAAATGCAGTTAAATGCAGTTCATCAGAGAGATTTCCAAAAGGTAAGGATACAAAAAGGAAGAAAGTAGAAAAGACGGAAAAATATATATACCAGGTAAATCCTAAAGAAAAGAAACCTCCCATGGCTATATTGATATCTCTTATTGAGATGAAGAACATTACTAGATATAATGAGAGTGATTTGATAATAAAAATTTCATTTTTCAGGAAGATTAAATCTATGTTATCTAATAATATAGCCACAGGTTGTCAACTACAATGAAATATAGACAAGCTTATTATAGTTCAGTTCAGTTCAGTTGCTCAGTTGTGTCCAACTCTTGCAATCCCACAGACTGCAGAATGCCAGGTCTCCCTGTCCATCACCAACTCCTAGAATTTACTCAAACTCAAGTCCAATTGGGTCAGTGATGCCATCCAACTATCTCATCCTCTGTCGTCCCCTTCTCCTCCTGCCTTCAATCTTTCCCAGCATCAGGGTCTTTTCTAAGGAGTTAGATCTTCACATCAGGTGGCCAAAATATTGGAGCTTCAGCTTCAGTACCACTCTTTACAATGAACATTCAGAACTGATTTCCTTCAGGATTGACTGGTTTGATCTCCTTGCAGTCCAAGGACTCCCAAGAGTCTTATCCAACACCACAGTTCAAAAGCATCAATTCTCCCCGCTTAGCTTTCTTTATAGTCCAATTCTCACATCCACACATGACGACTGGAAAAACTGTAGCCTTGACTAGATGGATCTTTGCTGACAAAGTAATGTCTCTGTTTTTTAATATGCTGTCTAGGTCGGTCATAAGTTTTCTTCCAAGGAGTAAGCGTCTTTCAATTTCATGGCTGCAGTCACCATGAAGTCACCATGCAATCATCTGCAGTGATTTTGGAGCCCTCCCCCCACCATAATAAAGTCTGTCACTGTTTCCCCATCTACTTGCCAAGAAGTGATGGGACAGATGCCATGATCTTAGTTTTCTGAATGTTGAGCTTTAAGCCAACTTTTTCATTCTCTTTCATCAAGAGGCTCTTTAGTTCTTCTTTGCTTTCTGCCGTAAGGGTGGTGTCATCTGCATATCTGAGGTTATTGATATTTCTCCTGGCAATCATGATTCCAGCTTGTGTTTCATCCAGCCCAGCATTTCTCATGATGTACTCTGCATATAAATTAAATAAGCCAAGTGACAAAATACAGCCTTGACATACTCCTTTTCCTATTTGGAACCAGTCTGTTTTTCCATGTCCAGTTATAGTGGACATAATGAAGGATTTTATTATATAGTGAAGGATTTTAATGCAGCTCTTTTTAGGAAAATGGATGTGGATATAGATTTTAATATGAAAATTAACAAACCTGATCTACCAGACATACAAAGAACACTTTACCAAACAAATGCAAATGCAGACATATTGTTTTCTAGCACATATAGGACATTTATGGGACCATAAGAAAATTTTCAACAAACTTTAAAGGACTGAATTCATATGGTATGTAACCTAAACTTTGCCACTTACTAGTTTTATGACATTGTTGAAGTTCTTTAGCCTTTCTGAGCTTCAATCTCTTAACTTCAAAATGGGGCAACAATGGTATACACACAGTGAGAATCTTACAAACAATGAGAGGTTGTTTGGATTTTAAAATAATGAATTTAAACAAGGAAAGGCATGATTAAGTATGTTTTAAATATCATTTTGGCAGCAAGACTGAGAATGGCTTTAGAGAAAGAGGCAACTAGGAGATGTGTTAGGAAGAATTATAATACATCATGTAAAATGCAGGGCTGGATAAAGCACAAACTGGAATCAAGATCAATGGGAGAAACATCAATAACCTCAGATACAAAGACGCAGTATCCTTATGGCAGAAAGTGAGAAACAACTAAAGAGACTCTTGATGAAAGTGAAAAAGGAGAGTAATTTGCTTAAAACTCAGCATTCAAAAAATGAAGATCAAGGCATCTGGTCCCATCACTTCATGGCAAATAGATCGGGAAACAGTGAGAGACTTTTTTGGGGGCTCCAAAATCACCTCAGATGGTGACTGCAGCCATGAAATTAAAAGATGCTTGCTCCTTGGAAGAAAAGCTATGACCAACATAGACAGTATATTAAAAACAGAGACATTACTTTACCAACAAAGGTCCATCTAGTCAAAGCTATGGTTTTTCCAGTAGTCATGTGAGAGCTGGACTATAAAGAAAGCTGAGTGCCGAAGAATTGATGCTTTTGAACTATGGTGTTGGAGAAGACCTTTGAGAGTCCCTTGGATAACAAGGAGAACCAACCAGTCAATTCTGAAGGAAATCAGTCCTGAACGTTCATTGGAAGGACTGATATTGAAGCTGAAACTCCAATACTCTGGCCACTGGATGTGAAGAACTGAATTACTGGAAAAGACCCTGATATTCGGACAGATTGAAGGCGGGAAGAGAAGGGGATGACAGAAGATGAGATGGTTGGATGGCATCACCGACTTAATGGACATGAGTTTCATAGGCTCCAGCTGTTGGGATGAATAGGGAAGCCTGGCGTGCTGCAGTCCATAGGGGCACAAAGAGCTGGACACAACTGAGCAACTGAACTGAACTGAACTGAACTGATAATACATCAGATGAGAAATAATGTGGACTTGAAGAGCACATCAAAGAATATTTCTTCACAGATATCTATCTTCCTATTTATAATTTTAGTCCCAAAGAGAACTAACAGAAACTAGGTCTACTAAATGTATAACTACTACTTTAAAATTCTTTGGAGAATAACAGAATGTTAAAGCACATAATTTTTAATTCATTAAAAAGAGAGAATATAAGGGGCAATCTTCAAGGCAAATGTTTTGTGACATAAAAAATGCAACTGAGTTACGGTATCCTTTATATATATATGTATATACACCACCTTTATGGCAGAAAGTGAAGAGGAACTAAAAAGCCTCTTGATGAAAGTGAAAGTGGAGAGTGAAAAGTTGGCTTAAAGCTCAACATTCAGAAAACGAAGATCATGGCATCCGATCCCATCACTTCATGGGAAATAGATGGGGAAACAGTGGAAACAGTGTCAGACTTCCTTTTTCTGGGCTCCAAAATCACTGCAGATGGTGACTGCAGCCATGAAATTAAAAGACGCTTACTCCTTGGAAGGAAAGTTATGACCAACCTAGATAGCATATTCAAAAGCAGAGACAATACTTTGCCAACAAAGGTTCGTCTAGTCAAGGCTATGGTTTTTTCTGTGGTCATGTATGGATGTGAGAGCTAGACTGTGAAGAAGGTGCTCAGAGCGCCGAAGAATTGATGCTTTTGAACTGTGGTGTTGGAGAAGACTCTTGAGAGTCTTGGCCTGCAAGGAGATCCAACCAGTCCATACTGAAGGAGATCAGCCCCAGGATTTCTTTGGAAGGAATGATGCTAACGCTGAAACTCCAGTATTTTGGCCACTTCATGCGAAGAGTTGACTCATTGGAGAAGACTCTGATGCTGGGAGGGACTGGGTGCAGGAGGAGAAGGGGACGACAGAGGATGAGATGGCTGGATGGCATCACTGACTCTATGGATGTGAATCTCAATGAACTCCGGGAGTTGGTGATGGACAAGGAGGCCTGGTGTGCTGCAATTCATGGGGTTGCAAAGAGTCGGACACGACTGAGCAACTGATCTGATCTGATACACACATATATATACACACACACATTTATATTACATAGATACAGGTACAGATTTATTTTTTAATTAAGTCTATTTTCAAGTGTTCTCTTTTTTCATTTTTTAATATTGTCTAAAGTTTAATAATTCTCACTGTTAGGTACTTCTTCACAGCCAATCCCCTAAAGCAAAGATACTGCATATTTCTGTTACCTGCTATTAACAGATACTTAAACTACTTGCATATTAGTGTATTCATTAAATAGTCTTATAAAACTCAAAGTAAAATATTTCTACGCATAGGTTTTTGAGGGAATTTGTAAATACAGATGAACCAAGTAGTAAACTCTATTTTTTTTTATAATTTTTATTTACATGAAATTTGGCTAACATGAAAATATATGTAATTTAAATTTAAACAATGAAACTAAAACTAATCTGAATAATATATCTGTGTAGCATAAACATTATATATGAACAAGGTCCTTCCCTAATTTAGCTTTGCTTTTGTTCTCTATCATGGATTCAAAGGCCGTAAGTGGTAGGAAGCGTGATTTAAATTTGGGAGGAATAACACTTGGCTGGTGTAGAGACGTGGGTTCTATCCCTGGGTCGGGAAGATCCCCCAGAGCAGGAAATAGCAACCCATTCCAGTATTCTTGTCTGGAAAATTCCATGGACAGAAGAGTCTGGTAGGCTACATTCTAGAAGATTGCAAAGAGTCAGACACAACTGAGCACACACACACACACACACACACACACACACACACACACACACACACAGTGTAAATGATAGTGTTAATAAGGATGGCTATTGCAGAGAATCCCACAGAGGCCTATCTTTGCCAAAAGAGATCTCATTTCCCATAGTACGAAATTAATTTTCATTTTCATGTCCTATAAAAGAGTGTCATAATTAAAGTGAAAGGAAATGAAGTTCATTCATAGTGAAAGGATGTGCTGAAATAAAATGTCAGAATTGATACATGGAACAGGCAAAGAGATAGATGTGACTCCAAGGGGTCTTACACATTGTCTCTACCAATCATTTTGGAACTCTTCCAATCAATACATCAAATTAAAGTCAATCCAAGAGAGAAATTTGTAATTTAGATAATTTATACTTTGGCATAGGCAATGCTACGTATTTCTGATGCTGCTATCTGGAAAGAAGAGCACAGAAGAAGAGAAAAGGAGATCAAGATCACACTTATTTGCAACTTCTCCCTTATCTCCTGCTGCTGCTAAGTCACTTCAGTCATGTCCAACTCTGTGCGACCCCACAGACGGCAGCCCACCAGGCTCCTCCGTCCCTGGGATTCTCCAGGCAAGAACACTGGAGTGTGTTGCCATTTCCTTCTCCAATGCATGAAAGGGAAAAGGGAAAGTGACACGAACGACTCTTAGCAACCCCTTGGACTGCAGCCTACCAGACTCCTCCATCCATGGGATTTCCCAGGCAAGAGTACTGGAGTGGGGTGCCCATGCCTTCTCCGTATCTCCTGCTAGAAGCATCAAATTGTGTCTCAAATCTGACAACACATCATCCCTTTCATCTTTCATCTGGATTAGTGCAGCTTCTCAACTGGTCTTCCAGAGTTCCACTCTGGTCCACTTTCAATCTACCATAGAGCACAAAAAGTGATCTTACAAAGTAAATCAAATAAAATTCACTGTTTAAAACTCTGTAAGTTTCCCAAAGCACACAGAATAAAATCCACACTCCTTTACTTTGAGCTCTAAGATCTGCATGATATGGCCTGTCTGTGTGTGTTACTTCCTATATATGTTGCTACCCAACCACATTTGAGTTTTTTCCCACTTTAGAACTTTTGCAAATACCATTCTGTCTTCAGGGAATACCTCACTCTTAAAAGCCTACTCCTTACGCTTATATGAAGCTTAAATATTACCTGCCTTGAGTCTTTCCTAACCACCCATCTCAATTCCCTGTTTTGTTTCCTTCTTAGCATACGAAGGCAATGGCACCCCACTCCAGTACTCTTGCCTGGAAAATCCCATGGACAGAGGAGCCTGGAAGGCTGCAGTCCATGAGGTCGCTAAGAGTCAGACACGACTGAGCGACTTCACTTTCACTTTTCACTTTCATGCATTACAGAAGGAAATGGCAACCCACTCCAGTGTTCTTGCCTGGAGAATCCCAGGGACAGTGGAGCCTGGTGGGCTGCCGTCTATGGGGTTGCAGAGAGGCGGACACGACTGAAGCAACTTAGCAGCAGTAGCAGTAGCATACATCATAGTGTACAATCATTTTTTATATCTATTCATTTTTTATAAAGTTTTTCACCTAACATGTAAGCTCTGTAGTGACAGAGTGGGGAACGTCTTTTCTAATGGCACCTTTTTATATAAAATTTCTTATTACAGAAATATAAGGTAGATTATTTCATATGCACATTATTGTTTTTTTACTCTGAAATAATAAGACTGTTTTAAAAAGTGTGTTCCATACTAATGCACAGTGTTTGGTGAAAACATGATCCTAGGTCAAAGAATTCTTTGCAAGTCCTATAAACTATATGTTCTTTCTGAGGGTCCCTGATGTATATTAAGATATTGAAAGCTTCTAGAAGTAAAGAAATTGTTTTACTTTTACTCAATCCATTGATTACTGTATTTGTAGATTCTGGAAACTCCTTAATTTCCTTACTAAGTAGCATTTATTAACCTCTTGAGATATTAAGTGTTCAACAAAAGAAACTTTGAGAAATGATACTACCGAATTCCAGGGAAGAATAATTTGTCCACTGTCTTTTGTATTTACTTACCTAAATGAATTCAAGGATTTCATCACAGCACCAAACAGTTCTACCCCAAACCCTTCTATTCTAAAAATGTTTTTAAAAATGTTCCTCAAAATGTCTTGCTGCTGCTGCTGCTGCTAAGTCCCATCAGTCGTGTCCGACCCTGTGCAACCCCATAGACGGCAGCCCACCAGGCTCCCCGGTCCCTGGGATTCTCCAGGCAAGAACACTGGAGTGGGTTGTCATTTCCTTCTCCAATGCATGAAAGTGAAAAGAGAAAGTGAAGTCGTTCAGTCGAGTCCGACTCTTAGTGACCTCATGGACTGCAGCCTACCAGGCTCCTCTGTCCATGGGAATTTCCAGGCATGAGTACTGGAGTGGGTTGCCATTGCCTTCTCCACCAAAATGTCTTAAGATGTCCTAAATATGCCTTTTAAAGTTCTAAAAAATGTCAAGGAGTGGAAGAAAAGCATTATCACTAAAGTTGTGCTTAGTCGCTCAGTTGTGTCCAACTCTTGGCAACCCCATGGACTATAGCCCACCAGGTTCCTCTTCTGTCCATAGAATTCTCCAGGCAAGAATACTGGAGTGTGTTGCTATTCCTTATCCGTCACTAATGTCATGAACTAGTAATAAATCATTAAAAATTTACACATACCTAAAATTCAGGCCTAAATCCAGATTTTCTATTTTGTCTGTTTTATTTTTGAAACATGGTTCTTTAACCATATCTATGCTAATTTTATAGTTATTGTTATCATTATTACTTTGCATTTTTTTTTTTTTGCTTGTGATCTAATAAGGCAACCAGAAGTTTTCTCACTTAATTTCCTACAAGGCTGCTTAGAATTTGCTACTAATGTTAATATCTGGATATGGTTTTTATAGGCCATCTTTGGAGTAATGTACATATTACTTGAATGTTCACTGACAATAAAACATTTTTGTTTACCCAGTTTACCAGAAGTTTCACTGATAGTCATAAGTACTTGGAATACATGGCTTTTTATAGCAGAATATGTTGTTGTTTAGTCACTAAGTTGTGTCCAACTCTTTTGTGACCCCATGGACTTGTAGCCCACCAGGGTCCTCTGGCCATGGCATTTCCCAGGCAAGAATAGTACAGTTGCCATTTTCTTCTTCAGGGGATCTTCCCAACCCAGGGATGGAAACCGCATGTCCTGTACTGGCAGGCAGATTCTAACCCCTGAGCCTCCAGGGAAGTTCAGAGCATACTATGGTGAAGATAAATTTCCACTGGTAAAGCTACTACTTTATCTTTACTCTTTTTTTTTTCTTTATTTTTACTCTATCTTTGAACTATTTTGGTTCAAAAACCAAAAAATTTAAACCTTTACATCCAACAATTCTGAGTTTCTATTGCTTCCGTTATCTTTTGATTATTTCTTTGGCACAAAATTCTTACATGGGCAGAAAAATATTTCTAAGTTTCTTTTTTGTACTTAGGAACTTTCATAGATATACATGCCTCTGGTTAAGGACAAGTGTGTCTGTTCAACTACTAATAGATGGTGTATACAGTCATGGTTATTTCCTTTTTGTCATATTTTATTCTTTACTCAATAGAATATTTAAAGTACTATTTATATCTACCTGGTGGCTCAGACAGTAAAGCATCTGCCTACAATGCAGGAGACCCAGGTTCAATCCCTGGGTCATGAAGATCCCCTGGAGAAGGAAATGGCAACCCACTCCAGTACTCTTGCCTGAAAAATCCCATGGACTGAGGAGCCTGGTAGGTTACATACAGTCCACGGGGTCGCAAAGAGTTGGACATGACTGAGAGACTTCACTTTCACTTTTCATGATAAAAAGAGAAAAAGACAAAGTTAAACATCTTTTCCATTTTGGAAAAGAGATTTAAAAAGAGGTAAAGTTAGATATTAACCACATTATTAAAATGTATAAATGACATTTTATAAAATTAAGCCAACTTTAAAATATCTATACACTGGTTTCTTTTAGAGTTAATTTAAAAGAAACTTTTGTAATCCACTCTGTCGAAAAATGTTTTTGTAACTATGTATAAGATCATGGGATCTGGTCCCATCACTTCATGGCAAATAGATGGGGAAAGAGCGGAAACAGTGGCTGACTTTATTTTTCTGGGTTCCAAAATCACTGCAGATGGTGATTGCAGCCATGAAATTAAAAGACGTTTACTCCTTGGAAGGAAAGTTATGACCAACCTAGATAGCATATTCAAAAGCAGAGACATTACTTTGCCAACAAAGGTCCGTTGTTGGCAATGGTTCTTCCAGTGGTCATGTATGGATGTGAGAGCTGGACTATAAAGAAAGAAGAGCACAGAAGAATTGATGCTTTTGAACTGTGGTGTTGAAGAAGACTCTTGAGAGTCCCTTGGACTGCAAGGAGATCCAATCAGTCCATTCTAAAGGAGATCAGTCCTAGGTGTTCATTGGAAGGACTGATACTGAAGCTGAAACTCCAATACTTTGGCCACCTGATGCAAAGAGCCGACTCATTTGAAAAGACCCTGATGCTGGGAAAGATTGAGGGCAAGAGGAGAAGGGGACGACAAAGGATAAGATGGTTGGATGGCATCACTGACTCAATGGACGTGGGTTTGGGTGGACTCTGGGAGTTGGTGATGGACAGGGAGGCCTGGTGTGTTGTGGTTCTTGGGGTCGCAGAGTCAGACATGACTGAGCGACTGAACTGAATTGATTCTTGTATATTCTAATCTTTTTCTGGGGTAATCTAATGTAAAATCACATTCATTCTCTCATTTATTAATTCAACAAATATTTCATGTATGTCTAACACTCAAAGTAAAAGTATCTTACTAAATGGCATGTATCTTACTAAATGGAATACAGAAGCTGCTGGGGTCCTATCTCAGTGTTCAAGCAGTTTAAAAATTGAGTATAGAGATAATTCTCATAGATAAATAATGGACAATTATCCCATAGATAATTCCCATAGATAAATATCAGGTAAACAGATTAAAGGATAGTTATCACTTAATAGCTTACAAGCTCAAAGAGGAAAGGTTATACGCATAATTTCCAGGGTAAAAGAGGTCACTTTTGAAGGCTAAGATTATAAAAGAAGTAGGAAATAATAATTTCCAACCAGAGAGAACAATTTAGGAAAAAATATATATAAAAGTGGAGGGATGAGAAACATGTGCAGAATTTCAGTAAATCTAACTTGAGAACAGTAACTGTAAGTAAAGTATAGCATTGTATTAGGAGGTAAGATTGTGAAGGTCTGGTCATAGAAAAAGGACATCATTCTCTCTGGGAGGGGGAGGAAAGAAGCCACAGTGACACATTAAGATGAATATGACTGGTGACAAATAAGAAGGAGTGGGTCAATGATTAGAGACAAGTCTTCGAAGTGGTGGCCTGGGAATGTAACCACTGAAGGAATGGCTTAGTCAGCTGACAAAAATGGAGATCCATATCCTCATTTACATTTAAATTATAATTGTTAAAATTACATTGAGCAAGAAATAGGTCAATAATAAGGCTCAATATTATTTCTATTGTTTATGACAATTGGAAATAATTCTACTCAAGTTAATATACTGAATTTTAAAAGATCACTTTATCCTGTCACTAAAGCTACAGTAAAGACTTAAGTTCCTCTGTTTTCCTGTGAACTAAGAAAAATCCAAAATATATTTTTGTTAGTCTACAAAATAAATAAAAGACACACATTTGATGAAATTTTGAATTTGTCAAAAATAATAACTTCATTAATATGCAACTGATCAAACAACTAAACCAAAAAAAAGAGGTGGGTGGTGAGGGGAAGGAAAGAAAGAACCACCTGTGCATTCAGTTCAGTGGGATGCTAACTGGCCTGTAAAAATGAGAATAAAGAAAGAGTTCTGCTGCATTTAACTTGCAGAACTAGAAATTACTATTATCTACAAAAAGAAATTAAATCGTTTCATTAATTATGGAAATATGGTATAATTCAAAATGTCATTTATATGAAATAAAATAATGCCAGATCATTACCATAAGGCAAACAGTGGGGAACTGAAATGTGTATTTAAAGATTTATTTCACATTAGACATTGGAGCTTAAGTATGCGGGTAATGAATAGCATGAAACACTGAATTCTTCAGCAGAAAAACATCTAGTCAATCCTAATTATTCTGGGGGATACTTACTAGAATTAGTAATAATTGTAAACAGAAAGTGCTCTCTGCAAGTGTTTTTCAAAATTCCTTGAGACACTCCAGTAAAAGGTGTTTTAAATTCAAACACACTTGCAAAATGTTGATTTAATCAGGCTAACATGCAAAGAAAGGTTCACTGTGAACCTCAAGGAAGGGCTATAGCCTGTAGTTTTCCCAAAGCAGATGGCTAGGGAACACGTTATTTGCCAGACATCTTTTATTATTCCAAGTAGTAAACTCTGAGATGCTCCTCTGTGAGAAATGATGTGATTCACGCTTCCCTCCAAACTTTGGTAGTTTTACTTCACTTTTCTTTATATCTTATTCACAGAATGTCCTCTAGTCCCATATCTTGCTTCACACCTCAAATATAACACACACACACACACACACACACACACACACACACACACTATGAAAGTTGCTCAGTCACGTTTGACTCTTTGCGACCCCATGGACTATACAGTCCATGGAATTTTCCAGGCCAGAATACTGGAGTGGGTAGCCTATCCCTTCGCCAGGGATCTTCCGATCCAGGAATTAAACTGGTGTCTCCTGCACTGCAGGCAGATTCTTTTCCAGCTGAGCTACCAGGGAAGTCTATATATATATATATATATATATATATATATACATACATACACACACACACATATATATATAGTTACATTTATGTAAATACAAAACTTTAATTATGTATATATCTTTCATATCTATCTATAAAAATTTACATTCCCTGAGCAAAGCCCAAGGATAGAATTGTTTTCTCCTTCCCTTTAACCTAAATCAAAAATCTTAACACAAAATGCCTCCAAATCAGCTGTCATACAGAAGCACCTAATAAATTAAAATGTTTTGGCATATAAAGCTGATAATAATCAAGTATACAAAAATTTTAAACGAATGGGGTTATTTAATCTTAATCTAAAGAAATAAATCATAAATAGAACTGTGGCAAAAGGGGAGATGAAGTTTGAAGGTGGATAAAATCAAAGGGAAGATGTTTCTATTCTGCTTATCCAATAACTATTCTATATTAGCATCTATCTACGTTGCTTACATGTAGGTCCAGTAATAAATTTTCATCCAAGGGAAGCACTACAATTATATTTTGAGAAAAGTATTTAAATTTTTCATTGTTCTTCTCCCACCCTTCCCAACACAAAAGCAAAAAAAAGAAAAAGAAACAGAAAATAGAGAAAGAAAGGGATAGAGAAAGAAAACTCAGGCAAATTTTATACAAAAATGACAAATCTTTTTAAAATACATATTTTATCAATTTTATAACTGCATAATCTTAATGTGAATTGTGACACAGAATTATATAATTTATGAGTTGAAACTCTTACTAATGACCTGGTCCAATATTCTCATTTATGTGTGAAATTTTAAAAAGAGGGAGAAGTGATAAATGAACTCAAAGTCACACAAACCTGTAGTCTAACCAGAGCTTAAAACCCAGGTCTTCCGATTCTTTGTACCTTAGGCTTTGCAATTCACCAGAGCGCCTCCTATGCTTTATTTTGTTTTTGAAAATCTTCACATATTGCAGAAAAATAAGACACACTAATACATTTTGTGGTTGTGTTCTACAAACCTAATGTTTAAATATTAAAAGTTACCAGTAATGTTTAGTTTATTTTCTATCTCTATTTATTCATATTTATCTGCTGATTTTGAAGTCTTGACAACACTTGCAAAATCTGCCAAAGCTGAATGATTACAGAACACAATGAAGTAATGATCGTGTACTTTTCCCCTTTAAAAGTAACTCTGTTATTATCATGCGTAAGGAAAAGCACGTATTTACCTGCCAATATTCATGAGGGGTGGCAATTTTGCAGCATTTTATGAATCTCTGAATAGTGGACACTGACAAAAGGATAAAAATTCAATTTTTTAAAGAACAGAAAATTGTGAAGAATTTTAGACTTCTTTGTACTAATCTAGAAAATCCCAGAGCCCTCTAAATTATTATATGAGCTCTTAAATAAGAAGTCATGAATCATGAAAGATTTCCTTTTGTGCAGATAACAACGTGAAAAAGATTCTTTCTAACTAGTTTTTGGTTATGAAATGACCAGCTTGAGCCTTAATAATGTGCTTTCTAAGTTTCCAAGTAATGAAGATTTGTTTTTAGCGGAGAATCCTTATAAGACACATGGTACAGAATATAAACAGAGTACTTGGAATGTAGCAAAATCACCATAAATATTTACAAAATGAATGAAATAGATGTTTAAATTTTGATTTTGTTAAACAAAATCAATAAAAGTATTGACTTTATATACCATTCTACATAATGTATACATAATCCCATTTTTATAATTTCTTCCTTGTTAAAACCAAATGTAGTTAAGACTATTTCAATTCTCTGTTTTGGATTAAGTAAATTTAATGTATTATGTGAGGGAGATGTCTGGTTGCATTTCCAATTTGTAAAGAGGTTGGAAGTGATCACTTCTATCCTTACAAATAAAGTTGAAGAAACTGAAAATCAGTCACTTTTCTTGGACCAACCAGATAAGTGAGTTTGCAGAGTAAACCATCACCCTCAAATCTGGAGAGAAAGGTTAATCCAGAGTATCATAGCTGAGTTCCTTTGGTATCTCTGATTTTCTTGAAGAGATCCCTAGTCTTTCCCATTCTGTTGTTTTCCTCTATTTCTTTGCATTGATCACTGAAGAAGGCTTTCTTATCTCTTCTTGCTATTCTTTGGAACTCTGCATTCAGATGTTTATATCTTTCCTTTTCTCCTTTGCTTTTTGCTTCTCTTCTTTTCACAGCTATTTGTAAGGCCTCCCCAGACAGCCATTTTGCTTTTTTGCATTTCTTTTCCATGGGGATGGTCTTGATCCCTGTCTCCTGTACAATGTCACGAACCTCATTCCATAGTTCATCAGGCACTCTATCTATCAGATCTAGGCCCTTAAATCTATTTCTCACCTCCACTGTATAATCATAAGGGATTTGATTTAGGTCATACCTGAATGGTCTAGTAGTTTTCCCTACTTTCTTCAATTTCAGTCTGAATTTGGCAATAAGGAGCTCATGGTCCGAGCCACAGTCGGCTATGGTCTTTCCTGTGGTCATGTATGGATGTGAGAGCTGGACTGTGAAGAAGGCTGAGCGCCGAAGAATTGATGCTTTTGAACTGTGGTGTTGGAGAAGACTCTTGAGAGTCCCTTGGACTGCAAGAAGATCCAACCAGTCCATTCTGAAGGAGATCAATCCTGGAATTTCTTCAGAAGGAATGATGCTAAAGCTGAAACTCCAGTATTTTGGCCACCTCATGCGAAGAGTTGACTCATTGGAGAAGACTCTGATGCTGGGAGGGATTGGGGGCAGGAGGAGAAGGGGACGACAGAGGATGAGATGGCTGGATGGCATCACTGACTCGATGGATGCGAGTCTGAGTGACCTCCGGGAGCTGGTGATGGACAGGGAGGCCTGGCGTGCTGCGGTTCATGGGGTCGCAAAGAGTCCGACACGACTGAGCGACTGATCTGATCTGATCTGATCATAGCTGAGATGTGCTTCTCTGGAGCTGAGGACCCTGGCACCATGAATTGTTAAATGGGAATCTTAGTGAATTGCTGGAAGGTGAATGTAGACTAGCTTGAGAGTAAGACATTGGGGGTGAGGGTGGAGGGGGCTGAGTTTTGGGGAATCCCCACCCTTTCCTGGATTTTGCGTCCAGGAATCCCACCAGCTTTTCCTGGTGAAGATCCAAGAAGGATCCGCCATAAGTCATCTTTGTGAATATGCTGATAGAGACTCTGCATAACAAAGGCCTACCCTCCAGGGAAAAATACTTGATCTGCACTTCTCACAATCTTGAAAAGTGAAAGTGAAGTCGCTCAGTCCTGTCTGACTCTTTGTGACCCCGTGGACTGTAGCCCACCAGGTTCCTCCATCCATGGGATTCCCCAGGCAAGAATACTGGAGTGGGTTGCCATTTCCTTCTCCAAGGGATCTTCTCGACCAAGGAATCGAACCCAAGTCTCCCGCATTGCAGGCAGACGCTTTAACCTCTGAGCCACCAGGGAAGACAGCCCCAAGACACAAGTCTGTTAAAAGACTGATATTAAATTATATCTTACAATCTTGCTCAGTGGCAAAATCAAGTCTTGTCTGACTGTTTTGTGCATCCATGGGCTGTAGCCTGCCAGGCTCCTCTGTCCCTGGGATTTCCCAGGCAAGAATACTGGAGTGGGTTGCCATTTCATTCTCCACGGGATCTTCCCCACCCTGGGACAGAACATATTGGCAGGCAGATTCTTCACCACTGAGCCACCTAAGAAGCCCTCTTCCCACATGGGGTAAGGATTTTCTCATGTTCCAGACCCCTCTCCCTTTCTTATATCACTTAAGGGGTGGGAGTGGGAGGTAGCTATAACACCACAGAAACACTTGTGAAACTCACAGCCTCAAGGCACAAGTCTGCTAAAAGACTGATATTAAATTATATAAAGATAGGATGAAATTAAAAGACGCTTACTCCTTGGAAGGAAAGTTATGACCAACCTAGATAGCATATTCAAAAGCAGAGACATCACTTTGCCAACAAAGGTTCGCCTAGTCAAGGCTATGGTCTTTCCTGTGGTCATGTACGGATGTGAGAGCTGGACTGTGAAGAAGGCTGAGCGCCGAAGAATTGATGCTTTTGAACTGTGGTGTTGGAGAAGACTCTTGAGAGTCCCTTGGACTGCAGGGAGATCCAACCAGTCCATTCTGAAGGAGATCAATCCTGGAATTTCTTTGGAAGGAATGATGCTCAAGCTGAAACTCCAGTATTTTGGCCACCTCATGCGAAGAGTTGACTCATTGGAGAAGACTCTGATGCTGGGAGGGATTGGGGGCAGGAGGACAAGGGGACGACAGAGGATGAGATGGCTGGATGGCATCACTGACTCGATGGATGTGAGTCTGAGTGACCTCCGGGAGCTGGTGATGGACAGGGAGGCCTGGCGTGCTGCAGTTCATGGGGTCGCAAAGAGTCGGACATGACTGAGCGACTGATCTGATCTGATCTGAGGATGCTTTTCTCCTACACCATATCATCACATCAACAGGGTTTCAGTAAAATACCAGTAGATTAGAGTTGAAAGAGCTGGAAGGTGTATACTCTCTTTGAGAAGAAGTACTCAGGGAAGTCCAAAGATAAGAGGAGAGGCAAAAAAAAAAAAAAAAAACAGGGCACTGAGGGAATCTGAAGCTTCTGACAGTAAACATTAGATACAGCACAACTTGTAGCACAGTAACATAAATCCTCACATTAGAGTCCTCTTCAGCCTCTATCGCTCAATACGATGTCTAATTTTCAACAAAAAATTACATGACATGATAGACAGCAAGAAAAAAACAGAAGAGTAAAAGCAAGCATCAGAACACGACTGGAAGATGAAACAGACGTTGGAATCATCACATAGAGAATTTAAAACAATTACAATGAATATGCTAAGGGTTCTAACGGAAAAAGTAGACAATTGCAAGAAAAGCAGTACCTAAAGGGAAAGTTATAGGCTTGAATTCATATATTTGAAAAGAACCTTATAGCAAGAAGAAGAAAAGACATAGCAAATATCAGGACAGAAAACAATGGAATTGAAAACAAAATAACAACAGAGAAAATCAATTAAACCAAAGGTTGTTTCATGAAAACATCATAAAAATTATTATACTAGACAAGGTATATGGAAGTACTTTGTAAACTGTAAATATTTAATATGATCCTGAATTTATTCATTCATTTAAAATATATTCAAATAGGAAAGTTAAACATTTGAAGGAAAGACTGAACAAAGTACAGAAGGTGAAAACATTGATAGCAGCCCACAGTTTTTTTAATATTTTATGGCTAAGTATATATCATATCATTTCACATTAGACATTTGTTACCTGCCTAATACTTTCATCCTGAATCATCTATACAGTTAGCAAAGAAAACTATAATTTACACTATAAAATGGTACCATAAACTGTCAGGCTGAAATAATCAAATGTCAACATTAGTAAAACTTAATTCAGCTTTATTTGTCAACCCTTTGGATAAATATCTGCAAATAAGGTCTTAGAGAGCTGTGCTATCCTCTCCCTCCTGCCCCAGGGTCTTGGGCTGTATACTGTTTGAAAACAAATTTCCTTGTCAGATGGATAGGCTTCTGCCAATAATTTTGCCCCAAAGATTTTTCTTTCTTTCTCATTTTGTCCCTGAACCCATATGAATGGGCAGAAAAACAAGTCCACTGACAGATATAATATGTATATCTTTCATTTCCAATCTCCTAACTAAAAATACATTGACTAGAATTGTTTATGCATATATACGTATATTATATATGGATACACACAATGCATATATATATATACACACACACACACACACACACACATACATCGGAGAAGGCAATGGCACCCCACTCCAGTGCTCTTGCCTGGAAAATCCCACGGATGGAGGAGCCTGGTAGGCTGCAGTCCATGGGGTCGCTAAGAGTCGGACATGACTGAGCGACTTCACTTTCCCTTTTCACTTTCATGCATTGGAGGAGGAAATGGCAACCCACTCCGGTATTCTTGCCTGGAGAATCCCAGGGACGGGGGAGCCTGGTGGGCTGCCATCTATGGGGTCGCACAGAGTCGGCCACGACTGAAGTGACTTAGCATAGCATACACATACATACATACACATGTTCGTATGCTTATATATATGTGGGCTTTCCTGGTGACTCAGACGGTAAAGAACCTCCCTGCAATGCAGGAGATGGATCAATGTGTATGTATGTATGTGTGTACGTACACACACACACCCTTCTCTCGTTGCCTGTGTCACTCTGAAGAACCCTGACTGACACAAAATTCTCTATTGGTTCACTTCTGCCTTAAGTGTTCCAGTGATACTGATGCAATGCTTAGGTAGGTCTTTGGCATTTAGGACCCAGAATATGGTTCATGTTACTGGAATAATAATGTTCAATAATTTTCTAAAATTTTCATCTGAATTAGGCAGCAATGGGAAAATGCATTTTCACATGATAAAAAGTCCCAAACAATGGATTCTGTTCTTAATTCTATTTTTACAACCAAGTAAGAAATTTTTAAAGGAGCCTTTTTATAAGGTTTTAAGATATACACTATACATTAGTGTGTATTTGCACTCTAGCTAAGAACAAAAAAAAGTTCATCAAAATCTTATTCTGTTTCACGATCTACATCAACAAATTTTTACAGTATGTCGAGTGTTAAGTCACTACACTACATGGCAACAAATTTTAAACAGTTATTTCAAAGCAACAATTACATGATAATGATAAGAAACATTCATTAGCATAAGATGTGCACTGTGCTATGTGTTTTACATGGATTATCTCATTCAATATCAAAACAAGAGGAAACAAACAAAAAACTATCAACTATGACCTCTTAACATGCCCTATAACAGACAGAAAAATGATGTTTAGTGACATGAAGTAACTTGCCTGAGGAGGTCAAAAAAGCTGGTAGGTAGCAGAGCTCATGATTTAAAGCCTGTGTTCTTAACTGCTATTTTTAACTAAGAAATGATTTTGAATGAACAAAACTCATTCCACTTTTCTAAACCAGTGATTATGTGTTGACACTGTAGTCAGTGAGAAGAGAGGCTAGTGGCACAATATTTTTCTGAACCATTTCTAGGATAGAAATGCAACCAGCATATAATAAGACTAGTATAAATATCTGAAAACAGCATTTAAAATAATCTTTGAAGTAGAAACATTCCAGGAAAAATAATAGCAACTATCTTTCAATAATTTAGCTCATATCAGTTTAATTTATAGCAAACATCGATATTAGCATTTCTCTATGCTTTTTTCAAAAGCAGCAGACAGCATACTGCTGGTCAAAACTGATTTTGACAGCAATATGTGTTCCCTGGAACCTTACTGTTACCACTATAGCGTGAGACCTGCTATTCAGTTCAGTTCAGTTGCTCAGTGTGTCCAACTCTTTGCAACCCCATGAACTGCAGCACACCAGGCTTCCCTGATGCTGCTGCTGCTAAGTCACTTCAGTTGTGTTTGACTCCGTGTGACCCCATGGACTGCAGCCTACCAGGCTCCTCCGTCCATGGGATTTTCCAGGCAAGAGTACTGGAGTGGGGTGCCATCGCCTTCTCCAGCCAGGCTTCCCTATCCATCACGAAATCCCGGAGTTTACTCAAACCTGAAGCCTGGTGGGCTGCTGTCTATGGGGTTGCACAGAGTCAAACACAACTGAAGTGACTTAGCAGCAGCAGCATGTCCATTGAGTCACTGATGCCATCCAACCATCTCATCTTCTGTCATCCCCTTCTCCTCTTGTCCTCAATCTTTCCCAGCATCAGGGTCTTTTCAAATGAGTCACCTCTTCACATCAAGTGGCCAAAATATTGCAGTTTCAGTGAAACACCCAGAACTGATTTCCTTTAGGATGGACTGGTTGGATCTCCTTGTCACCCAAGGGACTCTCAAGAGTCTTCTTCAACATCACAATTCAAAAGCATCAATTCTTCGGTGCTCAGCTTTCTTTATAGTCCAGTTCTCACATCCATATCTGACTACTGGAAAAAACATAGCCTTGACTAGACGGATCTTTGTTGATAAAGTAATGTCTCTGCTTTTTAATATGCTATCTAGGTTGGTCATAACTTTCCTTCCAAGGAGTAAGTGTCTTGTTATTTCATGGCTGCGATCACCATCTGCAGTGATTTTGGAGCCCCCAAAATAAAGTCAGCTACTGTTTCCACTGTTTCCCCATCTATTTGCCATGAAGTGATGGGACCGGATCCCATGATCTTCGTTTTCCGAATGCTGAGCTTTAAGCCAACTTTTTCACTATACTCTTTCATTTTCGTCAAGAGGCTCTTTAGTTCTTCTTCACTTTCTGCCATAAGGGTGGTGTCATCTGCATATCTGAGGTTATTGATATTTCTCTGGCAATCCTGATTTCAGCTTGCACTTCTTCCAGCCCAGCGTTTCTCGTGATGTTCTCTGCATGTAAGTTAAATAAGCAAGGGGACAATATACAGACTCGATATACTCCTTTCCCGATTTGGAACCAGTCTGTTGTTCCATGTCCAGTTCTAACTGTTGCTTCCTGACCTGCATATAGGTTTCTCAAGAGGCAGGTCAGGTGGTCTGGTATTCCCATTTCTTTCAGAATTTTCCATAGTTTATTGGGATCCACACAGTCCAAGGCTTTGGCATATCAATAAAGCAGAAATAGATGTTTTTCTGGAATTTTCTTGCTTTTTGGATGATCCAGAGGATGTTGGCAATTTGATCTCTGGTTCCTCCACCTTTTCTAAAACCAGCTTGAATATCTGGAAGTTCACGGTTCAATGAAACTAAACCATGCTGTGTGGGGCCACCCTATGTAGTGAGAGAGACCCATGTCAGACCATGGGGAGAGGTCTGACAGAATGTGGTCCACTGGAGAAGGGAATGGCAAACCACTTCAGTATTCTTGCCTTGGGAACCCCGTGAACAGTATGAAAAGGCAAAAAGATAGGACACTGAAGATGAACTCCCCAGGTCGGTAGGTGCTCAATATGCTACTATTGGAGATCAGTGGAGTAATAACTCCAGAAAGAATGAAGGGATGGAGCTAAAGAAAAAACAACACCCAGTTGTGGATGGGACTGGTGATAGAAGCAAGGTCTGATGCTGTAAAGAGCAACATTGCATAGGAATCTAGAATGTTAGGTCCATGAATCAAACAAATTGAAAATGGTCAAACAGAAGGTGGCAAGAGTGAACATCAACATTTTAGGAATCAGCGAACTCAAATGGACTGGAATGGGGGAATTTAACTCAGATGATCATTATATCTACTACTGTGGGCAGGAATCTCATAGAAGAAATGGAGACCTGCTATTAGGCAGGGTTATTTTGGTGTACTATTTAGATGTGGAGAAGGAAATGGCAATCCACTCCAGTATTTTTGCCTAGAGAATCCTGTGGACAGAGCAGCCTGGTGGGCTGCTGTCCATGGGGTCGCAGAGTCGGACATGACTGAAGCGATTTAGCATGCATGTATGCATTGGAGACGGAAATGGCAACCCACTCCAGTATTTTTGCCTAGAGAATCCCAGGGACAGAGGAGCCTGGTGGGCTGCTGTCTATGGGGTCGTACAGAGTGGGACACGACTGAAGTGACTTAGCAGCAGCAGCAGCTATATCCTTACATTGCCATGTCTTCATTTCATCATGAGCTGATTGAGGCTAACAGGACCTAACTTGCAGATACCTAGACCTACCTTGAAAGACTGTTATAAAATCTATGCAGTGAATGCTGAAAACATAGTCAGATCAGATCAGATCAGTCGCTCAGTCGTGTCCGACTCTTTGCGACCCCATGAACTGCAGCACGCCAGGCCTCCCTGTCCATCACCAGCTCCCGGAGGTCACTCAGACTCGCATCCATCGAGTCAGTGATGCCATCCAGCCATCTCATCCTCTGTCGTCCCCTTCTCCTCCTGCCCTCAATCCCTCCCAGCATCAGAGTCTTCTCCAATGAGTCAACTCTTCGCATGAGGTGGCCAAAATACCGGAGTTTCAGCTTCAGCATCATTCCTTCCAAAGAAATTCCAGGGCTGATCTCCTTCAGAATGGACTGGTTGGATCTTCTTGCAGTCCAAGGGACTCTCAAGAGTCTTCTCCAACACCACAGTTCAAAAGCATCAATTCTTCGGTGTTCAGCCTTCCTCACAGTCCAGCTCTCACATCCATACATGACCACAGGAAAGACCATAGCCTTGACTAGGCGAACCTTTGTTGGTAAAGTAATGTCTCTGCTTTTGAATATGCTATCTAGGTTGCTCATAACTTTCCTTCCAAGGAGTAAGCGTCTTTTAATTTCATGGCTGCAGTCACCATCTGCAGTGATTTTGGAGCCCAGAAAAACAAAGTCTGACACTGTTTCCACTGTTTCCCCATCTATTTCCCATGCAGTGATGGGACCAGATGCCATGATCTTCGTTTTCTGAATGTTGAGCTTTAAGCCAACCCTTTCACTCTCCACTTTCACTTTCATCAAGAGGCTTTTTAGCCCCTCTTCACTTTCTGCCATAAGAGTGGTGTCATCTGCATATCTGAGGTTATTGATATTTCTCCCGGCAATCTTGATTCCAACTTGTGTTTCTTCCAGTCCAGCATTTCTCATGATGTACTCTGCATATAAGTTAAATAAACATGGTGACAATATGCAGCCTTGACGTACTCCTTTTCCTATTTGGAACCAGTCTGTTGTTCCATGACCAGTTCTAACTGTTGCTTCCTGACCTGCATACAGATTTCTCAAGAGAAAACATAGTAGGTGCTAAATAAATTATGGCTTCTGTTATTGTTGCTATCGCTATTACTGTTATCACAAATATAGAAGGTTGCCTGTATTACAAAGTATATCTTGGAGAATTGCTTCAGAGAGCCACTAAGCGAGGGTGAGGATCATCGAGGCTGCTTTGGGCATGGAATAAAGGTGGCTGTCAGACAGAAAAGTACGTTTGTCAGTCAAAAAGGTTAGAGAAGAGCTGTAACAGGAAGCTCCTTTAGAGATTTTAGACATGACGTTGATTAGTGGAGAAACACTGAAATTTACACAGGCAGACCAATTCATAGGCCTTTGGTCCCAAGGGTCACATTTAGATTTCAGTCAGAGATGTGCTATGCCAAATTATTCCAGGACCTCGCCCAGCTATGGATATTATCTTACTAACCAAGAATTAAGGGCTGGATATTCTGACTTTTCTAAAGGAACACAAGCCAAGGGCAGGGGATATTTTACACTAATCCCACTCTGATTCAAACAAACGTTGAGAAAAGTAATAGCAAGCTCCTGTGAAAAGTCATGGTTTTTGTTTTTGTAAATCAGAGGCTACATTCCAGGAGGGTGGAGTGACAGCAGAGGTAATCACGGTCCATGCCTCCGCCCCTCTGGACAAAGCCCAAAGGAGTTACCAACAGGACCAAGAAAAACTGATACCATGCAGAATTACAAGAACATACTGATGGTTTTCAACTGAATTTATTACTTTTAATTTACCAAAGCTATTGTGATGAAACAAACATCCCCCCCAAGTTGATTGATATTAATTTGTTGCACAATAAAGCACCACAGCCAACTTCTCTTTGATGGCAGACTATTTCCCAAAACTATGAACAAACTAGAATGATTCTGAAAAGATACTTACAATTATGAAAAGATACTTACTTTCAATTTTTGTTTCTGTCAACCAGTAGATCAAAATAAGCTACAAAAAATATTACATAGAGATTCCGAAGACAATACAACGACTTGTTTTTATTTACAAAAACCATAGCAACTCCGGCTTTACTCTCTATCTAATCTCTTCTCCTTCCTGGTATAGGCCAATAACTCCCAGAATCCAACTCTATGTTCTTTTCAGTTTTAAAAAATTATTTTACTTTTAATTCTGTAAGTCATACATGAATATATTTAGACTGTACTTTACCTAAAGCTAAAATCTTCTTTGAGATACTCACCCCTGTCCCCAATTGCAATCCATACCCACGTCAGAGGTAGCCATTATGAAAAGTGTATACGCGACATTTCAAAACCATTTTGTACCGATAGAAAATATTTGGTATTTTATGTTTTTTTAAAATTAATTGTTCTTATAATGTATGTACAAGCTAGCAATTTGCTTTTATGAAGTTGCAAGAAATTCTAGGATATTCACATTTATTTATAGAGGCTAAAAGATTAGTGGAAATAATGGTAGATACACAGCAGGTTTTATAAACCTCTGCAGAGCCATGAAATTTTGGGTATCACACTAATCTCACTATCCTCACTTTTGAATAATCCTTCATCTCCCTCTCTCACAGGTTTTGTGTAAAAACTAAATGAAGTAATACATGTGTGTGCTCCAAAAGCTGTTTATATATATATATATATATGAATAAAATATGGCTTCTTATCTGGAAAATGAACCCAAATAGTGGCTACTACTCTAAAACTATATATAATACGAATTTCAATAGAAATTTTAACCAAGAAGTGTCACAGTACTGCAATTTTCAGCTAGTGGCACAATGTTCTTACTTTGAATGCTTCATTGGTAGCGCTGCATTAAAGTTTAATCATGAGATAGTAACACTGCATGTAAGTTCAAGTTATTAAGTTGTTTACAAATCCAATTTAATTTTTAAATCTGTGAGCTTCTGTGCTTGATTCCTGGAGTAAATGATCAGCAGCTCTAATGTGTTAAAACAATTAGAATAACTAAATCAGAAAAGAGATTGCAAAACTATGACATTTAGAAATATTTTAAAGTTTGTCCCAAATCTACTTCATATGGTATTTTATATGAGCAAACTATTTTATAATAGCAAAAACAACTGTGTAAATTATTTCATTCTAAGTTACAACTCTGTTTAACAAAATGTTTTTTATAAGATAGAAGCCTGACGGGTCTGTATTTTAAGGGAATTCAGATATTAATATTCTTGGGGAAAATAGTTTAAAAAAAGAATGCTCTACAAAGTCCTCCTCATTTCTAGTTTGTTTTAATAACAGACATATCATCTTCACCTAAATTGAAAACTGCCATGTATTTCTTCTGATTGTTTTTCATTATGAATTACCCACTTTTTGCTGCTGAGGGTGAGGGTGAGGGTGGGGCGGGGCTGGGGGTTGGCAGAGGGTTTTGGGGGAGTGACTGATATTTCTCAACCCAATTTCCTTTATTTGAAACACATTACCTCACACTATTTCTTGAGCATCTCTAAATTCAAATGTCTACCTAATTTTCACCTCTTAACATTAAAGTGAAAAAGAACCATGGGGAAGTACTGACATATATACATATACATAAAAAAATTACACAAAGCCATAACATTTTAGGGGGTGTCAATGTGATCATAGCAAGATAACTCAGCAATGAGTAAAGATCCTGAAACACAAGTAAGTCAGAGAGTTTCCCAAATACACTCATGTCTGAGAAGGAAGGTGTGGTAGATGGAACATGTATCTAATGTCTACCTTCCAGATGCCAATGGTGAAGTCGAACTGTAAGAATTATTTGAGGTCAGTTTAATCCCACTCCAAATTATAAATCTGAGTGAACATACATATTTATTGAATTAGTGGAATAGAGTAGATTATAAAACTCTAATTGTATAAATCAGAACAATGAGTCATATGACAGTTTTAGGACCTGTTTTAATATTTTATAGTTTGTGCCAATTTTTCTAAATAGAGAAATGCTGGCCACTGGTACTTCAAAAAAGCTTTTCACTCATAGGAAAAAGCAAGCAATAACACAATGACAGATGCTCAGACTAGGTAGACAAAAATGAGAGAGATGAAAATTTTAACTATCCACTCTATAAATTAGGTGAATGGCAGAAAAAACATATGGAATCAGAAAACCACAGGCTCCCAGCTCTAGCTTCAGTATATTGAAACATTTTAGATTATAGTATCTTTAAATATAAAATGAGGGGGTTGGACTGTATCTTCAAGGTTCTCTACAACTTATATATTTCATGGGAAAATTTTCATAATGGTATGGTTTATAAAATCTATGATTTGAATGTCAAAAATGGTACCCGGGAAATTTTACGGCTCTGGACTATTTATTGCTGTCAACTAATTCTGTTTTCCAAAAACCAAAATTTTTTCTTTTGGTCTGGCTACAGAAATAATTACATGTTATATGTAGATAATGTGGAAAATAACAGACAAACTGAAGTAAGAAAAAGAATGACCTAAAATCACTACCCAAATATAATGTGACCTATTAATAGAGATAGTGTGCTCAGCCGTGTCCAACTCTTTGTGACCCCATGGACTAGCCCGCCACGCTCCTCTGTCCGTTGGATTCTCCAGGCAAGAATACTGGAACAAGTAGCCATTCTCTTCTCCAGAGGATCTTTCCTGACCCAGGGATCAAACCTGGGTCTCCTGCATTGCAGGCAGATTCTTTATCATCTGAGCTACCAGGGAAGCCTTGGTTAACATATACATTTTCTTACCTATTGTTATATCAATTAATTTATTGTCCAGTGGTTTTCAAATTTTTTATGAGCAAAATCTTTTATTTTTGTAAAGAAAATCTCATATGTAACCTTAATATGTACAAGAAATAAAAGTTAAAATACTCTGAAATGCTAATGATGGGTCAGGGTTTTTCTGAGGTGATTATTAATATACTCCTATGGAGTCTTGTACTTTAAAAAGTACCCCATTTTAAAAATATTGACTTAATTTCTTAATGTTGGACATTTATGCTGTTTGGTAGGTGTGTGTTTGTTTTTGCTGTTATAAATAACATTCAGATATTTGTACACAGTAATGGTTGTCTCCTTAGGATAATTTCTGAAGGCTCAATTTCTAGATCAGATGATCTTCATTCATTGTCATACCAGCCAGTTCTAAAGATTACCTGGTTCGAAACCAGTTAACACCAGCAGGGGTTACCTCTTTCCTATTCTGTTTTTAACACTAACTAATCCATCTGTTATTGGGCTTCCCTGCTGGCTCAGACAGTAAAGAATCAGCCTGCAATGCAGGAGACCTGGGTTTGATCCCTGGGTTGGGAAGATCCCCTGGGGGAGGGCATAGCAACCCAATCCAGTATTCTTGTTTGTAGAATCCCCATGGACAGAGGAGCCTGGAGGTCTGCAATCCACGGGGTCACAAAGAGATGGACACGACTGAGTGACTAAGCACAGCACAATCCATCTGTAAAATTGGAATCAGATTCTATTTCTGACATATTTCATCATCTTCCCTTTCTCTTTTTCATGACTCCAAACAAGTTTCTATTAAGGTTAAATAAATGCTCTCTTTGAAGCACCGATAATTCGTTTCTGGCAAATGATACTAGATACCTACTGGATTGGTCTTTTGCTTTCTTCAGACAACGATCTGTCAAGCAGTCAGCTTCGACATAGGAATGACCAGCCAAAGCATACACCCACCTTTGGAGGGGAATATCTGTTATTTGGTGCCCAAGGACACAACATGCCATACTTTAAGTCTTATTTATTGTATCTGAGCTTTGGTTAAAATCTATTCAAAGCAACCTTTGACCTCAGTATCAAGCAGATTTTCAAATAGGAAGAGAACCTGGAGATTATCTAATCTATAGTCTTCATTTTATAGATGATGAAACCAAGGCCCACAGGGGCTTCTTCGTGCACAATGACACAGTGACAAGTGTGTCACAAATGATACAATGCAGCTGTCCACAATAAGTTGATAGCCTATCCAGAATACCAACAAACAAAGCAACAACACTACACTGTGTAATGAATGCTATGGGAGAATAAGGCAGCACAGGTGCCTCAGAAGCATAGGTTGGGTGACTTTTCTGAAGAAGGTAACAGTTTTACTGCACACTGAAGGAAATTAATGGGCTGGTGAGATAAAGAAATGGCAAGAGAGTAAGACCTCCCAAGACAGGGTAAGCATAAAACTTAGGAAGAACTGGGCATCATTCAGCACTCTAAAGAATAAACCTTAAAAAGTAGCTGGAGAGGAGGCCACCAGGGAGTTAAAATTTGAATGCACACAAGTTATATAAATGGGTGAAATTTCATGGGTGAGGTCTGTGATAAATTAGAGTGAATTTCCTCTCTAACAAGAAAATGTCAGTACAGCCCACTGTCATCATGTGAGGGGATAATCTTATAATTTGAAGAGAAGCCAAAGATCTCTTAATTTTTAAACCAGTGTTGGTACCAAGTTTTAAAGAAAACATGGTACAAACAAGACCAAACACATATGTGAGTTGAATTTTGCTAATAGCCTGCCAGTTTACTACCTCAGGGCTCAAGAGCTAGGCCAGGGCAGCTCATGAAAGGCTCTGTGTACTAAGCTAAGGGGTTTGGACTTTATCCTGAAAACTGTAGGGACTCATTAAAAGACTTGAAGTGATTAACATCTTAGAAGGGTCACTCTGGCAGCTGTGTGAAGTCTGGAAGGTTGCTATGTAACAAGGGCTTAAACCAAGGCAGTGACAGGGACACGGAAAGGAGGAGACAGATTTGAAAGATGTTAAACAAGGCAAATGGTTTAGTAAATTACAGTTGAAATATGAACCTGGGTCTTCTACCCCTTGCTTGATATAATCATACCAGCATTTTAGGATACCTTTTTGAGTGGAATCTTACTTAGTTTGGAAATTAATAAGGTACAGGGGAGATTCTCTGCAAACATTACCTTGAAACACCAGAACTTTTTCCTGTAGATACTATTAGTATAGTGTAGGCAAACAGTGCAACACTAAGATAAACTGCAGGATACACAGAGAAATTGTGAAGAGATAGACAGTGGGCAAGACACATGAATAAAGCCTGTCTAAAACAATTCACTGGCTAACATTTCATGCCAGTTTACAACTAAACAATGGATGAAGTTATTATTAACTATTTGGTAAAGGGAAAGAAAGGACTATCTTATTTTATTTCTGCACCCAAAACTCTGTGTCTAAAAATTACTCAATTTATGAGTTTCTGGATCATCGGCATAGTGGTTAATCCTTGCATACGAAGTGCAAGTAAAGACTGAAGCTTTAATTTGGTTGGTATATTTTTTAGTTCATTGAATAACTCAGCCAGACAACACAAGCTAGTCAAATGGAAAGTGAAGTCATTAGGTGGAGTGAAGTGATGTCAAATCTCTGAGTGTTTTCTCTCTTAACCTCCTGGATTGGAACTGGACTCCATTTGTGTGACTGACACAAGATGAACTTGTAAAAGAACATTTGTTAAATAGCTCTGTAAATAATAAAATCTATCCCTCCTACCTGCTTGAGAAGAAGCTGAAAATGCTATAATTTTCTTTATTAAACAAGATATTAATTTGTTTGCAAAACTGCTGACTCATTTGATATTTGCTAAAGTTTCTATATTATACAATTACATTGGTAGTGAGAGAAAATAAACTTCCAAATTGTAATGTCTGAAGTGATATTATATCTTTGTGAGTTTGTAATAATGTAGCTAAACAGTGGTTTCTTCTGATCCTTTACTCTATTGGCCAGGGTGTCAATGTTCACTTCATGGAAATGGGATTGAACTTTCAACTGATGCTGTCTTATGACTATTTTTTTATTTTATTTTATTTTTTTATTTTGCTTAACTTTACAATATTGTATTGCTTTTACTATACATCGAGATGGATCCGCCACCAGTATACACGTGTTCCCCATCCTGAACCCTCCTCCCTTCCCTCTCCCCACACCATCCCTCCAGGTCGTCCCAGTGCTCCAGCCCCAGGCATCTGTTATCGGGCATTGTACCTGGACTGACGACTCGTTTCAGATATGATATTATACATATTTCAATGCTATTCTCCCCAATCATCCCACCCTCTCCTGGTACCAGAGTCCAAAAGTCTGTTCTATACATCAGTGTCTCTTTTGCTGTATGACTATTTTTTAAACAGTAGTGTGATGGTACTAAGAATATGCTACGTGTGGACTAGTCTCTGTATTCTGTTGGTTGGTACAGGTTAAGTTATACCACAGGAGCAAATATCTCAATAAATCAGTGGCTTGAAAAAACAAAGCTTCAATTTCTCATTAGTGTCATATATTCATTGGGAGCAGCCAGGGGGCTTCACTCTGTACTGTCCTCATTATAGGACACTGGATGGCAGGGCAGCTACCAGCAGTGCCAGTCACCATGGCAGAAGGAAAGAAAGTTCTCTGGCTTGGAAATTACACATGACACTTTTAAGCAAATCTTGCTAGCGAGAACTAGAATCACAGCCTAAGTTCAATTTTACCATGTGCCCAGATGACAGAGAGCTGGAAATATTTAGTGAACATAGCTAATGACTATCACAGTTGCCCAAATAATTGGCCTATTATAGTTTCATGCATCTTTGTTTTCCCTACCTGGCTGGACTGCGAAGTTAGAATCTACGACTTTAAAGGCTCCCAACAAATTCTTCTGATCCAGTACGTGAAGAGGATAGCTTGATTAAAGTGTGATTTCAATAAAGTAATGATGTCCTTTTGGAATTTTTCTCCTAATACTATATTTTAAAGTTTAGTTCTGATACAATACTAAAGTTGCCAGAAATAGATAACAAAATTGTTCAGATAAACTGACAGCCCAGAAAGTAATCATCTGGCTACTAAATCCAGATATAATCATAAACTAGATAATCAAAACTGGACTGAATTCATTGTTCCACAGATGTTACATTCTATTAAAGAATTAAGCCTGGAGCTCTGACACTACAATATCGTCTCTATTTACCTTCACTGCATTTGCTATTTAAAGCTTCACGTTAGGAACCATTCAGGCATTGTTGAAGAGAAACACTCACCCAAACTGAGTGTTCTCACTTGAAGATGACAGCCATAAATCCCAAATGTTTAGGACTCTCAAATCTTTATCTCCAGACCTCACTTCTTTCAAGAACTCTAGAATCATATATCTTGATCTCTCTGCTTTGATGTCTTCTAAGTATTTTAAATATAAACTAGCCATAACAGAACTTCATTTTTCTGCTCCACAAATCTACTGTTTTCTTAGTCTTTCTTGTGTCTGAAAACAGCACCACTCACCTAGTTTCTCAAGCTAAAAACATAGGGATCTTCCTGATTCACTTCTGCCCCTTATTCTTCTAAGTCAAACCTAGAAGCAAGTCCTGGCAACTTTACTGCTAAAACATAGCCATGGTCTAAGAACACCTTGCTCTTGCTCCCAGATAGCCCGAGCCAGGACTGACTTTTGCCTGGACTACTGTAAAACCTCCTAACCAATCTGTTTTCATTAACCCTCACCTCTACATCCAGTTTCCACATAGTGGTCATAACAGTCTTTAAAACAAACATCAAACCATGACCTTTCCCTCCTTAAAATCTGCCATTTTACTCTGAATAAAACAGAAAGAATATCCACCTCAAAGCCCTGAATGACCTGACTGAATCCATTTCACTGACCACACGGTTAGATTACACCTCACTCCGTCGCTTTCCCACTGCCCGGACCCGCTTTCTATTCCTTCAACATGACAGGTTTGGCTCACCTTCGGGCCTTTGCATTACTTATTTTCTCCCAGTCTTTGCAGGGATGTCTGATTATCTCTTGATTATTATCTGATGTATCCTGGTTTATTTTTTGCTTATTTCACATCAGTGGAACGTAACGTTAGCTGTTTTGTGCTGTGCCTTGTATACTTTTTGACTAGATTGGCACCTGGCTCATGCTAGGTAGTGAGCAAATAGGTGTGGAAAGGTATTTATGATTTGAGTATGTACAAAGTACATGGTATCAGCCAGCAAGATAAAAACATTATATCACATAACACTTCTAAGTTAATCTTTGGCCACGTTACAATTACTCCGGAATTCCAATGACAAAAATTATTAGATTATAAATTATCAAACATAATAATACATAAACTAAACGTTTTCATAGTATCATTTTATCACAAGTAATTAACTTGGAAAACCATTTGCATTCAAACATAGACAGACACTGGAAGGAGAAAATAAAATGAACAAGAACAGAGTAGCAGTAGTATTTTATATTGAGCATTTACCACATGCCTAGCACATTATATCTGTCACTTTATTTTAATGAGGTGCGTATTACTATCCCCATTTTAGAAATTAGAATATTGAGGCTCAGAGTGATAAAGTATCTTGCCCGAAATCATATAGCAACTATCAGAGTTAGGATATTAATCTATCTGGAACTCTTTACTTTATGGCATGACCTTAGAAGGCAGTTATGTGGTGGGTCCTGACCGAGAAGCAGCAGCAGTTGCTACCATCATAAAATCAGTGCTCTCTCTCTCTCTCTCTAAAAGAGCTGATGGCTGGCAGACCTTTTAATAGAGAGAGAATCATAGTCAGGTGTGGGTGTCTTCAGGTAACCATCATATTTTATTATTATTATGAAAGGCAATCCCAACCAAGAGACTGCTCACGTAAAACCATATTATTTTGGGGGAATTAAGATAACCTTTGGCTCTTCTAGTGTGCAGAGGAGAAAACTCAGAGGATGTAATGGTCTCCAAATTAAATGGAGTGATATCTTAGTTGGGGTTGGGTTTTAATGGTAGGTCTTAATGTGAAAATCAAATTATCCTGAAAAATGCTTAATAAAATATTATACTCCAGCATGGTATATCAATTTTAATTAACCCAGCACCATAGGATATTCCTCCTATTTTGATAAATGGTTTTTTTGTGAAGCAGTTACCTTCTGTCTAGTAGTCAGTTTTATAAAAAAGATTTATCTTTAGGTGTGTTGTTCATATTATGGAAGGATAATGAAAAATCAGGGGATAAGAAGATATGTTTCCCACTTGACATCTACTTCTGGGCCTGATTGAGTAGAATGCCCAGAATCACTTAAATTGTGCTTTTTCTGCCTCTTTCTTCCTCCATTTTTTATGGTGGGAGACAGGGATTGAGAGTATATGTTGAATGTGCATAAGTTGTTTGCACTTAGAAGACAATTCCACTCTATATGAGTGACTTTAATGTAGACTATTTATCTGATATGAAACAGAAGGCAGAAAGTGAAAAGTGAATTGTACTAGTTTGCATTCCCACCAACAGTGTAAGAGGGTTCCCTTTTCTCCACACCCTCTCCAGCATTTATTGCTTGTAGACTTTTTGTACCATTCTGACTGGCATGAAATGGTACCTCATAGTGGTTTTGATTTGCATTTCTCTGATAATGAGTGATGTTGAGCATCTTTTCATGTGTTTGTTAGCCATCTGTATGTCTTCTTTGGAGAAATGCCTATTTAGTTCTTTGGCCCATTTTTTGATTGGGTCATTTATTTTTCTGGAATTGAGCTGTAGGAGTTGCTTGTATATTTTTGAGATTAGTTGTTTGTCTGTTGCTTCATTTGTTATTATTTTCTCCCATTCTGAAGGCTGTCTTTTCACCTTGCTTATAGTTTCCTTTGTTGTGCAGAAGCTTTTAAGTTTAATTAGGTCCCATTTGTTTATTTTTGATTTTATTTCCAATATTCTGGGAGGTGGGTCATAGAGGATCCTGCTGTGATGTATGTCAGAGAGTGTTTTGCCTATGTTTTCCTCTAGGAGTTTTATGGTTTCTGGTCTTACATTTAGATCTTTAATCCATTTTGAGTTTATTTTTGTGTATGGTGTTAGAAAGTGTTCTAGTTTCATTCTTTTACAAGTGTTTGACCAGTTTTCCCAGCACCACTTGTTAAAGAGATTGTCTTTAATCCATTGTATATTCTTGCCTACTTTGTCAAAGATAAGGTGTACATATGTGCGTGGATTTATCTCTGGGCTTTCTATTTTGTTCCACTGATCTATATTTCTGTCTTTGTGCCAGTACCATACTGTCTTGATGACTGTAGCTTTATAGTAGAGCCTGAAGTCAGGCAGGTTGATTCCTCCAGTCCCATTCTTCTTTCTCAAGATAGCTTTGGCTATTCGAGGTTTTTTTGTATTTCCATACAAATTGAGAAATTATTTGTTCTAGCTCTGTGAAGAATACTGTTGGTAGCTTGATGAGGATTGCATTGAATCTATAAATTGCTTTGGGTAGTATATTTCTTTTCACTATATTGATTCAACCAATCTATGAACATGGTATATTTCTCCATCTATTAGTGTCCTCTTTGATTTCTTTCACCAGTGTTTTATAGTTTTCTATATATAGGTCTTTAGTTTCTTTAGGAAGATATATTCCTAAGTATTTTATTCTTTTCATTGCAATGGTGAATGGAATTGTTTCCTTAATTCTCTTTTTTTCTCATTATTAGTGTACAGGAATGCAAGGGATTTCTGTGTGTTGAATTTTATATCCTGCAACTTTACTATATTCATTGATTAGTTCTACTAATTTTCTGGTGGAATCTTTAGGGTTTTCTACGTAGAGGATCATGTCAGCTGCAAACAGTGAGAGTTTTACTTCTTTTTTCCAATTTGGATGCATTGAAATATGTATAATATCATATCTGAAATGAGTCGCCAGTCCAGGTACGATGCCTATTAACGGTTGCCTGGGGCTGGTGCACTGGGACGACCCAGAGGGATGGTATGGGGAGGGAGGAGGGAGGAGGGTTCAGGATGGGGAACACATGTATACTTGTGGCGGATCCATCCTGATGTATGGCAAAAGCAATACAATATTGTAAAGTTAAGCAAAATAAAATTTAATTAAAAAAAAAAGAAACTGAAAAGTGAAAGTCGCTCACTCATGTCCAACTCTTCGTGACCCCAAGGCCTGTACAGTCCATGGAATTTTCCAGGCTGCAATGCAGGAGACCTAGCTTCGATCCCTGGGTTGGGAAGATCCCCTGCAGAAGGAAAAGGCTACCCACTCTGGCCTGGAGAATTCCATGGAATGTATAGTCCATAGGGTTTGCAAAGAGTCCGACACAATTGAGCAACAGAAGGCAGAACTAGGGCTGATAGGTGGACATTAGCATATGAATAAACTTTCACTTAAAGCAGTAGGACTTCATCACACAAAATATTGATATTTATGTAAAGAGTACATGGCCATATGTTTTGGGTTAGATAACATGAATTCAATTCTAATACTAACACAATAATTATCCGAAACAAGTGGGCCAAATAAAAAGAAAATAGTAGGAAGAAAAGAATTATCATCTGCTACTTTATCCACATTAGTGTTACCTTCATTGCTTGAAATCCAATGGGAGTGTGATAAATAAATAAACTTAAGAATCGTAGACTAAACCAGTGATCTATGATATCTCTAAAATTCAGACTGAATGAGTCACTGGATTGGGTGTCTTATCATTATAAATTATTTGAAGTAACAGAATTATAATACTTATATAACATTTAAATAAAAGTTCAAAGGACAGTAGAAAATTAAGTAAAATAATATAAATGCCAAAAGAAACAAGATTTTTTAAAAAGTGAAAAATTAGGAAAAAAAGGAACAAGATTTTTTCTACGTTTCAGGTGACTTTAATAAAAAGAAAATTAGGTTCACTGAAACGACCAGGTACAATAGTATGACTGAAACATAATCCTGGAACGTGTCAGTCAGCAGTTGATTCAGATCAGATCAGATCAGTCGCTCAGTCGTGTCCGACTCTTTGCGACCCCATGAACCACAGCACGCCAGGCCTCCCTATCCATCACCAGCTCTCGGAGGTCACTCAGACTCACATTCATCGAGTCAGTGATGCCATCTAGCCATCTCATCCTCTGTCGTCCCCTTCTCCTCCTGCCCTCAATCCCTCCCAGCATCAGAGTCTTCTCCAATGAGTCAACTCTTCGCATGAGGTGGCCAAAATACTGGAGTTTCAGCTTGAGCATCATTCCCTCCAAAGAAATCCCAGGTCTGATCTCCTTCAGAATGGACCGGTTGGATCTTCTTGCAGTCCAAGGGACTCTCAAGAGTCTTCTCCAACACCACAGTTCAAAAGCATCTATTCTTCGGCGCTCAGCCTTCTTCACAGTCCAGCTCTCACATCCATACATGACCATAGGAAAGACCATAGCCTTGACTAGGCGAACCTTTGTTGGCAAAGTGATGTCTCTGCTTTTGAATATGCTATCTAGGTTGGTCATAACCTTCCTTCCAAGGAGTAAGCGTCTTTTAATTTCATGGCTGCAGTCACCATCTGCAGTGATTTTGGAGCCCAGAAAAATAAAGTCTGACACTGTTTCCACTGTTTCTCCATCTATTTCCCATGTAGTGATGGGACCAGATGCCATGATCTTCGTTTTCTGAATGTTGAGTTTTAAGCCAACCTTTTCACTCTCCACTTTCACTTTCATCAGCAGTTGATTACAAAAGGCTAAATAAAATCCCTTCTCTTTTCCTATATGTAGCGTGTGTACGTCGTATTTTAAAAGCTGTTATGTAGACATTATCTTTTTAAATATATGGCTTAGGTGCCAGCTCCTTGAGAAAAAGGAATAATATGGTGCCTGGTTCTCAATAAGTGTGGGCCTGAATTCTGAGATTATATATATATATATACATAATATATTAGTGAACACTGCTGACCTGATAACCTTAAGATTAAAATTAGAAGATGATTTTTTTTAAATGACATCAAATTTAAATCATGAAAAATAATAATTAATAACAGATCTCCCAAGGAGGATTTGTCAGATATTCACAAGACTCTATACAACCAGAAAAATAAACTTTAAAACTTTACATATCATCATACTGAGACTCGTTCCCCTCCCGTTTTTTTCTTCCCTTTTTATTCCCTGTCCTTCTTCCTCTTATGTTTGTCTCCTTCCAAAAATCTTTCCTTTTGTTTTTTAAAACTGCCTTTTCTAAACTTTCAAAAATATAAGTTATAGGACTCTGAAAAGAATAGAAATTGGTGATGAGTTCAAGATTTCTCTTTTTTGACTAAGACTTCAGCTCCACAAAAGCAGGGACTCTGTTTCGTTCACTATTAAATCACTTACGACAGTGCCTGGCAAATATTAGGCCTTCAAATATTTGCTGAATAATTCTTAGTTAGAAAAACTGTCTCCTCTAAAGAGTCCTGTTTTATTTTTTTTGTTTGCTATTCTTTTTGTTTGTTTTGTTTTGTTTTTTTAAAATTTTATTTTTATTTTATTTAACTTTACAATATTGTATTGGTTTTGCCATGTATCAAAATGAATCTGCCACAGGTATACATGTGTTCCCCATCCTGAACCCTCCCCCCTCCTCCCTCCCCATACCATCCCTCTAGGTCGTCCCAGTGCACCAGCCCCAGGCATCCAGTATCAGGCATCAAACCTGGACTGGCGACTCGTTTCATATATGATATTATACTTATTTCAATGCCATTCTCCCAAATCATCCCACCCTCTCCCTCTCCCAGAGTCCAAATGACTGTTCTCTACATCAGTGTCTCTTTTGCTGTCTCTTATACAGGGTTATTGTTACCATCTTTCTAAATTCCATATATATGCGTTAGTATACTGTATTGGTGTTTTTCTTTCTGGCTTACTTCACTCTGTATAATAGGCTCCAGTTTCATCCACCCCATTAGAACTGATTCAAATGTATTCTTTTTAATGGTGGAGTAATACTCCTTTGTGTATATGTACCACAGCTTTCTTATTCATTCATCTGCTGATGGACATCTAGGTTGCTTCCATGTCCTGGCTATTATAAACAGTGCTGCGATGAACATTGGGGTACATGTGTCTCTTTCAATTCTGGTTTTCTCAGTGTGTATGCCCAGCAGTGGGACTGCTGGATCATAAGGCAGTTCTATTCCCAGTTTTTTGAGGAATCTCCATACTGTTCTCCATAGTGGCTGTACTAGTTTTAAATATGGGACTTCCTGCTGGTTCACTATCTGAAATTATCATTGTTTATAAAAGTCTTATAGAAAATTGCGGAAGATATTTCTATACTGTATATACTAGAGAGTATGTGCAGAGAGTTAAAATAAAAGTTATACAAATATGGAATTCACAAAGAACAGCATATTAGAGAGAGGTCATAGAGTTCTAATCTTAAGATAGTAAAAATGTAGAAAGACCTTGCTGATTTCTTGGGTATCAGTTTAAGCAGTCCAAATGTAAGCTTAGAAGAAAAGTTTAGCACTGAGCACCTTTACCTTCATGGATAAGCTTCAGCTTGCTCTTGCCAAGAGAAGAATGCTTGAGTTATAGAAGGCAAGATTAGTTTGAAGAATTCAGTCTTTTTGTAAACTTCAGATGTCAAAATAGATTTTGATATATAAATGAGTTTTGTGAGATGACACTGCCTCTATTTCTATAACCATTTCACCTGGACTATCTAATCAGTCCTATGAATGTATCCCTAAATGTGGTTAATGAAAACCGAATAGCTGCCTCATGACAATTAAGTACATATTATTTATGGAGGAAAAAATATTAAATTTTGAATTGAGAAAAAAAAATAGAGAGAGGTCATAAAAATGATTATAAATAGTGCAAAACAGTTAACATGTACTGAGTGCTAATATTTGTGACAGGCCCAGTGCTAAGAATTCTACATCCAATATCTCAATACCTCAAAATTGAGGTGGTACTATCATTTCCCCCCGCCTTTTTTTTTTTTTTTTTAATGATAAGGAAACCAAAGTGTATAAAGGTTGAGTGGGATATTCACAATCTGACAGGTAGTAAGTTGTGAAGCTATAACACAGACCTAGGCAGTTGGATTTCAGAATCCATACTCTAAATCACTATAATATGGTGTTTCACTACATATAAAGTAAATTAAGATAATTGTGTTTGGTTAAGTTCTGTGCTTTTTAGAGAGAAAACTAAGGCAAAGAAATGTTGAATAATTTCATCAAGATCATATTTTCTGCTTGACTTGGTCATTAACAAAAGCATAACAATATATTCTTACTTTCTGTATTAAATAAGCAATCAACAGCCCTCTCTGGCTACTTCTCTACTTGTCTGTTTACTTTCAGAGGAAACCTTCAAAGTTTTTCCCATATTCTGCATCTCTAATTCTTACCTCATTCTACTCTAGTTAGTCATCTGTCTCAAAACTCCCCTGAGGGCCTAGCAGTGTCTCTGTCATTACTGATTTCTCAGCAGCATTTGAGAGTTGACCTTTCTTTTTGAAAAATATTTTTTAGCTTTTATTAAATCATAATCACCTCATTTTCCTCCTACGTAATAGTCTTTCTTCCTCAGACCTTGTTGTCTCATCAGATCAGATCAGATCAGATCAGTCGCTCAGTCGTGTCCGACTCTTTGCAACCCCATGAACTGCAGCACGCCAAGCCTCCCTGTCCATCACCAGCTCCCGGAGGTCACCCAGACTCGCATCCATCGAGTCAGTGATGCCATCCAGCCATCTCATCCTCTGTCGTCCCCTTCTCCTCCTGCCCTCAATCCCTCCCAGCATCAGAGTCTTCTCCAATGAGTCAACTCCTCGCATGAGGTGGCCAAAATACTGGAGTTTCAGCTTTAGCATCATTCCTTCCAAAGAAATTCCAGGATTGATCTCCTTCAGAATGGACTGGCTGGATCTTCTTGCAGTCCAAGGGACTCTCAAGAGTCTTCTCCAACACCACAGTTCAAAAGCATCAATTCTTCGGCGCTCAGCCCTCTTCACAGTCCAGCTCTCACATCCATACATGACCACAGGAAAGACCATAGCCTTGACTAGGCAAACCTTTGTTGGTAAAGTAATGTCTCTGCTTTTGAATATGCTATCTAGGTTGCTCATAACTTTCCTTCCAAGGAGTAAGCGTCTTTTAATTTCATGGCTGCAGTCACCATCTGCAGTGATTTTGGAGCCCAGAAAAACAAAGTCTGACACTGTTTCCACTGTTTCCCCATCTATTTCCCATGCAGTGATGGGACCAGATGCCATGATCTTCGTTTTCTGAATGTTGAGCTTTAAGCCAACCCTTTCACTCTCCACTTTCACTTTCATCAAGAGGCTTTTTAGCCCCTCTTCACTTTCTGCCATAAGAGTGGTGTCATCTGCATATCTGAGGTTATTGATATTTCTCCCGGCAATCTTGATTCCAACTTGTGTTTCTTCCAGTCCAGCATTTCTCATGATGTACTCTGCATATAAGTTAAATAAACATGGTGACAATATGCAGCCTTGACGTACTCCTTTTCCTATTTGGAACCAGTCTGTTGTTCCATGACCAGTTCTAACTGTTGCTTCCTGACCTGCATACAGATTTCTCAACAGGCAGATCAGGTGGTCTGGTATTCCCATCTCTTTCAGAATTTTCCACAGTTTATTGTGATCTACACAGTCAAAGGCTTTGGCATAGTCAATAAAGCAGAAATAGATGTTTTTCTGGAACTCTCTTGCTTTTTCCATGATCCAGCGGATGTTGGCAATTTGATCTCTGGTTCCTCTGCCTTTTCTAAAACCAGCTTGAACATCAGGAAGTTCACGGTTCACATATTGCTGAAGCCTGGCTTGGAGAATTTTGAGCATTACTTTACTAGCGTGTGAGATGAGTGCAATTGTTCGGTAGTTTGAGAGAAGAACTGTACAAAAAGGAGCTTCAAGACCTAGACAATCATGATGATGTGATCACTGACCTAGAGCCAGACATTCTGGAATGTGAAGTCAAATGGGCCTTAGAAAGCATCACTACGAACAAAGCTAGTGGAGGTGATGGAATTCCAGTGGAACTATTCCAAGTCCTGAAAGATGATGCTGTGAAAGTGCTGCACTCAATATGCCAGCAAATTTGGAAAACTCAGCAGTGGCCACAAGCTTGGAAAAGGTCAGTTTTCATCCCAATCCCAAAGAAAGGCAATGCCAAGGAGTCTCATAGGTGATGTGTATAGAACCTAATCTCCAAATCTTGAAACAAACATTCTAGTGTTCAATCCTGGGTATCCTTTATTCACAATTTTCTCTGTTCCCATGGCTTTAAATACTAGTTACAATCAGTCTTCATTATTCATGAGTTCTGTATTTCTAAATTCACCTACTTGCTAAAATTTATTTCCAACCTTCAAATCAATATTTAAGTAGTTTTCTCAGTCATGAGCAGATGTGCATATGAACAGAGCAGTGAAAAATTTGAGTCCCTGAAGTATATGTACCCGGCTGAGGTGCAATGAGGTTAGCATCTTCCAGTTTTACTTCTCATACTTATAAACAATTGTCCTTTTTGCAGTTTACTTAGTGCCTTTTTTTTTTTTTTGCATTTTTTTGTGCTTTTTATTGATGATTTTGCTTTTTGAAGTGGCTCTCAAATATAGAACTGGCTTGCCACCTAATATTTTCAATCACAAGAAGGCTGTGATGGTCCTTGTAGGAAAAATGTGTGTTTGCTAACTTTCATTCAAGCATGAATTACAATCCTGTTGGCCCTGAGTTCAATGTTAATGAATCAACAATATGTATCAAATATGGTGTCTTTTAACAGAAACATACTTAAGACCCGATTAAGTATCGACTGGTTGATAAAAAACATGACCAGAGGCTCCAGGAATCTAGCCCCATGTTTCTCCTTGGGCCAATGATACAGTCTTTGTTAATTCCACATTCCCAGAAACTTGACAGAACATAACTACTATGAATGAGAACTGACTGTATATGCCTGTGTTCCCCAAATCTTTGTTAAACAAATGAGTGAATCACACAATTAGTTCAAGAGGTAGGGCAAGGTCATTCAGGGCGTGGTAATGAGTTTCAATTTTCCAAAGGGAAGCCATTGGAATAGTTTAGGGAAAGTATAGGAAATGGCAACCCACTCCAATATTCTTGCCTGGAGAATCCCAGGGACAGAGGAGCCTAGTGGGCTGCCGTCTATGGGTCGCACAGAGTCGGACACGACTGAAGTGACTTAGCAGCAGCAGCAGCATAGAAAGCAGGGAGAGATGGGGAAAAGTATAAAGATAAAATAAAATTTCTGTTTTCTGAGGTTCATTATGTGGAGAATGAGTTAGAGGATGGAGAAGTGAAATGGGGAGACCAATAATGAGCACATTGCAGTATTTAGGTGAACTATGATTGTGGTTTACCCTAGCTTAGTGGCAGTAGAAGCAAGCAACAAAAGACATTTTAAATACAGAATGTATGAGATGAGCGGCTAGACTGGATGTGGGTGTGAGGAAGAGGGAGGAGTTTAGGATGATACTTAATTCGGCTGTCATTACTGTGTACATAGTAGAAACATTTACCAAGAGGAAGACTCAACCACGTGAAATCTACTTTAATATCTCTTTTATCTCATTAGAGATCTGTTTATTACTTCATTTACTTGATGATTATAGTACCTACTACACACCAGGTATCATGCTAGTTGTAGAGTTTTTTGGTAACGGCTGATTTGCATTAAATCTCCAACTTTGAAGATTAATTTTTTGAACTCTACATGTAATATATTTTCTCATTTGCAGTCATTTATCTGTATGTCCATCCAGACACGGGTTAACTGGAAAAAAGGTAATAATTTTTACTTTGTGTTATTTGTATTCAATTTAGTTAGGCATTCCAAACACACCTGAACCTCTTAGGTCACATGGCTTCACTATCATGCTGGATTGTAATTACCTACTGATCCATTTCTTCAACTATATCCTATCCTCTCACAGGGGGAGTAACTGGTCTGTCTTATTTGGTGCAATAGCCCCAGCACCAGGAATAGCGCTTGGCACATAGTAGGTTCTCCATTACTATACTAAGGGTGAGATAAGATACAGAGGACTGTAGCCATAACTAATGATAATCTATAACGGCAAATTTTCTTTCCTAGGCTGGGTTTTTTTCCTCCTTTAGAAATTACTCATGCATGTTCCCAACAGTTTATATGAAGACTCCAAAAGCATACTTTAGACTGAAAGACAAAGTTATTATTCAGTAAGAACATGGAGAATTTCATTTGTCTTACTCGCACATATAACAGTTAAGAACAAATGAAATATTTTCTTTAATAGTTTCTGTGCTTTATATGTGCCATTTATTGCTTAACCAAAAAGAAACCACAATAAATAAAGAAGTATTATTTTCATGGTTTCTGGATATATAAGTCTGTTTGCCTTTATATCATTATCTCATAACTTCATTAGTTTGCCAAATTCATTTATGAATACAATTCCTATTTTATCCCCTATAGTCTGGAAATTCCTACAAAACTTCTGTATTTTTGGCCCTAGGCAAAACACTTTATAAAATCAAGACTATATCCATAACAGATTGTGGCAGTGAAAAAGTTGATTTTTCTCTGTAGTCCATAAGTAGAATATATCTCCAAGGGAGAAAAATCCCATAATTTCAAACTGAAATGAAAGTATATGTCCGAAAGGAATATTTCTCTGGGACTGAGGTTAACAAGAACACCAGCTACATCAAGGAAGGCTTTCAGAGGCTATATAATACATACTCCAGAATGACAGCATTTTTCAAAATGTGACTTAGACATAGCTTACTGATTAAAATACTTTCCTATATGTTAAAAATTAAGTTAAAAACTGAATTAAAAAAGTAAAATAATATAAAATTAATGTAGTGTATGTCTATATACTTGAGTGTATAAATACGCCACCCTGACAAAAGAAACTTTTCCAGTTTTGGGAAGTCAATGCCCACGGCCACCAAGTTTTGTTTATCCAGCCTTTGTGGTAGGCTGATTTCTAAAGTAAGACAGATGACTTACTTTTATAAAGACAGTGTTTAACAAATAGCTTTCAATAGCTGATGAGGCTTCCCAGTTCTTCCCTAGTAAAAGGATAGCAACCTCAAGTGTTACTCATCCCTTTCTTTTTTTTTAATCATGCTCATACCTACAATCATTATTTTTTCTTCAGATAATTTTTCTTGGCCCACAGTGATATCCTAGCTTCATTGCCAATTTGAAAACATTCCCTCCTTCAAATGCATGGTTTCCAGAAAAAATTGCCTAAAGTGCAGTTCATTTTGTGATCCTTTAGCTCAAAATGTTTAGCAAGTCATTGTTGCATTCATAAAAGAAATTCAAATAAATCAGCTTAGCAATGGAGTCCCAAATTCTGTTGACGTTGCTAGTTTAATCTACGTTCTATGCATCTCATAATATGGTCACTGGTCCCCAATCTACCAGACTCTTTCTCCACACATTTACTTAAACATTCTGTTCCTGATAGAGAGGAACCTGCTTACCAAAACTGAACAAAATCATGAAATAATGCTTATGAATAGTTATATACGTTTAATTTATTTAGAATTTTTGTTTATTGATTTCTTATTTCTTTGTTCTCATATTTGGTGTCTTTACTGTTTGCCAAGATCTCAATTACTTGTGAGTTTCTCTTTTCTTATTTTGACATGGGTGGTTTATACTTTCACACAAGCTTAGAACATGAAACAGTCTTCAATTCTGATTCTATTTTGATAAAACATTTTATTTAGTTTCTTTATGTTTTAATACAAAAGAAATATTTATTTAACATCTAGTTATATATCACAGTAGATGATTTAAGTTATATAATTTCAGTTAAAACTTAAATTTTGAATATAGTATGCCAAATAAGAAAAAATAAATAGCTATTTCTTTCAGTATTAAAGTATAAATTATGAACAAGAAGTCATTTCCTTTGATTAATAACCCCTTTGACCAGGTATAATGAATATTTACACTTTATTCTGTGTTGATAGAGTACTTAAAATGCCTGAAACAATAACTACTGTCAAGCTAAATTTAGAAAAATTTTATGGGAGAAAGTCTTTCAAGTGATAGAAATGTAATATATATGAAATATGTGATAAAGTCCCTCTACCTAGAACACAGGATTATAACAGCTCCCTATTAAAATTTTTTTAAAAAAAGAAATCCAAGTCTGTCACTAATTTGAAATCTAAATGCATGTAATAGCCTGAGGGAATTGTAGTAAGGGTTGTTTCCAGAATGAGTTATAAACATGGAAATGCTTTATTTAAACATCTATGTAATCTCCATTGAAACATATTATTTTGAAATTATGTTAAAAAAGAACTTAAAATACATGTTATAAGACTAAGCTTCTCACATATTTAATAATCATGCTGTAAAAGGCCACAACACTGTGGTTGATATTGTATATATTTTTAAAATATTAATATTTTGTCCTTTCTGTATAGTTAAAATATGTCCATTTTGGGCAACCTGTATCTTAAAGTGTAATTGCTGATTTTATTGGCAAGCCTATAATAATGCATATGATCAATCTTTAATTATTTTGAGTTGCAAACACAATTAATAAATCATCTTTGAAATGTACTGACCATAATCAGTATATTCTGGAACAAGTCCAGGGGGCCATTAATCAAATCGCGCAGCAAGGAAAGTGAAAACCGCGGTCTGAACAGTTAGGTAAACACTCAGTGAAGCTAATAAAAACCTATCTCGTTTTAAAACCACCACTGTATTTACTTTTGCAACTAAGATAAACATTATGATAAAATTAAAGTTGTGTAAAAAATGAGGTTTGCTAATGATGACTAAAGTAAACGTATAGCAATTGCACAAACATTTAATGTCCCTAACTTGACACTGAAGAAGTTTAAAGTTCAGTTACCGAAAATCTTCAAGAATTAGATATTTGAATCTGATGAATTATATTATCCATAAAAATTAAATACACTCATGCACACACAAATCAAATATACTAAAGTTTAAACTGGAAAAAAAGCACACAATAAATTGTTAGGTATTTTCTTAAGAATCAAGAAATGAAACATGAAAACAGGTTTTTTAAAAATTAATTAATTTATTTAATTGGAGCATAATTATTTTACATATTCTTTTTGAAAGAAAAGGCTGGTCAACTACCATATTCTAGATTGGCAGATGTAAATAAATAAATTGTTAAAATGAGTAAATTTTTGAATGAATTAGAAATTATATATATATAAAACATAAATCCTTCTTTCTACCCTTACTCCCTCTCTCCCTTCCCCCACATTTCTTTTTTTCTTCTTTCCTCCCTTCCTCTCTTCCCTCTACTCTCTTTCTGTCTTCCCATTTGCTTTTAAAACCTGGTCTTCTAATTTGGTTATTGTCCTTTAATATTATCTTATTGACTGCTAAGTGGGCAGAAAGATTTGTTGAGTTAACACATAGAAGGTTATTGGAGATCCTCATTTCCATAAGAATTATGAGGAAAGGAAACACTAAAGGTTTAAAAACTCCATAAATACAGTTTACTTTCCAGGAACAGATTTCCAAGATTTAGCCTAAAGCCCGGGGCAAACAATGCTTGAAAAATAACAATGCATCATATTCCTAGAGCTTACTACTTAGATAGTGCTACATACATGGGATCTCATCTAACCCTCATATCCATGTTGAAAGGCAGGCAGGAGGTTATTACTAAACCAATCTTTATACTCACAGATGCAATTCTATCTCTACTGTGTATCGCAGAAATTTTGAACAAGCAGTCAAAAGTCACTGCATTTCACATTTACTGACCTTTTAAAATACAGGGCCCTAATTCATTGAGTTGTTGTAAGAATTAAAGAAATTAAAGGAATTTAAGTGCTTAACACAACTTTTGGCACACAGTATTCAAAACTAAATATCAGTTATTATTCACCAGTATAATAAAGTAGCTAAAAAGTATGGTCTTTGGAATAAGATGATCCTACATTCAAAATCACAGATGTAGCTTTGTCTTCAGGCAAGTTATCTAATATCTCTAGGTCTAATCTTTCTAATCTATAAAATGAGCATAGTTTAGTGAAACATATAAAAGGAATATAAAGGGTTTACCACAATGTCTATATCATAAGTATTCAATAAATGTTAAATATTATTATTATTATTGAGAGATGGCTTTGCCTAATAACTCACATAAATATAAAATGTCATTAATATTAATTAAAAGGCAAATGATACTCTGGGTAACAATAGTAACATTTTTTTAATGAAGCAGTAGGGGACAAAGACCTCCACTGAAAATTAGCTGAGATTATAGATAATAAACAAAAGATGAAATGCAAATAATCAGAGATTATTTATTTCTGATTATTTATTTCATAAATATCAGAGAAAACACATCTCTAAAGGTTAAGCAATGGTAAACCACTCCAATATTCTTGCCTCAAGAACCCCATGAACAGTACAAAAAGGCAAAAGGATATGACACTGGATGATGAGCCCCACCCTCCCCCCATGTCGCTGGGTATCCAATATGCTACTGGGGAACAGCAGAGAAATAACTCCAGAAAGAATGAAGAGGCTGGGCCAAAGCAGAAACAGCACTATGCTGTGGATATGTCTGGTGGAGAAAGTAAAGTCCAATGTGCAAGGAACAATATTGCATAGAATGTTAGCTCCATGAATCAAGGTAAACTGGATGTGGTCAAATTTAATTAATGAACAAGAATTTAATTAATAGGCAAATTTATTTCAGATCACCATTATATCTACTTCTGTGGGCAAGTATCCCTTATAAGAAATGGAGTAGCCCTCATAGTAAACAAAAAGTCCAAAATGTAGTACTTGTGTACAGTCTCAAAAATTACAGAATGATCTTGGTTTGATTTCAATGCAAACCATTCAACATCACAGTAATCCAAGCCTATGGCCCAACTACTAATGCTGAAGATGCTGAAGTTGAATGGTTCTGTGAAGACCTATAAGAACTTCTAGAACTAACACCAAAAGAGATGTCCTTTTCATCATAGGGGATTGGAATGCAAAAGCAGGAAGTCAAGAGATACCTGGAGTAACAGAGAAGTTTGCCCTCAGAGTATAAAATGAGAACTTTGGTTCAGAGCCAGGAAAGCCTGATGTGTATAGTTATTTCTCTAAACAAAAGTGCATGGATTGTACAATTTCATCCAAGATGACACTGTTAGCTTCTAGTATAAAAAGGCAAGAACTGAGCTTCTTTGGGTAGAAGAAGACTATAAAGTGTATTAGTGGTGGCGATGCATACCACATTCCACTCCAAAGAAGTAAGGAAATACCTGCTAAGATGTGCTGCATCATTTCCTGCTCTATGTAGCCACATGGACTATGATAACATCATGCAACCATAGATAATTAAATCATGAAATTAACCTAGGGGTGTGCATGTGTTTGCATGAATGTGCACACACACATGTGATTTACAACCCACCAATCACCTAAAATATTACAGCTACACAACTACTAAATGGGACTGCTGAAAGGTTGATTCAGAACACACAGTTAAAACTTCTTCCTTATAGTTGAAGAAGCAACATCTGTGAAAAGTTACAAATTAACAATATGTTTAAGGTTGTTTGGAAGAATGTTTTAGAACTCTGTGTTTTCAGAAGACATCCGTCACAAAGAAGACAAAATCATGTCTGAGATATGTGAACATATATATTTTTACTTGCTATCATACAGGAATAAAGAGTATATAAAATTATCTAAAGACTATACAAGTATTCTTTCATACTTTTGGCCCAAACTGTTTTAATGGTTTTATCTTGCAGTTGAGAATGTTGAACTCCTTCCTTTAGAGGTGTACAAATTTGTTCCAACCACTAAAATTCTCTTAGAAAATAACCCTGCTGCTCCTAGATGATCAAACAGTTGGACAAGTAGTAGATTTATGGGAAGATCGGGAGGTGGGGGAGAAGGTCCAATATACAAACTATAATTTCGTTCTTGAGATAAATTTAATGCCTAAAACTCTAATTAAGGTCGGAAGTTTCTTATATATTTAAAATCACTGATGTTTGAGAATTTTTAGAGTTCATATCCCAAACTACGGCTCAAAATAATGCTATCCCTTGGACTGTCACTAAGCCCTTTCTGGGAGAGAGGGAGGTGGACTGCATGAGGGTGCTATGCGTCAAGTACTTTTGAACAATGATTAAACAAGTCAAATGAATAATTTACTATGGATTTTTTAGATTCTTTAATATATAAATCTTCATTTATAAACTATAAAGTTTTAGGGGTTGGAGCATAATGGAGCATGGGAGCTGTATCAGTTCAGTTCAGTCACTTAGTTGTGTCTGACTCTCTGCAACCCCATGGACTGCAGCATGCCAGGCTTCCCTGTCCATCACCAACTTCTGGAGCTTGCTCAGACTAATGTCTATCGAGTCAGTGATGCCATCCAACCATCTCATCCTCTGTTGTCCCCTTCTTCTCCCACCTTCAATCTTTCCCAGCATAAGGGCCTTTTCCAGTGAGTCAGTTCTTTGCATTAGGTGGCCACAGTATTGGAGCTGAAACTTCAGCATCAGTCCTTCCAATGAATATTCAGGACTGATTTCCTTCAGGATTGACTGGTTGGATCTCCTTGCAGTCCAAGAGAATCACAAGCATCTTCTCCAATACCATAGTTCAAAAGCATCAATTCTTCGGCACTCAGCTTTCTTTATAGTCCAACTCTCACATCCACACATGACTACTGGAAAAACCACAGCTTTGACTAGACAGACTTTTGTTGGCAAAGTAATGTCTCTGCTTTTTAATATGCTATCTAGGTTGGTCATAGCTTTTCTTACAAGGAGCAGGAATCTTTAAAATTCATGGCTGCAGTCACCATCTGCAGTGATTTTGGAGCCCCGAAAATAAAGTCTCTCACCGTTTCCATTGTTTCCTCATCTATTTGCCATGAAGTGATGGGACCAGATGCCATGATCTTAGTTTTCTGAATGTTGACCCTTAAGCCAACTTTTTCACTCTCCTCTTTCACTTTCATCAAGAGTCTCTTTAGTTCTTTGGTTTCTGCCATAGGGTGGTGTCATCTGAGTATCTGAGGTTATTGATATATACCCCAGCAATCTTGATTCCAGCTTGTGCTTCATCCAGCCCGGCATTTCGTATGATGTACTCTGCATAGAAATTAAATAAGCAGGGTGACAATATACAGCCTTGACGTACTCCTTTCCCAATTTGGAACCAGTCTGTTGTTCCATGTCTGGTTCTAACTGTTGCTTCTTGACCTGCATACAGAATTCTCAGGAGGCAGGGAAGGTGGTCTGGTATTTCCATCTCTTGAAGAATTTTCCAAGTTTGTTGTGATACGGTATGCAGCAATTTAAAAACTTATTTGAATATGAAACCCTTTGTGTCTGGTGGGCTACAGTCCATGGGGTCACAGAGTCAGACATGACTGAGTGACTTCACTTTCACTTATATAATTGTATAGAATGAAGTCTGTAAATTATACCATAAAGAATAACTTCTGTACTCAATATCATTTAACTTCAATAAACATCTGACTTTCTTTCCTCACTTATCCAAATCTCAGAGCTAGAGGCAGCTCTTTTGACCACAGAAGCTAATGATTTTTTCTAGTCAAGGGTCATTTAAGGAAGAGCTCAAAATTAAGTTAGAGTTGCTTGAGATTTGCAATAATCCTTGTTCCTGCTCTATTAAGAACTTCATATCCAGGTTCTGGTAACTAGGTCTGTTTGGTGTAGCCTGGTGTTTGAATCCTTGTCTTGGTCTCTAGCACAAACTTATTTGGCTGTAACTTGGGTTTGGCTCTCTTCTTAGCCACCTCTCCCAGGATCTGGAGCCCTGACTCTGGGACAAAGTTTTCATTTATAGGTCTCTTGTTCAGATACTAATTTTAGTATATCATAAAAGTAGTTTGCTTTTGATAAAGAGAATCTATAGAGATAAGAAACAGAGCAGCTATTAGAAGGTAAAGTATAATTTCTAGGTGGGAAGAAATGGGCTGAAATAGTTGAAGAAGTTACAGACATTAAAGTGTTGATTAAATCATTGGGGCTGAGCATTTTGTTAGTTGGCTAATTTTCTTAACTGACTGCTTATTTCAATAAGACTGGGACACTGACTCAATTTAGACAAATAAGTGAATAATGACTGGGTCATTCATTTTGTTAAAATAACACAACTAGTCCACCCAGTCACAGTGATTTCATGTCATACCAACACAATGGCATTAGTAGACTTTTACTATATTAGATTTTTCAGGATGTTGAAAAAATAAGAGCTCCTAAATTTAGAAAAACCTGAAATGAAAATTCTCAGTTCTTACATGAAAAAGCATTAATTCAAGCTGAGTGAATATAGTGTTAATTTAGATACATACTGTGCCATTGTATACTTATAGAAAATAATTTTGCAATGTTTTTATTTACACTCAGAATTTTATCTAATGATATTAATAAAGTATGTATAAGGATGAAAATAATTTCACAGTCTCTATAATCTTTGCTAGCTGGTTTATTTTGTTTAATATGTAAAATTAAAAGACATACCAAACAACTGTACAAATCATAATTTCAAGTGATGTAAGATAGTAAATAGCAAGGAGTGTACGGCACATGGTTATACTGAATAATAACTCTTAGTGTTGATGATATTCGATAGAACAGGATGAGGGTTCCCCAAGTAAAATCATATTGAGTGGATTAGTCACACTCAAATTTTTAATGAATATTTATCAATATATACCAGACTCAAGGATTTCAGAGTCTTATTAAAAACAGGAAATCATCAAAAGATCTAAAAATATTACTGGAAAAAAAACCTATATATTTACCAAAGGGGGAAAAAAAAAAGGCAAAATGTCAGTATAATTCTGCACCTCAGGACTGCTAACACATGCCAAATTAAACTATTATCCCTGTGAGTACTCTACATAAGTTTCAGTATGTTTTCAATTTTCTAGTTTCCTGTGTTTCAAAAGAATGAGTTTTATTATTGGGAATCCAAAACTGTACAACATTTAGCAGTTTGAAAGCAAAGCTAAAAAATGAAAACGAAATGAAGTATAATGGCTTTATATAAGTTTCAATGACTGTATGTGAGAAGACACTATAACGACTGAAATATCAGAGATATCTAGTCAATCTAATATTTCAATAACTCAAAAAGCAAAAAGCAAGGGAACCCAAGAAGAAAAGTCCTCTGTGATGTGCAAAACAGAAATGCTATCATATACATGAGGAAAAGCTTAATTTTTAAGAAGGTTCCACACAGCCCAGCTTGGGCTGGCCTCTGAGTAGCCTCCGCCTCACTGTACTTCCTCCGTTCTGTGTCGCCTCCATTCCCACAACCTTCACACAGTCCCCCTTATGTACATGCTCACAGGCTGCTTTCTCTGCCTACATCTCTGCTCTCTACTCCACTCCTGTACTCCTCATATCTATGAATAATGTTTGTTTTCTCTCACGTAGACTAAGCTTTATGACATCAGGGGCTGTATCTAGTTTGCTCAGCATGTAAACATAAAAGAAAGATACACAAATGGATGAATCAATGAGTGTGGGCAAGTCATAGTCAAAATTATTTATTCTCAACAAAAAACTGTATCTACTATGGATTTCCTTAGACGATGTGAAATCATGTGGTAGTCATACAATGAATGCAAAATCTACTGAGAGGCTACTGCAGGAGATATAGAGGAAATATCATTGCAACAGTTTGACAAAACATGTTTGAAATCCAGCAGATGCTTAAAATTTAAAGCAAGTAATGAAGTCAGACTTCCCAGCTAAGTTTAGTCGGATATAAGGGTTCACTGTGCCATGGTAATGTGACCATAAACACAAAACCCAATGATAAACAGACAAACAAAACAATACCACTACTAACTGTACAATGGATACTTTTATCAATAAATTTGAAACCTCTCTCCTGTCAGGCTCAGTCTCCTCAAGGTACAGACTGTGCCTGTCTTGGCATCCTCTTTGTCTATATCAGAATCCTAAATTCATGCTCTCAGGATACCTTTACACTTTCAAAAGTTCTTGAGGACTTCAACAATTTTTATTCATGTAGACTATATTTGCCGTATTCAAAATAGAAACTGAGAAAAATTTAAATTACATAAGAAATAATTTAAAAATAATAAACCCAGTATATGTAATAACATATTCTTCATAAAAATCATTACATTTCCCAAACAAAAATTATGTGAGAGCAATATTTCGCAAATCTGTTTGATGCAGACTTTTTGCCTCAATGAAATGTTCGTTATCCTAACATCTCAACTCATATGACAACCAATTTGGGATGTTTACTGAAGAAGGACAGTCTGAACCAAAAAGTGAAAAACAGCACAAATTCAGTGTATAATTCCAAAATCTAAGAGATATAAGTAGATGACTATAAAGGGACATTTTACTTGAAAAAATATCAAGCAGAATGAAATCAAGTGGCTAAGCTGAATGTTCTATGAGTCTCTCCAAAGTAGTAAATCAGATCAAAATACTTCAGTGAACACAAGCTGGATTCCAATATTTTTTAGTACCCTACATGCCATTTCTCCTAGAGAAGGGCATGGCAACCCACTCCAGTATTTTTGCCTGGAGAATCCCCTTGGACAGAGAAGCCTGGCGGGCTGCAGTCCATGGGGTTGCCAACAGTCAGACATGACTGAATGACTAAGTATGCCACTTCTAATTAATCCATAAAAACCACAAGAAAAAAATCTGCTGTATTTCTAGCACATCTGCTCTAAATATTAATAGGAATTAACTAAATACCAGAGAAAATGTATTGATCCAAACACTTTACAATCTCCAAAATCATTATTTTTGTTCTAAAATAGCCTGAAGTAAGTTCAGAAATAAAAAGATAATTTGAAGACTATGTAGATTGTTTTAATGTCACCTCACTACTTAACAAAGAATAAGATGACTTACTTTTCCTTTTCTTGAAGCTGTTGCTCCTGAGACGCCACTTTAGGTTCTGTCCCCAGATTTTTTTGCATTCGCTGCCTCCTCTTTCTACTTGGTGCAATATCAGGGATATCAGGACTTGAAATAATGGAATCATCTCTTCTTACAGTAGCTAAAATAAAATCACATAAAAATTATGCATATTTTTGAGTACAGTATTAATTTGCAGCTTTAGTACCTATATAAAGTGACACAATTAAAATAGAGCAAAACTATTTTTATAAATTTATTCAGATTTCTTATCTTTGATAAAGAACATACAAATAGGGAAAAGACAGTCTCTTCAATAAGTGGTACTGGGAGAACTGGACAGCTACATGTAAAAGAATGAAATTAGAACACTTCAGAACACCACACACAAAGATAAATTCAAAATAGATTAAAAACCTAAATGTAAGACCAGAAACTATAAAACTCTTAGAGGAATACACAGGCAGAACCACTCTCTGAAATAAATCATAGTGAGATCCTCTATGACACACCTCTTAGAGTAATGGAAATAAAAACAAAAATAAACAAGTGGAACCTAATTAAATTTAAAAGCTTTTGCACAGCAAAGGAAACTATAAACAAGGTGAAAAGACACCCCTTAGAATGGAAGAAAATAATAGCAAATGAAACAACTGACAAAGGATTAACTTCCAAAATATACAAGCAGCTCAAACAACTCCATACCAGAAAAACAAACAACCCAATCAAAGAGTGGGCAAAAGAAATAAACAGAAATTTCTCCAAAGAAGACAAACAGATGGCTAACAAACACATGAAAAGATGCTGAAAAGATGTTCAACATTGCTCATTATTACAGAAATGAAAATGAAAACTAGAATGAGATATCACCTCATACTGGTCAGAATGGCCATCATCAAAAAAATCTACAAACAATAAATGCTGAGGAGGGCGTGGGGAAAAAGGAAACCTCTTGCACTGTTGGTGGGAACATAAATTGATACAGCCACTATGGAAGACAATATGGGGATTCCTTAAAACACTAGGAATAAAACTACCATATGACCCAGCAACCCCACTACTAGGCATATAGCCTGAGGAAACCAAAACTGAAAAAGACACATGTACCCTAATGTTCACTGCAGCACTATTTACAATAGCTAGGACATGGAAGCAACCTAGATGCCTATCAGAAGAGGAATGGTTAAAGAAGCTTTGGTACATGGAATATTAGTCGGTCATGAAAAGGAACACATTTGAGTCAGTTGTAACAGGGTGAATGAACCTAGAACCTATTATACACAGTGAAGTAAAAGTCAGAAAGATAAAAATAAGCATCATATGTTAACACATATATATGCAATCTAGAAAGATGGTACCGATGAACCTATTTGCAGGGTAGCAATGGAGACGTAGACATAGAGAAGAGACTTATGGACACATAGGTGGGGAGAGGAAGGACAGGGTGGGACAAATGGAGAGAATAACATGGAAACAGATACACTATCATATGTAAAACAGAGAGCCAAAGGGAATTTTCTGTATGACTCAGGTAACTCAAATTGGAGCTCTGTAACAACCTAGAGGGGTGGGAGGCGGAAGGGAGGCGGAAGGGAGGTTAAAGAGGGAGGGAACACAGGTACACTTACAGCTGATTCATACTGAGGTATAGCGGAAACCAACACAATATTGTAAAGCAATCATTCTTCAATTAAAAATAAATAAAAAAGATTATTGAATTTGATGAAATGAGTAGTTAGTATGTAATATTTCAATACCAATATAAAACCTAAAATATATTGTACATATGGAACAACTTGATCAAAATGGTCTTTGCCTATCTTGAGCAACAACTTCTGAAATGCATAAATAAAAGTGAATTAGAGGCACATCTAAAGAGGTTGGGGGGAGATACTGCTACAGGGATAATGAATCAAACTGATAGGAAAACAACAATTAGCAGCAGGAATGTGGACTTCCATTAGTGATCTAGAGATAATTTTCATAAACTTCTCAGCCAACTGTACGGAATAAATACAAGAAAAATGGAAGAAAGTACCAACATACTGCTAATGCAGCTAACCCACTAAATTACCCGAAAAAATATTTGATATACATGAAAAAAAACAACATAAGAAATATGCTTGATTTACATTCCTTTTTTTTCCTATGAACAAGTTAATTGCAAAGAGCTGACTGCAGCCATGAAATTAAAAGACGCTTACTCCTTGGAAGGAAAGTTATGACCAACCTAGATAGCATATTCAAAAGCAGAGACATTACTTTACCAACAAAGGTTTGCCTAGTCAAGGCTATGGTCTTTCCTGTGGTCATGTATGGATGTGAGAGCTGGACTGTGAGGAAGGCTGAACGCCGAAGAATTGATGCTTTTGAACTGTGGTGTTGGAGAAGACTCTTGAGAGTCCCTTGGACTGCAAGAAGATCCAACCAGTCCATTCTGAAGGAGATCAATCCTGGAATTTCTTTGGAAGGAATGATGCTAAAGCTGAAACTCCAGTATTTTGGCCACCTCATGCGAAGAGTTGACTCATTGGAGAAGACTCTGATGCTGGGAGGGATTGAGGGCAGGAGGAGAAGGGGACGACAGAGGATGAGATGGCTGGATGGCAACACTGACTCGATGGATGCGAGTCTGAGTGACCTCCGGGAGCTGGTGATGGACAGGGAGGCCTGGCGTGCTGCGGTTCATGGGGTCGCGAAGAGTCGGACACGACTGAGCGACTGATCTGATCTGATCTGAAGGGGAATTCAAAATATTCTTTTACGCAATACATAGTATATTCTGCTATCACACGTTTCTGTAAAATAAAAGAGCTCTTTGTTACTGGTAAATAATGAACAATATGAACATAATTTGGACTTTGGACTGTCCTGTTGGTTCATATGACTTTTTTTCCCAGCTTGTTAATGTTTTAAAGTGATCAGGAGCAAGCTTCCATCCCAATGAAAAAGAAAATCCTAGCAATGCATAAAAGCCTTAAGAAGTAGAAATGAGGGCTAAAAATCCTATACAAGTCCATCACTTTAGCACTAAAAAAGGGGTTGGTTTAGTGAAATCAAGAACCCTACACTTTTCAAAAGTTAAGCTCTCTGCAAAGATGCAATTACAACTGAAGAATCTGTGAAGACATTTCTCTCTGTATCTCTACTCAGACATTTAACTTTTTGATGAAACTAGCGTAATCAAATGTGTTCAGTAATTCCTATCTCTTTCATTTAAGAGGAACTGTGGAACTGTGATGACACATGGAGAAGGCAGTGGCACCCCACTCCAGTACTCCTGCCTGGAAAATTCCATGGATGGAGGAGCCTGGTAGGTTGCAGTCCATGGGATAGCTACGAGTTGGACGCGACTAAGCAAGTTCACTTTCACTTTTCACTTTCATGCATTGGAGGAGGAAATGGCAATTCACTCCAGTGTTCTTGCCTGGAGAATCCCAGGGACAGGGGAGCCTGGTGGGCTGCCGTCTATGGGGCTGCACAGAGTCGGACACGACTGTAGCGACTTAGCAGCAGCAGTGATGACGCAAAGGTTTAGGTGACTGTGACATTTGGTGAAAAGGTTAAAGATCTACTAACTGTTAATATTTTTATTAGGATTATAACTAGAGAACTAACAACAAGAATGTAAAACTACACAGATTTTAAGTGCTCTGCCCAAACCTTAATTTTTCTTCCAAAAGCTCTATTAATTTTAGTGTGTTAGTTTGCAGAGTGAACAGTTGTTCAGGCGTACATGTCACATTCTAGAAAATGCTGCATTTTAGGTTCTCATTCTATGTAGTCCAAGCTTCTCTGAGTGGCCTGACATCACTTGGACACTACTGATCCCTCTCTAGAAATGTTGTGTTTTTTTTTTTTTTTTTTAATTTTTTTTCTGGATATAACTACCAGTTTTGAGAATGCAGTGCTGGAGACATTACTATGGGTTTTTAAAATATTATCTTATTAATCTTTAAATCTGTGAACTTCATTTTACTTACGAGGAAACCAAGAATTTAGAGAAGTTAAGACACTTGCCCAAATCACACAGCTTTTGCTTTTATATTTTATCATTATGACAATCAAAAAATATTTCTGCCTGGTGGGTAAATTATTTCTTGATAAAATATGCCCATCAAAGCATATTTTACTTTCCAAAGCTGCTTAAAGACACATAAGTTCTAGTTGATTTCTTATATATTATTTTATTAAAATGTATTGGGAGTAAAGAAATATAAATTTTAAAAAAAGATGTTTCTCTTAACATATTCCAGCTGAATGATTCATTTATTCTTATAAAGCTATGAGGTGACTAAGGAAGATAATTCTGGTTTCCTGATTTCTTACCCAGTCAGCTCTCATACAGGGTTTAATCAACTGCATAAGCAATCAACAAAGTACAATCTTGTCCATGAATAAAACTAGCAAAAGTGTCAGAAGTTCTTTCAGCTGTAGACAGACTTGTAAAATGGAGAAAGATTTCATTTAATTACATGTTGGACATTTATGAGGAAAGAAAGTTAAGTTTAAATTAACACGTAAGGTGAATTTTTAAAAAATAAAGTTACATAAAAGTTCTGCCATTAATTCCAAAACTGCAGATAACAACTTACACTTTGGCACTCAACAGGGTATCTTATATGTCGAATGGTTATATTATTTTTATAATGCCAAGAATTTACTTTAAAATGCAATGTGATTAAAGGTGTGTATTAGTAAGAGTGTTGCATCTACGTAAGAATCACAGACCAGGAACAATTTTGTGGGATTCTAATAATAAAGTCCATATACTTGAGGGGGCTACTAGAGGCACCTTTGTTATTTGCATGTCAATAACTGATGACAAAAATGTGTATCTATTGGAGAAAACAAGGCATGAAAACAAGCATGATGAACACTGCATATGAGCTCTCATGAGTAAAATTAGAGGCATTTTAGATACACAGATTGGCTAAAGCATTTTAAAGATACTCCCCTCCATTTTATGGACAGGTTATAAGAATTTAATGAGGTCTGTTTATTCTTAGAGATGATGTACTGTCCTAAATCTTCAAGTAGTTTTCTGTCTAGTTGTGACTTCTGGACGATTACAGTTATCTGATGCCATGAAAACCTGCCATTCCTACCTCAGGAATATTTGTTAAAAGTGAAGGTTTGATTATGAGTAGGTGACTGGGACACCTTCAAGGACATACAGCTGGGACTTCTTCAAGCTTATAGAGCAGGTTAATGAATTATTTTATATTTGGTAGTAAATATTTAGTTGCCAACTGTATATGTGAGAAAACCTAATCTGATAATTTACTATCATTATTTCTACAGTTTAAACTTCTTGATGACGACCATGATGGATCACAAAGAACTTGAGTTCTGTATAACCAAGAGTTTTAGTTCAGTTCACTGCTCCATTTTTATACATTTCTCTTCACAATTACAATGTAGATCACTGTAACACTGCCATAAGGAAAAAGGGCTACCATATAAACTACTGGTTAAACCACATGTATCCTTCTTTTGGTTTGTTTTTTGAACCATGAGAAACAGCTTTCCCTTCAGTTTATTACATACATGAGTGTGTGCTCAGTCCATGGAATTTTCCAGGCAAGAATGCTGAAGTGAGTTGGCATTTCCTCCTCCAGGGGATCTTCCTGACCCAGGAGTGCAGGAACCTGTGTCTCCTGCAATTCTTTACCACTGAGCCATCAGGCAAGCCCGTACTACATAAACGTAATAGCAAATCATACTGTAATAGAGTCTCTTAATTTATATATGGCTTTAAATGAAGTTTTGATAATAATTATATAGACTTTTAGAAGGAAAAATTTCCATCCTATCCTTTCCTCTTCACCCTGCAATTTCAGAAACCAGAAAAAAAGAGGTGCTACTCCAATCTCTGGTACCTACATATTATTAATTGATTATTTCAAGCATTCCTCAAATTTGAACCCATCCCACCTCTATCCACTACTTGTGCTTATGTTTGGTCCTCACATTTCATTTGGTCTCAAGGCTGGATACTTTATTCTGACCCTAGATGCCTTGAACATTGATTCTGGGTCTCAAAACAAGCAAAGCTGTTTTACATACAATAGAAGGTGTCTGAACCACATCCACACAAAGTCAAACTTTATGGAGCCTCCAAAATGTCTATATTATTCATGTTCATTGTGCTCAGTCATGTTGGACTCTTTGGGACCTCATGTGCTGTAGCCTGCCAAGTTCCTCTGTCCATGGAATTTTCCAGGCAAGAATACTAGAGTTAGTTGCCATTTCCTTATCCAGCAGATCTTCCTGACCCAAGGATTGAACCCAAGTCTCTTGAGTCTCCTGCACTGGCAGGTGGATTCTTTACCAGTGCGCCACCTGGGAAGCCCATATTATTTATAACTTTACATATTTTAAGGGTGACAAAGTCTTCACTTACAAGTTTTACATCCCATTTTTAAGAAAAAAAATCAATTTACATGAAGTTTACTTAATACATACTCATTTTAGCTGTGAGGAAGAATCTGAATAGAGTTGGAAAGCATGACAAATGTTAAAAGGGAAATGAGAAGAAATTTGGCCTATATAGAGGAATGTTCATGAGAGAACAAGATGCAGGAAATGAGATTGGTTAAGTAAAGGATGCAGGGAAGGACTGGATGAAAAAAAGATACAGAGATACGCTCAATAAATTTGTAAGCTTCCAAATCCAGGCAGAATATTGAATTTGATATTGACTGAAGAGTTTTGTTGTTGTTGTTTTTTCCTGAGATTTCACACCCAGAATTTTCAGTTTTTAATATTATCATCAGTTTCTTTGTCACAACAATGTGTCTTTCACTATTTCAAGGAAATAAAGAAGAAGAAGAAAAAAAAAACTATTGCCAATTAACTTATTATGGCTGAAATAGTGAGTAGGAGAGCTGTGGGATGAATTTCAAGTTCTAATTGGGTTCACTGCATCTAGAAAATGAGGCATCTTTATACAAGCTTGGTTATTGTGAAAGGTGGCTCCACAGAAAGCCACACTTCTTCTTGTCTGACAGAAGAACTGAAGGATCTTGGCAGCAGGAGTTCAGACATGAGAATGCCTCGGAGTTGGCCATCCTGGGTACTCTCAAGGGCAAAATAAAATGGCACTGTTGGTTAAACTGCATAAGCCCCACGAGTTAAACTACCTGGTAAACGTCTATTACTGACCAGAGACATAAAAATATGCCTTTTGTCACCCGAACATTATTGACTGGAGATGTTTCAATATTCACTTACATAACATATAGCTGGTCACAGGTGTTAGTTTCTGCAAAAATCCCTGGGTCAATAATGTGTTAAGTCTTTGATGGTTAAAAATCTAAATCTCAATGTTTTTAAAAATAAGTTTATAATTCATTTTATTAGGAATTCATTATTATCTCATAGCTATGGATATTTCCCCCATTCTTCCTAATATGCATTACTTTACATATCTATGGAACTCTAATGGAGACTGCTACCAGAGATTCTTGTCCCCCTCTAAACATATACGTCTCTCTAGACCCCTGAACCCACCTCCTCCCCTCAAAATTAATGTCCTGAGGCATGTTAGTCATGACAGTGACTACTCAGCTCTTAAATTATTGAATGAAGGAGGCTCTGATCTTTAGGCCCTTTGACCATGAAAAAAAAATGTGTTATTTTCAATATGCCATGTTCAAACAAAAAACTTTGAGTGGTTTCACATCACCTATAAGATAAAGTCCTAACATCCTAGTCCTGCATTCAAACCTCTCTACAATGAAAACCTCACCTTCCTCTCTGACCATACTTCCCACAATCTTCCGCTACAGTGTATAAAGAATTCCAAGGCCTCTAGGATTCATCCACCTTCCTTTTTCATTCCTTACTTTCCTCGTCTTCAGTGTCCTCCTATCTTCTATTGGCTCAACTATGTGTTCCCTTCCAGCACAGCTCATTTCAGCCATTTCAGTCACTCCTAGTTTTAATAGTTTCAATCCACAGCAATTTCCCCTACTCTATAGGGTTTATAGTTTGAACCACTCATTTTACACATACTACCTTATACTATTATTCTTTTTACGTATATTTCCTCTTTCTCAAATAGATTATGAACACCCAACAACTAGAGCCCATGTCTTACAGTTAGCTATATCCCTAATGTATTATCCAATAGTGTTATACATGAGGAATATGATGACTTGAACTCTTATTCTGAAATGTGTCTTATTTTTTAATCAAAACTCATTTACTTATGATCCTAAGAAGTACAGAGAAAAGTCCAACCAGAAGATCGGGGTCTGGATCTCTATTTCTGCCATTTACCTTGGGCATATTACAGATCTTTAAGATCCTCTGTGAGAAAATGGATATTAACTATGATTAAATGGGATAATATAAACTGTTTAATAAATCATAGTGTCAGAAATATTTGTTATCAGCAATAAGTATTACTGATAAAATGTGTGTGTCCTTACAAAAGATCTGAGATTCATTTACTTATTCAATTTAAAAGTTTACTACTATTATTTTCTATTATATAAGTTTCAGGCAGAGAGCATTATAGTTCAACATCTGTAAAATGACTTTTATTTAGGTGAATCTGACGAACTTTCAGGCTATCTTCTATAGCTTCTTAGAGACATAAAATTAAATTAAAAAAATAAAAGGTAAGATAAATTAATGGTTTTCCAAATTCAAAATAACTCAGTTGTCCTAGTATTATTATTTGTTAGGAACACAGAGGAGCTAGACTACTATGGCTTTTTCCTCCTATTTATTCAGTTGATCATTTCATAAATGTTCATAATCAATAAGTCATTGTGTTTTATTTAGAAAGATATAAAATATTGAGGGGAAAAACCAAAAATCAGACCTAAAAATACTACCTTAAGTAAATCTGAAACTTCAAAAAACATACTCTTCCTATCACCAAAGAAAATAACCAACCAATGTGCCTCTGTAGTTTGTCTTACTGACAGGTATGAAGATAAGCGAAAAAAACTTAGATAAGGTCAATCACACCATACCTCAATAAGCGCTATCTTAAAGTGACCTATCTTGAAGTAGTAAATTTCTAATGTGACCAAATAAGCACACATTATTTTCCCTCACCATTTATCAAATAGTCCTTTTCATAGCTGTTATCATTTTCTACCCAGTTTTCATAACCTAACTTGAATAATTGATTAACATCTTACATGGAAGTTGATGTAAGGCTGATGATCTAACCTATTATCAGCAGTCACTTAATAAATGGATAATAAACATTGCACTAAACTCTTAAAAGTGTATGTGTGTGTGCACATGCATGTGTGTCAGATCAGATCAGATCAGTCGCTCAGTCGTGTCCGACTCTTTGCAACCCCATGAACTGCAGCACGCCAAGCCTCCCTGTCCATCACCAGCTCTCGGAGGTCACTCAGACTCACATCCATCGAGTCAGTGATGCCATCCAGCCATCTCATCCTCTGTCGTCCCCTTCTCCTCCTGCCCTCAATCCCTCCCAGCATCAGTCTTCTCCAATGAGTCAACTCTTCGCATGAGGTGGCCAAAATACTGGAGTTTCAGCTTTAGCATCATTCCTTCCAAAGAAATCCCAGGGCTGATCTCCTTCAGAATGGACCGGTTGCATCTCCTTGCAGTCGAAAGGACTCTCAAGAGTCTTCTCCAACACCACAGTTCAAAAGCATCAATTCTTCGGCGCTCAGCCTTCTTCACAGTCCAACTCTCACATCCATACATGACCACTGGAAAGACCATAGCCTTGACTAGGCGAACCTTTGTTGGCAAAGTGATGTCTCTGCTTTTGAATATGCTATCTAGGTTGGTCATAACTTTCCTTCCAAGGAGTAAGCGTCTTTTAATTTCATGGCTGCGGTCACCATCTGCAGTGATTTTGGAGCCCAGAAAAAAAAAAGTCTGACACTGTTTCCACTGTTTCTCCATCTACTTCCCATGTAGTGATGGGACCAGATGCCATGATCTTCGTTTTTCTGAATTTTGAGCTTTAAGCCAACCTTTTCACTCTCCACTTTCACTTTCATCAAGAGGCTTTTTAGCCCCTCTTCACTTTCTGCCATAAGGGTGGTATCATCTGCATATCTGAGGTTATTGGTATTTCTCCCAGCAATTTTGATTCCAGCTTGTGTTTCTTCCAGTCCAGCATTTCTCATGATGTACTCTGCATATAAGTTAAATAAACAGGGTGACAATATACAGCCTTGACGTACTCCTTTTCCTATTTGGAACCAGTCTGTTGGTCCATGTCCAGTTCTAACTGTTGCTTCCTGACCTGCATACAGATTTCTCAAGAGGCAGATCAGGTGGTCTGGTATTCCCATCTCTCTCATAATTTTCCACAGTTTATTGTGATCTACACAGTCAAAGGCTTTGGCATAGTCAATAAAGCAGAAATAGATGTTTTTTCTGGAACTCTCTTGCTTTTGCCATGATCCAGCGGATGTTGGCAATTTGATCTCTGGTTCCTCTGCCTTTTCTAAATCCAGCCTGAACATCAGGAAGTTCACGGTTCACATATTGCTGAAGCCTGGCTTGGAGAATTTTGAGCATTACTTTACTAGCGTGTGAGATGAGTGCAATTGTGCGGTAGTTTGAGCACTCTTTGGCATTGCCTTTCTTTGGGATTGGGATGAAAACTGACCTTTTCCAATCTTGTGGCCACTGCTGAGTTTTCCAAATTTGCTGGCATATTGAGTGCAGCACTTTCACAGCATCATCTTTCAGGATTTGGAATAGCTCCACTGGAATTCCATCACCTCCACTAGCTTTGTTCCTAGTGATGCTTTCTAAGGCCCACTTGACTTCACATTCCAGGATGTCTGGCTCTAGGTCAGTGATCACACCATCATGATTATCTGGGTCATGAAGATCTTTTTTGTACAGTTCTTCTGTGTATTCTTGCCACCTCTTCTTAATATCTTCTGCTTCCATTAGGTCTATACCGTTTCTGTCCTTTATCGTGCCCACTTTTGCATGAAATGTTCCTTTGGTATCTCTGATTTTCTTGAATAGATCCTTAGTCTTTCCCATTCTGTTGTTTTCCTCTATTTCTTTGCATTGATCACTGAAGAAGGCTTTCTTATCTCTTCTTGCTATTCTTTGGAACTCTGCATTCAGATGTTTATATCTTTCCTTTTCTCCTTTGCTTTTCGCTTCTCTTCTTTTCACAGCTATTTGCAAGGCCTCCCCAGACAGCCATTTTGCTTTTTTGCATTTCTTTTCCAGGGGATGGTCTTGATCCCTGTTTCCTGTACAATGTCACGAACCTCATTCCATAGTTCATCAGGCACTCTATCAGATCTAGGCCCTTAAATCTATTTCTCACTTCTACTGTATAATCATAAGGAATTTGATTTAGGTCATACCTGAATGGTCTAGTGCTTTTCCCTACTTTCTTCAATTTCAGTCTGAATTTGGCAATGAGTTCATGGTCTCCATGTGCAAAATAGACTTTTCCAAAAGTCAGGCTCCTCTTTTAGCCAGCACAGCTGGGAGTCAGGTGTAATGACAAACGCTTTACTATATTGGGGTAACCCAAAAGGTCATCTTTGTAAATCTAACACTTTCAATGTCAGAGGCAGGGTGGGCCACTGAAGATAAAATACAGACTCCAGAAGTAGTCATAGTACAGAAAAAAATGTAAGTTGAACATACTAAGTATTATTCCATATCCATAAAACAATCTACTTAAAAATGTATTTATTATTTCACTTATTCACAAATATTCACGGCGTATTTTCTATGAATCAGGCACCATCCCAAAGGTACCATCACCATACATTCAAAAAGCTTACAACTGACTAGGGCAGAAAGACACAACTATTTTTGCAAGAAAGCCATAAGTTATACAAACAATTATAGAGGAACAAATTTGAAAGTTCTAAGATAGGCACGAAGATTTGACTCATTGGAAAAGACTCTGATGCTCAGAGGGATTGGGGGCAGGAGGAGAAGGGGACAATAGAGGATGAGATGGCTGGACGGCATCACCAACTCGATGGACAAGAGTTTGGGTGAACTCCGGGAGTTGGTGATGGACAGGGAGGCCTGGCATGCTGCGATTCATGGAGTCGAAAAGAGTTGGACACGACTGAGCGACTGAACTGAACTGAAGATAGGAACAAGTTCCAAAACTTTTACTGATATTTTCAAATTAATCTGTGAATTTTTAATTTCTCTTTTTCATGATGAAACACTAAGATTTGATTTTGTATTGTTTTCTTTTTTTTTCTTCAGTTCAGTTCAGTCGCTCAGTTGTGTCCGACTCTTTGTGACCCCGTGAATTGCAGCACGCCAGGCCTCCCTGTCCATCACCAACTCCCAGAGTTCACCCAGACTCACATCCATCGAGTCAGTGATGCCATCCAGCCATCTCGTCCTCTGTTGCCCCCTTATCCTTCGGCCCCCAATCCCTCCCAGCATCAGAGTCTTTTCCAGTGAGTCAACTCTTCGCATGAGGTGGCCAAAGTACTGGAGTTTCAGCTTTAGCATCATTCCTTAGATAGGTATTACTTTCAAAAGCTTAATTGTTAGTATCAGGTGGCTCTAAAGTAAATTTGCCAAAAGAGAAAACTAAAAGACTAGCTTGCTCTGAGCAAACTGATAAGAAATGCCTGGGTTTCAAAATTAAGTTTTAATTTCAGAGTGAACTCAAACAACATATCTGAATTAAAACTCTAAAATTACCTTCAAAGATAGTCCTTCATAAGGCTCCACAACATCCTTAATAGGCTTCATCACACTTTTAATAATTTATCTAATATTTATAAAGCTCAGTGAAGGTAGAGACTGAGTTTCTTATGCACTACTGATAGTATGAGTATAGGCCGACTAGCATGGTCTCTAATACATAATGGTTCCTCAATAAATATTAGTTCATTGGTATAAATTCTAAAATACTAATAGAGTTAATGACTTCTTAAAAATATTTTAAATCTATGTAAAATACTATATTGTTAATTAGCTATGGTTGCCAGGCTAGTTAACATTAAGAAAATAAAAATATTAGTGGAGAAAAGTAGTTTATGAAAGAGCAACATTAGCTTTCAATTTATATTATTTTATGATTAAAAATAATAAACATTGGAAAGCAGTTTTAATGGTTAATAAGTTTTCAGAAAACAAAAGTATAATTTTTCAGCTTTCACCAGCGTTATGAAAGGGTCTCTGCCTATGACCTACGTCATGAAATGTTTGGAGACAATATAAAGCTTTCATTGTTGTACAAGAGTCAGGTATGGACTTCTGTTAACTTATGACATTTTTTTTCAGCATTTTCTTAATAGATTTAAAGCTTTTTAAATTCTTCCTTCTTTTTTGATGTTGGTCAACTTTTAATAAAACCTGAACATTTTTTGCTTAAGGGGGTTTTATTGAACTAGTATAACTGAAAAAATGGACAAAAATAAGTGAAATATAAAAACTTTTTAATGAAATGGTACAGGAAATCTTTCAGTTCACTGTTATTTTAACAATGTATTACCAATACATTGTCTGCAGTGACATTAGGTGAACTGCTTGGAACTAGGACAAGGTCACTAATGCAAATAGGTCAAAATGAGAATAGGATGAAAGTGAAAGTAAAGCGCTGGTTAATTACCTGGTGAACTGAGTAGGTAAAGGTCATTAATCTAGAGTATAAACACTTTCTTTGATATTCACAGGGGTGAGAAGGAGAACTTGACTGACAAGTTCTGTGACATGACAGTTTCCCATTTCATTTTGCTAGAATTTGCTTAATTTTAGAAAGAATTAGATAGACTTTGATACATTAACAAAAAGTATTTTATCTGCACTTCTTTAAACCCCTTTCAGTTCAGTTCAGTCACTCAGTCATGTATGACTCTTTGTGACATGATGGACTGCAGCATGCCAGGCCTCCCGGAGTTCACTATAACTCATGTCCATTGAGTAGGTGATGCCATCCAACCATCTCATCCTCTGTCGTCCCCTTCTCTTCCTGTCTTCAATCTTTACCAGCATCAGAGTCTTTTCAAATGAGTCAGCTCTTTGCACCAGGTAGCCAAAGTACTAGAGTTTCAGCTTCAGCATCAGTCCTTCCAATGAAAAACTAGGACTGATTTCCTTCAGGATTGACTAGTTGGATCTCCTTGCAGGCCAAGGGACTTTCAAGAGTCTCCAACACCACAGTTCGAAAGCATCAATTCTTCAGTGCTCAGCTTTCTTCACAGTCCAACTCACATCCATACATGACCACTGGAAAACCCAGAGCCTTGACTAGACAGACCTTTGTTGGCAAAGTAACGTCTCTGCTTTTTAATATGCTGTCTAGGTTGGTCATAACTTTTCTTCCAAGGAGTAAGCGTCTTTTTATTTCATGGCTGCAGTCACCATCTGCAGTGATTTTGGAGCCCAAAAAATAAAGTTTGCCCCTGTTTCCACTGTTTCTCCATTTATTTGCCATGAAGTGATGGGACTGGATACCATGATCTTTGTTTTCTGAATGTTGAGTTTTAAGCCAAGTTTTTCACTCTCCTCTTTCACTTTCATCAAGAGGCTCTTTAGTTCTTCTTTGCTTTCTGCCATAAGGTTGGTGTCATCTGCATATCTGAGGTTATTGATATTTCTCCCGGCAATCTTGATTCCAGCTTGTGCTTCATTCAGCCCAGCGTTTCTCATGATGTACTCTGCATATAAGTTAAATAAGCACGGTAACATTGGAACCAGTTTGTTGTTCCATGTCCAATTCTAACTGTTGCTTCCTGATCTGCATACAGATTTCTCAAGAGGCAAGTCAGGTGGTCTCCTATTCCCATCTCTTGAAGAATTTTCCACAGTTTTGTTGTGATCCACACAGCCAAAGGCTTTGACATAGTCAATAAAGCAGAAATAGATGTTTTTCTGGAACTCTCCTGATTTTTCGATGATCTAGCAGATGTTGCCAATTTGATCTCTGGCTCGTCTGCCTTTTCTAAAACCAGCTTGAACATCTGGAAGTTCACAGTTCACATATCATTGAAGCCTTGGATAATTTTGAGCATTACTTTGCTAGCATGTGAGATGAGTGCAATTGTGTGGCAGTCTGAGCATTATTTGGCAAAACCCTTTAAACCCCTTTATGATAAGGTATAACTCTTTGGTGCCTCTTTGGTGTAACTTAGCCCATATGGAGTAATTCTATGAAGAGGCAAATATGAAGCTGAATTTCCAAGGTGTCCTTGAAAACTGTGGGATATTTTTTCAAAAGGGAGATTCCCAGATCCATGGTGCTAAACATGTTGTGCCAACTAGCTTTCAAACCAAATGTGATTAAAGCAATCCTTTCACTAAAAAGGATTAAGCAAAAACATGTGCCAAATGGTCAAATAACTAAGATAACATTTATACTGAATTAATAAAATACTTCACAAGGATCCTAAACCTGACTCTGTTAATTACTGTCTTAATGACTTAGTGCAAATCATGTAACAATTCTGTGAAGGATTTTATTTTTATTCCATAAACTCAGGCGTGGAGGAACTAGACCATATAGTTATTCCTGGCATTAAAAAATGTCCTGATTCTAAAATTTAAGTTACTATGCTTTTAAAACATGATTATCTTAGTAATTGACATTATCTAAATTTTGTTAGAAAAACAAATGTGCTTTCAGACCTTTCTGAAGCACTTCTAAGTTAGTTTTAGGTTAAATGTTCTACCCAAATGAGGAAATTTTTCCTTAGAAATTTCATTTCCAAACATCCATACATTCCTAAACATTTTACACTGTTTCATAATGCTTCTAGAATCTCAATTTTCCGATGAAAATAAAACAGTCCAAAATGCAGCACTAGGCCATTCTGGTATGAATTAAATCAACCCCCTTAAGATTATACAGTGGAGGTGATGAATAGATTCAAAGAATCAGATCTGATAGACATAGTACCTGAAGAACTATGGATAGAGGTTCATAACACTCTACAGGAGGTGGTGAACAAAACCATCCCCAAGAAAAAGAAATGCAAGAAGGCAAAGTGGTTATTTGAGGAGGCCTTACAAATAGCTGAGAAGACAATAAAATGGCAAAGGAGAAAGGAGAAAGATACACCCAACTGATGCAGAGTTCCAGAGAACAGCAAGGAGAGATAAGAAAGCCTTCTTAAATGAACAATGCAAAGAAATAGAGCAAAACAATAGAATACAAAAGACTAAAGATCTCTTTGAGAAAATTAGAGATATCAAGGGAGCATTTCATGTAAGGACGAGCTCAATAAAGGACAGAAACGGTATGAACCTAATAGAAGCAGAAAAGGTTAACGAGAGGTGCAAAAGTACATAAAAGAACTATACACAAAAGGTCTAATGACCCAGATAACCACGATGGTATGGTCACTCACCTAGAGCCAGATGTCCAGGAGTATGAAGAAGTCAAGAAACATTACTATGAACAAAGCTAGTGGAGGTGACAGAATCCCAGCTGAGCTATTTCAAATCCTAAAAGATGATGCTGTTAAAGTACTGCACTTAATATGTCAGCAAGTATGAAAACTCAGCAGTAGCCACAAGAATGGAAGAAGTCAGTGGTCATTCAAATCCCAAACAAGGGCAATGCCAAGCAATGTTCAAACTACCGTACAATTGCACTCATTTCACATGCTAGCAAGCTGATGCTCAAAATCCTTCAAGTTAGGCCTCAGCTATACATGAAAAGAGAACTTCTAGATGTACAAGCTGGATTTAGATAAAGCGGAGGAATCAGAGATCAAATTGCCAATATCCACTAGATCAAAGAGAAAGCAAGAGAATTCCAGAAAAACATCTACTTCTGCTTCATAACACGATAAAGTCTTTGATTGTGGGGATCACAGAAAATTGTGGAAAATCTTAAAAAGATGGGAATACTAGATCACCTTACTGGTCTCCTTACAAATCTGCATGCAGGTCAAGAAGAAACAGTTAGAACTGGACATAGAACAACGGACTGGTTCAAAATTAGGAAAGGAGTATATCAAGGCTGGTTATTTTCACTCTGGTTATTTAACTTAAATGCAGAGTACATCATGTGAATTTCCAGGGAAGATGAATCACAAGGAGGAATCAAGATTGCTAGGAGAAATATCAACAACCTCAGATATGCAAATGATATCACTCTAATGGCAGTAAGTGAAAAGGAACTAAAGAACCTCTTGAGGAGGTTGAAAGAGGAGAGTGAAAAAGCTGGTGTTAACACTCAACATTCAAAACACTAAGTTCATGGCATCTGGTCCCATCATTTCATGGCAAGCAGATGGGGAAACAATGGAAACAATGATAGACTTTATTTTCTTGGGCTCCAACATCACTGCAGACAGACTGTAGCAGTGAAACTAACAGACACTTGCTCCTTGGTAGAAAGGCTATGACAAACCTAGAGAGTTTATCAAAAAGCAGAGACATTACTTTCCTGACAAAGGTGCATATTGCCAAAGCTGTTTTTCCAGTGGTCATGTACGGATGTGAGAGCCGGACCATAAAAGAGCCTGCGTGGTGAAGGATTGATACTTTCGAATTGCAGTGCTAAAGAAGACTCTTGAGAGTCCCTTGGACTGCAAGGATATAAAATCAGTCAGTCCTAAAGGAAATCAATCCTGAATATTCATTGGAAGAACGGATGCTGAAGCTGAATCTCCAATACTTTGGCCACCTGATGCAAAGAACCAACTCACTGGAAAATACCCCAATGCTGGGAATGATTGAAAGCAAAAGGAGAAGTGGGTGACAGAGGACTAGATTGTTGGATGGCATCTTCGACACAAAAGACATGAGTCTGAACAAATTCTGGGATATAGTAAAGGACAGGGAAGCCTGCATGGTGCAGTCCATGGGGTAACAAAGAGCTAGACATGACTTAGCAACTGAACAACAAAAACAACAACAATCACCAAAGTACAGAGGTATAATTAAGGTCACAAACAGAGAAAAATAAAGTAGGGGAAAACTGTTTGGGGTTTTCCTAAAGAGTGTAGATAAACTGGTATTAAATTTTATTTTAAAGACAGTGTATAGAGCAGATAATCACAGTTAAGCAAAACTACCCTTGAACATTCCTTAAACTGCCCATTAGGTTTAATAATACATAGTATATATAACTGTGTACAGCTGACTCATTGGCAAAGTACCTGATGCTAGGAAAGACTGAGGGCAGGAGAAGAGGTCATCAGACGATGGGATGGTTAGACAACATCACCGAAGCAATGGACATGAACTTGGGCAAACTTTGGGATACGGTGAGGGACAGAGGGGCATGGCATGCTACAGTCCATGGGGTCACAAAGAATCAAACATGACTGGGTTACTGAACAGCAACATGGTAATATTCATGCATAGCTATTTAAGAATACCATAGTATACAGTTTCATCCGAGAAGGCAATGGCACCCCACTCCAGTACTTCTGCCTGGAAAATCCCATAAGTGGAGGAGCCTGGAAGGCTGCAGTCCATGGGGTCGCTGAGGGTCGGAAACGACTGAGCGACTTCACTTTCACTTTTCACTTTCACGCATTGGAGAAGGAAATGGCAACCCACTCCAGTTTTCTTGCCTGGAGAATCCCAGGGGCAGGAGAGCCTGGTGGGCTGCCATCTATCGGGTCACACAGAGTCAGACACGACTGAAGTGACTTAGCAGTAGCAGTAGCAGTATACAGTTTCATAGAGAAATTAAATTCATAAAGAGAATTACCCATGATTTTCAGTAATGGAAACAAATTATCAATTTTATGAACAGAATTATGAATTCCAATGAATACATATAATTATGAATGGAATTATGAATGGAAAGATTCAACTTTTTTGTTCTTCTAGTTTAATCTTAATCTTCTGTGAAATATATATCAGTTTCTCCGATCTTTCCTTAGTCAGATTTCTTTACAATTCCAAGTTAATTTTTCACTGTTTTCTTTCCTGGGTCACATCATCACTTTAGTTGCTTGCTTACCTAAATAATGATGACCGTTTCTTTGTCAATAGTTAAAAACTTCAAAGTTAGTCATACTTGTTCCTAGATTTTACAGTGGTATTTATTCTTACCAGGCCTAACTACATCCACACCTGTAGACATACACAGTTGGCAGAAGTATTTAAAAATGTAACTTTTTTGTTTTTAAACCTGAATTTACCTATAAAATTTAATTAAGTAAGGTTAAATTAAGTATTTATATGATGCCACTTCAGTATAATTAAAAAATGACTAGTCCAAATTTCAATCTCTCAAGGTATTTTAATCATGCAAGAGGAAGTAGTGACGTGATAGCATAGCAGGCCTCACAGAGTTATGTATCTTCCTGTTCCTGAATTTCATAAAACAAGCCTTATGCACAGATGCATTTGATACCTTACAGTGAACAATATTGGATCTATGATAAGATTTAACTTTGGGACCAGGGACCAAGCTTGATCACTCAGAGCTTTTGTGTGGCAGAAGATTTATTACAGTGAAAAAGGACAAGAGAAAGCTTCTAACACAGACATCAGAAGGGGGATAGAGAGTGCCCCACTCACTAGTCTTATCAAGGCCTTATATACTTTCATGGGACCAACTCCCACAACATAGATCTTAAATTAACAAGATTAGAACTAACAATAGAAAGGTCTCACCAGACCCACTCCCATAAAATACATCTTAACATAAACACTATATTAGTCAGAAGGTTCTGTTAAGAAGAAACATGTCCTCGAGCAAGATAGATTGATGTTATATAATCATTAGTACAGTTCAGTTCAGTGACTCAGTCCTGTCTGACTCTTTACGACTCCATGAACTGCACCAAGACAGGCTTCCCTGTCCATCAACAACTCACAGAGCTTACTCAAACTCATGTCCATTGAGTTGCTGATGCCATCCAACCATCTCATCCTCTGTTGTCCCCTTCTCCTCCTGTCTTCAATCTTTCCCAGCATCATGTTATTTTCAAATGAGCCAGTTCTTCATATCATGTCAGGTGGCCAAAGTTCTGGAGTTTCAGCTTCAGCATCAGTCCTTCCAATGAACAGTCAGGACTGATTTCCTTTAGAATGGACTTGTTGGATCTCCTTGCTGTCCAGGGGACTTTCAAGAGTCTTCTCCAATACCACAGTTTAAAAGCATCAATTCTTTGGTGCTCAGCTTTCTTTATAGTCCAATTCTCACATCCATACATGATGACTGGAAAAACCATAGCCTTGACTAGACGGACCTTTGTCACCAAAGTAATGTCTCTGCTTTTTAATATGCTGTGTAGGTTGGTCCTAACTTTCCTTCCAAGGAGTAAATGTCTTTTAATTTCATGGCTGCAGTCACCTCTGTAGTAATTTTGGAGCTCCCCATTTCTTACTGTTTCCAGTGTTTACCCACCTATTTGCCATGAAATGATGGGACTGAAGCCATGATCTTAGTTTTACGAATGTAGAGTTAAGCCAACTTTTTCACTCTCCTCTTTCACTTTCATCAAGAGGCTCTTTAGTTCTTCTCTTTCTGCCATAAGTGTGGTGTCACAAAATAGGCAAACTGTTACTATGAAGAGCTAGAAGTGTTTCGGTATTATAAATTTAAGAAAGTGAAAAAAGATAAGACTACCAATAAAGAAATGTCTTTCAAATAATGTAAATGCAGTGTATTCTCACATTTTTTATATTTATGATTAATCCATAATAAACTGACCATTTAAGAAAACAGTTTATCATGCTCCCTGTTATGCTATAGGTTGCTGAATGAAATTATTTAAATTACTGATGTTTTCATTGCTGAATCAAAATATCACTGAGGAAAATATTGAAGATTTTGTAAATAGAATCTGAAACAGAGTAAAACAATTGTTGTTAAACATAAACAAAGATAACAAAATAAGCATTAGAAGTATTGAGTAGAGTTCTCTGTTCTATACGGGAAAAGAATCTAAAAAGTAGTGGATATATGTACAACTGATTCACTTTGCAGTACACCCGAAACAAACACAAGATTGTAAATCAACTATACTCCAATAAAAATTATTTAAAAAAATAATAAAATAAGTCTGACTGATTTGTTTACCCATAAACATAAGTTCTTTCAAAAAGCTTCTGAAAACAATTTTAGAAAATTTATTTCTAAAAAACTATTCATTTTAAGAAAAGAGAAAGAGAAATTAAGGAAACAATTCATCATTACAATGAAAAGAATAAAATACTTAGGAATAAATCTACCTAAAGAAACAAAAGACTTATATATAGAAAAGTACAAAACACTGATGAAAGAGATCAAAGATGATATAAATAGATGGAGAAATATACCATGTTCATGGATCAGAAGAATCAATATAGTGAAAATGAGTGTACAACCCAAAGCATTCTATAGATTCAATGCAATCCCTATCAAGCTACCAACAGTATTTTTCACAGAGCTAGAACAAATAATTTCACAATTTGTATGGACATACAAAAAACCTTGAATAGCCAAAGCAATCTTGAGAAAGAAGAATGGAACTGGAGGAATCAACCTGCCTGACTTCAGGCTATACTACAAAGCTACAGTCATCAAGACAGTATAGTACTGGCACAGAGACAGAAATATAGATCAATGGAACAAAATAGAAAGCTTAGAGATAAATCCATGCACCTATGGACACCTTATCTTTGACAAAGGAGTCAAAAATATACAATGGAGAAAAGACAATCTTTTAACAAGTGTGCTGGGAAAACTGGTCAACCACTTGTAAAAGAATGAAACTAGAATACTTACTAACACCATACACAAAAATAAACTCAAAATAGATTAAAGATCTAAATGTAAGACCAGAAACTATAAAACTCTTAGAGGAAAACATAGGAAAAACATCTCTGACATAAATCACAGCAGGATCCTCTATGATTCACCTCCCAGAGTAATGGAAACAAAAGCAAAAATAAATAAATGGGACCTAATTAAACTGAAAAGCTTTTGAACAATGAAGGAAACTATAAGCAAGGTGAAAAGACAGCCTTCAGAATGGGAGAAAATAATAGCAAATGAAACAACTGACAAAGAATTAATCTCAAAAATATACAAGCAGCTCCTGCAGCTCAATTCCAGGAAAATAAACAACATAATAAAAAAATGGGCCAAAGAACTAAACAGACATTTCTCCAAAGAAGACATACAGATGGCTAACAAACACATGAAAAAGATGCTCAACATCACTCATTATCAGAGAAATGCAAATCAAAACCATAATGAGGTATCATGTCACGCCAGTCAGAATGGCTGCTATCAAAAAATCTACAAACAATAAATGCTGGAGACGGTGTGGAGAAAAGGGCTCTTACACTGTTGGTGAGAATGTAAACTAGTATAGCCACTATGGAGAACAGTGTGGAGATTCCTTAGAAAACTGGAAATAGAACTGACATATGACCCAGCAATCCCACTGCTGGGCATACACACTGAGGAAACCAGAATTGAAAGAGACATGTGTACCCCAGTGTTCATCACAGCACTGTTTACAATATCCAGGACATGGAAGCAACCTAGATACCCACTGGCAGACGAACAGATAAGAAAGCTGTGGTACATATACAGGATGGAATATTACTCAGCTATTAAAAAGAGTGCATTTGAATCAGTTCTAATGAGGTGGATGAAACTGGAGTGTATCATACAGAGTGAAGTAAGTCAGAAAGAAAAACACCAATACAGTACATTAATGCATATATATGGAATTTAGGAAGATAGTAATGATGACCCTATATATGAGAGAGCAAAAGAAACACAGATGTAATGAACAGACTTTTGGACTCTGTGGGAGAAGGCGAGGGTGGGATGATTTGAGAAAATAACATTGAAACATGTATATTATCATATGTGAAATAAATTGCCAGTCCAGGTTCGATACATGAGACAGGGTGCTCAGGGCTGGTGCACTGGGACGACCTGAGGGATGGGATGGGGAGGGAAGTGGGACGGGGTTTCAGGATTGGGAACACATTTACACCCATGGCTGATTCATGTCAATGTATGGCAAAAACTACTACAATATTGTAAAGTAATTAATCTCCAATTAAAATAAATACATTAATAAAAACTATTTATTATAAATGAATGAATTCAAAACCCAATATGTTAAATTACAGTTGGAATTTAAAATGCCCTTGTGGAGAATATTCTAACCTTCTAGAAAATAGTATACTTTTTGTAAATATTGGTTACCAGATATCTTAGCCAAGAAACACAGTTAAACAGGAAGTTATCATAACACAGCTGGGAAAGTACAGATGCAGAAAAAAAAAGTCTGTATTTCTGTCAATGTATATGTAGATAGATAAATGTATCTGTATTTATATAAATACATACAGACGATATATAAATTGGAAAATAAAAAATTATACAGGCTCTAAATAAAAGTGAGAAGTATTATGTCTAACCAAGGTCAAAGATAGAAGAGAAAATAATAGGGCAGAAGCTTAGATAAATAACTCAAGAAAATAAGGAAACATGTGATAAGAGAAATGGAGACCTTTAAAAATGAGTATTCAACAGACAATAACATGATTTAAGACAAGTCACACGATTACTGTGGATGACTATACAAAGAGGTTTAAAGTTACTGTCTAAATAATTGCCGTTGGATTTACCAGTGTACACTGCAGGGGAAAAACAGGTAAATTTAATGAGCTCATAAATCATTTGAGTAAAAGCTGATGCTTTTGTCTTAGAGTGGACATAGCACAAAATGTTTATTTAAACTTCTGGTTCAGGTACTGGCTCGACAGAAGCATTAAAATGAATACCCACATTTTTAGGATATCATTTTTGATGCTAATTCTAATAGTTTAGTAAATGTCATCTAGAGTATTAATAAAGATTTTTAAGGATGAATACAGACTTAGTAGAAATAAGCATGGGAAAGGGAAAGGTTTTGAGTTCCATCCTGACTCATAATGACAGAGAAGAGTAAAATAATTATTTAAAAGTAGGAAATTATGCTGTTATTAATAGAGATGAAGCAGCAACATTTTTATTCAGTAACCTTAATGGTTCCCTTGCCCGCAATCTTCCCTTGGTAAGATTTCTCAGAATTAACATAGTTTTAAGTATGAAAATTCCCATGTGTCTTGTTTCATAAATATGCTTTGTTTTTGGTATATAGGACATACCAAAGAGTCCACCATAAAAGAATCCATAAATGAATTGGGAAACAACTCTGTTTTAACATTTTGAAGATCTTAAACATAAAAAGTTTGTGTTTTCTAAACTTGTTTACAGACTACTTCTCCAAATCCCTTATTGAAACGTATTAGCCATGAAATTAAAAGACGCTTGTTCCTTGGAAGAAAAGCTATGAGAAACCTAGACAGTGTATTAAAAAGCAGAGACATCACTTTGTCAACAAAGGTTTGTATATAGTCAAAGATATGTTTTTTCCAATAGTCATGTACAGACATGAGAGTTGGACCATAAAGAAGGCTGAGCATCAAAGAATTGATGCTTTCAAACTGTGGCGCTGGAGAAGACTCTTGAGAGTCCCTTGGAATGCAAGGAGATTAAACCAGTCAATCCTAAAGGAAATCAATCCTGAATAGCCATTGGAAGGACTGATTCTGAAGCTCCAGTATTTTGGCCACTTGATGGAAAATACCCTGACACTGGGAAAGACTGAGGGCAAGAGGAAAAGCAGGTGACAGAGGATGAGATGATTGGATAGAATCACTGACTCAGTGGACATCTGTTGGAGCAAACTCCGGGAGACAGTGAAGGACAGGAAAGCCTGGCATGCTGAAATCCACAGGGTCGCAAAGGGTTGGACGCGACTGAGTGACTGAACAACAACAACATATTGAGGACCCATTGTCCTTTACAACATTATTTGTAAATGATATTATTGGAGGGATTTCTATACATTATTGGAGAGAGTTATTTATTTGTAGCAACAATACAAATGATTTTACCCAGGTACTATGCTTTGTTCAGATGGTGGGTTTTTTAAACCATTTACCATCACCACCAAAACCATCTTTTAATACAACATATTTTAACAGGAGGTGCATTTTATAATAATCCTAAGCACTTATAAAATATAAAACCTGAGCCTCTATCTGTTAAAAATTCTGACTCAATAGGTCATAGGCTTTTATTTGCATTTTTGAAGTTTCAACAGATGTTAATCCATTTCATACACAACAGTGCTAACAATACGTAACTCAAGTACCAGTTACCAATGATAACTTCAGAGGACAAAGAAACAAAGTTCCACTTGCTTTAAATCTTCTAGCAGATTTGTTATTGTCAATTCATAAATATTTTACATCTTAAAAAGAATACATTTTCTTTTCTTATAATACACAATTCTTTCTCAGATATTTGTGTTAATCTGTGAACCATCAGAAGAGCAGTGACACAGAGAGTAGCTACCAGGAAGGAGAAAGACACATATCCAGAAACTTTATCATCCAAATCAGATATCTTAGACAAACTGAAATACACTTCTCTCTAATTACTTGGACAAACAAGACCATCTACCCCTTTTTTAGAGCCCTACAATATTACCACACTAGTTAAAACTACAGTAGATGTGAATTAGGAGACCAGCTAGTCAGCATTGTGAAGTGTAGTTCAAAATATAACTTAACTCCACTAGTCTTAAATTTCCTAAGCTCAAAATTATTGTGTTAGACTAAATCTTTGTCTTCTAAGTGATCTAAGTTCTAAGTCTAGGTTACTTTATGTTCTACTGAAATACTTTTGAAAATAGAAAATTAACTTTAAAAGGTCATATTTCTAAATTCTAGTAAGACTATTGAATGAAAATGCCTTATTTTTGCTTTTAATCAAACAGAAACTTAATGTTATTTAAGAAAATGGGAACGGGAATGTACGTTAGTCTTTTAGGGATGCTATAACAAAGTGTCACAGACTGGTTGGCTTTTAACATACATATTTATCTCACACATTTCTAGAGGCTAGTCAGATTGGTAAAGACTGCATCTTGTCAGTATTTCTGAATAACTGCCTCTAAATTCTGATTGCAAGATTGGTCAGATTCTGGTGAAAGCCCTCTTCTGGGTTGCATATTGTTGACTTTTTGCTCCTTCTTTATGTGGTGGAAGGGACAATGTACTCTTCTTGGACCTCTTTCATAAGGGCACTAATCTCATTCATGAGGATTCCACCCTCATGACCTAATCACTTCCCAAAGGCCTCACTTCCAAATACCATCACAGTGGGGCACTGGAAGTTCAACATATGAATTTCAGGCTGGGGCAGACAAGCATTTTGAGCACAGCAGAATGCACAGCATTTGCTTCTACTGTTCACATAAGGAAGCACACAGAATATACAGTAGCTTACACAGAACACTGAAAACAGATTTTAAAACATTAGCATATGAAAAAATTAGTTAATAATAATGGCAAATATCTTGCTAAGTTAACTTAAGAGTTTCATTTAGATTAACTTATTGAATCTCAACAATTCTGTGAGAGGCACTGTTATCATCTTTATATTTCATATGAGAAAACTGTCACTCAAGAGACATTAAGTACCCAAGATCACAAAGGTAATAAATAGCAGAGTCAAGATACAGACTCATGTTTGTTCTTTATAGATGAACTATTATAGATTATTAATTAAATATTACTGTCAGGAAAATGATGCATTAAACAGATACACGTCCTTTATAAAACTGCCCTTCAAAAAATTAATACACCCAATCTCTACCTGGGCTTCCCAGGTGGTGTTATTGGTGATCAGATCAGTTGCTCAGTCGTGTCCGACTCTGCGACCCCATGAATCACAGCACGCCAGGCCTCCCTGTCCATCACCAACTCCCGGAGGTCACTCAGACTCACCTCCATCGAGTCAGTGATGCCATCCAGCCATCTCATCCTCTGTCGTCCCCTTCTCCTCCTGCCCTCAATCCCTCCCAGCATCAGAGTCTTTTCCAATGAGTCAACTCTTCGCATGAGGTGGCCAAAATACTGGAGTTTCAGCTTTAGCATCATTCCTTCCAAAGAAATCCCAGCACTTATCTCCTTCAGAATGGATTGGTTGGCTCTCCTTGCAGTCCAAGGGACTCTCAAGAGTCTTCTCCAACACCACACTTCAAAAGCATCAATTCTTCGGTGCTCAGCCTTCTTCACAGTCCAGCTCTCACATCCATACATGACCACAGGAAAGACCATAGCCTTGACTAGGTGAACCTTTGTTGGCAAAGTAATGTCTCTGCTTTTCAATATGCTATCTAGGTTGGTCATAACTTTCCTTCCAAGGAGTAAGCGTCTTTTAATTTCATGGCTGCGGTCACCATCTGCAGTGATTTTGGAGCCCAGAAAAATAAAGTCTGACACTTTCCACTGTTTCCCCATCTATTTCCCATGTAGTGATGGGACCAGATGCCACGATCTTCGTTTTCTGAATATTGAGCTTTAAGCCAACCTTTTCACTCTCCACTTTCACCAAGAGGCTTTTGAGTTCCTCTTCACTTTCTGCCAGAAGGGTGGTGTAATCTGCATCAGATCAGATCAGATCAGATCAGTCGCTCAGTCGTGTCCGACTCTTTGCGACCCCATGAACTGCAGCACGCCAGGCCTCCCTGTCCATCACCAGCTCCCGGAGATCACCCAGACTCATACCCATCGAGTCAGTGATGCCATCCAGCCATCTCATCCTCTGTCGTCCCCTTCTCCTCCTGCCCTCAATCCCTCCCAGCATCAGAGTCTTCTCCAATGAGTCAACTCTTCGCATGAGGTGGCCAAAATAATGGAGTTTCAGCTTTAGCATCATTCCTTCTAAAGAAATTCCAGGATTGATCTCCTTCAGAATGGACTGGTTGGATCTTCTTGCAGTCCAAGGGACTCTCAAGAGTCTTATCCAACACCACAGTTCAAAAGCATCAATTCTTCGGCGCTCAGCCTTCTTCACAGTCCAGCTCTCACATCCATACATGACCACAGGAAAGACCATAGCATATCTGAGGTTATTGATATTTCTCCCGGCAATCTTGATTCCAAATTGTGTTTCTTCCAGTCCAGTGTTTCTCATGATGTACTCTGCATATAAGTTAAATAAACAGGGTGACAATATACAGCCTTGACGTACTCCTTTTCCTATTTGGAACCAGTCTGTTGGTCCATGTCCAGTTCTAACTGTTGCTTCCTGACCTGCATACAGATTTCTCAAGAGGCAGATCAGGTGGTCTGGTATTCCCATCTCTCTCAGAATTTTCCACAGTTTATTGTGATCTACACAGTCAAAGGCTTTGGCATAGTCAATAAAGCAGAAACAGATGTTTTTCTGGAACTCTCTTGCTTTTTCCATGATCCAGCAGATGTTGGCAATTTGATCTCTGGTTCCTCTGCCTTTTCTAAAACCAGCTTGCACAGCAGGAAGTTCACGGTTCACATATTGCTGAAGCCTGGCTTGGAGAATTTTGAGCATTACTTTACTAGCGTGTGAGACGAGTGCAATTGTACCGTAGTTTGAGCATTCTTTGGCATTGCCTTTCTTTGGTGAAGTTGTCTGTAAATGCAGGAGACTTAAGAGATGTGGGCTCAATCCCTGGCTCAGGAAAATCCCATTGAGGAAGGCATGGAAACTCATTCCTAGTATTTTTGTCTAGATCTAGAATCCCATGGACAAAGGAGCCTAGTGGGTTATGGTCCATCAAAGTACAAATAGTTGGATATGACTGAAGCAACTTAGCAGATAACTACCCATAAGTGATAATAATCCAGGAACAATAGTGGAATAGAAAATACATAAGAGTTTTTTAAAAATAACTTTTCCTTTCTTAACACTTGGAAAATTTTCAAGATGGTTTAACTTGCAACCAGAAATTTTATAAAGCTTAAATTTTTCTGTTTTATTTAAAGTGGTTTCATATTGTTTTCAAATGTTTATAATAATAACATCAAATATAATCATGCAAGATTTAGCACCTTGCCAAGAGCTGGACCTTGCCTGGCAGTGTAATGAGATATATGTCAGGTCCATCATGACACTCAAACAATCGCTTCAAATTCTGAATTCAGGGAAGTAGAAAGGACACAAATAAGGCAAAATAAGCAATTCAACCATAAAGTATTAAGGTTGAGAAAGAGGATGGCATGAACACACCCTAATGCCATGCCTTTACAATTAAAAGAAAATCAGAATTTAGAGGCAATTATCCCGATACACTGGCAAATACTATCTCTCAGGGAAGTAAATGAAACCTCTGCCTGAGTTACCCAGATCACTATCTCATCACTTTGGGAGATCTAGCTTCAAGGTTTGTTTTTTTTTTTTTTTTTCCTCAGTAGATCACAATAATATACAATGATATTAGATACAAATTTATGTATTTATTTTTAAAATTGAGTCGGATAGTAGGGATATAGAGAGAGAAATAGAAAGGGTGAAGGGGGGATGGAGGAGAATGAGGTGGAGGGAGAGAAGACAGACCAAGAAGCAAATATTTACTGAACCCCTACCTGAAATTAATTTGTATTTTTTCTTCACTGATCATATGAAATATTTTTTTAATATCTCTCAAATAATTACTTATTCTACCAGTGTATTTTTAGGTAAACAAGTATTCTTTTTAAACACAGATACACAAATATTTTTGAAATTGAAAATTTAAATAAACGGGCACATTTTAACATTCACAAAAAAATGTTACACAATTATTCAAAAGTAATTTCTAACTTCTTTTATTTTATAGTTACTAATATGTTACTTCTATGATGATAATAAAAATGATATTCTTTGGTTTCTAGTACTTACATGTTTCTGTTCTGTGTACCTCTTTGGATAACAAATTATTTTAAAATCCACTAAGTTGTTATACCAAACATGAAAGGTGCAAAGATCAATAAGGTGGCTTCCTAGACTCCCTTCTTCAAACCTATACAGCAACAGATTAATTTCAAGATCTCTTGTTTCAGTAATTATAATAAAGAAAACAGGGCTCCCTAATGATTTAAGCCATGAATCGTTTTTTATTACCAAAATACCTGCTACTATTTCTAAACCTGTTTTCATTAAATACAGAAGAATGTTGACTTTGTTACCCGAGGACATCAAAAGGTAAGAAAACAAACTTCTTTAAGGGAACCATTCTCAGAACACTTTCTCAACACAAGTGATTTTAACATGCTGCTCCTTCTCAGGATGGGGTTCTTATAAAGTGGTTCATATTAATGTTTCAAGCTGGTGTGATTTATCTTTGATAAATTGCTAACATATAGCCATGTTTAACTTCTTCGAACAACAGTAATATCAGTATGAGTACATAAAACCGTGCTCAGTAAAAGACAACCTGTACAAAGCTGAATTTATTTTTTATTATTACCCAGAATAAAGATGTTTTCACCTTCTCAAGAAGAAATGATAGGTTTCCAACAATTGGACAATAGTTAGTGCAGGACTACTCTTCTTCCAGAAAAAAGAGAAATACAAGAGGTGAGCCCAGGAGCACTCTGTCTTTTTGACTGGTGACACTTTCTGGACCTCAGCACAGGGAGGTAGATAGAACTCAAGTAGAATAATTTCATTCAACTGAAGAGGCAGGAATTGAGAGTTTGGTGCCATTGAAACAGTGGGAACCAGAAGGGCTGGGTACTGAAAATGAGATAACTGCACAAAGAATGAGCCCCTCAAAGAGTGACCTTAAGTTATTGGATAAATAATAAGCTTGCAAGTGCAGAGAGCAAGACTGTACGATCCAGCAGAAAATAGTTGATGAGCCAGAGCTGTGAGCTGAATAGATATTCCAGATGTTATAAATACTGAGAGATGCAGAACTTCTGACTGGTGGAGTAAAAGACTACACTGAAATCGTTGAGCATTCAATGATACTCCTAAAAGGTCTAAACTCACCCTAAGAAAGCTTGAAAAGAAAAGCAAAAGGATCAAGCTTGTTTGCCAGTAAATTAACTGCCCACCAGAGCAAAATTCGACACTACTTACAAGAAGAAAACAGATTCTAGACTCTCAACAACATAAAGATCACAATGTCTAGATATAATTTTTAAAAAATTATTAAACATATAAAATAGGAAAAATTGATCCACAGTAAGGAAGAAATTACTAATACTTCAAATACTGTACATGATGAAGAAAGTTACATTCAGTTTTCTATTATATTCACCATTGTAAAATAGCACAATCTGGAATTTTAGAACAATAGTATTTTTAAATTACACCTCAATTCCCAAAACATTTTAATTTCACACATTATCTCAAAAAGATATGCTCTGAGAGCCTGCCTTCATCTGCCACATTTCTGCTATCACTTACTCCACGCTCTATTAATTTAGACTTTCTCAGTGATTGGCATGAAGCAATGTGCAACCTTTGCAGAGCTGAACATCAACTTTCTGCTTTCAACTAGGGAGGCCGGTTAGGTTTAACAAATCTAGCACACTTTCCTGTCCTGTCCCTCCTTCCTCCATGTCATTAAAATGTGTTTCCAGTTTCCTAACCTACTGTCTCCTTTATCCTGCTGACACCAGTATTCAGGATCAATATTATATCTGTTAATATCTCTTTGCAAGGTCTCATTTTCATTAAATTGATCCACAATCCAGGTAACTATGTGCAGGAGATTACTTTTTTTTTCATAAGAAACTCCCTTCTTATGGACTGAATTGTATCCCCCCCGCCCAAATTCATATTTTAAAAGCCCTAACCCCTAGTATATCTCAGAATGTGACTGTTTTAAAGATCAGGATTTAAAGAGATAATTAAAGTTAAATGCAGTTATATGAGTGGCCCTAATCCAATATGTGGAGAAGGCAATGGCAACCCACTCCAGTGTTCTTGCCTGGAAAATCCCACGGACGGAGGAGCCTGGTAGGCTGCAGTCCATGGGGTCGCTAAGAGTCGGACACAACTGAGCGACTTAACTTGCACTTTTCACTTTCATGTACTGGAGAAGGAAATGGCAACCCACTCCAGTGTTCTTGTTTGTAGAATCCCAGGGACAGGGGAGCCTTGTAGGAGGCCATCTATGGGGTCACACAGAGTCGGACACGACTGAAGTGACTTAGCAGCAGCAACAGTAGCAATCCAATATGTCTGGTGTCTTTATGAGAAGAGACATACCAGGGATAGGCACACACAGAAAAAAGGCCACATGACGTGACCCAGCAAGAAGGCAATCATCTGCAAATAAGAGAGACTAGAAACTAAACCTACTGACACCCTGATCTGGGACTTAAATGTAAGAAAATAAATTTCTGTTGTTTAAGCCACCAGGATGCAGAATGTTAATATGGCAGCCCTAGCAAACCTGTAACATTCACTCAACTTACTCATCATTGCAAAACTAACTTAACGACACCACATCCATTAAAACACCATTCTTATCCCTTGAAGTTGGAGAAGGAAATGGCAAACCACTCCAGTATTCTTGCCTGGAGAATCCCAGGGACAGAGGAGCCTAGTGGGCTGCTGTCTGTGGGGTCGCACAGAGTTGGACACGACTGAAGCGACTTAGCAGCAGCAGCAGCAGTAAGACAAGCATATAACCCAAACATTTACCAATAACTGCTATTTCTAGGCCAGTATTCAAATATAACATCTCCGTCTTTAAACACAGTAAGTTTGATTTTGAATGGAAACAATATATAAAGGTTGGGGGCACGGGAAGAGAGAGAGAGAGAAGAGGTGTCTTGTTTGAAATTATGAACAGCAATGTTGTGCTACATAAGTTAAGACACCTGGATTTGAATCCCAGTTTCCTTGCTGACTATCTGTGTAACCTTGGCAAACTATTTAATTTCACTGTAGATAATAACAGTATCTACTTCATATTGCTGTTGTAAGTTAAATATGTTAACATTTGTACAGCACCTAGCCTAGAACATTAACTATTATATGTGTTTAATATTATCAAGGGAATTGATTTCAGACGGTATTGCTAAGGGAGTATATGTGAGAAATTGGGAGATAAATGAAGGTTAGATTCAATAATAATTTTAAAAATAAGCAGAGCAAAAGAGGACTTTTTAAATTTATTTTAAGATATGCTACGCTATGCTATGCTAAGTCACTTCAGTCGTGTCTGACTCTGTGTGACCCCAGAGACAGCAGCCCACCAGGCTTCTCCGTCCCTGGGATACTCCAGGCAAGAACACTGGAGTGGGTTGCCATTTCCTTCTCCATTATTTTAAGATAAGTGAGAATCAAACAGCATTACAATGTCAGAAGAAACTTAGTACAAGTGAAAGAAGGAGCATCAGGGAAAAGAAAACACTGAGACAGGAGACCAAATGTGTCAGGACCAGAGTTTTCCAAAACGTAGGTTCTGACCCATTAGTAAGTTATAAAATAAATTAAGTAGATGGTAATCAGATTTTCTAAAATAAAATATCTTAGAGAATATCAGAGTTCATGAGATGTAACAAAAGTAAGTCATGTTTCATGAAATGTGTGTTGCCTTTACACACACATACAGACAACTGTGTTTATTCGGTTGAAATGTGAAATATATTCTTATTGTATAAGTAAAAGTTGGAAAGCTTACTTTAGAGCATAAGGCATTTTTGAGAGACAGACTTTTCTTCTGGGGTGAGAAGAAAAAAGGATAAGTGAACTGGCACTGGGAAAATATTATTCTATTCAACAGAATCAGTTCATCTGTACATTATATTCATTACAAAGAAACTGATTCGTTGTGCTTTTTAGACCTTAAAATAAATAATATTAATGCAATGATTAAACAAATACATTAACTTAAGAATATTACAACTCAAATTTTTATTTTCTTAATTTATTTACTCTGTATTGCTGATTTAACACAGTGAATGAATCACTCTTTCAAAGTCCTGGGGGACATTAACCATATGTCAAATACAAAGATTGGTTTTCACAAGTCGGTATTAAATACATACACTGGGTTACTTCAGAAACCCAAAATAATCTTTGTTTTTCTGACAGTGCCCTTAGAGGATAAGTTTCACAGGTCTCAGGATCTCATGACTGGCTCTCCCTGGTGACCTTGCCCACTTTCACAGCTTCAGCAACCATCTACACACAAGGGCAAAAGCACCTACTGTTGTGTGCTTTCCTAGTTCTGGACGCTATGCTATGCTATGCTGTCACTTCAATCATGGCCTATGCTTTTTGACCCCAGGGACCACAGCCTGCCAGGCTCCTCTGTCCATGGAATTCTCCAGGCAAGAATACTGGAATGGGTTGCCATGCCCTTCCTCAAGGGATCTTCTTGACTCAGGGATCAAACTCACACCCCAAACATCTCCTTAGCACTCGCGCCACCTGATAGAGGATTCTGAGGGTTTCTAATACATTTTTTTAAAAATCTGAAGTCTCCCAGACATAAATTTAGTATATGAAAATTTTAAATCACTAGTTTTGATTTTCAGTCTTACCATCAGCCTGCTAAATTAAAACACAAGCCTAAAAGTCAGGATGCTCCCATTAGTGTGGAAGAAATCATCAAGTTCTGTCAATTTTATTTCCAATAACTTGCTGTCTCTCCCTCCTCTATTTTGGAGGACACTGCTTTCTCTCATTTTAATTCAATATCTTTTTACTTCAATACCTTTTTACTTCATCTCTGCCTTCTGGGTTTCCTCTTTCTGCTACATCCTCCATGCTCTAACCAGAATTTTCTAAAACGTTAGTATATCTGTATTAATCTCAAGACTTCTTGTCCAGCAATGCACTCCAGTACTCTTGCCTGGAAAATCCCATGGATGGAGGAGTGTGGTACGTTACAGTCCATAGCGTCGCAAAGAGTTGGACACGACTGAGAGACTTCACTTTGTTGTCCGGCTGCTTCTCACATTCTGTGAGAAGCCAGTGTGTTCTAAGCCAGTTACATACAACTAGTCTTCCTTGATTGAATTTGTCCTACTCTTTTTTTCTTCTTAAACCAAACAAACAAGGCACCTTCATGCCTTTGTGTATGCTGTTTTCTCTACCTGGAATGTCCGGTACTACCTTCTCAACTTGCTTACTCTTTAGTTCTATTTCTTATTCTTCAAAATATATAGCTCGAACCTCACCAGCTCTGTAAAGAATCCTCTTTCTCTTCACAGAACTTTCTGCATAGCATTTTAAATGTACATTCATTAATCATTCATTCCCCTGCCATATACTAAGTATCTTCTATGACCATACACGTATTACTTTACATTGTAATTAATTGCTTAGATGTTTCTTTCCTCAAATAGAAGGTAAACTCCTAAAAAGCAGAGATAACAGCTTATTTAATGTGGCACCTCTGGAGCCAGATATCAGGCCTAACACCTAACAGGCACTTAACAAATGTTGATGTAAATTAATCTGATGCCTGGCAAAATTTGAAATTCTGAGAACTGAGTCATTAGGCAATTAACTATTAATGACATAGTCTAGTGTGAACAGGAATTAAACAACTTTTATTATACAAGCTTACTTAAGAGCTGCCTGCAACTTGGAATCATTACATCTATAGGTGGTCTCTTGGTAACTATTTCTGAAAGAAATGAATCCTATTTTGCCTAGTTTCTTAAGCTTCAAAAATTCTCTATCTTAAAAATTTTACATTTCCTAAGAAAATTTTTTAATTTTGTAATTACTAATGAACCTGGGAACCATATAGCTAAAAGGTATGATGTAAGCTCACTTCTTTTTTGAAAAATAAACTGGCTCAGGGAAAAGTCAAACTTACCTCAACATCAGCAAAATCACTTAAGTAACTATAATTCATTCTTATTTGTTCATATTGACACATAGATTAATGTTTTGTTTCTATTAGCATTTATTAGTGTTTATTATTTTACTTCCTAGCTCACTCTTTAATATTTATCTTCATGTTATTTAAAATCAAGCTTCAAATTACAGAATTTGCTTAAAAAGGAGCTTTGTGAGTGTTTAATAACATCTACTGATCCAAATAAGCACTATAAGATTATTAGCACACAGCAGCTTCGCCCAAATTTTGAAAGGCCCATACGGATGATGGTTCATTGTTTATTCTAACAAGTTATATTTCCCTGAAGCCTGGCAGATCCTTTCCTAAAATCAAAAGTATTTGTTCAAGAGGCAAGTTTTCATTATCTGAGTACCTTCCGTACATCTCTTCAAAAATCTCTTATTAACTTCCAAGAATATTTCTTATAAATATTTGAATTTCTAAAATGAATGCTATTTAGCAACATTTTCTTTAAATATTTTTTGAAGATTTAAATAAAATAGAATTAGTATTGTATTTCATTAAACAGTGGCACATCTTACCATGACTACCAATAGTAACAGTGATAATAATGCTAATTTCAGCTAACTTTTACTGAGAACTGATATTATATTAAATGCACAATTAATACTATATTAATATATAAATCATAAATATATAAAGAGGCTTAAAATTAAACCTTTTAAAAGTCAGTCTCCATTAATATGGGGCTTCCCTGGTGGCTCAGAGGATAAAGCGTCTGCCTGCAATGTAGGAGATCCGGGTTCGATCCCTGGGTTGGGAAGATCCCCTGGAGAAGGAAATGGCAACCCACTCCAGTATTCTTGCCTGAAGAATCCCATGGACAGAGGAGCCAGCCACGTGGCTGGCTACAGTCCACATGGTCGCAAAGAGTCGGACACGACTGAGTGACTTCCTTTCTTTTTTTCTTTTCTCCATTAATATATCCCCAACTTAGCAATATAATAAAGTAAAGCATACATTTTCCTGGTGACATTAGAGAAATGTTCTAGCTCAGAGTTATTGATTTTATAACTATATTAAGTTTTCTCTTGATTATGTTTCTAGATTATAATCTGATGGGTTGAATTATCCAATAATTTAGGACTTCGCAAAAATCAGATGAACGAAAATAAGGCTGTGATTTCAGCAGTGAGTCACTTATATAATTCCTTTCAGAATTTTAGGGATGGCAACAGATAGAAGAAAACTTGGGAACAGTCTTCCAAGGCCACCACAGACTTTTCCTGACCTCATTACAGAAGAAACAGTAAACTTTAAATGCATTGGAGAATTGTCAATTTAGAGCTGGTTGAACTTCAGAGATTATCTGATTTTCTCCTTAAATTTTATAGATGAGAAAAACGAGAAGTAAGAGGTTAGCAAAAAATGCTTCGACTGGAGAACTAAGGTACTGGTAGAACTACAGTGGAATCTTAGGCTTCCAGAGTGCTGTAAATAACTGTGATATAAATCTCTTGATAATTATTGTTGGTAACTAAAACTTTTTGAAACAGAAGTTATAGGAAATAAACATTCCTGGACAATATATAAGTTCAAGAGAGTTCTGTCCCTTCCTGGGAATAAATGAGTTGCCCCTAATGCATCAAAGTAAGCAAAAAATCAACTATTAATAATATTATACTAAATTAATGCTTCAAAAGTAACATACAGTTAGTCCCACAGATTCAACCAACTTCAGATTAAAATATTTGGAAAAACAATTTCAGAAAGTTTCAAAAAGCAAAACTTATTTTCTACACCCTGGAAACTATATAGCATTTACACTGTATTGTATAACATAAGTAATCTAGAGAGGATTTATAATATTTGGAAGGGTAGGCATAGGTTATATGTAAATATTATGTCATTTTATAGAAGAGACGTGAGCATCCTTGGATTTTGGCATCCACAGGTTTCCTAGAACATATCCCCCATGGATACCAAGGAAGGCCTCTAGTCAATTATTAACAATAGTGCTAAAGGATAAGGAAGAGTAAAAGAGGCATTTATTCTTTCTCTGGACTCACATCCAGAGAAAAATCACAACTAGTTGGATACTTCCATTTGCCTGTTGCACAGACAGACACAGGAACACATGGGTATCCAAGTCAAAGTTAAAGATTTAACAAGATTTATATTTACCCTGGATTTATATAAAGGGTTCTTTACAGATTGATTCTGTCTAAGCATCTAAGTAAATAATAAATAATGTCTCAATAACTATTTATTTTCTAGTATAATAAATGTCAAAATAGTTTTTTAATATTCTTTATATTAAATTTTATCAGCTCACACATAGAAGTTAAGATTTAACAACCAAATCTAGCTATTAATTAATAATAAGAGCCTGAATAATGGGTTGAGTTGTCAGCCACAAGTGAGTTCAAATTTTGGCTGTTTATCATACTAAGTGAGTGACCTTGGACAAATTACTTAACCTCTCTTGAATTGAGAGCTCTAAGGCCTGATATTGATTGAGGGCAAGATAAAATGAGATAAATTATGTAAAGCACCTAGCATGGCATCCCAACAGAGTGGCATAAAATCAATGTTAGTTCACTTTCCCATTACTCTTTTGGCCAGAAACTTACCAGCTTCATTGACCTTGGTCTTCAGTAGGATTTGACTACAGTAATCACAGGCATCCTAATTTAGGTATTAGGATGAAAGGGGCATAAGAGGTTATCTATGAATTTGGACAAAACTCCACATATTCAGCTTCAAACCGTACGAGCACTTTCAGATGCAAGTCCTGATGCTCTAACGCCCAGTCTCTCGCCCAGCCACCTAAGAAACATGACAGCTCGGCTACTATTCGGTTCTTCGGCTTGAGACAACAGTTCTACTAAAAATCTCTGTGCGGCTCTTCCTAGCAAGGTTTTCAATAGACTTTTTATAGAAATATTAGGACAATTCAGTGTGACAAAAAGTGTTGGCTACTCCTTAGGTAAAAAGCACTGTACTGCTGTTGGGAAGCAAGAGTAAACTACGGTATCATCCCTTTTCTTTAGAAGCTCAAGATCAGGCAAGTAGACAACTAATTAAATTGGTCGCATTTGTCAAACTTTTTATAATTGATCAGAAATGCAGAAAATGTAAAAGGTGATTTTGATGAAAACGTTAACGTAGAATACTGCAACTCTTCTGTGAAAATATTTTACGGACGCATAATCAGTTTGTACTCTACCTTTTTAAAATATTTTAAGAAAGAAAATATTTCATGGAAACAAATGAATAATCAAGAATAAAAGTCTTCTTTGGGTTGATGGTCTCAAGAAAAGAGATTTAAACCAAGCTGAACCTGCAGATGAAAGAAGTGTATTTTGTAAGGAAAGCCATTAAAAACACCTTATTACACGTTGTAAAGTCCAACAGCAGAGGGAATTGTGACTCATTTAAACTCTAACAAATGACGAATCCATGTAAGTGGGTCTCACAGGCAGTTTATAATCAATCATTGTCAATGAATCTGTGAGTAAGTGGCACACCAGCCAAAGAACAGAGAATGAATGGAGTCTTTTAGGCTAATTTGGATATAACACAATGTTTAAATAAGTGTTATGAAGCTTAGAGAAAAACAACTGAATAAACCATACGTTATCCTTCTGAAACAGGTAGGAAATTGTGCCAAATAAAAGTCAAAACTGCTGGGCTTTTTTTTTTTTAGCAATATTACGATGCTAAAATAAACTCTAAGGCAGTCCTGATGTTGTGCCAGGTAATGACAATAAAAGACCAAATCTGTCCAATTTTACTAATGATGTTTAAAAACATGACAGGTAAAATGAATTAAAAATATAATCCAATGTAAACTGCATTTACTGTGTTCATGTCAACTACATTCAATTATATGGTAAAGGATCCATTCACTTTATAAACAAATTTTAAAATCCTACTGTGAGCAATGCCCTGTGCTAGGTGATACAGGAATAACACTGAATTTACTACCTCTTAGAACACAGAACAAAGAGTAGGGCAAACAAAGAAAGATGTGTCTAAACAAGTTCTTTGGCATACATATAATATATCCCTAAACCAAAGAGTAACACTGATAAGAATACTACTGTCTATGTACTCTACAGAGTGCATTTTCATATATATTATTGATACATGGCTTTCAGAATCCTTGCCAGGCACAGAGGTAAGGGACACGTACCCTTATCCACAATAATAAAGGGAAGATTAGATATGAGCTCTCAGCTCACCATCTAAATCTTTTCCATTAAAATAGGCTAAGCTTTTTATGAACATGTGTTTTATTTTCATGACGCTGACATTCAAATAAAGAAGTAGCATTAGGATGAGGTACCATTAAAACATGTGAATTGTTACAATTTATATGATATTTAAACAAGCAAACAGAACAATACACAAGCAACCTAGGCAAAAAGAAATTCTTATAAGAGGCTGACTTTTCCTCTTCACAATTACAAAGAACTGTTGATTCAAGAAATGTCAAAATTGTCTTGTAAGTGAGCCACACAGAATAGTTCTTAAAGTGTTTATTTTTTGGTTTTCAATTCTCTGGTCCTAAACAAGCACGAAGTGAATGTTCAGCAAATAACAAAGATGCTAATAAAGTGGCAGCACCTTCATCTTCTGTTTTTAAAGCAACGCTTCCTATTCTGAGTTACCAAGTGACTGAGCTGCCAATCACACCCTTTGTAACATGAGCTATAAGAGATTGGCTTTGAAAATAAAGGCTTTCTGGCTGACAGCATGACTATGGGAGGTTCTCCATTTAACTAAGAGACATTATTTTTTTGTTTGTTTAGTTTATCTTTCAGTTTAAAATAAAATGTAAATGAAAGATTATCACTTAGAAGCAATTAAATTTTTTAAAGAAATGATTCATTATTGCTGATGTCCTTTGTAATGGAAATTACAGCAAGTATAAAATACTTTGCACACACCATGTTTTAAAGATACTATTCATGAGAATTCTGACTCTAATAGTAGTGAAGTCTAATTTTATTTCATTTTGGAAAGGTATACCATAAATATAGCAGAAAAAGAACTCCTGTTAAGGCTTGATCTGCAATTGAAAAATCATGAAAAGATGCCTTCAGAGTTTTCAAAAAGAAAGTCATTAATTAGCCTTTGAAATTAGTCTTTTTTATTAAGGAATGTGGCAAGTGCTTTTGTCAGGCACACAAAACCTATTTAACATTTTTTTAAACTCTCAAAAACTAATACCATTAAACTTTTTTAATTTAAAATGTTGTATTACCTAACTTCATAATTTTGTACTTCCAAATCAATATGCTACAAATGTAAATATGAAAAAAGAATAACCAATAAAAGTAAATAAACACACAGAGCCTCTATTTCAGTAAACACTGTTTATTAAAAACTTAATCTAATATCAATGAAATTAATTTCAATATAGGAATGCAAATTAAAAAGTGTATCAAATATTCTTGCACACTTTAATTTTGAATAACCTCACGTTCTGTTGGAAATAAATTAACTTTCTAATAACGCAAATGTTGATCTGTGGAAAATAGTGCATGCTGTATTCAAAAATGCATACTAATTACCATATTAAAGACTGAACAATTTAGAAGTAAAGAAACATGTTTAATTTTTATTAACTTGGTGTTTTCCCAACTCATTTGGTGACAAAACTCATCTTCAGCAAAAAACATGTTAATATTTCCTGCTAGAATCGTTTTGATAGAATGAAGATCATTTGTCAGAAGATACTTCTCTAATTCAAATTAATCTTGTTAGTACTCAATTTTAACCATTTTTTCCCAAAGAAAAATCATCAGAAATGCATTCAAAGCAAGGCATTCTGAAGAATCCATCATTGATCTTTTCAGTCAACAATAACAGAATTATCCCTGAAATCCTATCACCAACTGTTAACACTCCTGGTCTCAGCAGTTTTAATAACCTTGAAGAAAGAGTTCAACCTGACATGTATAATCTTAGTTAATGCATCTTGTAGTCATCACAATATTTGCCACCATAATGCCTAAGAGTATCACAGTACATGTCAAAGCATCATATCTCAAGTCCAGCTCACAATACCATAAAACCCACCTCCAACAATAAACACTGGAGCATTATACCAAGAGACATGGAAAGGATGAAGTATAGTGTTTAAATTCTGGAGTCATTTTTGTTGATTTTAATTATCTTTTAGTGGGATTCAGTTAAGGTGTTAATTTACATTTTACAAATTCTCTGCAAACCAAGCTGGTCTTTGTTTTTCTGCACCAAGGAAGCTGCAATATTTTGTTGAAATACATAGAAAATAAAGAGCCGTACTACTATCAGACAGATATAACTTTAAGGAAAAAAGTATTACTAGACATAGGAGAGATATTCCATAATGATAAGAAAAGTTAATTCACCAGAAAGATAAAATAATTCTTAATTTATATCCATAAAATAACATATGAGTAGCAGGCAGAGTAAGTCTATATTTAAAACTATAATTAAACCTACAAATTTGTATTTTTAATGTCTATATGGACATTTCATAGTATTATTTAATATTAAGCACTTCTTTACCTGAGCCTTTTAATCAAGTACTGAGTATAAATCACCATCTCCTGCCTTATTTACTTTGCCATTAAATTATGGGCTTCCAACAGACACATGAACATTCCCATTCATCTCAATGGTGCATTAATGTCACCAGACTATAGCTTTCCCAGTAGAATGTGTGCCCATTCTATTAAGTAAGAACAAGGCCAAATATTCCATGCTTCCTTTTTTAGGAGCCTTATTTTATAAAAATGAAGGCATCAAATATGCTTGAATTGAAAAATATAAAATCATACTCAACTCTAAGATTTTAATAAGTTAGAGTGTTCTATTTATTGAATACAAATAACTTGACAGCAGGAAGGGTTCTCAGAGATGTCAGAACCTCAGCTCCATAATTTATTAGCCTTGTTACATTGGGCAAGTTCTCTAATCTTTCTGTGCTTCAATTCTCCCAGCTTATGGTGATAAGATGGGGGAACTCAGATTAAATTGGTGATAGTCATAGTACAAACTTTGTAGGATTGTTATTAGGTGTAAATGAAACAATAAATCTAAGAAACCTAGAATAGACTCTGGTACCCACTTGTAAGTACTATGAGTATGGGTCTGTTGTAGTTGTGGTTGTCGTGCTGATTCTACTAGTAGTGATGGTAGTGGAACCATACAGAACAATAATAGTAATAGAAAAAGTAGAAGTAGTAATGGCAGTGATCGTAGTAGTGGTAGTAATAGTAACAGTATTAACGACATCATAGGAGTAGAGCTAGAAGAACTACTGTGATCATCTTCATTGTCAGTACAATCATCAACTTCCAGAGGGTCACACATTCAAATATTTCCAGAAATCACACAAGTGATATCAATGAATGAAGTAACTCAGACCTAAGAGAAGTATTGAGGAGTATAGAAAACAAGAAAACCTATGCCCTGTTTAAATACATTCAAATTTATTATTTGAAACACTGATGTCACCGAGGAAAAATAAAGTATGTGACATAGATCTTAGCAAGAATCAACAATTCACAACCTCTGATTTAGTCCAAGTTCTGCCATTTAAAATTGAAAGAAAGAAGGTTGTTAGCATACCTAGTAATTGTGCTTGAATGTACCCTAAGTTTTCTTTTTATTCTTTCATTTCCCCAAATTATAACCCTTCAACCATCTCCACAAAATCCTGAGTGTCTATACGTATGTGTTTGCAGCTACTATTTCTCAGCGTTCCCAAGTTTTACAAGGCTTGGATTTGACACTTAGGGTCTCACTTCAAGTCTTTCTTTTGCCCACCCTCCTTGTAACTGTTCTCTGTCACTATGTCATGCATTCAGACTACTTAGCAAGCCTGCTGATATCCATCTTTCACACATACCCAGGCCCTCAGAGTTAAGTTACAGCAAGCAACACTGTCAATGCTGGTGGGCTGGCCACATTCCAGAACCTCATCACTGGTAACCTTCTCTATCCTTTTGATCTTAAGTATGGCTTATAGGTGATATTGATGAAATGACTAAAGGAACCAGATGTGCTGTTTCTGGTGGCAATCTCTGTCACAATCACGGAGAGATGAGAACCCTACACGTTACAGTACAGACATACAGCTGATTTAGAGACTGTTGATGCATTACACCCTTTGTCTCAACAGGGTCATGGTTTGCAGTTTTAAAGTGCCAGTGAAAATGTTTAGCTTCATTTTTCTCAGTCAAATTTATAAATATACTTAAAACAGATTTCTGAAATCTGTTTTACTAAAATGAATCCAAAACAAAAAACAAAAAAACCCCACAAACAGTACAATGTCTTCTGCATTTATTAGGTGTTGCAATACTCAGTTACACCTACAATCATCTATACCCACCTAAAGGTTTCATGACTTATATTAAGAGCTTCATAAAGATTTGGTAGTAAAATCTGATTGTTTTTCACAATAATATAAATATATTCTAGAACCACAGAATTAGTCTCAGATGGAACTTTTCTAAACTTTAAGATAAAATAGATCTTGTGTGTAAAATAAAGATATAATGTAGAAAAGCAGAGTAAAAAAGCTGGCTTAAAATTCAACATTAAAAAAACTAAGACCATGGCATCTAGTCTCATCACTTCATGGCAAATAGAAGGGGAAAAAGTGGAAGCAGTGGCAGATTTTATTTTCTTGGCTCCAAAATCAATGTGGATGATGACTGGAGCCATGAAATTAAAAGACCCTTTCTTTTTTGGAAGGAAAGCTATGACAAATCTAGATAGCATACTGAAATGCAGAGACATCACTTTGCTTACAGTCACAGGTCCATATAGTCAAAGCTATGGTTTTTCCAGTAGTCATGTACAGATGTGAGAGTTGTACCATAAAGAAGGCTGAGCACCAAAGAACTGATGCCTTTGCATTATGGTGCTGGAGAAGACTCTTGAAAGTCCCTGGACAGCAAGGAGATCAAACCAGTCAATCCTAAAGGAAACCAGTCCTGAATATTCATTGGAAAGACTGATGCTACAGCTGAAACTCCAACACTTAGGCCACCTGATGCAAAGAACTGACTCACTGGAAAAGACGTGATGCTGGGAAAGATTGAAGGCAGGAGGAGAAGGGGATGCCAGAGATTAAGGATACTCAATAATATAAGTATAATTGGATAATTATTATCCAATTATAATTCCAAAGGGCTCAAAGATCCCCCCACTAAACACTGTTTAAGAATCAGAGGTTAAAGGCTTCCCTGTTGGCTCAGTAGTAAAGAATCTGACTGCCAAGCAGCAGATATGGGTTGGATCTCTGACCTGGGAAGACCCCACATGCCGTGTGACAGCGAAGCCCATGGACCACAACCGCTGAGCCTGTGCTCTAGAGCCTGGGAGCTGCAACCACTGAGACCACATGCTGCAGCTACTGAAGTCTGCTAGAGCTTGTGCTCTGCAACAAGAGAGCCATCATGAGAAGGCTGTGCATTACAACTACAGAGTAGCCTTGCTTTCCATAACTAGAGAAAAGCTCACACAGCAGTGAAAACCCAATACAGCCAAAAGTAAGTAAATTAATGAACTTACTAAAAAAGAAAAAAAGAACCAGAGGTTAAGATCTCACTGGATTGAACAGACCAAGTTGAAAAGAATTTATGTAGAGTTTCTGTCACCAATTAACATTAACTATATCAACCAACACTTGTCCTAGAGTCCATTCTCAGATCAGACTTCTTACCAAAACAACAGTAAGATGTCATATTTAAACCATTCTCAGAACTAGTACAAGTCACTGCATGTTCTAAAGTTCAATATATTCTCATGGGTTATGCTACATTTTGAGACTATAACCTTATTTACATGCTCCTCTGTCCACATTCAGTACATGTCCTCTTAAAACTGAGACATACAGAAATATGGGAAATATTTATTTTCTTTATATACTTCCCCATTTCTCACCTAATTCATATATGAATCAAATCATACAAAGCAGAGTTTCTTACTTGGGTGTCACAGAATAATAAAACCCATTTAAAAAGTTCTTAAGGTCTTATAAATTTGAGATGTGTTTTTCAATACTTTCTTGGATTCATCCTTATGAATATTAACATATTCAAGACTTTGAGAAGTTACACAGGAAAGAAAAAACTTGTTTAAGTTAAATAAGTTACCACATACCTTTTTCTCACATATATCATGTATCATCTGAAGCATCATGTATATGACTACTTATTTCAATAAACAGTAAAATAATATTTCTAGATGCTTGAGGAAAAATGGTATAAATGTAGCAACATAACAATCTAACCTCAGTTTATTTACAACATTGGCCCAACCCACTTAGCCACTGTTGCCAAGAGCATTACTGTCACCAACAATACTACTGGATGTGAGGATCACCCTTCACTGATAATTAAGTGAGTCCTATTTGGTCCAGGATTCCATGCCTGAGTTGGGGAGGTCCCCTGGAGGAGGTCATAGCAACCCACTAAAGTATTCTTGTCTGGAGAATCCCATTGACAGAGGAGCCTGGTGGGCTACACTCCATTGGGTCGCACAGGGCTGGACACAACTAAAGCAACTTAGCACACACTCAGGCACTTCTCTTATTGCTGTTTGCTTTTTGCTGATTTTAAGAGCAATGAAGAATGTATTTATCTCCTTATTGGCAATTTTAGATCTGCAGTTACTTTTGGAGGAGAGAATTTGCCAACCGTCTCATTCACCCACAGCCAGAGACAAACATTCTGAACAGAATTTATTTTTATCTCTTCAAGAACATATAAAGATGTAGAAATAGTTACCAAATGAGAGAGTTAATTCTTAGGTAGGTTGATAACGAGTCTGGGTCCCTCTAGGAGGAGAAAGGAACAACTTTTATTTTCTATATTTCTTTGTCTCAGTCACATAAGATGTTTTTTCTTAAGCTCTGAGTTGTTATGGCAACAATCTATTTTGCTTAAGACTAACTTTCTTAGTCAGAAGATCTCTGTTCATCTCCAAGGCAAACCATTCAATATCACAGTAATATAAGTCTACGTCCGACCGGTAATGCTGAAGAAGCTGAAGTTGAATGGTTCTACAAAGACCTACAAGACCTTCTAGAATTAACACCGAAAAAAGATGTCCTTTTCATTATATGGGGCTGGAATGTAAAAGTAGGAAGTCAAGCAACACACGGAGTAACAGGCACATTTGGCCTTAGAGTACAGAATGAAGCAGGGCAAAGGCTAATAGGGTTGTCAAGAGAAGGCACTGGTCATAGCAAACACCCTCTTCCAACAACACAAGAGAAGACTCTACACATGTACATCACCAGATGGCTAACACCAAAATTAGATTGATTATATTCTTTGCAGCCAAAGACAGAGAAGCTCTATACAGTCAGCAAAAACAAAACTGGAAGATGACTGTGGCTCAGATCATGGACAATATTTCCAAATTCAGACTTAAATTGAAGATAGTAGGGAAAACCACTAGACTATTCAGGTATGACCTAAATCAAATCCCTTAATATTATACAGTGCAAGTGAGAAATAGATTTAAGGGATGAGATCTGATGGACAGAGTGCCTGATGAACTAGGGACAGAGGTTCATGACATTGTACAGGAGACAGGGAGCAAGACTATTCCCAAGAAAAAGAAATGCAAAAAAGCAAAATGGCTGTCTGGGGATGCCTTACAAATAGTTGTGAAAAGAAGAGAAGTGAAAAGCAAAGGAGAAAAGGAAAGCTACACCCATTTGAATGCAGAGTTCCAAAGAATAGCAAGGAGAGATAAGAAAGCCTTTCTCAGTGATCAGTGCAATGTAATAGAGGAAAACAATAGAATGGGAAAGACTAGAGATCTCTTCAAGAAAATTAGAGATACCAAGGGAATATTTCACGCAAAGACAGGCACAATAAAGGACAGAAATGGTATGGGCCTGATAGAAGCAGAAGATATTAAGAAGAGGTGGCAAGAATACACAGAAAAACTATACAAAAAAGATCTTTACAAACCAGATAATCAAGATGGTGTGATCACTCATCCAGAGCTACTAGAGCCAGACATCCTGGAATGTCAAGTCAGGTGGGCCTTAGGAAACATCACTACGAACAAAGCTAGTGGAGGCAATGGAATTCCAGTTGAGCTATTCCAAATCCTGAAAGATGATGCTGTGAAAGTGCCACACTCAATATGCCAGCAAATTTGGAAAACTCAGCAGGGGCCATGGGACTGGAAAAGGTCGGTTTCCATTCCAATCCCAAAGAAAGGCAATGCCAAAGAATGGTCAAACTATTGCACAATTGCACTCATCTCACAAGCTAGCAAAGTAATGCTCAAAATTCTCCAGGCCAGGCTTCAACAATACATGAACCATGAACTTCCAGATGTTCAAGCTGGTTTTAGAGACGGCAGAGGAACCAGAGATCAAATTGCCAACATCCGCTGGATCATGGAAAAAGCAAGAGAGTTCCAGAAAAACATCTATTTCTGCTTTATTGACTATGCCAAAGCTTTTGACTGTGTGGATTACAACAAACTGTGGAATATTCTTCAAGAGATGGGAATACCAGACCACCTGACTTGCTTCTTGAGAAATCTGTATGCAGGTCTGGAAGCAACAGTTAGAACTGGACATGGAACAACAGATTGGTTCCAAATAGGAAAAGGAGTACGTCAAGGCTGTATATTGTCACCCTGCTTATTTAACTTATATGCAGAGTACATCATGAGAAACGCTGGGCTGGAGGAAGCACAAGCTGGAATCAAGACTGCTGAGAGAAAAATCAATAAGCCAGATATGCAGATGACATCACCCTTCTGGCAGAAAGTGAAGAAGAACTAAAGAGCCTCTTGATGAAAGTGAAAGAGAGTGAAAAAGTTAGCTTCAAGCTCAACATTCAGAAAACTTAAGATCATGGCATCCAGCCCCATCACTTCATGGCAAATAGACGGAGAAACATGGAAACAGTGGCAGACTTTATTTTGAGGGGCTCCAAAATCACTGCAGATGGTGATGGCAGCCATGAAATTAAAAGACTTACTCCTTGGAAGGAAACTTATGACCAACCTAGACAGCATATGAAAAAGCATATGAAAAGCATATGAAAAAGTTGACCTTTGTCAACTGAGGTCCATCTAGTCAAGGCTATGGTTTTTCCAGTAGTCATGTACGGATGTGAGAGTTGGACTACAAAGAAAGCTGAGCGCCCAAGGATTGATGCTTTTGAACTGTGGTGTTGGAGAAGACTCTTGAGAGTCCGTTGGACTGCAAGGAGATCCAACTAGTCCATCCTAAAGGAGATCAGTCCTGGGTATTCACTGGAAGGACTGATGTTGAAGCTGAAACTCCAATACTTTGGCCCCCTCATGCAAAGAACTGACTCATATGAAAAGACCCTGATGCTGGGAAAGATTGAGGGCAGGAGGAAAAGGGGACGACAGAGGATGAGATGGTTGGATGGCATCACCAACTCAATGGACGTGGTTTGGGTGGACTCCAGGAGTTGGTGATGAACAGGGAGGCCTGGCGTGCTGTAGTCCATGGGGTCACAAAGAGTCGGACATGACTGGGCGATTGATCTGAACTGAACTGAACTTTCTTTAAGCCCAGAGCCAATGATTACACATACAAAAAAACAACTCATCTTGTTCAAGGATATGTATGTTGTGGGACTGGGTCTGGTAAGACCTTTCCATCATCAGAATGTAATTGAAAAAGTACATAAGGACTTGATTAGACTAGCAGGTGGGGCTCTCTATACCCCTCCGATGTCCATGTCAGAAGCTTTCTCCATCCCTTTCCATTAATAAAAATGCCACACGAAGCTCTGAGTGACTGAAGCTGTGTCTTTGGTCCTGAAGTGAAATTCTCTCCTTCAGAGATCACGAATCTGACGCCCTTCACCATAAGCTATCACTAGGAAGTTATATCAAAGTTACATTTTAATAGTGAGATACAGATAAGTTATCATATATTTGCTAAAAACCTTTGGTACATTGGAGAATTCTCAAATAAATAATATACTAAGTCAAAGTCTAAAGCAATTAAAATACACAGGGGGTGAGGTAAATGAGACAGAAAAAGACAGACACTGTATGATTGCACCTATATGTGAAATCTAAAACACCCAAACTCATAAAAACGGAGTAGAATGACAGCTACTAGGGCATGGCGGTTGGAAACTGGGGAAATATTGCTTGAGGGCACAAACTTACAACTAGGAGATCAGTAAGTCTTGCAGATCTAATGCACCGCATAAAAATTAGAGTCAATAATACTGAATTAAAAACTTCAAAGTTTCGATGGGACTAGATCTTAATTGTTCTTACCAGAAAAAAGAAATGATATTAAATATGTCATGTGATAGAGGTATTAGCTAACGCTTCTGTGGTAGTCATATTGTAATTATAAATGTACCAAATCTACACACTGCCCAAGGTCACATGTCAACTGTATCTCAATTTAAAAAAATATATACAAAGGATAACCTCAATAGAAATATGTACATTCTGGAATTTTCTCCTAAAGGCTTATGTCATAAAGCCTTCCTTATTTAATAATACTATCTCTATGGAAAATTTATGCTTAAATAGGATTTCTCTTCTCTTTAGAAGAAAAACATGTTATCATTATTGTATTGCATCAATGACAATTTCCTTAGTGCTAGCACATTCCCCAGTGTTTTTAAAATATCTCAAAAAGAAATGTGCAAAGGTAGGCAATCAATCATTACAGAGGGCAAACACTCTCATTATTTTCTCCTATGTGACCAACAGTAATGTACTCAACCTTTCTAGACTTCTGTCTCTTCTGAAAAATGATGGGCTTGTATTAATAATAGAAGATCTATAACTATATTAGATCTAGATTCCTCAAATTATGTCATTCTTCCACAAGGTATTTTATGAATAAGAGCCCATGATTGCTAGGAAATATACTCAAATTGATTTTCCAGTTTTGTGATAGGTTCTTCTAAATCAAGCTTTTTATTTAGAGTTTAGAAACAAATGTGTCTATGATAAACAAGCTGGAGTATATTAAGGGCATAATCTACGATTCTAAAGCTGAATTCTGAGTAATCTCTTTGGCAGGACATGTTGTTATCCCTTCTGTGAGTGGACATTCAGTGTTCAAAGCAACGAGCTCTTTGATAGTTGGAAATTTTGGATTCTGTTCTATTTTTAAAAGCTACTATATCAGTATTCATCAACTGTTTGACATAGCCATTCATTTATTTTCAAAAAGGCCATTCTATAATCACACTTCCTTTCAGGAAGCCCACCAACTAAGCAAAAGCCTGAATTACTGATATCAGTTATACAGGGACCTTCCTGTTGGATACGAACGAAGACTAATTAAACTAATGTGCTAAATCTCAGGCTAATAATTACGGAGAAAGTGGTAAGAAAGCTTATTGTTGTGGTTGTGGACCTTTAATACAAAGTGTAGCAAGCAAAAACATTCTAGAATAAGTATATTTCTTATTTGTACTTTTAGTAAGGTTGATTTAACTATTCTCTAAATGTAACAAATTTGTTAGTTTTTATTTGAAATAATTATAATTTAAAAATATTGACTATCCATTAAAATAAGTTTTAAATTACATTAAACATAATTAATGAGACATTAAAATAATTCCTCTTGTGGTGGCTAAGTAGGAGCCAGTTAACCATGTTTTCAAAATACTTCACATAAGTACCTATTTCTGTAAAATAAATCTAATTTTTTCCACTAAAATTCACACACAATTTGAATTATGTTAAGACTAACAAATGCTTTACGATAATTTTTAAAATTCTTAGAACATTCATATACATTTAAAAACTGTTTTCACATAATTCTACTTTTAACATAATATAAAATGATTAGAAAACAATATAAAAATCTGCATAATCCTAAATTATTTCTTAGGTTAGATCAGATATTGTTGGGGCAATTCAAAGGCCACTTGGATAAACTGTTGCTTAGTAATGTTCTGTCACTAAGATGCTATATCAATTATGCTTATATCACTGGATATTTTGGTGAGATTCTCTTATTCACTGGACCTAATTCAACTTGAAGTTTCTCCACAGCAATGGACATCAGGTGTTACCTTGAATGGTAACTAAGGAAAGAGGGTTTCCTGTAGAGAAGACTGTTTAATAATACCTATAATAACCCCAGGCAAGAACACTGGAGTGGGTTGCCATTTCCTTCTCCAATGCATGAAAGTGAAAAGTGAAAGTGAAGTCACTCAGTCATGTCCGACACTTAGCGACCCCATGGACTGCAGCCTAACAGGCTCCTCCATCCATGGGATTTTCCAAGCAAGAGTACTGGAGTGGGATGCCATTGCCTTCTCCTTTAATAACCCAGTAGGTTTCCACTGAATTAAAAAACAGAAACAATTCTGGAGGTAGGAAAAATCCAGACTAACCAGAAGTCTTAATGCCACAAGGAACTAATACCCACTAGAAGAAAGTGAAATGACCTATCCTCCTTTGTAGTCCAAGAACTGAGTTATAAATAGGGAACACAGGACCTAGCTTATCTATCATAATCTTAATCTGAAATAAAGTGCAATATCTACAAACCCTAGGACTTAGTATGCAGTCACAATGTAGAAAATAATAAAGTCTATAAAACTACTGCTCTCTAGAAATTTTGGAAATTAGAACATAGAGAAAGCAAATTTTACTACGAAAAATATAAAATGTAGTCACGGGGTAGTATCAACTGTGATGTTCAAATTTCAGAATACTTCAGAGATCTCCTGTTAGTTAATAAACTGTTCATCAACACTTTAAAGACTTATCTTAAACCTTTAAATGTGGTACAGTACATATGAACACGATGTCATTTATTAGACTGGACTACTTGTCACTAGTTATTTCCTCAACAATCCTAACAATGAGGAAAGTTTAAAAATGTTGGAAGAAAAAAGTAATAAAACAGATTGCTTATTCATAAAAGTTACCTGTTAGTTCCCTACAAACTATGACACTCCTACCCTACTTTTGGGTATACACATAAAGAAATATTTTACTTGAATGAATGTTGTGGAATCTCTAAATGATCCTGGTCTCACTAAACCTCTGTAGGAATGAGGTAATAATGTAAACAACTCATGAGGAAATCTGGTGATTTTAATAATTAATGATGAAAATATATTTACATAATAAAAACTATTATCAAGTTACACATTTAGCCAGTGAAAGAATGGTTTTTCTGAAAGATAAGAGTAAATGTATTAAATTCCATTCATTTGTTTTCCTCTTGTTTTTATAGTATAGAAAGCATGCATGAACCTGCAATATCTAAAATAAATTCATGTATTTACTTATACTCTAAGAAGTTATTGTCAAGATGGCAGAATAAGTTAAGGAAGAAATTCTCACTGCTCTCCCCCCATACTCAATAATAATATACAAAAAGCCAAAGGACTAAGCTAGATAAGAGAAAATCCCATGGACTAAGAATATATTTTGTCACCAAAGAAGAATAGTTTATGGAAATCTGGTATATTATGAGGCTCATTTTATTGTTTAACATATAAAATGTTTCCTCTCATATCTGTTTAGTCTAGTGCTTAATGACATATCAAGCACTTTCTAAGATTCACTTTTCTTTAAAGCAAACTTTAGTTTCATGAGTACTTCTTAAAGATGCAGAGAGAAAAGAACAGTTAAAATTTCTAATAAAAATGGTCTTAATTAAAACTTGTCAAAAGCAAGTTAAATGCAAAAAAAAAAAAAGAGAGAGAGAGAGAATCAGAGACCTACGGTCAAATATGTAGTGAACTAGACGTGAATTAAAGAAAAAATATGTAAAATACATAAAAAATATGCAATGATCTAAACAGTTTTGAAGAGGAGAAATTTTGCCAAATTTAAAATAGTACAATTATAGCTTAAAGTTTTGCTTAAAAGAGACTGAACACATAAAGGACCCTATTCTCATATACCCATATTTAACCGTATATTTTCTCTTCAAAAATAATTTTCATCTACATCAAAGGTTTGTGAGACACTCTGAATAGGGAACAAAAATCAAAGGCCATTGTGTTTAATAGAAGTTCAGAATATTCAAATAGAAAGAGTATAGATTCTCCTTCCTTGTGAGCTTTCAATTACATTTGATTATTTTTAAAAAAGAGATTTCATTTTACATGGGCAACTAATGTAAATCAAGCACAGCCTCCAAATTAAAAGAAATTTTACTCTCATGTGAAAATGAGAATTTGTGTGTGATTGTGTTATCTAATTCGAATTAATCAATCAACTAAATTAATCAACACCAGTATATTTCCATGAATACAAGTAGACATTTTTCTTTGTCTTTATCCATTTATTCTACCTTCTTTCCCATCACTGGGAGAAGCAACCAAGCTCCCAGCTAAATAAATCCTGCCATTTGATCCCATCTCATCTTCTTAGAGACAATACTCCAGCATTTCTTTCTTCTGTCTACTGCCTGGACACTTTTTCCCCTCTCTCTCCTTTTTTACCCCATCAGTATTCAAACATGACATTATTTTTCTCATCTAAGAAAAAAAAAAAAATACCCTCTTGATCTCACCCCCTCTTCAGCTACTGACCTGAGTCTTTCCCCTTTTTGAATGGTTAAAACTTGTTAAAAGTATTGCTGACACTTGCTATCTCTTCTCCAATTCTCTCTTCTCATTCCTTTTGAATCTCCTATTCTCTTCTATTTCCCACCAGTCCACTGAAAATGTTTTTATTAATATCCCTAATAACATCTGTGTTGCTAAATATGGCAGTCAGTGCTCAATCCTCATCATCCTTGCTCAGTTTGAAGCATTCAACTCAACTAATCTCTGTCTCCTCCTTGAAATACTTTCTTTACTTGGCTTCCAAGATACCACACCTACAATATTTGTGGCCCCCTCATTCTACCTTCCTCATCTTTCCCACCTCTGTACACTCAAGTGTGTTAGTGTGACATTCTTGAACCACTGATCTTTTGTCTTCTCTAACTCCCCTGAGATCTCAGCAAGCTTTAAATACCATTTTTTCTTATATGTCAGCAGGGAGCTGTCCCTCAAAGTACAAAGTTTTATGTCCAGCACTCTGCTGAATATCTCAGAATTAATGTTTCTGAAATTGAGGTGCAGACCTTCCTCTTAAAAAATCTCTCCCAAATTGGTAGTTCCCTCAATTGCTTGCCTTCAGTACTTTATTCCAAAAAGCTTACCATCATTGCTGTCTTTCCCTTCTAATTCACTTTTACAGCAAATCTTGCTGCCTCTAAACATTTCTAGAATCTTCCCTTCATTTATCACCTTCACTGCTTTCACTCAGGTCTAAGCCCCTCTAATCCTTCACTCACTGTTAAATTAGCTTTCTGTCTGTTTTATCTTCTTCCATATTGATCCTCCTATAGTGAGGATCCTATTCTCAACACAACAGATTAATCCTATTAAAACACGTCAGATCATGTCACTTGACTGTTTAGAACTCTGCAACAGTTTCCAGTATCACTCAGAGTGCAAACTGAAGTCCTTACAATGACCTGGAAGACCTTACACACAATCTGGCCTCCCTCATCTCCTAATTCTTCCTATCTTCATCTTTTCACTTTATGCATACTGCTCTCCATGCTATTGCTTGAACACATCAGGCAAACTCACACATCAAGGCCTCTTCACCTGCTTTTTCAGTGTGGTATGTTCTTCCCACAGACAGACTTATTACCTTTTTACCAAGGTCTTTTCTGGTGCCCTAGCTAAAATCACAACCCTCATTCTTATTTCCTCCCTGACATCTTTTGTTATCCTTCCCTGGTTTATTTTTCTCTTCAGCATTTATCACTACCCAACAAACTTAAATTTATTTACCTTGTTATCTGTTTCCTTGTCTAGAATTTAAACTCCATGAAAGAGGAACTTTCTGTGTTTTGCACCCTTACTGCATAGAAAAGTTCTCAGTATATAATAAACACTCAAAAATATATTTGTTAAATAAATGAATCAGAACATTAATATCAGAACCTTGTATGTATGAGTTCAGGGGATTCTACCTCTAGGAAATTTGTAAAACTCTAGAAAAATAATCCATGAGTTTAAAAAGCTGCTGGTCTGTTGGATTAAGTGAGGCTTAAGTACTTTAAACTGCCATTTCTCATCTTTTTTCTTAATCCACCTCCCTCTATTCTTGCACTTTTCTGAATCATAGGAGAAGTTGACAGCCATACCACCCTGAAAGTGCCCGATCTCATCTGAATAGTGAGAGGACTTAATCTCAGGATAATCTAAACCATTCTAGATCACCCTGCTCCTTCACGTAGCTCTAGCCTGATAAGACCTCACATGTTAAAGGCAGCCAGCTTTCAGCTGGAGATATTTCTCATGCAGTCATATCTTGCTTACCACTGATCCATCTGTGCTTAATAAGAAACATTATACCTTGGCATACACGTGTGTATGTATATGTTTGTATATGCTTGTTTGTTTTGTTGCTGCCAATGAGTTGCTGTATTCTATAATGAATATTAATTTTTAACATTAAGTAGCTGTGGTTTTAGAATAAAAACCCTGAAAAATGTTTGTAGAAAAAATTATTTTCGAAACATTTTTCTTTATGGTTTGTTACCATAATACGAAATAAGGCCAAGTGAGGTATTCATCAAAAGAAATATATGTATTTACTTTACCTGGAGTTAACACAGAAGGATTAGATGGGATTTCACTGTCCTCGTCAGTACTTTCATCATAGATTGCATCTTTGTCAGTAGTCATTTCAGAACATGTTGGAGTTTCCCTAGAAAGAGAGAAAGGTGGAATTATAAATTTTTGGTTCATTCTTGGCCAGGTATCAAATTCACAAGTATTTATAGAAAATATCCTTGGAAAAACATTATAATTAAACAAATATATGTTGAAATTATGTAATTAAGAAAGTACTTTAAAGACAATTTGTTAACTTTCTTAAGAATAAATGTGTTTTACCTAATGTAAATGTTTAGTGCTCACTGTAATTAATTCTTGAATCAGTTTATTATCATTTATTATTCACCTGTCAAATCACAATACTACTCTCCTAAATTATCTTCTATATGTCACAGAGTGGTCAGTACTTTACTGATTTCAAAGCAGTTCTGCCATCTGGTCTTCCCCAAATTCTGAGATGGCTACCTTTACTCTTATTATGAAGACAGTCAAGTGAGGCCCAGAGAGTTTAAAGGACAAAGCCAAGTATCATTAGATATCAGTACCAGATCAACACTTGAACTAGGATCATCTGATACTAAATGTTATATTCTTTATATTACACTATTAGTAAATTTATGCTTTCTCTCAGATTCAGGAATAACAGACCCAAAACTATATCAGTTAATACCTAAAATAATTATAATTGTCCAAGCCATATCAGCCATAAGTCACTTATGATTCTTCCTTAAAACTTCCTCTGATTCACATATTCATACTCAGAGCCATTTGATCCTAAAATTAACAACTACTTAGATCAGGATTACAAATGTGTGCCCAACCTTTGTGGTTCTGCAGAAGATGAAAGTTTTTAATTAATATATTCCTTAGTGATGCCAAAGAATTAAACTACTATTATTTAGCAGTCTCATGGCAGTTTTATGATTTAAGTGTAGGTGTGACTGTTGGGCAGTATTCTGTATTCTCCAGTCCAATGCAGCTAACAACCACAGCACGCCACCCCAGGCTATGATATGTCACTAAAAAGTTTGCATCTAACTTTCATTAAGTTTGGGAAGAAATTCCACTAAAATGTATGCTTCTGCCATCCCAAAATAGAAAGGTCAAAAATACATCTTATGTTCGATGTTCTTTTCCAGTTCTTGAACTTCATTTAACAATTTATGTAAGCTTCTGATCTTTGCTTTCTTCTCATTCAGCACCAGAATGAACCGTTTATAAAGATCAGTCTCTACAGCTTCCTTAGCACTCACACATTTTTCAAACCTGAAATGTAAATAAACAAACCAATTAATATATGGCGTGGGGTTTTCTTAGCATTATTCAATCTAATACTGAAGACGATTTCAATTTTTTTTTTCAAGAAAAATACAATTAAAATCATTTTAAATAAAAATTAAATAAAAATAAGCAATTCAAACTTAAAAAATCACTGTAAAATGTTTTGATTGATTTAAAGTTTTATATTGGTAAACAAATAATTGGAACGTACTGTTTATTAGCACTTGTAGTTTACACACTGAGAAAAGGATCAAAATTGGAAATTCATAGCAAAAAAGCTTTTAAAACATCTAAATGCCTAATGTAATAACTTATTCACATCTTTAGATTATTTCTAAAAGAACATATTTGTGAGAGAAATTTGAAACAAGGGTAACTGTAGCCTGTTTCTGGTACTTTGTTAATATTACTATAATAGCAACCATGATCTTATTTTGGGATTAAGTGGTTTACTTAATCTGTTCTCCCAAAATAGATTATGAACTGCTCCACAGAAAGAACATCATATACCAAGCTGTATCTTATAATCCAGCAAACATACACACACACTTAAATCTATGTACTTATAAAATAAATGAAAGCATCCAACTTGAAATTTCCAAGGAGATATGTAAAACACTATATACTTTAAATTTAGTTATAGAGGACAAAACATAAAATTCTTTACCATTTATAATTTTTCCTACAATATTCAAATGAGCTAGCAAGAGAAAGTACTAACTTTAATCCCTCATATATATATAAAGAAGGCAGACTAGCAGAAATTGAATATACTTGATATGTGCCTACACACAGACAATGAATAAACCTCTATTTTAAAGACTAAAACATAAATTATTTCATGCAATATATTCATTTAAAAGTAGTTGAGGACTTCTTGAAGGAAAGTAACTCAGCTCTGTGCTCTGTGATAACCAGAGGGGTTGGACTAGAGGGTGGGGTGGGAGGTAGGCTAACTAGGGAGAGGATATATGTATATATAATGTATACATATAGCTGCTTGTTGTCAGCAGAAACCAACACAACATTGTAAAGTAATTATCCTCCAGTTTAAAAAAAAAAAAAAAAACTAAAAGGGTAAAAACTAAAAACAAAAAACACTGAATATTCAAAATAAAATATTTCTGGATGGGAAAACAAGGAATTTAAGAATAAATGTCAAAAATACAACAAAAATGTGAGCAGAAACAAGGTGATTTCATAGAAAATAACATCTTAAATAATACAGATTAAATGATAACCCAAAATAAAACAATATACAAATGTTAACATGTGGTACTTAGAAACAGTGCATTGATCCTTTTATTTCCAGCTCTGACCAAGTTTATACCCAGGTCAGGGTTGTTCAACAAAATAATATCTGCACAGAGTTCAGAGGACAAAGAATGCTAAAAAGAAATGGAAAAGAAAGCAGAGGTAAAGAGATTTAATAAGGCTTTAAGTACTGAAGAAGATGGTAAACAGCTGTTCCTCATCCTTTCTGATGACAAAACAAGAGGAAATGGCCTTCAAGTATACCATGAAGGACTCAGATTACCAATAGATGGAAAGAATTTTCTGCCTGTGACTGTTCTTAAACAATGTAGTGGGCGACCAATAGGAGTTGAAGATAACTCTTGAGTCTTAAAATATCAGACTGAATTCATCTGGCTATAATGTGATCCTAGCTTGAAGGCAGAGAAGAGCTTTCAAGGTCTCTTCTATTCTAATGATTCCATGAGTGTCGACCCAATTCAATCTGCTGAAAACTGCCTCCAATTATAGGTTTAATAACTATAACTCAGAGTAAAGCTAGAGAGTTTCTAACTTGATGTTTGAGTACAAACAAAAGACCTCCTCAGTAACACAGAACTTGAGAATTGTTATTTGAAACTAAAAAAGAAAAACCAGTAAAATAAATATAGCTAATGACCTAAGGATTTACATACAATAATTCTAATGTTTTCTCTTTCATATAAATTATACAAAAGTAGGTGAATTCAGGAATGTCACTTGTTTAAACAGGAGCTAAGAATGAAATTAAAAGACGCTTACTCCTTGGAAGGAAAGTTATGACTAACCTAAATAGCATATTCAAAAGCAGAGACATTACTTTGCCAACAAAGGTCCATCTAGTCAAGGCTATGGTTTTTCCAGTGGTCATGTATGGATGTGAGAGTTGGACTGTGAGGAAAGCTAAGTGCTGAAGAATGATGCTTTTGAACTGTGGTGTTGGAGAAGACTCTTGAGAGTCCCTTGGACTGCAAGGAGATCCAACCAGTCCATTCTGAAGGAGATCAGCCCTGGGATTTCTTTGGAAGGAATGATGCTAAAGCTGAAATTCCAGTACTTTGGCCACCTCATGTGAAGAGTTGATTCATTGGAGAAGACTCTGATGCTGGGAGGGATTGAGGGCAGGAGGAGAAGGGGACGACAGAGGATGTGATGGCTGGATGGCATCACTGACTCGATGGACGTAAGTCTGAGTGAACTCCGGGAGTAGGTGATGGACAGGGAGGCCTGGCATGCTGTGATTCATGGGGTCGCAGAGTTGGACATGACTGAGTGACTGAACTGAAGATTCCAATTATTAAATAGCAAATAAAAAATAACAGCAAAAATATGTTAAAAGTATACATGTTAAAGCTCATCCTTTTCACTCTTATTGCAATTCCTCATTCTTTACTCAAACCGTATTCATTCTTCCCCATCATCCCAAATGGAAATAGTTTTAGGTTTGGCTCTGATTATAATGATACATGTTTAAATACAAAAATATATGTAAAAAATACTCTCAAGAAATAAGAAAATTTAATCCACAGTTCCAAACACACACTTCAGTTCCGTCAGTTCAGTAGCTCCGTCATGTCTGACTCTTTGCGACCCCACGAACTGCAGCACACCAGGCCTCCCAGTCCATCACCAACTTCTGGAGTCCACCTAAACCCATGTCCATTGAGTCGCTGATGCTATCCAACCATCTCATCCTCTGTCGTCCCCTTCTCCTCCTGCCCTCAGTCTTTCCCAGCATCAGGGGCTTTTCCAATGAGTCAGCCCTTCGCATGAGGTGGCCAAAGTATTGGAGTTTCAGCTTCAACATTAGTGCTTCCAATGAACACTCAGGACTGATCTCCTTTAGGATGGACTAGTTGGATCTCCTTGCAGGCCAAAGGACTTTCAAGAGTCTTCTCCAACACCACAGTTCAAAAGCATCAATTCTTTGGCACTCAACTTTCTTTATAGTCCAGCTCTCACATCCATACACGATCACTGGAAAAGCCATAGCCTTGACTAAATGGACATTTGTTGGCAAAGTGATGTCTCTGCTTTTTAATATGCTGTCTAGGTTGGTTATAACTTTCCTTACAAGGAGTAAGTGTCTTTTAATTTCATGGCTGCAATCACCATCTGCAGTGATTTTGGAGCCCCAAAAAATAAAATCAGCCACTGTTTCCACTGTTTCTCTGTCTATTTGCCATGAAGTGATGGGACCAGGTGCCATGATCTTAGTTTTCTGAATGTTGAGCTTGAAGCCAACTTTTTCACTCTCCTCTTTCACTTTCATCAAGAGGCTCTTTTGTTCTTCTTCACTTTCTTCCAGAAGGGTGGTGTCATCTGCATATCTGAGGTTATTGATATTTCTCCCAGCAATCTTGTTTCCAGCTTGTGCTTCATCCAGACCAGTATTTCTCATGATGTACTCTGCATATAAGTTAAATAAGCAGGGTGACAACATACAGCCTTGACGTACTCCTTTTCCTTTCTGGAACCAGTTTATTGTTCCATGTCCAGTTGTAACTGTAGCTTCCTGACCTGCATACAGGTTTCTCAAGAGGCAGGTCAGGTGGTCTGATTTTCCCATCTTTTTCAGAATTTTCCAGTTTATTGTGATCCACACAGACACACACTAGTATCATTTAATTTTCTCCTGTTGCTGCTGCTGCTAAGTCGCTTCAGTCGTGTCCGACTCTGTGCGACCCCACAGACGGCAGCCCATCAGGCTTCCCCGTCCCTGGGATCCTCCAGGCAAGAACACTGGAGTGGCTTGCTATTTCCTTCTCCAATGCATGAAAGTGAAAAGTTAAAGTGAAGTCGCTCAGTCGTGTCCGACTCTAGCGACACCATGGACTGCAGCCCACCAGGCTCCTCCGTCCACGGGATTTTCCAGGCAAAAGTGCTGGAGTGGGGTGCCATTGCCTTCTCCATTTCTCCTTCTAGATATTCTTTATCTAAAGATGTAGTTTACAAAAAATGAGATACCTTCCATATTGGTAATTCACACTTGTCCTCTTAACACAACATAAACATTTCCCATGATATGCTTTTTGCTCATATAATATCCAATTCTCTATTAAATATATTTCAGACCTATCTACAATAGCTTCTAAGTGAATTCTCAGCAACTATTTTGTGCCCCTCCTCATTCTCCAGGCACATGTAGTCTAGGAAAAATATCTGAAGAAATGATGGAATCATGAATGGACACTGATATAAGACTAATCAGGAGCAGCCCAGGAAACTGAACTGTGACTAGGCCTAAAGAGAGGGCCTCAACTCTATTTTCTATGTGGATAGATACCTAACTCTAATGTCCGTGTCTTATTTCTAATCTCTCTGAAGACTCTTGACCAGTACTACTGCCTTATGGAAGCAGTAGTTGTAAACCCTTTGCTCATTTCCCAGTGAACTAAGGCTCCGGACGGGGAACAGTTCAGGAAATACAGTTTGGCTGTGACCAAGGTGAATTTACAACTCTTTAAAACAGCCACTTTGTGTGTGATAGGAAAGAAAACCAAATTTGGAAACCAGGTAAAGCTACTAATCTAACATCTGGAATACATCCAGAGCCTAGAATTCTCTGGAGTAGATTTTGTTTCCTCTGTTTGGAGGGCCATTCCAAGAACACACATCTTCAATTCCTGAAAAAGATATGTGATCCAGTACTCAGAAAAAAAAAAAAAGAATAGATGGAGCATAAGACTGGTGACAAGCAACATGGCTGTGCATTTGATCAAATAGGTAACTTTTTGTCACAATAACACAAGAGAATTTTCTGGATAATTCAGAAATAACAGATTGAGCATCTATGCGACATATATTATATGTACCCTCACACACTGTCTTACAGCACAGGGTGTATTTGCCTCTACTGTCTCATCTTTGTTCCCTGCTGATTTTCATCCTATGGCAGTGGTGTTGAATACTGATGAGATAATACCTCTTTCAACCTCTGGCAGACATTTTAAAGCAATTTGCTCAAGTACCAAGTACCCAGTCTGCATTTTTGTGGGCAATTTGTGGATCAAATTTCCTATCATCCTGAGTGTATTTTGAGTTTTTAAAATAATGGCTTATCATGACCAGAGTACATCTTCTTTCATTTATTTTGAATATAAAATAGAAAAATACACCCAGAGTACTGGTATAAGTCCCAAAACATGCTTTCTAGAACATTTTATATTAATTCACAGCAACAAGAATTTCAAAGAGAAAGTTTAAAAGAAACAATAACATATTTTTCTGTATGGTTTCTTAACATTTACGTAATTTTGATTTCGTCTAACTATAGAATTGAAGATAAAAATTAATTCAGAACTAAAAGAAAACAAGATATTAATATAAAAATGAGAGTCAAATATAACCAAGTTTTAGGTAACAGGTGTTAGGTTCATGCCTTACACTAATTAATAAATATAAATGAATGTATAGAAATTATTTCTTCTAGTAAACCTCATTTACACAGATATACTGATAAAAACCCTTCATATTTTTCAAACACTTCCCCATACACTTACTGATGCACATATAGAATAATATTAGTGAGCACCCTAAAAAGACCGTAAATTGATAAATGTTCAAATGTTCTTATGTTTATGGATTGAATAAAAGATAAAAAATATTTATATACTGGATATAATAATGAGCATTATTACTATTTTATGTATTCTGCACAATTTTTTGATATGTTACAATGTATATACTAACAAATATATGCATATTATATTAATACATCTTTGTAGAGATTCAAATATTCACAATATACATTTCTTTCAAATATCTTTTACATAATAGAGTAATATAGCTATTCCCTGGGCCAACCTAGATCATGATATAATTGAGAAAACTGCATAATTGAGAAGATAGGTCACTTTCTTCTTCATTGTTTAAAGAGGCAAAATCAGGAAAAAAGGCTTTCAAATGTCTTATCCAGCAGTAACAACTACTTCTTTTTAAAATGCTGAGAATATGAACTTTCAATCAATCTGCAAAAAATAAGTTTCTCTCAGGAGCCAAAACACACTTCACCTGAAATAGATGTCATTCATAAAAAGATTTCAAATAAGGAATCAACTATGCTTATTTATATTTCATTTCTCTTTTTTATTCATTATTAATCTCAGAGGTTAAAGCTTCTACCTGCAATGCAGGAGACCTGGGTTCGATCCCTGGGTCAGGAAGATCCCCTGGAGAAGGAAATGGCAACCCACTCCAGTATTCTTGCCTGGAGAATCCCATGGACAGAGGAGCCTGGTGGGCTACAGTCCAGAGGGTTGCAAAGAGTTGGACAACGACTGAGCGACTTCACTTTCACTTTAATCCTTATAAATATCAAACTTCCTAAACTTTGCTTACTATTAATGCGTTCGGGTCCCCACTGTCCAATTACTTCTTACTGTTATAAGTTTGCTGGTGCAACCAAATACAAATGACCTAAAAGTGTTACTGTTCTCCTATATTGTACAATAACAACCAATAATTTAGTTTAATCACATTAAGTAGAGGTAAAATCATTGACACATTTCGTTTTAAATATATGATACTCTACATATAGCATAAGTGTATAAATCATAAACTTAGAGCTACAATAATATAAAGAGCTTAGTGTTCTTAAGATACAAGCACATTATGTACACACCGTCCTTGAACATCATTCCAATCTCTCAGAAGCCTTTCATTTTCTTTCTGCAGGTGCTCATTTTTGGCTTGGCTTTCTGCAATGGTGTCCAGGCAGTGACAAATAAGTTCTCTAATGACCTCAGCTGGGCTTGCAATTTTCTCTAGTTTGAAGGAACCAAGGCTGAACTAGGATCAAAAGAAAACATGATTAGTTTTGGGAGAAAATCAAGATTGAGTGGCCCAGTTTTATATTTTTTCTTCTGAGAGGGGGAAAAAAAGGTGTAAGATTTAAATACAGTGCATTTACCAGATATAAATACAGTGAACAAAACTACTGGGCAACCTCCTACTTTCTTATTAAAGTTTATCATATCATATAAATCAACATAAAACCTAAGAAAAAAAATTAAGTGGTAATTCACTCTCTCACATTTTAGCAGAAACGAAAACAACATAAATACCATAAAAACATGCTACCATGTTTCTACTGTCTAGTACATATTTTAAATCACTATACATCTTCCCTGGTGGCTCAGATGGTAAAGCATCTGCCTACAATGCGGGAGACCTAGGTTCTATTCCTGGGTTGGGAAGATCTCCTAGAGAAGGAAATGGCAACCCACTCTGGTACTCTTGCCTGGAAAATCCCATGGACGGAGGTGTATTGTAGGCTACACATGGGGTTGCAAAGAGTCAGACACGACTGAGCAACTCTACCTTCACTTTCATACTCAGAATAATAAAATAAATCTCACATGAAAACTCTTTTTTGGGGGGGGGGCCACACTGCATGGCATGCCTACAGGATCTTAGTTCCCTGACAAGGAATGGAAACCATGCCTCCTGCCGTACAAGCACAGAGTCTTAGCCACCGGACCGCCAGGGAAGTCCCATACAGGAAGGTTCTAAACTCCAGTTTCTGTTAATACTGACAGTAAAAGCTATCTCTGAAGAAAGAGCAAAATTTTTGTAATATCTAAGAGAAATATAGGGTTTTAAATTTATAGACCTGGGAACAGTAATTATTTCTCTGTCAAAAACCAATAATTTATTACTATAAATTATAAATGATAATGTCATATGTCAAACTTGAGTACTTTTATGTAGAGGTAAGATATAAAAATATCTTAAATCTTCTACTAGAGGTCAATACAAAATAAAATAGTTTAATACATCTTTATTATAGTTAAGGAATTCTAAAAGAGACACAGGCTCTACTTGTTTTGGTAGATAAAGATACTAAAACACAATGATTTAATATCCTTGGGCTTCCATGGTGGCTCAGATGGTAGGAGGTTGCCCGCCTGCAATGCAGGAGACCTGGATTCAATCCCTGGGTTGGGAAGATCACCAGAGGAGGGCATGGCAACCCACTCAAGTATTCTTGCTTGGAGAATATCCATGGACAGAGGGGCCTGGTGGGCTACAGTCCATGGGGCTGTAGTGAGTTCGATATGACTGAGTGACTAAGCACACAGCACATAATCATCCTCACTATTAGAATTATTATAACTAAAATAAGATTTTAAATTACAATTAAAATTATATAGCTATCATATCTTATAGTTGAAGTATAACTCAAGCATAGCACAGATATAAACTCAGTTCAGTTTAGTTCATTTCAGTCGCTCAGTTGTGTCCCTCTCTGCAACTTCATGAATCACAGCACGTCAGGCCTCCCTGTCCATCACCAACTCCCCGAGTTCACTCAGACTCACGTCCATCGAGTCAGTGATGCCATCCAGCCATTTCATCCTCTGCCGTCCCCTTCTCCTCCTGCCCCCAATCCCTCCCAGCATCAGAGTCTTTTCCAATGAGTCAACTCTTCGCATGAGGTGGCCAAAATACTGGAATTTCAGTTTTAGCATCATTCCTTCCAAAGAAATGCCAGGGCTGAACTCATTAAACTCATTTAATCATTATCAAAATGATGGAACTATTATTATATCCATTTTAACTGAACTGAGGTTCAGAGTGGTTATCTAACATATCAAAGGAATAAAATCAAGATCCCACTATGCTATCCTGTTAAAACTATTTGCTGACATATGCTATGCTAAGTCACTTCAGTCGTGTCCGACTCTGTGTGACCCCATAGACGGCAGCCCACCATGCTTCCCCGTCCCTGGGATTCTCCAGGCAAGAACACTGGAGTGGGTTGCCACTTCCTTCTCCAATGCATGAAAGTGAAGAGAGAAAGTGAAGTTGCTCAGTCATGTCCGACTCTTAGCGACCCCATGGACTGCAGCCTACCAGGCTCCTCCGTCCGTGGGATTTTCCAGGCAAGAGTACTAAGTATGCTAAACAAACAAGAAGAATAATTAGCTTCAGAATCTACACATAATTCTAAACAGAGATTCTAAAGGCATTGAGTAGGTGGCAATATTCAGAGTACAGAAATTTTTTTTTTTTCTTTGGTTTGTGTTGTTATTTAGCCTCCTGGATAAGTAGTTTCTATTATGGCATTCACTGATAGGAATATTTCTAAAGTATCTTGTTTGTAAAGGAGCACGCCTATAAATATGTTATATATAGATTAAGAAATACTTAACAATGACTGATAATTCTGAGACTAATCATATCAGTCAATCTACAAATAAAACTAAAAGTCTTAAAGTAAAACTCCAGTTTTTGCAATCTGAGTGGTACTTTATAAAATGTTTCTGTTAATTCCTATAATTTAGGATCATTCAGTTGTTTAACTCTACAGAGTAAACTTTACTGGATGAATTACGTTTACCAATTTACTTTTAAATTTTCAGATCAAAACCACGGATAGATGTTTTACTTAATATCATAGAAACTTGGTGAAAAGATTTAAATACTGAGAATTCCTAGATGTTGAAAAATACTTACATATACTTGCTTAAAATGTAAAGGAAAACAAAGGATTTTTATATTCTTGTGTTAGTTCAGTTCAGTTATTCAGTCGTGTCCGACTCTTTGCGAACCCATGGACTGTAGCACACCAGGCTTCCCTGTCCATCACCAACTCCCGGAGCTTACTCAAACTCATGTCTATCGAGTCAGTGATGCCACCCAACCATCTCATCCTCTCTCATCCCCTTGTCCTCCTGCCCTCAGTCTTAACCAGCATCAGGGTCTTTTCCAGTGAGTCAGTTCTTCGCATCAGGTGGCCAAAGTACTGGAGTTTCAGCTTCAACATCAGTCCTTCCAATGAACAGCCAGGACTGATTTCCTTTAGGATGGACTGGTTGGATCTCCTTGTAGGCCAAGGGACTCCCAAGAGTCTTCTCCAACAGCACAGCTCAAAAGCATCAATTCTTTGGCACTCAGCTTTCTTTATAGTCCAACTCTCACATCCATACATGACTACTGGAAAAACCATAGCTTTGACTAGACAGACCTTTGTGGGCAAAATAATGTCTGTTTTTTAATATGCTGCCTAGGTTGGTCATAGCTTTTCTTCCAAGGAGCAATCATCTTTTAATTTCATGGCTCCAGTTAGCATCTGCAGTGATTTTCAAGCCCCCCAAAATAAAGTATCTCATTGTTTCCAGTGTTTCCCCATCTATTTGCCATGGAGTGATAGGATTGGATGCCATGATCTTAGTTTTCTGAATGTTGAGTTTTAAGTCAACTTTTTCACTCTCCTCTTTCATTTTCATGGGCACATAATAATAATGTATTATGGGCACAAATGTTATACAAGGACTGAAGAGTACTGGTTTAGCTATTGTATGTATTTATGTATTTTGTTTTTGAAATCTAAGCAGGTCATAATGTCTGCTTGATGCTTTAATCTGTTTTATCTCGCCTCTTTCTGTTTCTTAAAAGAATGGAAACAGACTAAGAAAAATTGTGCTTTATTTCAATAAGTACATACAGTTGTGTATATACATATATATAAAACCTAAATTCAGCAATTTGAGCTTAACTCTAATTAAAATAGTAAAATTATAATTTTTAAATTATAAATTTAAACTGAATTCTAATTTTAACAATAAAATTATTATTAAATTATCATTTTAAAATAGCATAATTATTATTATTAAACCTTTACCCGAAAAAGACTTGGAAAACTTACAAGACGTTTGAAATTATCTCAGACTATTTGTCACATCTGATTTATTTCTCATAAACTTAAAATCAAATGGCCAAAAACTCTTGCTTTGAAGTACATATAATGAGTCCATTTAACAAGTATTTAAGTTTAAATAGGAAAGTTTTATCTATGCAAATTATATAATAATTGAAAGTAAATTTGAGTATTTAACCTTTTAAAGCTTCTCTTATGCAAACAAACACACATAGGATAAAGATCAGCTATAGAATATTACTTGTTCGAGTCAATACAGAAGAAAAATGAAGCATATTTTATTTTTAGACAATAGATTATCAGTACAACATAAACCCAAACCATGATTTTATATTCTCACATTTTCACAATTGTCGGGCAGCTTTGACTAAGATGGATATTTAGAACGGAAAGAATTTTTTTTTATCACTTGGAAGTTGCAACAATGTCAATGGATAATGAATCCATTATCATGATTCATTATCCATTGAGTGTTATATTCAGGCCCACATTTTAATCCTGAATGAAGTAAAATACAAGTGGACAGGTAAACACAACCCCCTAACCTATTTAAGATGACAAAAGATAAAAGTAACAGTTTTAAATCACTAATAACAAACAACTTCTTTCAAAATACCATTCAAATGCTTATATTCAAAATTCCAAAAGAGAATACTTCAATATTTTTCTTGGCTACTCAGTATAGAATAAGCTTAAAATGTCATTTCTTCTTAAGAGCAGGCAAGCATTTTTCAGTTTCTATTTTTCTAATTATATTCACTAATTTGGGGTCCTTTAACAGGTGTGAACATCTATTATTTGAAACAATGAAAATAATCAAGAAGTACTTAAAACTCAATCCAAGAAAAATATTTTACTTGAAATATTCCACTTATTTTGTAGAAAAATTCTGGAATGTATGCGAAAATGAGTCGTCTGGACCATCCTGCCTGTATTTACATAGTTCAGAACCAAGGTAGGAAACACCCTTTCACTCTAACTGCCTCTGTTTCTGCCTGTCCACCTTATTACAGATGTAACGGACCACATGCCCAATTGCACTGGACTTATCAGAGGGCCTCAAATCAGGCCTAATGAATTAAGAAGCATAAAATATTTATGTGCTCTAACTCTATATCCAACCCATCTTTATACCATCCTTCAAATAAAAAGTGCAAACTTTTTTTTAAAACTTTAAAAAAAAAAACTTTTTAAAAAAGGTGTTAGCTGTCTCACATGGTATATTTCTCCATCTATTAGTGTCCTCTTTGATTTCTTTCACCAGTGTTTTATAATGGTAAAACCAATACAATATTGTAAAATAATTAACCTCCAATTAAATAAATTTCTATTTTAAAAAATAAATAAATAAGTGTTAGCAAATTCCCACAAAAGTAACATTGGATGGCTGTGTTGATTTAAAAGTCCTTTACTTTCGTTTTTTGTTGGACATGTAAGGCTATTAACACAGCTGTTCTTTATTAGTTCTGTAATTTCAAAATAATCTGCAATATAAAATTAGGACTTCAAATAGTAAAACCAGAGTCAGAAACCACAAATTAAAGACATTTTGAAAGCATGTCTCTTCTTTAGAGGCATGGACAAAAATAAATTTTTTTTGCAGTTAGTTCTTAAGACCTTATGGTGAATTTTCTGTACACAGATCTATACTCAGCACCTCACTCAGTCTAATCTATGATTTTAAGCTATGTTTTTATTTTTCTTTGTCAAAAAGTTCAAAACAATTTTTTAAATACTGGCAATCACATTAGGTTGCACTAGTTGACTCTGTCATTTATTTTAGCAAGCAACACAAACAAAGCATTTTTTATCTGATTTGCATTAAAAATTCACAATTTCAGAAAACATATCCATTTTCTTTAGCTGGTGTTTTAGTCTGGACATCTTTAAATGCAAGATTAAATGCCATACCCTTTTACCCATTACTTCAAAGCCCAGATTAAATTCTCTTTACTTTAGCCTGTATTAGCTTCTCTATTCTTAATAATTCAGATTTGTCTCACACAATTTTTCACTTAGTGTATCTCTGTGTTGCTTGCTCTGTGTATCTCTCTTGTTGCTTCAGAAATGCAGTGTTTTCCTTTAAATTTTTAGTTCTTTGAGATCAGAGACCATATCTTATATGTCTCCCTTAACTTCCACAGTGTCTTATAGAGCTCTGGACATATACTGCTCAATAAAAGACTTAAATTTTTTAAAACTGCTATGATACTTATTAATAAGAGAATAAAATTATAGTATTTCACGTAAAATAAATAATTGGGACAGTGATATTCTAAATACAAATTAAGAAATCTTGAAGCTATTTAAGAGATAACAGTTTATTTTATTGAATACTATAATTTCAGCAAAAGGGCATGGTTAAAAGACTGTGTAATAGCTCTTGATACTGTGATAATACATAGGTTTAATAAAACCTAAAACAGATTTAAAATGTAAGAATGTATATGTACTATTTCCAGGTTCTTTGGAATGGCCACACAGATAAAAGAGAATGTATACTATCGGTATACACAAAATAAACACTAATTTCAGGGGAATTGTTTATTGTCACTCCAAATGTTTCTGGGCACAGGAGGATTCTCAGGTGTAAACTGAACTCTGCTTAGAACATATCAACTAAAGAAGTTAATACATTATCAAAGGAGTCTAAATAACCTTGCAGAATTAATCTGTGTTACTATCCTGGGAACCAAGATGTAAACCTAAAGGAAAAGGAGGAATAAAGATATCTTGCGATGATTCCTAGGCAAACAAATGTAATTCCTTTTTTTCAGTATGTGCTTTTAATTTATTAACATGTTTAAAAAGTTTAGCTGTGTCTAGATATGTGCACACTAAAAAGCAAACCCTATTCATTATAGTTTGTAATACAGGATATTTTTATATTATAGAAAAACATATAGCTGTAAATACACAGTTGTTATAATACACAGTTACAAAATTCTAGTAATAAAGGAAACAAGTCAAGTTACACAGTAAAAAGGAAACTAAACTGTATTATTTTGGACTAGTTACATTAATCATCAACTGTATTTTTAATCAAGAATAATATTTATTACTAAGTATTTTTTACTAAGATGTTTGTATCATTAACTCTTCGGTTTTGTGACCTGCTTGAAATGTTATTATAGATTTAAATTTAAAATATTACAAATGAATATTCTAAACCAGTGACATACCTAGGTTGACAACTGGGCATATTTATCTTCCACAGTAGCTGGAACTGAGAAAAGAATGCTGATAGGACTATCTAAACAGATAAGAGAACTTTATTGTGAGACTATTAATCTCAACTTTCCAATTATTTTCTTGGTCACATTTCTTAAAGCTTATTTAAAATGTTTAAATATCCTAAGATGATTGTATGATCAAGTAAGAGTTGCATATGCAGGGCTTCAGATGTGTAGACCCTGTACGTCCTTACAATCAAAATGCGATAATCCAAAAAAAAATACACTGAGTTCTAGTATAGATCTATAAAATATTAGCATTTTAAGGGTATGCTGTATGCTGTAATATATTAAGTATCATCTAAGAATTATTTGGTATTCATAATTACAAAATCCATTAGTAGGAATAAGAGAAATGAAATGAAAAGTCCAAATGTCTTTGCGATAAGGGAATTTCAGAAGTTACTGTTACTTTAAATGACTACAAATGTTTATTCCATTATGTCCTTGAAATAGAGATGGTGAACCTTTTGGTTCACGGAAAATATAGTAAAAAGCAGATTTATCTTAGTCTAATTAGGAGTTATAATTGACAATGAAAAATATGCTAAACATGGATTTAGAATCAACAGGTGACACTAGTGGTAAAGAATCTGCTTGTCCATACAGGACACGTAAGACGCACAGGACTGAACTCTGGGTTGGGAAGATCCCCAGGAGGAGGGCATGGCAACCCACTCCAGTATTCTTGGCTGGAGAATCCCCATGGTCAGAGGAGCCCGGTGGGTTACAGTCCATAGGGCCACAAAGAGTCAGACACGACTGAAGCTACTTAGCATGAAAGACTTTAGCAACAGTAAATTGGATTGGGGGTAGTAGGGTAGGTAGATGTCAGGGATTGCCTATTATTTACCTGTTACTTTAAGTTTGATAGTAGGTTCTGAAAAAGAAACAGTACCTTAGATCTCCTGGCACTCTACTAAATCTCATAACACTTATCTAATCATATCTTCATAGTATGCTTCTCTGTCTTTCATTTACAGCGTAAATGGTAATATTTCTTGGATAGGATCCTTGATCTAATTCTCTTTTTCTCTGTAGAGTTATATGGTTATCCACAATATCAGCTCCCATTATTACAGATAAGTTGAAAAATTGCCAAATGTGTATCAATAGGTGACACGTTTTCTCAAGTCAGGACTTCTATAAACAATTGACATAGCACTGCAATATCTATTTGCTTTTTTCTTCAGTTCAATTCAGTTCAGTCACTCAGTCATGTCCAACTCTTTGCAACCCCATGGACTGTAGCACGCCAGGCTTCCATGTTCATCACTAACTCCCAGTTTGAGCAAACTCATGTCCATCGAGTTGGTGATGCCATCCAACCATCTCATCCTCTGTCATCCCTTTCTCCTCCTGCCTTCAATCTTTACCAGCATCAGGGTCTTTTCCAAGGAGTCGGTTCTTTGCATTAAGTGGCCAAAGTATTGCAGTTTCAGCTTCAGCATCAGTCCCTCCAATGAATATTTAGGAATGATTTCCTTTAGGATTGACTCATTTGATCTCCTTGCAGACCAAAGGACTTTCAAGAGTCTTCTCCAACACCACAGTTCAAAAGCATCAATTCTTCAGTGCTCAGCTTTCTTTATGGTCCAACTCTCACATCCATACATGTCTACTGGAAAAATCATAGCTTTGACTAGACAGACTTTATGGGTTAAATAATGTCTCTCCTTTTTAATATGCTGTGTAGGTTGGTCCGGCTTAATATGCTGTGTAGGTAGGTAGGCTTACTCTTCTAAGGAGTAAGCACCTTTTAAATTCATGGCTGCAGTCACCATCTGCAGTGATTTTGGAGCCCAAGAAAATGAGTCTGTTACTGTTTCCATTGTTTTCCCATTTATTTGCCATGAAGTGATGGGACTCGATGTCGTGATCTTCATTTTTTGATGTTGAGCTTTAAGTCAGCTTTTTCACTCTCTTCTTTCACTTTCATCAAGAGGCTTTTTAGTTCCTCTTTGCTTTCTGCCATAAGTGTGTTGTCATCTGCATATCTGAGGTTATTGTTATTTCTCGCAACAATCTTGATTCCAGCTTGTCCTTCATCCAATCTGGTATTTCGATTGATGCACTCTGCATATAAGTTAAATAAGCAGGGTGACAATATACAGCTTTGACGTACTCCTTTCTCAATTTGGAACCAGTTCATTTTTCCATGTTCAGGTCTAACTGTTGCTTCTTAACCTGCATAGAGGTTTCTCAGGAGGCAGGTAAGGTGGTCTAATTTTCCCATCTCTTTAAGATTTTTCCAGTTTGTTGTGATCCTCACAGTCAAAGGCTTTGGGGTAGTCAATAAAGCAGAAGTAGATGTTATTCTAGAAATCTCTTGCTTTTTTGATGATCCAATGGATGTTGGCAATTTGATCTCTGGTTCCTCTACTTTTTATAAAACCAGCTTGAACATCTGAAGTTTAAAGTTCACATATTGCTGAAGCCTAGCTTGGAGAATTTTGAGCATTACTTTACTAGCTTGTGAGATGAGTGCAAGTGTGCAGTAGTTTGAGCATTCTTTGGCATTCCCTTTCTTTGGGGTTGGAATGAAAACTGACCTTTTCCAGTCCTGTGGCCACTGCTGAGGTGTCCAAATTTGCTGGCATATTGACTACAGCGCTTCAACAGCAACATTCTTAGCATTTGAAATAGCTCAAGTGGAATTCCATCATCTCCACTAGCTTTGTTCTTAGTGATGCTTCCTAAGGCCCACATGACTTTGCTTCCAGCACATCTGGCTCTAGGTGAATGACCACACTATTGTGGTTATCTGGATCATTAAGATCTTTTGTGTATAGTTCTTCTGTGTATTCTTGCCACCTCTTCTTAATATCTTCTGTTGGTACATACTGTGTCTGTCCTTTATTGTGTGCATCTTTGTATGAAATGTTTTCTTGGTATCTCTAATTTTCTAGAAGATATCTCTAGCCTTTCCCATTTTATTGTTTTCCTCTATTTTTGTATTGATCACTGAGGAAGGCTTTCTTATCTCTCCTTGCTATTCAGGAACTCTGCGTTCAGTTGGGTATGTCTTTCCCTTTCTCCTTTGCCTTTAGTTTCTCTTCTTTTCTCAGTTATTTGTAAGGCTTCCTCAGACAACCATTTTGCCTTTTTGCATTTCTTCTTCTTAAGAAGGGATGATTTTGATCACTGCCTCCTGTACAGTGTTACGAACCTCCATCCTTGGTTCTTCAGGCACTCTATCAGATATAATCCCTTCAATCTATTTGTCACTTCCACTGTATAATAGTAAGGGATTTGATTTAGGTCATATCTGAATGGTCCAGTCATTTTCCCTACTTTCTTCAATTTAAATCAGAATTTTACAATAAGGAATTCATGATCTAGGCCACAGTCATCTCATCTTGTTTTTGCTGACTATACAGAGCTCTTCCATCTTCAGCTGCAAAGAATACAATCAATCTGATTTCACTTCTGACCATCTGGTAATGTCCATGTGTAGAGACATTTCTTGTGTGGTGGGAAGAGAGTGTTTGCTATGCCCCTCAGTGTGTTCTCTTGGCAAAACTCAGTTAGCCTTCGCCTTGCTTCATTTTGTATTCCAAGGCCAAACTTGCCTGTTACTCCAGGTATCTCTTGACTTCCTACATTTGTATTCCAGTCCCCTTTGATGGAAAGGTCATCTTTTTTTGGTGTTAGTTCTAGAAGGTCTTGTAGATCTTCATAGAACTGTTCAACTTCAGCTTCTTCGGCATTAGTGATTGGGGCATAGACTTGGATTACTATGATATTAAATGGTTTTCCTTGGAGACGACAAAGATCATTCTGTCATTTTTGAGACTGCACATAAGTACTGCATTTTAGACTCTTTTGTTGACTATGAGCGCTACTCCATTTCTTCTTAGAGATTCTTGCCTACAGTAGTAGATATTGTATTTTTTTTTTCTTGTACTAGTCCAAAAGACACAAAAAGATAGGAGCCATATATGACTCAAATTAGCATTCCCTTTTTTACATGGTTAAATATAGAATGTGTTCATTATGTGCTAGGCATTGGAGACACTATTTAGAACAAGAAAAACAATTTGTCTACTCACTTGGTCCTTATATTTTAGTAGAGGACTGACAACACAAATGAGAAAATAATAATTTCACCCAGTTGTAGGGCAGAGTAGGCTTAGATATAGTAGTCATAGAACAAGTCCTTCTGAAAACTGAGATGGAGAACAGAGATGGGACTGGAAAAGCAGACAGGAAACTAGATCACGTAGGATTTTATGGACTACAGTAACAAGTTCAGAACTCACTCTAACAATGTGCCCTCAGAAGATTACAGGCAGAAAAATGAGGGCTCACAAAGTACTCAGCATTTCCTCTAAGACTGTCCCCAATCTGCCCAATTATTCAGGCCATGTGTAATCCCCTCCCCTGAAGCATGGGTAGGTCTGTGACTTGCTTCTAATTCTAACCAAGAGAACATGGGAAATATGACACATATCAGAACTTCAGATAAACGAAAAGCAAAAAAAAATAAATATATATATATATATAAAATATACAAGGAATTTGGTTTGGAATCATGCTCATTTTCAAGTTATTTGAAAAGGAATTCATATTTCTAATATAAAAGTAGTGAAAGTGAAGTCGCTCAGTCGTGTCCAACTCTTTGTGATCTCATGGACTGTAGCCTACCAGGCTCCTCCGTTCATGGGATTTTCCAGGCAAGAGTACTGGAGTAGGTTGCTATTTCCTTCTCCAGGAGATCTTCCGAACCCAGGGACTGAACCCGGGTCTCCTGCATTGTAGGCAGACGCTTTACCATCTAAAGTGAAAGTGAAGTCACTCAGTCGTGTCCTACTCTTTGCGACCCCATGGACCGTAGCCCACCAGGCTCCTCCGCCCACGGGATTCTCCAGGCAAGAATACTAGAGTGGGTTGCCATTTCCTTCTCCAGGGGATCTTCCCGACCCCGGAATCCAACCCAGGTCTCCCGCATTGCAGGCAGATGCTTTACTATCTAAGCCACCAGGGAAGTTCTAATATGAATTATAGTGTAATTTCTCCATTCAGGATCACTACACTTCTTTAATCAAGAGTTATTTTTATGTCCTTTGTTTGTTTCTCATTGTTAATTTTTTGTTTCCATTTCTCTTTTTAAACTTTTTTTTAAATTGAAGTATAGTTGATTAACAATGTTATACTAATTTCCGGTGTACAACATAGTGATTTGATATTTTTATAGATTATATTCCAATTACCATTATGATAAAATATGGATTATATACCCTGTGCTCTCCATTATATCCTTGCATCTTACTCATTTTGTACCTAGTAGTAGTCGGACACCACTGAGCGACTTCACTTTTCACTTTCATGCGTTGGAGAAGGAAATGGCAACCCACTCCAGTGTTCTTGCCTGGAGAATCCCAGGGATGGAGAGCCTGGTGGGCTGATGTCTATGGGGTCACAAAGAGTTGGACACGACTGAAGCGACTTAGCAGCAGCAGCAGTCTATGTCTATTAATCCCCTTTCTCTATTTTGCTCTTTCCCTCAATCCCTCTTCTCACTGCTACTGCTACTGCTAAGTCACTTCAGTCGTGTCCAACTCTGTATGATCTCACAGACGGCAGCCCACCAGGCTCCCCCATCCATGGGATTCTCCAGGCAAGAACACTGGAGTGGGTTGCCATTTCCTTCTCCAAAGCATGAAAGTGAATACTGAAAGTGAAGTCACTCAGTCGTGTCCAATTCTTGGCAACCCCATGGACTGCAGCCTACCAGGCCCCTTCATCCATGGGATTTTCCGGGCAAAAGTAGAGTGGGGTGCCACTGCCTTCTCCGCTCTCCTCGCTGGTAAGCACTAATTTGTTATCCGTATATATGAGTCTGTTTCTGTTTTGTTACATTCATTCATCAGCTTTATTTTTCAGATTCCATATTTAAGTGAACACATACAATATTTGTTGTTTTTTGTCTTATTTAATTCACTAAGCATAATACCCTTCAAGGGCATCCATGTTGTTGCAAGTGGCAAAAAATTCATTTTTTTTATGGCTGAGTACTCTACACATGGACATCACCGAAATCAGACTGATTATATTCTTTGCAGCCAAAGATACAGAAGCTCTATACAGTCAGCAAAAACAAGACCGGGAGCTGACTATGGCTCAGATCATGAGCTCCATATTGCCAAATTCTGACTTAAATTGAAGAAAGTAGGGAAAACCACTAGACCATTCAGATATGACCTAAATCAAATCCCTTATGATTATACAGTGGAAGTGAGAAATAGATTTAAGGGACTAGATCTGATAGAGTGCCTGATGAACTATGGACTGAGGTTCCTGACATTGTACAGGAGATAGGGATCAAGACCATCCCCAAGACAAAGAAATGCAAAAAAGCAAAACGGTTCTCTGGGAAGGCCTTACAAATAGCTGTGAAAAGAAGAGAAGTGAAAAGCAAAGGAGAAAAGGAAAGATATAAACATCTGAATGCAGAGTTCCAAAGAATAGCAGGGAGAGATAAGAAAGCCTTCCTCAGCGATCAATGCAAAGAAATAGAGGAAAACAACAGAATGGGAAAGACTAGAGATCGCTTTAAGAAAATTAGAGATACCAAGGGAACATTTCATGCAAAGATGGGCTCGATAAAGGACAGAAATGGTATGGACCTAACAGAAGCAGAAGATAAGAAGAGGTGGCAAGAATACACAGAAGAACTGTACAAAAAAGAGCTTCATGACCAAGATAATCACAACAGTGTGATCACTCACCTAGAGTCAGACATCCTGGAATGTGAGGTCAAGTGGGCCTTAGAAAGCATCACTACGAACAAAGCTAGTGGAGGTGATGGAATTCCAGTGGAGCTATTCCAAATCCTGAAAGATGATGCTGTGCAAGTGCCGCACTCAATATGCCAGTAAGTTTGGAAAACTCAACAGTGGCCACAGGACTGGAAAAGGTCAATTTTCATTCCAATCCCAAAGAAAGGCAATGCCAAAGAATGCTCAAACTACCACACAATTGCACTCATCTCACATGCTAGGAAAGTAATGCTCAAAATTCTCCAAGCTAGGCTTCAGCAATACATGAACCGTGAACTTCCAGATGTTGGCTGACGCTGGTTTTAGAAAAGGCAGAGGAACCAGAGATCAAATTGTCAACATCCGCTGGATCATGGCAAAAGCAAGAGAGTTCCACAAAAACATCTATTTCTGCTTTATTGACTATACCAAAGCCTTTGACTGCGTGGATCACAATAAATTGTGGAAAATTCTGAAAGAGATGGGAATACCAGACCACCTGACCTGCCTCTTAAAAAACCTATATGCAGGTCAGGAAGCAACACTTAGAACTGGACATGGAACAACAGACTGGTTCCAAATAGGAAAAGGAGTACGTCAAGGCTGTATATTCTTACCCTGCTTATTTAACTTATATGCAGAGTACATTATGAGAAATGCTGGGCTGGAAGAAGCACAAGCTGGAATCAAGATTGCTGGGAGAAATATCAATAACTGCAGATATGCAGATAATACCACCCAACATTCAGAAAACTAAGATCATGGCATCTGGTCCCATCACTTCATGGGAAGTAGATGGGGGAACAGTGTCAGTCTTTATTTTTGGGGGCTCCAAAATCACTGCAGATGGTGACGGCAGCCATGAAATTAAAAGACGCTTACTCCTTGGAAGGAAAGTTATGACCAACCTAGATAGCATATTGAAAAGCAGAGACATTACTTTGCCAACAAAGGTTCGTCTAGTCAAGGCTATGGTTTTTCCAATGGTCATGTATGGATGTGAGAGTTGGACTGTGAAGAAAGCTGAGCGCCGACAAATTGATGCTTTTGAACTCTGGTGTTGGAGAAGACTCTTGAGAGTCCCTTGGACTGCAAGGAGATCCAACCAGTCCATTCTGAAGGAGATCAGCCCTGGGATTTCTTTGGAAGGAATGATGCTAAAGCTGAAACTCCAGTACTTTGGCCACCTCATGCGAATAGTTGACTCATTGGAAAAGATCCTGATGCTGGGAGGGATTGGGGACAGGAGGAAAAGAGGATGGCAGAGGATGAGATGGCTGGATGGCATCATCGACTCGATGGACACGAGTTTGAGTGAACTCCGGGAGTTGGTGATAGACAGGGAGGCCTGGCATGCTGCAGTTCATGGGGTCGCAAAGAGTTTGACACGATTGAGCAACTGTACTGAACTGAATTGAATATTTCATTGTGTGTGTTTCAGATCTCCTTTAGCCACTCATCTCTTGATGGAAACTTAAATTCATATCCTAGCTATTGTGAATAATGCTGCTGAGGTACATATTACACTGGGGTGCATATCTTTTCAAATTAGTGTTTTCATTTTCTTTGGATATACACTCAGGAGTAGAACTTTTAGATAGTAGTTCTATTTTTACTTTATTGAGGAACCTCCATACTCTTATCCATAATATCTGCTTATTTTTTAACCAGACTCCCTACACTGTAGCTAATAAGACTACCAAATGATCTGTATGTACAAATATGAATGTAACTCCCTACTTAAGTCTTATATTCTGTTATCTTGAATTCCTTGGTCATATAAAAAGCATTATATGGTTGTGGGAACCTAAGCAATCTGTTTTAGAATCCTAATTCTGACATTTATTTTAAGTGGTGTCCTGCACAAGCAATTTTAACCACTGCATTCAAAATGATAACTTATCCTATAAGAAATTCATGAACAAAATATAAGAGCTGGTCATGAAGGATTTTACAAATAAGCCACAATGGACATAAGACGAAAGGGCACAAAAAACTCTACTCTCTAGAATCAGTTTGAATTGGATATATCTTCTAAAAGTGGTTGATTACTTTAACACACAGTAGCATTCCAGTGTGGCTATGACAGAGAAAAATCTCACTGGGGAGATCACTGTTGCTGTTGCTTAGTTCCTAAGGCCTCGTGAAAACAGTAAGGAAGCAAACATTGAGGGGGGCGGGGAAACATGATAAAATATCTTACTATGAGATACTAAGGAAATATATCTTAATAGGACATAGTATGAAATATCATGGAATGATTTATTTCTGTATTTAAACCAGTTTACCCTGTTTAGTAAGAACTGCTCAGGCCTCTCGTAACATTCTCTTAAGAAAATTTAACTGAAACAATAGTATCTTGTATTTTTTTCTGATTATAAATCCTGGACTTTTGCCATTTAAAAAATTGCATAAACTTAAAGCCAACCTCCGTTCTTCCACTTCTGAAGCACTTAACTATATATATTTGATGAAACAGACTGACTGGTTAAAGGCCGTGTATTGACATTAGAACTTTCTGGAAACAACAACAAAAAAATCATAAACACTTGTATTAACTATAACTTCATTTCCTTAAAATCAGTTATTATAAACCAGTAAACTCAAAACGGGTGATCTTTAACAAGCCACAGAGGTACCAAGTATTTTTAAATCCGAGTTTAAATGAAGTGATAAAGTATAGGAATCCAGAAAAAGATATGTTCATTTTTTGTTTGGCTTATGAGTTTCTTTAAAAAATCTTCACAAAGCTTAATAACTGTCTTTTTAAACTATGGATTAAACATGCTTCTGTCAGATTTTTCATCCCAAAATATTTACTAAGAATCCTAAAAAAAGCACCTATAATAATGTAGTGGCAGATATCTAACAAGCAAATTCCAATCAAAAATATATATATATAGAAAACTAGTCATACTTATTTTCTTTCATTATTGACCTAGAGACAAGATAAAAGGAAATTACTGGTCTAAAAAACATTTCAAATTTTTCAAGGTGTTTTATTTTAGATGATAATTATCTAATAGAAAATCTACTTGTACAGTATAAAAATTAACTATTTTTAATGAGTTTGAGAAGAATTGGAGAGTACAATGGATGGTAACCATTCATTTAATTGAATTTTCTTGCAAAGAAAAATGTAATTAAAAATTAACATTGAGATAGTTCCAGTTTAGATAATAGCAAAGTAAGCTGTATTAGAGTAACGCTCCTAGAGATAACAATTATAAACTATGATGGTTCTCTCCCATTGGAAAAAAAAAAAAAAAAACACCCAAAAACGAAACCCTATTTCAAGGACTGGAGAATGACAGAAAGCAGGCAGCAAGTTGAGAGTACTCAAACCAGGTAAGAGCATGTTTATGTGACTTGTGCCTCACATGAAATCTCCAGTCCTAGAGCTCATGCAGAACAAGTCTCTACTTGTATTCACGCATCCAACTCTTTACGACCCCATGACTGTAGCCTGGAAGGCTCCTCTATCCATGATGATTTTCCAAGCAAAAATACTGGAGTGGGTTGCCAACCTCTCCTCCAGGAGATCTTCCCAACCCAGAGATTGAACCTAAGTCTCTTAAGTCTCCTGCATTGGCAGGCGGGTTCTTTACCACAGCATGTGAAGTGAAGCTACTCAGTCATGTCCGACTCTTTGCGACCCCATGGACTGTAGCCTACCAGGTTCCATCATCCATGGGATTTTCCAGGCAAGAGTACTGGAGTGGGTTGCCATTTCCACATGATACAATTAGCCAAAAGAGACAAAAAAGAGAAGGAATTTAAAAAGCAGAAGAAATGCATGAACTGAAAGATTTAAATTTCCAAATGGAAAGGTCCAAGCACACTTGATTAACAGGGATCTCAGAGCAAGGTACAGCATCCTCAAACTTCATAACATTTGGGACAAAATGAGAACCCTAAAAGATTCCAGAGCAATAAGATAGATTATATGTAAACTAATTATAAGGATTAGAATAGCACTGGATTTCTATAACAAAATTGGATACCAAAAGTCAATGAATTACTATCCTCAAATGTGATGAAATAAATCAAATTATACTATAATATTTTTCTAGTAATAATAAAATTTATTGAGTACTTACTATATTTCAAGTATTATGTCAATTAATGACTGAATAAATTCAGATTTTGAGCTCTGCATCTACGGCTAAAATCATACAAGGAATACATGGTATACAGTCAATAAGTTTTTGTAGAATCCTACATAAAATTTTTAAATTTGATTAAATATTCTTTAGTTCCTACCAGGTATACTACAAGGCAATCTATATCACAGAAAGATGTATCAGGTAGAATATTTGCTTTACATAAATGTAAAGAGAGCAGTAGTATTTTATGAAGTCTACGATGTTAATAGATTAATTTTAGAAAAAATCGATACAAACTATAACCTGAATCTTTAGCCTTTAAAAGCTCAAAGTATAAATAAATGTCGAAATAGTACAGCATTAAAATTGCTGTTTTCAATGAAATAATGTCATTACTAGATGAAATACCAAGTGTTTTGTGGTAACTATGTAAATAAGTCATGTTACATAGAATAGCACCTTGCTGTTAGCAAATATTAAAACCAGAAATCCAGTCAGTTAAAGTCCAAAAGAAATCAACTCTTTTGGCATACTGTAGTTCCACTTCTGTGAAGTTTCTTATGAAGCAATCTCAAATGAGAACACTTACTCATTGCCAAAAAATGTCCAAATGGTATAGCAGTTATTGTGTTTTCACAATGTAGTAATCTCCATTCATTCAATGCGGTGCTAAGGGATGAATCTGTAACTCATGTAAGGGAGTAGTAGAAAGGAGAGTGGCATTCTGAATATACAGTGTATACTGAGAAATATGATTACATGAAAATTCACAGCCATTAGGGAAATAAAGTCAGACACAGAATGAACATTTCATAAAATTTTTTTAAAAATATTTTTTCTTTGTATGATTCAAACGGTTGGATCAAAAATGTATGTTTAACCACGGGAAACACTTTAGTACCTATTGTCATGGTTACAACATGCTGGGTGGGGGAAGCATTCCCTTTAATAATTCAGTTCAAAAAACTACAGAATGTAGACTCTAAAAATCATCATGATTTAAGTTTATAAATCAGTGCTTGGCTATAAATTGAAGGAGGCCATGCTGTCTGGTGTGCACATACAGAGCTCCTTTTAGAAAGGTAGCGCCAATAGGTTTATTTAACTTTTAAACTAGGCAAGTAAATTTCTCAAGATCATGACAAGTTTTGACAAGTTCATGCTTTGGATAAACTCAAATTTGCCTCCAAAATATTGCTAACTGGGCCAGTGCATAAACCAAAAAAAGTTATATGGGGATAGCCAACTGCTTTTGAAATGAATGGACCTAAAGTCTTCTATCCCTTCCACATAAAGGGATTCTATATATTAAGTGACAGCAATTGTCACAGTCGATGTGCCCTTAGAATAACTATGGAAGTAGTCATTTTAAATGAATAAAGAGAAGATAGTGCCCATAAGATTAGGTTGTTTTCCTAAACTGGACAGAGCTAATATTCCAGTTTACTGAACATTAGTCTCACAGGAAATAGAAGCCAGGCATTACTGGGGGCCAAAAGAGGCTTTTCTCATTCTGTCTGTATCTTCTCCTTAACCAAATTATTCTCATCCATAGGGATATTCTTAATATACTGCTGCCCTCAAAGGTCATCTCTGTAGATCTCCTCTGAATGATTTTAAGAAATCTGACCACCTTGACTCTACAATCTAGAAAAATGTTCTGGACTTGAATATCTACTGGTATATATCTATCTCAAATGCAAATTACTATTTGATTAGCGTTTTTTTTTTTTTTTTTTTTTTAAGTTACTACATTTAGTATATAAAGAGCAAATACTATTTGATTAGCATTTGTTTAACTGAGTTTTTTACTTTTAACAATCCTATATATTAGCAACAACTCTAATAAGCATATATTCAAAGTCTACTTTAAATTTTGAGGTTATCAAGTGTAACAATTAAATTGGTTTTAATAGCTACTTCCTAAGACCTAAACGTGATATCAAAGACTGACACTTAAATTTGAATTCTGGTTATTCTTAACACACTTCTTTCTTCCAACATGTTTTCCTTTTGGCTGAAACTAAAAACATGAAGAAAACAGGATATGTACAAAATACTCTAAAATTGGAAACTTCCTTATGTTATCCACATTCTTGGTACTTAAATTCCAGAACAATATATATCAAATATAAATATTATAGTCTAGATGAGGTTGCTTTGCCAATAAGCTGTATTCTTGATCTCTGAACTTCAAAAACTTAGAGTAATACTACTGTCCAACCTGTTTACCCTATGTGAATGATATTCAAAAACAAACAAACAAAAACCTACCATATAACTTCAAAGAATTGTTCACTCTTTCACCTTCAATCCAGTAAACAGTTTAAGGGAATTTTTTTAACCAAATACTAGTGGTCATGTATGGATGTAAGAGTTGGACTGTGAAGAAAGCTGAGTGCTGAAGAATTGATGCTTTTGAACTGTGGTGTTGGAGAAGACTCTTGAGAGTCCCTTGGACTGCAAGGAGATTCAATCAGTCTATCCTAAAGGAGATCAGTTCTGGGTGTTCATTGGAAGGACTGATACTGAAGCTGAAACTCCAATACTTTGGCCACCTCATGCGTGGAGCTGACTCATTGGAAAAGACTGTGATGCGGGGAGGGATTGGGAGCAGGAGGAGAAGGAGACGACAGAGGATGAGATGGCTTGATGGCACCACTGACTCGATGGACATGAGTTTCGATAAACTTCAGGAGTTGGTGATGGACAGGGAGGCCTGGCATGCTGCGATTCATGGGGTCACAAAGAGTCAGACACGACTGAGCAATTGAACTGAACTGAATATATATATATATATCTCAAAGGTACAAAGAAATAAAACACTGTCTCTGCCCACAAAGAGACTCTTATAACAAAAAAAGCACCCATTATATAATACGAAAAGTTTTATTAAAAATGCTCATTAACATGTAAACTATTATATATAAAATGGATAAAGAATAACAAAGTCCTACTATAAAGAACTGGAAACTATATAGTGATAAGCCATAATGGAAAAGAGTATTAAAAAATGTGTGTGCGTGTATATCACTTTGCTGTAAAGCAGAAACTAACATAAACTGTAAATCAACTATACTTCAATTAAAAAAGAATGCTTATTAAATTTTTCACAAGTACATGAATTTCAGAATAGACAAGCACATTTGGGGGATTATGGTAGCCACATGAAATTTTAAGTATGATATCAATATACAGGACCATAATCAGACCCTAAATATCAAGACCATCAATACCTAGTGTGAGGCTTTATTTTATGTGTCAGTTTTATCTGGATGCCCAGAGAGCTGGTTAAACATTCTTTCTGGGTCTGCCTGTAAAGATGTTTCTGGAAGAGATTAGCATTTGAATTAGTGGACTGAATAAAACAGATTGCCCTCCCTGTTGTAGGCAGGCACTAACCATACAGGTAAGTGCCAGACTAGAACAAAAAGGCAGAGGAAAGTTAAATTCTCTCTCTCTGACAACTTCACTGCAACATGGATCTTTTTCTGCCCCTGATGCTCCTTGGTTCTTAGGGCTTCAGACCTGAATTGGAAATTCAATATCAGCTCTTCAGCTCTCAGGCCTTTGAATTATACCACCAGCTTTCTTGGGTCTCCAGATTGTGAGAGTTCTCAGCCTCTACACTTGTGTGACCTAATATCTTATAATGTATCTATACAGATATTTTATATAGGAGATACTTTTGGTTTTTTCCTTCTGAAAACTATAATACAGGTAGTAGTTCTGTCTTAAAGAGCTTACAGTTAGGTCCTAAAGAAAACTCGTTTCCCAAAATTTCCTCACTGTGCTCTGTCACCCTATAGCCAACTCAATTAAAAAAAAAAATGAAGAGGCTAAGAACTACATTTATCAGGGTTTTTTTCTATGAGTGTTAATTGAACATTATAAATAACAAAATAAAGAAATACTGGAACAATATCTAAAAATAAAATCAGAGAATATCACAAATAATGACTGTTGTTGGAACATATGCAAAAATAATTTCCTGTAGACAATTCATGTCATCACTATGAACTACCATTTAAAAAGGGAACAGTCCAGAATTATTTGAACCTATGAGATAAACACAAAAAGAGAATCACAAAAAGAATTTGTTCATAATTTTACCAAGAGAGAGAAAAGGAGAAATGATGTAAATTTTTCCATTGTATCTGTCTCAACAGTGAGTAACTGAGAAGAACCACCCTGTCCTAGATTAAATATGACTTCCCTCTCATTGCCAACAACAATCTACGACTCCTTTTAAGATGAGTATCTACCTCTCATTCCATGCAAAAATGATTCTGTGGGATACTGGAAACAGATTTTTTTTTAAATAGTTCAACATGATATTTCTGAAGAACAATTAAAATCTGTAGAGAAACCCTAACAAGACAATTTAAGGACACAAAGCACTATAAACTTAATCTTCTGGATATCTGCATGTTCAATAACTCATTTATATTTTCATATTTTTATGCAACCATAAAGAAGTACAGCAGAAATTCCACTAATCACCTGTATTTAATTCTCCAATAACCCAAATCTTTATTCTCAAAAATACTTTAGACAGCCATAGTTCAAAATGCTCTGTAGTGAACAGCAATGGTTAGGAAACCAATTTAGAAAAGTTGCATTAAGAAATATTTTTGATTTATGGATGTCAACAAACAGAAAGTCTTTAAGTATCTCACAGAGAAAGGGATTAACATCAACTGAAAGCCCTATTTTCTCTATGTTCTGAACATATAACACTATAAGAGGAGACCTAATTCCTAAGCTCCAAGGAAAAAATAAAAGGAATAAGACACTGATGGTGTTTCAACCACCACTGTCACTAAAACAGTATTACAGTGATTATCCTCAGCCACTCAAAATGACTCTATTGATTCACTTTTGGCAATTATAAAGTTATGCTTTAAGATTTTTTCCAATAATGCTAGAGAACTGATACCTACTTTGACTGCACTGCCTTTTTAGCAAACATATGAACACATAAAATCAGCTAAGTGTGAAAGTACGATTGGCACCATTTAAATCAATTTCACTGAGTTTTTGGTATGTGTTAGAAATTATTAGGGGCTGAGAATGAAAGCACAAACAAAACATACCTTCTGTCCTTAAATTATAATCTTGCAGGAGACACTGAAATGTAATCAGTCAACTAAGATGCAAAATATTTGAAAATTATGAATGGGATTGACTTCCCTGGCGGCTCAGACAGTAAAGCATCTGTCTACAATGCGGGAGACCCAGGTTCAGCCCCTAAGTTGGGAAGATTCTCTGGAGAAGGAAATGGCAATGCATTCCAGTACTCATGCCTGGAAAATCACATGGATGGAGGACCGTGGTAGGCTACAGTCCATGGGGTCGCAGAGTTGAACACGACTGAGTGACTTGACTTTCTGTGAATGGGATGAAGCTAAGAAAAATAATAAATGCCATGCTAAGACATTTAGTCCTTATTCTCTAGGTTAGGGTTTGTAAAGTTACTGTATTCAGGGGCTATGCAGGTAAAATAAATGAATAAAGTTAATGGGCTGGCAAACTACACAGAGCAGTTCCCATCCATAGGGGCAGCTACTAGTAGTAACAGTGGAAGGAGTAGTTGCCTTATGAAGATGTGGACCAGACTACTAAGATTTTTAATTTTTCAAGATCAGAAATCTAGATTTCTAGGTATAAGCTTCTGATTTAAGCTATTGGAAACTCGTCTAAAGTGTTTTCTGTATGTAAGGGTCAAACATAATATGTCTATAGTCCATATTCAGGCTTCCAGTAAAAGCAATAAGGTGGGACTTGAGATGATTTTTAAGCAGAATAGTGTGATTAGATTTTCATTTTAGAAATGTCCCTCTGGTAGTAGATGAGAGTAGGGAGGACCAGAGACAGGAAGATCAGTTTTTTGGAAAAGTTCCTGCAAAAAAGATGGTGGACTTAAACCTGAGCTATAGAAAAGTGCACATTTAGAGTGAAAAGAACTTGAATGAAAAGCACTGAAAACCAGGCAACATATAAGCTGAAGTGAGGGAGCAAATAATAAAGAGGGGAAAATGAAAATACAAGAGTAAGGCTGAGTATGAGAGGGAAAACTACATGCAGGCCTAATAGAGTGAATTCAAGGAGCGGTGGGAAAGACCAGGACAGAAGAATTTAGACTTAGAATAAAAATTCTTTCTTTTCTGAAACTAAAGGAAGAAATGAATATACACAAATATGAAGATGGACAAAAAAAACTGAAGAAGTACATGGCTAATAGCATCTATTATCTTAATGACAGGCAGAATGCTAAGATGGCTGTCAAGATTCTAGTCCTCTGATGTATGTGCCCTGTGCAATCCTCTCCTTTTGTGGTTTAAGAATTTGTGAATTTAATGAGATATTCACATCCATGATTAGGTTAGGTTATACGGTACAGCTGACTTTTAACAAGAGAGATTTATTCTGGTGGGCCTGACCAAATCAAATCTTTCAAATGAAGTGGGATCTTTGTACAGAGAAAGGAGTTGAAGAAAATTCTCTGTTGCTGGATTTGAAGATGGAGAGAGCCATAAGAGTGGCTTCTAGGAGCTGAGAATGACCCTTGGCTAACAGCCAGCAAGGAAATAAATGCTGCTATTTTTTTTTTTTTTTCCCAACCACTTGAACTTGGAAGAGGAACCTGAGCTCCAGGTGAGAATGCAGTCTGGCTAACACTTTGATTTCTCACTTGTAAGATCCTGAGCAGAGAATCCAGTGGTGCCAAAGCTGGCCTTCTGACCTACAGAAACTGTGAGATAATGAATGGTCCTTAATTGCTAAATTTGTGACAATCTGTTATATAACAATAGGAAACTAATACATTTAGCTTAGAAAACACAATTTCTTTGAATGAAACAACAAGAACTCATTCAAGATAAGGTTGGTTGAACCAGCACAAATCAGAGTCAAGCTGGATTCATTTTCCAGCAACTTTGGTCTCATTAAGCTTTACCCAAATGTCCTACCGGGCACTAAATGAGAAATTTGTTCCTGGTGTTTAGCCGCTGAGTTGAATGAAAAATAACTTGTGCTATATCAAATCTTAAGTTTATATCAAAGAGTTAAGACAGTTACAAGGTTCTCCAAGAATACACTCCCATGCCAAGACTGGAGAAGAAAGCAGATGGATGCAGAAACTTAAAAAGTCACTATTTCATTGGTGGTTAACAAACATGAAAAATATTATGAAGCAATTTCTGAGAATTTAACAACTTCAGAAGGTTCTAGCCATCATGATTGAGGAAAATAAGTACAACTACAAGTTTCTCCAGTCAGCAAAATAAATGACTGTATTTCTACTAAAATTCTTTAAATGTATGTATGACAAAAGATTAACTTAACTATTATAAAATTATTTCAGTAAGCATTTCAATAATTATGGTAGAAATAAAAGTTATGAAAGAATGATAGTATTATTACAGTTCTCTTGGCATTTATTTACTTAAGTCTTTTGAAATCACTCTGTTTACAGTCATACTTACTGCCTGGTTTCCACAGTAATAAACACACAGCCTGTTTATTTTAAATATTTCATCCTGAAATGAGAAGCATTTTTTTCCCCTCAAACTTATCCTGCACACTAACCAAGATTGCAAGCCAAAAAGAACACAGGAGACCAAAGTGTAAAAGACAAGTAAGATCCAATATGAACATTTTCCAGTCTTTAGATTGAGAGAAGAAAAATGTTAAACTCCAGCTGTTCTAACTTAATATAGAAGGATAGCACAGACTGGTCTAGTCTTTGTCTCTTGAGGGAGACAAGTAGCCCGTGACACAATTTGTCCATTTTGCTCATTTTATGCACTCAAGTATAGCACTTGCTGTGTATTTCATCATTCTTTTGTAAACAATCAGTTCTCCTTAAAGAGAATAGTTCTCTTTAGATTAAAAATCAAAGTCTACTCCAAATCAACAAATATATGAAAATCTCTGAGAAAATTGTATTTAAAATTAAGAGCTGTCCTCACATGAACACTTTCAAGGGGATAGTCTTTGTTATCCAATCAGCATTCATTCTAAATTGAAAAGTACTTCCCTTTAAACTTAGCCAAACAATAAAAAAATCATCCATAATTTTTAAAAGGAAATTAAGTATAAAAATGGCTATTTTCCAAAAAATTAGAAAATAAATCTGAAACATATTCTTTTAAAAATGGAAGCATAAAATAGATGTTAAATAATAATGGGGAAAAGTAAAAACAATTCACATTTGGCAACTTTCACCTCTAACTCAAGACAATCCAAAACATCAGATAATCACACCTACCACCAGCCCCCTCGAATTTATCCCTTGTGGCTCTGACCAACTCCTGCTCCAAAATGGACCAATGCTAAGTCAACTGTAGTGCCATTATTCTAGATCTCCCTTCAGCATCACCTTGAGTATTCTTTTTGCTGTATACCTTGTTTCTTAATGTTAGATTGCATGACATGAGTTGAAAGCTTGGCTCATTAATCTTCAATCATTGCTAAAATATACAATTAAAAACTATGCTAACTCTTTAGATTCAGGTTTCAATACACAGTGTTTTTCTAGATGCTGTTCAATTCTAAATAGTTCATAACCTTTCTTTAAATTTCTTCTCTAGCCCATGAATTTTCTTATATCTATGTTTTATATTTGTGGAAGAGACAATAAACTTTGCCAACAAAGGTTCGCCTAGTCAAGGCTATAGTCTTTCCTGTGGTCATGTATGGATGTGAGAGCTGCACTGTGAAGAAGGCTGAACGCCAAAGAATTGATGCTTTTGAACTGTGGTGTTGGAGAAGACTCTTGAGAGTCCCTTGGACTGCAAGGAGATCCAACCAGTCCATTCTGAAGATCAGCCCTGGGATTTCTTTGGAGGGAATGATGCTAAAGCTGAAACTCCAGTATTTTGGCCACCTCATGCGAAGAGTTGATTCATTGGAGAAGACTCTGATGCTGGGAGGGATTGGGGGCAGGAGGAGAAGGGGACGACAGAGGATGAGATGGCTGGATGGCATCACTGACTCGATGGATGTGAGTCTGAGTGACCTCCGGGAGTTGGTGATGGACAGGGAGGCCTGGAGTGTTGCAGTTCATGGGGTCGCAAAGAGTCGGACACGACTGAGTGACTGATCTGATCTGATCTGATGTTGATCCTCTAGAGCCTTTTGTGGCATAGTACATAGTTAAATGGGCTTCCCTGGTGATGCTAGTGATAAAGAACCCACCTGCCAGTGCAGGAGACATAAGTGACATGGATTCAGTCCCTGGGTCAGGAAGATCTCCTGGGGGAAGGCATGGCAATCCATTCCAATATTCTTGACTGGAGAATCCCATGGACAGAGGAGCTGGTGGCTACAGTCCATAGTATTGCAAAGAATTGGACATGACTGAAGCAACTTAGTATAGCACAGCACAGCACAGCACATATAGTTAAATATTGTCATCCTTTAGTAAGTTTGAGGAAAAAAGTACATTCTCTAATTGTTAGATAAAGGGATCTACTTATCCATCTACCTACTAATCTATCTACCTATTTATCCATCCGAGTAACCTTGTTAAAATACACGGTTCACATGTTTTAATTTGTTTTCTCATATGCTTAATGTATCGAGTTTTGAGAGAAATGTTTTTTACAAACTTTCAACATGATATCTGACCTTTAAATTTCAACTGAAATTGAATTTTCAACTCAGTCAGTTGAATCAATTAATTGTTGCTTTACATATTTAAGGATTATGTTGTCAGGTGAACACAGGTTCTCAGAACTGTAATATTTTCCTAGTCATTTGGTTTCCCCCATTCCTATCAACACTTATTGGCTTACAGTATAGATGCTGGCAAAGATTGAGGGCAGGAGGAGAAGAGGATGACAGAGGATGAGATGGTTGGATGGCATCATCCACTCGATGGACATGGGTTTGGGTGGACGTAGGGAGTTGGTGATGGACAGGGAGGCCTGGCGTGCTGCAGTTCATGGGGCCACAAAGAGTTGGACACAACTGAGCGACTGAACTGAACTCAACTGACAGCTCTTTTAACCTCATTTCTTGGTGAACTTTGTTAGATTACTCCCCACCCCTATTTTGACTCTCCTCTGTGCTGACTCTCTATTTTAGTTTATCTTTATGTTGGCCAATGGCAGCTCATGTGCACCCTCACGGATATGTGCATGAAACACTTATCGTGCATAAGGCTTGCAACTTGAATCTGATTGGCTGGCTCTCTACAGACCACAGCTGGTGTCCAGGGTAATGAAGTGGCGGTCCCCTTTTAGGTCTTTTTTTTTTTTCCCTTGCCTTAATTGGGCAGTAAAACTCAGTCTTAAGGAGAGCTGCTAGAATTTATAATCAGAAATAGACAATGAAATGAATAGCTATTTAAATGTTTATTTCATGAGTGGCTAGAAAAAGCTATTCTTGCACAGTTTTACTGAATGTACTGGTAGGTGGCAGCTGCAGTTCTCAAATAAACTATAGGGTTAATCCACACTCCTTCAGAATGAGATAACAGGCAAATGAAGTATCAACTGTTTTATGATCCAGTAAAACTACAGTTGACCCTTGAACAACATGGGTTTGAACTGCTCACTTCGACTTAGATACAGGTATGTTTCAACAGTAAAATACTGTAATACTGGCTGCTTCTGTGTTGGTTGAATTTTTAGATGCAGATGAACTGCAGATACAAGGACCAACTATAAATTATAGGTGGATTAACCCCTGTGTTGGTCAAAGGTCCACTGTATATCTGTACCACATTTTATAATGTGCAAAATTAGAGACTGTGTTGGAGAAGGTAATGGCAACTCACTCCAGTATTCTTGCCTGGAGAATTCCATGGACAGAGGAGCCTGGTGGGCTACAGTCCATGGGTTGCAAAGAGTCGGACACAACTGAGCAACTAACACACACACAACATACACCCAAGCAGTGATAGACACAAAACATGCTTAAAGTATAGCTTTGTATAATAATAAAATTCAATTACAAATTATATTTTAATATTTATCTGATGTATTACTTTTATCTTTGTTTTCACCTATTTTGATCCTTATATTTTAGATGTTTCTTATAAACATATCTAAAGTTGGATTTTGCATTTCATAGAATCTGTCTTATAATAGGAGAATTTATATTCACATAATTGATCTACCAATTTATTTCTACATATTACTTTGTTTCTCTATTTACCAAGTATTTACTTTTCCTTTGCTCCATTTTATGATGTTTCATATTCCTTTAAACTATGCATAATCACTTAAAGTATGCTGGTTTTATGTTACTGTATTTTTTATATTATTTCATATTTTGTGGTAATAACTATCTTTTTAATGTGATTGCTACTATGTCAAGTTAGATAATTCATGTGGGCTGGAGTTTTTAATTTTAAACTTACCCTCAGAAAGAATATTCTCTCCAAAAGATTCCCATTTGCATGGGCTTTGTACTAGCTTCTAAATAGTTTTCCATTGCAGCTTCTAAATAGCTTTCCATTGCTTTTGCAAGAGTTTGAGAAATTATTTATGACAATCTCTTGGCTTGAGATCCCTGTGCTGTGGGGACAGTATAAAGTCTAACTCTATTCAAACATGTGCATAGGATGCTCCCTCCCTCTTCACCCTTGCCCTGCCTCCCACAACAAATCCCTAATATCCTATCACTGTGTAGACATTAAATTCAATCCCCTAGAATTATACTGGCCAAATGACCTCTCAGGCCAATGCAGCATAACTCCAGCTTCAAGTTATCTTTTCATTTCATTCCCTGGAGATTTTATCCCTCTTTTTATGCCTCAGCATTTTTATGTATCTGGAATGAGATAGAAGCTTATAGAACTCATCAGTCCTAGAAATCCATACAACACTTCTTTAATCACTCACATAACTTCCATGAATATCATTAAATATCTACTGAGTGCTCAGCTCAGCACAAATGTGAATGACAAGAAGGTCATGTTTTCTGTCCACCTGGATTTACAAAAGGCCTGACGATTATTCATCAGTGTTCTCAGCAATTTCAACATGCAGTATTCCCAGTAGTATAGATTTCTACCTAGGACATAAAATACTCTAATTCTACAGTGTCTTCTTCATAATATTTTAAGTTAAATCTAATAAAATCAATTATGTCCAGTGATTATCCTAATCATAGACATGTTTATCACCTCAAAACATGCTAAGAGATTTTTTCAGAAAGAATATCTCCTTACACAAACTAATTTTACTGATACTTCCATAGGTTATACTTATTTAGAAAAGAGGGTTTTTTTCATTATGCTCTGGATCAGGAAACTTGTACATTTGTTTTCATTTTGAATTGAAAAGTTATAACTAATTCTGCATGTTTGTTCAGCTTTAAAACTCTAGGATGCTATTTTATAATGGGATTATTTTAAACATTATCTTATCAGATTATAGGTTCTTTAACATTTCACATTATTTAGAGCACTGAGAGAAAAAATAATTTTAGTTATTTAAAATTAAATAAACACATCAAATGGAATACAATCATAACTTATATGTTCTCCATAAAGCAAATTCATATTCTTAACAACTTTTACATTGTAATTATGAATTTACTCTGAATAATTTCTTACAGTCTTTAACATAATAAAATCACATGATGTGTAGATGAAGTCTTATTTAGCTTAGAAGATATGAGAGATTAAAGTTTTTTTAACCAGAAAAATATCAAAACAATATATTAGATGTCCAAAATATATATCAAACTGCTAAGTTTTTAAAATTTCCTGTCCTTGATCTTAGTACTAAAAAGTAATATTTAAAAAAAAGTAATATTTTTTTTACTTTTAAAAAGAATAATTTATTAAAAATATTACTGTAAAATATTAACAAAAACTTACCTGAAAGACAACTTAAATATTTGAAATTCTCTCCTAGGCTCTGCTGATATAATAAAGTTAAGTATTATATATTATACAGTTTCAAATTTCATGGTAATTTAAATATTATAAAACTGAGATTTTTTTCTGTTTAGTAAAATATTATAGAGTTAGCAAAGGTCATTAAGAATGGATAAGACTTCCTAATAGTTCAAATTTTTTTCTAAGAATCAGGTAATTTTTAAAATTATCATTTAAGTTAACAACTAATAATTTTTGGCTTTGTCTACTTGCTTCACTTTGTTTTAAGAACCTTAATGCCCTATATTGTAGTATTTATTTACAAACTTCATACAGGAAGACCTTTGACATGCCAGACAGATTTTATAATATCTTAGGGCTTCCCTGGTAGCTCAGCTGGTAAAGAATGTGCCTGTAATGCAGGAGATCCTGTTGATTCCTGGGTCAGGAAGACCCCCTGGAGAACGGATAGGCTACCACTCCAGTATTCTTGGGCTTCCCTGGTGGCTCAGCTGGTAAAGAATCCACCTGCAATGCTGGAAAACCTGGATTCTATCCCTGGGTTGGGAAGACTCCCTGGAGAAGGGAACAGCTACCCACTCCAGTATTTTGGCCTTAGAGAATACATGGACAGAGGAGCCTGGCGGGCCCCAGTCCATGGGGTCACAAAGAGTCGGACACAACTGTGCGACTTTTACTTTCACTTTCTAGGAATTCACATTTACAAAACATAAACCTTTCTACTAGCTCCTAACATTTTCAAAGTCACATTGCTCTCAGGAGACATGTTTCAGATATCCTTTGTACAAATTAAGAGTATTTTCCATATTCATTAAAACTTTCCTTCTGACCTGATAACCATTTTCTCTTAAAGATGTGTTTTGAGTACTTCAAAGGTTACTGTAACAAAACACCATATTATATGTCGATAAGTAGGCAACTCTCCCACCTAAGAATCTGTGACTCAGAAATTAAAACTCATGATTACAGAAAATTACTGATTATTTTGGCCACAGACCCTTAAGAGTTTGATCATGACTTGGATACTAAAGTCATAAATATTGGAAGCTTATTGATACAACTCATGATTTAACTTTTTGTCTTTGGTCTTCTCCCTGAATTAAATTGCAACGTTTTGTTTTACAGTGCTCTGTCCACAGGTATACAAGTACAGAAACAAGTCCATTAAGATCATTTCACTAATGAAATTCAGTTCCCAAATTTGGCAGTGCTGATGAGTAATGAGATTTCAATCAACATTAATGAATCAGTTCATGCAACTTCAGACAATCCAAAAGAAGAACAGCTTTATTTAGGATACTTTCTAAATCTTATTTATTCAGAATTATCTTTTTCTTTTTTCCAGACTAATAAATAACTGAGAACTCCAATTGCTTGAAAATAAGCTATTGGGAAAAGGACTGACACCAGACCTGAGAGACTCTACAACAGTAGCAAGGACTATTTCAAAAGCCACAGATGTCTGCCACATGACAGTCAGCATGCTGACCATGATGTGATGAAAGTCCTCTGTCCCCACTGTATTCGTCACAAGGAGTGGTAGCCATCTGTTCTTTATTTGTGTTTCTAGAAACCAAGTAACTTTAGAGATATATTCACAGGGGAAAATAACGTGTATTAAAAACAAAAAGGAGACAGCTATAAATACCTCAGTGGCAAAATGTGTGATACATTTTAGTAGGTATACAACTTAATATTTAATCAAAAGCCTTCCAGGTACAGGTTAAGAGGTAGTTCGAAGTTAACAGAAATTGGCAAACTCCATAAATTCCACAATTACAAATTGACTGTCACTAAAATAGGAATCGAAAGATAAGAAAGGAAATAAAATTCAGTTAATTTTAATTCCCCCATTCCCAGGTCAACTAGTGAATAGGCAAGTGAAGTTCAGATAGTTCACAGTTAATTTAGTTGAAAATGACAAGAGCAAGCAGGTTAACCTTACATAAGAGAATTAGCATCCTCACTGCAGAAAATAAATGAACGTAGATTTTACAACAGTCTTGGGCTTCAATACCTACTCAAAGAGACCAAATAAGATTTAAAGGTATATGGCTAACCAGACTTTAGGGCAACAGTACTGAATAGGTGCTGGTATAAGTAAACCCTAAGTAGCAAGTTCACAGAAAATTATGAGTCCAGGTTCAAGGACAAGATGGAAAATGTAGTCTACTTATTAACGTCCTTTACATTTCTAATAGAAAAGACAAATGAACAAATACGGTGAGTCAAGGAAAGAATAGTACTTCATGAGTAAACCCAGAGCAAATCAGTGCCCTTTTAGCACCTAATTCTATTGAGATTTTAAAAACTGCAACTGATTTGAATTGAAATAAAATATATAAATGGAGTTGAATATACTAATAAGTATTACAAAGATTCCCTAGATCTCTTTCACCAGATAGTATTTCTATTAAAAGGTATTATTTGTAATCATAGGGTCAAAAGTTTCTTATTATTCATCCAATAAAAGTAAAAAGAACTGAGAACAAAATTGTCACTTAAAAGCTATGTGTCTCTCTTTTTATTGGCTTCCTCATCTGTAAAATGCTTATGATAGTAACAACTGCACACAGTTGCTTTATTATTAAATTGGCTTATATTTGCAAAGCACTTATAACAATCTTGGCTCATATAAATGCTATATTAAGTGCCTGAAAAATGACAAATTTAGAATACCATATGAAAAATTTAAATACGAATGTTTCAAAGTAGTCAAGTTTAAATTTAGTCTTCTTTAATTGTGGCAGGGTGGGGAAAGGAAAGGAAGACATAGAGGTCTGCACTTTCTCTTCTGACCCTAGGTTACAGCAGTCTATAAACAACAAAAAGATAAGTCCATATGCAGATGACACCACCCTTATGGCAGAAAGTGAAGAGGAACTCAAAAGCCTCTTGATGAAAGTGAAAGTGGAGAGTGAAAAAGTTGGCTTAAAGCTCAACATTCAGAAAATGAAGATCATGGCATCTGGTTCCATCACTTCATGGGAAATAGATGGGGAAACGGTGGAAACAGTGTAGACTTTCTTTTTCTGGGCTCCACAATCACTGCAGATGGTGATTGCAGTCATGAAATTAAAAGACGCTTACTCCTTGGAAGGAAAGTTATGACCAACCTAGATAGCATATTCAAAAGCAGAGATATTACTTTGCCAACAAAGGTCCATCTAGTCAAGGCTGTGGTTTTTCCAGTGGTCATGTATGGATGTGAGAGCTGGACTGTGAAGAAAGCTGAGCACTGAAGAACTGAGGCTTCTGAACTGTGGTGTTGGAGAAGACTCTTGAGAGTCTCTTGGACTGCAAGGAGATTCAACCAGTCCATTCTGAAGATCAGCCCTGGGATTTCTTTGGAGGGAATGATGCTGAAGCTGAAACTCCAGTACTTGACTCTGATGCTGGGAGGGATTGGGGGCAGGAGGAGAAGGGGACGACAGAGGATGAGATGGCTGGATGGCATCACTGACTCGATGGACATGAGTTTGGGTGAACTCCAGGAACTGATGATGGACAGGGAGGTCTGGCGTGCTGCAATTCATGGGGATGCAAAGAGTAGACACGACTGAGCGACTGAACTGAACTGAACTGATACACAAAATAGGTAACTAATATGGACCTACTATATAGCACAGGGAACTCTACTCAACCCTCTGTAAGGACCTATAATGGGAAAAGAATCTAGTATATATATAACTGATTCAGTATGCTATACACCTAAAACTACACAATACTGCTATATACCTGAAACTAATACATTGTAAATCGACTATACTTCAATAATTTTTTTATAAGCCTAAGTTTGAAGCCCTTCACAAAGTGAATTTTGCCACCAAGAATGTTTCAATGAATTGTTCCAGGAGATTTTATTCTATTATCATACATTTTTTATTTCACTCTTTCTGGGATTTTCTACTTTTCCTCCTCAAGTTTTCATTACTAGAGACTAACTCCCAGGAAGACATGAGTGAAACAGAGTAGTGATTAAACCTTTGTGAAAGAAGGTCACCAAGGTCCCTTGGTCCTTTATCTTCATCATACCAAAAAGCCCTGCCTTACACATAACTTGGTCATGCTGGAACTATATTACAATTTTGTCTTCACTAAATTTCCTAAATTCAAATATATCTTCTTCACTGTGCCTATCTTTCTCAGCCACATAGCAGTGTTCTAGAACATTCATGAATGCCTCTCAAACTGAAAGCACCATCACTCTGCATCAAACATTTCCACTCTATTCTCAAACTTCATTATGTTCTCCAACTACCCTATATCTAAATGACTGACAGTCCCATTAGGTTATAAATTCTTTAAAGAAAGAGCATTACCTGCCTTGAAAATAGGTCAAAATATGATTTGGAAATAAAAGCAGCACTGAAATGACCAACCACTATTTTTTCAAATAATGAAAGTATAGAAAGTTTTCAATAATTTTGAGGAGTTTCAAGATACTTTATAATATAATATTTAAATTGATTATTATTTTCATATTTTCTATGTAATCCTCAAACATATTGACTATTGTATCCTCCTTCTGTTTACTAATCTCAAAATTCTGCATTAACAAAAATTCTATAAAACTTAACAAGTTGTAGAAATTTAATTCCCAATATATTTCTTCTCTTAATTTGGATGTCTGTGTTATAATGACATATATTACTTGGAGAAATAAAGTATTTTGGTGAGCAGTGTTAAAAAAGAAACTGTAAAAGGAATGAATAACTATGTCAATTAAAAATTACTTTATACTTTTGCTCAATTTTGTACATACAAGATTAGATCATTTTGATTATCATATTTTCTATTTCATAACTAAAAAGAAAAGCAGTTTCTTATGAAAAACTGAGTAACATCCCCTTCTATCTCATACAATTAAAACTGATTACAGTTCTCCAGTATAACATGCAACAGTCTTACACCAATTTTGATATTCATTATGAGTCTTAAAAGACCAACATTAAATTATCTTCATCCATTCGTAAATTACTTCCCCCTACTTTCCTCTTGTTTCTCCAAATTCATAATTTTACAGTATTGACATTACTATTATCTTTGCAAGAAATAACTTGTTTTGTATATATTAGAAGAATTTCTGTTTTTTAAAAATATGTTTCAGAAAAAAATCTCTTTCATAGGTTGACAATAATTTTACATTAATCATCAATATGATATCCTTTCACATTATTTCTGGAATATGGACAATAATTCTTTCACAATCTAGAACTCCAATCTAATCCTTGTGTAAAATGTCATATGTGGTGTAGCTGTTTTTCTTCATTTATTTAAAAGAAAACAAGAATTCTTTTTAAATGGAAAAATAATCTATTAGATCACCTAGTTCATCTTCTGTCATGGATTTATTCCTAGCCCAGAAGGATTAGAGATCATGACAGAAGATGATGTCTTAGATCTTTACTTGATAGAAACCCCATGGTTTCAAAAATTTAAAGTTATTAAATATAGTCAGTTTTTCTCAATTTGTTTTCAACAGATAAAAGTCCCACATAAGTATTTAGATTTAGGGAGTGCTTCCTCAATATGAGGTTATTAGAGAGCAGTAATATGTTTATATGCAAAAACTTTCAAATTGCATTTGAATAAGCAAACTTTTCACCATATAATGTACTATTCATCTAAATGTAGGTTCTTGATAAACAGCCAATTGGATGGACAATAAATTTCAAAATCTGTATTTTCAGTTTCAAGATTTGTGTTTTCAATCCCAGATAACCAAAGTTTGGGGATGTGTTTTTCTTAACAGTTTTCATTAATGCACTATATCATAACTTTCTCATTATTAAAAATGCATTCATGCTCTTAAATGCTCACAGCACTATTTTATGTAACAAAAAAAAATTTAAATCCATACTTCTCAAAGTAGGTTTTATGTCATATTAGAAGTATGTGGCTATGAAAAAAGGAAGTGGACACAGCAATCCACATTATCAACTGGCACACTTAACTCAGGCATGTTGAGAGGTGGACACTTTTCTTAATATTAAAACTATCACAAGTATATTATGGAAGAGAATATTGAGGTCATAGGCATATTCTAATTCCATTTTTAACAAAAATAATGCACACGTTATTTAAAAAGTCAAGGAGTTCTACAAGATTTATCTTGAAACAGCCCCATTCCATTCCTCCACATAGATTCCATCTTACTAAAAGCAACCCTTTTCATTCTTTTAGCTATTTTTCATGACTTATCAATTTTAGCCATTCACTAATTATTTCCTTTATAGACTTTCTTCAATCTCTTCACTACTATAAGATGTGAATTTAACTCTTACTACTCCTCACCCCTAGTTCATTTCTCTGTTTCCACTCATTCACCAAAGTTACATGTTTTAATAAATCATTTCAATGTTTACATAATGACATAATGTGTAAAACTGTTCACAGCTGAACTATGTAATACACTACATTTTATTATTTTCTTCCTTGTACAACTACAGTTGACATGAGCAACACAGGTTTGAACTGCATGGGTCCACTTATACAAAATGATACAATCCAAGACTGGTTAAATCAGGGGGTGTATGCAGAGATGCAGATACAGAGGAACTGCCAATACAGAGGAACTGCAGGTATGAAAGGACAGCTTTAAAACTACAGGCAGGTTTTTGGCTGGACAGAAGGTCAGTGCCCCTAACTCCCATATTATTCAACAATCAATTTTATTTTTTTTTTTTTTTTTTCCTGAATGAATTATTGCCTCATTTTTTCATATGTTTTGTATTTTATATACTTATCACTAATTCACCCCTCAAGTCCCCAGTAGAGTTATGAATGTCTCTCAAAATGTATGTGTGTGTAGTTGCTCAGTTGTGTCCAATTCTTTGTGACCCTTAGGACCAGAGCCCACCAGGCTCCTCTGTCCATGGAATTTTTCAGGCAAAACAACATTTTATATTACAGGATTTCCCCCAGTGTCTGGCAATCTTTGCTGCCCATCTGTATTAGACAGTGAAAAGCTAAAACTTGATTCTGCATATGGGGAGGCCTCAGTATGTTGTCATCATGCAGAGACATTGTATTCAAAGACCTCCCCTCTTCACCCCCCAATATCTGAGAGTCTTTACTCTTGATCAGCTCATTTCTACATGTAGGAGTTCAAGACTGGCTGCTTGCATTCTTAAAATTAAGCAAGGGAAGGGAGCTTGCTTCTAGTTTCATTGTGGAAACTTTCATTTAATCCTCGTGTTTTTAGTAAAGTCACTCAATCTTTCTTCAGCTTTGTTTGGTATCTATGAACCCAGATTTTTTTTTTTCCTGCTTTGAGAATGAGAAGTGGGAAAATTAGGTGCATGGCTATCTGGGTGGTCTAAGTGCCCCTTATTATCCTTAAGCAAATTATCATGGTTTTCACAGTTCTATACCCTCAGCTTTGGAGGTAACTGGTACCTGCAGTTCCCGAGGCTTTCTGTTTAGGAATCAGTTTGCCTCTGTAGCAACCTCTCCTAAAAGAACCAGACTCTTTTACCATTCCATTTACTAAGTTACAAATCATTTGTCTCCCATCTTCAAAACTTGTGTAGATATTTCTTAGATATCCTCTACTATTCTTCTTGACTTTAGGAATTTATACCTCATTTCTGCCATGTTAACAGAAAGTCTCATATGAAATAGTTAAAGCAATATATGAAGACACTTCAAAGAAATTTTACTCTTATGCTAGCTAATATGCCAAACAATCAGTTCACTCCGCTTAGCCAAAAGGAGTAGGGTGGTAATGTTTGAAGAACAGTGTTTAAATAAACAGTCTCTGACATATAAAAACTAATGAAAAACATCTCTGACAAAATAACAAAGGTAAACAATGGAGCAAAGACAGTTAGTTTCAACAAATTGATGCTAGAACAATTGAACATCCATATGCAAAAAAAAGTCTAGACACAAACCTTATACACTTCACAAAAATTAACTCAAAATGGGGAGCATAGAACTATATGTATAGTACAAAACTATAAAACTCCTAAAAGATAACAGAGGAAAAAATTTAGATGACCTTGGTTAAGCCAAGGTGTATCTAAAAACACCACCAAAGACACAATCCACCGAAGAAATAACTGATAAACTGAACTTAATTTAAAAAAATTCTGTTCTGCAAAAGACAATTTCAAGAGAATGAGAAATAAGCCACCAACTGGGAGACAATATTTGCAAAAACAAATATGATGAAAGACTTATCCAAAATATACCATGAATCCTTAAAATTCAACAATAAGAAAACAAACAAACTCATTTAAAAATAAAGACCTTAACAGATGCCTCATCGAAGAAGATCTACAGATGGCAAATAAGCATATAAAAAATGCTCCACACCATATGTCATTCAGATCAGATCAGATCAGTCGCTCAGTCGTGTCCGACTCTTTGCGACCCCATGAACTGCAGCACGCCAGGCCTCCCTATCCATCACCAGCTCTCGGAGGTCACTCAGACTCACATCCATTGAGTCAGTGATGCCATCCAGCCATCTCATCCTCTGTCATCCCCTTCTCCTCCTGCCCTCAATCCCTCCCAGCATCAGAGTCTTCTCCAATGAGTCAACTCTTTGCATGAGGTGGCCAAAATACTGGAGTTTCAGCTTCAGCATCATTCCTTCCAAAGAAATCCCAGGGCTGATTTCCTTCAGAATGGACCGGTTGGATCTCCTTGCAGTCCAAGGGACTCTCAAGAGTCTTCTCCAATACCACAGTTCAAAAGCATCAATTCTTCGGCGCTCAGCCTTCTTCACAGTCCAACTCTCACATCCATACATGACCACAGGAAAGACCATAGCCTTGACTAGGTGAACCTTTGTTGGCAAAGTGATGTCTCTGCTTTTGAATATGCTATCTAGGTTGGTCATAACTTTCCTTCCAAGAAGTAAGCGTCTTTTAATTTCATGGCTGCAGTCACCATCTCCAGGGATTTTGGAGCCCAGAAAAATAAAGTTTGACACTGTTTCCACTGTTTCTCCATCTATTTCCCATGTAGTGATGGGACCAGATGCCATGATCTTCGTTTTCTGAATGTTGAGCTTTAAGCCAACCTTTTCACTCTCCACTTTCACTTTCATCAGGAGGCTTTTTAGTTCCTCTTCACTTTCTGCCATAAGGGTGGTATCATCTGCATATCTGAGGTTATTGATATTTCTCCCGGCAATATTGATTCCAGCTTGTATTTCTTCCAGTCCAGCATTTCTCATGATGTACTCTGCATATAAGTTAAATAAACATGGTGACAATATACAGCCTTGACGTACTCCTTTTCCTATTTGGAACCAGTCTGTTGTTCCATGACCAGTTCTAACTGTTGCTTCCTGACCTGCATGTGTCATTGGGGAAATGCAAAGTAAAACAATGAGGTCTTACCACACACCTACCAGAATGGCCAAAATCTGGAACACTGACAACACCGAAATCTGACAAAGTTATAGAGCAACAGAAGCGTTTTCATTGCTGGTAGGATTGCAAAATGGTACACTCACTTTGGGAGAGTGTTTGGCCGTTTCTTATAAAACTTAATATACTCTTACCATACAATCTTGTGATTATACTTTTTAGTATTTATTCAAAGGAATCAAAAACATATCTACACAAAAAAATCTATACATAGATATGTATAGCAGCTTTATTCATAATTGCCAAAACTTGGAAACAACTGAGATGTCCTTGAGTAGGTGAACAAATAAACTGTAGTACATCCAGACGAGGGAGTATTATTTGGCACTAAAAAGGAAATGGGCTATCAAGCTATTCAAGACATTAAGAAATCTTAAATGTATATTATTTATTTGAATACCAAGGATACACTCAGGCCTATCGGCCTTTAGTCATATAATCTTCATCGAGAATTTTAATTTATCATTTAGTCTTAATGTCTTTAATAAGTTTTTTCCAATTACACTAAAAATACTAAAAAAATAGAATATACTCTTTGTTCTTAAAAATATCCTATTCATACGCCATATTATCTATGAAAGGAACAATGTTTAGAAAGATGACACAAAAAGAAATCAAAGAACATAAAACCCAAAAATCTAAATTCAGTCCCTAAGACTCATTCGTACTATGTGCTATTGCTGTTAAGTCGCTTCAGTCGTGTCCGACTCTGTGCGACCCCATAGATGGCAGCCCACCAGGCTCCTCTGTCCCTGGGATTCTCCAGGCAAGAATACTGGAGTGGGTTGCCATTTCCTTCTCCAATGCATGAAAGTGAAAAGTGAAAGTGAAGTCGTTCAGTCATGTCTGACTCTTAGCGACCCCATGGACTGGAGCCCACCAGGCTCCCCAGTCCATGGGATTTTCCAGGCAAGAGTACTGGGGTGGGGTGCCATTGCCTTCCCCTCGTACTATGTGACTCATCCACAAAACACTTTTTGCTTTCTATACAATGAATAAATCACCTTGAAACAAACGTAAATACAGCAGTAGGGGCAAAAAAAGAGGATGATGCCAAAAAAGGGCATGACTGCAATAACAAAATAAATCTAAACAAAGCAAAATATTTTCTTAAAGTGAAGTCTATCAAATGACTCAATAATCTCCCTAGGTATGTGATGAATGTCCTTTCACTTAAGCCCCATCACATCTGAGAACTAGTACAGACAAAGCACTTGAGAAAACCCCATCTGGACCAGACCACTACTGATCAGGGAATATGCCTTGATGAATGTCTTAAATTTTCAACCATGTTTGTCATTCAAAAGGCAAAGAAGACAGGTTACATTCCCTGAAGAATATCCTTGTAAATAAATGATGCTTGAAGACCTCATTTCAAAATGAAAGGTTATATCTTTTTCAGTTTGTCCTTCAAAAATTTTGAAATAAATTAGCTAACAGTTTTCTGGCATTGAACATACTTCATTCAAAACTGACATCAGTTATAATAGCTTGGTTAATTTACTCTTTCATTTTAAAGCTACCAATTTCTAGAAAGCATATAACTAATGAGAGTAAAATTAACATGTAAAAAAGACATGAATATTACAGATATTGTCTGTATAAAGCTAGAGAAAAAAAAGAACTAAAATAACAAAAGCTTTAAATAAAATATACTAGTAGTTCTTAGTTTTTAAGTGATTTTTGAAAGAAATCATTGTTTTAAGACTTCTCATGTTTTTCTTGGTACCAAATGAATATTGATATTCAAATTGTGTAAATGATTTTAAAGTATTCTACATGCTAAACTATGATCATCTAAGAGCTTCTTCCTGATTTTAACTCTAATTCTAGAATAGGCCCATTTAAAATGAATCTTCACATTGTTGGAATGAAATCTACTGAGGACAGAGTTAGAGACTCAGTAAACATTTATTTTGTACTTTTCATTTCACGTCATGTAAGAACACATGAAATTAATGCTTGAAAGCCCTTTTAGGCTAGTGAACATAACTGGCAGGTGACTGGTATGTATGGAGCAATTAATAGTTTTCTCTTGCTTGAATATAGGAGCTGAGGGAATTGCTCTCTAAAGGTGACAAAAGTTATATTTTGTTAGAGTACTTTAATCCTTTCCCTCTTTAGAAATATACCCAAGCTCTCTTCAGAGTTTGATGAGGACTCTCCCATGGAAGTCTGATCAAGAACTTAATCTTGAGCATACTTTTAGCAAGCAAGATCTGACAAGCTTTGTTTGTAGTAAATACATTTTTAAGATGTTCTTTTTTAGAGAAGTTTTAGGTTCACAGCCAAATTGAGAGAAAGATAGAGAAATTCCCCATATACCCCCCTACACATATGCATCAGCTTTCCCCATTATCAACATATTCTATTATCTGATGTACCACAGTTTATTTATCAGTTCACCTACTGAGGGACAACTTGCTTGCTTCTAGTTTTTGGCAATTATGGATCAAGCTGGTATAAACATCCTCACACATATCTTTGTGTGTACATAAGTTTACAGCAGCTTTACTTATAGTTGCCAAAACTTGGAAGCAACCAAGATGTCCTTCAGTAGGTGACTGGATAAATAAACTGTGGTAATTTAAATTTAAATTACATGAAACAAATTGTTACTTTTCTAAATGTATGATTATTATCATACCAGATATGCCTGCTTAAATTATATCCATTTTCTTCCTCATTTCTCAGCCCTAAAGCTAAGAATTATTTGTTTTAAAGGATGCATGAAGGGTGAAAAGACAGAGAATTCTGGATAAAAACTGATAACAACAGCAAGACTACAGAATAAAAAAAAAAAAGAGTGGTTTCTTTCTGAGTAGATCACATGTCTCTGTATGGATATATAAGAATCCACAATTGGGAGTGATTAGAGATGAAGAGGGATGAAGACAGAAGTCAATTAATAAGCACCTTAAAAGCTGTGTGAAGAAGTCTAAGCCATATTCTGAAGGGGACCAAGACGCACTGTGTAGTTACCTCTTGACTTGTCCAGTTGATTTGTAAACTTGATACTTAAAGAAATCGCTTACATAAAATAATCCTAAAAATAACTCCATATTTTGTCTATGATTAAATATTTAATGAATGGCTACCATCACAGGCTTAAATAATGGATTCCCCCAAATTATTCACTTTCCAATCCCTCTAATCTGTAAATATTACTTTACATGGCAAAAGATGGGATTAACTTAAATGTCTTGAGAGAGAGAGCTTGTCCTCTTTATAAGAGAGAATCAGGAGTTTACACACATAAACACACATACACACAAACAAAGAAGGTGACGTGAAGATGAGGCAAAAATCGTAGTGACATGGCCATAACCAAGGAACAGTAGCAATAAAAGTGAAAAAAGGCAAATACAGTAATGTGAATGTCATTTTTATGGCACACTTAAAAATGGGTAAGATGGTAAGTTTTATATGTGTATTTCACCACCTTTTGGTTGTTTTTATTAACTCTTGCAATGTGATAATTCAGAACAGCCATATTCAGCATCCAGTGGTTTTCTCTGTGTAATTCCTTGTAAAGAATATTGGTTATCACATAGGGAACTAAGACAGGGGACTATGCCAATGCTGAGAAACTTTCTCTGGGAAGCCACAGTGGGGAAAGCTAGTGGGATTAAGACTTCCTGTGGTCAAGCAGGACGCTTGAGAAGGGAAGAGAGTGAGTCATCTGATTTAAACTCAGTTATTCTCAACTGCAGCAATTTTGACCCCCAGGAACATGGGGCAATATCTGGAGACATTTTTGGTTGACACAACTGGGAAGTCGCTACTGGAATCTAGTGAGTAGAGGTCGAAGAACAGCTATACTCAACCTCACAGCCCAAGAACTGTCTAGCCCAAAATCTCAATGGTGCTTAGGCTGAGAAACTCTGACACAGATAGAGATTATAAATGCATTTAGATGTTCAAATGTAGATATAATAAAAAGCTAAATATCAAAAATATTAATGTTGGTTTCTAAATAAAGGGTTATCTGGCAAAAGACAACATAAAAAAGTGTACTTATTGAGGGTCTAATGTGCGTCAGGCTTTGTTCTAGCTTCTGGATGTTCAGCATCCAATGGGACAGATTTCCTGTCCTCATGGAATTTATGTTCTAGTTGGGAGTGTAGACCTCTAAGAAGCATGTACATTTCAGATAATAATTATAACTCTTATGAATTAACTCATTTAATTCTCCCTACTAGCCTAAAAGATATGTGCTACTATAAATCTCCACTCTGTAAGACACTGAGGCATATAGAGAGAGGTAAGTAGTTTATCCAAGGCCCTAGAGGTAACAGACCCAATCTAACTTCTCATTTAAAATTTCTCTTAGAGTCAAATAGACTTAAAAGTGTAACTAGTACATGATTTTTTCACCACAACTTTTTTAAGATTGGAAAATACAAAACAAAATCCCTGGAAGAGGCAAAGGAACATATCTTTCCCCAGTGTACCTAGAAGGAGTATGGCCCAGTCTACAGAGGAAACCCCCTCTCCGAAGCACAGACTCAGAAGGGACATGAATTGATTTACAGGGTCCTACTGTGAGAGAGGTGAGAGGCGAGCGCGAGTCGGGGATAGTGAAGAGTCTAATCATGAACCAGCCCCGAGTTGACATGGAGAAGACGGGGGGGGGGGTAGCGGACGGCGTGGAAGGGAGGCGGCTGGGTTGGGTGAAGGAAGAGCGACTATTTCTTCTGGCCTCCAGAACTGTAAAAGACTAAATTTTTGTTTTAAGCCATCCAGCTTGTGGTAATTTGTTACAGCAGCCACAGGAAACTAATACCTACTATATGTAAAAACTTTGTATTGTAAAATAGCAAGGAGATATCAATATATATAAATATATATATATAGACCTATCTATAAATTTTATATACAGGTAAGCATGGAAAAGATAAAAAACACCTTCATAAAATTAAAACATAATCATTATATGTATTTTACTTTTAAGAATAAAGGTAATATCTTGAAATTAGATTCAGAACTCTATGGAAAACATAAATCATAAACATGACAGCATTTTCTCCCCAAGATAGTCTTTTATGAACATAGTATAGCCAGTGACTGTCACAAATGGAGAAAATAATATGAGAGAACAGAATGATATTTACTATGCAGATGGCTTTCTTCCTAATATAGGAGACTTACCAATTGTCAAAAAAGTAATATAGGAAGAACAAGAACTGTCAGTAACTGAATCCAGAAGTAATTGTCTTTTCCTTTGCAAGAAGTTTACAAAAGATCTCATCAATGAAAAGTTTTAAAAAGTATATTATTCTTATCAGACTCTAAAAACTAATGAAAAGAAATTACTTCCAAAAAATCTTCAGTTAATATAAACACAAAGGAAGGTATTTTTATTTAGCTGTGCTTGTATTAACAGCAATAAAAAAATCTTCACTTAAAACCAGTGCCACATATTTTTCCATTTTGATTACCAAGGGTGTATGTACGCTACGACTTTTGATAAACATATTTCTGTTGAAATTACAATACTAGGGAAAAGTTAGAAACTGACTGAAAGAAAAACAAAAAAAGGATGTTAATACATAAGAATATTACCTGAATATGTGGTTTGATGTCTAATAAAAAACTTAAGTTTTACAATACTCATTCAACTTAGCAGAAACTATTCAAAATCACACATAATTAAAATATTTTCCAAATGCATCATTTCCCTTGTTAAAGCACTTTATTACAACAGACACTAGGACTGATACCAAGAAGTACTGCAAAGCAGAGCTAAAGATAGCCAGGTATTCACAGAGCAGATGAGGTCGCTCAGTTGTGTCCGACTCTTTGCGACCCCATGAATCACAGCACGCCAGGCCTCCCTGTCCATCACCAACTCCCAGAAGTCACTCAGACTCACATCCATCGAGTCAGTGATGCCATCCAGCCATCTCATCCTCTGTCGTCCCCTTCTCCTCTTGCCCTCAATCCGTCCCAGCATCAGAGTCTTTTCCAGTGAGTAAACTCTTCACATGAGGTGGCCAAAGTACTGGAGTTTCAGCTTTAGCATCATTCCTTCTAAAGAACACCCAGGGCTGATCTCCTTTAGAATGGACTGGTTGGATCTCCTTGCAGTCCAAGGGACTCTCAAGAGTCTTCTCCAACACCACAGTTCAAAAGCATCAATTCTTCGGCACTCAGCCTTCTTCACAGTTCAGCTCTCACATCCATACATGACCACAGGAAAAACCATAGCCTTGACTAGGTGAACCTTTGTTGGCAAAGTAATGTCTCTGCTTTTGAATGTGTGATCTAGGTTGGTCATAACTTTCCTTCCAAGGACTAAGCGTCTTTTAATTTCATGGCTGCAGTCACCGTCTGTAGTGATTTTGGAGCCCAGAAAAATAAAGTCTGACACTGTTTCCCCATCTATTTCCCATGAAGTGATGGGACCAGATGCCAGTATTCACAGAACTACTTATTAATTCCGTAGGCCGTATATTGTCACCCTGCTTATTTAACTTATATGCAGAGTACATCATGAGAAACGCGAGACTGGAAGAAACACAAGCTGGAATCAAGATTGCCAGAAGAAATATCAATAATCTCAGATATGCAGATGACACCACCCTTATGGCAGAAAGTGAAGAGGAAATAAAAAGCCTCTTGATGAAAATAAAAGTGGAGAGTGAAAAAGTTGGCTTAAAGCTCAACATTCAGAAAACGAAGATCATGGCATCTGGTCCCATCACTTCATGGGAATTAGATGGGGAAACGGTGGAAACAGCGTCAGACTTTATTTTGCGGCTCCAAAATCACTGCAGATGGTGACTGCAGCCATGAAATTAAAAGATGCTTACTCTTTGGAAGGAAGGTTACGACCAACCTAGATAGCATATTGAAAGGCAGAGACATTACTTTGCCAACAAAGGTTCATCTAGTCAAGGCTATTGTTTTTCCTGTGGTCATGCATGGATGTGAGAGTTGGATTGTGAAGAAGGCTGGGCACCAAAGAAATGATGCTTTTGAATGTGGTGTTGGAGAAGACTCTTGAGAGTCCCTTGGACTGCAAGGAGATCCAACCAGTCCATTCTGGAGGAGATCAGCCCTGGGTGTTCCTTGGAAGGAATGATGCTAAAGCTGAAACTCCAGTACTTTGGCCACCTCATGTGAAGAGTTGACTCACTGGAAAAGACTCTGATGCTGGGAGGGATTGGGGGCAAGAGGAGAAGGGGACGACAGAGGATGAGATGGCTGGATGGCATCACTGATTCGATGGATCTGAGTCTGAGTGAACTCCAGGAGTTGGTGATGGACAGGGAGGCCTGGTGTGCTGTGATTCATGGGGTCGCAAAGAGTCGGACACAACTGAGCAACTCACCTGAACTGAACTGAATAATAGCTTGAAATTATTTATTATTTTCTAAGCCAGTGAAAAAACTGGCTTGAACCTCAACATTTAAAAAGTAAGATCACAGCATCCAGTCTCATCAGTTCATGACAAATAGATGGGGAAAAAGTGGAAGCAGTGACTTATTTTATTTTCATGGGCTCCAAAGTCACTGCAGGTGGTAACTGCAGCCATGAAATTAAGACGCTTGCTCCTTGGAAGGAAAGCTATGACAAACCTACACAACATATTAAAAAGCAGAGATGTCATTTTGTAAACAAAAGTCCCATAATGGGAGCTATGGTCTTTACCCTAGTCATGTATGGAAGTGAGAACTGGACCATAAAGAAGGCTGAATGCTGAAGAATTGATGTTTTTGAATTGTAGTGATGGAGAAGACTCTTGAGAGTCCCTTGGACTACAAGGAGATCAAACCAGTCAATCCTAAAGGAAATCGATCCTCAATATTCATTGGAAAGACTGATGCTGAGGCTCCAATACTTTGGCCACCTGATGCAAAGAGCCAACACACTGGAAATGACCCTGATGCTGGGAAAGATTGAAGACAAAAGGACAATAGGGTGGCAGAGGATGAGATGGTCAGATAGAATCACGGACTCAATGGACATGTATTTGAGCAAACTCGGGGAGATAGTGGAAGAGAGAGGAATCTGGAATGCTGAAGTTTATGAGCTCGCAAAGTGTCAGACACAAATTAGCAACTGAACAAAGCTTACATAACACAAAATACACTAATATTTTATCAGATCAGATCAGTCGCTCAGTCGTGTCCGACTCTTCGTGACCCCATGAACCGCAGCACGCCAGGCCTCCCTGTCCATCACCAGCTCCCGGAGGTCACTCAGACTCAGATCCATCGAGTCAGTGATGCCATCCAGCCATCTCATCCTCTGTCGTCCCTTTCTCCTCCTGCCCTCAATCCCTCCCAGCATCAGAGTCTTCTCCAATGAGTCAACTCTTTGCATGAGGTGGCCAAAATACTGGAGTTTCAGCTTTAGTATCATTCCTTCCAAAGAAATTCCAGGATTGATCTCCTTCAGAATGGACTGGTTGGATCTTCTTGCAGTCCAAGGGACTCTCAAGAGTCTTCTCCAACACCACAGTTCAAAACCATCAATTCTTCGGCGCTCAGCCTTCTTCACAGTCCAGCTCTCACATCCATACATGACCACAGGAAAGACCATAGCCTTGACTAGGCAAACCTTTGTTGGTAAAGTAATGTCTCTGCTTTTGAATATGCTATCTAGGTTGGTCATAACTTTCCTTCCAAGGAGTAAGAGTCTTTTAATTTCATGGCTGCGGTCACCATCTGCAGTGATTTTGGAGCCCAGAAAAATAAATTCTGACACTGTTTTCCACTGTTTCTCCATCTATTTCCCATGTAGTGATGGGACCAGATGCCATGATCTTCGTTTTCTGAATGTTGAGCTTTAAGCCAACCTTTTCACTCTCCACTTTCACTTTCATCAAGAGGCTTTTTAGCCCCTCTTCACTTTCTGCCATAAGAGTGGTGTCATCTGCATATCTGAGGTTATTGATATTTCCCCCAGCAATCTTGATTTCAACTTGTGTTTCTTCCAGTCCAGCATTTCTCATGATGTACTCTGCATATAAGTTAAATAAACATGGTGACAATATACAGCCTTGACGTACTCCTTTTCCTATTTGGAACCAGTCTGTTGTTCCATGACCAGTTCTAACTGTTGCTTCCGGACATCACCAGATGGTCAACACTGAAATCAGATCGACTATAGTCTTTGCAGACAAAGATGGAGAAGCTCTATACAATCAGCAAAAACAAGACCAGGAGCTGACTGTGGCTCAGACCATGAACTCCTTATTGCCAAATTCAGACTGAAATTGAAGAAAGTAGGGAAAACTACTAGACCATTCAGGTATGACCTAAATCAAATTCCTTATGATTATACAGTGGAAGTGAGAAATAGATTTAAGGGCCTAGATCTGATAGAGTGCCTGATGAACTATGGATGGAGGTTCGTGACAATGTACAGGAGACAGGGATCAAGACCATCCCCATGGAAAAGAAATGCAAAAAAGCAAAATGGCTGTCTGGGGAGGCCTTACAAATAGCTGTGAAAAGAAGAGAAACGAAAAGCAAAGGAAAAAAGGAAAGATATAAACATCTAAATGCAGAGTTCCAAAGAATAGCAAGAAGAGATAAGAAAGCCTTCTTCAGTGATCAATGCAAAGAAATAGAGGAAAACAACAGAATGGGAAAGACTAGGGATCTCTTCAAGAAAATCAGAGACACCAAAGGAACATTTCATGCAAAGATGGGCTCGATAAAGGATAGAAATGGTATGGACCTAACGGAAGCAGAAGATATTAAGAAGAGGTGGCAAGAATACACAGAACTGTACAAAAAAGAGCTTCACGACCCAGATAATCATGATGGTGTGATCACTGACCTAGAGCCAGACATCCTGGAATGTGAAGTCAAGTGGGCTTTAGAAAGCATCACTACGAACAAAGCTAGTGGAGGTGATGGAATTCCAGTGGAGCTATTCCAAATCCTGAAAGATGACGCTGTGAAAGTGCTACACTCAATATGCCAGCAAATTTGGAAAACTCAGCAGTGGCCACAAGATTGGAAAAGGTCAGTTTTCATCCCGATCCCAAAGAAAGGCAATGCCAAAGAATGCTCAAACTACCACACAATTGCACTCATCTCACACGCTAGTAAAGTAATGCTCAAAATTCTCCAAGCCAGGCTTCAGCAATATGTGAACTGTGAACTTCCTGATGTTCAAGCTGGTTTTAGAAAAGGCAGAGGAACCAGAGATCAAATTGCCAACATCTGCTGGATCATGGAAAAAGCAAGAGAGTTCCAGAAAAACATCTATTTCTGCTTTATTGACTATGCCAAAGCTTTTGACTGTGTAGATCACAATAAACTAATATTTTATAGAAACTTTTAAATGATACAATAGCACTTGGTAACAAAAGTAATGAATTGTTGCAATGTTATGACTAAGTCATTTCCGATTCTTCTGCAACCCCCTGAACTGTAGCCTGCCAGGCTCCTATGGCCATGGGATTTCCGAGGCAAGAATAATGGAGTGAGTTGCCATTTCCTTTTCCAGGGAGGATCTTCCTAACTCAGGGATCAAACCCATGTTTCCTGCATTGGCATGTGGATTCTTTACTACAGAACCACCACCTTTACTACTGTTACCAAATTATAAAGTATTGAAAATGTTACCTTCACTGCTTTTAATGATAAACATTGATTGCTGATTATTGATTATTCAAATTAAAAAACATATAACTGTATTTCCTTAATTTTTAAGGAACTCTGAGATTCATCCTCCTTCCTATTTTAAAATTAAAACAAGGATATTTAACTATACATGCAAATATATAACTATTATACTGCTTCAAATATATTTTAAATAATTGCTCTAAGTTTAAAAGAGTGTTCTGGAAACATCCATATTCTTATTAAATTTTTAACAGAGAATTATGGATTCATATGCAGCTGTATATGTTGGGGAAGGAAATGGCAACCCACTCCAGTGTTCTTGCCTGGAGAATCCCAGGGACGGTGGAGCCTGGTGGGCTGCCGTCTATGGGGTCGCACAGAGTCAGACACAACTGAAGCGACTTAGCAGCAGCAGCAGTTGTAGGAGTTGTTAAAAGAGATCCTCTGTAGACTTTACCCAGTTTCCCAAATGGTAACATCTTGGAAATCTTTCATATTACATGAAAACCTGAAAACTGACACTGCTACAACCAATTGACTCAACCAGATATCCTCAGGTTTATATGTATTTATCTTTGTGTGTATATCAGTCCTGGGTATTCACTGGAAGGAATGGGTATTCTTTGGAGGGAATGATGCTGAAGCTGAAACTCCAATACTTTGCCCACCTCAAGAGTTGATGCATGGGAAAAGACCCTGATCCTGATGCTGGGAGGGATTGGGGGCAAGAAGAGAAGGGGATGACAGAGGATGAGACGGCTGGATGGCATCATTGACTAGATGGATATAAGTTTGGGTAAACTCCGGGAGTTGGTGATGCATAGGGAGGCCTGGTGTGCTGCGATTCATGGGGTTGCAAAGAGTCGGACACAACTGAGCAACTGAATTGATGATGAAAAGGACATCTTTTTTGTTGTTGTTGTTAGTTCTAGAAGGTCTTGTAGGTCTTCAGAGAATCGTTCAGCTTTAGCTTCTTCAGCATTAATAGGGCATAGACTTGGATTACTGTGATGTTGAATGGTTTTCCTTGTAAACAAACCAAGGTCATTTTGTCACTTTTGAGACTGTACCCTAGTATAGCATTTTGGCTGCTTTTGTTGACTACAAGGACTACTCCATTTCTTCTAAGGCATTCTTGCCTACAGTAGTAGATACTAATGGTCATTTAAATTATATTTACCCATTCTCATCCCTTTTAGTTCACTGATTCCCACAATGTCATTCTTCAAACTCTTGCCATCTCCTGCTTGATCACATCAAACTTACTTGATTCATGGATCAAAGATTTTAGGTTTTTATGCAATATTGTTCTTTACAGCACTGGACTTTACTTTCACCACTAGACACATCCACTACTGGGTGTCTTATCTGCTTTGGCCCAGCCTTCTCATTCTTTCTGAAGCCTTTTCTCCTCTCTTTCCCCATAGCATATTGGACACCTACAGACCTAAACTGTTCTTCTTTCAGGGTCATATCTTGTTGCCTTTTCATACTGCTCATAGGGTTCTGGAGGCAAGAATACTGAAGTGGTTTGCCATTCTCTTCTCCAGCAGACCACATTTTTTCAGAACTCTCCACCATGACACGTCTGTTTTGGGTGGCCCTGCACATTGCTCATGCCTTGAGTTACACAAGACTGTGATCCATGTGTTCATTTTGGTTAGCTTTCCGTGACTGTGGTTTTCTTTCTCAAGGCTGTGGGATTATAGTTCTTGCTTCTTCTGTCTGTTCTCTCATGGAAATATTAAGTTCCAAGTACTGGCATTTTATGTGTAGGTTCATGTACCATGACCAAAATCGAGAACACAATCTAGTATCACAGCTTCTTGAACCATAAAATGTCTCCATGTTGTTCTGTCCCTTCAGTTCAGTTAGTCACTCAGTCGTGTCCGACTCTTTGCAAACACATGGACTGCAGTAGGCCAGGCTTCCCTGTCCATCACCAACTCCCAAAGTTTACTCAAACTCATGTCCATCGAAATGGTGATGCCATCCAACTATCTCATCCTCTGTCAGTCCCTTCTCTTCCCACCTTCAATCTTTCCCAGCATCAGGACCTTTTCAAAGGAGTCAGTTCTTCGCATCAGGTGGCCAAAGTACTTAAGTTTCAGCTTCAGCATCAGTCCTTCCCATGAATATGCAGGAATGATTTCCTTTAGGATGGACTGGGTGGATCTTCTTGCTGTCCAAGGGATTATGAAGAGTCGTCACCAACACCACAGTTCAAAAGTATCAATTCTTCGGCATTCAGCTTTCTTTATAGTCTAACTCTCACATCCATTAATAACTACTGAAAAAACTATAGCTTCGACTAGACAGAACTATGTGGGCAAAGTAATGTCTCTGCTTTTTAATAACCTAAGTTGGTCATAACTTTTCTTTCAAGAAGCAAGTGTCTTTTAATTTCACGGCTGAAGTCACCATCTGCAGTGATTTTGGAGCCCCCAAAATAAAGTTTGTCACTCTTTCCACTGTTTCCCCATCTATTTACCATGAAGTAATGGAACCAGACGCCATGATCTTAGTTTTCTGAATGTTGAGCTGTAAGCCAGCTTTTCACTGTCTTCTTTCACTTTCATCAAGAGGCTCTTTAGTTTTTCTACACTTTCTGCCAAAAGGGTGGTGTCATCTGCATATCTGAGGTAACTGATATTTCTCCCAGAAATCTTGATTCCAGCCTGTGCTTCAGCCAGTCCAGCCTTTCTCATGATGTACTCTGCATATAAGTTAAATAAGCAGGGTGACAATACACAAACTTGACGTAGTCCATTCCCAATTTGGAATCAGTCTGTTGTTCAAAACTAGTTTTAACTGTTGCTTCTGGACCTGAATACAGATTTCTCAGGAGGCAGGTCAGGTGATATGGTATTCCCACCTCTTGAAGAATTTTTGCTGTGATCTACACAGTCAAAGTCTTTGGCATAGTCAATAAAGCAGAAGTAGATGTTTTTCTGGAAATCTCTAGCTTTTTCACTGATCCAGTAGAAGTTGACAATTTGATCTCTTGTTCCTCTACCTTTTCTAAACACAGCTTGTGCATCTGGAAGTTCACAGTTCACATGTTTTTGAAGCCTGGCTTGAAGAATTTTGAGCATTACTTTACTGGCATGTGAGAGGAGTGTAAATGAGCAGTAGTTTGAGAACTCTTTGGCATTGCCCTTCTTTTTTTTGTTTTGTTTTTAGGTGAGTTTTTTTTTTGGCATTGCCTTTCTTAGGGATTGGAACGAAAACTGACCTTTTCCAGTCCTGTGGCCACTTGCTGAGTTTTCCAAATTTGCTGGCATATTGAGTGTAGCACTTTCACAGCATCATCTTTTAAGATTTGAAATAGCTCAACTGGAATCCCATCACCTCCACTAGCTTTGTTTGTAGTGATGCTTCCTAAGGCCCTCTTGACTTCACATTCTAGAATGTCTGGCTCTAGGTGAGTGATCACACCATCGTGATCATCTGTGTCATGAAGGTCTTTTTTTTTTACAGTTCTTTTGTGTATTCTTGCCACCTCTTCTTAATATCTTCTGCTTCTGTTAGGTCCATACCATTTCCGTCCTTTATTGTGCACATCTTTGCATGAAATGTTCCCTTGGTGTATCTAATTTTCTTGAAGAAATCTCTAGTCTTTCCCACTCTATTGTTTTCCTCTATTTCTATGCACTGATCACTGAGGAAGGCTTTCTTATCTCTCCTTGCTATTCTTTGAAACTCTGCATTCAAATGGGTATATCTTTCCTTTTCTCCTTTGCCTTTAGCCTCTCTTCTTTTCATAGCTGTTTGTAAGGCTATGTTTATCCTCAGACAACCATTTTGCCTTTTTACATTTCTTTTTCTTGGGGATGGTCTTGATCACTACCTCCTGTACAATGTAACAAACCTCCATCCATAGTTCTTCAGGAACTCTATCAGATCTAATCCCTTGAATCTATTTCTTGCTTCCACTGTAAAGTTGTAAGGGATTTGATTTAGATCATACCTGAATGGTCTAGGTTTTCCTTACTTTCTTCAATTAAGTCTGAATTTGGCAATAAGAGTTCATGATCTAAGCCACAGTCACCTCTTGGTCTTGTTTTTGCTGACTGTATAGAGTTTTTCCATCTTTGGCTGCAAAGAATATAGTCAATCTGATTTCGGTATTAACCATCTGGTGATGTTCACGTATAGTCTTCTTTTGTGTTGTCGGAAGAGGGTGTTTGCTATGAGCTGTGCATTCTCTTAGCAAAATTCTGTTAGCCTTTTCCCTGCTTCATTCTGTATTCCAAGGTCAAATTTGCCAGTTACTCCAGGTTTCTTGAAATCCTACTTTTGCATTCCAGTTCCCTATAATGAAAAGGACATCCTTTTCAGGTGTTAGTTCTAGAAGGTCTTACAGGTCTTCATAGAACCATTCAACTTCAGCTTCTTCAGCATTACTAGTCAGGGCATAGACTTGGATTACTGTGATATTGAATGGCTTGCCTTGGAAACAAATAGAGGTCATTCTGTCATTTTTGAGACTGCATCCAAGTACTACATTGCAGACTCTCTTATTGACTACGATGGCTACTCCATTTCTTCTAAGGGATTCTTGCCCACAGTAGTAGATATTATGGTCATCTGTTAAATTCACCCATTCCAGTCCATTTTAGTTCACTGATTCCTAAAATGTCGATGTTCACCCTTGCCATCTCCTCTTTGACCATTTCCAATTTGCCTTGATTCATGGACCTGACATTCCAGGTTCCCATTCAATATTTCTCTTTATAGTGTTAGACTTTATTTCCATCACCAGTCACATCAACAACTGGCAACAACTAATCTGTTCTCAATTTCTATACTTTCTCACTTCAAGAATTTTTCTATTATAAATGGATTCATTTTACAGTTGACTTTTTCAATTTGCATAATTTCCTTTAGATTTATCCAAGTCACTTTCTATAGGAATAGTTCATATGCTTTTATTGTTCAGTAGTATTTCATGTTAAATGTACCACAGCTTGTACAATCATTCACCAGATGAAAGACACATGGATTGTTTCCAACCTCTGGCTAAGAATGAAGCTACTGCAATCATTATGAAGTATTTGTGTGAAGATAAGTTTTCATCTCTCTAGGATAAATGTCCAGGAGTATGACTGCTAAATCATGTGATATGTGTATGGTTTTTTAATATAATAACCAACCAGTTTTCCCAGAGTAACTGTGACAATTTATATTCCCACCAGCAATGCACCCTACAGTTCGACATCCTCTCTAGAACCTGCTATTGTCACTATTTTTAATTTGAGTCATTCTGATAGATGTGCAGTGTTATCTCACTATGGTTTTAAATTGCATTTCCCTAATGGCTAATGATGCTGAATATCTTTCAGTTCAGTTCAGTTGCTCAGTCGTGTCCGACCCTTTGCAGCCCCATGGACTGCAGCACTCTAGGCCTCCCTGTCCATCACCAACTTGTGGAGCTTGCTCAAACTCATACCCATTGAGTCATTGATGCCATCCAACCATCTCACCCTTTCTTGTCCCTTTTTCCTCCCTTCAGTGTTTCTCAGCCTCTGGGTCTTTTTCAATGAGTCAGCTACTAGCATCAGGTAGCCAAAGTATTCAGCTTCAGCTTCAGCATCAGTCCTTCCAATATATTTAGGACTGATTTCCTTTAGGATTGATTGTTTTGATCTCCTTGGAAGGTTGATCTCCTTCACTCTTAACAGAAAACTTTGGAGAATTGTTGAAATAGTTTAATCAGGAAGGGAATACAGAATGTGTTATGACTAATGACAAATTATTTGACTTTAATAACTCTTTATAAGTTAGATGCAATTATTAATTAACCAATGGAATTCTAGTTACTTTCCAAAAATGTTTATAATTATATTCAATGGGGCAGAAAAGGAAAACAGAAATACAGTTGCTGTCAACTTATTGCTAGACCACTTTCACATACTATGAGAGAAATATTACTGTTCCCATTATAAGCAGTCAAAGGCACAGAAATGCCCTGAACCATGTGCTGAGTGAAAGGAATGGATGTGAACCAGGAGTTATTTATCACCAAAGTCCATGCTCTTCTGATCACATATTGGCAACATTTTATACTTCTAGGCTCTCATTTCTGTTTCATTTATCTATGTGTATGTTTTTGTACTGGTACCACACTGTTCTGATTACTGTACTTTTGTAGTATAGTTTGAAATCTGAGAATGTAATACCTCCAACTTTGTTCTTTCTCAAGATTCCTCTAGCTAGTCAGGACTTTTCTGTGGTTCCATACAAATTTCAGAATTATTTGTTCTAGCTCTATGAAAAAGGTTATGTGTATTTTAATAGTAGTTATATTAAATGTGCAGACTGCTTTGGGTAGTACTAACATTTTAACAATACTGATTCATCCAATCCATGATCACATGTATCTTTCCTTTATCTGTGTCATCTCCTATTCTTTTCATCAGTGTCTTATATTGATGAAAGACCAAAAAGGTCTTTCACCTTTTTAAGTTTTTTCCTACATATTTTGTTCATTTGCATTCACTGATACATGAGGTTTCTTTTTGCATTGCTCATTCTAGTAATTATTAGTATATAGAAATGCAAGTTTTCTGACTCTTAAGTTTGTATCTTGAAATTTTACTAAACAATTTATTAGTTTGAATTGTATCTTGGTAGAGTCTTTAGGGGGCAGGGCACCCCACCCCAGTACTTTTGCCTGGAAAATCCCAGGACGGTGGAGCCGGAGGCAGTCCAGGGAGTCACTATCACATGCATTGGAGAAGAAACACCCACTCCAGTGTTCTCCTGGAGAGGGGGGGGCCGTGGGGCGCACGAGGGACACGACTGAAGCGACAGCAGCAGTAGCAGCAGCAGAGTCTTTAGCATATACAGTATCATGCTACCTGTTTATAGTTATAGTTTCCTTCTCAGTTTGGATGACTTTTACTTGCTCAACTACTAGGGCTAGGACTTTCAATACTTCGTTGAATAAGTGTGGCAAGAATGAACATTTTTGGTCTTGTTACTGATATTAGAGGAAAATCATAAAGTTTTTCACCACTGAGTATATATGGCCTTTACATTGAGAGTTTTTATCATGAAAAATAAAGATCTTTCCATTCTTTATTTTACATTTTTAGTTTCTATTTCATTTATTCCATTCTGATTGTTATTATTTCTTTGCTTCTACTAAATCTGGGCTTTGTCTGTTCTTCTTTTTCCACTTCCTAGAAACATATAGCTAGATTATTTCATATTTTTCTTGATCCTTGGGGTCAAGCTTCCTTCTTAGCACTGCTTTTTCTGTGTCTCATAGATTTAGTACTTCCATTTTCATTTGTCTCAAGGTATTCCTGATCACTTTTATTTCTTTGTTTACCCACTGACTGTTTAGTAATGTTGTTTAGTCTCCATATGTTGTGTTTTTCCAGTTTTCTTCTTGTAATTAATCTCTAGTTTCAAACTGTTGCAGCTGGGAAAAATGCTTATGATTTCAATCTTTTAAAATGTATTGAGCCTTTTTTTGTGGCCTAATATTTGATCTATCTTGGAGAATGTTCCATGTGCATTTGAAAAATATGTTTATTCTGTTGCTTTAGAATAGAATGTCCTGCATACATCTATTAAATTAATTTGGTATAATGTGTTATTGATGATCAGGGTTTTCATACTGATTTTTCTGTCTGGATGATCTATCCATTGTTGTAAGAGGGGCATGTAAAGTTTTATATTATTATTGTTAATATATTATCTACTTCTTTATTTCTGTTCATACTTGCTGTATATATTTAGTTGCTCCTATGTTGGGTGTATAAATGCTTATAAATGTTATAGTCTCTTGTTGGATTGACCTCTTCATCATTATGCTGCTCTTCTATGTCTCATAGTTTTTGTTTCAAAGTCTATTTTGTCTGACATAATTATCAGTAATGCAACTCTCTTTTTATTTCCATTTTTATGGAACATCTCTTTCTATCCCTTCACTTTCAGTCTATTAGTGTCCTTAGGTTTGAAGTAAGTTCCTTGTAGATAGCAAATAGAAGAGTCGTTTTTCATGTATACCATTCAACCACCCTATGTCCTTTGACTGGAAAGTTTCGTATTTAGGATAGTTAGTGACAGGTTTGTACTTATTCCCATTTTGTTAACTGTTTTCTGGCTGTTTGTTGTAGTTCCACTATGTTCCTTTTTTCTAGGAAACTTTTCATAAACACCTGCTTTAGACTATGACCACAAGCAATACAGTGAAGTTACATTATACACATACTTAAGATATGCAAAATCAACTTTTGTGCTTACAAAAAAAAAAAGCAAATATTTTTGGTATATAGCACCTAAATTAAAGTAACTTTAATTTTTTCACCTGGTGGCCAGTGAAAGAAGTTTATCAACAGAGGGAAAAATTGCCTATGCTGAACTTATAGTGCCATGGATATTAAGAACATGGATACTTAAGAAAAATTTAAAGGATTTCAAGGGTAATTTTTATTACATTCAACTATTACCTTAGGTCCTGACTTTAAAACTTAGCCCTCCTTCAAGATTCCACTATAATTGTAACATAAATCATCATAATTTACACTAACTCATTTTCACTTAACCTACCACTCTCTATGTTCAAGGCCATAGGCAAACAAACCACGTGAAAGTTCTATATGTTTATGTTTACACAAGAATGTTTATGTTAGGAATTTTGTTTTTATTTTAAACAAATCTTATTTTAAAAGTTGCTATATTAAAAAACATACAAGTTTATTTATATAATGACATATATTGCAACATAAAAAAATTCTCGATTAAGCAGACTGTGAATTATACATACAATTCTCTGAATAATTAGGTTTATGTTTATCATGAAAGTGAAAATTTCAGCCACACTAAATCCTAGAAATCCTTCACACTAGTTTATAGCTGTGTGACAGAACACAGAATAATATTTGGAATAAATTCATAGCACACAAGTCCAATAATCTTCTCACTGTTCATATACCATCAGTGCAAGGACTTTGTGTGTCTTTGTATGTATTTATGTTAAACCTTTGGTAAGCAGTTAATAAAGAAATCTTCATTGCTTTTATATTTTCTGTGCCCAATGAAAATATAACTTCATCTTAGAGCATGACTTTTTCCCTTAATTGAGCAGTTAGTTAAATTACCTGAGAAACACTCTGAACTCCAAGTGACCTCTGCTATTCCAAACATTATATTCTCAAACCAAACAGTTATACTACCACTCGAGCCCTGATCTACCACATCATACTTAGAAAGATTTAACACCAAGAGACTTCCCCTGAAAAGTAAAACACTTACTTCGTTATGATAGATTGCTATGAATGTGTATGATTCAAGCATACCAAATAAAATTGGTATCAGAGTGATAACTGCTTTTTTAATATTCTTAAAAGTCTCACAGAGGCAAAACTCTCTCTGTGGCAAAACACAGAGAAAGACAATACAAATTTAATGTTTAATAGAATGACAGCATTTCATAGTACACTAGACATTATTTAAAATAATCTGTTTGTCATGCTAACATTTAAGAGAACAATTGAGCTATTATTTGAAGATTCAATTTAATTATATGATTTTAGATTTATCAAAGAAAATTCTTCCCATATTTTTTAATATGGAATATCAGCAGATCAGGCATTTGGAAAGATACACTTCTAAGTTTGAATCAGTTCTAATGAGGTGGATGGAACTGGAGCCTATTATACAGAGTGAAGTAAGCCAGAAAGAAAAACACAAATACAGTATACTAACGCATATATATGGAATTTAGAAAGATGGTAACAATCACCCTGCTTATGAGACAGCAAAAGAGACACTGATGTATAGAACAGACTGTTGGACTCTGGGACTGGGAGAGGGTGGGACGATTGGGGAGAATAGCATTGAAATATGTATAATATCATATCTGAAACGAGTCAGTCCAGGTACGATGCCCTATAACAGATGCCTGGGACTGGAGCACTAAGTAATCACTATCTTTGATCAAGCACTAAATCACAGAACTGGCAATACCATTAGTTTAAGTAGCAGCAGTTTAAGCAGCCAATTCTCAATAAGCACTCCCTGGACTCTTTGTGGGTGGCCCATTTTGACACTGAAGCCAGTTTAGCCATAATATATCAAACAAGTTGTTATTTTTAATAGAAATAAACATCTTTTGCTCGCTCTACTTGAAACTGGAGGAAAAAAAAAGTGCTCAGATACAGAACATTTACAAAGTGTCAGATAACAGAGGATTAGTGTATCAGTGCCTTTTATAAATCAGTTCTAATGACACCATATCTTTTTATGAAATATTACTTTGGTTGGAACTTAATGTTTCAAAATACTGAATCACAAATAAATGACACTTCTTTGGTCATTCTTCAAAATACAAATAAGAGAATAATTATAATTCAAATACTAAAATATTTGGAGTTTCCTGTTTTGTTGAATAAATTATTCATTTTTCTTTAAAGTTGCTTTTAAGCATTATGCTACTATTAAAGTATAACATATAACACAATATAACATGCAACAACACATTCATTATACGTATTTCTTATATCTCAAAAAAAAAAAATATTGTAGACCAAAAACAAGGTAATATAACACATTTCAACATAGTTCAGTCAATACAGTTCATTTGAAGAATACATGCTAACCCTGATTAACTAGAAGGATCAAGAGCCCAACATAAACTCTGTGAATAGCTGTATACTATGTAAAGTGCAGACTTTTCTCAAATTACAAGATCCATCCAAAAGAACCCTTAATGGGTTGACCCAAATCTCTGCCTAGTTGAAGAAAACACTAGCAAATACAAATATAAATCAATACAGTCATATTGATGCATCAATTATGTAATCTAATAATTAAATATAAAATACACTATATTTTAGTATTCTGATTTAATAATAAATGTTGTGTTTCATATAGGGCTATTCACTGTATAATGTTGCAAAAATAAACTATCATAAACTCTTGTTTTTGCTGGTAGGAACTAAAGTTCTTATACCTTGTTAAATATTCAGCTAAAAACATCATTTGTTTAGAGTACACTTAATACAATTTCTTTGACATTTTCTTATGTCTTTACTAGAATTTCTTTATTATTATCAGAGCTATCTATTTCAGGAAAAGGCATTTATTCACTTATATCTTCACCCCTCACAGACCCAAAGGAAGCACCTAACACAATGCATTATATAAAGCAGGCACTCAATAAGTATTTGTTTTAAAAAATTTAAGTTACATAAACATATCTTTAAGGGGATTTCTTTTACATTCCCTCTACTGGAAGTTAAAGATTGACACTATGAATAGGTGCTTGCTTGCCTGCTAAGCTGCTTCATTCATATCCAACTCATTGTAACCCTATGGACCACAGCCCACCAGACTCCTTTGTCTGTGGGATTCTCCAGGCAAGAATACTGGTTTGTTGTGCCCTCTTCCATGTGATCTTCCCAACCCAGGGATCAAACCCACATCTCTTACATCTCCTGCATTGGCAGGTGGATTCTTTACCACTAGGGCCAGCTGGGAAGTCCTATGAATGGATAAGAGAAATCAAATTTGGTTCCCAGACTCATTATCAGTATAAGATGTCTTCTAGTGAACCATGAGAGTAGCTGCAGAGTATTCTGAACAATAGTGCTCCAAGAAGCTCTCATCAGTCAGAGATGGTACAAGGGAGAAACTCTGAGTTAGTTCAAGTCCTCATTTCATAAACTGAGGATTAAATTTTTTAACTGAGGACCAAAAATTAAGCCATAAAGGTTCAAGGCCACAGAGATAGTAAGTAGTCTGATGTTAAATATAAAATTATCTAAAAAGCAAGAAAAAAGAAACTACAAAGAAGATTAAGATGAATAGAACAATCACCATAAAGTAGCAGCTATATTTTGTTAAGTACCTATTGTGTATCTGGTATGATGTTAAATAATTTTATATATCAATCTCATTTTAAACTCACATGTGCCACATGAAATAGGTACTAATTATCCACACTTTTCAAAAATGATGAAACAGAGATTCAGAGAAGTTAAGGAAGTTTTCAAAGGTCACAAGTGAGTATAGCACATAGCCAGAATTTAAAGTGAGAACTATTTGAGTTTAGATCTGGTATCATTAACCAGTTTGTTTAATATTCTTTTCCAGCAAATAAATTTGATTTTCTGTTCTTCTGCAGTGTATTTCACAATTGCAACAAAATTTACTTTTTGCTTTTTCCTGTGACCAAAACTACAAAGAACACCTAAACATCTGAAATTCAGGCTCCTGAACTTAAGGGGAAACAGAAACAAAGAAGAATAAGAGAAATAATAGAAAACTCAATGTTAATTTTCAATTTTAATAACTGACATTCATTTGAGACTGTCATTTTTTATCCAACATAATAAAAGCACAAAGGATACTAATACTTACTGAATTCTTTCTATCAGTAGGGCACTATCCTAGGTGTTGAGAATATAATAATAAACAAAAGAATGTCCTTGCAATCAAGAATTTTTTAAAAGAACTTATAAAGTGAGTATCATATTATTGCTTCCCTTCCATAAATTTTACTATCAATTTTAAATTTTTTAGAGGAATTTGTTTTCTTACTTCAATGCACAGATGCATATCAATAAAATTAAACCTAACAGGCTTTCTTGCTAATAACCACACAGTCAAATAGCCACTAGGAAAGGTAGCTATGAGATCATATAAACTGTCCATCAGCCAATACAAGACCTAGGCTTATTACTTGTTTTTTTCTGTGACTTTTCCAATTCAGTTTGAAACACCTCAGAGAAGGTCCCCTTGCCAGACTGTTTAGTCTCACAAATCTTACCATTAGATATTTTTTCCTGAGGTTCAGCTGAACTGGCCCTTTGCTTACTTTCATTTCATAAAACTCTTTTGAGTGTCAATACCAGCTGCTCACTTTCCTTGGAAACTGTCCACTTTTCAAATACAAGCATGACTTTAATTAGACAAGGCATAAACTAGGACAGCAGAGAGACTGATTTTAAGGAATTAGGCCTAAGCACCAATTTCTGAACAAGCAGAAAGTTCAACAATATAAACATACGTTTTTGAAAAATGGAGGAAAGCAACAAGACCAAAAGGGACTGGAGAACTCAAAAGCTAAGTACAGATTTCTGCTTCTAGTCATAGTCAAATAGTTCCCATAAAACAAACCCTACCCTAGATAACAATTATAAACTCTGAATAAATTAGGTTTTTAAAAAAAATCTGAAGGCACAGTAAAGTAAACAAAAGCAGGCCAAATTTGGTGGGGGTGCTGGCGGGGTGAGATGTGAACTGAAAAACATTCTCATCTTTATGTCCTGAGTGAGGACCCCGATCCTTGTCATGAAGAGCAGTTAAAATTTAGTCAAAACCAGTAGTCTTACTCTCCTGTAGAATTGGAAGAGAGAGTCCAGGGAAACCATAGCAAGAGAGTAAGAGGGAGAATTCTGTAAAGAACCAGAGAAAGGAAGCTCTAAATTCTATGGCTAAACTATACAAGTCTCTTGCTAATCCTAGCCCTCCTAAGGTTAAAAGCACTGATCTGAAATTTCAGCTAATACCCACCACATGGGAAACAGAATCTGAAGATGGAGTACAGCCAAGCTAACTGACTTGAAAAACAAACAAACAAAAAATTTAATATTCTTCAAATGAGTCCAACAGAATCTACTTTCTATAATATCATTCACAATGTCCAGGACAAAATCTGAAAGTTCTCAAAAAATGAAGAAACAAAAACATTGATGTATGGCAAAACCAATACAATATTGTAAAGTAATTAACCTCCAATTAAAATAAATAAATTTATATTTAAAAATAAATAAATAAAAATAAAAGGAACTGGGATAATAAAAAAAAAGACAATGCATACAATCAATGGAGATTGACATGAATTTATCCAGATGTTGCAGTTAACAAAGATTTTAAATCAGCCAATATAACTACAATCAAGAATTTAAAGCAAAATATGATGACAATAAATGAAAAAGTAGAGAATCTTAGTGGAGAAATAAATATTAAAAAGAAGAACCAAAACAAAATATTACAAACAAAAAATATTAACCTCAGAAACTATTGGATTGAGATGAAAAAAGAGATAATGAACTTAGAGATCAATATAAATAATCAAATCTGAAGGACAGAGAGCAAAAGGATTTTTAAATAAATAGAGCCTCAGGGCCCTTTAACTGAAGTCTCAGGAGTAAAGAAGAAATAGAATGTTAATGAAAAAAAATCTTTTTGAGAAATAATGTCCAAGAATTTCTCAGTTTCAGTGAAGATATAAATTCACAGATTCAAGGAACTCCTATAAAATATTTTTAAAGTCCATTCCTTGGCATATCATGGTCAGATTGCTTAAAACCAAATATTAATATAGAGACAAACCATTAAAAGCAACCAGTAAATAAACACACTATATACAGGAGAACAATGATGCAGATGAGTACCAATGCCTCATAAGAAACAAGACTGAAAACAGCTGCCACCCACCAAAATTAAGTAACAGTTGTTCTACATTACATTTCTATATTTTCATTTAATTTAAATGTTCAACAGACTTCACCTAAGTATTTTTGGCATAATGGTAAGTTAAAATAACAACACTAATAAAAGTGATTCTCCAAATATCAAAAGAGCACTGGAACAGGAAATCATTTAATCCCTGAATCACCTTAAGAAATAATAATACCTATTCCACAGAGTGATAAGGAAGCTGTAAAATAACATGAAACAATGTTGTCTCTTTTCATCTAAAAGTACTCTGTCATTGATAACTACTGGAATCTTTATGTTAAAGTGGTAGGAAGTATAAAAGATCACATGGTAAAAATAAAGCTGTATCACATGTAATATATCCCAAATTGACAAGCAAAAAAAACAAATTGGAAAAAAAAGGAGAAAACAACTGCTAAACAGGATTTGTAAAAATTATGAGAACAAGTAATTTATCAGACGGAGAAGGCAATGGCACCCCACTCCAGTACTCTTGCCTGGAAAATCCCACGGATGGAGGAGCCTGGTAGGCTGCGGTCCATGGGGGTCGCTAAGAGTCGGACATGACTCAGCGACTTCACTTTCTCTTTTCACTTTCATGCATTGGAGAAGGAAATGGCAACCCACTCCAGTGTTCTTGGCTGGAGAATCCCAGGGACGGTGGAGCCTGGTGGGCTGCCGTCTATGGGGTCACACAGAGTTGGACACGACTGAAGTGACTTAGCATAGCATTAGCATAGCAACATTCAGCACTTAGAAATAAAAATAAAATCATAGCTTGGGATCTATGAATAATAATTCTAAAAACATATACAAAGCAAACAGACATCTCAGTACCGTCATCTACCCAGTAGCTACGTACAGAATGAGATACTTTTACGAGTACAATCAAAATTAATGATAATTTATTTAAAAATAAGGAAGCTTACCCTGATAAAATGTCAAAGATCCTCACAAACTTAGCCACATTAGCTCAGTATATACTGGCTGCAAGTAGATGTGCAATTTATCTTCCCATGAGTCTTTCCATTTACTGCTGCTCCTTTGCTGAGGCCCTCCCAAATTTACACCTGGAGTATTATGAATGCCTTAGGACTTTAACAAATTAACTCAATAAAAATCTGAGCATATGAACTACATCCAAAATTAAAAGACATTATATATAGCATGGTAATTAACCCACATGCTTCTGAAGTCACTAGCTCTGCCGCTCACTAGCTGCTGCTGCTGCTGCTAACTCACTTCAGTTGTGTCCGACTCTGTGAGACCTCATAGATGGCAGCCCACCAGGCTCCTCTGTCCCTGGGATTCTCCAGGCAAGAATACTGGAGTGGGCCGCCATTCCCTTTTCCAATGCATGCATATGTGTTAAGTCGCTTCAGTCGTGAACGACTCTGTGCAACCCCACGGACAGCAGCCCACCAGGCTCCTCCGTCCACAGGATTCTCCAGGCAAGAATACTGGAGTGGGCTCCCATTTCCTTCTCCAACTCACTAGCTATTTGCTTCTAATAAGTTATATACCACCAAATGTTAGTTTCCTCATCCATAACACCGTGAGGATAACAGTACTTATTCCATAAAATCATCATGGTTACATGTAGCACAACATATGGTATACAGTGGTCACTCTCATTAGTAAGCACAGTAAAAGGACTGAAATATGACAATAACAAAGCCCCCCACTTTAAGCAGCTATCATAGCTGAACACAACTCAGTGTAAGTCAAATTATGAAATACTGTAGAATATCTATAGGAATAACAAGAAAGATGACACCGGTTTTAAATAAAAGGAGAAGGTAACTGAAAACTTCTTGATGAATAAGGCATTTCTACACACCCACAAAAATATGCACTTTTCAAAAGATAGAATACGGAAAAGATATTTAGGGAATAACATGGACCTTACAGAGATCCTCAAAATATCTGCCTCATTTCTGTCACAAAGAGATTTAAATAGTATTATTTTTTTCAGTATAAGGCTATTTATATATTAATAGAATATCTGAAGTTGACCTATTTCAGTTTACTATTTTGGGAAGTTTAACAACAAAGAAGCATGCTGACTGAATAAATCTCACAGTTGTAGTTCAGCTGCAAAGTCCTGTCCAGCTCTTTGCGACCCCATGAACAGTAGCACACCAGGCTTTCTTGTTCTTCATTCTCTTCTGGAGCTTGCTCAAACTCATGTCCCTTGAGTCGGTGATGCCATCCAACCATCTTATCCTCTGTGGCATCCTTCTCCTCATGCCTTCAATCTTTCCCACCATCAGGGTCTTTTCCAGTGAGTCAGTTCTTTGCATCAGGCAGCCAAAGGAATAGAGCCTCAGTATCAGTCTTTCAATGAATATTCAGGGTTGAATTCCTTTAGGATTAACTGCTTTGTTCTCCTTGCTGTCCAAGGGACTCTCAAGGAGTCTTCTCCAGCACAATTCAAAAATATCAATTCTTTCGCGCTCAACCTTCATGGTTCAACTCTTACATTCATCTATGACACTGGAAAAACCATAGCTTTTACTATATGAATCTTCGTTGGCATAGTGATGTCTTTGCTTTTTGTTACGCTGTCTAGGTTTGTCATGGTTTTTCTTCCAAGAAGCAAGCATCTTGTAATTTTGTAGCTATAGTCATGGTCCAATAATTTTGGAGCCCAAGAAAATAAAATCTATCACTGTTTCCACTTTTCCCCCATCTATTTGCCATGGTCTATTTGCCCCATCTATTTGCCATGGTCTATTTGCCCCATCTATTTGCCATCTATTTGGGCTTCTCTTCTGGCTCAGCTGATAAAGAATCTGTCTGTAATGTGGGAGACCTGGGTTTGATCCCGGGTTGCGAAGATCCCTGGAGAAGGGAAACGCTACCTACTCCAGTATTCTGGCCTGGAGAATTGCACGGACAGTATAGTCCACGGGGTCTCAAAGAGTTGGACACGACTAAGTGACTTTCACTTTCATTTGCCATGGAGTGATGATCGGATACCATGCTTAGTTTTTTGAATATCACTGCAACATTTTAAAAGAATACCCATACAAAGGGCTAATGTTTCTAATATATAAAGGAAATGGGCAACAGAAGGATGTCATCGGCTTAACTTTTAATATATAAATAGTAAAATTTCAAGTACAAAGGACCAAAATCAAGGAAAAAATGAAAAGTATATGAACAGACGATATAAAAAAGATAAAAATGATTCATAAACATAAAAAGGTATTCAAATTGATTCAAAATCAGAGAAATGAAAACTAACACTGAGATACTCTGTCAGACTAGAATAAATTCAAAAGTGTAACAATGCATTCTGTTAGTGAACTAGACAATTTTGTATGTTGCTGGTGGGAATGCAAACTGGACCAATTCTTATACAGGGGAATTTGGCAATATCTAAGAAAACAGTATCTGCATTTTCTAGCAATTATACATCTGGGAATTTACCCTGAAGATAAATGTCCAACAATACAAAAATACACACATAATTCACTGCAGCACTGTCTGAACTGCAAAATACTAGAAATAACTTAAATGCTCATATACAGGATAGAAGTTGAAAATTTTATATTTCTATACAATGGAATGAGAAATATTTGTAAAAATGAAAGAGGGAAATTATGAATTGACACAGAACAATTTCCAGGACACATTGCTATGTGAACAAAATCAAAATGCAAAGAAATAGTATTGATGCTGTACTATGCTTCATATAAGAAAAAATAGAATATAAGAAAATACGCAGGTTCATTTGTACAAATGAAGCATGGAACATATAAACCAGAAACAAATGAGTTTAGTTACCTAGAGGTGCTGCTAGGAATGTAATGAAAAAAGTATAGGAATGGGAAGAGGTTAGCAGAAGAGGTCAGCATGAATGAAGAATGAAGGCGAAGTGGCTCTTTTTTTGAATATAGCTTGTATGTAGCTCTGATTCTTGGGAATCATTCAGATCCCCAAAACTAAATAATTAACAGAAATCAGAAAGTGAGTTGAACCCAAAATAGAACAGGAACACTGAAAGGATTGGAAGAAACATAATTAATCTAAGACATTTTAGGAAGCCATATTTTAATTGCATATTGGAAGAATAAAGACAAAAGGCAAATCATTCAATATCACAGTAATCCAAGTGTATGACCAATTGCTAATGCTGAAGAAGCTGAAGTTGAATGGTTCTATGAAGACCTACAAGACCTTCTAGAACTAAAACCAAAAAAAGATGTCCATTTCATCATAGGAGACTAGAATGCAAAAATAGGACATCAAGAGACACCTGGAGTAACAGGCAACTTTGGCCTTGGTGTACAAAATGAAGCAGGCCAAAGATTAACATAGTTTTACCAAGAGAATGCACTGGTCATAGCAAACACCCTCTCCAACAACACAGGAGATGACTCTACACATGGACATCACCAGATGGTCAATACCAAAATCAGATCAATTATATTCTTTGCAGCCAAAGACGGAGAAGCTCTGCACAGTCAGCCAAAACAAGACGGGGAGCTGACTGTGGCTCAGATCATAAATTCCTTACTGTCAAATACAGACTTAAAAGAAAGTGAAGAAAATCACTAGACTATTCAGGTATGACCTAAATCAAATCCCATACGATTATACAGTACTACTATCGTAGTGTACTTAGTCGTTCAGTTCTGTCCAAGTCTTTGTGACCCCATGGACTGTAGCTAACTAGGCTCCTCTGTCTGTGGGGATTCTCCATGCAAGAATACTGGAGTGAGCTGCCATGCCTTCCTCCAGGGGATCTTTCAAACCCAGGTTTCCCACGTTGCAGGTAGATTCTTTACCATCTGAGCCACCAGGGAAGCCAGAAGTGACAAACAGATTCATAGGATTAGATATGATACAGAGAGTACCTGAAGAACTAGGGACAGAAGTTTGTGACATTGTACAGGAGGCAGTGATCAAAACCATCCCCAAGAAAAAGAAATTCAAAAAGTCAAAATGGCTGGCTGTGGAAGTCTTACAAAAAGCTGACAAGAGAAGAGAAGCTAAAGAAAAAAGGAGAAAAGGAAAGATACCTATCAGAATGCAGAATTCCAAAGAACAGCAAGGAGAGATAAGAAAACTTTCCTCAGTGATCAATGCAAAGAAATAGAGGAAAACAATAGAAGGGGAAAGACTGGAGCTCTCTTTAAGAATATTAGCAATACCAAGGAAACATTACATGCAAAGATGGGCTCAATAAAGGACAGAAATGGTAATGGACATAACAGAAGCAGAAGATATTAAGAAGAGGTGATAAGAATACATAAAGAACTATACAAAGAAGATCTTAAGGACCCAGAAAACCTCAATGGTGTGATCACTCACCTAGTCAAACATCCTGGAATGCAAAGTTAAGTGGGCCTTAGGAAACACCCCGACAAACAAAGCTAGTGGAGGTGACGGAATTCCGCCTGAGCTATTTCTATGGTTGGACCATAGACAAAGCAATAGAATTCCAGAAAAACATCTACTTTTGCTTCACTGACTACACTAAATTCTTTAACTGTGTGGATCACAACAAACTGTGGAAAATTCTTCAAGAGACGGGAATACCAGACCACCTCACTTGCCTCCTGAGAAAACTGTATGGAGGTCAAAAAACAACAGTTAGACCTGGACATGGAACAATGGACTGGTTCAAAATTGGGAAAGGAGTACATCAAGGCTGTATATTGTCACCCTGCTTATTTAACTTCTATGCAGAGTACATCATGCAAAGTGCTCGGCTGGATTAAGGACAAGTTGGAATCAAGAACGCCAGAAAAAATATCAATAACCTCAGACATGCAGATGACATCATCCTTATGGCACAAAGTGAAGAAGAACTAAAGAGCCTCTTGATAAAAGTGAAAGAGGAGAGTTAAAAACCCTGCCTAAAACTCAACATTCAAAAAACTAAGATCATAGCATCCAGTCCCATCACTTCACGGCAAATAGATGGGGAAACAGTGGAAACAGTGACAGACTTTATTTTGGGGGCTCCAAAATCACTGCAGATATGAAATTAAAAGATGCTTGCTCCTTGGAAGAAAAGCTATGATAAACCTAGACAGCATATTGAAAATCAGAGATATTACTTTACCAACAAAGGTTCATCTAGTCAAAGCTATGGTTTTTCCAGTCATCGTGTATAGATGTGAGAGTTGGACCATAAAGAAGGCTGTATGTCGAGGAATTGATGCTTTTGAACTGTGTTGTTGGAGAAGACTCCTAAGAGTCCCCTTGGACTGCAACGAGGTCAAATCAGTCAATCCTGAAGGAAATCAACACTGAGTATTCATTGGAAGGACTGACGCTGAAGCTGAAACTCCAATACTTTGGCCACCTGGTACAAAAAGCCCTGATGCAGGGGAAGATTGAAGGCAGTAGGAGAAAGAGACAACAGAGGACGAGATAGTTGGATAGCATCACTGACTCAATGGACATGAGTTTGAGTAGGCTTCAGGAGGTGGTGAAGGACGGGGAGGCCTGGAGTGCTACAGTCTATGGGGTCACAAAGAGTCGGATATGACTGAGTGACTGAACAACAGCTAAAGACAAAAAGAACTACACACAAATAGTGTACTATATTTAGAAAATTTGTTTTTCACTGGGATATGAGTAAACACTTGTGAAAATATGTGTATACTAGGACTGAGTAAATAACTAACATATTGTGGATAATGAAAGCCAGAATTTTTACCGTCAGAGGAAGTTGCAAATTAAGAAGAGGGGGAAGGCTAGAATAAATTCTGTGACACTGGGCTGAACTAATGGCTTTTAACATATATACAGATGGAGAAATACAGATGTGTGTACATATATTTATAAGTACACACATGTGTTTGCTAGCTCTGCGAGTCAGCAGAAAGGACCTAAAAGAAATAGCACCTCAGTACCTAGAAGCACATCTAGTACCCAGATATTGCTTACAATATTTAATCTTAAATTTAAAATATTGATCTTGGGATAAATGGTTGATTGCACAGCCAGGTCAGGAAAGACAAGATGGGTCTTGTGGTGCTGGAAAGTCAGGAAGGGCTAGAAGTAATGGAGACATATCTAAAAGACATACAAGGTGAGTAAGCTCCCAATGGCAAAATCGAGGACAATTTAAGCAACAAAATAAATGAGAACAATTTAACCAATAGAATAAAATAAATATACTCATTACAGTACATATGCATATAAATAATTGAAAAAATAAATGGAAGAGCATAAACAGCTTTCAGTTCAGTTCAGTTGCTTAGTCGTGTCCAACTCTTTGCAACCCCATGAACGGCAGCACTCCAGGCCTCCCTGTCCATCACCAACTCCTAGCGTCCACCCCAACCCATGTCCATCAAGTTGGTGATATCATCCAGCCATCTCATCCTCTGTCGTCCTCTTCTCCTCCTGCTCTCAATCCTTCCCAGCATCCAGGTCTTTGCAAATGAGTCAGCTCTTCGCATCAGGTGGTCAAAGTATTGGAGTTTCAGCTTCAAACATAAGTCCTACTAATGAACACCCAGGACTGATCTCCTTTAGGATGGACTGGTTGGATCTCCTTGCAGACCAAGGGACTCTCAAGAGCCTTCTCCAACACCACAGTTCAAAAGCATCAAATAAGATCTGTAGATTATCATGTCAGTGTTAACATTCTAATTGTTAATAACTGTACCATGATTTTGTGTTGGGTCTTAGTTGATTAGGGCTTCCCTGGTGGCTCAGAGGGTAAAGAGTCTACTGGCAATGTGGGAGACCAGGGTTAGGGTTAGGGTTCTAACACTGGGTTGGAAAAGATCTCCTGGAGAAGGCAATAGCAACCCACTCCAGTATTCTTGCCTGGAAAATCCCATGGACAGAGGAGCGTGGTAGGCTACAGTCCATGGGGTTGCAGAGAGTCAGACACAACTGAGCGACTTCACTTTCTTTTCTAAGCTTTCTGAATATGAGACAATACAGAGTAAAGGATATACAGGAATTCTTCTTAGTATTTTTGCCACTTTCTCCGTAAGTCAAAAATAAAAGAGTTAAAAAAATAGCTGTCAAAAGATATAAAATGACCAAGAAGCATAACAAATTAGTGAAAATACCATTATAATCCACTGTTATGGTTCTAATCACAATGGGCATATCTCCACTATTGCACTGGTTTTGGATCATTTGTAGCCAGAAATATCACATTCTCCACAGAAGTTGCACAAAAAAAGCAATTAGCCTTTAATTGTTGTAACAGTATATCTTTTTTTAAAACTATTTTTTTGCATACTTTCAGTTTTGAATAAAGATTATACTATGTGGCCAGTTTTCATCAACATATGTTACTATACTAGAAAATTCAACAAAGAAAACAAAGCTGGGATCCTCCAATAAACTTTATCTGAAAGAATAAACAGTATAACAAAGACATCTGTTTAACAAGGCTCTTGAGGTCAAGGAAATTCTAAGTCACTCTTACTTTTTGATCCCTACATACATTGAGAGAAATAAAGATTACAAAAATTGCACTGACATATTTAAATTGATGTTATTTATAGTATGTTTTAAATGGTATAACTTGAGATGGGATACAATTTGAAACTAGCATAAAAAAATGTCTGCTAAAACAATGTGTATAAACTCATTTATAGATAATATCAAAAGTATATGCTGGAGACCCTTCTGAATACAAGGCATCAACTCAGTAGTCTCTCAGGACAGACCTCACACTATACCAATTCACAATTTACAAGGAATTTGTATACACACATCAATCTTAATGCCCACAATCATAAAATCTGGGAGTTCTCATTATAAGCCTATTTGAACTATTTTTCATCATTAAAGACAAATGACTTGCTGAATCCAAAATAAATAGAAATAGACAGAAGACTAAAGACAAGATTTAAAGTTCTTTCCATTATGCCACACTTCCTCTCAACAAAAGGCCACCCCCAAAATATCCAGATTTGCTGGAATTTCAAATTCAGCTAAGACACAGTCACTGCCTTCAAGGAGTTTACTGTATAACAGAAGAGAAAGCCAAGTAAATAATTAATAACAATGAATATTTATAAAGTACTTGTTAAGAGAAGTGTCCTAAAAAGGTATACACACATACCTATATGCTAATTCCTTAAATCCAGTGTTAGCACATCTGAGATTCAAATCAGGTAGTCAGGCAGTGTGACAGTAACATGTCCAGAATGGGTTGTATAGGTACAGCAGGCTATAAACTGTTTTAGTAGTGGAATTTTAAAGTACAAAAGTATAGTCACTAGGTTAGGAGCATCAAAACAAATAGGTCACTCAAAAATTGGGCTAAAGACCTGAATAGACATTTCTCCAAAGCGGACATACAAATGGCCAACAGGCACATGAAAAGATCTGTGTACTAAACACTCTAAAATACTGATGAAAGATATTAAGGAAAACCTAAAAAAAAAAAAATCTGTTTATGGACTAGAAGACTCAATTGTTTTTTGTAAATAGAATGCTTTTAAAATTAATTTTCAAAGGCACAATAACTAAATTATCTAAAACAATACTGAAAAAAAGAATAAAGTTGGAAGAATCATAAAAACCAGTCTTAAGGTTTATAATACAGCTACTATATTTAAGACAGTGTGGTACTGGTGGAAGAATATACACATAGGTTCATGAAACAGAATACAGAGTCAAAAATCAGACCCACACAAGTACAGTCAATGACTTTTAATAAAGGTGCAAAAGCAATTCAATAGAGAAAGGAGAGTCTCTTCAACTAATGGTATTAGTTCAATCAGACATTCATATCCAAGAAAATTAAGGGCAAATTGAAGGAAAATGAACTCAAAATAGATCATAGCTCTAAATGTAAAACATGAAACTATAAAACTGTTTTAAAAGAAAATCTTCATGACCTAGAGTTAGATGAAGTGTCCTTAGACATAACACCAAAAGAATAATCCATAAAAGGAAAAAAAAACATTCACAAACTGGACTTTATCAAAAATAAGAACTTTAGCTCTACACAAGTGACTTGCTCAGTCACGTCCAACTCTGCAACCCCATGGACTAGATAGCCCATGGAATTCTCCAGGCCAGAATACTGGATTGGGCAGCCTTTCCCTTCTCCAGGGGATCAAACTCATGTCTCCTGCATTGCAGGCAGATTCTTTACCAGCTGAGCCACAAGGGAAACCCAAGAATACTGGAGTGGGTAGCCTATCCCTTCTCCAGGGGATCTTCCCAACCCAGGAATTGAACTGGGGTCTCCTGCATTGCAGGTGGATTCTTCACCAACTGAGCTCTCAGGGAAGCCATGATATGACCTTATTAATAAAATTAACAGACCAGTGATAGACTAGAAGAAGATATTTTCAAATCACATATCTGATAAATAAAAACAATCCAACTAAAAACATGGGTAAAATCTGAAAAGACATTTCACCAAGAACAATTTACAGATGTCAAATAAACACATGAAGTCAACATCCTTAGCCATTAAGGACACAGAAATTAAAGCCACAATAAGATACGATAATGTGCCTATTAAATGGCTAAAATAAAAAATACTGACAACACCAAGTGTAGAAAGAATATGGATGTTTCATACATTTCAGGTATGAATGTAAAATGGTTCACCCACTTCAGAAAACAGGTTACCAGTTTCTTTATAAAGGTAAACACATATTTATCATACAATCCTGTATTCACAATCTTATATATCTACCTTAGAGCAGAGATTAGCAAACTCTAATAGGACAAAAGTAAACTTCTTAGTCATCACATATCATAATGTCTCTGTTGCAGCCATTAGCATTACAGCACAAAAGCAGTCACAGACAGTGCACAAACATATGGGCATTTTTATGTCCCAGTAAAAGTTCATTTACCAAAATGGGCAGCTGATTTATAGGATATAGTTGCCAGTCTCTGTTCTAGAGAAACAAAGATGTATATCCACACAGAAACTATGCATGCATTTTTGAAGCAGCTTTGTAACTGCCAAGAAGTGGAAATAACACAAATATTCTTAAGTCATTAAATGGACAAACAAACCAGTACAGTCATACAATGGATTAAATAAAAATAAATCAGTGATATTTTCAATAACTTGAATGTATCTCAAGGGCATTATACTCAGCGGGGTGAAACAAGCTAATCTCCAAAAGGCTACCTACTGTTTGATTTTATTAAATAATATTCTCAAAATGTCACAAGCACAGTGATGAAGAACAGAAAATAAGATGTCATGGGATACACTGGAGATGGACTATGACTATAAAGGGGTAATACAAAGGAATGAAGAGGTTTATTTAAGATAATAGAACAGTTTTGTAACCTGACTATGGTAGTGGTTATATGAATCCATCAGTTCAGTTCAGTTCAGTCGCTCAGTCGTGTTCGACTCTTTGCGACCCCATGAATCGCAGCACGCCAGACCTCCCTGTCCATCACCAACTCCCAGAGTTCACCCAGACTCACGTCCATCGAGTCAGTGATGCCATCCAGCCATCTCATCCTCTGTCGTCCCCTTCTCCTCCTGCCCCCAATCCCTCCCAGCATCAGAGTCTTTTCCAATGAGTGACCTCTTCGCATGAGGTGGCCAAAATACTGGAGTTTCAGCTTTAGTGTCATTCCTTCCAAAGAAATCCCAGGGCTGATCTTCTTCAGAATGGACTGGTTGGATCTCCTTGCAGTCCAAGGAACTCGCAAGAGTCCTCTCCAACACCACAATTCAAAAGCATCAATTCTTCGGCGCTCAGCCTTCTTCACAGTCCAACTCTCACATCCATACATGACCACAGGAAAAACCATAGCCTTGATTAGATGAACCTTTGTTGGCAAAGTAATGTCTCTGTTTTTGAATATGCTATCTAGGTTGGTCATAACTTTCCTTCCAAGGAGTAAGTGTCTTTTAATTTTATGTAATAAAATTCATTTAACTATAAACACGAAAAACACACACATACACACACACACAGAAACACATAAAAAAAAAACAAAAAAAATTACTTGTAAACACTAACAAAATCTGTGTAAGGTCTGTAGTTTGGTTAATTATATTGTGCCAATGTCAATTTCCTGCTTTATATAATATACTAAAGCTATATTATTATCATTGGGGAACCCAGGAGCAAGGTATACTGAATTCTATGTATTATTTTTGAAATTTTTTGTGAGTCTAAAATTATTTCAAAATAAATTTTTAAAGTTAATTGACTGTTAAAAACAAAAATAATTACAATATATTGCAAAGTTTATCACATATATGGAAGTGAAATCACATGACCAAAATAACATAAAGTCCAGGAGAGGAAAAATGGATGTATGGTGTGTGTGTATGTGTGTGCGCATAAAATACATGTGGCCACAGGACTGGGAAATGTCAGTCTTCATTCAAACCCAAAGAAAGGCAATGACAAAGAGTGCTCAAACTACCACACAATTGCACTCATCTTACACACTAGTAAAATAATGCTCAAAATTCTCCAAGCCAGGCTTCAGCAATATGTGAACCGTGAACTTCCTGACGTTCAAGCTGGTTTTAGAAAAGGCAGAGGAACCAGAGATCAAATTGCCAACATCCGCTGGATCATGGAAAAAGCAAGAGAGTTCCAGAAAAACATCTGTTTCTGCTTTATTGACTATGCTAAAGCCTTTGACTGTGTGGATCACAATAAACTGTGGAAAATTCTGAAAGAGATGGGAATACCAGACCACCTGACAGGCCTCTTGAGAAATCTGTATGCAGGTCAGGAAGCAACAGTTAGAACTGGACATGGAACAAGAGACTGGTTCCAAATAGGAAAAGGAGTACGTCAAGGCTATATACTGTCACCCTGATTATTTAACTTATATGCAGAGTATATCAGGAGAAACACTGGGCTGGAAGAAACACAAGCTGGAATCAAGACTGCTGGGAGAAATATCAATAACCTCAGATATGCAGATGACACCACCCTTATGGCAGAAAGTGAAGAGGAACTAAAAAGCTTCTTGATGAAAGTGAAAGTGGAGAGTGAAAAAGTTGGCTTAAAGCTCAACATTCAGAAAACGAAGATCATGGCATTTGGTCCCATCACTACATGGGAAATAGATGGGGAAACAGGGGAAACAGTGTCAGACTTTATTTTGGGGGGCTCCAAAATCACTGCAGATGGTGACTGCAGCCATGAAATTAAAAGACGCTCACTCCTTGGAAGGAAAGTTATGACCAACCTAAATAGTATATTCAAAAGCAGAGACATTACTTTGCCAACAAAGGTTCATCTAATCAAGGCTATGGTTTTTCCTGTGGTCATGTATGGATGTGAGAGTTGGACTGTGAAGAAGGCTGAGCACTGAAGAATCGATGCTTTTTGAACTGTGGTGTTGGAGAGGACTCTTGTGAGTCCCTTGGACTGCAAGGAGATCCAACCAATCCATTCTGAAGAATATCAGCCCTGGGATTTCTTTGGAAGGAATGACACTAAAGCTGAAACTCCAGTATTTTGGCCACCTCATGCAAAGAGTTGACTCATTGGGAAAGACTCTGATGCTGGGAGGGACTGGGGGCAGGAGGAGAAGGGGACAACAGAGGATGAGATGGCTGGATGGCATCACTGACTCGATGAACGTGAGTCTGGGTGAACTCTGGGAGTTGGTGATGGACAGGGAGGTCTGGCGTGCTGCGATTCATGGGGTCGCAAAGAGTTGGACACGACTGAGCGACTGAACTGAACTGAAATGATTAGGAATTTTAAACTATCTGTAAAGTAATATATCACTTCAAGGTAGACCGTGATAAGGTAAAGATATATGCTATAAACTCTAAGTGAAAGTCTCTCAGTCATGTCCAACTCTTTGCGACTCCACCGACTATATGGTCCATGGAATTCTCTAGGCCAGAATACTGGAGAGAGTAGCCTTACCCTTCTCCAGAGAATCTTCCCAACCCAGGGATTGAACCCAGGTCTCCTGCCTTGCAGGCGGATTATTTACCAGCTGAGCCACAAGGGAAGCCCTATAAAGTTTAAAGCAAGCACTAAAATAGCATAAAAATTAGTTATAATCAAACCAAAAAGAAGAAACTGTATTATAAAAATATATGTAAGTAGTCTAAAAAAAGACACTTTAAGTGAAATAAGGAAATAAAGGTAGAACAAAAAGAGAGAGCATATTTTAAAATCATCATTAATAAGCATATGAAATATAAATACCTTAAACACCCCAATTAAAATCAGAGATTTCCATATTGGATTAAAAAAGCAAAATCCAACCATATATTTCTTAAAAGAAATACTATTTAAATAAAGATAAAACAGGCAAAAGAAGAAGGATGGAAAAAGATACGTCATGCTAACTCCTACCAAAAGAAAGCTGGAAGTATGCTGCTACTGCTAAGTCACTTCAGTCGTGTCCGACTCTGTGAGACCGCATAGATAGCAGCCCATCAGACTCCCCCGTCCCTGGGATTCTCCAGGTAAGAACACTGGAGTGGGTTGCCAGTTCCTTCTCCAATGCATGAAAGTGAAAAGTGAAAGTGAAGTCGCTCAATCATGTCCAACTCTTAGCGACCCCATGGACTGCAGCCCACCTGGCTCCTCCATCCATGGGATTTTCCAGGCAAGAGTACTAGAGGGGGGTGCCATTGTACATTACAACTAAAAAAAAAAAAAAAATTTAATTGACTTTGATAGAGTCCTGGATTCCACCCTACCTAACTTACTACCTCCACTTTCCTTAGGAACTTCCTTATCCTTTTAGCAACTGTTTCCTCACATACAAACAGTGACAATGCCAAGGTCACATGATGAAGTGAGAGTCTGTGTTAACTGAAAAGTAATAAGCAAATATTAACATTATTAATACTCAAAAGTTCTCTTGGAGCACAGTTTTCACATGCTACTTCAGACTCTTGTTTTTACTAAGCTGTGTTTTTTTTTCTGAAAAATCATGGAATAATTGAAAAAATTAAAATATAATGACTTTGAGATGTTTCTTATAAAAGAAGAAAACATTTTAAATCAAAGCAGAGCAATATGAAACAAGAAAAAGAGAGTAAGTTCTCAAAGACAAAATTGTATAACTAATAATTTGAAAATTTTTGTATGGTTTAACTACAAAACATATACTTTGAACAGGATTTCTGCACCACTTACATAACTAATTTAGTTTCCACATTTCAAAAGGTCAAGAATTATAAAATGTTTAATAAAAAAAAAGGCAGATGTATACAAATACTTTTATCATGGAAATAAATACTATAATTTCTTTTTGAGGCATTCAAGCAACACATTTGCAACCCATACTCCCACAAACCTGAAAATTATTACTATTTTTGACAAAGTCCTTGGCAGAGTACCATAACAAATGCTCCAATTCTGATATTTCATCTGGAAATATCCACTTGATTTCAAAGTTCTACAAACCACAGGGACACATGGCAATAATACATGATTTGGGGCTGTTGTCTTTAAAAAACAACTTTGACTACTTCGGGATAATTTACTTTATTTCATTTTTATATACCTGAGAAATATAAGTTAAATAAATGTAGGGAGGTCTGTTGAACTTAGAATGCATTTCCACTTAAAAAAGAAAAGTTATGACATATAGGAAGATACAAACTAACCTTACTGTACATACATACCTAAACTGTATGTTGCAACATTTTTTAAACAACTGAAACATTATTTGCAATGAAAATACTAGAGAAAGACTCTTGTAACAATAAAAGTGAATCCTTCCAAATGACTGAATGACAGTTCAATCTCTCCTAAACATTAACATGCAGAGATTCCTAACTGTCTCTCAACATCCACGTTCCCTTTTTCTGCACAGTAATGAAAACTTTTGGGCATAGGACACAGCTGAAGAGCACACTGCACAGATTCCTTTGCAGCTAGGTGAAGCCATGTGACTTAGTTTTGGACAATGGGATGCTAGCTAAAGTAGTGCAACACTAGCGTGAAGGTCATAAAGAAAATGCACATGTGCTTTACTTTCTCTTTTGAGGCACCTTTCCTGCTGCCTGAAAGGTGAGCATAACCATGAACATGAAATTTAAAACTTCTTTGTAAAAAGGGAAAAGTAACATGATTACAGAAGCTTAAGCTTCCACATCATAAAACTAATATATTAATCCAGACCTGCCTATTTGGATCATAACATCAGAGAAAAGCATCCACCATGCTATTTAAGTCATCAAATTTTCAGTCTAACTGTATCCAAGGCCAGTATCTGATAATTGGGGCAAGGGAGAGAAAGGGGGGAAAAATGCAAATTGACTTTATTCTTTTTTTAATTTCAAAGTTTTATTCTATATACAAAATTTAAGATTTTTCTTCTTTTCTAAAAGAGACCTAAAGCCAATTTTCATGTTTATGTTTGTAATGTGTGTGTGTTGATCACGTTTAATGTTCCTTCAAATTTCATGGCTTTCCTTTATTAGGACTATTTTTAGAAATATAAAACTATGGTATGATAGATAACCTGCCATGAATCAAAGAATTCACTTCAAAATTTTATAGTTGAGAGAAAAGATATATGAACAATCTAAATTATGAGTCCAAGGTTATTCTTATCAAAAATAATTAGGTCTTTTTCTAAATGGCTCCTGAATGAAAATGTTTTCTGAAGGAACAAATTATGAAATAGAAAAAAGACGATATTTTTAATTAAGATGCATATTTTCATGATAAAAGTATATATTGTAAAATCAGTATGAACTGGGAAAAGCAGAGGGAACACAATGACATGAAGTACATGAATAATCTCCTGAGTAAGTAACGCAACAGTACTTATAGTAAGAGATAATGAATTCTGAATGCTTGTACTAGATTATGTTTCATCCAGAACAATCTACAGCCAACTGAAGTGTCCTGGTAATGGGGTAGGGAGAGTCCCAGAAGTTTGCACTGTATAGAAAAAAAGCATTCAACTGGCCGTACAACATTTATCTCAATGAGAATTAAGCTAAAATTAAAAATCTATGTCATCTGTAAGGAAAAGTCAATGAGAGCAAAGCAACCTTGTAAAAAATAATGGACCCATTCCTTCCCACAAAACTGTATATAAACATCAACTTACACATTATACATACTAAATATTTCATTGGTTTGGAAACTGACAATTCTTTCACTGATAAAACACAAGGTAATATTTCAAAAAGAACCAGTTCTTCTTTAATATAAAAACTAGTAGTTACTTCCTTTTTAAAAATAGAAAAACAAAGAAAATTCGATACAAAGGTAAATTCAAATAAGTCTTATGTGACGTGAATACTCAAAATGTTCAAATTATGCAGTGATCTCCAACACAGAATTACATATATAAAATTTCCTGAATTTATGGCAACAAATGCCCCCAAATCCTGACTCTACTAGGTATGTTCCTGACTCTGCTAGGTATGAAACTGGTAGCAAATATACTTAGAACTCACAGAGTATTCTTTGGGAGAGTAACTTTATGTCAACAACAGAATTCACTATAAGGTTGAGTTGAATCTATGTTCATTCTTATCTTGTAAGTATAGGAGGTTATTTTTGGCAACAATCAGATGTCTGTGTCATCAAGGAAAGGATTATGAATACCTTTTACATTTGTAGGTAATCTAAACCAAAATTAGCTTTAAAAAGTATTATGCCGTGATTGTCTGCATATTTTTGCCACCAAATGAATTTATAAAATACTGTCACTCTGAAATTCAATCCACAGAAGCACATCCTAAAGCACTACAAGATTCCCATGGCTTGCTTGCTTGCTAAGTCGCTTCAGTCGTGTCCGACTCTGTGCGACCCCACAGACGGCAGCCCACCAGGCTCCCCCATCCCTGGGATTCTCCAGGCAAGAACACTGGAGTGGGTTCCTTCTCCAGTGGCCATTTCCTTCTCCAATGCACGAAAGCGAAAAGTCAAAATGAAGTTGCCCAGTCGTGTCCAACTCCTAGCGACCCCATGGACTGCAGCCCACCAGGCTCCTCCGTCCATGGGATTTTCCAGGCAAGAGTACTAGTGTGGTCAAATAAACTTGTGATTTTCATCTCCATCTATGAAGCTGACTGCAGGATCTCTTACTGAAAGTTTTACCTCATTCAGACATACCCAAAAATATCTCTCAAGTAAGTCAAGTCAAAAACTCCTCCTCGTCAAACTGTTCTGAGAGAGTAGCCTTTTTTTTCTCATAGGCAAATTAATAAACATTGAGGTAGCTATCTAAGTTGCACCGTAGTGCTTCAGAGCATGAGCATTCGGCAACCTACACTCTTCTGCATTACTAAGAATTTCTTACTCTGTTTCTACTTTTTTAAGAAAACCTGTTGAAAAGTTAGTGTTTCAAGACTTTGCCTCTGATATAGTTGATTAATTTGGGGGTAGTAAGCAAACTATCTTTCAGGATTATTGTCATAGTTTTTGAGTCTGACACATGCTAAGCCAGTTGTACAGGATTTAAGTCATGATGATTTTCCTCACATAGGCACCAAGATCAGATGTATCGCCAAGCACAGCAAATACTCCATCCATGCCCAATGGACCGAATCCTCCTTTTCATCATGTCAAAGATACTAAAACCCTTTCAAATACCCAAAAGGTACCTCTCACACTCTTAATTTGTTATGCATCAGTGTACACAAAACAGTTGAAAACCAGAAACTGCATGAAATAATGTTAATCATTACATACAAATGTTTGTTGAGTGGAAATAGGCATTACTCCAATTTGACAATGATCTGCTTCAAAATATTAGAAGAAACAGTCAGCAGTCCTATAGTATATAATATCACTTGATTGTATTTAAGCCACAGGAAAGAATATTTTGTGACAATAATGAAATTTTACTAGTCATTTCAAACATTACTTACCCTATTTTAAATTATCATTGTTAAGGACCTCAACATATTGAAATTTACATAAATTGGCAGTTGAGTACAATAAGTATATATTTTCGAAATAGAAATAATTACCAAAGCCAGGCTCTCTGCATTATTCTATATAGGATAATATATATTTCAAAGTAATGATTTCATCTGTTGCTTCAAATGTTTCTCTAATTGGTGAAATCCCTTTAATCATTCTGAATTAAAGAGTTTTTTAAAAAGAATTTTTTAAACTCAACTTAGTTCCAGTACAAACTGTCAATAACTGTCTTTAAACTTAATGTAGTAAAGATGTCCCTCTTTTTCTTCTACTATAGATCTAATATCTGATTGATAAATGACTGACAAAAAACCAAATAATTCAACCTCTAGTTATACTAACATGAATTAAGATATACAAACAGTAAGTAGTACACTTCTCATAAACCAACCTTGATTTGAACTGATGTATAAATCAAACAGAACAAATAGCAGATTCCTTGTCTGTACAGCTTGAAAGCTTTGAAAAGGTTGGGTTCAAAGTTATTTCCTTCTATTTTAATACTTCTAATTTTGAAAATGTAAATAAAATACCTTAATTTATAAACATATATCTTACTCTACCTAACTATATAATTTTGTAATTGCAAGCACATTTTAATAAAGAAGAAAACAGGTCATAATTGTTAAATATTCAAAGAAAAATATATTATTTTCTTTATCTAAAATCAGTATTTCCCCAAATTCATTTCAATAAGCCTGTCTCATGATCTAAAACTTCTGACGCCATTTCTCAGAACTGCTCATTTATGTAATTATCTTAACAGAACTTAGTTTTAAAAAAATAAAAATGAAATATACTTTACAATAATTATTTTTCACAATTCATGAATACAAAGCATTTAATGACTAACTTTGAAGCATTTTTCCAAGTACTTTTCAAACTTTTGTTTCTGAGGTATTTTGGGAATAATATGTAGTTACTTAAATAATTTCTCCATAAGTACTCTCTGACATTTTACCACTTACAACATTATGGAAAGATTTACTTACTGAAACATCGTTCAAGTTTTTCTCAAAGGAGAAGTGATGAGACTCTTTAGAAAAATTAAACTTGTATGTGTCAGTTGGTCCTGCTCCTGACACCAATGCTTTTCTCAGTTCATCAACATATTTCTCTTTTTCCATTGCCATGTCATCAGCTTCTTGGGAAATGTCTGATTCACAAACTGTGAGAAAGAGTAATAAAAAGTCTTATTTGAAAATAAATTTCTAAACATAAGAAAAGATATATTTACCTGTTGCTACTAATTTATTATTAAGCAACAGAAATTTAAACAAAAATAAAATCAATGCCCACACCACACATTTTTAAGTCAAATTATACCTCTTAACTGAACTATCAATTTTTGATAAATACATTTACTCTTAAATCTCATTAGACTCCTTGTATTCTTTCTCTGTCCTCAGATGAAATACATAGATTATAAATTACCACAGAAACAACCATCTTGTGTACCTGCTCCAAGGTCATAGCAGAAGAAAGCATTTTCTATAATGATTAATAAACTCAGTATTTTAAAACATCCTTCTTCCTTGACTCAATTATTAAAGAGATTAAATAGTCTATAGTCTATTTCTCACTCACATCAGTTCAGTTCAGTTCAGTAGCTCAGTCGTGTCCGACCGACTCTTTGCGACCTCATGAATCGTAGCACACCAGGCCTCCCTGTCCATCACCAACTCCCGGAGTTCACCCAGACTCGCATCCATCGAGTCAGCGATGCCATCCAGCCATCTCATCCTCTGTCGTCCCCTTCTCCTCCTGCCCCCAATCCCTCCCAGCATCAGAGTCTTCTCCAATGAGTCAACTCTTCACATGAGGTGGCCAAAGTACTAGAGTTTCAGCTTTAGCATCATTCCTTCCAAAGAAATCCCAGGGCTGATCTCCTTCAGAATGGACTGGTTGGATCTCCTTGCAGTCCAAGGGACTCGCAAGAGTCTTCTCCAACACCACAGTTCAAAAGCATCAATTCTTCGGCGCTCAGCCTTCTTCACAGTCCAATTCTCACATCCACACATGACCACAGGAAAACCATAGCCTTCACTAGGAGGACCTTTGTTGGCAAAGTAATATCTCTGCTTTTGAATACAGGTAGAGTCAAATTACGGAGAAGGCGATGGCACCCCACTCCAGTACTCTTGCCTGGCAAATCTCATGGATGGAGGAGCCTAGTAGGCTGCAGTCCATGGGGTCACTGAGCGACACGACTGAGCGACTTCACTTTCACTTTTTACTTTCATGCATTGGAGAAGGAAATGGCAACCCACTCCAGTGTTCTTGCCTGGAGAATCCCAGGGACAGAGGAGCCTGGTGGGCTGCCGTCTATGGGGTCCCACAGAGTCGGACACGACTGAAGCGACTTAGCAGCAGCAGCAGCAGAGTCAAATTAAAGTAAAAACGGAGTTCATTCTCATCTCATTATGTGCCAGCAATAAAAACAGTACATTAAGAGAGTCTTATTACTTAGAAGAAAGAAAGGGAAGGGAATTAATATTTATTGTTTCCTCTATGGCATACATTATATTATATATCTGGCTATCAATTATCTCATTTAGGTATATTTAAAGCTGATGTTTTACTCATCCATAGTGATTTTTACTTCAACGATTATATGTCCAAATTTCAGATCATTTTTTCTTTTTCATAAAATCCTGTTCTGGCCTTCTTTTCAGTATTTGAAGAATACATATATATGACATCTTATAGATTTCATTCAGATCAGTTTCTACGCATGGTTCCTAAAGTATTAATTCCGTTTCTTCCAGCTGCTGACACAGTCTCATTCTGCTTTTTTTTCTCCTTCTGTGCTTTGTGAAGTCTGAATATGGCTCTCCTAAGCCAAAGTATCAAGTGATCTGGCAAACAGAGGTAGCCATAAACAAAGGTTGCTGGCTGGTCTTTCCTGGAGTCCTTACAGGTTTCACCAGTTCTGCATCAGTTTTGGAAGTTAATTTCTTCACTCAGTTTTTACACTTGTGGCAAATTTTAGAGAGTTCAAATTCAAGCCCACCACCCTCACACACACATAACACAGACAGGATTCTGATTTCTGCTGGGACTTTTAATTTACTCATTACAATTAAATGAGCTAATGAGCCCTTACTGACTACTCTGAGTCTATGCTACATCTCCAAGCCAGGGTAGTTTTTTGTTTGTTATTTGTTGCTTAAAGATTTTATTAATAGGATCAATTCCAGGTTACTTTATCTTTACAGTTGAGCTCCAATTCCTAAAAGGCCTGCAGTCTCAACAGGCCATTCCTCTCAGGTATTACAACCATAGTCATTAGATGTGTATCTATTCAGAAGTCCATGAGCTTAGTTCTTTAGCTCCCATTAACTCTTCTGGTTTTCAGATATATCTTCACACTTGACACCTGGGGATTCTCTTTCTAAAGACTGTGATGTGTCTGTTTATTGCCTTTTAAAATTATAAGATTTAATCTAATATTTATTTGGAATGTATGCATGGTTGGGTTCCCATGTCAACTGGAGATCACAATGATGAAAGTCCCATATAGTTCTATAGTGTTTTGGTTTTTGTTTTTTTCAAGGTTACATTTATCTATTTTAGGGCTTCCCTGGTGGCTCAGCTGGTAAAGAATCCACCTGCAATGCAGGAGACTTGGGTTCGATCACTGGGTTGGAAAGATCCCCTGGAGAAGGGAAAGGCTATCCACTCCAGTATTCTGGCCTGGAGAATTCCATGGACTGAAGAGTCCACGGGGTTGAAAGAGTCAGACACAACTGAGCAACTTTTACTTTATCTATTTTATTCCTTACAACAATGAAAGACAGATATTCTCATTTTACAAATGATAAAAGTAAGACTCAGAGAGATCAGGTAATGGTCAAGGACCATGAAGAAGGTAAGTGATAAAACTGGGATTCATACTTATATCTCTCTGGTTGCTCTGGTTTGAGGGGAAACAGATATGGGACATTAGATAAACTATTTACTTCCATAATATTAAAAATTAACACATTAGTATGAAATAGTATATAAACAATAAAATCTTGATTAAAGAATCCTTCAAAATATAGCAGCTTTCCATAACTTTAGTCCATGTGCCATCAACTGTCTGGAAGCCCCATGATGGGCAATGAGGAAGAGAGTCTGGAAATGCATCCATGTATCTTTTATAATGAGTTTTTGGTAAGTTTTGATATTGAAATATAACTCTCAACACAGCAAAAAGAATAAAAATATTCTTGTAGAATTTTACAACTTCTAAATACTTCCACATACTTTTTTTCTCCCTCTAAAGCATTGCACATTTAAGAAGATCACCAATATCAAATCTATTGATTTTTCAAATAATCTATTAGCGCTTCTGAAAAAACATATAAGAAGACAAATGCTTTTTATCTGAGGAATAATTTCATATTTTCTGTTTGGATTGTTTTGAAAAGTGTAAGTACCTACAGAAAGATATTATTGATATTTGACAGAAAAATAGGAAATAATCTATAGAAACTATCTTGACTGTAACTATAGAAAAACTTAAGAAAACACACACACACACAAAAAGATAAAATGAACATACTTAGAAAACAAAAAGAGACTCAACAGACTTCAAAAACAAATTTATAGTTACCTAACAGGAAAGGTGGGGAATGGAAGAGGGATAAAATAGGAGTTTGAGATTAACATATACACACTGCTGCTGCTGCTGCTGCTAAGTCACTTCAGACATGTTCGACTCTATGCGACCACATAGACAGCAGCCCACCAGGCTCCCCTGTCCCTGGGATCCTCCAGGCAAGAACACTGGAGTGGGTTGCCATTTCCTTCTCCAATGCATGAAAGTGAAAAGTGAAAGTGAAGTCGCTCAGTCATGTCCAACTCTTAGCGACCCCATGGACTGCAGCCTACCAAGCTCCTCCATCCATGGGATTTTCCAGGCAAGAGTACTGGAGTGGGGTGCCACTGCCTTCTCTGACATATACACACTACTACATATAAAATAGCTAACTAACCAACAAGGCTCTACTGTATAATACTTGGAACTCTACTCAATATCCTGTAATAACCTACATGGGAAAAGAATCTGAAAAAAAATGGATATATGTATATGCATAACAATCACTTTTCTGTATAACTGAAACTAATACAACATTGCAAATCAACTATATTCCAATATAAAACAAAAATTAAATCAAAATATAATAAAGTATGTCTACTAATACACCATCTAATAAAAAGCATTTTAAATTTCATTACAATCAAAAGATAGTTTCCTGAAAATATTTAATGGAATATATTGATTCAATCCATTTATTGAACCCGCCTGCATTGTAGGAGACTCAGGAGACAAAGGTTCAATCCCTGGGTTGGGACAATTCCCTGGAGAAAGAAATGGCAACCCACTCCAGTGTTCTTGCCTGGAAAATCCCATTGTTAGAGGATCCTGGCAGGCTACAGTTCATAGGGTCACAAAGAGCGGAATACAACTTAGCAACTAAACAACAAGTAAATTCTGAAACTGCTTCAGTTCAGTTCAGTTCAGTCGCTCAGTTGTGTCCGACTCTTTGCAACCCCATGAATCGCAGCACACCAGGCCTCCCTGTCCATCACCAACTCCCAGAGTTCACTCAGACTCACATCCATCAAGTCAGTGATGCCATCCAGTCATCTCATCCTCTGTCGTCCCCTTCTCCTCCTGCCCCCAATCCCTCCCAGCATCAGAGTCTTTTCCAGTGAATCAACTCTAGCATCTATTATGTGCCAGGCACTATTCTAGGCACCAGGGATAACAACCATTAGACAGAGAAAAAAGCCAGCCTTATGGAGCCTTGATTCAAGTGCTGACATCTTAGATATCTTTTCAGATATCCTTTTAGATACTATCTTAGATATGCCCATATGTTACTCCATCTGTGAATCCTGCATTGGTTAGTGTTATGAAATATTTCCTGAGAAGAAGAAAACATGAAAGAAAATTATTTATATCTGCACCTCTCCTTTAAAAAATATGTTTTTAAAACAAGGTACCAGTTTAAGAAAAAAAATTTCCTTGAACATTTCCTGTAATAGTCCATGTGAAATTCTGACTGCCTATTTAGAACTTCAATCCTAAAAAACAATTTGGTCACCAGTTTTTAATTTTGTGCTGGAGGAAGCACAGCTGTAAGCACTCAATGCTCCTTTTAAAAACATCAGCGACTGGGGATAAAAGCCATGGAAATAATAAAATTCAGTAAGGATACAGATGAACGACATAATATGGCAAAAAAGTGAGCAGGCCAAGAAAAAATAAAGAATTGTTTTCAGGCAGGTAGGATAAAACAAAGAATCACTTCGACAATATCTGTAGGTAGGTGAAGACGAAAGTAAGGAAAGAGGGTTCTTTACTTTAGATTCTGATGTAGAATGAACTGAAAGACAATATATTCTAAGATTGTGTCAGAGCTGAAAAGATACACAGACTTAAGTCATCACATCATGGACCCACTTCACTACTCTTCATTCATTAAAAATCCTTTTTCTACTGAGCTCTGTAACATAATTTCCATAGAGGTCACCAAATATATCAGTGTTTAGAACAAATATAAGCAGATATAATTATTTGATAATAAAGGCATTGATAAAGTTTAGTTTATTCTTCAGTGAATTTTACTCCATGATGAGTGATATAAGTTTCTTACTGCTGACTAATTCTTATGAAAGTCAAATAACAGTCATCGATCATTAACCCACTTTGTGATTTAACCCTGTGATATAACCTTCTATAATGTTGAAATGATGATAGACCACATGATAATTAGACTCCAAAACATTCATTAGATAAAACATTGCTAATGGAAAAGAAATCACGGAGTTTAGTGTGTGGGAGATTAAAAGAAACCCCACATCCTTTTAATTTCACTCAAATGAAAAGAAAAAAAAATTACCCAAATTGAAGGTTGCAGAAATCAAAAAGTTGTACAAAAAACAGGATGAGGTATAGGAAGGAAATTCATTTTCATGTTTCAATTATTTAATTGTTTCAATGTTCTTAATCATCTTATTGTCTATCTGTAAAGTGCCAAACCAAATTACATTTATGTATAATCTTTAACTAAACATGGAAACAATGTTATGCTACTTAGTTACATATTCTATAATTGAAATTCACTCAAGAAAATAAAAGTGAATAATAAAAGGTATTAAACATTTGTTAAACTGAAAACTCCAACATCTTTGAAAACAAATGGCCATCTTCCAGTGCACTGTAAAATTTTCTGTTTGAAAGCTTGTTCAGTACAGGAAGCCAAAATCTTAACAATCTATTTGTCATGAAGGGATGGGACCAGATGCCTTGATCTTACTTTTCTGAATATTGAGTTTTAAGCCAATTTTTTCATTCTCCTCTTTTACTTTCATCAAGAGGCTCTTTAGTTATTTTTCGCTTTTTGCCGTAACGGTGGTGTCATCTGCATATCTGAGGTTATTGGTATTTCTCCTGGCAATCTTGATTCCAGCTTGTGCTTCATCCAGCCCAGCAGTTAGCATGATGTACTCCATATAAGTTAAATAAGCAGGGTAACAATATACAGCCTTGACGTAACCTTTCCCAATTTGGAACCAGTCTGTTGTTCCATGTGCAGTTCTAACTGTTGCTTCTTGACCTGCACACAGATTTCTTAGGAAGCAGATAGGGTGGTCTGCTATTCCCATCTCTTTAAGAATTTCCCACAGTTTGTTGTGATCCACATAGTCAAAGTCTTTGGTGTGGAAAATAAAGCAGAAGTACATGTTCTTCTGAAAATCTCTTGCTTTTCCGATGATCCAACCGATGTTGGCAATTTGATTTGTGACTCCTCTGCCTCCTCAAAATTCAGCTTGAACATCTGGAAGTTCACGGTTCATGTATTATTGAAGCCCTGGCTTGAAGAATTTTGAGCATTACTTTGCTAGCGTGTGAGATGACTGCAATTGAGAAGTAGTTTGAACATTCTTTGGCATTGTCTTTTCTTTGGAATTGGAATGAAACCTGACCTTTTCCTATCCTGTGGCCACTGCTGAGTTTTCCAAATTTGCTGGCATATTGACTGCAACACTTTCACAGCATCATCTTTTAGGATTTGAAATAGCTCTACTGGAATTCCATCACCTCCACTAGTTGTTTGTAATAATGCTTCCTAAGGCCCACTTGACTTCACATTCTAGGATGTCTGGCTCTAGGTGAGTTATCACTCCATTGTGGCTATGTGGGTCATGAAGATTTTTTGTGTATAGTTCTTCTTAATATCTTCTGCTTCTGTTAGGTCCATACCATTTCTGTCCTTTATTGTGCTCATCTTTGCACAAAATGTTCCCTTGGTATATCTAATTTTCTCAGAGATCTCTAGTATTTCCCATTCTGTTGTCTTCCTCTATTTCTTTGCACTGATCCCTGAGGAAGGCTTTCTTATCTCTCCTTGCTCTTCTTTGGAACTCTGCATTCAGATGGGTGTATCTGTCCTTTTCTCCTTTGGCTTTCACTTCTCTTCTTTTCACAGCTATTTGTAAGGCCTCCTCAGACAGCCATTTTGCCTTTTTGCATTTCTTCTTCTTGGGATGGTCTTGATCACTGCCTCCTGTACGATGTCATAAACCTCCATCCATATTTCTTCAGGTTCTCTATCAGATCTAATCCCTTGAATCTATATGTCATTTCCACTGTACAGTCATAAGGGATTTGATTTAGGTCATACCTGAATGGTCTAATGGTTTTCCCCATTTTCTTAAATTTAAGTCTAAATTTGGCAATAAAGAGTTCATGATCTCAGGCACAGTAAGCTCCCAGTCTTGTTTTTCCTGACTGTATAGAGCTTCTCCATCTTTGGCTGCAAAGAACATAAAAAAATCTGATTTTGGTATTAACCATCTGGTGATGTCCATGTGTAGTTGGAAGAGGATGTTTGCTATGACCAGTGTGTTCTGGGTCATGAAGATCTTTTTTGTACAGTTCTTCTGTGTATTCTTGCCATCTCTTCTTAATATCCTCTGCTTCTGTTAGGTCCATACCATTTGGTATTCACCATCTGGTTATGTTCATGTATAGAGTCTACTCTTGTGTTGTTGGAAGAGGATGTTTGCTATGACCAGTGTGTTCTCTTGGCAACTCTGTTAGCCTTTGTCCTGCTTCATTTTGTACTCCAAGGCCAACTTTGCCTATTACACCAGGTATCCTTGACTTCCTACTTTTGTATTTCAGCCCCCTATAAAGAAAAGGGTATCTTTTTCAGATGTTAGTTCTAGAAAGTCTTACAGGTCTTCATAGAACTGTTCAGCTTCTTCAGCTTTATTGGTTGAGAAGAGACTTGGATTACTGTGTTACTGAATGGTTTGCCTTGGAAACAAACAGAGATCATTCTTTTATTTTTGAGATTGCACCCAAGTACTGCATTTCGGACTCTTCTATTGACTATGAGGGCTACTCCATTTCTTCTAAGGGATTCTTGCCCACATAGTAGCTATAATGGTCATCTGAGTTAAATTCACCCGTTCAATTTTATTTCACTGATGCCTAAAATGTCGACATTCACTCTTGCCATTTCCTGTTTGACCACTTCTAATTTACTTTCTTGGACCTAACATTCCAGGTTCCTATGCACTATGTTTCTTTATAGCATCGTATTTTACTTCCATCACCAGTCTCATCCACGACTGGGTGCTGTTTTTGCTTTGGCTCCATTTTATTCTTTCTGGAGTTATTTCTCCATTCTTCTCCAGTAGCATATTGGGCACCTACCGACCTGGGGAGTTCATCTTTTGGTGTCATATCTTTTTGCCTTTTAATACTGTTCATGGGATTCTCAAAGCAAGAATGCTGAAGTTGTTTGCCATTCCCTTTTCCAGAGGACCACGTTTTGTCAGAACTCCCCACCACGCCCTGTCCATCTTGGATGGCCGTAAGTGGCATGGCTCATAGTTTCAATGAGTTAGACAAGGCTGTGGTTCATGTGATCAGTTTGATTAGTTTTCTGTGATTGTGGCTTTCATTCTGTCTGCTCTTCCTCTGAGAGATAAGGATAAGAGGCTTATGGAATCTTCCTGATGGGAGAGACTGACTGTGGGGAAAACTGGGTCTTGCTTTAATGGGCAGGGCCAAGATCAGTAAATCTTTAATCTAGTTATTACCAAAGACAAAAAAATCAAAAGTCTATTTCATAAAATAATAGCCAAAAACCCATGTATGGGTTTGAAATATGGTTTACAAAATTTTAAGCTATTATTAACAGTTCTGTTTCATTTTGTTACAAATGTAGTATACGTTCACTGGAAAATAATTCAAACAATAATATGAAATAAAAAGAAAACAAACACCACTTCACTTTCCTAAGCTTTGGCCTAGCCAATTCACCTTCCTGTTCCTTTCAGTATTTTCTTGGCGTGCTAAGAAATGATACATATAAAAAATACTATTTTATATGTTTTATATAAAGAGATAATTTTTAAAACTCTGATCAAGTACTATGACTCAAAAGGGTATTTTTCCTCATTTCTATTAATGCCACTTGTAGAAAACAGCATTAATATTACAAATCTATGTGTAAATTTGACAGAAATAACAAGTAAATGTTAATTTTAACCAATATCAATTAAATTTTAATTTGAAGTATCACTGAGAGCTGAAATATAGCATATTACATTGATTTTTCTTAAAAAATTCACTTTTAATATTACCTGTCCCAGTCCATGCTGACTGCCCATCAGTAAGTGTAATAACAAAACCAGATCCTAGTGTTTTCTCCCAAGCAACTTGTAGAAAATGAATTATATCAGGTTCAGAAGCAAGACAGATTCTGCTTACTTTTCTTTCCATTTCTGATCACCTGTCATAAAAGAAAAAAATGAATATTTTTGTGAGAAACTGTGACTATCAAATAGTCACATAAACTCAGTAAATCACAGTTCGATTCAGTATCTATTCACAATTTTAACCAGTAAGAAAAGCAGAGACTCATAAATGACAAATGATTTGCCCAAGTTGTATAGCTGAATAAAAATTACTATCTTCAACATTTTAAAAACTTAATATCGAAGTATTTCTATCCAGGCAGAAGTATATATCTAAAATCCAACTTGGAAGTTTTTCAACTGAATAAATCCATATAAGCAGTACCTAGATCAAGAAGCAGCACACGACAACCCCAGAACTCATTCTTACAACACCCCCTTTCAGTCACTACGTCCCCCAAAATCACTTTCTTAACTGAGATTTGCGTTTTATTTTTGCACTTTCATATAAATGTAATACAGCATTTTATTTGTGCCTGGCTTCTTTTGTTATATTTAAGAAACGCATCCATATGGTTTCTTAGAGTTGTAGATCATGCACATAATTGTACAATATTCAATAATATGGTACAATTATTTATCCACTTATCCACTAGTGACAGGCATTTGAGTACATTCTAGGTTTTGACTATCACAAATAGTGCTGCCATAGACATGCTAGCAAATATCTAAGTTTTTCTGTTGGGTATATACCTATGAGTATATGCGTGTAATTTGTAGATCAGAGGATAAGCATATGCTCAGTTTTAGTACCACACAGCCAAAAATTGTCTAAAAGGTTCGAACCAATTTACACACTTGGTATATGAGAGTTCCGATCACTGAATATTCTTAGACACATTTCCCATCTTTATAATTTTAGCCATTTTGGTGGGTAGGTAATACTACATTGTGGTTTATTCACATTTCCCTAATTACTAAAGATGGTGAATTCTTTTCATATCTTGATTGCACTTTGAACATCCTGCTTTGAGGAATATCTGTTAAATCTTGCCAATGCTTTTATTAAGTTGTATTCTTCATATTGACGTTCTTACTGAAATCCTCTGCCACCCTCTTCTTTTGCCTTCAGTCTTTCCCAGTATCAGTGTCTTTTCCAATGAGTCAGTTCTTTACATCAGGCGGCCAAAGTATTGGAGTTTCAGCATCAGCATCAGTCCTTACAATGAATATTCAGGTTTGATTTCCTTTACAATTGACTGGTTTGATCTCCTTGCGGTCCAAGGCATTCTCAAGTCTTCTCCAGCACCACAATTTGAAAGCATCAATTCTTTGGCACTCAGCCTTCTATACGGTCCAACTCTTATATCATATATGACTACTAGAAAGACCATATATGACTACTAGAAAGACCATCCGGGGAAGGCAATGGCACCCCACTCCAGTACTTTTGCCTGGAAAATCCCATGGACGGAGGAGCCTGGTAGGCTCCAGTCCATGGGGTCGCTAAGAGTCGGATACGACTGAGCGACTTCACTTTGACTTTTCACTTTCATGCATTGGAGAAGGAAATGGCAACCCACTCCAGTGTTCTTGCCTGGAGAATCCCAGGGCAGGGGAGCCTGGTGAGCTTCCGTCTGTGGGGTCGCACAGAGTCGGACACGACTGAAGCGACTTAGCAGTAGCAGTAGCAGAAAGACCATAGCTTTGACTATATGGGCCATATGGATGTTCTTCTATGTTTATCTAAAAGTTTTATGACTGCATGTATCATATTTAGATCCACAATTCATCTGGAACTGAATTTTGTACTTCAATTGTCAAGAAGAGATCAAACTAGATTTTTTCCATGTGGATATCTAATTGACCCAGTACTATGTATTAAAGACTGTCCTTTCTTATTGCAATGATAGGTTACCTTAGTCATAAATCATGTGATTGAATATGTATACAAGGTTCAATTTTTGTTTTGTTTGTTCTTTGCAGGTGTGCAATTTCGTATTATACACTTGGCTTGTCAAGGTTCAATAAATAGTGATTCTGTTACTGTGATCCAACACATTTATAATCTCTCTATGGCTTTGCCATTTAAAAGTTTGATAAACCTCTAAGTATTAAAATCACTTATGTAAAATGTTGAGCAGAACAAGCAGAAGCATTGCACTTCTGTGGCTTGCCATTATAAACAAACTTCTCAGACATCAATTGCTATTATTAGGTGGGTGTACTGCTCATACCTCCATTTAAGTCATAAGAGAACCAAGAGAGTCCTTTGTAAAACCTTAAGCTTTGCTTTCCTGGTAGCTCAGCTGGTAAAGAATCCACGTGCAATGCAGGAGACCCTGGTTCAATCCCTACTTTGGAAAGATCCCATGGAGAAGAGATAGGCTATTCACTCCAGTATTCTTGGGCTTCCCTGGTGGCTCAGGCAGTAAAGAATTCACCTGCAATGTGGGAGACCTGGCTTCAGTCCCTAGGTTGGGAAGATCCCCTGGAGGAAGACATGGCAATCCACTCCAGTTTTCTTGCCTGGAGACTCCCCATGAAAAGAGCGCTGAACAGGGGTCATAAAGGGTCCATGGGGTCACAAAGAGTTGGACATGACTGTGCAACAAAGCACGGCACAGCACAACAAGCTATAGCAGCTAACAAACAAAACTAAAGAAATACATAAAAATTACAAATATGCCAAGAAAAACATAAAAAGTCAAAACCAGGAACAATGCACACACTTCAAAGATGAAAAACTAGAGAGAATTATTCTTTAATCACATAGCATGAATCTCTTACCAGATGATCCTAAAAAAGGTAAAAGAATACTCCAATCTTTTATTTGGGGGAAGAGTATAAAATTGCCTAAAATTATTATGACCAATTTAAATAGTATGATATTCCAAAGGTACACTATTAATTGCTATTTCATTAATAACTGATAAGTTTTCATCAAAGCCAAATGGTTAAGCTATTTTAATCTGCTTTCTCAATTTAAAACTATTATGTTCTCATAAATAAAGCATCGTTTTTTCTCAACAAGTGAATGTGAAAATAAAAACAACTCATTCTGACAGCTCTTCACAAAACTAAGCTGATTTATCTATCTGCTGGGCAGTTCAGAGGCATGCTTAATTATAGAATGCTAGAGAAACCTATATGCAGGTCAGGAAGCAACAGTTAGAACTGGACATGGAACAACAGACTGGTTCCAAATAGGAAAAGGAGTAAGTCAAGGCTGTATATTGTCACCCTGCTTATTTAACTTATATGCAGAGTACATCATGAGAAACGCTGGGCTGGAGGAAGCACAGCTGAAATCACGATTGCTGGGAGAAATATCAATAACCTCAGATATGCAGGTGACACCACCCTTCTGGCAGAAAGCGAAGAGGAACGAAAAGCCTCTTGATGAAAGTGAAAGTGGAGAGTGAAAAAGTTGGCTTAAAGCTCAACATTCAGAAAACAAAGATCATGGCATCCAGTCCCATCACTTTATGGGAAATAGATGGGGAAACAGTGGAAACAGTGTCAGACTTTATTTCTGGGGGCTCGAAAATCACTGCAGATGGTGACTGCAGCCATGAAATTAAAAGACACTTACTCCTTGGAAGGAAAGTTATGACCAACCTAGATCAGATCAGATCAGTCGCTCAGTCGTGTCCGACTCTTTGCAACCCCATGAACCGCAGCACGCCAGGCCTCCCTGTCCATCACCAGCTCCCGGAGGTCACTCAGACTCGCATCCATCGAGTAAGTGATGCCATCCAGCCATCTCATCCTCTGTCGTCCCCTTCTCCTCCTGCCCTCGATCCCTCCCAGCATCAGAGTCTTCTTCAATGAGTCAACTCTTTGCATGAGGTGGCCAAAATACTGGAGTTTCAGCTTTAGCATCATTCCTTCTAAAGAAATTCCAGGATTGATCTCCTTCAGAATGGACTGGTTGGATCTTCTTGCAGTCCAAGGGACTCTCAAGAGTCTTCTCCAACACCACAGTTCAAAAGCATCAATTCTTCGGCGCTCAGCCTTCTTCACAGTCCAGCTCTCACATCCATACATGACCACAGGAAAGACCATAGCCTTGACTAGGCAAACCTTTGTTGGTAAAGTAATGTCTCTGCTTTTGAATATGCTATCTAGGTTGGTCATAACTTTCCTTCCAAGGAGTAAGCGTCTTTTAATTTCATGGCTGCAGTCACCATCTGCAGTGATTTTGGAGCCCAGAAAAACAAAGTCTGACACTGTTTCCACTGTTTCCCCATCTATTTCCCATGCAGTGATGGGACCAGATGCCATGATCTTCATTTTCTGAATGTTGAGCTTTAAGCCAACCTTTTCACTCTCCACTTTCACTTTCATTAAGAGGCTTTTTAGCCCCTCTTCACTTTCTGCCATAAGAGTCGTGTCATCTGCATATCTGAGGTTATTGATATTTCTCCCAGCAATCTTGATTCCAACTTGTGTTTCTTCCAGTCCAGCATTTCTCATGATGTACTCTGCATATAAGTTAAATAAACATGGTGACAATATGCAGCCTTGACGTACTTCTTTTCCTATTTGGAACCAGTCTGTTGTTCCATGACCAGTTCTAACTGTTGCTTCCTGACCTGCATACAGATTTCTTAAGAGGCAGATCAGGTGGTCTGGTATTCCCATCTCTTTCAGAATTTTCCATAGTTTATTGTGATCCACACAGTCAAAGGCTTTGGCATAGTCAATAAAGCAGAAATAGATGTTTTTCTGGAACTCTCTTGCTTTTTCCATGATCCAGCGGATGTTGGCAATTTGATCTCTGGTTCCTCTGCCTTTTCTAAAACCAGCTTGAACATCAGGAAGTTCACGGTTCACATATTGCTGAAGCCTGGCTTGGAGAATTTTGAGCATTACTTTACTAGCATGTGAGATGAGTGCAATTGTTCGGCAGTTTGAGCACTCCTTGGCATTGCCTTTCTTTGGGATTGGGATGAAAACTGACCTTTTCCAGTCCTGTGGCCACTGCTGAGTTTTCCAAATTTGCTGGCATATTGAGTGCAGCACTTTCACAGCATCATCATTCAGGACTTGGAATAGTTCCACTGGAATTCCATCACCTCCACTAGCTTTGTTCGTAGTGATGCTTTCTAAGGCCCATTTGACTTCACATTCCAAGATGTCTGGCTCTAGGTCAGTGATCACATCATCATGATTGTCTAGGTCTTGAAGTTCTTTTTTGTACAGTTCTTCTGTGTATTCTTGCCACCTCTTCTTAATATCTTCTGCTTCTGTTAGGTCCACACCATCTCTGTCCTTTATCGTGCCCATCTTTGCATGAAATGTTCCTTTGGTATCTCTGATTTTCTTGAAGAGATCCCTAGTCTTTCCCATTCTGTTGTTTTCCTCTATTTCTTTGCATTGATCACTGAAGAAGGCTTTCTTATCTCTTCTTGCTATTCTTTGGAACTCTGCATTCAGATGTTTATATCTTTCTTTTTCTCCTTTGCTTTTTGCTTCTCTTCTTTTCACAGCTATTTGTAAGGCCTCCCCAGACAACCATTTTGCTTTTTTGCATTTCTTTTCCATGGGGATGGTCTTGATCCCTGTCTCCTGTACAATGTCACGAACTTCAATCCATAGTTCATCAGGCACTTTATCTATCAGATCTAGGCCCTTAAATCTATTTCTCGCTTCCACTGTATAATCATAAGGGATTTGATTTAGGTCATACCTGAATGTTCTAGTGGTTTTCCCTACTTTCTTCAATTTCAGTCTGAATTTGGCAATAAGGAGTTCATGGTCCGAGCCACAGTCAGCTCCTGGTCTTGTTTTTGCTGATTGCATAGAGCTTCTTCATCTTTGGCTGCAAAGAATATAATCGATCTGATTTCGGTGTTGACCATCTGGTGATGTCCATATATAGAGTCTTCTCTTGTGTTGTTGGAAGAGGGTATTTGCTATGACCAGTGCATTTTCTTGGCAAAACTCTGTTAGTCTTTGCCCTGCTTCATTCCGTATTCCAAGGCCAAATTTGCCTGTTACTCCAGGTGTTTCTTGACTTCCTACTTATGCATTCCAGTCCCCTATAATGAAAAGGACATCTTTTTTGGGTGTTAGTTCTAAAAGGTCTTGTGGTTTTTTGTAGGTCTTCATAGAACCGTTCAACTTCAGCTTCTTCGGCGTTACTGGTTGGGGCATAGACTTGGATTACTGTGACATTGAACGGTTTGCCTTGGATACGAACAGAGATCATTCTGTCATTTTTGAGATTGCATCCAAGTACTGCATTTCGGACTCTTTTGTTGACCATGATGGCCACTCCATTTCTTCTGAGGGATTCCTGCCCACAGTAGTAGATATAATGGTCATCTGAGTTAAATTCACCCATTCCAGTCCATTTTAGTTCGCTAATTCCTAGAATGTCGACATTCACTCTTACCATCTCTTGTTTGACCACTTCCAATTTGCCTTGATTCATGGACCTGACATTCCAGGTTCCTATGCAATATTGCTCTTTACAGCATCGGACTTTGCTTCTATCACCAGACACATCCACAGCTGGGTATTCTTTTTGTTTTGGCTCCATTCTTTCATTCTTTCTGGAGTTATTTCTCCACTGATCTCCAGTAGCATATTGGGCCCTTACTGACCTGGGGAGTTTCTCTTTCAGTATCCTATCATTTTGTCTTTTCATACTGTTCATTGGGTTCTCAAGGCAAGAATACTGAAGTGGTTTGCCATTCCCTTCTCCAGCGGACCACACCCTGTCATATCTCTCCACCATGACCCGCCCATCCCAGGTTGCCCCTCGGGCATGGCTTAATTTCATTGAGTTAGACAAGGGTGTGGTCCTTGAGTGATTAGATTGACTAGTTTTCCTGTGAGAATGGTTTTAGTGTATTTGCCCTCTGATGCCCTCTTTCAAGACCTACTGTCTTACTTGGGTTTCTCTTACCTCGGGCATGGGGTATCTCATCCCGGCTGCTCCTGGCTGCTCCCGGCCAGCGAAGCACAGCCATCGCACCTTACCTTGGACGAGGGGTCTCTCCTCACCACCGCCCTTCCTGACCTCGGTCGTGGGGTAGCTCCTCTCGGCCGCGCTCTTAGTGCGCGACGCAGCCGGCGGGGCGCTCTTAAATGGCGCGCCGGTCGCGGGAAGGCGAGGTCGCTCTTAAATGGCGCGCCGGTCGCGGGAAGGCGAGGTCGCTCGAAATGGCGCGCCGGTCGCGGGAAGGCGAGGTCGCTCTTAAATGGCGCACCGGTCGCGGGAAGGCGAGGTCGCTCTTAAATGGCGCGCCGGTCGCGGGAAGGCGAGGTCGCTCTTAAATACCTCGCCTTCCTGCGACCGGCGCGCCATTTAAGAGCGACCTCGCCTTCCCAACCTAGATAGCATACTCAAAAGCAGAGACATTACTTTGCCAACAAAGGTCCGTCTACTCAAGGCTATGGTTTTTCCAGTGGTCATGTATGGAGGTGAGAGTTGGACTGTGAAGAGCTGAGCACTGAAGAATTGATGCTTTTGAACTGTGATGTTGGAGAAGAGTCTTGAGAGTCCCTTGGACTGCAAAGAGATCCAACCAGTCCATTCTGACGGAGATCAGCCCTGGGATTTCTTTGGAAGGAATGATGCTAAAGCTGAAACTCCAGTACTTTGGCTACCTCATGCGAAGAGTTGACTCATTGGAAAAGACTCTGATGCTGGGAGGGACTGGGGGCAGGAGGAGAAGGGGACGGCAGAGGATGAGATGGCTGGATGGCATCATTGACTCAATGGACGTGAGTCTGAGTGAACTCCGGGAGCTTGTGATGGACAGGGAGGCCTGGTGTGCTGCGATTCATGGGGTCGCAAAGAATCGGACACGACTGAGTGACTGAACTGAACTGAACTGAGAGCTGTACTATCTTACATAAAAAGTAAAAGGAAGCAGAGAAATGCCAGAATGGAAAAAAAAAATCTAAACTTAAGAGTGTAATATACCTCTGCTACTAAGTCACTTCAGTCGTGTCCAACTCTGTGGGACCCCAGAGACAGCAGCCCACCAGGCTCCCCTGTCCCTGGGATTCTCCAGGCAAGAACACTGCAGTGGGTTGCCAGTTCCTTCTCCATTGCATAAAAGTGAAAAATGAAAGTGAATTCGCTCACTCATGTCCGACTCTTAGCTACCCCATGGACTGCAGCCCACCAGGCTCCTCTGTCCATGGGATTTTCCAGGCAAGAGTACTGGAGTATGGTGCCATTGCCTTCTTCGGTAATATACCTCTAAATTGATGAATTAGCAATAATATCTAACCTAAAGTTTACTCAGAAAATTATTCTTCTTCCCAGTGAAAAAAGTTATAAGATAACCATACTTGCAGTCACATCAATTAAGTATGCTAACATATTTTAAATATGCAAATCTGTAGGTTTGACTACAACATAATCACTGAAAAAAATATAATTATGTTTAACAATTCATTTAGTCAATAATTTTTCCTACATTGAGGTCTTGTTTGCCTAGAGGTACTTAATTCTGAAATGCTTTATCCACTTGTAAATATTTTCTTTTAAATCAATAAGTCAATACACTAAACATGCAGTAAATTACCCCCACATGCTCTGTAATTCCCAAATTTGAAAATGACTGGCAAATGTGTTACTGCTTTTCTATGCCAATCATTGAAAAAGACATACTTAGAGGCTTACACAATTCTAATGGACCCAAATCCCACAATTCTGGGAGGGCAGAAGGTAATACAAACTACTGATATAGGCCCTTTTTTTTTTTTTTGCCTCTACAGAATGTATATACACACACAAAGATACACATACTTATACAGACCATTTCTTCTCAAAATGTGCCTGAAGAACCATGGCTATTGTTACCATTAGTATAACTCAGAAATAGCATAAAACAGCAATTGGTATCATTGCTGTTTCTTAGCTTGTTTGAAACAAGTAACACATATCTAATTATAGAAAATAATAATTTAAAATTCAATATTTCAGATGCCTATCAGTAAATCCTGCTTTCCACAATAACATAAAAGGCTTTAATCTCAATAATGTTAAAAAGACATTCAGGGGTCATGTATTAGTTTTGAGATCTTTGAATTATTTATGTTTGAAATATTTTCCAATTTTCTGATTAACTCTAGATACTTACCACAGAAAATAAACCAAATGATCAAACTAAATAAACTAAATGAAAGCAAAATAAATGATTTTATTTTAAAGATTCTGTGATTCTTGTAAACTCATATTTTAAATTTTGGATGTTACCACACTTAAGGACTTGATATATTAAAAGTCTAAATTTGACAACTCAGTAGCGTATAAGTATTTTATGGCTCAAGAGCCTTATAAATGTTTTCCTTATATCAACTGAGTCTTAATTTACTTATAATATACTATTTGAACCAATTTTGAAAGCACTTCATTCACTTACTTACTGAGGTCACCATCACATTAAATACCAAATACAAAATTTCTAAGACTCAACCACAGAAACAGAAAAAGAGATGACTTGGAATGTCTTTTAAGATTCAGTAAGAGGGAATCAAGGATCTCTTTGCTTTCACGAGCACTTAGAGGAAATAGCCATGGGGTTTTTTGCCCCAAGACTAATACTTGAAGAAAGGGGGTGGAATCTTCTTAGGAAGGACTGATTGATCAGGGCCATAAGAAAGCCTGTGTTTTGTCTTCTAAGGGCACTAAAGGTCAGACTAGTATCAGCACCTCTCCCAGCCAGAGCCAACGATCTAAGACAAGCTTGCAGGTGGAAACAGTTGGGTCCCACCCCAATTTGTACATCAGTAGCTTTATTGAGAGCTCAGAACAGTTGAGAATTGAGAAGCTTATCTTTAGTACTTTGTATCTTTGATACTTGGCTTCTCTCTTAGAAGAGAAATAAGTTGTTGGCTGGTATGCAATTGATGTGATCTAGACTCTGAACAAACACCATTCACAGTTGCTTCTGAATAAACAAGACGCTTTTTAAATTAGTTTACAAAGAATTTTGTATGCCCTTTTGGATGCTGATAAGAAGCCATGCAGAAGCCAAGTCTCTTAGGTCAGCTCAAGTTAGTGACTACACTGTATCATTGATAACACCATTTTGAACTTGGGCTTCTTTCATTTTCCTTTATAGTAAGTTATGGCTTCCTTTCAGGCTGCTTGGGCTGCAGGTGTTCAAACTTCTGCAGCTACACCAAGGAGTTGTACTTACAGATCAGAAAAGGCTAAATGCATGTTTCTAATGAAGCAATTAACTTAAGTGCCCCCTTGTTGAGAAAAGTAGGCTGATACCTAAAGACAGTTCAGAATAAAGATTAGCACATAGCACATGCTGTTAATAGTCTGTAATTAGATGCTTGATCACACTATTTTGTTTGACCTTCCTTTTAAAAAAAAAGAGGAAAAGAAAAATATATACCAAAAGTGTGGCGATAAATTTTTTAAAGTTCTATCATACTACAAACATTAAAGGACAGGACTCTATATAATTGCTAGATAAAAAGGAAAGAAAGGTTTATGCAATAGTCATTGAGCTATTTACTTCAAAAACAAACATCACACAATAATTTAAGAGAACTATTTTCTTATTTGTGTAGTACTTTTTTAAAAGCACTGATTATCCATGTTTATCTTATCAGAATTCCCACACTGAGTATTTTTAATTAGTTTATTTCTACTATTTTCATTATTAATAGCATATCACTTGCTAGTTGTTGCTATCTTCTTGACCAAAGGGTAAATTAAGGTCTTTTTGAAAAATGACCAAGAAATCAATTTACATTTAAAATGCCGAAGCAATTAAAACAAAATTAGCCTTCCATAGAAGAAATGCTTTCCTGAAATAATATTTTCAAGTTAGAATTTTATAAATTTAATGGGTAAAGAATTTACAGGGTTATTAAATAACCTTCTAATCGTATCAGGATTTTCTCCATTCAGTTAATTTTGAAATGAAGGAAGGTGACCATCTGTCCAAGATTCCCTGAGATTTTCCCAGTTTTAACACTGAAAGTCCAACATCCTAGAAAATCTCTCAACAACCCCAGGCAAACTAAGATGGCTGGTTACCCTAAGTAAGAGTAAAATTTAATTAAGACTGTTATATAATCTTGATCAAAAAATTGTAATATACAGCTGACTTTCAAGGAAGACATTAAATAAACAATCTGATGCTTTAGGAATAAAGCAGTAGAACTATAAAATAAGTCTAAAATCTAAGGCATCTTTGCCATGAATATAGACTATTCTCAATTATCCCTTATGACCCTGGAATGCCAGCTGCTAGCATTCCAGATTATCATATTACTGCTCATTTCCTCTGCTTATCTTTTGCAAACACCATTAATAATCATTAGTTTCAGTGATTTGTTCAAAGTCTACTTCCTCTACTTTCCTTTCACTTATCCGATGGAGTACTAAAAAACAATAAAATGGCCTAAATAAATTCCCCACATATAATCTAAGGCCTAGATCCAAAACACCCTTAAAATTGGACTCAAAGTTCCAAGACTATGACTTTTTTTATATTCATCCATGGATATTCTTGATTACCAGTAGCCTTGGTGGAAAGAACAACAGCATACTTAACATTGTGGAAACTTTCTAAATGTTCACAAGAATACTTCAGTTCTAATGGCAGAGTTCATATGAGAATGACACAACAGAAATGAAGAGATAAGACAGTTTGTGAAATATAATATCTTAAGCAACAGTGAAAGTGAAGTGAAAGTGAAGTCGCTCAGTAGTGTCTGACTTTTTGTGACCCCATGGACTGTAGCCCACCAGGCTCCTCCGTCCATGGAGTTCTCCAGGCAATAATACTGGAGTGGGTTGCCATTTCCTTCTCCAACAGTTCTTTCTCACTAACTCTCTCTCTCAATTTAGCAATTATGACCTCTTAGGGCTCAAAATTTTGACACCTTGATCATATTTAAATTCTAGAAAGAGTGAAGAGACCCGTATTTGCAATACCATCCGTTAAGGAGGAGAGTGAAAAAGTTGGCTTAAAGCTCAACATTCACAAAACTAAGATCATGGCATCTGGTCCCACTGCTGCTGCTACTGCTGCTAAGTTGCTTCAGTCGTGTCTGACTCTGTGTGACCCCATAGACGGCAGCCCACAAGGCTCCCCAATCCCTGGGATTCCCCAGGCAAGAACACTGGAGTGGGTTGCCATTTCCTTCTCCAATGCCTGAAAGTGAAGTCGTTCAGTCGTGTCCGACCCTCAGCGACCCCATGGACTACAGCCTTCCAGGCTCCTCCATCCATGGGATTTTCCAGGCAAGAGTACTGGAGTGGGGTGCCATTCCCTTCTCCGCTGGTCCCACTACTTCATGGCAAATAGATGGGGAAACAGTGGAAACAGTGGCTGACTTTATCTTTGGGGGCTCCAAAATCACTGCAGATGGTAACTGCAGCCATCAAATTAAAAGACGCTTACTCCTTGGAAGGAAAGTTATGATCAACCAAGACAGCATATTAAAAAGCAGAGACATCACTTTGCCAACAAAGGTCCGTCTAGTCAAGGCTATGGTTTTTCCAGTGGTCATGTATAGATGTGAGAGTTGGACTATAAAGAAAGCTGAGCACCGAAGAACTGATGCTTTTGAACTGTGGTGTTGGAGAAGACTCTTGAGAGTCCCTTGGACTGCAAAGAGATCCAAGGAAGCTGACACTCCAATATTTTGGCCACCTGATGCGAAGAGCTGACTCATTTGAAAAGACCCTGATGCTGGAAAAGATTGAGGGCAGGAAGAGAAGGGGCTGACAGAGGATGAGATGGTTGGATGGAATCACCAACTCAATGGACATAGGTTTGGGTAATTCTGGCAGTTGGTGATGGATAGGGAGGCCTGGCGTGCTGCAGTTCACAGGGTGGCAAAGAGTCGGACATGACTGAGAGACTGAACTGAACTGAACTGAACTCTGTATAGAAGTTAAATAAGTAGGATGATAATATACAGCCTTGACATACTCCTTTCCCAATTTGAAACCAGTTCTGTTGTTTCATTTTAGGTTCTCACTGTTGCTTCTTGACCTGCACACAGATTTCTCAGGAGACAGGTAAGGTGATCCGCTATTCCTATCTCTTTAAGAATTTTCCAAAATCTGTTGTGATCCACACAGTCAAAGGTTTTGGCGTAGTCAATAAAGCAGAGGTACATATTTTTCTAGAAATCTCTTGCTTTTTCGATGAACCAATGGATGTTGGCAATTTGATGTCTGGTTCCTCTGCCTTTTCTAAATCCAGCTTGAACATGATGTCTGGTTCCTCTGCCTTTTCTAAATACAGCTTGAAAATCTGGAAGTTCACAGTTCATATGAACTTGTTGAAGCTTGGCTTGGAGAATTTTGAGCATTACTTTGCTAGCATGTAAGATGAGTGCAATTGTGCAGTAGTTTGAACATTTTTTAGCACTGCCTTTCTTTGGAATTGGAATGAAAACTGACCTTTTCCAGTCCTGTGGCCACTGCTGAGTTTTCCAAATTTGCTGGCATATTGACTGCAGCACTTTCACAGCATCATCTTTTAGGATTTGAAATCACTCAGCTGGAATTCCATCACCTCCACTAGCTTTGTTTGTAGTAATGTTTCCCAAGGCCCACTTGACTTCACATTCTAGGATGTCTGGCTCTTGGTGAGTAATCACACCATCATGGCTATCTGGGTCATGAAGATCTTTTGTGTGTAGTTCTTCTGTGTATTCTTGGTACCTCTTCTTAATATCTTCTGCTTCTGTTAGGTACATACCATTTCTGTCCTTTATTGTGCCCACCTTTGCACGAAATGTTTCCTTGCTTGGTATCTCTAATTTTCCTAAAGAGACCTCTAGTGTTTCCCATTCTGTTGTTTTCTTCTATTTGTTTGCATTGATCACTGAGGAAGGCTTTCTTATCTCTCCTTGCTATTCTTTGGAACTCTGCATTCAATGGGTATATCTTAGGGGAAACTGACATCAGATGGGCTCCTCAGGGAAAGTAGCAGCAGAGCGGCCCCCTCACCATCCCTTTGATAAAAACAGTCACTACCTGGGGCTTGGGGCAAGTATGTAAGAAGGTCAGTCAAGTGAAGCAGGCCCTGGTTGAGCAGGGGACATACAAAGCAAGAGAACAGCCATTTTGGGTGGTCTGATCACACAACAGTCTTTTCTACTTGAAAAATGTGCTGCTCAAAACTGTAATGTAACTAAAAGCACTTGTATGGAAACAAGACAAGACTTGTACTGTACTTTTCCCCCTCTTACAAATCCACCATTTACTTAAAACTATACTCACTTATTGGCCTATTTTCTAATGGCAAACAAGAGGATAAATGATAAGACTGGGGTACAATTGAGAGTTAACTCCCCCCAAAAAATCCCTATGATATATCCTCAACTGGTGATACTACCTAATTCAGCCATACAAAAATATTTAGGAACCACATGAAATTGCCAATATTTAGCAATTTTTAAGCTATAAAGATGAGAATGTCACAGGCTTCAAATAATACTAAGTTATTAATATAAACAGGACATCATGACTTACTTAATTGGATAATTACATACATATCTTTCTTGCCATAACTGCTGAGTGAGTCTAAGACATTTTCAACCACATCTCTGAACATATTTTGGATAATTCTAGTGGAAAGAGGTTTCAAGATAAAAGAAAAGATTCAATTCTGAGTCCCCCTAGGTGATGCATTTTCAAATTGAATGGATATTTGTATTCCTAAATTTTAAACCAAGACTCATACATTTTACTAAGAGTGTGAGTCTTACTGTCTGCAAGGGCTCTGCAGGTCAGGTGTACGCCCATGCACGTTCATTGCATGAAGAGTAGGGACGATGGCAAATGGGAAACTACAAGTGACCCCATAAAGATGCAGCCCTGAAAAAAAAATGCTTGCTTCTTGGAAGAAAAGTTATAACAAATCTACACAGCATATTAAAAAGTATACATCACTCTGTCAACGAAGGTCCAAATAGTCAAAGCTATGGTTTTCCCAGTAGTCATGGATGTGGTATTTACAGTAATAAGCTGACTTAGGGTGGATCACTAGCCTCAGGATACGGCTGGTCACCAGGAAGGCCAAAAGATTAAAGAGTTGGCACTTTCAACCTCAAATCCCAACCCACCTCCAGAGAGGAGTGTGGAGCTGGAGACTGAGCTCTATAAAAACTTTGGAACAAAGAAATGGGGCGGGGGGAATGCCACTGGGCTAGTGAACAACTCAAAATACTGGGGAGCAGCTCACCCACTCAATGAACAGAAGACCTGCACTCTAACCTTCCAAATCTTGCCCTGTGCATTTCTTCCGTTTGCTCATTCCTCAGCTGTATCCTTTTTACTGAACCAGTAAATAAAAACAAAGTATTTTCCTGCATTCTATAAGCCATTCTAACAAATTATCAATCCTGAGAAGATAATCAACGGGAACCTCCAATTTATTGCACATCAGAAGTATGGGTAACTCAGAACTTGCGACTGGCATCTGAAGTGAGGGCAGTCTTGTGGGACTGAAGCCTTTAACCTATGGAAACTGACACTTACTCCAGGTAGACAGTGTCAGAACTGAAATGAATTGCTGGATATCCAGCTGGTGCTGGAGAATTGAGGAATTGATAAATGGTGGTAGAAAACACACCAATATTCCAAACAAAACAGCCTTAGTCCAGCTTTATTTAAGCCTATTGGTGTATAACCTCTACTAATTCAAAAACTAATTCTTTTATCCCCCCACTCTTGGAATAGGGAATCTTTACCTGAGAAATCTGATCTTTCCTAATGTCACTGGATAAAAAGGTCCAAGTTGGCCTCTCACAAATACAGTGACTTTTGAAACATGGCAAGTCAAACATAAACATTTATTTAGATCCTGCCTGACAAGAGGTAGAATGATAGGTGTTGGGAATAGATCTGTGAATAAAATAGACATATCCTCTGCCCTCAGAACATTTATAATCTCATGAAGAGAGAATCAAATAAACACATGTTATAAAACATTGTGGTAAGAGCCATAAAGAGGTAGAAGAGTTAACTAGGGAACCCTGATTAGACACACCCAGACAGAGTCATAGGAAGCTTTCTGGAGGAAATGAGGTTTAAGACCTAAAGGTAAGCAGGAATTCTGTATCCACCCTTGCAACTGCACTTCTGCTTAAGCTATTTACTCTCCTAAAATAAACACCTCGAGTCTATACCTATGAATATCTATCAATTGTTCCAAGGTCTAGGAGCACTGAAAGCAGTTACGATCAGCCTCTAAGGACCTCACTGTCAATCATCTCATTCCCCAACTGGAGGAAAAAGAAGAAGACATAATATGGGGAGGATATCAGGATCATCATATTCAGAGAGATTTTGCCAGCTCTTCCTCCTGAGTCAAGAGGCTCAGAGCTGAATTATGCCCACTGAATCGCTCAACAGTGAGTTTAGAGTATATATCTATTGACTTTTTGAAATGGAACTTTGGCAGCTTCAGAATTCTAGTACCACTCTGTTACTTCCTATGTTTGGACCTCTACATTTGAATAAAGTAAGCAATGAAGTTAACCCAGGTTAGAGTCATTTGTTATTAAGGTACAAGGATTTTGGAGTCTGTGCTTCTACACTGTGTAATGGCAGTACCTGGCAGCCAATACCTGTAGCAGACAGCAAAAAAATAAGGTTACACAGCTAAAAATTGGGCCTCCCTGGTGGCTCAGATGGTAAAGAATCTACCTGCAAGGCAGGAGATCTGGGTTCTATCCCTGGGTCGGGAAGATCCCCTGAAGGAGAGCATGGCAACCCACTCCAGTATTCTTGCCTGGAGAATTCCAATGGATAGAGGAGCATTGCAGGCTACAGTCATGGGGTTGCAAAGAGTTGGATGCAACTGAATGACTAAACACAGTACAGCTAAGAAATTAACCATATAAATCAGAATATTAATCAGAAAAATATTCAGTCCATTGTCATCTTCTGACTACAACAGAACATCAATTTTGAAGTTAAATCCTTAAAAAGATTCTGACGTAGAAAAGAATCAGAGATGTTCATGCCTATAAAATACAATATAAGTCATCAACAATATTCAAGCTACATACAGAATTATCAGTGATGATTTTTCTCATTAGCAAGAAGTCAAAAATATCACATTGCTTAGGGAAAAAAATAAATATTTATTTTTTTAAAACAAACACTTTCCCCAAAGATTCAACAGAATGCTGCTGCTGCTAAGTCACTTCAGTCGTGTCTGACTCTGTGAGACCCCATAGACAGCAGCCCACTAGGCTCCTCCAACCCTGGGATTCTCCAGGCAAGAACACTGGAGTGGGTTGCCATTTCCTTCTCCAAATCAACAGAATACTTAGCAACAAATGAAGCTACTTTGTGGAACAGAAATAAGTTTAATTTTGTAATGAAGAATCTAAAAAGCTGACCTGAAAAGTAATTCAAAGTTAAGTTAGTTTCAAAGCCAGTGTGTGCGCATATGTTAAGTCACTTCAGTCGTGTCCAGCTCTTTGCAACCCTGTGGACTGTAGCCCGCTGGGCTTCTCTGTCCATGGGTTTCAGCCAGCAAGAATGCTGGAGCGGGTTGCCATGCCCTCCTCCAGGGGATCGTCCAGGTCCAGGGATCGCACCTACGTCTCTTGCATCTCCTGCACTGGCAGGCAGGGCTTTTTACCACTAGTGTCACCTGGGAAGCTTTCAGACGCAGTACATAAAAGAAAATCAAACTTTCCATTAGGTAGAAATAATGAACTGACATCTATTTGAAGGAAGATAATTACAAAAAGTCCACTTTGCTAAGTCGCTTCACTCATGTCCGACTCTGTGTGACACCACAGACAGCAGCCCACCAGGCTTCTCCATCCCTGGGATTCTCCAGGCAAGAACACTGAAGTGAGTTGCCATCTCCTCCTCCAATGCATGAAAGTGAAAAGTGAAAGTGAAGTCTATCAGTCATGTCCAACTCTTAGCAACGCTATGGACTGCAGCCCACCATGCTCGTCCATCCACAGGACTCTCCAGGCAAGAATACTGGAGTGGGTTGCCACTTCCTTCTCCATAGTCCACTCTATCACCATTCAAACATTCACTGAGGAAGCACTATGTACAAACTATGCTCCATAAGAAATACAGTAGATTAAAAAAAAAAAGAAGCAATGTTGTCTTCCCTCAGAAGCTTTTAATCCAGTTACAAACACATGACAAAATAGAGTTCTACAAAATTATAACTAAAATACAAGATGGCATATAATTTTGCTAGATGGGAGCTAAAGCACTAATTAAAAAGTAAGGAAGAGATATGTTAATACATAGTAGATATGAAGTTTCTACATTTTCTGATGTTTAAAAAAAAATTACAGGCCCAAAATAAAAACAAGAGATATTAAGAATATGTTCACATGAGGAATCCTGTGTTCATAAAATGAAATAACAAAATAAACTGGTAGATTCACTAAAAACAATCATTATGTAACCCCAATACCTTGAAAATTACCTTGAATTAACAAGTGAAATGCATATTAGTAAATTCAATTCTGCCTGTATGAATACTCCTCTGTGGCGAAGGTACAAGAATGTCCAACAAATTAAAGAAACACAGATATCCAAAAAAATACCCACTGATGTAAATTTTTTTCATTATTAAAAGTGACTTAACTCCAAACTAAAGCCAGACACTAAAATAATCAATCTTTCAAAAATAATCTTGTGTAAAATATTTTGTATCTTTTAGTCGGATACCTTGTTTGCTCAGAAAACATGGACAAATGATGGCCATAATCAATTTTGGAGAACTGCTGTTACTTGAAAATGCCCCTCTATAAATTCAGCAAAAACAAGACTGGGAGCTGACTCTGGCTCAGATCATGAACTCCTTATTGCCAAATTCAGACTGAAATTGAAGAAAGTAGGGAAAACTACTAGACCATTCAGGTATGACCTAAATCAAATCCCTTATGATTATACAGTGGAAGTGAGAAATAGATTTAAGGGCCTAGATCTGATAGAGTGCCTAATGAACTATGGACGGAGGTTCGTGACATTGTACAGGAGACAGGGATCAAGACCATCCCCATGGAAAAGAAATGCAAAAAAGCAAAATGGCTGTCTGAGGATGCCTTACAAATAGCTGTGAAAAGAAGAAAAGCAAAAAGCAAAGGAGAAAAGGAAAGATACAGCATCTGAATGCAGAGTTCCAAAGAATAGCAGAGAGAGATAAGAAAGCCTTCCTCAGTGATCAATGCAAAGAAATAGAGGAAAACAATAGAATGAGAAAGAGTAGAGATCTAGAAAATTAAAGATACCAAGGGAATATTTCATGCAAAGATGGGCTCGATAAAGGACAGAAATGGTATGGACCTAACAGAAGCAGAAGATATTAAGAAGAGGAGGCAAGAATACACAGAAGAACTGTACAAAAAAGAGCTTCATGACCGAGATAATCACGATAGTGTGGTCACTCACCTAGAGCCAGACATCCTGAAATGTGAAGTCAAGTGGGCCTTAGGAAGCATCACTACAAACAAAGCTAGTGGAGGTGATGGAATTCCAGGTGAGCTATTTCAAATCCTGAAAGATGATGCTGTGAAAGTGCTGCAGTCAATATGCCAGCAAATTTGGAAAACTCGGCAGTGGCCACAGGATAGGAAAAGGTCAGGTTTCATTCCAATCCAAAAGAAAGGCAATGCCAAAGAATGCTCAAAAGTGAAGTCGCTCAGTCGTGTCCGACTCTTTGCAACCCCATGGACTGTAGTCTACCAGGCTTCTCCATCCATGGGATTTTCCAGGCAAGAATACTGTAGTGGGTTACCATTTCTTCTCCAGGAGATCTTCCCGACCCAGGGATTGAAACCAGGTCTCCCACATTATAGGCAGATGCTTTACCGTCTAAGCCACCAGGGAAGTCCAAGAATGCTCAAACTACCACACAATTGCACTCATCTCACATGCTAGTAAAGTCATGCTCAAAATTCTCCAAGCTAGGCTTCAGCAATACGTGAACCGTGAACTTCCAGATGTTGGCTGACGCTGGTTTTAGAAAAGGCAGAGGAACCAGAGATCAAATTGCCAACATCCGCTGGATCATGGCAAAAGCAAGAGAGTTCCACAAAAACATCTATTTCTGCTTTATTGACTATACCAAAGCCTTTGACTGTGTGGATCACAATAAACTGTGGAAAATTCTGAAAGAGATGGGAATACCAGACCACCTGACCTGTCTCTTGAGAAACCTATATGCAGGTCAAGAAGCAACAGTTAGAACTGAACATGGAATGAAAGATTGGTTACAAATAGGGAAAGGAGTACGTCAAGGCTGTATATCGTTCCCCTGCTTATTTAACTTATATGCAGAGTATATCCGGAGAAGGCAATGGCACCCCACTCCAGTACTCTTGCCTGGAAAACCTCATGGATCGAGGAGCCTGGTAGGCTGTAGTCCATGGGGTTGCTAAGAGTCGGACACGACTAGGCGACTTCACTTTCACTTTTCACTTTCATGCATTGGAGAAGGAAATGGCAACCCACTCCAGTGTTCTTGCCTGGAGAATCCAAGGGATGGTAGAGTTGGTGGGCTTCCGTATATGGGGTCGCACAGAGTCGGACACAACTGAAGCGACTTAGCAGCAGCAGTAGCAGCAGCAGAGTACATCATGAGAAACGCTGGGCTGGAAGAAGCACAAGCTGGAATCAAGATTGCCGGGAGAAATATCAATAACCTCAGATATGCAGATGACACCACCCTTATGGCAGAAAGTGAAGAGGAACTAAAAAGCTTCTTGATTAAAGTGAAAGCGGAGAGTGGAAAAGTTGGCTTAAAACTCAACATTCAGAAAACTAAGATCATGGCATCCAGTCCTATCACTTCATGGGAAATAGATGAGGAAACAGTGGAAACTGTGAGAAACTTTAATTCTTGGGGCTCCAAAATCACTGCAGATGGTGACTGCAGCCATGAAATTAAAAGACGCTTACTCCTTGGAAGGAAAGTTATGACTACCTAGACAGCATATTAAAAAGCACAGGTATTAGTTTTCCAACAAAAGTCTGTAAAGTCAAGGCTATGGTTTTTCCAGTGGTCATGTATGGATGTGAGAGTTGGACTGTGAAGAAAGCTGAGCACCGAAGAATTGATGCTTTTAAACTATGGTGATGGAGAAGACTCTTGAGAGTCCCTTGGACTGCAAGGAGATCCAACCAGTCCATCCTAAAGGAGATCAGTCCTGGGTGTTCACTGGAAGGACTAATGCTAAAGCTGAAACTCCAATACTTTGGCCACCTCATGTGAAGAGTTGACTTATTGGAAGAGACCCTGATGCTAGGAGGTATTGGGGGCAGGAGGAGAAGGGGACGACAGAGGATGAGATGGCTGGATGGCATCACCGACTTGATGGATGTGAGTCCGAGTGAACTCCAGGAGCTGGTGATGGACAGGGAGGCCTGGCACGTTGCAATTCATGGGGTTGCAAAGAGTCGGACACGACTGAGCAACTGAACTGAACTGAATTTTTGATTAAAGCTTGATTCGAAACTTTCTGTAATAGAGATAGCTATTTAACTGATGGCAATAAGATTCAATCAAATTAGGATATTTTAGGACATGAAGATCATAGAGAGTTAAGTGAAAACATTCAGTTCAGGTATATCTGGTTTAATATCTAATAATTTCTTCAACTCAGGAAAAAACAGGAGAGACTGGTAATAACCTGGGAACAAAAACTACTAGATAAACATAGAAAAATAAAGGTACATGTATAACTAATTATAATGTATGATACAGATAGACCTTTACTAAATCATTCATTTCTCCTAAAAGCTCAAGCTATGGCACTGTCAGTGAGGGAACAAAAGGAACTATGCTGGAAACTTAATATATATTGCTGTAATCTTCAGAACCATTCTAAAATTAAAAAAACTGAAATTCAGCGAGGAGTAGTAAAGATAGAAGTGCATTCAAAACAAATTTATCCAACATACTGTCTAAAGGTTGTGTCCACCCTACACAGCCTCTTTATAAGTCTTATACTTAGCTTACTTCGTGGCTCTCAGCCTCTCTGAATTTTATCCCTTTATAACTATCAAGGTACTGAACTGTTTTTTCTTAACCTATGAACAAGTTATCACAATATATTAACACAACTCTAAATCATCAGTTGACATGTAACCCAAAATATCCCATGTACAGACTCCAAAAGTAGAGGCAAAGTTTTTTCTACAACCTTATTAAACCTTCTCCAAAAATAACTGCTTTATTTTAGATTATTCTAACAACAAACAATTTTCACAGAGAGCCAATCCTTCTACTAATGAGAACTCATGAAATTCTAAAGGAAAACATTCTTTGAGAAAATATGTATGGCTCAAAACAAGAACTCCTAACATAGTTTGTTTTAAAATTAAAGAAATGATGAGTTACTAAGTAATGACAAATGTATGGCCAGTAAACATGTCTGTGTGTGTGTGTATTCCCCACATTCTGACTTCTTTTATTTCCTAATACAAGTTCTGTCCTAAAGCCAAATTTACTGTATACTGAGATACAAACAAAAAGAACTCATAACCCACTGGCTTAACCAAAACAAAAATAATTCATAACCCATTGGTTTCCATGGTAAAAGCTTTTACTCTCCACACAGCACTACCAATGATATACCCACGCTAAAAAAAAAAACAAAACACTACAACATAAATAAAATCAAACCTTCAATTAACATGAAACACAAAGGGTGAACGAACATGTAAAATGTCACTCATGCAATGCAATCAGCAAAATCTACATTGTGGGACACTTCATGGGGCAACCGACCCAGTTTTTTTCAACAAACTTCAATGCAAAAGCAGGGTAGTGTTGGACTATTTAAGAAAGACTTAAAAGCCATAAGTAAGTTCAATTTAAAGACCTCATTTAAATCATGACTCAACCAACAATCAAAATTTATGAAGCAGTAATCTGAGGAATTTAAGGACAGATTAGGCACTTGATAACAATACAGAACCACTGTTAATTTTCTATGGTATATTAATAGAATTGTGGTTATGTTTCTCCAGTTTCTTTACTTTTTAAAGATACATGTTAGAATATTTACAGATGAAATGATATGATGTGTGGGGTTTGTTTAAAAATAATTTAGAAGAGTAAAATTTGAGTAAGATATAAATGAAAGATGGGCTTTGAGCTGATAATTGTTATCAGTTCAGTTCATTGCTCAGTCGTGTCTGACTTTTTGTGACCCCATGAACTGCAGCACACTAGGTCTCCCTGTCGAACACCAACTCCCGGGAGTCCACCCAAACACATGTTCATTAAGTCAGTGATGCCATCCAACTATCTCATCCTATGTCGGCCCCTTCTCCTCCTGCCTTCAATCCTTCCCAGCATCAGTCTTTTCAAATGAGCCAGCCCTTTGCATCAGGTGGCCAAATTCAGCTTCAACGTCAGTCCTTCCAATGAACACCCAGGACTGATCTCCCTTAGGATGAACTGGTTGGTTCTCCTTGCAATTCAAGGGACCATCAAGAGTCTTCTCCAACACCACAGTTCAAAAGCATCAATTCTTCAGTGCCCAGCTTTCTTCACAGTCCAACTCTCACATCCATACATGACCACTGGAAAAACCATAGCCTCGACTGAATGGATCTTGGTTGGAGAAGTAATAATGTCTCTGCTTTTTAATATGATGTCTAGGTTGGTCGTAACTTCCGTCCAAGGAGTAAGCGTCTTTTAATTTCATGGCTGCAACACCATCTGCAGTGATTTTGGAGCTCAAAAAAATAAAGTCTCTCAGTTTCCACTGTTATCCCACCTACTTGCCATGAAGTGATGGGACCAGATGCCATGATCTTCATTTTCTGAATGTTGAAGTTTAAGCCAACTTTTTCACTCTCCTCTTTCACTTTCATCAAGAGGCTCTTTAGTTCTTCTTCACGTTCTGCCATAAGGGTGGTGTCATCTGCATATCTGAGGTTATTGATATTTCTCCCAGCAATCTTGATTCCAGCTTGTGCTTCTTCAGCCCAGCATTTCTCATGATGTACTCTGCATATAAGTTAAATAAGCAGGGTGAGAATACACAGCCTTGATGTACTCCATTTCCTATTTGGACCAGTCTGTTGCTCCATGTTCAGTTCTAACTGTTGCTTCCTGACCTGCACACAGGTTTCTCAAGAGGCAGGTCAGGTGGTCTGGTATTCCCATCTCTTAAAGAATTTTCCACAGTTTACTGTGGTCTATACAGTCAAAGGCTTTAGCATAATCAATGAAGCAGAAATAGATATTTTTCTGGAACTCTCTTGCTTTTTCCATGATCCAGCGGATGTTGGCAATTTGATCTCTGGTTCCTCTGCCTTTTATAAAACCAGCTTGAACATCTCGAAGTTCACAGTTCACATATTGCTGAAGCCCGGCTTGGAGAATTTTGAGCATGGCTTTACTAGCATGTGAGATGAGTGCAATCGTGTGATAGTTTGAGCATTCTTTGACATTGCCTTTCTTTGGGATTGGAATGAAAACTGACCTTTTCCAGTCCTGTGGCCACTGCTGAGTTTTCCAAATTTGCTGGCATATTGACTGCAGCACTTTCACAGCATCACCTTTTAGGATTTGAAATAGCTCAATTGGAATTCTATCACCTCCACTAGCATTGTTTGTAGTGATGCTTCCTAAGGCCCACTTGACTTCCATTCCAGGATGTCTTGCTCTAGGTCAGTGACCACACCATCGTAACTAAAAGGGTCATGAAGACCTTTTTTGTACAGTTCTTCTGTGTATTCTTGGCACAGAATATACAGAATATTAATATCTTCTTAATATCTTCTGCTTCTGTCAGATCCATACCATTTCTGTCCTTTATCAAGCCCATCTTTGCATGAAATGTTCCCTTGGTATCTCTAATTTTCTTGAAGAGATCTCTAGTCTTTCCCATTCTATTGTTTTCCTCTATTTTCTTTGGATTGATCCTTGCTATTCTTTGGAACTCTACATTCAAATGTGTATGTCTTTCCTTTAATCCTTTGCTTTTCACTTCTCTTCTTTTCACAGCTATTTGTAAGGCCTCCCCAGACATCCATTTTGCTTTTTTGCACTTGTTCCTGGGGATGGTCTTGCTCCCTGTCTCATGTACAATGTCATGAACCTCTGTCCATAGTTCATCAGGCACTCTGTCTATCAGATATAGTCCCTTAAATCTATTTGTCACTTCCACTGTATAATCATAAGGGATTTGATTTAGGTCATACCTGAATGGTTTAGTGGGTTTCCCCACTTTCTTTAATTTCAGTCTGAATTTGGCAATAAGGAGTTCATGATCTGAGCCACAGTTGGTTTCCAGTCTTGTTTTTGCTGACTGTATAGAGCCTGTCCATCTTTGGCTGTAAAGAATATAATCAATCTGATTTCAGTGTTGACCATCTGGTGATGTCCATGTATAAACTCTTCTCTTGTGTTATTGGAAGAGGTTGTTTGCTATGACCAGTGTCTTCTCTTGGCAAAACTCTATTAGCCTTTGTCCTGCTTCATTCTCTACTCCAAGGCCAAATTTGCCTGTTACTCCAGGTTTTTCCTGACTTCCTACCTTTGCATTCCAGTCCCCTATAATGAAAAGGATATCTTTATTGGCTGTTAGTTCTAAAAGGTCTTGTATGATATAATACTGGAGATCAGTGGAGAATAACTTCAATATGGAGAAATAACTCCCAATATGATACTGGGGATCAATGGAGAAATAACTTCAGAAAGAATGAAGGGATGGTGCCAGAACAAAAACAACACGTGGTTGTGGATGTGACTGGTGATGGAAGCAAGGTCCAATGCTGTACAGAGCAATTCTGCATAGGAACCTGGAATGTAAGGTCCATGAATCAAAGCAAACTGGAAGTGGTTAAACAGGAAATTGTACGAGTGAACGTCTACATTCTAGGAATCAGAGAACTAAAATGGACTGGAATGGGTGAATTTAACTCAGATGGCCATTTTATCTACTACTGTGGGCTGCTGCTGCTAAGTCACTTCAGTCATGTCCGACTCTGTGCGACCCCATAGACGGCAGCCCAACAGGCTCCCCCGAAGCTATCATAGTCAACAAGAGAGTCCAAAATGCAGTACTTGGATGCAATCTCAAAAACGACAGAATGATCTCTGTGCATTTCGAAGGCAAACTATTCAATATCACGGTAACCCAAGTCTATGCCTCATCTAGTAACACTGAAGAAGCTGAAGTTGAAGAATTCTATTAAGACCTACAAGGACTTTTAGAACTAACACCCAAAAAAGATGTCCTTTTCATTATAGGGGACTGGAATGCAAAAAAAATTCTTGTGCTAGATAATGAGAAATCATTATTCTCTCTTCTTTTACATATGTTTAATATTTCCCATAATAAAATGTGTACAAAGAAAAATGGTTTCAATAAGTCTTATTTGATCATCAGGATAATTATCTGTTACAGGATACTTTTGTAAAAGGAAAAAGTCATCTATTAGAAATATATTCTTAAATATATAATCAATACTTCAAAATTTAGGAGCCTAACTAAATAAGTATTAAATCCACTAGTGGTCACAGCAAATATGTCTATATGATAAACATTACGCCAGGGACACTGGTGCATAATGCATTGGTAAATTTATTTTACAACAATGAATCAAATATATTAATATTAAGACTAAAATTTTTTGAATAATAGATTGAAAAGCTGGTAATCAAAATAGCTAAAATTATTTCAAAATGTATTGAGATCAGATCAGATCAGTCGCTCAGTCGTGTCCGACTCTTTAATAATTTGGTCTTAAGGCCAAAATGTGAAAAAATTAATTGAAAAAATATTCAATATATGAGCCAATTTATATGTATATTCAAAGACTGCACAGAATATCCACAATAAATAAACCAGAAGTAACAATCATACTGAAACTTTACAAAATTTTTCATCCTATGACACATCATTAGACTTTTGACATCAGAATTTTTTTATCTAATCAATATACCCCACCCCAGTACTCTTGCCTGGAAAATCCCATGGGGTTGCTAAGAGTCGGACACGACTGAGCGACTTCACTTTCACTTTTCACTTTCATGCATTGGAGAAGGACATGGCAACCCACTCCAGTATTCTTACCTGGAGAATCCCGGGGACGGAGGAGCCTGGTGGGCTGCCATCTATAGGATCGCACAGAGTCGGACACGACTGAAGCGACTTAGCAGCAGCAGCAGCAGCATGAGTCAAATACCTACTATACATAATCAATAAGCAATTCTAGCTCAAATGGCTGAATTCATTTGCTCTATACCAATTTGAATGATGTTAGTTTACACTGATACTTTTCCTTCTCCATTTCCAACTGAAGAGTTCTGTATTGTTAGGTATAGCTAAACACTTGTCAGAAAATGCCATCATTGTCTGGTCCATGCCCTACCCAATTCAGATTAAAAGTGTTCATTTATTCAGCATTTAGAGAGAATTTGGTGGTTTGCATTACTCAATACAGACTCCCTACTCATAGCAACAAAACCTTGAGTGCCACACACCCCCACCTCCACTGTTCTCATCCACAGGGTATGAGCAAGTTGACTTCAATCCCAAGTTGCAGTAGAATACATATCTGGACTAAACCAACATTACATTTTAATCTCCAGGAAGTGATTCAAAGATGAGTACATGATTCAAGTTAGGACAACTAAAACCTGTAAGGCTCAGTGTCAAGACTTTTATTTGCATCTAAATCATAGTTTCTTCTGTACCAGATTTGTTGTTATGAGGCTGTACAACTGGAAATGTTTAGAACAATATGAAGAAAGCAGAAAGTGGAACTGAGGGATAGCCAGCAGCTCAGATCTGATTACGGCAGCTAGAGAATCTAGATCTAATTGTGAATATTTTAGGTATGAGGCCAAGAAATTCCTTTTTGCTTAAGCTATCTTGTGTCAGGCTTTGGAATCAGACATTTCAAGATGAATCCTCACTGTTACTCACTGGTTATGTGGATCTCAACTATCTTAAAGTATGTGCAAAATAAGTTGTAAATGAACAAACGTATATATTCCATCAATGGTGTGTGTACCACACTTTAGGAAACACTCTATTGAACTCATAATATTTAACATCAAACTGGAAGTTTACATTTTCAACTTAATATGCTTCCATTCTTATCAAATCCAAAACACATATCATTTCGAAAACACTGGGACTTGACTGTCACCACATAATAAATAACCAGTAACAGGTGGTTCAAAAAGACAATTGGCAAATATTTTGTATAAGGCACTAAGATTCTAAAAAAACAATCATAATGTGTCTACTCAAACCAAAAGTACAAGTCTTAATTACAGGGCAAAAAATGTTTCCCAAGTTTTAAAAATCACAAATTAACAATTCTAATGTTTTCTCCTAAAAACTCAACATCTTACCTCAAAATAATGGCAATGCCTCTCTGAATAAGATATCCAGTCAATTTAAATTTTAAAATGTGTTTTTCCTTCTATCTTTAATATACTGAACACATTAAAAGTTTTTTATGAACCTCTAAGCAAATTTGTTTTTCCATGTTTATCAAGTTGTTTACAGAAACAAATGTAGCTTTTGCAAGAATATATGATTTCAATTATACTCAGCATTCCCTGTTCACAATATAAACATTCAGTTCAGTTCAGTCACTCAGTCGTATCTGACTCTTTGGAACCCCATGGACCACAGCACGCCAGGGCTCCCTGTCCATCACCAACTCCCGGAGTTTACCCAAACTCATGCCCATTGAGTCAGTGATGCTACCCAACCATCTCATCCTCTGTCATTCCCTTCTCCTCCTACCTTCATTCTTTCCCAAAATCAACGTCTTTTCAAATGAGTCAGGTCTTTGGATCAGGTGGCCAAAGTATTGGAGTTTCAGCTTCAATATCAGTCCTTCCAATGAACATGCAGGACTGATCTCCTTTAGGACAGACTGGTTGGATCTCCTTGCAGTCCAAGGGACTCTCAAGAGTCTTCTCCAACACCACAGTTCAAAAGCATCAATTCTTTGGCACTCATCTTTCGTTATAGTCCAGCTCTCACATCCATACATGACCACTGGACAGACCATAGCCTTGACTAGGCGAACCTTTGTTGGTAAAGTAATGTCTCTGCTTTTGAATATGCTATCTAGGTTGGTCATAACTTTCCTTCCAAGGAGTAAGCATCTTTTAATTTCATGGCTGCAGTCACCATCTGCAGTGATTTTAGAGCCCCAGAAAATAAAGTCAGCCATGGTTTCCACTGTTTCTCCATCTATTTGCCATGAAGTGATGGGACCAGATGCCATGATCTTCATTTTCTGAATGTTGAGCTTTAAGCCAACTTTTTCACTCTCCACTTTCACTTTCATCAAGAGGCTTTTGAGTTCCTCTTCACTTTCTGCCAGAAGGGTGGTGTCATCTGCATATCTGAGGTTATTGACATTTCTCCCAGCAATCTTGATTCCAGCTTGTGCTTCATCCAGCCCAGCGTTTCTCCTGATGTACTCTGCATATAAGTTAAATAATCAGGGTGACAATATATAGCCTTGATGCACTCCTTTTTCTATTTGGAACCAGTCTGTTATTCCATGTCCAGTTCTAACTGTTGCTTCCTGACCTGCATACAGGTTTCTCAAGAGGCAGGTCAGGTGGTCTGGTATTCCCATCTCTTAAAGAATTTTCCACAGTTTATTGTGATCCACAAAGTCAAAGGCTTTGGCATAATCAATAAAGCAGAAATAGATATTTTTCTGGAACTCTCTTGCTTTTTCCATGATCCAGTGGATGTTGGCAATTTGATCTCTGGTTCCTCTGCCTTTTCTAAAACCAGCTTGAACATCAGGAAGTTCACGGTTCACATATTGCTGAAGCCTGGCTTGGAGAATTTTGAGCATGGCTTTACTAGCATGTGAGATGAGTGCAATTGTGTGGTAGTTTGAGCATTCTTTGGCATTGCCTTTCTTTGGGATTGGAATGAAAAAAGACCTTTTCCAGTCCTGTGGCCACTGCTGAGTTTTCCAAATTTGCTGGCATATTGAGTGCAGCACTTTCATAGCATCTTTTAGGATTTGAAATAACTCAACTGGAATTCCATCACCTCCACTAGCTTTGTTCATAGTGATGCTTCCTAAGGTCCACTTGACTTCACATTCCAGGATGTCTGGCTCTAGGTGAGTGACCACACCATCATGATTATTTGGGTCATGAAGACCTTTTTTGTACAGTTCTTCTGTGAATTCTTGCCACCTCTTCTTAATATCTTCTGCTTCTGTTAAGTCCATACCATTTCTGTCCTTTATTGAGCCCATTTTTGCATGAAATGTTCCCTTGGTATTTCTAATTTTCTTGAAGAGATCTCTAGTCTTTCTCATTCTATTATTTTCCTCTATTTCTTTGCACTGATCATTGAGGAAGGCTTTCTTATCTCTCCTTGCTATTCTTTGGAACTCTGCATTCAAATGGGTATATCTTTCTTTTTTCTCCTTTGCTTTTCGTTTCTCTTCTTTTCACAGATATTTGTAAGACTTCCTCAGACAGCCATTTTGCTTTTTTGAATTACTTTTTCTTGGGGATGGTCTTGCTCCCTGTCTCCTGTACACTGTCACAAACCTCCATGACATTATATTGTAATGTAATATAAACATTAAAATATGGTAACATAATTAGATTACTGCATAAAAGCTATCAATCTTCACTATCAGAAATGAGAAATGATGAGAGGACTAGTCCCAATAGCCATGGTTCATGCTTTTCTAGGACTGTTTGGACTATTATTATTCTAAGAATGCTAAGTTTAACCTTCTGCTGCTAAGTCGCTTCAGTCGTGTTCGACTCTGTGTGACCCCATAGACGGCAGCCCACCAGGCTCCCCTGTCCCTGGGATTCTCCAGGCAAGAATACTGGAGTGGGTTGCCATTTCCTTGTTCAATGCATGAAAGTGAAAAGTGAAAGTGAAGTAGCTCAGTTGTGTCCAACTCTTAGTGATCCCATGGACTGCAGCTCACCAGGCTCCTTCGTCCATGGGATTTTCCAGGCAAGAGTACTGGAGTGGGGTGCCATTGCCTTCTCCAGTTTAACCTTCTAGAAATCTGTAAAACAGATGCAAGGTTGTTTGTGTGTTTCCAGCGACTTGATATAAAGGTTTCAAGCAACTATTTTTCATTAAGTTACAGTGAATCCCACGTGGGAATTAACAGTGGTGATCTGTGACACTCAACCAAATATATTTACCTTAGTTGCTCATTACCCTATACATTTTCTTCTGAAACAGAGCTGCCATATAATAATCAGGATAAATTTCCTCATTACAGTTAAACTTCATAAACTTATATTTTCTCTACTGCTAAATTCTCAAAGCACAAACTTTTGGTTACCAAAAGTAATGTTATGATTTGAGCCAACTTCTGTAAGAAAAATGCTCTAAATGAAGAAGTCAGTTCCTAAGCACAATATTAAGGCAAGATTTTTTAAATTCAATTTAGAGATGAGTATCATAGCACAACTAATTTACAAAATTATAAATTTCAACCAAGCATGCTGTAATTTAGAAAAAATACTTAAGTCAAACCCATATATGGAACTATATTAATACATTATATTATACAAGCATCCATCTACAAATTACCAAAAAAGAATCAATAAATTTTTTAAATTCAACTTTTGAAGTGCCCTAAAGTTTAGACAGATGTTATCCTATTTTTTCTGAGATTTTCTCTGAGCAGCTGTTCATTTGGACATGATCCTTATTTATTGATATACTGTGTCCAACACTAGGCTCATATTTCTTAAACAGGAACTTGGCAACTTCCAGATTCTATGGTAAATATTGACATGTCTCAGCACGTCAATATTTATACTATCTGGACACTTTGATGAGTCTCTTCACAATGGCCGCATCTTATGTCTTGGCAGCCACTTGTTTCTGCCAATTGAGAAATACTTTTCTTTATTCAAGAAAATTATCATTAACTGTTCTTACAAATTACAAGTAAGCTAATAGCATCCTCTCACACAAAGACCAGATTGAAGTCCTTATTTCAACATTTTTGTCACTGTTGCAGGTTTAGCAAAGCTCAGAGAAACAAGGCACAAATTCAGAAGTGTACTCCAAGTAACACTTGTTTTGACTCTTAATTCTAAGCCTAATCATTATTTCCAATCCCATTGCTAAGGGTGAAAGCCACTGAAGTGTTTTCAGAATTTATATAATTGAATTATTTCCCTTTTCGTTAGTCCTAAAAGCTAGATAAATTTATAAAAGACTGGTTTACAGACTTTAAAAATGATGACAATATTCAGAGAGCAGTTAAAATCCTGAATGCCTGCCATAAAAGGTAGTTGGAAAGTCTGGCTCATTATCTAGAATTAAACAGTGTTTTATATGCAAAATTAGTGCACCTAATTTTTGTGCCAAGTATCAGAAATCATGTTAACAAAACAACCATTATTAACTCAATCTTAAGAGCAAACTCCCATATCACTGGGAGAAAATCTTTGTAAAATGTTGTAAATACCCTGGGATTTCCCAGTGGCACAAAGGCAAAAGTTTAAAGCTATTGGCAATACTGGTATCTAGCAAAAGCATGAATGCCTCATCAACCATTTGGAATTCTAACATGGTTTTTTCTTTTGGGCAACAGAAGCCTCAATGGTGTTTTTATTCTATAAAGGGCCCAATTTCATCAATATTAAAAATTTGCTGACTATAACAACTCTCTGTTCACTAATTTCAGCCCGTGTTTTAGAAAAAGTCACAATTAACTTTCTCACCAGTACTGGCAGCTTCACAAAGGACAAGAAGCATATTGCCCAGAGCGATAAAATGCATTAAATAAAAACCTCCTACTAGTATAAGAAGAACTGTCTTGAAGACAATTACCTTTTTCCTTGAAAACGAGGTATTGCAAATAAAGCATTGACTTATACCTCATAAAACTCAGATTGAAATCAAAACTCCTAGCTGAGTAACTTTGATCATGCCATTAATGCATTAAAGTATTCACTGGCTACATCCTTTGTACCAGGCTTTAAACATCTCAAAGATGAGTAAGACATATTCCCAGCTATCTGGTGAGACAGAAACATCCAAAGAGGATTATTATGCAAGCTTGTAAAATACAGAGGCAAGATGGGAGCTCCTCTGAAATGTAGCACATTAACCAGTCTGAAATTTCAGAAGAAGCTTCCTTGAGTTATATCTGATATACAATTTAGAAGTTGGAAAAGGTATAGGAGTGGAAGGAAAAAAGAAAACACATTCCAGGAAGAAGCAGCTACATGAGCAAAGGCTTGGAGGCAAGAAACAGCATGATAAACAGAAATGAAAATTCAGTTTCAGACTGACTGACACTAACAAGAGCATTTGGGGAAATCAGAGGCACTGTGCTGAAGGGATCTCAAGAAAGAAGAGTAAAAGAGAAATTGGAACTTAGTGCAGAGAAAACTCTTGAAGGGATTCTTGCTCAGAAGAACAAATAAATGGCATTGGAATCAGAGAAAGATTAAGAGAAGCACTTCTTAAGGTGAAAAAAATAACATGCAGGTCAATCAAAAGTTTTGTGGGTCTTAATCTAAGGCCCGTGGGGGAAGAGAATTTTTTTAAAAAGGAAAAAAATGAACACTAAATAACAAAGAACTTCAACCTCTGACTATGGAGACTAGGTGAGGATCAAAGAAAACAACAAATTAATTAAAACTATTATTTTTTTTACTCTATGTGAATACCATTGAATGAGAAAAAAGTCAGATAAAAGGAAATGATCAGCACCATCAATACTAGAGACAAATAAAAAGGGACGAGAGAAAGCAGTCTGGTACTAAAAGCAGTACCAATTCAATTTTTAAACTTTTAATTTAAAAAACCATTCACTGAGTGCCTAACATTCAGGTCAACTGGCCCTCCTTCATTATCCCTCCCTTTAAAAGGTTTTTATTTTAGTGAACAAACAAAGCCAGATACAAAACACTCAAGCCTTATAGAATGCATGAAAGTGAAAGTTGCTCAGTCCTGTCCAGCTCTTTGCCACCCCATGGACTAAACAGTCCATGAATTCTTCGGGCCAGAATACTGGAGGAGTGGGAACTGTTCCCTTCTCCACGGGATCTTCCCAACCCAGAGATCAAACCCAGGTCTCCCACATTGTAGGCAGATTCTTTACCAGCTCAGCCACCAAGGAAACCTAAGAATATTGGAGAGGGTGGCCTATCCCTTCTCCAGGGGATCTTCCTGACCCAGGAATTAAACCAGGGTCTCCTACATTGCAGGCAGATTCTTTACCAGATGAGCTACCAGGGAAGCCCATTGAATGATTGCTGCTGCTGCTGCTAAGTCGCTTCAGTCGTGTCTGACTCTGTGCGATCCCATAGACAGCAGCCTACCAGGCTCCTCCATCCCTGGGATTCTCTAGGCAAGTACACTGGAGTGGGTTACCATTTCCTTCTTCAACACATGAAAGTGAAAAGTGTAAGTGAAGTCACTCAGTCCTGTCAGACTCTTCACAGACCCATAGACTCCAACCTACCAGGCTCCTCTGTCCATGGGATTTTCCAGGCAAGAGTACTGGAGTGGGGTGCCATTGCCTTCTCCATTGAGTGCTTAGTGCAGGTCAAATACCTGACAATACTAGGGAGGTCCATCCATTCTTTGCACAGAAAAACATAAATATGTACTATTTTTACATATAATAGTATGTAAAGTATATAAAGTATAATAGTATTTCTTACTGAACCTAAGAAATCAAAGTTGAAAATACTCTTCTAGATGCAGGAGAGACAATTTTTGAAGAAGGAAATTATAAGAATCAGATTTCACTTTTAGTGTGTATGAAAATAATCCAAGATAGTCTGAAATAAGATTCCATACCAGAGTTGCTAGAAAAGAGAGTTTCGAAATAGCAATGTAAGACAGTGCTTAAATTAGTTCACTGGCAGTGAAACCAAGAGCAGGGAGTTTATGTGCTTAATGACCATATATCTCAATTACCACCTCCTTAGGGATCCTGCCAAGAGATCGTGTCAGATTAACTTTGTTGTGTTACATGAAAAACTTTATATATAAATGTACATTCAGTCTTATCTATTGCTATTTGGCTTCCTCTGTGGGTAACTTTAAAATCATTGGCATTGTTCTTCCCTATTTTGAAGCTGAAGTACATAAGAGCCCATAGTCTAAAATTAATTGAAATTCATAAATACAGTAAATCAACTGTGATTTTTAAAAACTTCAATTTCCTGGTGCACTTCAGCTATTACATATAACCTTCAAGTGTCCATGTAAATGAAGACAATCTACATGACATCAAGATGTCTGCAGACACATTTACTACTTTGGAAACCAAGCTTGATGAGTTGCACAACATAATTTCCATAACCAAGCCAAGATTATTTAATTTAAATGGTAAGACTTTAAAAATATATTGTAAAGCAATCACAAGACAAAGCATTACAGCTTGTTTTTTTGATAGGACAAGGGTACAGTATATTTTTATATATTTCTTATTCCCCTCTTCCCCATGCCCATTAAATTTCTGGAAGGAACAGGCCATCTTTATCCCTCTGCAGCAGTCTCATGATGGTATGAATAAAAGCTCAGTTAAATACTTGTTAAATTTGTGTACTTAATCAGTTCTTGACAATTCAGTAGATTCAAACAAAAAGTTAGTAATGGTTTAAAAAAAAAGAAAAGAAAAAACTTGGTGGGCAATAGCCAACAATATAATCACAGATAGTAGAAACCCAAATATTCTAATGACTGTGTTGCCCTAAATATAGAAGGGTCTCATAGTTTGGCCAAGAACAGCACATAAATCAACGCATTATATGAGCTTCCTTTTCCTGTTTCTCTCAATCCACTTTTGAGTCAAAGTATTAAAAAACTGATAATATTCTAAAAAGAATGTGGGGAGAGGGAATAGAAACTTATCTACTGGGATTGTTAAAATTAGAGAAAGTAAATAATAATACTGATTAAAAGAAAAAGTTGGTATATGCCTTGCAGGTGGACCATTTCTCTAAAGCACCTAATCAATTACTTAATTCAGGAAAGGCAGCTCCTTTCCATTTGTTCCCACAGAAAGTTCTTTCCTGACTCCAACGGGCACCTTTCAGCCTCAGATCGAACCCACTGACAATCTCCAAAACGCTGGGAATTAGAAGAGAATGCCAATATTAGAAAAAAGATCAAACACCTTCTCAACACAACCCTCTGAATTCAAGTGTCCTCCTAATCCCACAGCTTTACAGGGCATTTCAAAGGCGCTTTACACAAAGAATCCCGCAGGTGCAAAGGGAGTAACTGAAAAGGGAGCCCAGGAGACGCACGACCTGAGGGTAACGCCAGAGAACTCAGGTGTTCCCGAGAGTTTACAAACAGAAGGGCCAGAAGCTTACACATCGAGGGGAGTCTACGCCGGAAAAAAATTGAGCGCTGAGGAGTTCTAGAGAAGTAAAGAAAAAAATAATAATAATAACTGGACCACCGACTACCGTTAACAGTCAGTCGCCACTTCCGGACCCTACCTCTCAGTAATTCCACTTCCGGCCTTCTCCAAAAGGCCCGCTCCCACAGGCGGAGATCCAGCACCCAATGAGAGTGTCACCTACTTCCGCGGGGGCTGAATGACGTCATTTAAGTCCCGTCCTTTCCGGTAGAGAGGAGCCTATCGTAGAGCCCGAGACCCGCGCCTCGGGAGGAGGTACCCTGACAGGCCCAACCAGACCGCGGGAAGGGGAGAGAAAGGTAAGCCGGTCGTGCACGCCTCTTCCGCCCTGGGCCCGGAAGGGTGATGTGGCTGGGGCTTCGCCGGCCTCACTATGGTAAGAACCGGGGCTTTGGGGTCGCGACTGAGCCTTGTTGCAGGGGCTGCGAGCCAGTACTAGGGTTGGAGGGTTGAGTGGCAGTCCCCGGCTGGGGAACCCTGTCACTAACTTGACTCTCCCGGGGCTCAGAGGGAGAGATGGGCCCGGGAGCCATGTAGCCCCTGCACGTCCAAACTGGGACAACCAGAGCCGACAGCCCAAGAGAGAACCTCAGGGCCGCAGAGTCCCTCCTCACACGCAGAGGCTACTTTAATGACTTGTTTCAAAGAAATGCGCTGGTTTGGCTTAACCCGTCGTTACTTACTCTTTGTGGTCATTTTCAGGCTTTAGAGCTGCCGGGTTTGCGCGCTCAAACCGGTTTTGCGGTTTGTTATCTCATTGCGGACCTAAGCCAGGTGTTTAGTTGTCAAACAAACCCCAAACACCCCACCTTAATTTTCACTTGTCGAATTAATTGGCCTTTTAGGTCTCTCCAGCTCCATTCTCTCAATTCTAAAGATGCTGCTTTATAAGCTGTGCTTTAATGATTGGAGTTGTCTGTAGAGGTGGCTTTTCTAGAAGCTTACTGTGCTTGGAGTGGTGTCTGGCCTCCGGTCTTCCTCCCCTTCAGTACACTATTAAGGTTTCCTGTGTTATTTTGTCTTATTGCAGATTCCTTTAATAGTTTGGGCCTCTTAGAGAAGCTTGAAATAAGCCACAGAAGTTCACAAAAGAAATGTTTACTTCTCCAAGCTGAGAAAAATACATAAAACCAACATGGACAGAGGACAGATGAAATAATCAGTAGTAATAGCAAAGATCTCCCAGGCTGTGTCTGCAGGCATTTCACCTTTGTCACGGTAAATGCTAACAACCTCTACGCCAGGCCCTCGCCACGAATTTATGAGGTCTATGCCCCAGATGTATTTATGACGATAAGATTCGTGCCTTTTATTATAGTATTAAAAGCAGCCATTACAAAACTTTTCTACAGTGAAAAGTTGCTGAGCTTGTGTTCGCAGAAGTTCCTGCAGAATCCCATACAGCACAAAACCCTTAGACTTTTAATCAAAAACTCATTTATTGTTGTTTACTTTGTGCCAGCTTTGGTTATAGCTGGAGCATATGTCACAGACTTTTCCCTGGAGAAGTTTACAGTGTATAGAGGGGATGACATTTTATTGGCAGATTATTCCTTCCTTGGCCGAAGATAATCTCCTGTTCCAAAATCAAGCTATTACGTAAAAGGACACAAATGGATAGACTTGTGTCCTGAGTGAGCCATTATTTAACCTAGAAAATGTGGTTCATTTTGCAATCCAAAAAGAGTAGCGAGATTGTTACTCTTAATTCTTGCATATATCCTCCTTGAGGCTGAAATTGGATTATTTTACTCATAGTACAGGCAGAGATAGATTCTTCTTTTTGTCTTATGTTCTATTTAGAAGCAAGACATATACCATTTAAGATTAACAGTATTTGAACCATCTGGCCATACTGGTTTATTCAGAGAAGCAATAATAACTCTCATTTATTAGCTATTGCTGTGTGCCAGGGTGCATTTGAAAAATCAACTTAAAAGTATTGTCTTATTTCAAAACTTCTGAATAGATGTTTACAGGCGAAGGAAGTCAGGCATGTCAAAAGTCTTCATGCCATTGTTAATGAAAAGAACATGACTTAAAATCAAATATGTCTTAGTGGTTTGTTGCTCTCAAATATAATATGCCCATCAGATGTGGGTGGAAAATAGAAATAACTGCCAGGTAATTAATGTTTTCATTCCTGCTCTGTTCCTGTGAGCTTAAGATGTCAGCATTTCAGAAGTACATTGTAGTTGGAAGAGTTACACAGTGAGGTTTCTTTTTGAGTTTGTACCTAAACTTGGTATATTTGCAAGGTAGCCTAGTGCTAATGAGACGGTTAAATAGCACCACTGATTCAATTTACATGAATTTGAGCAAACTCTGGGTGATAGCAAAGGACGAGGAAGCCTGGCCTGCTGCGGCTTAGAGACTAAACAACAACTAGTGATTATGACTTATATCTGAATTACTGTACTTTAATGAATCCCATTTTTCTTTTTAGAAAGAACCATTCAGTTTTTAATATCCTCCTTCCAGTGCATTCTTTTTTTTTTTCCCCCATAATTTTATTTATTTATTTTTGCCTGTGCTGGGTTTTTGTTGCTGCAAGTGAGGGCTACCCTCTAATTAAGATGTGCGAGCTTCTCACTGCAGTAACCTCTCATGGCAGGGCACGAGCTCTAGGTGCACAGACTTCAGTAGTTGTGCTCCTGGGCTCTAAAGCACAGGTTCAGTAGTTGTGGCACAGACCTCTATAGTTGTTGTGCAACATGTGGGATATTCTCAGATCAGGGATTGAGAACCTGTGTCTCCTGCATTAGCAGGCAGATTCTTTACCACTGAGCCACCAGGGAAGCCCCCAATGAATCCATGTTTTAAAATGCATTTCAAGGCCATTAAATGTTTATCAGCAATAATAATTTAAAACTATCAGAGCATAAGCAGCATAATAATTATATCATTTATGAATTAATACTTTTAAAAACTCCAGAAACCCTAGCTCTCCCTAACTTAAAGTTCTTCAAGATTCATCTCCACTTTCATCTCTTCCAAAGAAGGCTTCCCTGTGTTGAAGGAAGGCGGACCCCTTCCAGGGCCCAAAACTGGGCTCTTGTCTAACACTCGGAAATGAATTGTCCGAGGAGACACATGTGCTGACAAAGCAAGAAATTTTATTGGGAAAGGGCACCCGGGTGGAGAGCAGTAGGGTAAGGGAACCCGGGAGAACTGCTCTGCCAAGTGGCTCACAGTCTTGGATTTTATGTTGATGGGATTGGTTTCCGGGTGGTCTTCGGCCATTCATTCTAATTCAGAGTCTTTCCTGGTGGCGCACTCATCTCTCAGCCAAGATGGATGCTAGCAAGAGGGATTCTGGGAAGTGGATGGACACGCGGTGTCTCCTTTGAACCTTTCCCGAACTCTTCCGGTTGGTGGTGGCTTATTAGTTCCGTATTCCTTATCAGGATCTCCTGTCATAAAACAACTCATGTAAATGGTTACTATGGTGCCTGGCCAGGGTGGGTGGTTTCAATCAGTGTGCTTCCCCTAACACCTGTACCTTAAGTTTTCTTCTTCTCCTTGTAGGTGTTTATTTGGAGTCTGTAGTCCAGTCCATGTATATGCCACCAGTGTCCCTCTTGCATAGAAAACAGCAGTAAGATATTGCTTATAATTCTCCCTTCTCTAGGCAGAGTTCTTAAAAGTAGAGACTGCTGCTGCTAAGTCACTTCAGTCGTGTCTGACTCTGTGCAACCCCACAGACTGCAGCCCATCAGGCTCCCGCGTCCCTGGGATTCTCCAGGCAAGAACACTGGAGTGGGTTGCCATTTCCTTCTCCAATGCATAAAAGTGGAAAGTGGAAAGTGAAAGTGAAGTCGCTCAGTCGTGTCTGACTCTTAGCGACCCCATGGACTGCAGCCCACTAGGGTTCTCTGTCCATGGGATTTTCCAGGCAAGAGTACTGGGGTGGGGTGCCATTGCCTTCCCTGAAAGTAGAGACTAGGTCTTTTAATCTCTACATCACAGTGTCAGATCAGATCAGAGTTAGTACTTAAATGAACGAGTGTCTGGATATACAAAGTCATGTAAAACATGCTCATTGTATTCAAGGACTTTACAGTCCAATGGGGGAGAGTATTAAATAAGTAAACTTTATGTGTCATCTGCTGGGACATAGACAACGTGTGTGGTAGAAAGAACATGTGCTTTAGACTAAACCAAACAGGGTCAGAATCATTCCCACCTACCATCCTTTACTTGATTAACCTGAGGAGGTTTATCTTCATTTCTTCCTCTGTTGGTGTGTTAAGTGACTTACTGATATTCTCATTTAATGTTCATAAACCCTGCAAAGTAGGACCTATTTATTGCCCATATTTTATAATTAAATTGAGTACCGGGGAAAGGGTGTAAAATAGTTTATTAAAGAGTTTATTTCCTCTTATAGCTGAGAAATTGTTTTAGTTCAGTCGCTCATTCGTGTCCGACCCTTTGTGACCCCATGAATCTCAGCACACCAGGCCTCCCTGTCCATCACCAACTCCCGGAGTTCACCCAAACTCATGTCCATCGAGTCGGTGATACGATCCAGCCATCTCATCCTCTGTCGTCCCCTTCTCCTCCTGCCCCCAATCCCTCCCAGCATCAGAGTCTTTTCCAGTGAGTCACCTCTTCTCATGAGGTGGCCAAAGTATTGGAGTTTCAGCTTTGGCATCAGTCCTTCCAAAGAACACCCAGGACTTATCTCCTTTAGAATGGACTGGTTGGATCTTCTTGCAGTCCAAGGGACTCTCAAGAGTCTTCTCCAACACCACAGTTCCAAAGCATCAATTTGTCGGCGCTCAGCTTTCTTCACAGTCCAACTCTCGCATCCATACATGACCACTGAAAAAACCACAGCCTTGACTAGACGGACCTTTATTGGCAAAGTAATATCTCTGCTTTTGAATATGCTATCTAGGTTGGTCACAGCTTTCTTTCTAATTGTCACTGGGAACTGCTGGAGGGCATCGTCAAGGAGATAACACTCTGACCTGTGTATTAAGGAGTGACTGAGGAGAAATCTGTATGCAGGTCAGGAAGCAACAGTTAGAACTGGTCATGGATCAACAGACTGGTTCCAAATAGGAAAAGGAGTACGTCAAGGCTGCATATTGTCACCATGTTTATTTAACTTATATGCAGAGTACATCATGAGAAATGCTCGACTGGAAGAAACACAAGTTGGAATCAAGATTGCTGGGAGAAATATCAATAACCTCAGATATGCAGATGACACGACTCTTATGGCAGAAAGTGAAGAGGGGCTAAACAGCCTCTTGATGAAAGTGAAAGTGGAAAGTGAAAAGGTTGGCTTAAAGCTCAACATTCAGAAAACGAAGATCATGGCATCTGGTCCCATCACTACATGGGAAATAGATGGGCAAACAGTGGAAACAGTGTCAGACTTTGTTTTTCTGGGCTCCAAAATCACTGCAGATGGTGACTGCAGTCATGAAATTAAAAGACGCTTACTCCTTGGAAGGAAAGTTATGACCAACCTAGATAGCATATTCAAAAGCAGAGACATTACTTTACCAACAAAGGTTCGCTAGTCAAGGCTATGGTCTTTCCTGTGGTCATGTATGGATGTGAGAGCTGGACTGTGAAGAAGGCTGAGCGCCGAAGAATTGATGCTTTTGAACTGTGGTGTTGGAGAGGACTCTTGAGAGTCCCTTGGACTGCAAGAAGATCCAACCAGTCCATTCTGAAGGAGATCAATCCTGGAATTTCTTTAGAAGGAATGATGCTAAAGCTGAAACTCCAATATTTTGGCCACCTCATGCGAAGAGTTGACTCATTGGAGAAGACTCTGATGCTGGGAGGGATTGAGGGCAGGAGGAGAAGGGGACGACAGAGGATGAGATGGCTAGATGGCATCACTGACTTGATGGGTGTGAGTCTGGGTGACCTCCGGGAGCTGGTGATGGACAGGGAGGCCTGGCGTGCTGCGGTTCATGGGGTCGCAAAGGGTCGGACACGACTGAGCGACTGATCTGATCTGAGGATTACAGAAAGAAAGAAAGTCACTCAGTCGTGTCCAGCTCTTTTTGACCCCATGGACTGTAGCCTACCAGGCTCTTCCGTCCATGGGATTTTCCAGGCAAGAATACTGGAGTGGGTTGCCATTTCCTTCTCCAGGGGATCTTCCCGACCCAGGGATTGAACCCAGGTCTCCCGCATTGCAGGCAGACGTTTTACCATCTGAGCCACCAGGGAAGTCAAATTGGAATTTTTTTTTTTTTAAGAATGATTGTTATGAAAGTTCACAGATTCTGAGTAGTAATAATTTAAACACCTCGCAACCACGAAGGGATTACAGAAGGAGTCATTAGCTAGAGCTGGGAAAACATTCTCTAGCCTTTAGATAGATAAAGGATGAGGTAGTTAAGGACACAAAGAGCATGATAATTGCATGAAATTGAATAGTTGCCTGGGGAGTGCAAGAAGTTGAAGTTAATCAGTGAAGAGATGAGACTAGAAAGTTTGAGGCCAGATCTTAAAGTCTTTTCAAGGCCTTTATATTTTGATAAGATTTGTGTACCTAATAAACACTTTGAGCAAGGAAAAGAATGGAGTGCACTTTAGAAAACCAACTGGTAACAATGGAGAGGATATATTTACATGTTATTGTTTAGTTGGTAAGTCAGATCTGACTCTGTGACCCCATGGACTCCAGCACACCAGGCTTCTCTGTCCTTCACTATCTCCCAGAGTTTGCTCAAACTCATGTCCATTGGGTCACTGATGCCATCCAATCATCTCATCCTTTGTCGCCCGCTTCTCCTCTTGCTGTCAAGCTTTCCCAGCATCTGGGTCTTTTCCAGTGAGTTGGCTCTTCTCATCAAGTGGCCAGTGTATTGGAACTTCAGCTTCAGCATCAGTCCTTCCAATGAATATTCAGGGTTCATTTCCTTTAGTACTGACTGGTTTGATCTCCTTGCTGTTTAAGGGACTCTCAAGAGTCTTCTCCAACACCACAATTCAAAAGCATCGATTTTTCAGCCCTCTGTCTTCCTTAGGATCCAACTCTCACATCTGTAGATGACTACTGGAAAAACCGTAACTTTGACTGTACAAACATTTATTGGCTAAGTGATGTCTCTGCCTTTTAATATACTGTCTAGTTTTGTCATAGCTTTTCTTCCAAGGAGCAGGCATCTTTTAGTTTTGTCATCCCCTGTGATTTTGGAGCCTGAGAAAATAAAATCTCACTGTTTCCATTGTTTTCCCATCTATTTGCCATGAAGTGATGGGACCAGATACCATGATCTTAGTCTTTTGAATATTGAGTTTTAAGCCAGCTTTTTCACTCTATTCTTTCACCTTTATCAAGAGACTCTATAGTTCCTCTTCCCTTTCTACCATTAGGTTAGAATTATCTCCATATCTGAGGTCATTGGTATTTCTCCTGGCAGTCGTGATTCCAGCCTGTTATTCACCCAGCCCAGCATTTCATATTGTACTCTGCATATAAGTTAAATAAGCAAGATGACAATATATATATTTGTCGTACTCCTTTCCCAATTTTGAACAAGCCCTTTGTCCCATTTCTAGTTCTAACTGTTGCTTCTTGACATGTATACAGATTTCTCAGGAGGCAGGTAAGGTGGTCTGGTATTCCCATTTTTTGAAGATTTTTCCAGTTTGTCGTGATCCACACAAAGACTTTAGCATAGGCAATGAAACAGAATTAGATTTTTTTTTTTAATTCCCTTGCTTTCTCTTTGAGCCAGTGGATGTTGGCAATTTGATCTCTGGTTCCTCTGCCTTTTTCTAAATCCAGCTTGTACATCTGGAAATTCTTGGTTCATGTACCACTGAAGCCTGTCTTGAAGGATTTTGAACGTTACCTTGCCAGCATGTGAAATGAATGCAATTATCTGGTAGCTTGAATATTCTTTGCCATTGTCCTTCTTTGGGATTGGAATGAAAACTTTTTTCCTGTCCTCTGGCCACCTCTGAGTTTTCCAAATTTGCTGACTTATCAAGTGCAGCATTTAACAGCATCATTTTTCAGGATGTTGAAATAGCTCACCTGGAATTCCATCACCTCCACTAGCTTTGTTCACATTAATGTTTCCTAAGGCCCACTTGACTTCATACTCTAGGATATCTGGCTCTAGGTGAGTGACCACACCATCATGGTTATCTGAGTCATTAAGATCTTTTTTGTATAGTTTTTCTGTGTGTTCTTGCCACCTCTTCTTAATCTCTTCTACTTCTGTTAGGTCCTTGTCATTTCTGTCCTTTATTATGCCCATCTTTGCATGAAATGTTCCCTTAATATCTATTTTCTTGAAGAGATTTCTAGTCTTTCCCATTCTATTGTTTTCTTCTATTTCTTTCCATTGTTCACTTAAGGCTTTCTTTTCTCTCCTTGCTATTCTCTGAAACTCTGTGTTCATTTGTGTATATCTTTCCCTATATTTTTCTCAGCTATTTTTAAGGCCTTCTCAGACAACCACTTTGCCTTCTTGAATTTCTTTTTCTTGGAAATGGTTTTGGCCACCTCCTCCTGTACAGTGTTACAAACCTCCACCCGTGGTACTTCGGCACTCTGTCTACCAGATCTAACCCCTTGAATCATCACCTCCATTGTATAATCATACAGGATTTGATTTAAGTCATACCTGAATGGGCTGATGGTTTTCCCTGCTTTTTTAAATTTAATCCTGAATTTTGCAGTAAGGAGCTCATGATCTGAGCCACAGTCAGCTCCAGGTCTTAATTTTGCTATCTGTAAAGAAGGTTGAAATCTGAGAAACTAGAAACAAATACAGTGATCATACATGATTGAATGACTGCCCTCTTGACAAGTGTAAGTAGGTTGAAAGGTAAAAATAAGAAAATCATTATAAAGGTGCTTAATAAGGAGTGGTGAAGTGCAAGTCCAGTTTAGATCATTGGAAGAAAATATTGTTTAAGCACCAACTCTGCCATGTGCTTTACATATGATGTTTTATTAAAATGTTACATTATTGGCCACAGTGTACATACAAAGAAAAAGGTGCAGAATTGTTAAGTGTCTTCCCCAAGACCACACTGCTTATAAGTAGTGAACTCAAATTTAAACTTAACAGCTTATATTTGTCACCAAATCTTGAGCCCTTTTTATTGTACAACAACACCATTAATCCCACAGGGAATTCAAGAGGAAAAACAACATTAGTATGCCTCAGTGTGGGTTGTTTGTCAAGATCATAATTTTGTGGCTACTGTTGTGCACCTGCAATGCACATGACATCACAGTAGAAAGGTTATCTTCTTAGTATTATAATAATAGTTTTGACTGCATAAATATATGAGGAATTTCCATGAGCTACACTTTGAAACCTCTGCATTAGGCTAATAGGTAGGTATCTGAAGTGGATGCTGGTCTTCTGCAGCATAGTGGCTTGTAACTCTAACTGCAAGGAAAAACTCCCAGGGAGTTTTGACAAATTCTGAGCCCACAGTGAGTGAGTGAGTGAAAGTTGCTCAGTTGTGTATGACTCTTTGTGACCCCATGGACTGTAGCCCACCAGGCTCTCCTCTGTTCATGAGATTCTCCAGGCAAGAATACTGAAGTGGGTTGCCATTCCCTTCTCCAGGGGATCTTCCCTTACCAGAGATTGAACCCAGCTCTCTTGTTTTATCTTTTTTTAGTTTTGCTTCCTTTTGGTCTTTACCCTACTGAAGTCTTTGGGAGCTGTGCATATGTGTTAATAGCATCTACCATACCTCTTCATTTTAGGTTAGGCTGGATTTGAAGAGCCAAAACAGGAAAACACTTAAGGAGACCTGAGATTCTCACAGAGAAATAAATTAGAGCTGCTGTTTCTTTGAGCTTTGCTTTCCTGTTCTTTATTATTTATTTATTTTTTAAATGTAATCTCTCCTTTTATCAACCTTAATCATTTCATACTGTAAGAAAGTGAAATCACTAAAGGCAAATAACCTTATGAATCTGCTGAGTGTGAAGAGAAAAGGCCATGGTACAGATGAATGGATTTGGAGGGAGACACCGAACACTAGGTTTACAGTTGGCAAAAACTCAGGCTTTGTTTTACGATGCTATGCTATGCTATGCTAAGTCACTTCAGTCGTGTCCGACTCTGTGTGACCCCATAGACGGCAGCCCACCAGGCCTCCCCGTCCCTGGGATTCTCCAGGCAAGAACACTGGAGTGGGTTGCCATTTCCTTCTCCAATGCGTGAAAGTGAAGTCGCTCAGTCGCATCCGACCCTCAGTGACCCCATGGACTGCCAGGCTCCTCCGTCCTTGGGACTCTCCAGGCAAGAGTCCTGGAGTGGCTTGCCATTGCCTTCTCTGAGTTTTACGATAAATACCATTATATGTTAAACAGTGACTGGGTACTGATTGTTTGCAGTGACATAAGCATAAGCAATCCTTCAAAATCAAGTATAAATATAACAGAAAAGCAATATGGAAAAATTCAGAAATGTCCAACTATTACTATTTCTTGGGTGAAACTACTGATCAATAGTTGGGTTCCCCAGCAAAATGTGAGAACAAGAAAATTTTAGAAAACAGCAATTTAAAGAAATGAAAGCTATGCAAAATGCATTGCAGTCCTTCATTTTATAGTTCATAAGTATAAAAAAAGAATTCTAGACTGTTAGTTAATTCATAATTCTGAAAAATATTTTTCCATGCATTGAATCTCTAACAGTAGGTGTTACACAGTCTCTCTCCCTCTCTTTATGAGAGACCCTTGTCACCAAGTCTTCCCTGGATAGTCTCTGTGCCACCATTTGCTTCCAGTTGCCTCACAAGCCACTCTTAAGCCACCTCTGGAAACTATGTATAAAATCATGTAATTTGTGCTAATGATACGAGCATTTACCCATCAAACCAATATATATTTAACCAAGATAATCCTTTAAACCATGATCATGATTAGAAAGTGACGTTACGTCATTATTACAGACAACTATTTTTCCTTTGGACAAATTCACCTCTTCCCAGAAATAGGCAAAGTTCAGTGCAAAAGAGTAGCAGTAAAGTGTTCATTAAGCCATCAGAACAAATCACCTTGTTGTTAAGATAATAACTCCACCTTAGTTTCAAGTGCATCAGTGTACTAACCTAAAGGATTGTTACCTGTAAACAGTTTACACAGCAAAAGTGCTGGGAGGAAGTCTTACAAGCAAAACCGGGTGCCGGCTATTAAAATGACTAAAATTATTAAAAATGACTTAGTGATTTTACATGATAACTGATCAAAAATCACCTTAGCTCTTTAGAATGGGAATTTAGAGTAAATACAGTGTCTTCTGAATATAGTCAACAAGCAACCAAGCCAGAGCCCATAGTGTGCAGGTTTCCAGACCCTGCAGAAGGAATCTGCTGTACTGTATGGATATCTGCCCATGCCACAGAACTTAGTCCAAATTTCTGGGCGCTGATTATTTTTTTAAAGCTCTAGGTAAAGTGAGTAGCCAGGGTTCATACCCTGCTTGCCTTCATTTGTTTGCAAGTTTTTCCATTTTGTCATTCTTAGTCTTATCTATTTGCATGATCAGAATATTTTTTTCATAACAGAATTTGCACTTTTCCTTCAGACTACTTTCTCTTATCATTTATCAAGGAGATGTGAAGCATTTACATCAATTTTCTTAAGTCTACTGTTTGTCATAGTTACATGCATGCTTCCTCTTTGTAATAGCTGTGACACTTTCGTTGCTTCATATTTAGATGTGAGATGTCTAAGCTCAAAATAAGCAGTACAAAATAGAACAAATACACTGTAGGTCCTATTGACAATGATACGAAAATAGGCACAATGACCACCGATGTTGCCAGTGGTGAACAGAGTTGAAGTGAAAAAGAAAATGTTAATATTCCTGTATGTTATTAGAAATATTTTCTATCATATAAGACTTACTCTTGAGGAAATGGGGTGTTGTATGTGTTTGCACATTCACATACTGTCTTACATTCATCCCTGTTTCCATGTTTTTCATTTTAAGAGATAATAGTGGTGCATATGAATTTACAATAGAAACTAGTTAGGAAATGCTGACCTGACCTAGATTTGTAAATGATAAAATGCTGACCTACTTTTCCAGTGCTGTATAATTTCTATCACAATTAGGTCAGAAATATCATTTCTGGGTTTCATTTCACTTCCAGAGAGGGATCAAGAACTTTAGTTTTGCATGAAAGCAATAGATATTGAAATTAGTAAAATAGTGTTTAGAGTTTTAAAAATTTAAGTTTAATTCTCAGTTAAACTGTAAGAATTAATATGTCAATAAAAATGTACTCCCCATGTAGGAGGCAGTCAACATTTGAAGCTCCCAGACAGTGTTATGCATAAAGAAGGCCCTTAATCAATAGACTGGCTAAATAATTTGTGTTGATAATCCTAAAAATAAATAAGCTCCATGGAACTCAAGAGATCCAGGGCTAATGAATATGCTGGAGGCTTAGCCAAAGTCTTTTCTGTAGGATAAGTACAGTTAGCTGGAAACTAGTTATTTAGCAGTCTTGGACAGAGCACTGTTTAGCATATTAATATGTGTATTTTTTAGCGTTTTTCATTGTTTCTTTCTTTGTACTATTCTAATGCCCGAATCTTTTCCCCTTTTTTACTTCTGTTCCTAATGTTTTGGGGTTTGGGGGGTTTTTTTAACTTGGAAGTATTTTTATTTAGGTATCTAAAAACAAAACTTATGTTGAAGTCTTGCCCTTATATCCATACTTAGTATAGTTTTAACATCCAGGAATGACTCTGAAAATAACAAATTATATCTTTATGGATAAAATGATAGAAATTGAACATGAAATAAATACTCCTAACTTTTCAAATCAACTTGAGAATAGAGAGTTTTAAAAAGACATGTCAACATTAGAGGTAATTTCATTTTGGATGCTAACCTTTGCATTGACGAGTCTCTATCTTTTATTGATTAACAGTTCAATCTAATGTGACCAAATGAAAGTCTGGGTTATTTTTATTATTTCAGTGGCCTAATAAATTGCCGTCTACTTCAGAGTAATTATGCAAAGTGACTGATTCATCAAGTTTATTTCCTTCTAGTTTGATAAATTTAAAATTTAGTGTAGTGATTTCAGGCACATCAGAAGCTCTGGTTAGCTGTAAGTAGTATGATGGGTCTGGAGTATGAAGGGATAGTAAAAAGGGGTCTTTGAGGGGAAAAAAAAGTTGAGATATTCATTACCAGTTTTGAAGAACAAGCACAACTCTGATAATAATGGACAGGGTGGAACACCTATATTCCAGGACCCCAAAGGTTACCATTCGGATTGTATCTGAGGTTGTGCTCCAGAAGTTGCTACAGGCAGCCCTGAGTCTAGGGAATGTTACTGGGTACCTCTATAAAAAGGAATTGTTTGTAGGTGCGGACAGAATGCAGTTCTCCCCAAGCCCCTTTATTAAAAAAAAAAAAAACGGAATATGTTATCTTAGGTGACACAAAGGACTTTGCATGTGTGATTAAGAGTTTTGGAATGGGAAGATTATTTCTTGAATTACAGGGAGACAGGGCAGTTTAATCATAAGAATCCTTGTGAGAGGGAGGCAAGAGGGTCATGATCACAAAAGAAGTTGTCAAGGTCAGAGTGATGAGTGGCTCACTAAGCCAAGGAATCAGGCAGCCTTTAGAAACTTGAAAAGGCAAGAAAACAGATTATTTCCTCAAGCCTCCAGAAGGAGCAAGTTCTATTGTAGTTTGTAACTCCTTAGTTCCAGTGTGTGTTACTTAATGTTTAATAGTGAGCTAAATTTATTAGACTGAATAGTATGCCACTGTATAAAACCCTGGCATTGTCTAATTTTGATGAAAATTAGATAAACCTTAGATTTGAGGGTCTAGAACTTCCTGCCAGCCAATTTGCCTGCTGCCTCAGGCATCCAGAACTCATGAGGATATATCTCTTACAAATTAAGTGGACTCAGAAGAACACACACCGTCCCATATGCAAGCACCTCAAGGATGTGCTCAATAGGACTTCTCTGAATTCTGGTTAGTGATACAAGATTTGGATGCTGAGAAGAAATTACCTCAGACCTTTATTTTACCCTATAGCCCTGGCCCTTAGCCACAAACACATGTTTCTTCATTCTGAATTTTGCAAAATACCATTGATAAGTAAATATAAATGCAAAGCTGTGTGTGGAGGTTTCTCTTAAATAGTTAAGAAAACATTCAGCAGTCTAACCTACATTTTTTTAATAACATGCATTGTTAATTTGGAATTTAAGTGTGCTCTTGCATTTGTTAAAATGTTTATTTACAGTTGTGTTCACGTTCCTGTTCATTCAGTATTTTTTCAGTGACTGCTGTGTACTATTTTATTTAATAAGCACAGGAGATTGATAAGAACCTCCATAAAATAGAGGAAACAGTTATAAGGCAATCTGGCGGGGGACAGGTATATGTGTAACACGTAAATGTACAAAGATCCAGCCTCTGCTTGGTGTGGAGAGTGGAGTGGGCACAGGGAGGACTTCACAAAGGAGATGACTCTTGATTAGAAGCTTGAAAAAACCGTATAGTATGTACATAAACATAGTGTACCTCGAAAAGCACATGATTTAAAGGATCTGAAAAAAAGAACACAGTAAGTGAATTATACTTCCCTTTTCACCTTTTTTTAATCATATTTCCCTCTATTTTGTGATTAAATATGCTTGCTTTCTTCTTAGCATCCTCCCTTCCCTTCAATAACACTTTCCTGTTGAAAACCTCAATTACTTATCTACAGAACAGTAACATCTGTTTCCTTTAACTCTAAGACTAAAATTTTGTATCAGCTGACAACAGATGCTAAGCATTAAGAGGAATGCTTAGGTAGGCGAGGCAGTGGTAGACTAACCTCTGCAAGTTTGAAACACTCTTGACCAGAGTCTGCTGCTGCTGCTGCTGCTAAGTCGCTTCAGTCGTGTCCGACTCTGTGCGACCCCATAGACAGCAGCCCACCAGGCTCCCCGCCCCTGGAATTCTCCAGGCAAGAACACGAGTGGGGTGCCATTGCCTTCTCCAGACCAGAGTCTAAGTACATCTAAAAGACTTTACCACCTAAGATTATTTGTTTAAATTTTAGGGTCTGTAACTCCCAGGAACAAAGTTGTATGTATCATATAGTACGTACTAGTAAGTGGTTTTCATTTGTAAATGATTTCACACACAAACATATGTATACATACCCCACTTCTTTAATGTACGTTTTTAAGTGCCTCTTAAAAATCTTTTATGATAAAAAATTTAAACATGTAAGGTAGAAAGAAGAATATAGTGAAGCCAAATATACTCAACATTTCATCATCAACTCCACACCTCCCCCTACACACACACTGGGTCATTTAGAAACCAATCCCAGACATATCATTTAAGTACATTTCTTTAACAAGACATTCAGGGAATAAAGTATAGATTGCAAAATCATGAGTTTAGATACTCTATTAGGAAGATAATAAACCTTTGCAAATTTCTTTTCCATCCACTTTAAGTAAATCCTTTGCTTGGTATAGTAAGTCTGCTCATTATTCCCTGAACATGCAAATTCTTGATTCTTTGGGTGTGTTTCCCATGCTTTTGTCTCTTCTGGAGCCTGCTCTGTATTCTTTGTGATTTGATTGTGCCCTTTCAGGCTTGACTCAATTCCTTGAAGCCTCTCCTGACTTTTCTTTGTGAAAATAGCTTTTTTTTTTTTGGGTCAGCATTGCTCAGTTGTTATTTACATATGTTAGAAGTTGCTATTTCGTTTTTAAAATGTATGTCCTATTCTCTTTCATTTATAACTGCTCTATGCCTTACTTAGGAGAAGGCAATGGCACCCCACTCCAATACTCTTGCCTGGAAAATCCCATGGACGGAGGAGCCTGGTAGGCTGCAGTCCATGGGGTTGCTACGAGTCGGACACAACTGAGCGACTTCACTTTCACTTTCCACTTTCATGCATTGGAGAAGGATATGGCAACCCACTCCAGTGTTCTTGCCTGGAGAATCCCAGGGACGCAGAGCCTGATGGGCTGCCGTCTGTGGGGTCGCACAGAGTCGGACACAACCGAAGCAACTTAGCAGCAGCAGCAGCATGCCTTACTTATGTATAAAATTAGGATATTAATAACATCCACATCAAATATGAGGATGAATAAGGTCATCCAAAACAAGAATTTAGTGAATATCAGTGAATTCTTGTTGATAGCTATTAACAGGAAAGGAACCATGCTATGTACTTCCTTTTTAATTTTATTTTATATTGGGGTGTAGTTGGTTTACAATGTTGTGTTAATTTCAGGTGTACAGCAAAGTGATTCAGCTATACATGTACATATTTCCATTCTTTTGCAGATACTTTTTTATGTAGGTTATTATAGGATACTGGGTAGAGTTCATTGTACTAAACAGTAGGTCCTTGTTGATTATTTTATGTTTATATTAATCCTAAGCTCCTAAATTATCCTTTGTCCCAGTCTTTCCCCTTTGGTAGCCATAAGTTTGTTCTCAGAGTCTGTGAATCTGCTTCTGTTTTGTAAGTTCCTTTGTATCATTTTCATAGATTCCACATACAAGTGATATCATACACTGTTAGACTTTCTCTAGCTTCATTTACTATGACAATCTGTAAGTCAATCCAAGTTGCTGCATATGGCATTATTTCATTCTTTATATGGCTGAGTAACCAGTCCATTCTAAAGGAGATCAGCCCTGGGTGTTCTTTGGAAGGAATGATGCTAAAGCTGAAACTCCAGTACTTTGGCCACCTCATGCGAAGAATTGACTCATTGGAAAGGACTCTGATGCTGGGAGGGATTGGGGGCAGGAGGAAAAGGGGACAACAGAGGATGAGATGGCTGGATGGCATCACTGACTCGATGGACATGAGTTTGAGTGAACTCCGGGAGGTGGTGATGGACAGGGAGGCCTGGCATGCTGCGATTCATGGGGTCACAAAGAGTCGGACACAACTGAGCAACTGAACTGAATATCGAAAAAGGAAGAGAGTTCCAGAAAAACATTTATTTCTGCTTTATTGACTATGCCAAAGCCTTTGACTGTGTGGATCACAATAAACTGTGGAAAATTCTGAAAGAGATGGGAATACCAGACCACCTCACCTGCCTCTTGAGAAACCTATACGCAGGTCAGGAAGCAACAGTTAGCACTGGACATGGAACAACAGACTGGTTCCAAATAGGAAAAGGAGTAAGTCAAGGCTGTATATTATCACCCTGCTTATTTAACTTATATGCAGAGTACATCATGAGAAACACTGGGCTGGAAGAAGCACAAGGTGGAATCAAGATTGCTGGGAGGAATATCAATAACCTCAGATATGCAGATGACACCACCCTTATGGCAGAAAGTAAGAGGAGAGTGAAAAAGTTGGCTTAAAACTTAACATTCAGAAAACGAAGATCATGCTATCTGGTCACATCACTTCATGGGAAATAATGGGAAAACAGTGGAAACCGTGTCAGACTTTATTTTTCTGGGCTCCAAAATCACTGCAGATGGTGACTGCAGCCATGAAATTAAAAGACACTTACTCCTTGGAAGAAAAGTTATGACCAATCTAGATAGCATATTCAAAAGCAGAGACATTACTTTGCCATCAAAGGTCCGTCTAGACAAGGCTATGGTTTTTCCAGTGGTCATGTATAGATATGAGAGTTGGACTGTGAAGAAAGCTGAGCGCCAAAGAATTGATGCTTTTGAACTGTGGTGTTGGAGAAGATTCTTGAGAGTCCCTTGGACTGCAAGGAGATCCAACCAGTCCATTCTAAAGGAGATCAGTACTGGATGTTCTTTAGAAGGAATGATGCCAAAGCTGAAACTCCAGTACTTTGGCCACCTCATGCGAAGAGGTGACTCATTGGAAAAGACTCTGATGCTGGGAAGGATTGGGGGCAAGAGGAAAAGGGGATGAGATGGCTGGATGCCATCACCAACTCGATGTACGTGAGTCTGAGTGAACTCCAGGAGTTGGTGATGGACAGGGAGGCCTGGCGTGCTGCAATTCATGGGTTGCAAAGAGTTGGACACGACTGAGCAACTGAAATGAACTGAATATTCCATTGTGCGTATGTACTCACCGTCTTTATTCGTTTCTTTGTCAATGGACATTTAGGTTGTTTCCCTGTCTTGGCTATTATAAATACTGTGGCGATGAACAGTGGGATGTATAGGTTTTCTCCAGATAGTGCTCAGGAATGGGATTATTGCATCATATGATCGTTCTATTTTTAGTTTTTTAAGGAAACTCCTCACTATTCTCCACAGTGTCTGTTCCAGTTTACATTCCCACCAATAGTGTAAGAATGTACACTATTTTCTCCACATCGTCTCCAGTATTTATTGTTTGTAGACTTTTTTATAATGGCCATTTTGACCATGTGAGGAGACCTCACTAGCTTTGATTTACATTTTTCAAATAATTAGTAATGTTGGGTATCCTTCGTGTGCTTTTTGGCCATCTGCATGTCTTCCAGAGAAGGCAGTGGCACCCCACTCCAGTACTCTTGCCTGGAAAATCCCATGGATGGAGGAGCCTGGTAGGCTGTAGTCCATGGGGTCGCTAGAGTCGGACACCACTGAGCGACTTCACTTTCACTTTTCACTTTCACGCATTGGAGAAGGAAATGGCAACCCACTCCAGTGTTCTTGCCTGGAGAATCCCAGGGATGGGGAGCCTGGTGGCTACCATCTATGGGGTCACACAGAGTCAGACATGACTGAAGTGACTTAGCAGCAGCAGCATGTCTTTGGAGAAATGTCTGTTTAGATCTTCTGCCCATTTTTTGATTGCATTGTTTGTTTTTTTATATTGAACTGTGTGAGCTGTTTGTATATTTTGGAGATTAAGCCCATGTTGGTCACTTTGTTTGCAAATATTTTCTCCCATTCTGTGCATTGTTTTTTGTTTTTTTTTTTTCTTTGCTATGAGAAAGCTTTTAGTTTTAATTAGGTCCCACTTGTTTGTTTTTTCATTACATTACTATAGGAGAGGGATCCAAAAAGACACTGTTGCAATTTATGCCAGAGTGTTCTGCCTGTGTTTTCCTCTAGAAGTTTGATTGTATCCAGTCTTAAATTTAGATCTTTAAACCATTTGAGTTTATTTTTGTTTATGGTATTCTAATATCATTCTTTTACTTGTAACTGTCCATCTTTCCCAGCACCACTTACTGAAGGGACCGTCTTTTCTGCATTGTGTATTCTTGGCTCCTTTGTCATAGATTAATTGACCATAGGTGCACTGGTATATTTCTTGGCTTTCTACCCTCTTCCTTTGATCTATATTTCTGTTTTTGTGCCAGTAACAAGTTTTGATTTCTACAGATTTGTAGTATAGTTAGTATAGTTATAATTTGATTGCTTTTGACTATTCAGGGTCCTTTGAGTTTCCATACAAATTATAAAATTTTGTGTTCTAGTTCTGTGGAAAATGCCATTCATAAGTTGATAGGGATTGCATTGAATATGTAGATTGACTTGCGTAGGATAGTCAGAGTGCATATATTTTGTATCCTTAAGTTGGTTTATTGCTAAGTATTTTATTCTTTTTGAGGCAATGGTAAAAGGAGCTGTTTGTTTATTTCCCTTTCTGATCTTTCACTGTTGGTGTATCAAAATGAAAGAAATTGTTGTGTATTAATTATTTATCCTGCAACCTTATTGAATTCATTGATGATCTCTAGTACCTTTCTTATAGCCTCTTTGTGATTTTCTATGTATAATACCACATCATGTGCAAACAGTGACACATCACACATTTTGTAGTTTGGATTCCTTTTTTTCCTCTGATTGTCATGGCTAGGACTTCCAAAATTATGTTTAATAAAAGTGATGAGACTGGACTTCTTGTCTTGTTCCTGATCTTGGAGGAAATGCTTTCAGCATTTCACCAATGAATATAATGTTACCTGTAGGTTTGACATATATGTCCTTTATTATGTTGAGGTATTTTCCCTCTGTGTCCACTTTCTGGAGAGTTTTTATCAGAAATAGATTATAATTTGTTGAAAGCTTTTTGTGCACCTATTACATAATCATATGGTTTTTATTCTTCAGCTTGTTAGTGTCACACTAATTTGGGAATATTTAAAATTCCTTGCATCCTTGAAGTCCACTTGATCACAGTGTATGACCCTTTTAATGTGTTGTTGAATTTGGTTTACTAAGTATTTTGTTGAGGATTTTTGAGTCTGTGCATGAATGATAATGGCCTATAATTATGTGTGTGTGTGTGTGTGTGGTATCTTTATCTTGTTCTGGTATCAGAGTGAGTGAAAGTGAAGGTCACTGTCCAACTCTTTGCCACCCCATGGACTATACAGTTCATGGAAGTCTCCAGGCCAGAATACTGGAGTGGGTAGCCTTTCCTTTCTCCAGGGGATCTTCCCGACCCAGGCATCAAACCCAGGTCGCCCACATTGCAGATGGACTCTTTAGCAGCTGAGCCACAAGGGAAGCCCAGAAATACTGGAGTGAGTAGCCTTATCCCTTCTCCAGTGGATCTTCCCAGCCTAGGAACTGAACTGGGGTCTCATGCATTACAGATGGATTATTTTACCAGCTAAGCTATCGGGGAAGCCCATCAGAGTGATGGTGACCTTATGGAATGAGTTTGGGAGGATACTTTCCTCTGCAATATTTCAGAATAGTTTCAGAAGGATAGGTGTAAATCCTCTTCTATAAATGTTTGATAGAATTTGCCTATGAAGCCATCTGGTCCTGGACTTTTGTTTATTGGGAGTTTTTAAAACACAGTTTCAATTTCATTACTTGTGTTTGGTCTGTTCATATTTTCTATTACGTTTCTTCCTAGTTCAGTCTTGAAAGATTGTATCTTTTTTAAGTTTTTGTCCTTTTCTTCCAGGTTGTCCATTTTATTGGTATATAGTTCCTCATAGTAGTCTCTTATGACCCCTTGTATTCAGCCTTCTTTATGGTCCATCTGTCACATCTGTACGTGACTACTGGAAAAACAAAGTGATGTCTCTGCTTTTTAATAAGCCATCTAGGTTTGTCAGACCTAGGTAGAAGCAGTGACAGATTTCCTTTTCTTGGGCTCTAAAATCACTGTGGATGGTGACTGTAGCCATGAAATCAGAAGATGATTGCTTCTTGGCAGGAGGATTATGACAAACCTAGACAGTGTGTTGAAAAGCGTCAGAGGATGAGATGGCTGGATGGCATCATTGATGCAGTAGACATGAACTTGGACAAACTCTGGGAGATGGTGAAGGACGCAGAGGCCTGGTGTGCTGCAGCCCATGAGGTCGCGAAGAGTTGGACACGACTGGACAACTGAATCAAAACAACTAAGTTTGTCATATCTTTTCTTCCAAGAAGCAAGCATCTTTTTAATTTTGCAGTCACCGTACACAGTGGTTTTGGAGCCCAAAAAAAATGAAATCCATCACTGTTCCCACTTTTTCCCCATCTATTTGCCATTAAGTGATGGGACTGTATGCCATGATCTTAGTTTTTAGATGTTGAGTTTTAAGCCAGCTTTTTCATTCTCTTTCACCTTCATCAAGAGGCTCTAGTTCTTCTTCACTTTCCACCATTAGTGTGACATCATTTTCAAATCTGATGTTGTATTCTCCCGGCAATCTTGATTCCAGCTTGTGCTTCATCTGCCCCGAATTTCACATGATGTGAACATTTCACATTTCCCTGTCATTCACTGTTTCCCAGAGTTTGCTTAAATTCATGTCCATTGAGTCAGTGATGCTATCTTACCATCTCATCTTCTGATGCCCTCTTCTCCTTTTGCCTTCAGTCTTTCCCAGCATCAGGGTTTTTTCCAAAGAATCAGCTCTTTGTATCAGGTAGCCAAAGTATTAGAGCTTCAGCATCAGTCCTTTCAGTGAATATTCAGGGTTGATTTCCTTCCAGATTGACTGGTTTTATCTCCTTAAAGTCCATAGGACTCTCAAAAGTCTTCTCCAGCACCGCAATTCAGAAACATCAATTCATGTGAATGTATGGCAAAACCACCACAATATTATAAAGTAATTAGCCTCCAATTAATATAAAAAGAAAAAAAAAGCATCAATTCTTTGGCATTCAGCTTTCTTTATGGCCCAACTCTCACATCCTTACATGACTACTGGAAAAATCATAGCTTTGACTATACAAGCTTTGTTTGCAAAATGATGTCTCTGCTTTTTAATACAGTATCTAGGTTTGTAATAGCTTTCCTTCCAAGGAGCAAGTGTCATTTAATTTCTTGGCTGAACTCACCATCTGCAGTGATTTTGGAACCCAAGAAGATAAAATCTGTTGCTGCTTCCACTTTTTCCCCTTCTATTTGCCATTAAGTGATGGGACTGGATGCCATAATCATAGTTTTTTTGAATACTGAGTTTTAAGCTAGCTTTTTTACTCTCCTCAAGAGGCTCTTTAGTTCCTCTTCACTTTTTGCCATTAGAGGGATATTATCTGAATATCTGAGGTTGTTGATATTTCTTCTGGCAGTCTTGATTCCAGCTTGTCATTCATCCAGCCTGGTATGTCACATGATGTAATCTGCATGTAAGTTAAACAAACAGTGATATTGTATAGCCTTTTCATACTGCTTTCTCAGTTTTGAACCAGTCAGTCGTTCTGTGTAGGATTCTACCTGTTGCTTCTTGTCCTACATACAAGTGTTTCAGGAGACAGCTAAGGTGTCTGGTATTCTCACCTCCTTAAGAATTTTCCAGTTTGTTGTCATCCACACAAAGACTTTAGCGTAGTCAGTGGTGATTTTCTGGAATTCCCTTACTTTTTTAATGATTCAACAAATTTTGGCAGTTTGCTTTCTGGTTCCTCTGCCTTTTCTAAACCCAGCTTGTACATCTGGAAATTCTTGGTTCACATACTGCTGAAGCCTAGCTTGAAGAATTTTGAGCATTACCTTGCTAGCATGTGAAATGAGCGCAATTATATCACAGTTTGAACATTCTTTGGCATTACCTTTCTTTGGAATTGGAATGAAAATTGACTTTTTACAGTCCTGTGGCCAATGCTGACTTTCCAAATGTGCTGACACATTGAGTGCAGGACTTTAACAGTATCATCTTTTAGGATTTGAAATGGCTCAGCTGGAATTCCATCACCTCCACTAGCTTTGTTCGTAGTTAGGTTTTCTGAGGCCCACTTGACTTTACTCTCTAGAATGTCTGGCTCTAGGTCAGTGACCATACCATTGTGGTTATCTGGGTTATTAAGACCTTTTTAATATAGTTCTCCTGTACATTTTTGCCACCTCTTAATCTCTTCTGCTCCTTTTTTTGTCCTTACCATTCCTTTCCTTTAGTGAGCGCATCCTTGCATGAAATGTTCTTTTGATATCTCTGATATTCTTGAAGAGGTCTCCAGTCTTTCCCATTCTATTGCTTTCCTCTATTTCTTTGCATTGTTCACTTTAGAATGCTTTCTTATCTCTCCTTGCTATTCTGGAACTCTGCATTCAGCTGTGTATATCTTTCCCTTTCTCCTTTGCCTTTTGCTTCTCTTCTTTTCTCAGCTGTTTGTAAGGCCTCCTCAGACAATCACTTTGTCTTCTTGCATTTCTCTTTATTGGCGATAGTTTTAATCATCACCTGTACAGTGTTATCAACCTCCATCCATAGCTCTTCAGGCACTCTGTCTACCAGATCTAACGCCTTGGCTGTATTTGTCACCTCCACTGTATAATCGTAAGGGATTTGATTTAGGTCATACCTGAATGGTCTAGTGGTTTTCCCTGCTTTCTTCAGTTTGAGCTTGAATTTTGCAATAAGGAGCTGATGATCTGAGCCACGGTCAGCTTCAGGTCTTAATTTTGCTGACTATATAGAGCTTCTCCATCTTCAGCCACAAAGAATATGATTAATCTGATTTTGGTATTGACCATCTGTTGATGTCCATGTGTAGAATTGTCTCTTATGTTGTTGGAAGACGGTGTTTGCTATCAACAGTGTGTTTTCTTGGCAAAACTCTGTTAGCCTTTGCACTGCTTCATTTTGTACTCCAAGGCCAAACTTGCATCTTACTCCAGGTATCTCTTGACTTCCTACTTTGCATTCCAGTCCTCTATCATGAAAAGGACATCTTTCATTGGTGTTAGTTCTCGGAGGTCTTGTAGGTCATCATAGAATCGTTCAAGTGGGGTGAATATGTGCCCATAGTTTCCTGTATGAAAATAACTATTAAAACAGTAATTACAAATCAATTTTTCTTTATTCAGCCCATAATAGTAACACTTCGAAAGTTTGAGAAATTCAGGAAAGTTGAGAATTAGGTTAAAAACGTTTGAGAGAGAGCACTGCATTGTCTCCTCTTCCTTGCATAAAGTCTTAACCTAGTACAGATTACTTATTGCGAGTCTTGTTTCCTGTTTTTTCCATCCCTTAGCATTGTACAGGAGGATTTTTTGTCCTTAAAATATTGGCAAATAGCATGTATGGTTTTCCTAATGTTTTGAATAATTTGTAAATTAAGTCATTAAAAGTGTAAAAGATTTTAAAAATATTATAACAGTTTCTGAAAGATGTAATTCTTTTTTTAGGATTATCCTGCATATTCTTCCTATTTTTCTATATGTACTTCAAAATCAGTTGTCAACTTCAAAAATAACTCGTTGCTGTTGGGTTCACTTTAAATTTACAGATTAGCATTACAGTGCTGCTATAAAAACCTAGTATCCCACCCATTCAACTTCTGTGTGCTTTAGTATATTTTAAGGCTTTGTCAATTTTGGTCTTTAATGCCAATATTACAGATTCCTTATTAAGATTATTCCTATATGTTAACTATTTTAGCTTTTTGTTCTAGTTGCTTTTATAAGTGGAGTCCTATCATTTTTCTCTATGTTCTTTTGGGCTTTTTAGGGTAGCACTTATTTTCAAGCAACAATTTAATCTTAGTATCTTTTTAATAACTGTTATTTGTCTAACTCCTCACTTTACAAGAAGTACTTTCTACTTAATTGAAGAATAGTTTGATTTACAATATTTTGTCAGTTTCAGGTGTTCAGCAAAGGGATTCAGATATACTTTTTTTTCGGATACTTTTCCCATTATATGTTATTATAAAATATTGAATATAATTCCCTATGCTATACACTAAATTCTTATGGCTTATCTATTTATGTATAATAATGTATATCTGCTAACCCTGTACTCCTTATTTATCCCTCCCCCCGCCCCTGGTCCTTTGGTAACCTTAAGTTTGAGTTCTGTGTCTTTGAGTTTTTTTCTGTTTTATATCTAGATTCATAGATTCATTATTATTATGTTTTAGATTACGTGTATAAGTGATATCATATGATATGTCTTTCTCTGACTTAAACTTCGCTTAGTGTAATGTTCTCTAGGTCTTTTTATTTTGCTGCAAATGGCAGTATTTCACTCTCTTGTGGCTGAGTAATTTTCCAGTGTGTGTGTGTCACATCTTAAACCAATCCTCTGTTGATAGGCACTTGGATTGTTTTCACCACTTGGCTAATATACAGTGCTACTATGAACAGTGAGGTGCCTATGTCCTTTGAAAGTGGAGTGTTCATATTTTCCTGATAAATGCCAAGGAGTAGGATTGCTGGATCACACGGTAGGTCTGTTTTTCCTTTTTAAAGGAAACTTCATACTGTTTTCCATAGTGGCTGCACCAATTTACATTCCCAAAACGATGTAAGAGGGTACCCTTTTCTCCACTCCCTCTCCAGCATTTGTTATTTGTAGACTCTGATGAGAGTTATCTGGCCAGTGTGAGGTGATATGTCATTGTGGTTTGATTTGCATCTCTGTAATAATTAACCTTGTTAAGCATTTTTCAAAATACCTAATGGCCATCTGAATGTCTTATTTGGAGAGATGCCTGTTTAACATTTTTTTGATTGGGTTGTGTGTTTTTTCACTTGAATCATACAAGCTGTTGGTATAGTTTTTATATTAACCCCTTGTAGGTCTCACCCATTGCAAGTATTTTATCCCATCCCATAGGTTGTCTTTTTGTTTTATTGATAGTTTTCCTTAGCTGTGAAAAAACGTTTTTAAGTTTGATTAAGTCCCATTTGCTTGTTTTGCTTTTATTTCTTTTGCCTTGTGAAACTGATCTTAAAAATATATATATATGTACTGCTACAATTTATGCCTGAGAATATTTTGCCTGTGTTCTCTTTCTATGGTGTCATGTCTTATTTATATTTATATTTAGGTCTTTAATCCACTTTGAGTTTATTTTTGTCTATGGTGTGAGGGAGTGTTCAATTTTAATTTCATTGATTTTTGTATAGCTGTTCAGCATTCCCAACAACACTTGTTGAAGAGATTGTCTTTTCTCCATTATGTGTTCTCACTTCCTTTGTCATCAGTAAATTGACCTTGGGTGTTTGGGCTTATTACTGTCCATTGATCAAATGTTTATTTTTGTCCTGATAGGATGCTGTTTGGATTATTATAGCTTTGTGTATTCTTGTCTGAAATCTGAAAGGGTTTAGGCTTCCAGCCTTGTGCTTTGTCCTTTGTCCTCAGGATTGCTTTGGAAATTCTGAGTTTTATGTGGTTCTATGTAAATTTTAAGGTTATTGTTACTAGTTCTGTGAAAACTGTCACAGGTGTTTTGATATGAATCACTTCAAATCTATAGATTGCTTTGACTAGTATGGCTATTTTAACAGTGTTAATTCTTCCAGTCCAAGAGCATGTAATATCTTTCCATTTCTTTGAGTTATCTTTAGTTTCCTTTAGCAGTGTTAATAGTCTTCAGCATATAAGTTTTTCAGCAACTCAGATAAAATTATTCCTAGGCTTTATTTGGGGGAGGGAGGATGCAATTTTAAACAGGATTGTTTTTTACTTTTTCTTTCTGATAGTTCATGTTAGTGTAAAGAAATGCAATACTTCTTCCCTTCCATTTTGGATGCTATTTATTTCTTTTCTTTGTCTGATTACTGTAAGTAGGGTTTTCAGCACTGTTGAATAAAATTGATAATGGAAACTATAAGCAAGGTGAAAAGACAGCCTTCAGAATGGGAGAAAATAATAGCAAAGGAAGCAACTGAGAAAGAATTAGTCTCAAAAATATACAAGCAACTCGTACAGCTCAATTCCAGAAAAATAAACAACCCAATCAAAAAATGGGCCAAAGAACTAAACAGACATTTCTCCAAAGACATACAAATGGCTAACAAACACAGGAAAAGATGCCCAACATCACTCATTATCAGAGAAATGCAAATCAAAACCACAATGAGATACCATTTCACGCCAGTCAGAATGGCTGCTATCCAAAAGTCTACAAACAGTAAATGCTGGAGAGGGTGTGGAGAAAAGGGAACCCTCTTACACTGTTGGTGAGAATGCAAACTAGTACAGCCACTATGGAGAACAGTGTGGAGATTCCTTAAAAAACTGGAAATAGAACTGCCATATGACCCAGCAATCCCACTGCTGGGTATACACACCAAGGCCACCCGAATTGAAAGAGACAGGTGTACCCCAATGTTCATCGCAGCACTGTTTATAATAGCCAGGACGTGGAAGTAACCTAGATGTCCATCAGCAGATGAATGGATAAGAAAGCTGTGGTACATATACACAATGGAGTATTACTCAGCCATTAAAAAGAATACATTTGAATCAGTTCTAATGAGGCAGATGAAACTGGAGCTGTAAGCCAGAAAGAAAAACACCAATACAGTGTACTAACACATATATATGGAATTTAGAAAGATGGTGACGAAAACCCTCTATGCAAGATAGCAAAAGATACACAGATGTATAGAGTCTTTTGGACTCTGTGGGAGAGGGTGAGGGTGGGATGATTTGGGAGAATGGCATTGAAACATGTATATTATCATACGTGAAACAGATGGCCAGTTGAGGTTCGATGCATGAGACAGGGTGCTGAGGCCTGGTGCACAGAGATGATCCAGAGGGATGAGATGGGAAGGGAGGTGGGAGGGAGGTTTAGGATGGGGGACACATGTACACCCAGGGCAGACTCATGTCAATGTATGGCAAAACCACTACAATACTGTAATTAGTCTCTAAAATAAATAAATTTATATTAAAAAAAAAAAAATTGGTAAGAGTGAGCAGTCTTCCCTTGTTCCTGAATTTAGTATGAAGGCTTTCAGCTTCTCAGCCCTGAGAATTGTTGCCTGTGAGTTTGTCCGGCTGCTGCTGCTAAGTCACTTCAGTCGTGTCCGACTCTGCAACCCCACAGACGGCAGCCCACCAGGCTCGCCTGTCCCTGGGATTCTCCAGGCAAGAACACCGGAGTGGGTTGCCATTTCCTTCTCCAATGCATGAAAGTGAAAAGTCAAAGTGAAGTCACTCTGTCGTGTCCAACTCTTAGCGATCCCAAGGACTGCAGCCCACCAGGCTCCTCCATCCGTGGGATTTTCCAGGCAAGAGTACCAGAGTGGGGTGCCATTGCCTTCTCCTAAATATCTTTTATTGTGTTGAGATGTTTCCTCTATATCTAGTTTTCTAGTTTTTATTGTGGAAGGATGTTGCATTTTGTTTGAATTCATTTTCTGTGTTTATTGAGGTGATCATGTGATTCTTATTCTTCAGTTTGCTCACATTGACCGATTTGTAGATATTGAGAAACCTTTGCATCCTTGAGATAAATCCCACTTGATCATGGTGTTCAGTCCTTTTAATGTATTATTTGATTCAGTTTGCCAATATTTTGAATATTTTGTATCTATTTGTATCAAAGATATTGGCTTGTTATTTTCTTGTTTTTGTAGTGTCTTTGTTCGGCTTTGGTATCAAGGTAATACTGGTGTCATGGAATGCATTTGGTAGCATTGTGTCATTTTCAACTTTTGGACTAATTTGAGAAGCATAGATTTAAGTGCTTCCTTGTATGTTTGGTAGAATTCCACAGTTAAGCTGCCCAATCCTGGACTTTTGTTTGCAAAGAGTATTTTTATTACAGGTTTTCTTTCACTTGATCAATCTGTTCAAGTTATATTCACTCAATTTTGGCAGGCTTTGTGTTTCTATAAACATTTCTTCTGGGTTGTCCAATTTGAGGGCACATAATTGTTTATATTTTTATGATTTTCTTCTATTTCTGTGGTATTATTTGTTATTTCTTCTTTTTCATTTCTTATTTTGTTTATTTAGGCCCTCTCTCTCTTCTTGATAAACCTGGCTAGATTTTGCAGATTTTGTTTGACTTTTCAAAAACCTTGCTTTTTATTTTACTGATCTTTTCTATTGTTTTTAATCTCTACTTTATTGTTTTCTGATCTTTATTATTTCTTTTCTTTAGGTGACATTGGGGTTTGTTTGTTCTTTTTCTGATTGTTTTAGGTGGTAATTAGGATGTTTGTTAGAGATTTTTCCTGTTTCTTGAGGAAGACCTGTGCATCTATGCTCTTTCTTCTTAAAACTGTTTTTGCTGCATCCCATAGATTTTGTAAGGGTGTTTTTTCATTTGGGGTCCCCCCTGGTGGTCAGTGGCAAAGAATCCACATGCCAATGCAGAAGACACTAGTTTGATCCTTGAATTGGGACGATCCTCTGGAGAAGAAAGTGGCAACCCACTCCAGTATTCTTGCCTGGAAAATCCCATGGACAGAGGTACCTGGCAAACTACAGTCCATGGGGTTCCAAAGAGTCAGACACAACTTAGTGACTGAGCACCAGACATCCTGGAATGTGAAGTCCAGTGGGCCTTAGAAAGCATCACTACGAACAAAGCTAGTGGAGGTGATGGAATTCCAGGTGAGCTATTCCAAATCTTGAAAGATGATGCTATGAAAGTGCTGCACTCAATATGCCAGCAAATTCGGAAAACTCAGCAGTGGCCACAGGACTGGAAAAGGTCAGTTTTCATTCCAATCCCAAAGAAAGGCAATGCCAAAGAATGCTCAAACTACCGCATAGTTGCACTCATCTCCCACGCTAGTAAAGTAATGCTCAAAATTCTCCAAGCCAGGCTTCAGCAATACGTGAACCGTGAACTTCCTGATGTTCAAGCTGGTTTTAGAAAAGGCAGAGGAACCAGAGATCAAGTTGCTAACATCCGCTGGATCATGGAAAAAGCAAGAGAGTTCCAGAAAAACATCTATTTCTGCTTTATTGACTATGCCAAAGCCTTTGACTGTGTGGATCACAAGAAACTGGAAAATTCTGAAAGAGATGGGAATACCAGACCACCTGACCTGCCTCTTGAGAAATCCGTATGCAGGTCAGGAAGCAACAGTTAGAACTGGACATGGAACAACAGACTGGTTCCAAATAGGAAAAGGAGTGCGTCAAGGCTGTATATTGTCACCCTGCTTATTTAACTTATATGCAGAGTACATCATGAGAAACGCTGGACTGGATGAAGCACAAGCTGGAATCAAGATTGCTGGGAGAAATATCAATAACCTCAGATATGCAGATGACACCACCCTTATGGCAGAAAATGAAGAGGAACTAAAAAGCCTCTTGATGAAAGTGAAAGTGGAGAGTGAAAAGGTTGGCTTAAAGCTCAACATTCAGAAAACAAAGATCATGGCATCTGGTCCCATCACTTCATGGCAAATAGATGGAGAAAGAGCGGAAACAGTGTCAGACTTTATTTTTCTGGGCTCCAAAATCACTGCAGATGGTGACCGCAGCCATGAAATTAAAAGATGCTTACTCCTTGGAAGGAAAGTTATGACCAACCTAGATAGCATATTCAAAAGCAGAGACATTACTTTGCCAACAAAGGTCCGTCTAGTCAAGGCTATGGTTTTCCTGTGGTCATGTATGGATGTGAGAATTGGACTGTGAAGAAGGCTGAGTGCCGAAGAATTGATGCTTTTGAACTGTGGTGTTGGAGAAGACTCTTGAGAGTCCCTTGGACTGCAAGGAGATCCAACCAGTCCATTCTGAAGGAGATCAGCCCTGGGATTTCTTTGGAAGGAATGATGCTAAAGCTGAAACTCCAGTACTTTGGCCACCTCATGCGAAGAGTTGACTCATTGGAAAAGACTCTGATGCTGGCAGGGATTGAGGGCAAGAGGAGAAGGGGACGACAGAGGATGAGATGACTGGATGGCATCACTGACTCGATGGACGTGAGTCTGAGTGAACTCTGGGAGTTAGTGATAGACAGGGAGGCCTGGCATGCTGCGATTCATGGGGTCGCAAAGAGTTGGACACGACTGAGTGACTGAACTGAACTGAACTGATGTACGTTTTTGTTGTCATTTGTTTCACAGTATTTTTTTTTTTTTTCGTTTATTTCATCATTGTTCCATTTATATTTTTGTAGCATGTTGTTTAGTTTCCATATGTTTGTTCTTTTCCTGTTTTTTTTCCCCCTTGTGGTTGATGTCTACTTTCATACCATTGTGGTCAGAAAAGATGCTTAAGATAATTTTGTGCTCTTAAATTTGTTAAGGCTTGTTTTGTGATCTTGTATGTGATCTATCCTAGAGAATGTTCCATGTGTGCTTATTTAAAAGAAAAAAAAAATGTGTATTCTGATTTTTGGAGATGTCGTGTCTTGTAGATAGCAAGTCCAACTGGTCTGATGTGTCATTTAGGATATCTGTTTCTTTACTGATTTTCTGTCTGAAAGATCTGGCCATTGATGCATATATGTAATTAGTGTAAGATCCTCTGGCTGTTTTTAACCATTTATTATTATATAATGACCTTCCTGCCTCTACTTCTACCAACAATTTCTTATCATTTCCAATTCCATGAAATATCTTTTTCCATCTACTAACTTTCAATCTGTGTTCTTAACCCTGAAGTGAGTCTTTTGTTGGTGGCATATTGTAGTGTCTTATTTTTCGTCTAATCTGCCTCTCTGTGTCTTTTAATTAGGTCATTTAGCCCATTGACATTTAAAGTAGTTATTGATGAATATGTTTTTATTGGCATTTCAACCTTGTTTTCCAGTTACTTTTGTACTTCTTTGTTGATTTCTTCTTTTTGTTTTTTTTCTTTGGTGGTTTGTTGATTTTCTTTTGTATTATGTATTATGTATTTGTATTTGTATTATGTATTATGCTTGAGTTCCCTTCTGTTTGATTTTTGTCAGTCTGTTGTATATTTTTGATTGTGGTGAACCAGAAATTTTGGCCACCTGATGCGAAGAGCTGACTCATTTGAAAAGACCCTGATGCTGGGAAGGATTGAGGGCAGCAGGAGAAGGGGACGATAGAGGATGAGATGGATGAATGGCACCACCAACTCGATGGACATGGGTTTGGGTGAACTCCGGGAGTTGGTGATGCACAGGGAGTCCTAGCGTGCTGTGGTTCATGGGGTCTCAAAGAGTCAGACACGACTGAGCAACTGAACTAAACCAGGTTTTTAAGTATATTGACACATAACTATGTCTACTTACATTTTGTCATTTTTTCTTGTTTTTCAATGTACTGGCTTATTTAAATGATAGAACTTCCCTGGTGGCTCAGGTGATAAAGCGTCTGCTTATAATGCAGGATACCCGTGTTCCATCCCTAGGTCGGGAAGATTCCCTGGAGAAGGAAATGGCAACCCACTCCAGTACTCTTGCCTGGAAAATCCCATGGACAGAGGAGCCTGGTATGCTACAGTCCATGCTGCTAAGTTGCTTCAGTCGTATCCGACTCTGTGCGACCCCATAGATGGAAGCTCACCAGGCTCCCCTGTCCCTGGGATTCTCCAGGCAAGAACACTGGAGTGGGTTGCCATTTCCTTCTCCAATGCATGAAAGCGAAAAGTGAAAGTGAAGCCACTCAGTCGTGTCCGACTCTTAGCGACCCCATGGACTAGAGCCTACCAGGCTCCTCTGTCCATGGGATTTTCCAGGCAAAAGTACTGGGGTGGGGTGCCATTGCCTTCCCCAACAGTCCATGAGGCAACAAATAGTTGGACAAAGAGTAAAGTTGAGTGACGTGACTTACTTAATCCTTTTATATGCTTGCCTTTCCTATTGTAATTTCCCCTTTTTCTATTAAGTCTTGTTTCCTTTCTCTTTAGAGAAAACCTTTCAATATTTCTTCTAGGTTAGGTTTAGAATTGCTGTATTCTTTTAATTTTGCTTGTCTGAGAAATTCTTTTTCTAGTCTAAATTATAATCTTGCAGGGTTTAATATGTTGTAGGTTTTTCTCTTTCAGAACTTTTTGAGTATATCATGCCACTCCCTTCTGGCCTACAGAGTTTCTGCAGAGAATTCAACTGATAGCCTTATGGTGATTCTCTTGAATATGACTCTTTGGTTTTCTCTTGCTGCTTTTAGACTTCTTTGTCTTTAATTTTTGCCATTTTAACTATGATATGTAGTGCGTCTATTTGCTTTCATCTTTAAGGGAACCCTCTGTGCTTCCTGTACCTGAATATCTGTTTCTTTCTTTTGGTTTGGGAAGTTTTTAGCCCTGATTTCCTCAACTACATTTTCAGTCCCCTTTTATTTCTCTTCTTATTGGACCCCTGAATTGTTAATGATACACCAGATGGACTTCTCTGAAGGCTCAGTGGTAAAGAATCCACCTACTGGTGCAGGAGATGCAGGTTTGATCCCTGGATCAGGAATATTCACTGGAGAAAGAATTTTCAACCTGGTATTGTTATCTGGGGAATCCCACGGACAGAGGAGCCTAGTGGGCTACAGTCCATGGGGATCAAAAGAGTTGTACGTCACTTAGTGACTAAATGACAACAACAACAAAATGATACATCAGAGATCTCTTGTTTACATTTTTAGAATTTTTTCTTTAGCTGTTCTTATTGAGTGATTGCCATCATTCTGTTTTCCAGATCACTTACTTGTTCTTCTCTGTAATTTAGTGCAGACTAAATTACATCTGTATTGGCCCTTATCTTAGCAATTGTATTGTCTGCTTTTGATTGGTTCATGTTTATAGTTGCTAGTTCCTTGTTACAATGATGTGAATTTCTATCAGTTATCTTTTTAAATTCCTATAACATTTTTCTTCCTTTTTGAACCCAGGGTCTGGGAGACTGGTGAGGGCTGTTTCATTTCTTTCAAGGGAATTTCTCTTGTTCTTTTAAATCTGACTAGTTCTTCTGCTTTTTCGTATTTCTTAACTTCATTCTGTCTCTATGAATTTAAGAGAAACAGTTCTCTACTATGGATTTGAAGGTGTGTTTTTAATATGGGAGCATCCCTGTATAGTCTGTGTGAGTGCAATATTTTTGACAGCCACAGTTCTGCCCATAAGCAGCCCAAAATTGCTTCTCTTTTTCCATTGTGTTTGTCCCAGATATAGTGTTAAGCTGTAGGCTGTGGTGCAGTATGGACTGATTCTGGGGTCCAGGGTACTGTGGCTGCATAAATCAAGATAGTTGTGCTGTTTGCTGGAACCTTAACTGCCTCTGTGGCAGGCCTCTCTCAGGACCTGTTCACCTCAGATCCAGCTCCAAGCAGAGGTGGGAAGAGGGTGGACCTGGAGCACTGAGTACTCCTCCACAGGGGCTCTCTACTGGAGACATGCCTTTCTGTGCATATCGAAGTCCACCCGGTACCACTGCTAAAACCCAGACCCACCCACCAACTCCTTCCCCCTTTGCCCCCACCTCCACTTTAGGGGTGCTTCAGACGGATCTCAGGTGGCTTCAGCCTGTAGCAGCTTGACGCAGGGCTTGAGTTCCCACGCAGAGACGAGACCAGATTGTGGCAGGGGGACACAGTCCTACATTGGACCACTGGTCAGTGACAAGGCCCTGGCCTTCAGCTTTGCAGGAAAGAGCACCCACAAAGTTGGAAAGCAGTGAAACAAGTAAAGTATTTGTTAAAAGGGGAAAAAAAGAATACAGTATGTGTGGATAGACACATGGGTAGACTCAGAGTTGCTGAGTCATGCCCTCATGGCAGCTTGAATTACTTTTATGGGTTAGTTTCTTCCAGGTTTCTTTTGGCCAGTCATTTTGATTTGCCGGGTTCACAGTCCATATTTGGTAAATCTCAGGATCCTCCCATGTGTGAGGACACATCTCTTAGCCAAGATGACTTCTTCCAAAAAGGCATATGGGTAGAATATCCTTTGACATCACTCCCGCTTTGACCTCCAGGGAGCCTTTCTGCAGGAATGTGGTCGAGGAGGTCTCATGACTCCCTAAATGAGAAATGAATGAGAAGCTGAATGAGAAATGTGTGGTCTGGGCAGGGCCCAGCCTCCTCCCTTATTTGTGCTGCTATTTTCGTCTTGGAGTTTCCGTCCATAGGGAATGAATCTCTAGTTGCTTTACTCTGGTGGGTGCCCATCTTCCTCCTGCTTTGGGACTGTGGGCTCTGTGTCTAGACCTGGAACACCAGACCCTGAGAGCTGGCTCCTTGCAACTATTAGTAGATGGAGTCCTCCTTGCAGAGCGTATCTGCTTAGCTGCTGTACATATTTGTAGCCCAACCTGATTCACACTTTGGGAAGAGTGGTGAGGTGCAGCCATCAGCGCCAGTCTCTCTCCACCCTGATTGTTAGCAAGCCTGCATGCATACATTCCTATCAAGTCTAGGCCCCTGAAACCCCTCTGTCTGTTCCAGCAGGCAAGCATGCTTCCCAAGCCTACCTGTGTAGACCCTTTCTCCTTTACACATGCCTACCAGAGGCATCTTGATGTCCCATCTTGATGCCTTTTTTCTTCCCTGTCCTACCTGGTTACATGGAAATCTTTCTTGCAGCTTTGGTTATATAGGAGATCTCCTGCCCATTTCCAATTGGTTTTCTATGAGAATTATTCCACATGTAGATGTATTTTTGATGTGTTTTGTTGGTGGAAGTGAGTTTCACATCCTACTCCACCATCTTGATCCCCTTCAGGAAATACTTCTGAGTCTACTAAGTAAATATATGTGGGGCTTCCCTGGTGGCTTAGAGGTTAAAGCGTCTGCCTGGAATGCGGGAGACCTGGGTTCGATCCCTGGGTCAGGAAGATCTCCTGAAGAAGGAAATGGCGACCCACTCAGTACTCTTGCCTGGAGAAGCCCATGGAGGGAGGAGCCTGATCAGATCAGATCAGTCGCTCAGTCGTGTCTGACTCTTTGCAACCCCATGAACTGCAGCACACCAGGCCTCCCTATCCATCACCAGCTCTCGGAGGTCACTCAGACTCACATTCATCGAGTCAGTGATGCCATCCAGCCATCTCATCCTCTGTCGTCCCCTTCTCCTCCTGCCCTCAATCCCTCCCAGCATCAGAGTCTTCTCCAATGAGTCAACTCTTCGCATGAGGTGGCCAAAATACTGGAGTTTCAGCTTTAGCATCATTCCTTCCAAAGAAATCCCAGGGCTGATCTCCTTCAGAATGGACTGGTTGGATCTTCTTGCAGTCCAAGGGACTCTCAAGAGTCTTCTCCAACACCACAGTTCAAAAGCCTTAATTCTTCGGCGCTCAGCCTTCTTCACAGTCCAGCTCTCACATCCATACATGACCACAGGAAAGACCATAGCCTTGACTAGGCGAACCTTTGTTGGCAAAGTGATGTCTCTGCTTTTGAATATGCTATCTAGGTTGGTCATAACTTTCCTTCCAAGGAGTAAGCATCTTTTAATTTCATGGCTGCGGTCACCATCTGCAGTGATTTTGGAGCCCAGAAAAATAAAGTCTGACACTGTTTCCACTGTTTCTCCATCTATTTCCCATGTAGTGATGGGACCAGATGCCATGATCTTTGTTTTCTGAATGTTGAGCTTTAAGCCAACCTTTTCACTCTCCACTTTCACTTTCATCAAGAGGCTTTTTAGTTCCTCTTCACCTTCTGCCATAAGGGTGGTATCATCTGCATATCTGAGGTTACTGATATTTCTCCCAGCAATCTTGATTCCAACTTGTGTTTCTTCCAGTCCAGCATTTCTCATGATGTACTCTGCATATAAGTTAAATAAACATGGTGACAATATGCAGCCTTGACGTACTCCTTTTCCTATTTGGAACCAGTCTGTTGTTCCATGACCAGTTCTAACTGTTGCTTCCTGACCTGCATACAGATTTCTCAAGAGGCAGATCAGGTGGTCTGGTATTCCCATCTCTCTCAGAATTTTCCACAGTTTATTGTGATCTACACAGTCAAAGGCTTTGGCATAGTCAATAAAGCAGAAATAGATGTTTTTCTGGAACTCTCTTGCTTTTTCGATAATCCAGCGGATGTTGGCAATTTGATCTCTGGTTCCTCTGCCTTTTCTAAATCCAGCTTGAACGTCAGGAAGTTCATGGTTCACATATTGCTGAAGCCTGGCTTGGAGAATTTTGAGCATTACTTTACTAGCGTGTGAGATGAGTGCAATTGTTCGGTAGTTTGAGCACTCTTTGGTATTGCCTTTCTTTGGGATTGGGATGAAAACTGACCTTTTCCAATCTTGTGGCCACTGCTGAGTTTTCCAAATTTGCTGGCATATTGAGTGCAGCACTTTCACAGCATCATCTTTCAGGATTTGGAATAGCTCCACTGGAATTCCATCACCTCCACTAGCTTTGTTCGTAGTGATGCTTTCTAAGGCCCACTGGACTTCACATTCCAGGATGTCTGGCTCTAGGTCAGTGATCACACCATCATGATTATCTGGGTCGTGAAGCTCTTTTTTGTACAGTTCTTCTGTGTATTCTTGCCATCTCTTCTTAATATCTTCTGCTTCCATTAGGTCCATACCATTTCTGTCCTTTATCGAGCCCATTTTTGCATGAAATGTTCCTTTGGTATCTCTGATTTTCTTGAAGAGATCCTTAGTCTTTCCCATTCTGTTGTTTTCCTCTATTTCTTTGCATTGATCGCTGAAGAAGGCTTTCTTATCTCTTCTTGCTATTCTTTGGAACTCTGCATTCAGATGTTTATATCTTTCCTTTTCTCCTTTGCTTTTCGCTTCTCTTCTTTTCGCAGCTATTTGGAGCCTGATAGGGATCGCAAAGAGTCTGACATGACTGAAAAGTAAATATATTGTTGGCTACTGTATGAGATTGATATATTTTAGCTACCTATATATAGTAGAAAATTGTTCTTTATTGTATGTACAGTAGTATTCCTGTACTTTTAAAAAATTGTTTTATTTACTCCATCATCTCTTATTGGGCTCCCACTGTATGGCTGACAGATACTTAGGTGCTGGAGATTGAGTTTGTCCCCTCTTTACGGATGAGTATTGTGATAAATGTGTAACAGTTTTATTTAAGTACAGATTCTTATGTTAAATTTTTTATCTTAATAACTTTTAAACTATCAGGAGTGAATGAGCAAGTCCTTTTTCCACACGGGGAGAAAAACCTAATTGACAATGGGGGTTGTCTATGGGGTGAGTCGACACCCAATGTATGGAACATGACTACTTAAAGCATTCTTATTCTAAAAGAATTTCAGATTGAGAAATCTTGAGCCAGCATTGAGTCTGTCTCCCCATTCTCCACCTAGTTTTACTGATGTGAAACAGAGATTTAGAGAGGGCAGTATTCAACTGAGGTTACATAGCCAGCTTACTTGCAGAGCTTGGAGACCGTATGTTCTGCCTAGTAGTCTGGGATCCTAGGACATCTGTATTAATTATTAGTTCAGCTTTGGTGAGCCGTTTTGGATTTGTAACATTTTTGGTGGTATTTTTAAGTTCTTGAATTTAGAATTTTTGTTGCATCTTCTGAATTCCTTAGCCCAAAGAATGGAGAAGAAGGTATGGTCTCACAATACCTTGTGATTTTGCTTTTAAGGCTTCCATGGTGGCTCAGATGGTAAAGCGTCTGCCTGCAATGCTGGAGACCTGGGTTCAATCCCTGGGTTGGGAAGATCCTCTGGAGAAGGAAATGGCAACCCACTCCAGTACTCTTGCCTGGAAAATTCCATGGACAGAGGAGCCTGGTAGGCTACAGTCCAAGGGGTCGGAAAGAGTCGGACACGACTGAGCAACTTCACTTTGTTTCTGCTTTTAAAAAGTGTTCTCAGACATGTCATTCTGTTTGCCTTTTTGAAGAAAAAAATGTGATTCTTAATATGGAATTGTCTTGACTTTTTTTTTAACCTATGCAATTTATCTTGTGACATTAATTTTTCTTTTTCTCTTTTTAGTCTGCCATTTTCAATTTTCAGAGTCTGTTGACTGTAATCTTGCTGCTTATATGTACCTGTGCTTATATCCGATCCTTGGCACCCAGCCTCCTGGACAGAAATAAAACTGGGTATGTTACTAATAATGTTTAATCACCCAAGTTAGTTCTTAGAGATATTAAATGCCAACTATTAAAAGTCATTAAGCAATTTAATTTCTATATGTAATTTAGTGTGTATAATTATTTAAAATTATAAATTATGTAAAATTACAAATTATGTAAAAATAACTTTTTACATTGTTTTTCCTTGTTTTTTTCTACCAGGGCTTCCCTGGTGGCTCAGACGGCAAAGCGTCTGCCTGCAATGCGGGAGACCTGGGTTCGATTCCTGGGTCGGGAAGATCCCCTGGAGAAGGAAATGGCAATCCACTCCAGCACTCTTGCCTGGAAAATCCCATGGATGGAGGAGCCTGATAGGCTACAGTCCATGGGGTCACAAAGAGTCGGACATGACTGAGCGACTTCACTTTCCTTGTTTTTAAAAAATCCAAATCTTTATATTCATAGATTCTTACCAAAAAGATAAATAACAGAAGTTACCTGAAGTGTGCTGGACTGGAAAAAAAAGTGTATTTTAAAAGATGAGATAGTTTTTCTTTTTGAAATTATAGCTACAGTTTAGTAGTTTCAGAGACAGGGTTTGGCTTTCATTTTTAATAGTAAAATCTATTATCTTGTCTTGAAAGCACTGTGTCCACTACAGTACTAGTATAGACAGCCCATCTCCACTCCAGGACTACCCTCATCATACAGGCTCCCCAGCTGTATCATAAAGCAAACATCTTTGGAGAAATTTAACTTTTTTAAAGCAATAATAAAAGTTAAGTTTTGGGCATGTCACATCCCTTTTAATTGTATGTTAACACTCCTGCCAAAATTGAGCTTAATGTGATACCCCATAGTCTTAAAAGTTTTAAGTACCATGTTCCTCATACAGAAATACATGTTGAGTTCAACCAGAAGGACAACTATATTAAAAAAAAAAAACAGAGACCATATGGTGAAAGCTGTCTAAGCTTTCTTTGCCTTACAGATTAATTCTGTGAATAATTGTCTTAATCCTTTCATGGTCAGATCCTTAATCATCTTAAGAAATAATAGCATGAAATAGAACACTTCACATAGGAATAATTAATTATCTCCACCTTTTTTGTTTTTGATGGAAAGGAAAAGTCCTAATTAGGATACTGCAAAGTCGGGCTCTGTTTCTCCACTAAAAAAATCTCCTACAAGAAGCAAGGTAGTAGATATTCAACTATAAGAGGAAATAATTATGTTCCCTTCAACTCCATTATATCTTTGGGGTCATAATTAACATTTATTCAAACATTCCATTATCTAAATCACTTGGCTTTTGTTACTGTTTCTTTTTATTATGTAGGTTTGTTTGAACATCTATAAAGGCATAGAGAACCCCTATCCAGTTTTAAATAATGAAAATCTATAATCTTGTTCCAGTAAACTGATGATCTGTCTCTATTGTCCTAAGGCATTTTATTTAACCTACTGAAGGTGAAAACAGATGTTATTTGTCCATGGGTTTTTCTCAGTTCCTTTGTAGAGATTATGTTCTTATCATTCCACCTTTTCTCTGAACTCTTACTGCACTAAGTCTTCAGTCCCTTTGTTGAAATTACATAATTTCATTTATTGTTTAGTTGTACAAGAAGCCTTCCTACTCAGCTAAACAATTTTATGTCCTTCTTCCCTTTCTCTGCAATCCTCTTTGGGTTTCTCTGGTGGCTCAGCAGTGAAGAATCCATCTGCCAATGCAGAAGGCTCAGATTCAATTGCTGGGTTGGGAAGATCCCCTGGAAAAGGAAATGGCAACCCACTCCAATATTCTGCCTGGGAAATCCCATGAGCAGAGGAGCCTGGCGGGCTACAGTCCATGGGGTCGCAAAGAGTCAGACCCAACTTAGCAACTACACAACAACAACAAAGCATATGGTAGAATGCAGTAAATGATCTCATGTTAGTTTAGATTTCTAATCAGATCAGATCAGATCAGATCAGTCGCTCAGTCGTGTCCGACTCTTCGCGACCCCATGAACTGCAGCACGCCAGGCCTCCCTATCCATCACCAGCTCTCGGAGGTCACTCAGACTCACATTCATCGAGTCAGTGATGCCATCCAGCCATCTCATCCTCTGTCGTCCCCTTCTCCTCCTGCCCTCAATCCCTCCCAGCATCAGAGTCCTCTCCAATGAGTCAACTCTTCGCATGAGGTGGCCAAAATACTGGAGTTTCAGCTTCAGCATCATTCCCTCCAAAGAAATCCCAGGTCTGATCTCCTTCAGAATGGACCGGTTGGATCTCCTTGCAGTCCAAGGGACTCTCAAGAGTCTTCTCCAACACCACAGTTCAAAAGCATCTATTCTTCGGCGCTCAGCTTTCTTCACAGTCCAGCTCTCACATCCATACATGACCACAGGAAAGACCATAGCCTTGACTAGGCGAACCTTTGTTGGCAAAGTGATGTCTCTGCTTTTGAATATGCTATCTAGGTTGGTCATAACCTTCCTTCCAAGGAGTAAGCGTCTTTTAATTTCATGGCTGCAGTCACCATCTGCAGTGATTTTGGAGCCCAGAAAAAAATAAAGTCTGACACTGTTTCCACTGTTTCTCCATCTATTTCCCATGTAGTGATGGGACCAGATGCCATGATCTTCGTTTTCTGAATGTTGAGCTTTAAGCCAACTTTTTCACTCTCCACTTTCACTTTCATCAAGAGGCTTTTGAGTTCCTCTTCACTTTCTGCCATAAGGGTGGTGTCATCTGCATATCTGAGGTTATTGATATTTCTCCCGGCAATCTTGATTCCAGCTTGTGTTTCTTCCAGTCCAGCATTTCTCATGATGTACTCTGCATATAAGTTAAATAAACATGGCGACAATATACAGCCTTGACGTACTCCTTTTCCTATTTGGAACCAGTCTGTTGTTCCATGACCAGTTCTAACTGTTGCTTCCTGACCTGCATACAGATTTCTCAAGAGGCAGGTCAGGTGGTCTGGTATTCCCATCTCTCTCAGAATTTTCCACAGTTTATTGTGATCTACACAGTCAAAGGCTTTGGCATAGTCAATAAAGCAGAAATAGATGTTTTTCTGGAACTCTCTTGCTTTTTCGATAATCCAGCGGATGTTGGCAGTTTGATCTCTGGTTCCTCTGCCTTTTCTAAATCCAGCTTGAACATCAGGAAGTTCACGGTTCACATATTGCTGAAGCCTGGCTTGGAGAATTTTGAGCATTACTTTACTAGCGTGTGAAATGAGTGCAATTGTGGGGTAGTTTGAGCACTCTTTGGCATTGCCTTTCTTTGGGATTGGGATGAAAACTGACCTTTTCCAATCTTGTGGCCACTGCTGAGTTTTCCAAATTTGCTGGCATATTGAGTGCAGCACTTTCACAGCATCATCTTTCAGGATTTGGAATAGCTCCACTGGAATTCCATCACCTCCACTAGCTTTGTTCGTAGTGATGCTTTTTCTAAGGCCCACTTGACTTCACATTCCAGGATGTCTGGCTCTAGGTCAGTGATCACACCATCATGATTATCTGGGTCGTGAAGCTCTTTTTTGTGTAGTTCTTCTGTGTATTCTTGCCACCTCTTCTTAATATCTTCTGCTTCCATTAGGTCCACACCATTTCTGTCCTTTATCGAGCCCATCTTTGCATGAAATGTTCCTTTGGTATCTCTGATTTCTAATACATAATGTTTAATAAAAAATTTATTTCATTATGAATAATCACATAATGGTAGAACAGTATTTGTACATTTCTGGTGCTATGACAAAGTAGGCTGCATGTGGAAATGTCTGCTTCTCATTCGTTTGGAAGCAGAAATACATCCACAACATGCTACATTAAAAAAAGGAGTTCTCAGGGCTGCCAACCTTACAGTAGAGGTTGAGTAGTAGTATATTTCTCCTACATAAAACCGAAGAAATAGCATGCCTGTTTTTACATTTTAAAGTATATATGATACAGTTAGCTGTTTGAAAGCTTTTTTGAAAAACTTTTTGTTTGCTTCTGACTGTGCTGGGTCCTCATTGCTTGCTACATGGGCTTTTCTCTATTTGCAGCAAGTGGGAGCTACTCTCTAGTTGTGGTGTGCAGGTGTCTCATTGCGGTGGTTTCTCTTATTAAGGAGCATGGGCTCTGGGCCAGGCAGGCTTCAGGAGTTGCAGCTCGTGGGCTCAATTCCTGTGGCTCATGGGCTTAGTGGCTCCTTGGCATGTGGGATCTTCCCAGATTGGGTCAAACCTGTGTCTCCTGCATTGGCAGCTAGATTGTTTACCACTGAGCCACAGTGGAAGCCCTAAAAACATTGGCTCTATACAAATGTTAAGCTCCTTTTATTTTGACTTGTACAAATGAAATAATTTCTGTGGAAGACATTTTTACTGGTCCTTGTTCTTTTCTGTTAAAAATGTATATTTATGAAAGTCATAGTAAACTTTTCCTTTGATTATACTGAGTGTTCCATGCTTAAGTGAACCAATTAGATAAAATGGACCAATTAGATAAAATGAGTTCTTAATAACTTCACTGTTGAAAATAGCAACTTCATTTTTTGCTGCTTCAAATAGTATAGAACTTAAAAACAGCAGAGAAGAGTGGCTATTTTGTCTACTTTCCTATTTTCATAGACTTTATAATTCTATCAGCAAATATGCTTACTGGCTTATGTCTTTAAAAACTAAACAGCATATTTGTATTGGTGTTTACCAGCTTAAGTTCCTTTTAGCATTTGGGATATCGTGTAAATGTCTAGGTAGGGAAATATGTGGAAAAGGCTAAAGCAGTACCAAATAATCTCTTATGTTGCCAAATTAGGAATTTTTTTCATTTAAGTAGCTTTTAATATGCTCTGTTATACCAATTTCCTACTGATACTTTGATGCTAATTTCTAGACTATAAGACCTGAAAAGACCTTGACTATGATGGTATGGTTTCAGACTGTTCTGAAGGGCCCTAAGCTTCCCATAGAGGAACTTCAAGTGTCCTACTTCTGAATACCTCAACCAGAGCAGCTTTGAGTCAATAATTCATTTTATAATCAATAGATTTTTAGAATCAAGTTTGCAGGGCATTGCAGATCACTAACCAGTTGTCTTCATTTTTTTGATGAAGTGTAAGCAAGTTAGTGATGCCTGGGGTTATTGTCCATACCTTTAGCCTATGTAATATTGAACACAGCACATGTTAGTCACTATTCTAAAGACTTTCTGTATAATAACTCATGTAACCCTTATGCTATGCTATGCTAAGTCACTTCAGGCGTGTCCGACTCTGTGTGACCCCATAGATGGCAGCCCACCAGGCTCCATCGTCCCTGGGATTCTCCAGGCAAGAACACTGGAGTGGGTTGCCATTTCCTTCTCCAATGCATGAAAGTGAAAAGAGAAAGTGAAGTCGCTCAGTCATGTCTGACTCTTAGCGACCCCATGGACTGCAGCCCACCAGGCTCCTCTGTCCGTGGGATTTTCTAGGCAAGAGTACTGGAGTGGGGTGCCATTGCCTTCTCCGGTAACCCTTATAGCAACCCTGTTAAAATGAGAAAAAATAACCTGCTCACAGTTACACAGCCAATTAAGTAGAATTGAACTTAGGCACAATTTAGCCCTGATCCTTTGCTTTCAAGAGTATACATTTATCCTTTTTATTCCTATAGTGAAGTTGTTTCACCTGTCAGAATTCCTGTCTTTCACAATACTTACATTTTTGCCTATTTCATTTAATCTGAACTAAGGGACTTTTTGCTCTGATGTCAGGAAATTACTGTATACTTCAGAGGAGGAACATGTTTGGAACTTCATTGAGTCAGCATTTTTTTTTTTAGTCTTAACCATTCCAATATAACGATTTATTGCCAGCCATCTCTTTGGGCAAAGAAAATATGCTGCTGCTACTGCTGCTAAGTCGCTTCAGTCGTGTCCAACTCTGTGCAACCCCATAAATGGCAGCCCACCAGGCTCACCCGTCCCTGGGATTCTCCAGGCAAGAACACTGGAGTGGGTTGCCATTTCCTTCTCCAATGCATGAAAGTGAAAAGTGAAAGTGAAGTCGCTCAGTCGGGTCCGACTCTTAGCAACCCCATGGATAAACATGATTTTCTTCCTATAACAATTCTAATTCACTGCAGTAATTTTAATGTTAATTTATCTTGATTTGTAACCATGTTTAATACTATTTATATTTCTGTTCTTTTGGCACATCAAAATAATTGTCTATAATTTTTTTTCAAATATCTCTATCCATTGAATGTCATTGTTTTTAAGCTGGTATTTTTTAATACTTGCAATATAAGTGATATATCCATATAATGCTATGCTATGCTATGCTAAGTCACTTCATTCGTGTCCGACTCTGTGTGACCCCATAGACGGCAGCCACCAGGCTCCCTTGTCCCTGGGATTCTCCAGGCAAGAACACTGGAGTGGGTTGCCATTTCCTTCTCCAATGCATCAAAGTGAAAAGTGAAAGTGAAGTAGCTCAGTCATATCTGACTCTTAGCGACCCCATGGACTACAGCCTACCAGGCTCCTCCATCCATGGGATTTTCCAGGCAAGAGTACTGGAGTAGGGTGCCATTGCCTTCTCCATATATCCATAGAATATGTATTTATAATATATTTATTCATGGAACTGAAATAGAAATATTAGTCTAATTTTTATTATTTCCAGAATATATGTATTTTAAATATATATTTTAAATTTTATATGAAACTATAGTTTCATATACAATATCCCTAACCTAGGTTTTTCTTATGTTGAGATATGTTATATTGAATATATTACATTGAAATATAGGCTCATATTTTTGTATTCCTCCTCATTTAATGTTATGGTCATATAAATACTGTCATTGGAGTTCATGATTATAGATCATTTAAATATAGAACTACATTCAGGAAAGTTTTTTCAGTTAATGTCAAAATTTATCCAAAACCAACTGTGTCCATTTACTGTTTTTTCGAAATTAATGTTTATTTAAATCAGCGTTACGTGTTTTTTGCTTTTGAAAGTAAAGCACTTGAAGTTGATTGAATTAATCTTTTAATAGTAAGCTCTTGTGCAGATTTTTGCCATTCTTAATTTACTTTGGGCCCAACCTGTGACACCACATATGTTCCAATTTCTAATAGTTTCTATACATTGATGGTTATTAAGCTATTGTGTCCTACTTTTCTAAATAAGTAGTGGCTCAATATCAAATGAATTTCAGTTTAAAGCAATACATCAGCAGTTAAAATGCTAGTTTGTAATAAAGTACCTATATGATACTGAATAATTTGTCTTTCCCAGTAATCGGTAGCTACTTTTTTATTTTCTGCAGGTTGTTGGGTATATTTTGGAAGTGTGCCAGAATTGGTGAGTATCTGTCTATTATCTCTCTACTTTCTTACGCTGTAAACTGTTGGCCAGTTATATTCCAACAAATCAAAATGTCAGTTTTTAAAGTGCAGACTTCCCAGTTGTGTACCTTTTTGCAGTACTTTATAGAGTTCCACATAATTCTTTGCTTGACTATTTAATACGGTTCCACAGATACCTTCTAATATTCACTAATAGGGAGATGGAAAGCAGGTCAAAAGTCTCTGTAATTTAGACAGTAAACAGTATGCATTCCTGGTTTTGAGGAGATTACAGGCAAGTGTGTATATGCACACATTGTACAGAGCATGCTGTTTCATATAACATGTACCATTTCGATAACGGAAGGATGATTTTTGCATTTCATGCAAGGCTTGCTGAGCAACTATCTACTTGCCCTCTGGTAAGTCATAGACTCTTACTAGTTGCTTTTAGAAAACATGAACTATTTCATCTTTTGAATCCATGTATGTGATCATTCTTGAACTTTGTGTAAACGTGGATATCTTCTGACTTTTCATAATAAAGTTAGTAGCATCTTAAGTGTGTAAATGGTTAGATAACAATATATATTAATATTCATTGTCCCATAACATTATGTATAGTATTTAACACAATGCCCAGCACATACTAGATTCTCAAATAATTGGTAAGTAAATGAATTAAAATATGCTTTATTCACCAATAATTTCTTTTTTATTGAAGTGTAATTGATGCAAAATAGTATGTAACAGGGCTCCTCAACCTCTGGGCCACAGACCAGTTCTGTGGTCTTATTGCTGGGTCATATTGTAGTTCTGTTTTTACTGAGAAACCTCTATCCTGTTTTTCATAGAGGATGCATTAATTTACATTTCCACCAATAACCTCAGCAACATTTGTTGTGTCCCTTCTGATGATAGCCATTCTAACAGGTGTGAGATGACATCTCATTTTGGTTTTAATTTGCATTTCTGTGATGATTAATAGTGTTTATCATCTTTTCATCTGCCTGTTGGTCATCTGTATGTCTTCTTTGAAAAACTTTCTCTCAGGCCTTCTGCCCAGATTTAATTGGGTGGTTTTTTTTGATGTTGAGTTGTATGACCTTTGTATAGATTTTGGATATTAATCCCTTATCAGTCATGGCATTAGCAAATATTCTGTCTCATTCAATAGGTTGTCTTTTCATTTTGTTGATAGTTTCTTCTGCTGTGGAAAAGCTTTTAACATTAATTAGATCCAGTTAGTTTATTTTTGCTTTTGTTTCCTTTAGATAGATCCCCAAAAATATGATTTATGTCAAAGAGTATTCCACTCTTATTTTCTTTTAGGAGTTTATATTTTCCAGTCCTATATTCAGGTCCTTAATCCACTTTGAGATTATTTTTATATATAGTGTGAAGAACTAGCTGTTCTGATTTCATTTTTTTACATGTAGCTGTCTAGTTTTCCCAGCACCACTGGTGGGGGTGGGGAGGGGTTCCTGACACAGTTTGGTACAGTGTCTAGGGTGTTCTGAAACTTGGCCTGCCAGTGGGCCAGACCATGTCCCAGCTGGACCCAGGGCAGGGCCTGGCCTGCTGCGATGGGGGTTTAGGGGGCAGTCTGAGTCTGTAGGTTGCAGGATTGTCGCTTTCTAGCATTTAGTGTCTGCCCCCTGTCGCAGTGAGGCTGATCCAGAGTCTAGAGCAGGCTTCTCTGAGGACAGGGCTCGGCTCCATGGGTTTCTGGGGCTGATGCTCACCCACTGGTAAGTGGAATGGGGCACTGAACCCTGTGCTGGATGGGGCCATGTTCAGAGGCAGCTGTGGGCTCTTAAGGCAGCATGTCTGCTGATGGATGTGGTTCTGTCCTCACCAGATGGGTTGCTTAGCTTGAGGTGTCTCAGCACTCACCTGTAAGCTGTTGGGCAAGGACACAGTTGGGTCCTACCACTCATAAGCTAGAGGGAAGATGGTACAGTGGTGCCTGCCAGTGTCCATATGACAGAAGTAACTCAGAATGGCTCCCATCAGTGTCTGGGTCCCCAAGGTAAGGTACAGGCGCCTTCTGCTTCTCCAGGAGATTCTCCAAGGCCAGAAGGTAGGTCTGACCGAGGCTCCTGTCAAGTCACTGCTTTGGCCCTGGGTGCTAAAACATGTGAAATTTTGTGGGTGTCCTTTAAGAGAAAGGACAAGAATAAACCTTATACATTTATGATCAATTAATCTACAACAGTGGAGACAAGAATATACAGTGGAGAAAAAGTCTCTTCAATAAGTGGTGCTGGAAAAACTTTACAGCCACAGGCAAAACGATGGAATTAGAACATTTTCTGGCAACCCACTCCAGTGTTCTTGCCTGGAGAATCCCAGGGATGGGGGAGCCTGGTGGGCTGCCGTCTATGGGGTCACACAGAGTCGGACACGACTGAAGCGACTTAGCAGCAGCAGCAGCTAACAACATACAAAGATAAACACATATTTAGGTCTTTAAGTATCTTAAGACTAGATACTGTGAAACTTTTAGAGGAAAATACAGGCAGAAGACTCTCTAACATAAATTGCAGCCGTATTTTGGATACAACTCCTAGAGTAAAGGAAACAAAAGCAAAAATAAACAAGTAGGACGTAATCACACTTACATGCGTTTGCACAGCAAAGGATACCATAAACAAAATGAAAAGACAGTCTATGGAATGGGAGAAAATACTTGCAAATGATGTGACCGACAAGGAGATTAATTTTCAAAATATACAAACAGCTTGTATAGTTAAATATTAAACAGATAACCCAGTCAAAAATTGGGCAGATCTAAATAGACATTTCTTCATAGAAGACATACATGAATAGGCACATGAAATGATGCTTAACATCACTAATTATTAGAGAAATGCAAATCAGAACTACAATGAGGTATCACCTCACTCCTGGTCAGAATGGCCATCATCAATGGCCATTGAATAATAAATGGTGGAGAGGGCGTAGAGAAAAAGGAACCATCCTGCACTGTTGTTGTAAATTTGCACAGCCACTGTGGAAGAACAGTATGGAAATCCCTTAAACAAAAAATGAGTTACCATATGAGTCAGCAATCACATTCCTTGGCATATATCCAGAGAAAACCATCATTTGAAAAGGAAAAGATACATGCACCCCAGTGTTCATTGCAGCTGTAGAATATCACTCAGCCATAAAAAAAAGAATGAAATAATGCCATTTGCAGCAACCTGGATGGACCTAGAGATTGTCATACTAAGTGAAGTAAGTCAGATGGAGAAGACAAATATATTGTACCACTTACAAGTAGAATCTTGAATTTATTTACAAAAGAGAAATAGACTTGTACACATTGAAAACAAAGGCGGGGAGATAAATTAGGAAATTGAGATTAACAAATACTATTACATACAAAATAGATAAATAACAAGTATCTACTATGGTGGCTCAGAAGGTAAAGAATCTGCTTGCAATGCAGGAGACCTGGGTCGATCCCTGGGTTGGAAAGATCCCCTGGAGGAGGGCATGGCAGCCCACTCCAGTACTGTTGACAGGAGAATCCCCATGGACAAAGGAGCCTGGCAGGCTACATTTCACGGGGTTGCAAAGAGTCGGACACGACTGAGCGACTAAGCACAGCACAGCACAGTATAGCACAAGGAACTATATTCACTATATTGTAATATCTTTAATGGAAATAAATCTGAAAAAGAATATATAAATATATGTGTGTGTGTGTATATATTTACATGTATGTGGATGTATAACTGAACACTTTGATGTATACCTAAAACATTGTAAATCAGCTATTCAGTTTAAAAAAAAAAAGAACAGTATGGACAGTTTGAGGGAATAGGGAATATCACTGGATTAGAGTCATCAGTTCAGTTCAGTCAGTCATGTCAGACTCTCCAACCCCATGAACTGCTGCAGCACGCCAGGCTTCCCTGTCCATCACCAACTCCTGGAGCTTACTCACATTCATGTCCATTGAGTTGGTGATGCCATCCTACCATCTAATCCTTCTCCTCCTACCTTCAATCTTTCTCAGCATCAGGGTCTTTTCCAATGAATCAGTTGTTCACATCAGGTGGCCAAAGTATTGGAGTTTCAGCATCATTCCTCCAATAATTATTCAGGATTAGAGTCATATGAACATTAAAATTATTGGCTTACAGTGAATAAAATGTTAAGGCATTTTAAATCCATTTTTTTATGTAATAAATTAGAAAACATTGTACAACTGCATTAGTAACTAATCCAGGTGACTTTGTTCACAATTGTTGCTTGGAAGTGTAGGTAAAGGTTTCAGACATCTAGTTTATAGCTTTCTTAATATCCTGTTAGTATTATCTATTTTTATGTCAAATTATCTACTATGCCTTTTCTTTTTTTGCTTGCCCATGTATTTCCATTTTCTTCTCTTGACTGCAGGAATATCATGGTTAAATAGTTCAGTTATTCATATATTGCCAATTATGTGAAAACCATTAGCTTTTCATTTTGGCAAAGTGTTTTAGAAAATATTGGTACTGATATGCAGCTTTCTCAACCACATGTTCCTCTCTTATCTTGACACAGAATATATCCCCAAAGAAAGGATGCAATTTTAATGGGAAAAGGCCCAGCCAGATCATCTTATCATGTTACACATCACATTACAGCAACTGTTTCACATTCACTTATAGAGACCTAAGCCCAGACAAGAAGTAACATTCTTACCCTAGTTCAACTAAAGATGTTTAGCTCTACCACATGGCAGTCTCTTTTAAGAAAATTAAAAACAGGTAAATGAAACCCATATGTAAATCATAGTATTCTAAGTTGGAGGATGAGGAAGAGAAGAACTTCCTCAAAAATTAATTTTTAGCAGATGGCAAATTTAGGACAGTATTAACTTCTTCTTTTAGTATTTAAGAAGGCTGTATTTGACAATAAGGGTATCTAGACTTTCACTTTTCACTTTCATGCATTGGAGAAGGAAATGGCAACCCACTCCAGCGTTCTTGCTTGGAAAATCCCAGGGACAGGGGAGCCTGGTGGGCTGCCGTCTCTAGGGTCACACAGAGTCAGACACGACTGAAGCGACTTAGCAGCAGCAGCAGCAGCAGCAGCCCTATGGAAATAGGGACAGGCTTCCTTATGAGATCTACCTGAAATTTTGGTCTGATTGATTTTTATTCTTGTTTTGTTGGTTAACTTGAGTTTTTTACTCTGAAAGAATCAGCATTGCTAAAAAACAAGGAACACCACTATTTTCTAGTTTCTTTTTTTTTTTTCAGTTGAGATAATATTGTGAAAACTTTATTTTCTCACTTTCTGAATTTTTGTTTATTGGAACACAGTTCATTAAATGTCTGTGGATAGAACACTCTGAAAAATACCAAATGTTTGTTTGCATGTGTGTAAAATGTGTCATATGAATATTGCCATTGAATAGATACTAAGATAAAAACTTACCAGTTGTATCCCTATGATCTCAGTGAGGGAACTCTAAAAATAATGACCTTCAAGGTTTTAATTGCTAAGAGTGATCAAGATTGACATTTTCCAGAAATAGTTAACTAACCTTGCTAAATGAATTAAGGAACTTAGTTACTAGAGAAGAAATTATTTTAAACATCATAGAAAAACACGGATGAGGGGAGTATAAACCATCTCTATAAATAGGAAAGTGAAAGTGAAGTTGCTCAGTCCTGTCTGACTCTTTGCGACTCCATGGACTGTAGCCTACCAGGCTCCTCCATCCATGGGATTTTCCAGGCAAGAGTACTGGAGTGGGGTGCCATTTCCTTCTCCAGGGGATCTTCCCAACTCAGGGATTGAACCCTTGTCTCCTGCATTGCAGGCAGACGCTTTAACCTCTGAGCCCCCAGGGAAGCCCTTCTACAAAGGAACCAGATACAGACTCAGGATTTTTCCTAAAAGTAGCATGTCCTCACTCTTTCTCCTTCCTTCCTTTTTCCTTTCGTGTGTGCCCTCAAAGCAGCACAAAAATGCCCAGTGCCTTGTATGTACCGTCTTGCAATTATTGAAGAAACAGGAATGAACAAGATAAGTTTGAGTTAGCTCACAATCACAGGATCTCTGTTTGCAAGATAATCGCACAAGCCAACTCCAGATCTACTTATGCAAAGGAAAGTCTCCAGCTATAAACAGACACTCCTTAAGCACCTGTGAAAACTAATTCAGAAGTCATTGTTCTATGTCTCTAACCTGGAGTAATTATACTATAAAATATTTGATACGAAATCCATCTCAGAAATAGTTTAGGTTTCTCTAATGTGTTTGTTTGGTTTTTTTTTTTTTTTTAACATTCTATGTGATGTTGATTTTTAAAATGCAGTTTTGTTGAATACTTATTTTCATTCAGGAATGCTATTTTTTTCCCCTTATACTGGGTCTTTATCCTCCATTCTTTGTTGCATTTTTCAATATGTAGGTTTATGCAGTAACACTAAAATGGCGAATCCAGTGTTTTCTAAAGACATGACAAAGAGGTGGTCTTAGATTGGTGTCGTTAGTTTATTCTGGTGTGCACTTACTTTTATGTTGCATGTAGTTCATTTTGCCCCTGCCCTTAAGTGTATGGACTTCATAGGCAAGAATCTTATCTTGGTTTGTACATGCCTGTCTCCTGTAGTAATAACCTTATGTTCGCCACTCAGTTAACAGGAATACATTGAACTGCCTTTTTTCCACCAGGTGAACGGAAGAGTCCTTATGTTGCAGTGTGCTGTATCGTGATGGCCTTCAGCATCCTTTTCATACAGTAGCTTGGAAAAATGCCAGAATTCTTCAGTCGCCATCAGATTTAAATATGACAAAAAAGGACTGATCTGCCGAAAATAGTGGAAAGAATAGTTAACCCTTTTATCTCTGAACATCGAATGAGCTACATTTTCAGCTGCTGTTCTCTATTTTTGTTATTGGACCAATGTTCTATATAAATAATTAGGATGTAACATTTAATACTCAGAGTTGAAATATGTCTGTAACGATCAACCTCAGTACTGTCACTACAATATTACATTCTGCATATGTCATTCTCTTGTGCTAGATACCAGTTTTTAGTGAGGTATCTTTAAGGCACATAGTAGAAAACAAAATTGGTAAATTATTCAAGTTCCTTTCACTGTGATTTGGAAATGATAAATCTTTATAGAATGAGACCTTTTTTTCAGACTAGCTTTTTTATTGAAAAAAAAAAAAGGTTTCAATTTGTGTGGGTAAAGATTGCATTCATATTTAATATTGCTGGCTTTTCCTCTGGCCATACCATTTTGAGCGTTAACCAGAGTACCTCTGCTCTTAGCAATCTGAAGTTTATTACAGGTGTGTAAACTATTTACAACAAGCCTATGTAGTTCTTAAGGAGGAAGATAGATGTGACTTAAGAGAAAATGTTAAGACTATTGAGAAAATGCTCCTATTTAACATAAAATAATTCAGAATACCTGACTGGTGTTATTATCTCTGAAACCTCTGGTTAAGTATGGATAAATGTCTTAAGCAAAAATTTGACCAGCTGTCATTCTCCAAATAAGACTACATGCTTAGAGTAAAAAGAGCTAAACAGAACAATTACAGAATGATATTCTTGGATGTGTTTTTCATTCTTTTTAGCGTTCGGTCTGTACATTTTTAATTACCCCAAAATACAAACTGTGTTTTTGTTTATTTAATACATTGCTCTCAATCTAGTTTATGTTTTCTGTATCAACTTGAACTGGAATCTTGTGTAACTTAGTAAGTGATGATAAACAGCTTTCAAATCTACTTACCATATGCCATGACATAAATGTCTTTGAGTTTTGTTGATAAAGGAAAACCTTCAGTAATTTTCATCCAGGCAACAGGAATTTTGGAAATGTGACTTACAGATTTTGTAGTAGAACAGTTATTACACATTTATGGTTAACATTTAAGGTTCAACCAAAATTCAGTTAAAATTTCAAAACTAAGTAGAGCTTCTTAGCTAAAAATTGCCTGTTACAGTTTTAATTAGATACTGTTGTCAGCTATTAATTGCCATAAAGATAAGACGAATTATTATAAAATGAGCCTGCTAGTAGCTCTTTCTGCAGAAACAAAGTACGGAACTAAAAGTCACTTATTTTTATGACTACTTTAAGGTGCTTAGTAAGAATTCTAGGCAACATCTAAGAAAATCTTGTTAAATGTTGCTGGTTTTCTTTTTTTTTTTTTTTTGCAAAAGATGAAAGCTTCTGTAGGCTGTCAGTATCTTTTTTATTGTACATTTCTGGCTTATCTATAGCTGATTTAAATGTTATATTTTGCCCTAGACAGGTAATCAGGTTATGATAATTGTTCCTACCTGCACTGTCTCTTGGGCTTTTGCATTAGGTCAAGGATTTTCAGGGTATTCCCCAAAATAGATTTCTTATCAGCATACAAAGAGTAAGTAACCTTCCTCGGTCTAGTTTCTGAGTGACCATCTGTTGTCCAACTCTGCTGCCAGCTAGATTTTCCTAAAGCTATGTCAACTAACTTTTTTTAGTTGTTTACTAACACAAATCTAATATGAAGAGGGCAAGAATATTCTAGATAATCAGTTCTAGGATATCTCTTTAAGTTGGCATTTCAGAGGAGGTAGGTGGAAGTAGAGGTAGAAATAATTTCTTTGGAAAATTTATGGCAACATATAAGCAGGTTTTTGGTTTTTTTTTAACTGTGTATAGTTAAACAAAATGGGAACACCTTATTTCTGACTCCATTCTGACTTTTTGAAACATAAGATCTTTGGATGGTGGGAAACAAATCACAGGATTCTGTGGGGAAAAAAGGCAGTCAGCATATTCTTTTTTTTTCAAAGAGTTACCACTGAATCCTGTTGTCTAACCTAAAGGGCAGAAGATAGTTAAGTAGTCCACAGAATATTCAGATACTCCTTTTGTGGTCTTAGCAGGTTGCAGAAGAGGATTAAGGATCAATTTAAACATCAGAGGTTCTGCCTGTATCACATAGTCTTTGTGCAAGACCGGATGGGATGATGGGCCCTAAAGTCCACAGTTTACTAGATTTGAGTATTCTCCCTTATCTCCTTCCTGGCTCCAGAATCTTGATTCCAGCTTGCTTGGAATTTTTATGTTAATGTTTAGTTCCTGACTGGCTTCAGCTGTACCAATGGCAGGAGCATGTCTTCTTTCCAGGCAATCATAAAAAGATGATCAGTCAAAAGAACACATAGTCTGTTGAATTCCGTCTGTGGCTTAAAAAAGTTTAGACACAAGTCCAGTATCCTGTTAATGCTTATGCTCCTATGCCAGGCACTAGTATCCTAAATGTTCTTTGCATCATCAAATTCAAAAATAGCCCTTTTATGCTGGGAAAAATAGTAGTATGTAATTTGTAATAGACACCATAATGTTAGTAAAATGCAAATTGATCTAGTCCTAACCTAGGACAAAATAGAGGTTTGAATGAAGTAACTTCTCTAAGTTCACAAAGTCAAAAATGAACAGATCTCTGTCTAGTTTTGTGAAAAAACCTAGCACTTGTAAATAGAATATTTATATTTCAACATTTTCAAGAGGCATTAGTAGAATGCCTTCTGTCTATTATCAGTGGAGATAGAAAGACAAGTACAGTTTGTTCACTCTAGTGGTTCATAATGTAGCAGGTGAGAGAGAAACGAGGTTATTTATATGAAGTACATACAATATGATAGCATTTATTACCGAGATAATACCAGGATTCTAGAAGAAAATAAAAAGGTGACAGTTCAGTCAGAGGTATGAACTTCCTTCCAGAGAAGCAATGCTTAAACTGAATTTAAGAGCAATATGCAAATGCACCAGGGATATATATTATGGACCATCAGTACATTGATTGTTGTGAAAGCCACTTGGAAAGTGGAGTTGAGCCGTGAACAACACAAGTTTGAACTGTGTAGCTCCACTTACATGTTGGATTTTTTTCAGTAGTAAATGCTTTAGTAATAAACGATCCCAAGTTGGTTGAATCTGCAGATATGGAACCATAGTTATCGAGGGCAGACTGTAGGATATGCATAGATTTTGGACTGCATAGAGGGTCAGCACCCCTTACGCCCTCACTGTTCAAGGGTCAACTACATTAAGACATAAACCTAGAAAGGTGGAGAGAGGTTAGATCCTAAAGGGTCCTGTATTTTTCTCATTACCACCTATTACCTACCTCAAAATTGAAGTGGAATGTGTGTTCTCCTGCCTGACCAAAAAAAAAAAAAAATGTAGGAAAAAAATAAAATTCCTCACTTGGTGTATGTATAAAAAAGATTGACTATATCCATGCCAACCTTATTTTGGACCAAGAATACAATAGCATCCTCTTCAGAGACACATGCATAGCATATAAAGCCAAGGTAACTTACAGGGTAACTTCATAAGAGGTCAGGTACTCTTAGGAACTTTGCAGCTCATACTCTATCAATGCCAGGAGTAGTCAGGATTATTAAAGCACAGGTTCACAAGTGAAGGTAGTTGTCATTTCTGCGTTTCCCGGGTGCACAAAAGAGATTTCCGATCTTTTCAGTCTAAACAAGGAGATGTGCTCCTTTCGAAACCTGTGAGAAGATACTGTATCACAGGAAGTTGAAAACAAGAATGAAAGATTCTTACGGACCCCCTTTTTTACCTTCCCTGTTACCTAATAGGAAAAGGCAATGGCACCCCCACTCCAGTACTGTTGCCCGGAAAATCCCATGGATGGAGGAGCCTGGTAGGCTGCAGTCCATGGGGTCTCTAAGAGTCAGACACAACTGAGCGACTTCTTTCACTTTCCATTTTCATGCATTGGAGAAGGGAATGGCAACCCACTCCAGTGTTCTTGCCTGGAGAATCCCATGGACGGAGAAGCCTGGTAGGCTGCAGTCCATGGGGTCGCACAGAGTCAAACACAACTGAAGCGACTTAGCAGCAGCAGCAATAAGAGTAGATGAACAAAAGAAGTGGGCTTCCCTGGTGGCTCAGTGGTAAAGCATCCGCTTGTAATGCATTAGACGCAGGTTCCATCCCTCAGGTGGGAAGATCCCTTAGGGAAGGAAATGGCAACCCACTCCAGTATCCTTGCCTGGGAAGTCCCATGGACAGAGGACCCTAATGGTGTACAGTCCATGGGGTCTCAAAAGAGTCGGAAACAACTTAGTGACTAAACAACGACAAAATTAATACCCGAGTAATAGCATTTTTAATACTACACAGCCCTGTTTCTCTCAGTCTGCCTGAGAATAACTTAGCTACTAGCTTCTACTGCTATAGAAGTAGTAGATACTACTAGCTTCCAAAAATAGCTCATGATTATGCTATATGTATTGCCTTCCATGGTTTCCTTTACTTTGCCCTAAACTAGTTCCAAGATGGTAATCTGAATTGCCACTCCAGTATTGCAAAAAAGAGGGTAGGTAGAAATACATTTACTGTGATTTTGAGAGTACAAAGAAGCATCCCACTCTCTGGTTAGTGTACATGTCTGTGGTGTGTAATAAAAATCAAAATGAACTCACAAGAGCCTCCTACTTTTGTCTTGTGTCAGATGAATGAGGGTTGTTTTATAAGTTAAAAGTAAAACTGCCACCTTTTGAGTAGGATACGAATAGATATGTTTCTGTTTTGCCTGCATTTTAATTTGTGGCTGGTCAGGTTTGGTTTGGCAGAGTTTTTATATTGTTTTGCATCTTAAAGCTGTTCAGTCTATAGTATTATATTGCTGTTTCTTTGAGTGAGCCTTCAAGAGTCTAAATGACTAAATACGAAGTCATGAATTCCCTCCATAGATTGGAAATCTGAGTGAAAGTGACAGTTAATTGTTGAAAATTACTTTCAACCTGTCCTCAACTAAGAGCCTTCAGATGCCCAATATTCTGGCAGGTAGCTATCAAAATCTGTGAGCAGTATCCATCAGAGTGAGACTATTTAACCAATTTATACCATTTGTTGAAAAATAGGAAAAAACATATATGTACTATGTGCCTTGCTTTGGATATCATGGTCTTTCTACTGTTATCTTCCCAGCCCTCGATTTACACAAACAAACCTTTGTTAGACCTTTTACTGGAAAGAATTGACTTAACCAAATGAAATTGCAACAACTGTATTTTTAGTTGAGTTTAGAACTCAAAAAAGTACTTCAGATACAAATAGAAAACCAGTATCCTAGTTGTATCTTCAATGTATAGTTTAAACCACCCTCACTGCTTCATTGTAACTACCAGGTGATATAAGACTAAAGAAAAATCACTAAATTTCTGATTTTTAACTTATGTCAAAAGAATTCAAAATGGCCTTGCTTGAGACTATTGAGTTTAACATAGTAGGAAAGCAAAATCTGTTTTCTGTTCAAAGGGTTTCCATTAATATCCTCAACCATAACAATTGCTGGGAGGGAAAAAAAGAGAAACATAATATTGGAAATAAGGCTAACTCACTTCACACATACTTTGCAGAGAATGAGAACACAGAAACTGCAAAATAGCCTGACACCACTACTGTTAGAGCTTTGTTTGGCCAGGGAAGTAGCCTAGGAGCAAATGTGTCGTGATTGAGGTTTTGTACCCAAATTGCCAAAATGTACAATTTATAAGCTACTTCAATATTTTTGATCAAGTAGTATGTCTAGGCTAAACGCTGGAAAAATAATTTACAAAAATACTGAACTGATTTAAAAGGAATAAAGATACATTTAAGGCATAAGGTGTTTCAAGAAGGAATCAAAAAAGGAATATTTGCAGTAGTGAAGTTTTAAAGAGATCTGCAAACTTAAGGTTTAACACCAAAAGATTTGACATTGGAGACAAAGTTCGGAAGACAGAACACTCTATAACATTTCATTAGGGCCTTTGCAAAACAGGATAGGATTTTCCTTTTGATTTTATTTAATAAAAGTATTGTTTATTCTTTGGTTGCTTTGTAGCTAATGTTATTCCCAAATGGAGGAAACTCTATTAAATCTTGGGAAGTGATGAGAATACTTTGACTTACAAAATATGTTTAAGAAGTTTACAGTATGAAATTAAGAGAGCTGTGGAATACAAAATATAGGATAATAAAGTTGGATGAGTTTTTAGAAAATTTAGTTTTATGAGTATGTAATCTAAACCTCATTCAGATCTCTAATGGGTCACTGTTCCGAGCTTTGACTGAATCAAACCCAAAATAACATATAGTAACAATAGTTCTAAACCCATAACTTAAAACTGTAGTCATACTAAACTGGCAACTCCAGTTTTTATATTTAAGAATTGTCCTCACAAGCATCCCTTGAAAGAGGTGTAATTGAATCTCTTAACATTTGGAAACTGGACATAGAAAACTATTGAGATGGCTCCTGAATCACTGGGCAATTAATGTAACTTGCAATGAAGAACAGAAATAAGGGTAGAATTGAGGATAATCTTTATACTCCCAAAGAATGGAAAAGTAATCCCTCTTACGTGTCTGCCACACAAGGTAGATTCCTTCATAACTCCTTGTCTGTTTCTAGAAGAATCCTTTGAGAATTGGCTGTGTGCCAGGGTCAGTGTATACAATGTGGAACAAGACAAAGCTGCTATCACAGAACCTAGAATCTAGTGAAGACCAGCTAACCAAAACAATTAGGTAAGCATACACAACCTCTAGTAAGGACCTTGAAGACACCAAAGGATGATTTAGATGGAGTAGTCAGAGAAGGCAATGGCACCCCACTCCAGTACTCTTGCCTGGAAAATCCCATGGACAGAGGAGCCTGGTAGGCTGCAGTCCGTGGGGTTGCTAAGAGTCGGACACGACTGAGCAACTTCACTTTCACTTTTCACTTTCATGCGTTGGAGAAGGAAATGGCAACCCACTCCAGTGTTCTTGCCTGGAGAATCCCAGGGACAGGGGAGCCTGGTGGGCTGCTGTTTATGGGGTCGCACAGAGTCAGACACGACTGAAGCAACTTAGCAGCAATAGCAGTCAGAGAAGGCCAGTCCATAAAATTGATAACTGGGCTAAAACTTTCAGATGAAAAGAGCATGAGCCAGGAGTCAGAAGGAACAGCATACTTGACTGAGAGATGGGAAAGATCTCAGGACTTGAGGTGGAGAAATTGATAAGAAACTAGTATGAACTGAGACAAAGAATGGTGTAAGTTAAATAGAAAAATGGACCAAATTATGCAGTTGCTTTGAGCCATAGAAAAGACTGGGAGACTCTTATAAAGGATGAATCAATACCTGATTATGAAATTAGAGGTATAGGGTCTATAAGGCTGTCCTTGGATCTCACTCATATTGCAACTAAAATCCACAGGGTAGGTAATACGCAAGGACAGGCAAGAAGCCTCAGGATGGGCTGCAACCAATGTCAGTTATTATTGCTCTAATCTTGGTGCTTTGGATGTCCTGCAGAAGGAAGCCAGTGCCCATCACTTCGGAGCTAAACACAATTTTCAGTTTTAGAAAAACTGAAGGAGAAAGTGGAATAGTTATAGGTCAAGCCGTTGCCTCATGCTAACAAGGTTAGTGCATTTGTGACAACCTGTGTGAACTAACAAAACGATGGTAGCTTCACCTTTGCCCCCCAAGTTTCACACGAGACTGTCCCGTAGCCCACTCAAACCAAACTGTATAAGAAACTAAGAATTCTAGAAAATGTAGGATGGCCAAGCTTCCAATGTATCAACCAAGCTGACACATTACAAGGGCATCACACCCTCTTAAGACCCACTTGGATGGCCTCCCAGTGATTCAAAACAGTTTCCAAATAAAGCTGTTTATCCCTTCTAAATCTGCTTCTCTGAGTTTATTTTTGTAAATAGTACAACTTCCCTTCTATTACTGAAACTCTCTGACCCCCTAAACTCCTCTTTGACTCACATCCTTCCCTTACTCCTACCAATCCATAGTTGTTGTTTTTAACCTCTGCAGTGCCTACCCCAGGCATGTGAGTTCAAACTCAACAGGTGACTATACAATCCCACACAGATTTCAGATTCAGTTTTATATAAGCCTCATTCTGGAACCCCAGAGGTACCACACGGGCATTCTCCCCTCCAAAAACATGTACAGGAGAGTGAGTTATGGCAGAGGACCTAGCATACTGTTTTCATATTTAAACCAAGAAAAACACACTGTAGACAAGATGAAAGAGCCCATAAAAATGTGTTCTTATTCCTGGTTCTAAAACTTTAACAGCTGGGCTCTCCCATGTGGAATAATGTTACATAAATAGCTCAGCCATGAAGCAGAGGGACTGAAGAAGTCCAACGAAATGATAAATGATCTTGGACACTGAATCACACCCAATGGAGTTTCAAGGAAATAAGTGGTCTTCGGAAGGTACTGGTGAGCTAGCGCTGGTACACCAGCAGACTTTACAGAACCTTAGTCATGTATCACTAATTCTACAGATGGTTTCTTTCTACTTAAGCATATTAACACTGTCTATTTCCTAGGGACTTTTTCTGTCCACCCAAAAATGTTCTTTTAGTTCTAGACATCTAGAGAAATTGGCTCTCAGAAAATAAACTTGTTGAGATTTAAAATTAAAATGAACTGAATTCTTTTGCTTAATTTTTCTTGAAAGGGGACACATATCCCTGGGAGTAGGAAACGGCAACCCACTCCAGTGTTCTTGCCTGGAGAATCCCAGGGACAGGGGAGCCTGTCGGGCTACAGCCCATGGGGTCGCAGAGTCAGACACAACTGAGTGACTGAGCATACATATCCCTGAGTATTTAGTATTCTCATTCACAGAATCTAGGTATAGCCTATGTTACAAATGCTACTCCCACTTCTTCCTTCCACTGAGGTATATAGTAGTTGCAATTGTAGCATAAATGCCAAAAGGCATAATGAGAGAGAGGAGTGAGGTAATAGAACTTCAGCTTAAGAAAATGAACACAGTTCTCCTTCACTTACATAGTGGGAAAATGGTGATAAGGGAGCCACCATCTGTACAATAGATACAGAACTTTGGGGAAAGTCTCATCTTTCTCAGATTGGAGTTTGATAATCTTTAAAAGCTTGACCAATTCTAAAAACCGATGACTAGCCTGTATTTATAGAACAGGTTGTTCTTCACTGGCCCCCACTTATATTTCTCAGCAGTTGGTTAAACAGAGACAGAGCTCTTAGAGAGTGAAGATTCATTTGATTTTTTCCAGGCATATTCTTGGAAACCCTACTGTGCTTGGAAGTTGTACTTTGTGAAATGTACACAGGAATTCACCTTGCCAGAAACTCTGTGAGGGCTCACTTTGATCATTTTTAAGAGTTATGGGAGACAGAATGTGATTACAACAGTGGTTATTTCAGTAGAAAATACTCAGAAAGCACGTGCTTGTTACCTTTTTTTTTTTTTTTAGCCTAATCATGAGATTAACTTACTCTGAATATCAGCAGGAATCAGCTCACCTATTAGCTACACCATGCAAAGGGAAATGTCCACATCAACTTGAAAGAAAAGAAGGAGTAAAAAAATATAAAGAAAATAACTTTTAGGCCTTTAATTGCTAATCATTCCCCACTACTCTCTGCCATCCAAATGTTTTTACTTGGAAAAATCCAAGGCAATATGCTAATAATGTAGCTGCTCCTTACCCCTCATCATCCTAGAATAGTATGAGTCACTCAGTGGGAGATATTTCTAATTTTTGCTATTGAAATTACTGAAATTTCTGCCTTTTAAGAGAATAGTGACTCTAAATGATAAGTTATCTGGTTGAGAGATAGTGTAATGAGGCCCTTCAATTTTTTTTTCTCACTACAAAAGTTAAATCTATGAATTACAGAAAACTTAAAAATACAAATACACAAAAAGAAAGAAAAAAGCTTCCAGTAATCCTAACAGTCTAAAAACAACTACCATTAACAATTCATATGAAGATAGTCATGTAAAGACATGTATGTAAAGGTAAAGCATACAATTTATTTTTACAAATTAGGACAAAATAGGAGAAGGCTATGGCACCCCGCTCCAGTATTCTTGCCTGGAAAATCCCATGGACGGAGGACTCTGGTAGGCTACAGTCCATGGGGTCACTAAGAGTCAAACATGACTGAGCGACTTCACTTTGACTTTTCACTTTCATGCACTGGAGAAGGAAATGGCAACCCACTCCAGTGTTCTTGCCTGGAAAATCCCAGGGATGGGGGACCCTGGTGGACTGCCATCTATGGGGTCGCACAGAGTTGAACACGACCGAAGCTACTTAGCAGCAGCAGTAGCAGGATAAAATACATGTTTTTGTACCCTCCCCATTTAACAATACATCATGGGAGATTCCTGAACAAGATAGCAGAGTAAAAGGATTTGGCCTAACGCCTTTCGTGAAAAACACCAAAACCACAACTCCTGAACAACCACTGACAAAAAAGACTTGAACCTACCAAAAATGATAGTCTATACCCAAAGACAAAGAAAAAAACAAAATGAGATGGGAAGAGGGTCTCTTTAGTAATATAAGCAAATTCCATACCCACTGAGTGGGTGACCCACACATTGGAAAATAATTGTGTCACAGAGGTTCCCCAACATGAGTGAGAGCTCTGAGCCCCATGTCAGGTTTCCCAGCCTGAAGGTCTGGTATCTGGAGGAGGAGTCCCCAAAGCATTTGACTTTGAAGGCAGTAGGGCTGAGTGAAGGAGCTCCATAAGACTGAGGGAAATAGTGACTCCACTCTTGGAGGGTGCACACAAGGATACATATGCACTGGGACCAAGTCTGAAGCAGAAATTCCATAGGAGACTGGGCCAAACCTACCTATGAGGCTTGGGAGGGTTGCCTAGGGAGCCGGGAATAGGTTGTAGCTTGCCAGGGGGCTGTGAGGTGGGGGAACACTGGTGGCAGAGGCCTCGGAATATTGATGAGAGTAAGCACTCCCAAAGGTCACAATTTTGGCATCAAGACCTGGTCCTACCCAACAGCTACAGGCTCCTGATGCTTCAGACCAAACAATCCGCAGACTAGGAATACAGCGCCATCCATCATCAGACAGACTGTCTGAAACCATACTGACTGTACAGCCACCTCTAAACATACTATTTGATAGCCCTTCCCACCTGAAGGACAAGACCTAACCTCCTTCCATGAGCAGGCATCAGTCCCTCCCACCAGAAGTCTGAACAAACTCCAGGACAAAACTCGCCCACCCAGGGGCAGGCACAGAAACAAGAGGAGATACCATCCTGCAGTCAGCAGAAAGGAGACCAGAAACAGAAAATGAGACAGAATAAGATGGAAGAATATATATTTGATATGAAGGAACAAGATCAAAGTCCCCAAGAACAACTAAATGAAGTGTAGGCAGGCAAGCTACCTGAAAAAGAATTTAGAGTAATGATAGTGAAGATGACTCAAGATCTTGGAAAAAGAATAAAGGCACAGATTTAAAAGACATAAGAGTTGTTTAATTAAAAAAACAGATTTAACAGACAGAGGTGAACAATACAATAACTGAAATGAAAAATACACTAGAAGGAATCAATAGCAGAATAATTGAGATAGAAGAATAGTTAAGCAAATTGGAAAACAGGTTGGTAGAAATCATTGTCACGGAACAGAATAAAGAAAAAGAATGAAAACAAGTGAAGATAGTCTCAAAGACCTATGGGACAACATTAAGTGCACCAACATTTGCATTATAGGGGCTTCAGAAGGAGAAGAGAGACAGAAAACTCAAATTATAGCCAAAAGTTATCCTAGCATGAGAAAGGAAAAATTCAAGTCCAGGAACCACAGAGTCCCAAACAAGATAAACCCAAAGAGCAACATGCTGAGACATATTAATAAAACTGACAAAAATTAAGTCAAAGAAAAAATATTAAAAGTCACAAGGGAAAAGCAAAAAATAACATACAAGGAAATCCCAATAAAGCCATCAGATTTTTCATCAGAAACTCTGAAGGACAGACAGGCGTGGCATGATATATTTAAAGTAACAAAAGAAAAGAGCCTACAATTGAGAATACTCTACCCAGCAAGACTCTTATTCAGACTTAGTGGAGAAATCAAAAGTCTTTTAGACCAGCCAAAGCACAGAGAATTCAGCACCACCAAACCAGCTTTACAAGTATAGAGAAAAGTTTCTAGGTAGAAAGAAAAAGGTACAGCTAAAAACAAGAAAATTACAAATGGGAAAGCTCACTAGTAAAGGCATGTAGGAAATCATTCACACATGAATGATATCTAAACCAGCAGTTGAGAGGCTAGGAAAGTACAAATACAGGATATTGGAAATGCATTTGAAATTAAGAGGCCACCAAACTAACATGACCTTGTACACATAGAGACTGGTATATCAAAGCATAATGGGAATCACAAGCCAAAAAGCTACAATAGATACACACACAAAAAAGAAAAGGCAATCCGAACACAATAGATACACACACCAAAAAAAGGCAATCCAAACACGACACTAAAGTTAGTCATCAACGCACAAGAGAAGAGAACAGAAGAGGAAGGGTAGAGACAAACATTTAAAAATCCACATAATTAACAAAATGACATTCCAGTTGAGCTATTGCAAATCCTAAAAGATGAAGCTGTGAAAGGGTTGCATGCAATATTCCAGCAAATTGGAAAACTCAGCAGTGGCCACATGACTGGAAAAGGTCAGTTTTCATTCCAATCCCAAAGAAAGGCAATGACAAAGACTGTTCAAATTACTGCACAATTTGCACTCATCTCACACGCTAGCAAAGTAATGCTCAAAATTCTCCAAGCCAGACTTCAACAGTACGTGAACCATGAACTTCCAGATGTTCAATCTGGATTTAGAAAAGGCAGAGGAACCAGAGATCAAATTGCCAACATCTGATGGATCATAGAAAAAAGCAAGACATTTCCAGAAAAACATGTACTTCTGCTTTATTGACTACACCAAAGCCTTTGACTGTGTGGATCATGATAAACTGTGGGAAATTGTGAAAGAGATGGGAATACCAGACCACCCTATCTGCCTCCTGAGAAATCTATATGCAGGTCAAGAAGCAACAGTTAGAACTGGACATGGAACAACAGACTGGTTCCAAATTGGGAAAGGTTACATCAAGGCTGTACATTGTCATCCTGCTGATTTAACTTATATGCAGAATACATTATGAGACATGCCTGGCTGGATGAAGCACAAGCTGGAATCAAGATTGCTGGAAGAAATATCAATAACCTCAGATATGCAGATGACACCACCCTTATGGCAGAAAGCGAAAAAGAACTAAAGAGCCTATTGATGAAAGTGAAAGAGGAGAGTGAAAAAATTGGCTTAAAATTCAACATTCAGAAAACTAAGATCATGGCATCCAGTCCCATCACTTCATGGCAAATAGATGGGGAAACAATGAAAACAGTGACAGACTTATTTTGGGGGCTCCAAAATCACTGCAGATGGTGACTGCAGCCATGAAATTAAAAGATGCTTGCTCCCTGGAAGAAAAGTTATGACCAACCTAGACAGCACATTCAAAAGCAGAGACATTACTTTGCCAACAAAGGTCCTTCTAGTCGAGGCCATGATTTTTCCAGTAGTCATGTATGGATGTTGAGAGTTGAGCTATAAAGAAAGCTGAGCACTGAAGAATTGACGCTTTTTCACTGTGGTGTTGGAGAAGACTCTTGAGAGTCCCTTGGACTGCAAGGAGATCAAACCAGTCTATCCTAAAGGAAATCAGTCCTGAATATTCACTGGAAGGACTGGTGCTGAAGCTGCAACTCCAATACTATGGCCAACTGATGCAAAGAACTGACTCATTTGAAAAGACCCTGATGATGGGAAAAATTGAATGTGGGAGGAGAAAAGGACAACAGAGGTTGAGATGGTTGGATGGCATCACCAACTCAATGGACATAAGAGGTTGAGTAAACTCAGAGAGTTGGTGATGGACAGGGAGGCCTGGTGTGCTGCAGTCAGTGGGGTCGCAAAGAGTTGAACACAAGTGAGTGACTGAACTGAACTGAACAAAATGTCAATAAGAACATATTTTAATAATTACCATAAATGTAACTGAATTAAATGCTCAAACCAAAATACATAGACAGGCTGAAGAGATACAAAACAAAACCTGGATATATGCCCTCTACAATAGACCCACTTCAGATCTATGGACAGATCTGAAGGCTAAACAATATTTATTAGATAACCAGTGATCACTAAAGAAATCCAAGAGAAAAGCAAAATATACCTAGAGACAAATGACAATAAAAACATCATGACCCCAAACTTATGGGATACAGAAAAAGCCATTCTAAGAGGGAAGTATATAGCAATACCATCTTACCTCAGGAAACAAGAAAAATCTCAAATAAACATCCTAACTTACACGTAAAGCAACTAGAGAAAGGAGAACAAAACCAAAGTTTAGTAGAAGGAGAGTGATTATAAAGATCAGGGAAGAACAAAAAAAAGTAGAAACAAAACAATTGCAAAATATTACAGGCCAACATCACTGATGAACACTGATAAAACTAAAGGCTAGTTCTTAGAAAAGATAAAATTGACAAAATTCTAGCCATACTCATCAAGAAAAAAAGAGGGAGAGCATTCAAATCAATAGAATTAGAAATGAAAAAAGTTACAACCAACACCACAGAAATGCAAAGGGTTATAAGAGACTACTACAAGCAACTATATGCCAATAAAATGAACAACCTAGAATAAATGGAAAAGTTCTTGGAAAGGTACAACCTTCCAAGACTGAACCAGGAAGAAACATAATAAGAAATATGAACAGATCAATCACGTGTACTGAAATTGAAACAGTAATTTAAAAACTCCCCAAAAGTGAAAGTGTGGGACCAGATAGCTTCAGAGTTCAATTCTATCAAACATTTAGAGAAAAGATAACACCTATCTTTCTGAAACTCTTCCAAAATTTTGCAGAACAAACACTCCCAAGTTTATTCCATGAGGCATCACTCTAATACCAAAATCAGACAAAAGATACCACACACACACACACACACACACACACAAATACAGGCCAATATCACTGATGAACATGGACACAAATTCTCAACAAAAAAACTGGCGAACCAAATAGCAATATACTAAAAGGATTGTACACCATGATCAAGTGGGATTTATCCCAAAGATCCAAAGATTCATCAATATTTACAAATCAATCATTGTGATACACCACAATAATAAACTGAAGAATAAAGGCCATGTGATTATCTCAATGTATGCAGAAAAAGCTTTTAATAAAATTAACATTCAACATCCTTTTATGAAAAACTCTTCAGAAAGTAGGCATAGGGAAATTTACCTCAATATATGAAAGACCATATATGGCAAACTCACAGCTAACATCATTGAAGCTAACATCATTCACATGGCAAACTCACAGCTAACATCATTCACAATAGTGAAAAGCTGAAAGCATTTCATCTAGTATCAGGAATAGGACAAAGATATGATTGTATCGATTTGCCAAATATTTACAGTAAATTCATATACTAATTTGATAAAGATTTCATATTTATAACACTGTGATTTCAGGGTATATACCTCCATTTATGCAAGTCCATCTTAGAAACCCTCAATCAAATTCTATGCTTTCTTTTAACTAGGTCTAGTACCTTCCATCGGAGAAGACAATGGCACCCCACTCCAGTACTCTTGCCTGGAAAATCCCATAGACGGAGGAGCCTGTTAGGCTGCAATCCATGTGATTGCTAAGAGTCAGACACGACTGAGCAACTTCCCTTTCACTTTTCACTTTCATGCATTGGAGAAGGAAATGACAACCCACTCCAGTGTTCTTGCCTGGAGAATCCCAGGGACAGGAGAGCCTGGTGGGCTGCCGTCTATGGGGTCGCACAGAGTTGGACACGACTGAAGTGACTTAGCATAGCATAGCATAGTACCTTCCATGTTTATTTTATTTTTAGAATAAAATTTAATAATAAATAAAATTTATTATTTCTAATAATAATTAGAAATGAAAAAAAAAAAAAGAATGGACTCTTTCCACTCTTGCCACTTTTGTTCAACGTAGTTTGGGAAGTCCTAGCCATAGGAATCAGAGAAGAAATAAAATCCAAACTAATCCAAATTAGAAAAAAAGAAGTAAGCTTTCTCTGCAGATGACATGATACTATACATAGAAAATCCTAAAGAAGCTACCAGAAAACTACTAGAGATCATTAATAAATTCGGTAAAGTTGCAAGATACAAAATTAATACACAGAAATCTCTTGCATTCCTATACACTAACAACAAAAGATCAGAAAGAGAAATTAAGGAAACAATTCCATTTACCATCACATCAAAAAGAATAACATATCTAGGAATAAACATACCTAAAGAGACAAAATATATATGATAGTGGTTTAGTTGATAAGTCATGTCTGATTCTTGTGACCCCGTGTACTATAGCCCACCAGGCTCTCTGTCCATGGGATTCTCCAGGCAAGAATACTGGAGTGCATTGCCATTTCCTTCTCCAGGGGATCTTCCCGACCCAGAGACCGAACCTGTGTCTCCTGCATTACAGGAGTCCTAGGGAAGCCAACAAATAAATGATACCTTTCATTAGTGGAATCTAATTTTAAAAGAGAACAGCAATGAACTTATTTACAAAACAGAAATAGATTTACAAATGTCAAAACAACTTATGGTTATCAAAGAGAAAATGTTGGGGGGAGGAATAAATCAGGAGCTTAGTATTAACATTCACACACTACTGTATATAAGATAGATAACAAACAAGGAACCTACTGTATAGCACAGGGAGCTCTATTCAATTTTCTGTGATAGCATATATAAGAAAAGAATCTGAAAAAGAATGAATACATGTATATGCATGGTTCAGTCACTCTGCTATACACCTGAAACTAACACGATTCTGTGGATCAACTATACTTCAATAAAATTTTTAAAAGAAACTAAAAATAGAACTACTGTGTGATCCAATAATTCCACTCCTGGGCATATATCCAAAGGAAATCATAATTCAAAAATATACATGCACCCCAGTGTTCACTGCAGCACTATTTGCAATAGGCAAGACAGGGAAGCAATCTAAATGTCCACTGATGGAGAAATGGATTTAAAACATGTGGTACTTATATATGATGGAATATTACTTAGCCATAAAAACAATAAAATAATACCATTTGCAGCAACATGGATGGACTTAGAGATTACTAAGTGAAGTAAGTCAGAGAGAGACAGATATCATATGATGTCATTTACATGTAGAATCTAAAATAATGATACAAATGAATTTATTTACAAAACAAAAATAGACTTACAGACTTAGAAAGCAAATTTCTGGTTACCAAAAAGGAAAGGTTGGGGGAGAGATAAATTAGGAGTTTGGGATTAATATACACACACTGCTATATTTAAAAGACATAAACAAGGATCTCCTGTATAGCATAGGGAACTCTACTCAATATTCTGTAATATCCAATATGGAAAAAGAATATAAAAAGGAATAACTATACATAGATGAACAATTGAATTGCTTTGCTGCACACCTGAAACTAATATAACATTGTAAATCAACTATAAAATATAATGAAAATTAAACTTAAAAAAATTTTAATTGTAATAATAATAAAAAAAAACCTGAAAAAATAATACATCCTGAACATCTCTACACAAATTATAGATTTTTGCTATTATACTATTTAAAATAATTGGAGAGTATTCTACTATACGATATAACAATGTATATAGCCTATAGACTGTTACTGGATAATTATATTGTTTCCACTTTGGAAATGACATATTTATAAAGGGACAGCATGGCACAAATCACATCACTGTCCTCTAAGATTAATTTATATTGCACAGATATGTAAGTTAAGTGCATATGCTTTTTCACTTAGGTCTGCATAAACAGGTAGGTATCCTTTTCAAAATAGAGACACAGGCTTCCTGGGTGGCTCAATAATTAAGAATCCAAGTGTCAGTGCAGGAGACACGAGTTTGATCCCTGATCCAAGAATATCTCACATGCCATGGAGCAACGAAGCCTGGGCACAACTCTAGAGCCTGGGAGCCGCAACTACTGAAACCCACATGCTGCAACTGCTGAAGCCCACATGCCCTAGAGCCCATGCTCTGCAACGAGAAAAGCACTGCAATAAGAAGCCCAAATACTGCAACTAAAGAGTAGCTCCCGCTTGCTACAACTAGAGAAAAGCTCACATAGCAACAAAGACCCAGCATAGCCAAAAATAAATAAATTAATTAATTAAAATTTTAAAAAGAGTAAGAGGCACATGTACACAAAAGAATGGACGGCTCTCTTCTGATTATTTCAAAGGCACTTGGAAATATCACCGCACTTCACCTCTACCTGCAAACTGAAGTCATACCCTTAAAAAGCTTACCATTCATATTTTATCAATTTGCAGCAAAGTCGGGCACAGTGCATTTTAAATCACTCCTTCCCCCAAGACCATGTGTCTTCAGTGAAGCACCTGTGTGCGTCAGATGTGGAAATCAGCCACTGAAGCACCGTGTTTGCATCCAGTTCCATCAAACTTTGCAGGACACCAGATGACATAGAGCTGTTTCCCCATGCTGGGCAAAAGGAATTAGGCATCTTGGAAGTGAGAGAGACAGAATAACATCAGAATAGGAACCTGGGAAATTAGCCGAAGCTGGGGAGCGCTGTAGATCTTCAGGCTAAGCAAAGCATCCCCAGATGCAGCCGCCCTCTAGCCTACTGATGCCTCTGCTTCTATAGTTTTTCACTCACGCAAGGTGCAGTAGGGTCTGTAGCTCCATTTTAATAATGGAAGTTGTGAGGGATCCATTTACAGAAAATTTTGATAAAATTCCTGTATTTGTTTATTCTACAAAATGGAATAATTATGCACCCTTTGAATGTATATCGAAGTCAGTTTTTGGCATGAAAAGATGCATGTAATATATTAAGTGATGAAATCATGTTACAAAACACTTTATAGAATCCAGTCCCTTAGTGCATGGAAGGCAATGGCACCCCACCCCAGTACTTTTGCCTGGAAAATCCTATGGACGGAGGAGCCTGGTGGGCTCCAGTCCATGGGGTCGCTAGGAGTCGGACACGACTGAGCGGCTTCATTTTCACTTTTCACTTTCATGCATTGGAGAAGGCAATGGCAACCCACTCCAGTGTTCTTGCCTGGAGAATCCCAGGGACAGGGGAGCCTGGTGAGCTTCCGTCTATGGGGTCGCACAGAGTCGGACACAACTGAAGCGACTTAGCAGCAGCAGCAGCAGCAGCAGTGCATTGGAGAAGGAAATGGCAACCCACTTCAGTGTTCTTGCCTGGAGAATCCCAGGGACAGGGGAGCCTGGTGGGCTGCCGTCTATGGGGTCGCACAGAGTCAGACACAACTGAAGCGACTTAGCAGCAGCAGCAGCAGCAGTGTAAAAAAATCCTCTGGGTGTATATGGGCATGCATACACACACACACACTTATAGGAAAAGACTATAAAAATATACACCAACATGCAAAGAATGACTTTCTCTAGGGGGTAGAAATAATGGTGGTTTTTCTTCCCTTTAATTTTTTAAATCTGCATTTTTATGGTAAACATAATGATAAAATAAACAGCAACAAATGTACAATTGAATTTCATGCTCTACTTTTTTTCTTCATGCTTATGTTTTCAGGCCATCAGACTCCTTTTCCAGCTTGCTTTATTGATTTTTTTCCCTCTCTTTGTTTCATTCCCATGAGAATATAAAAGGTCTTTGTCATTTTATCTGTAAATCTATTGCTCTAATCTTCCCTTTTTCTCACTTTCTCCCACACTCATTTTCTCAAACTAGATGTTTCATATGAATTTAATGTATTTCAGGATGGGCACTCCTTATTTGCCTCTCTAAATCCAGAATGTGAACAGTATTTAGTAAACTTTCATCTATCATGTAAATTCTAAATTCTTTGAAGAAGCACAAATGGACTGAATTTAGCCCCTAATGCCCCGACTTCAAGCATTTTCAACCATCAAGAAAAGTAAATCATTTAAATTTACAACTGACAAGAAACAGACTTGGTTATCTTGAACATATATGCATTAAGACTAGTCTGCCAAGGGTTTTGTGTAAAGGCAAAAGATAATAAACTTAAAATGTATATACTAGTCTATGAAGGTTTTACATACACAACACAGTGAGTGTGATCCAAGTTACAGAAATAAGTGCCTTACACTGAATGTAAAATTAATGCTAAGTAAATGAGTTTATTTTATTTTTTTGAGCAATGAAACTTGATTCTTTTCTATCTTAAATGAAATAAAATACATCTCTCCTCAATAACATGGCACTAAGATGTCAACTTTATAAAATATCCTGATTCTCTGGTTAATGCAATAAGGACAAACATATCTCCATTCACATTATATCCCTAATACAATACTTAGGGAATTTAGTATTTATTACACCATTCAATTATGTATACTTTGAAGTTTTTGAAAAAATGAAACACTTGACAAGTTTTAGTAAGAATATCTGAGCATGAATGATTTTCTAACAGTTATATATAGCTTTAGACATTTAAAACTTTTTTTCATAAATTCTGTTAATTACTACAGCCAGATCAATGAATGGCATTTGAAGAAACTTATCATATAGAAGTTGTGGCTAATGACTGAAGTCTTCCCTCTGACCTAATGATTTCTTCTACCTTGCCCACTAGGAATTCTGAGCATATCAAAAACGTATCTAAGTATTAACAATTAGATAAGGAATAGAAGTGTTAGTGAGACATAACTGATTAGTTTTAGGGTTGTTGGTGAACATAGTTTACTGACTGAAATACTTTGATCAATCTTTTTGAAAGATAACTTACTCACTAACCCCATTACTCACATGCTCAATGTGAAAGCAGGAATCATTGAACGTTGTCAGAACCATAAAATAAAAATCCCACCTTACACTACACAGAAATTCTCCACACCCTGTCATCAGAACTATATACCCGTGAACTCATGTTTCTATTTCTTCCACTATTGGCCTCTTTCACCCTGTTTTTCCAAATCCTCCACTTTCCAGTGAAATACAAGGGCAAAAAAATCAAAATTGCAAACAACACATACTGACCTAGACCAAACTAAACAGAAAACAAATTACTGGAAGGATGTTAGTTATCTCATAGAATAACCCAGAAGACCAGCAAACCAGGGAAGGAAATCAAACAAGAACAGAGAGAAGCTAGGTAGCCAAAATCTCACCCAATACCCCAGCTGCACACTGAGCTTTGTCATCAGCACCCCACCACTTGTTCCTGAGTGCAGTCTCTCTGTGACTGAAATAAATTCTTCACTGTCACTGGCTCTATGCATCATGGGCTACAACGTCCCAAGACTCAGTGCATTAGTCAACGGTTGTCACACAGGAGCTGCATAACACTAAAATTCAGTGGCTGTGGTTCTGTTCAGTTCCTCAGTTGTGTCCAACTCTTCGCAAAGCCATGGACCACATCACGCCAGGTCTCCCTGTCCATCACCAACTCCCAGAGTCTACTCAAACACAACTCCATTGAGTCAGTGATGCCATCCAACCATCTCATCCTCCGTCATCCCTTTCTCCTCCTGCCTTCAATCTTTCCCGGCATCACGGTCTTTTCAAATGAGTCAGTTCTTTGCATCAGGTGGCCAAAGTATTGGAGCTTCAGCTTCAACATCAGTCCTTCCAATGAACACCCAAGACTGATCTCCTTTAGGATGGACTGGTTGGATCTCCTTGCAGTCCAAGGGACTCTCAAGAGTCTTTTCCAACACCACACTGAAAAAGCATCAATTCTTCGGTACTCAGCTTTCTTTATAGTTCAACTCTCACATCCATACATGACCACAGGAAAAACCATAGCCTTGACAAGATGGACATTTGTTGATAAAGTAACATCTCTGCTTTTTAATATGCTGTCTAGGTTGGTCATAACTCTCCTTCCAAGGAGTAAGTGTCTTTTAATTTCATGGCTGCAGTCACCATCTGTAGTGATTTGGGAGCCCCCAAAAATAAAGTCAGCCACTGTTTCCCCATCTATTTGCCATAAAGTGATAGGACTGGATGCCATGATCTTAGTTTTCTGAATGTTGAGCTTTAAGCCAAGTTTTTCACTCTCCTCTTTCACTTTCATCAAGATGCTCTTTAGTTCTTCTTCACTTTCTGCCACAAGGGTGGTGTCATCTGCATATCTGAGGTTATTGATATTTCTCTCGGCAATCTTGATTCCATCTTGTGCTTCTTCCAGCCCAGCATTTCTTATGATGTACTCTGCATATAAATTAAATAAGCAGGGTGACAATATACAGCCTTGACGTACTCCTTTTCCTATTTGGAGCCAGTCTGTTGTTCCATGTCCAGTTCTAACTGTTGCTTCCTGACCTGCATACAGATTTCTCAAGAGGCAGGTCAATGGCTTAATATAATATTTTACTTTTGTTCATTTGTGTGTAAGTTGGGGGTTAGCTGATTTAAGCTATACTTGGCTCCAAACCTGAAGTTGGGTTCAATTTAAACTCCTTTCCTCTCACTTTTCTTGCATCTGTCGACTGCTTGACATGCCTTCTCATGATGATGGTAGAAATTCAAGATGGCAAGTCAAGTTGTGTAGGTAGTTTTTGAATTTCCACAAAGCAAATCTACTAACATTCTATTGGCAAATCCAAGTCACATGGCAAACCCAAAGTCAAGGGGACAATGAAAACCATTTCACCTCTAAAGAGAAGAGCTGTGAAGTCACATAGTAAAAGTCACAGATACAGGGCAGGATAAAGAATTGGGTCTAATATTTCAATTTATTCCAGTGACAATTACTACTGGTCAAGTTTAGGCCTTCTGATAATGCTCTGGTTGCCATGGGGGTGAGTAGAGAAAGTACCTGCTCCTTTCTATTTATATAGGAGTGAAAAGACCCTACCAGAAAAGGCTCAAATGCTAAGCATGCATCAGAGCAACAAATATCTATCAAAAGTATCCAATCATTATGCTTTCTCATTCCCTTCAGTGGCGTTTCACTAGATAGTAAAAAACAAAAGGGGGGTTGCATACCTGGAAAGTGGAGATTAAATCAGAGTATTAATTTGGAGACTAGGGCTACATAGTAGGAAAAGAGGAGAAAACATCATTTTCTCTGGAATAATGACAATGAGATGATTATACTTGCCCTGGCTTTATACAGAACCTGGAACCAATATGCTGTTCTTCTTTCATCCTCACACCCCAAGGGATTTACCACAAATAAATATACATGAAATGGAAAGAAAGGAACACTCTCATTTATGAAGATGTTCAATCCTGTGCCACATACATCCCAGGAACAAGAGTTAAAATCCTTTAAAAAAAAAAGGGGTGGGGGGGGAATCTGCTGCCAAAGTGCTGTTCAGTTCAGTTGCTCAGTCGTGTCTGACTCTTTGCGACCCCATGAATTGCAGCACGCCAGGCCTCCTGGTCCATCACCAATTCCCGGAGTTCACTCAGACTCACGTTCATCGAGTCAGTGATACCATCCAGCCATCTCATCCTCTGTCGTCCCCTTCTCCTCCTGCCCCCAATCCCTCCCAGCATCAGAAAGTGCTGTTAGTCTGATGGAATTTGACAAGAAATAGGTTTCTTCCCTCCAAGTATTTGAAATCTGATTTGGAGACATAATGAAACTTGGAGTGAGTGGAGCTGAAGTGCATTAATGGCAGTGTTCTGGTGAGATACTTATGAGAACCCTCAAAACCTTTCTATTTACTTTTCTACTCTATTATTTTAATTTATTGGCTGAAATTAGCTAAGTTTTGTTTCTATTGTTTGAAACTAAAATAACTATTCCAACCTACCCCTTTTAGGGGGCAGATTGGGGTTCAAGGACATGTAAGTTACTCAGAGACTCTCACAATTGCATAGTATTATTTTATACCCACTAAAGAATCCACGAAGAGCTTATTGTCAAGTGCCCCTTCTAATAACGTCCTTCAGAATAGGTGGTTGGTTAAATGCTTCCCGTCTCTTAACCAGGACAGGAACAACTAGATGAAGTCAAGCAACAGCTAGGTGATCCTTTTAAACACTGCAAAACACAAGACATGACTGAAGTAGTATCTACCCCACATATGATTCTAGTCATAATTATGCTACTTACTTCCCAAGCACTTGTATATGTTTGAGTCCTTTAATAAGGAGAGAGTTCTTAGAAGATGCCTCAAGATATCCAGATGTTTCTAAGTAAGTCATAGGTCATCTTTCTATAATGAAAAACACATGTGAAAGGGAATCAAAGGATACTTATAATTCTCGCCAGCTTGCCTTGACAATCCTTCCATTCCCTCAAACAGCCTTTTGACATAAAGGATGGCAAGAAACAATCTGATTCTGCCACACCAAGGGTTCATTCAATTAGTGATAATTAAGATTATAGCGATGGTTTAATTACTTGTTCTTTTATCCCTTACTCCTGGGTAAAATGCTTAATTGAAGTATATCCCATAAGAGAAAAGAGGAGGGGAAAATTTGATGAAGTTTTTCAATGGCTGCTTAAATCAAAGAATCTTACAAAGAACCTTAATCACAGTTAACAAGAAATCCTGTTGATTCAGATGTGGCTTGGTCCAGAAGATCTAGAACGGTGAATAAGACTCTGATTGTTTATATATAGTTTTCTCAGCACTAATCTTCATATTTTTGCTTCTGCCTCACCCTTATTTTTTTCATAATAGCATTAATGGCTACAGAAATTTCGGAATGTGCCTCCTTACCATGCAGTCCAGCACTTCCCAGGTGACGCAGTGATAAAGAATCTGCTTGACAATGCAAGAGACACAGGTTCCATCCCTGGGCTGGGAAGATCCCCTGGAGGAGGAAATGGCAACTCACTCCAGTATTCTTGCTTGCAGTATTCTTTTCACGGGATTGCTTGGAAAATTCCATGGACAGAGGAGCCTGGCAGGTTACAGAGTTATGTTATGAGATTGCAGAGTTAGACACAACTGAGTGACTGAGCGTGCATGCAGTCCACAAAGAAAGGATCTCTTCCTTAGCTCCTGACAAAGAGCAAGTAAACTCCTTTCCCATATTCCCCCAGCAAAAATCCTTTCATGTTTCATTGGCCAGAATGACGTCCTAAACCAATGACTACGACCGGGAGAAATCAGATGCTCTGATTGGCCTAACCTACCCAAATCACTGGGCCATCACCAGTGGAGGAAATTAGGCATACATCATAAAGGAAATTAGTGTAAACTTGTTAGAAAACAGAGGGACATCAATGCTGGAAAGAAAACTTTCCTTTAAACATATTAAAGAATATGCTCTGAGAGGCTGCAGCTGCAGCAAATAAGCTAGAGAATAGGAGTAGCAGTAGTAAGCAGGCTCAATCACCAGTAATTCATCCAACCTCATGGGGAGACTCCATTTGATAGTGAGTAAACCACCAGGCAGGGACTTCCCAGGTGGCACAGGGGTAAAGAATCTGCCTGCCAGTGCAGGGAAGGCAAGAGATGCAAGTTCGATCCATGGGTCTGGAAGATGCCCTGGAGGAGGTAATGGCAACCTACTCCAGTTTTTGCCTGCCGTGGACAGAGGAACCTGGCAAGTTACAGTCCATGGGGTTGCAAAGAGTCAGACGTTGAGTTAGTGACGAAACAAAAACAAACCACCAGGCTCAGGCTTAGCCAGGGAGGAAGGTAGAGGACTCTGCCTCAGACTGGGCAAGTGAAGGTATTTGGGTCTCTCTACAACAAGGATTGAAAACTATGGCCCACAGTCCAAAAATGGCCCCGAGTCTATTTCCATATGACCCACAAGAATGGTTATTAATTTTGAATCACTCATACATTTTTTAAAGAATGATGTTTCATAAAGTAAAAATTATATAAAATTCTAATATAATCATCCCTTGTGTCCCTGGGGACATTAGTTTCAGGATACCCCCCATCCCCAGCCAAGATACCAACGTCCAGAGATGCTCAAGTTCCTTATGTAAAACGCAGGGTATCACTGTGCTGAAATAAAATTTGACCAAAGCACAGCCACACTCATTTATCTACATATTGTCCAGCGTTGCATTTTGAAATATTTACTGTCTGGTGCTGTATAGAAAAAGTTTGCCAACCCTGATATAGAAGCATTGGTGTTTAAGGTATGATTCCTGACTAGCAGCAGCATCACCATCTGGAAACTTGTTAGAAATGCTAAGTCTTGGACTCACCCAGACTTTCTGAATCAGAGACGATGGGAATGGAGCCCAGCAATTTGTGTTTTTAAACCAGCCATCTAGGTGACTTTGATGCAGGCTAAAGTTTGACAACCATTGGTATAGAAGGATGTGAAGATGAAAATGATCTCAGGTTGGAACCTAAAGAGAAGGGCACTGTGGCTTGTTTTCTAAAACAAAAACACAAGGCAAGGAACTTAATAAAAATAACAGTGCTAATAATGGTAATGTTTATGGCAAACTTGAGTGTGTCAGACTGTTTGCTTCACATTCACGATCTTATTAAAACCTCAGGAAAAGTCTGTGAAGTAGTTACTATTATTATCCCCATTTTGTATTTAAATATACGAAGGCTTCAGGAGATTGAGATGAGTTAAACAGTGTTAGTAAATGGTGGCGCTAGGCTGAAACTTAGATGGTTTGACACCAGGTCAGCCCTCTTCATGTCATGCACCTCCGAATTCTGTAAGCTAGATAAATGAAAGTGTTACCAAAAAAATAAAGTGACACACGAATACCATCAGTTTTGAAATCAGTGGTATACATTTATACAGATTAAGAGGCCCTTCTAATTCCATTCTCTTCTTGCCAGGGAAGCTAGTTTCAACAAAACCAGACCCGTAGCCTTTCCTTGAATAAATCTAGAGGAAATCACCACCATTTGTGACTACCTATTAAAATATATTTCTCTGTCTTTATACATTTCACATAAATTTCGAAAAGTAAAATTTTCGCTCCCTTTCATTTTCAGATGCCCGAGAGTCTTTGTCTTTTATAATGACTTTTGATTTTGTTGTTTTCCACATAATTGTCAGGACAGTTTATTTCGGTCTACTTTTACATGACATTACAAGTTTAATTTTTTTTTTCTGGTTGGTAAGTCTGAGCAGTAAGGAGAGAATACATGAAGTGCAGGAGATGGGGAAGAGATGAGGATTAAACTAACACCAGGAAAAGAAGTAGAAAAACAGAACAAGAAAAGATTCTTGGTGCTGCAGGATGTCAAATCGAAGCAAAAGACACCTAATACCAGTGATTTGACCTTTTTATATTAGAAAAACAAAACCATGTTGAGATGTGAGAGACACTTGAAAGGTACAATTTGAATTTTGAACAATGTTTTCCATATGGTGCACATGTCACCCATAATCTGTACAGATTTCCAGTTCACTCCTCAATGAAATTCACATTTCCAGTCTCAGTCCATCAAGACTAAAAATTATAGCTCAGCATACCTTTAAAAGGTTTTGAAAATTATGAAAAATTCACAAAATTTATTTATATTATATTTTATAGAGGGATCGAATAAGAACCAACAATTTCTGAAAAGTGAAGATTATCAGATTAATCTATGTGGCTATAATAAAGCAGTTGACCTAGGAGACCAAGATAGAGAACATATTGCTTTGTGTTGCAAAGTTTCTGATTCTGTTCATGAAATACCCTGAACTTCTTGCCTGGAAAATCCCATGGATGGAGGAGCCTGGTGGGCTGCAGTCCATGGGGTTGCTAAGAGTCGGACACGACTGAGCGACTTCACTTTCACTTTTCACTTTCATGCATTGGAGAAGGAAATGGCAACCCACTCCAGTTTTCTTGCCTGGTGGGCTGATGTCTATGGGGTCACGCGAAGTCGGACACGACTGAAGTGACTTAGCAGCAGCAGCAGCAACTTTATGTGGAGAATGTCACACAATGCTAGCTGACTATATGCAAACTGATCAACTAATGGAAGAGCCTAGAACATTAGAAAAAATGCAGCCTTTTTATATAGCAAGTACTTGCAGAGATGGAGAATGAACTAGCTGAATAATTTTTACATTTCCTTGGTCATAAATCTTTTACAAAAACTGATAAAACCTAAGGATCCTCTTCCAAAAAATATGCACAAACCTATAAACAATTAAGCTTAAACATTCAGGAGGTGATAAACTCCAGGTTAACAATTTCCAAACCATATGGGTTTTGAGGGTTTCTTCTGATTAAAAAATTCTAGGATGATATGATTTCATTTTTAAATCATATGAATTAATATCATTTAGGAAGAGCTGGTGGTTCATCTCATAACTCACAAAATTCTGGGGAATCTGAATATGGATGACGTTGGTGGAAAGCAATTGATATCCACTTCCCTATGGACCTAACGCTGATGATTTTCAGGATATTTTGCTCTTTCAATTAATTGCAACTGTTTCTTAAAAGACAGTTGATTAGAAGTAATTAACTAATTGATGTTGATTTTCATGTACTAATGCAATATTGGATTTCTGATTGTACCCTCAGAAGATGCGTTTTACAATGTTTATTGGTCTTATCTGCAGTCCACAGAGACTTGTAGCCCTTTACAGTTATCAAATTTAAACCCCTTTTATTCTGTGCCATAGAGAAAATTTGGCTCATCAAATACCCTTCACCTAAGTTGAGGGTAAAAGACAATAAATAAAGTGACAATGATTTCAGGGAGGATTTAGTTTATTTAGGAATGAATAGCATCCTGGCGGCTGCGGTCTATGGGGTTACACAGAGTTGGACACCACTGAAGCGACTTAGCAGTAGCAGCAGCATCCTGGCACCTTCTGAGTGCTAATTACCTTGCCCTAGAACTACTCCGGTTTCTGAAGGAGTGTTTTTTGCTGTTGTTGTTGTTACTGCTTAGTCTTTGTTTTCTACATAATGAACTTTCCATCAGAAATATTCTGAAAGTAAAAAAAAAAAATAGTGGAAAAGTAGAGCCCATTGGGGAAGTAAATGGTGTAATTATATATGACACTGAAAAAAAAATGAAGGCTTTCTTTCTTCCAATCCTGCTTCCTCCTAATGACTCTGATAACTGAAGTGTTAGGTTTTATTAAATAGAGCAGAATTGAGCTCTCAGGAGATGAAAGCAGCTATTGAGATTCATACCTACTGAAACAGAAGGAGTCTCCTCCCTTTTGTAGCTGGCAGATAGGACTGTAATGAGCACATTTTGTAGCTGGAGAGAAAGAAAAAGAAGATGAAAGGAAAATCTTTTGAAGACTAGGAAAAAAAGGGAAAATCCCACTAATATAGTGCAGCCCCTTAAATTGTTTTCTAAGAGATGGAAAAGAAAATGCCATTTAAATGTTGGTTGTTGAAATTAGTCTGGCTTTGAGAAGATACATATTGTGTATGGGAATATTAAGAATATCTCCTCTAAGCTACTTTCATACAATGAACAAAGGAATCATCCCTAATATGTGATTAACTGATGGTCCCCATTCACCACAAATGTTGGCTTTTAAATACTTCAGGTGATGGGGCTCTTTTTTAATTGACTCAAGCAACCCTTAGGACTTCTAAGAGATTAAGACTACAGGATGCTTCAAAGTTCTTTCTTTCTTGAAAAATTATGCATACAGATGTTAAAGATATGGTGACTGCAATAACACTGTCATCTATTTTAAATTGTAGAATTAACCTATCATTAGCATTCAAAAACTTTTCTACAACATTCCTAAATTAGCTCACTGTCAATTAACCAAAGATTTTATTTTTCCTTGTACCTTAAAAAAAAAATGCTTAATTGTAATACAATTTGCTTTTAAACCCAAATAGGGTCTGGGGAAGGCAATGGCACCCCACCCCAGTACTTTTGCCTGGAAAATCCCATGGACGGAGGAGCCTGGTAGGCTCCAGTCCATGGGGTTGCTAAGAGTTGGACACGACTGAGCGACTTTACCTTCACTTTTCACTTTCATGCATTGGAGAAGGCAATGGCAACCCACTCCAGTGTTCTTGCCTGGAGAATCCCAGGGACGGGGGAGCCTGGTGAGCTTCTGTCTATGGGGTCGCACAGAGTCGGACACGACTGAAGCGACTTAGCAGCAGCAGCAGCAGGGTCTGTGACTTTAAATGCAAATTACCAAAAGGTTCCTATGGCAAGTGAAAAGCAGGATTGCATCCATCATGCTGTTATTTAAAATGAATTTTAACCCCTTAGGCTGACAACAAACACAAATCCAGACTGCCACAAAAGAAGCCATGGGGTCTGTTGGAATAAGGGCTACCATTTCGAATAAAAAGAGAGGGCTTCAATAAAGCCACAGCAAACAGAACTTGCTGTTGAAATATCAGATCTGATCTAGATAAGATTGAGGGTGAAAAACTAGGGAAGATATGAATGAGATTTTCTATTGGGCAGTGGTAATTCAAGGAGCCTTTCACACTGCTGAGGCGACCAAGGTTTTATAAACCCTACCTCCCACACACACACTCCAGTCTATTGATTATCTTATGTTTGGAATGATTGATGCCCCTTTGGCTCCAGGGAAGCACCTTGGGATCTTGGGATCTGACAGGAAATGGTGGATTGTTTATTTATTTTTTAATTAGAAAACCAATGGAGCTTCAGAATCCATGTAAACGAAACTGGATCTTACATTAGAAACATGCCCACCACCCCTGCCCGCCCCCCTCAAGCTAAGGGTTCTAAATCATGTCCTGCTTATTAGAATGTATTTATTTAGAACGTTCTTATTTTTTTCTTTTTACTGGCTATACAGTTCTTTAAGTAAATCATTCTCTGTATCCTCTTAGTTACAGGCTAATGGCTCAATTCTTCAGCCCTGTTAATGGTGCAGGCTGGTTCATATTGGTGGTTTGTCCAGGGGGCTGGGTGTCTGTGCTGACCCCAGCCATCAGCCATCCTGCTTTCTCTGAAATGTGGCTGGGTGCCCAGGGAATGAACTAGCTATTGCCTGGTAGAGAAGAGAATCAAAGACTGGCACTTGGCAGGGACCCCTGCTCTTGCAGCTGCTGAGTGCTAAATTATTACTGATGTGCTTCTGCAGCCGCCCACAGCAGGGCTGCCCAAGCTGAGCACAGAGCCCCCTCCTCTGGCCCTCAACACAGGACTTGGGTTTCAGAGCTGGAGACACGGGGGCATGCTGCGCTGGCTCTGCCTGAGGCGGAGCAGTGAGCATGTCGGTCCTGCACAGATGCTGAGATGCACAACACACGTCTCCTGCTCTTAATGTGCATCCGAACACGTCTAGACTCCCACTGCGAGCCTCGAGTGATTGCTTCACAAGCTTGGTGTGCTTTGCACACGTGTCTGAGTCCATCAAATTGAACTCGCGTGGCCAAGTGACACCATTCAGATAGAGCTTTCCTGCCTCTGAGGTCTCAGCTGGAGACAATGAAAGGGTAGAAGCATCTTTTCTTCCTTCTGCTTCAAGAAAAGAATTGGGATCAATCCACCTGAACTTCACAAATGGACTGTTTTTAACCAGGCATTTAAGTGTCTGTAGTCTCCCAGCATACTAGTTAGGTGTCTCTACTGAGGTTAATATTTGTAAAAGAGGCGGGGAGGGACAGAGCCCCAGTTCAGGACCCCCTGCATGATGGTAAGATTGCAGATTTCTGGGGCTTTCTGTGCATCTGTTTTCTCATCTGTCTCATGCTTGTGTAGCCACATAGATTTTTTTTTTTTTTTTTTTTGCCCACACCACACAGCATGCAAGATCTTAGTTTCTTAGTTCCCCAAGGATCGAACTCCTGTCCCCTGCAGTAGAAGCACAGAGTTTCAACCACTAGGCCGCCAGTGAGTCCCAAAGATACGTAGATTAATAGTCGCGGTTATCACCTACCATTTCAGGATGAATCTCCTCCAGGGCTAGTACAGATGTCATTGCTTGAAGAGTCAGGTTATACATTGTAATATAAATTACATTATTATGATGTTCCCTTCCATATCTCATACTCAGTTCTACCCATCAGAGTAAGGCAAACTCTTCACTGAAACCCCCTTTCCCAAGGTTTTTGCACAAAAAGACAGGGCTTTGTCTCCTTTTGGATAATTTGCTTCTAAAAGCCACTGAAAGCAGAGGATGATCATATTGGCAATTGATTTATCTTACTTAAAGTGATAAACTTTAATTAAACTTAGAAATTGTATGATCAGACACACCTACCTTGCTATGTAAAACTTAAGCATTTTGCATGGCTTTTTTTTTTTCATGATAACTCATTCAAGAAAGTATAATTTAAAATCCAAAATTTTGAACAAAATAAAAAAAACCCACACATTTGCTTTCCATATCAAGTGAAGCCCATTCTTCACTCATCTTTCAGAGGAAATTTACATTTAGCAAACTGAGCTGGCTAGTGTTAATTGTTCACCCTTGTTGTCTGATAGCTTCTACAGTCTAAACAACCAACATGTTAACATTTCATTTTCAACTAGCTACTTTGCTATAAATGTGGATGCTGCTAAGTCACTTCAGTAGTGTCCAACTCTGTGCGACCCCATATACGGCAGCCCACCAGGCTTCCCCGTCCCTGGGATTCTCCAGGCAAGAACACTGGAGTGCCATTTCCTTCTCCAACGCATGAAAGTGAAAAGAGAAAGGGAAGTCGCTCAGTTGTGTCTGACTCTTCGCGACTCACTGGACTACAGCCCATCAGGCTGCTCCATCCATGGGATTTTCCAGGCAAGAGTACTGGAGTGGGGTGCCATTGCCTTACTACTGCCGTAAAATATATGTATTTTAAATGTTGTTGCAAATGGATTTTGAAAGAAGCTAATCTCCACTTCAGAGGTAAATGCATAAAAGAGTTGGTATAAATGCTCTATAAAGTGGCACATATTTCAAATTATACATTTTAATTTTCTGACAGATAAATCCTTCAAGAAGTGTGTATCTAGCATTCCTTTTTACAAGTAATCTTCAAGCTAATAATGGAGAAAAATTAAGAAAGCTTCTTATCTCTGTAGGTGGTTTTCCTTAGCAGTAAAAATGATCTCAGAGAAATATCTTACTGTACTACAACTCCACATAGCTGAGAAAAGTAGAGAAGCAAAAAGCAAAAGAGAAAAGGAAAAATATACTCAATAGAATTCAGAGTTCCAGAGAATAACAAGGAGAGGTAAGAAAGCCTTAAGTGAACAATGCAAAGACATAGAGGGAAACAATAGAATGGAAAGACTAGTTCAGTTCAGTCATTCAATTATGTGCAACTCTTTGCAATCCCATGGACTGCAGCATGCCAGGCTTTCCTGTCCATCACCAACTCCAGGAGCTTACTCAAACTCATGTCTATCGAGTCAGTGATACCATCTCATCCTCTGTCGTGCCCTTCACCTCCTTCCTCAATCTTTCCCAGCATCAAGATCTTTTCAAATGAGTCAGTTCTTAGCATCAGGTGGCCAAAGTACTGGAGCTTCAGCTTCCTCATCAGTCCTTCCAATGTATATTCAGGACGGATTTCCTTTAGGAGGGACTGGTTGGATCTCCTTGCAGTCCAAGGGACTCTCAAGAGTCTTCTCCAACACCACAGTGCAAAAGCATCTATTCTTCAGTGCTCAGCTTTCTTTATAGTCCAACTCTCACATCCATACATGAGTACTGGAAAAACCCTAGCTTTGACTAGAAGGACTTTTGTTGGCAAAGTAATGTCTATGCTTTTTAGCATGCTGTCTAGGCTTGTCATAGCTTCTCTTCCAAGGAGCAAATGTCTTTTAATTTAATGACTGCAGTGACCATCTGCAGTGATCTTGGAGACCCCCCCAAAAAGTCTCTGTTTCCACTGTTTTGCCATATATTTGCCATGAAGTGATGGGACTGGATGCTGTGATCTTAGTTTTCTGAATGTTGAGCTTTAAGCCAACTTTTTCACTTTCCTCTTTCACTTTCATCAAGAGGCTCTTTAGTTCTTCTTCACTTTCTGCCATAAGGGTAGTGTTATCTGCGTATCTAAGGTTATTGATATTTCTCCCGACAATCTTGATTCCAACTTTGTTCTTCATCCAGCTTGGCATTTCACATGGCATGTTCTGCATAAAATTTAATAAGCAGGATGACAATATACAGTCTTAATGTACTCCTTTCCCGATTTGGAACCAGTCTATTGTTATATGTCCAGTTCTAACTGTTGCTTCTTGACCTGCATACAGATTTCTCAGGAGGCAGGTCAGGTGGTCTAGTATTCTAATCTCTTTAAGAATTTTCCACAGTTTGTTGTCATCCACACGTTCAAAGGCTTTGACGTAGCCAATAAAGCAGAAGAACGTGTTTTTCTAGAGCTCTTTTGCTTTTTTGATGATCCAGTGGATGTAGGCAATTTGATCTCAGGTTCCTCTGCCTTTTCTAAATCCAGATTGAACATCTGGAAGTTCATGGTTCACATACTGTTGAAGCCTGGCTTAGAGAATTTTGAGCATTACTTTGCTAGTGTGTGAGATGAGTGCAATTGTGCGGTAGATCCCCTGGGTGAGGGTACTGCAACTCACTCCAGTATTCTTGCCTGGAGAATCCCATGGATAGAGGAGTTTGGTGGGTTACAGTCCATAGGGTCACAAAGAGTCGGACATGACTGAAGTGACTTAGCATGTACGCACGCGCATACTAGCAAGGTAATGCTCAAAATCCTTCAAGCTATCCTTCAACAGTACTTGAACCAAGAAAATTCCAGATGTACAAGTTTAATTCAGAAAAGGCAGAGGAATCAGAGATCAAATGGCCAACATATGTTGGATCATAGAAAAGCAAGGGAATTCCAGAAAAACATCTACTTCTGCTTCATTTACTATGTTAAAGCCTTTGACTGTGTGTATCATAACCAACTGTGGAAAATTATTAAAGAGATGGGAATACCTGCCTCCTGAGAAACCTATATGCAGGTCAAGTAGCAACAGTTAGAACAATGGACCGGTTCCAAATTAGGAAAGGAGTCCATCAAGGCTGTATATTGTCACTCTGCTTATTTAACTTATATGCAGAGTACATCATGCAAAATGCTGGGCTAGATGAAGCACAAACTGGAATCAAGATTGCTGGGAGAAATATCAAAAGCCTCAGATATGCAGATGATACCACCCTGATATCAGAAAGCAAAGAGGAACTAAGGAGCCTCTGCTGCTGCTGCTGCTAAGTCGCTTCAGTCGTGTCCGACTCTGTGTGACCCCATAGACAGAAGCTCACCAGGCTCCCCTGTCCCTGGGATTCTACAGGCAAGAACACCGGAGTGGGTTGCCATTTCCTTCTCCAACGCATGAAAGTGAAAAGTGAAAGTGAAGTCGCTCAGTCGTGTCCGACTCTTAGCGACCCCATGGACTGGAGCCTACCAGGGTCCTCTGTCCATGGGACCCTCCAGGCAAAAGCACTGGGGTGGGGTGCCACTGCCTTCCCCCTAGATGAAGGTAAATTGCCCTTCTCATCACATGCTATGCATATGACTTTTAACTGTGATACTAACCTTGACCACTTTGTTCAGATGGTATTTGTCAAATTTCTACACTCCAAAGCTACTCTTTTTCACCTTTTCCATACAGTACTCCTGGGCAGGAAGTTAATTCCGATGTGCAATCCAAACTAACAGAATAGAGAGTTATGTTCTACTTCCTTGAAGACAGAATATCTACATAAATTATGTGGAATTCTTTTTGGGTGAACAATTTGTCTTTTTATCCAATTTGTTTTTTTTTAACCAATCCTATTTTCGAATAGCCATTTGCAGTCATGAATATTTATTTTATACTTTGGGTTATTATCAAATACAACTGTATTTACTTTGTTGCTCAAATCATTTCAGCTTTGGCTGGGCCATTGGGAGAGTTTTCAGTTGGCTCCTGTATTTCTTTGACATTCTCCATCTTTGTGGCCTTTTTAGGGTCTTTTTGTTTTGTTGTTTTTGCTTTTTTTTTTTAAAAGAGCTTCCTTACTTTCTGGCACTGTAAGATGCTCCAGGCTCATTTTATATATTTCTTGCTCTAGTCCCAAAATTAGATGTTCCTCCAAGGAGTGCTGGTTTCTTTTACTGCAGAATGGTAAAACACAAAACAAAACAGCAAGATCTGAATGCTAGGTGCTTAACATTTTACGAAGCCCTGTTGGTAATTTATAATCAGTTTTTCCTGAGAAAAATGAGCAACTTTCCTGAACATTTTCCAGGTGACACATTTACACATGGTAAAATCTGAAGAACATCTGGGATTTTTAGCCTGGCATTCCTGTCAATGGCAATCCAGGTGTACAATAGAAAATGTACCCAGGCTAGGCAAAGAACACTTTTCATAACCTTCTTTCGTGTATGTGATGTGAGTCAGATATGAAAGACAGCAACTGACTTGAATGTAATGTTATTTATGTTACATTATAAACAATGGATGGCATCACCAACTCATGAATCTGAGCAAGCTCTGGGAGATGGTGAAAGACAGGGAAGCCTGGCGTGCTGCAGTGCATGGGGTCACAGAGTATTGGACATGACTGAGTGACCAAACAACAACACGTTGCTTATATTATATCACACTTTCCAAAAGTCACGTTGGTAAAACAGAAAGGAAAATGTGTTGGTCCCCTGCCCTACCTGCCTGCCTCAGAACCCTAAAATCATTAAAAAAATTTCTTCTAAAAACTTAAAAAATCATTTTTTTAAGGTAAAGTTGGACTAGGCCAAGTGGATATTTTACTAAAACATTCCACTGGAGTCTTGGAGGAAAAAAGGAGGTATGTCTTCCAGTTATGGGAGCACGAATGCAAACCAGTTTGGTATTTGGTTGATTTGTTTCTAGTTTAATACAGCAGTGACCTCATTCTAGCCCGGCCCTATGCTGGGTTGGTAATTCTGCTCCCTTCATTTTGGCTAGTCCAGTGTTTTCCACATCTGCCCTCCCCACTCCATCCTTATTTCTATACCTGGGGCGTATCTTCAGTCTTCATATGCATCTTGCTCCCACTTACACTTAACTCTCCCCTTAACTCTCCAGTTTTTGATCAGAGCAGAAGTTCTTGAGACCATGATTTAAGCCTATACTATTTCAGACTCTTACTGAGCTTTTGAAACACAACCTAAGAAATGATGAATTACTCAACTGCATGTGGTATATTAAACCTACATTTGGGAGTTCTGTAATCTTGCCAAAGATTTTAAGAAAACTGTAACCTGCATTCTCATCTTTTCCTCTCTCCTGAGACAATATATTTGAATTAACATGTATCTTCTCATTTTCTCTCTTTATTTTTCTCATCATAGTATCATTTAATCCAAGATTGCACCCAAACCAAGGCTGTTTACACAAAATCCCTGAGAGAGGATTGTTTACCACCTACTCAAACATCATCATTGCTTGGAACTCATTTCTTTGTGAAGTTTGCTATTTCAATTTTGGACAGATCAGTTTATGGAAAACTGTCCTTTATACTGAACTGAAATTTATCTTATCTGTACCCATCATTTCTAGAATCAAATGAGGCACTATATGTAGAAACTTTTTAAGAAAGCAAAACCCTGAATAAATAAAAAGTATATTAATATCAATTCTACTATGTAGAGTTTGCAACTTTGACAAGCATTAATGTCTTATCCAAGCCATGGGAATAGGTGAATGTGAGAATATGGCAAAGGATGCTCTGCACAGGTTTCTGAAGAGCTCCCTCCAATTTCACACTAATCCATTAATCACTGTTTTTTAAACTGTTCTATTTCAGCAATAAAAGACAAAGGCCAAGCTAAGCCAAGAGCTAGAAAATAGAAACAAAGTCAAAACAATAAAAAAACGAACAAAACAGAACAGAACCCAAGACTGAAGCCCGTCAGATGCCAGAAAAAGTAGGCAGTTGATATGACTGAATCATCTCTGCTGGCTAGGACACTTTGGTCTCTGAGATCAGCGGAGGCAGTGGTTTCTCTGCTCTCTGCTTCAGAAATATTTCTGCTTCTCTCCTCATGGTCAGAGAGATCTTCAGAGTACTTGAGAAATTGTTCCAATTTGAGCCCATCAAATAAGCAGCAGCACTGGTTTGGAAAAGAATCCCAATTGAAGGCTTGAGAAGATTCCCAAATTTACTCTCCAAAGGTCATTTTGAAAGCTGTCCTTAAGGCTTGGTTGGGTGTGCTTTGCTTCCAAGCTGAGCTATGGATGAACTATCCTGCCAGCAGTCCTGGGAGTCAAGAGAGGGCAAGAACAGAGCAGGGCAGGACTCCACATCTGCTGGTGTCCACGAGACACATTTGGCAAGCACTCCCAAATCCAAACTTTCACAGAGCGTCAGAAATCACTGGAAGCCATGGGGTATGTCAAAGACTGTAAAAAGATCACCTTGATCCAAATAACACAGAATCCCTGGATACACACGAGATGGCCTATGAGGGAATTTCAGGCTCATAAAACTTCCCAGGCACTTCTCACAGAGAGTGAGAAATTGGTTCAATATATAACATAAATGATTAAATATGAGTAACTTCTAGATCCTTTGGAATTGAAATTAGTAGTATATATCACTTAGAACATAAACTCAGAGTTCATGATAAAGTCTAGAATATGGCACATGACTTTCTACTGTGATAATTAGACCCTTATATCCAGAGATCTCATTTATTTTTATAGAGACAAAATCTCAATGTTTTCTTAATCTCATCATGATCTTTCCATAAATGTTAGCTTTGATAGCAATCTTAACTTTTGGATAAAAGCCCTAAACTAGCTGGAAAATTTCTAAGATATTTATTTATTGTACACACTACTGTTCACTGGAATGAATATAAATCTATAAAATGCTCTTGGCTAAAACAAAAGATCATGCTGATAAATTTTCTTTAAAGATTAATAATACAATAAATAGTGAAAACCCCACTTGGAATCTTTAGCCAATGTGAGGAATTAAATCTTACATTGTGCCCCTCCTCCTCAACCTGGAATATAATACAACAAGCCAGATTCCACGTGGAAGCATATTAGTCATTCTTTTCTTTATTTTTTTTCCAACCTTATGTAGGTATAATTGACAAATTGAAATTGTCACTGTATATTTAAGGTATACAGTGTGCATATATACATTGTGAAATGATTACCATAATCAATCAAGCTAATTAACATACCTATCATCCATACTATTTTTTTTTCCTCCCCGCTTGGTGAGAAAGGTTAAGTCTACTCTTTTAGCTAATTTTAAGTATACATTACAGTATTATTAACAATAGTTTCCATGCTGTACATTCAGTCTCCAGAGTATATTCATCCTAAATAACTAAAGCTTTGTATCCTTTCATCATTTCCTCATTTTCTCCCATCCTCCATCCTCTGGTAACTACCAAACTACTCTCTGCTTCTGAGAGGCTGATTTTATAAAATTCCACATATAGGTGAGATCATGCAGTATTTATTTTTCTGTATCTGTCTCATTTCACTTAGTATAATGTCCTCCAGGTTTGCCCATATTATTGCAAACAATAAGGATTTTCTTCCTTTTTAAGAGTATATGGTATGTCTAGTTGGTGGAAGATTTTTATCCTAAAAGGGTGTTGAATCTTACCATCTTATCAAATGCTTTTCTGCATCTGTTGAGTGAATCATACAATTTTTTACTTAGGCATTATTGAATGCTAACTAAATGATACCATTTAGTACACAGAAAAATTGACTCTGTACAATTCATAATAAAAATTAAGATTAGCCCTTCATTTGACCACAATACTGAAGTGGCATTCTGTACATCATGTCCCAAGTCCATTTTAACTATCTCTGTTTTGTGTTTTAAACAATAGAATATAGTGTGCTTAGTGACACTCTTCTTAGAGGAATTAAAACAAAGTCCTAGAAGCAGCTTTATCTCTGCCTATTACTGATGCTCAAGCATTGTAGTATGGATTTTGTCCAAGAAGATGAACTCCCTCTTTTCTCATAATACAGAGCATAATAGACACTCACCACTGAACTAGCTACTTAAAAATACTTTCCATGGAAGATGATGTAAAGAAAAACCTTTCATCATATCCACCTACTTGCAGCCTCACTTTTCTTTTTCTTTCAAATAAACCTCCCAAGAAGCTTGCCCTGAATGCCAAAAACTCCTGAAGTACATTCATTGACTCCTGAAGACAGAATTGGAGGGCAGGCCTTAAAGGTCACGTAGTTCAGCCACCCCCACAAACACTCTCACTTCCGAGCTTCTTCTGGGTTATGTCACCTCCCTTAGTTCCCAATGGGATGAGACATTTAAATTACAACAACTCATTCAGAAACACAAAGCAGCCGCTGATTTGAGTTGGCCTCAGCATTTGTGTTTGAGAGAGGGTCCTGGTGGTCTGGTTCACTCCCCAAAATTATTATAGATGATTCAGTTGGGTCACATGACACAGGGTTTAAAAAATAACAACCCTCTTATTGACACATGACCTAGAACTAAGACAGAGGACTTTAGTTCTTGTGATAAAATATTTGGCTCTGTGGAAATGTCACTAGCTTTGTTTCTTTTCACGTGGGAAACCAATTTATAATTTCATATTAGGCTGATTTTCAACTGTGTCATCCTTGTGGTATCTCAATAAATTGGACCACTCAAAAGGTGCTTTCTGATCAGCAAAAATAAGCTACAAAATCTTTTTTCAAATAAGAGACTCTAAGAGTCATGGTCTCCGCTTTCCATGCCCTCCCTGGCTGCTGGCTTGGTCACCTGGGGCTTTTACCTGGTGGTCTGATGAGTCATGGCATTAAAAAAAGAAGATGATAACAAGGATGTTTGGGTGGTGAGATGGAGAGGCAATTAAAAACCTGCTGGGTGGGCTTTTTCCTGTAGGGCCTGGATGCTCATTTGGATGATGTTAGTGGATTCTCTTTGTAGTGCCTATGACTATTCTAGAAAATGGAGTAGGAAGGGAATGTGAAGCCAGACCCATCAGAACAGACTGTCCAGACTCTTAGTCTCCGTGGATTTTGCCTTCTTTGAAAGATCTCCAAAAAAGTTACTTAAAAAAAAAAAAAATCAGTTATAAAGTTGACTTGGAAGAACAATCTGAACATAAGCAAGCTTGACCACAGAGGGAAGTGTGTCTGGTGGTGGGCTGCCATATAACTGCCCATCTTGTCTCTTAAACCAGTTCCTTCTGAGTTCTCTCTCTTTGCTGATACTGTTCGCAACCTCCAAGAGCCAGCTAGACCAGAGACTTTGGAATCCTCTTCGATCCCTCTTCCTCATCCACTCACACATGGTAAGTTCTCAAATATTTCTTGTCATTTCCTTGCCAATGGCTACCACGCAAGTCGAGGGCCTCATCTCATCACCACAGGGTCTGGCAGTGGTCTTTGGACTCTGTCCGTTCTCTTTGCCCCATCCTATGTCCCCAGAATGATCTTTCCAAAATTCAAGTCCAATACATCCATGCTTAAAAACCTTCAATGGCTCATCTCATTAGGATCAAATTCATGGGATGAATGAATTTGATCCTAATGAAACATGGAATGCAGATTTACAAGCCAATGTGACCTATATTGGGGAGGCATATAGCTTAAGAGTGTGGATTCTGGAGTGGAAGTGGGAGCCTGACTGGTCCCTTCACTATCTGTGTGATCTTCAGGAAGTACTGAGCCTCTCTGAATTTCAGTTACTTCATTTGTAAAATAGGGAAAGTAACAGGATCTACCTCATGAATTGTTGTGAGGATTAAACTGTTGTTGTTTAGCTTTTAAGTCATGTCTGACTCTTCTGAGACCCCATGGGTTGTAGCCCACCAGGCTCCTCTGTCCATGTGATTTTCCAGGCAAGAATATTGATATGGGTTGCCATTTCCTTCTCCAGGGGGTCTTCCTGACCCAGGGATCAAACTCACATCTCCTGCTTGGCAGGCAGATTCTTTACCATTGAGCCACCTGGGAAGTTGGAGGATTAGATTAGATAATGCAAAACATACTTGACATGATGCCTGACAGCTAATTACTGCTCAGTGCATGAAAAGTTTTACTACTTTGTTGTTCTTACCTTTCTAGCTCTAGTATTTGCTTTTTCTCAAACATTCTTAGCCATATTCAACTTTTGTCTGCCTCCAGAGGATATTTTGATTTTCCACCATTTTTCAGGTCCTTCCCAGGAGGAAGAGGAAGACTTGATAGAAAAATGCTTAAAGGAGCTATGATCCTTGAAAGTTGCTAGACTTTGGGTTGAATGAGTGCAGTGTAATCCATAATTGTTTCCCCACAATTATGCTGAGATATAAACCGTTGCTAGGATCAAAGTGTAAGACAGAGTGTCTCCTTTATCCAGCGGATTGGGTGGAGGCCAAGTTATAGTAGCAAATGAGTCATACAAAGCTGGTGAAAACTGGTGTTTCAGGAAGACAAGTTTAGTAAAAATGGGCATGCAGGGGGAAAATTCTATGGAATACCATCCTATAATGCCAGTAAGGGGCAGATTCTTAAAAGTGCCACATCAGGTTGGGCTACTTTGCCTGGACTGAACTTCTTTGCTGATTTCTTCACATTTCAATGGTTATTTTAATTGTCCCTTGCCTATTTCCCTTCCCTAACTCCCGCAGTGTTATGTACCTACTCTTGGAAGCTCTCTAATTCATTGCTTCTATTAGAGCACGTACCACGGTACATGTAGTCATCTCTAGCTTATTATACGTCTTCCTTGTTAGGCTTTGACTCTGTCGGTCATATTCAGATGCATGGTAGTATCAATCAAGTGACTGTTTGTTAAATGACAGCATGCAAAGCAAATTTCTTTCTAAGATATGTTTTTGATGTGGCTGAACTTTTTTTCTGCTCTTCTAATTTTTCTCAGGTACACAGTACTTTAAAAGGAAGAAAAATTTATAAGACCTTTGACTCACAACCTACAAAAGCAAAAGCTGAGTAAGGATACCAACACTTGAATCCAAGGATAATGGAAAAATAACATCTGATTGGCATAAATGGATCACATATAGAAGCCATGCTACCATGTAAGTAGGGTAGAAACAAAGAAACAAATTAGGTTGATCCACAGAAAAGCAATAAGGGTTCTTGGAAAAATATAGGAAATGAAGAACTTGTAGTTCTGGCTGACCTGAGTGTAAAATGCTTCATTAATTTTGCTGGTAAATTCTTTTCCTGGCAATCTGGTTCTCTGGGTCTGCTATTTATCAACTGTGTGGTCTTGAGGAACTTAGATTCTTTGAGTCTCAAATTTCTCATATGTAAAATGGAGTGAGAATGCTATTCTACCTACTTTATCAGTTTCAATTTTCAAAAAAGGGAATATGTGATAGCATAGCTTTAGCTTGGTCATAGCATTTCCATGAATAAGTGAGGGTAAAAAAGAAATGCTAATTGTGTGGTTGCTTGTCATGTTTTAACTAATGTAACATTTTGGAACCTACGATTAAACTTGAACTCATCATTGAGGTAATGCTTTGTGTTTTCATGTTAAAAATTAATGATTACCTAAAATATTGAGTGAATGCTTTCCTTATCAAAATTCTGAAACTCTTTAACTGCATTAGTCCAAGTCAGTAATGTAATTATGCAGGCCTTTGTAGTTTGTTTTTGAAGATTAGAATTCATCTTATGAGTAGTTTGCTAGAATTCATATCACACACAAAGTAGAACATTTTAAGGTAAAATAAGTGTTTGAACTAAATGAATTTGTTTATACTCTTAACTTTTTGGTACCTGACAGTGTAAAATTGTAGTGTAATTGACAATGTGATATTAATATGCTTTAGGTGACTTTGTAGAAATTTGATTGCTATTATAACTACCATTATAAACAGTAACAAGCCAGATAACAGAGAGCTTTTGGGACGAGCTTTCTAAATAAGTAAGAACTGGTCACTCATTGGGTGTAATTTGATATAATGTAGTAATGTTAACTTTCATATAACTGAATTTAAATAGCTTTTGCCTATACTTGCTTTGCTTAATATTAGTGATTGAGAAATATTTCCTGGCTGCTACTGCTACTGCTAAGTCACTTCAGTTGTGTCTGACTCTGTGTGACCCCATAGACGGCAGCCCACCAGGATGCCCCGTCCCTGGGATTCTCCAGGCAAGAACACTGGAGTGGGTTGCCATTTCCTTCTCCAATGCATCGGGGAAGGCAATGGCACCACACCCCAGTACTTTTGCCTGGAAAATCCCATGGACGGAGGAGCCTGGTAGGCTCCAGTCCGTGGGGTCGCTAAGAGTCGGACACGACTGAGCGACTTCACTTTGACTTTTCACTTTCATGCATTGGAGAAGGAAATGGCAACCCACTCCAGTGTTCTTGCCTGGAGAATCCCAGGGACGGGGGAGCCTGGTGGGCTGCCGTCTATGGGGTCACACAGAGTCAGACACAACTGAAGTGACTTAGCAGTAGCATGAAAGTGAAACTGAAGTCGCTCAGTCATGTCCAACTCCTCGGGATCCCATGGACTGCAGCCTACTAGGCTCCTCTGTCCATGGGATTTTCCAGGCAAGAGTACTGGAGTGGGGTGCCATTGCCTTTTCCCATTTCCTGGCTAAGTAATTGATATATGAATGATACTTACTAGATTTGTAGAAGGTATTTGAAATATCTTAAACTCTTTATTTATTATCTCATTTATACTTTTCATTTTTTCATAACCAGGTAGATAAAATTTGTTAAATATGGTAAACTTTCCTTTTCACTTCTAATGAAATCATACTGGGGAAGAATCTATTTAAAGTCATTTGTGAAAAGAGGTGTGAATTGTTGGTTCTATAAATAAAGGTTTTACATATTTTGAAATAGGATATAATACCATCAAAAATCACAAGAACTGTCTGGAAATGCAAGGAATTTTAAACAAGCAGTTACTTGTTTTACAAAGTTCATTCAAATATGTATCCCCCTTCCTTCATCCTAGGCAATTTTCTGCAAATCTCTTCCAACTAATATTAAGTTGTAAGTGCTGAGCTAAATGAATTTATTTATGCTGTCATCTTTGGGTACCTGATGTTATAAACCTGGAAATCTAATTGGAAATATGATATCAATATGCTATCTTTAGGAGTTTGATTATATGACTTATTTTATGAAGCAAAAACTAATAAAATTGCTAGTTATTTTAATCAAGAACCATTTGAATGCTTATAAATTAAAGATATTTAGATGTCAAGGCAATAAAACCTGTGAAATGAAATGGACCAGATAACTATTTAAAAGAATTCCCATCTGTCAAGTTGCATAAATAACACAGCCTAGAAGTGAGGATTAATTTTCTCTCAGATAACATGTTATCTTGTTTTAATGTGATTAAAAAATCCCCACTGGGTCTGATGCTAATCTCTCCTCCAAAGGCGTGGATCTTATCAAGTTTGGAGCTATTCTGGAAATAAGAGAGTACTCTACAGAAGAACTCTCAAGAGCCAGTATCAGTTTTTATAATCTGTTTCTGGGCTAATGAGAGAGTGGTTGAGTTTACACAGATTATCACTTGTGGCTGTCTCATCAACTTGACATTGAACAGGAAGAGAACTCAAAGCTCAAGGAGGCTCAGACAAGGTCAGACAGGTAGAAACTGGGAGACCATTTTTTTCGTGGTTTACCTTAAGATACTTTAGGTTTTTGCTTTTGTTTTTTTAATCTTATCATCTCCTGATGTCCCTAAAACTTCCTTCTCTAGCTTAGAGGCTTACATTATAAAGAGTCTTTGCTTTTAAAAATTCAATATGTTATTCATTCAAAAAAACATTTATTCCAAAACAATAAAGTAAATCTTATTTATCAATAATTGCTTTAAATGTTTATGGGCTGAATGCCCTAATCAACAGACAAAGACTGGCCGAATCCATACAAAAACAAGACCCCTACATACCTTGTCTACAAGAGGCAACCAAAAGACTAAAATGGGTCAAATGGATACAAAAACTAGACCCCTATATATGTTGTCTACAAGAGAACCACCTTAAAATATGGGATATATACTGATTGAAAATGAAGGGCTGGAAAAAGATTTTCTATGCAAATATAGACCATAAGAAAACAGGAGTAGCAATACTTATATCAGATAAAATTGACTTTAAAGATCCTGAAAAGGAGACAATGAAGGTTACACATAACGACTTAAAGGAACAATCCAAAAAGAAGTTATAACAATTATAAATATATATGCACCCAACATTGGAGCATTGATATATCTAAGATAAACATTAATTAATATGATAGAAGAAATATGCAGCAATACAAAAATAGTGGGAGACTTTAATACCCCACTCATATAATCTGGCTGTAATAGACAAAGTAAAGAGCAAAACATATTCACTTATGAGCCTCAAAAAATTCAGTTCACTCAGGAGAGTTAAAAAAAAAAAAATAGACTTATTTGTTCACTCTGTAAAGGTTATTGACTATTTTGTGGGTTTGGTACCACTTTGGGTAGTAGGGAGGAAGAGGTGACAAATGTGATCCTGTCCTAAATAATATATTGTGGTGAAGATAGACCTACCAATACAGGATACCAAGATGTGCCTAAGATGAGGACACCCAAACTGGACTTTTTGTTTCCTGAACTTTTCATTTTCAGATCAAGCCTCCTAATATAGGATGAATTCAATATGATTTTTTTAAGTGCTCTTTGTGATTAAAAACAGAAAGCCATTGGTTAAGAAATTACATATACTCCTCCCCACCATCACTTCCCTTCTTTCTTCTGATTTCCCTCCCACCCTCACTGATCCTTTCCTTTGTCCATTTTCCCCTGGGGAAAAAAAAAAAAAAAAAACATTTATTGAGTATCTGTTACAGGCCAGTTACTGTGCTGAAGGGGCTGGGTATGTAACTTTGGGGGGACCAGGAGGTGCTTTTCCTTCTGAGGCTCACATGGCGGTGAAGTGGACATTAACCTGAAGGACACAGAGGCAAGGAGGACCCTGAACGTGTCCTTCCTCTTTAAATGCTTTTTGTCCCTGCAGCCTTCTGTTGTGATACTGCCTATGTTTATGTCCTCCTGTCACTTTATATTTGAATGAATATTCATCTATGCATTCATTATTCTTTCAACAAATGTCATTTGAGTGACTCCATCATCTTTCTGTTACTCCAGGTGTTTCTCTATACATGGACATCACCAGATGGTCAACACCGAAATCAGATCGATTATATTCTTTGCAGCCAAAGATGGAGAAGCTCTATACAATCAGCAAAAACAAGACCAGGAGCTGACTGTGGCTCGGACCATGAAGTCCTTATTGCCAAATTCAGACTGAAATTGAAGAAAGTAGGGAAAACTACTAGACCATTCAGGTATGACCTAAATCAAATCCCTTATGATTATACAGTGGAAGTGAGAAATAGATTTAAGGGCCTAGATCTGATAGATAGAGTGCCTGATGAACTATGGAATGAGGTTCGTGACATTGTACAGGAGACAGGGATCAAGACCATCCTCATGGAAAAGAAATGCAAAAAAGCAAAATGGCTGTCTGGGGAGGCCTTACAAATAGCTGTGAAAAGAAGAGAAGCGAAAAGCAAAGGAGAAAAGGAAAGATATAAACATCTAAATGCAGAGTTCCAAAGAATAGCAAGAAGAGATAAGAAAGCCTTCTTCAGTGATCAATGCAAAGAAATAGAGGAAAACAACAGAATGGGAAAGACTAGGGATCTCTTCAAGAAAATCAGAGATACCAAAGGAACATTTCATGCAAAGATGGGCACGATAAAGGACAGAGATGGTGTGGACCTAACAGAAGCAGAAGATATTAAGAAGAGGTGGCAAGAATACACAGAAGAACTATACAAAAAAGAGCTTCAAGACCTAGATAATCATGATGATGTGATCACTGACCTAGAGCCAGACATCTTGGAATGTGAAGTCAAATGGGCCTTAGAAAGCATTACTACGAACAAAGCTAGTGGAGGTGATGGAATTCCAGTGGAGCTATTCCAAGTCCTGAAAGATGATGCTGTGAAAGTGCTGCACTCAATATGCCAGCAAATTTGGAAAACTCAGCAGTGGCTACAAGATTGGAAAAGGTCAGTTTTCATCCCAATCCCAAAGAAAGGCAATGCCAAAGAATGCTCAAACTACCGAACAATTGCACTCATCTCACACGCTAGTAAAGTAATGCTCAAAATTCTCCAAGCCAGGCTTCAGCAATATGTGAACCGTGAATTTCCTAATGTTCAAGCTGGTTTTAGAAAAGGCAGAGGAACCAGAGATCAAATTGCCAACATCCGCTGGATCATGGAAAAAGCAAGAGAGTTCCAGAAAAACATCTATTTCTGCTTTCTTGACTATGCCAAAGCCTTTGACTGTGTGGATCACAATAAACTGTGGAAAATTCTGAAAGAGATGGGAATACCAGACCACCTGATCTGCCTCTTAAGAAATCTGTATGCAGGTCAGGAAGCAACAGTTAGAACTGAACATGGAACAACAGACTGGTTCCAAATAGGAAAAGGAGTACGTCAAGGCTGCATATTGTCACCATGTTTATTTAACTTATATGCAGAGTACATCATGAGAAATGCTGGACTGGAAGAAACACAAGTTGGAATCAAGATTGCCGGGAGAAATATCAATAACCTCAGATATGCAGATGACACCACTCTTATGGCAGAAAGTGAAGAGGGGCTAAAAAGCCTCTTGATGAAAGTGAAAGTGGAGAGTGAAAAGTTTGGCTTAAAGCTCAACATTCAGAAAACGAAGATCATGGCATCTGGTCCCATCACTGCATGGGAAATAGATGGGGAAACAGTGGAAACAGTGTCAGACTTTGTTTTTCTGGGCTCCAAAATCACTGCAGATGGTGACTGCAGCCATGAAATTAAAGGATGCCTACTCCTTGGAAGAAAAATTATGACCAACCTAGATAGCATATTCAAAAGCAGAGACATTACTTTACCAACAAAGGTTCGCCTAGTCAAGGCTATGGTTTTTCCTGTGGTCATGTATGGATGTGAGAGCTGGACTGTGAAGAAGGCTGAGCACCTGAAGAATTGATGCTTTTGAAGTGTGGTGTTGGAGAAGACTCTTGAGAGTCCCTTGGACTGCAAGAAGATCCAACCAGTCCATTCTGAAGGAGATCAGCCCTGGAATTTCTTTGGAAGGAATGATGCTAAAGCTGAAACTCCAGTATTTTGGCCACCTCATGCAAAGAGTTGACTCATTGGAGAAGACTCTGATGCTGGGAGGGATTGAGGGCAGGAGGAGAAGGGGACGACAGAGGATGAGATGGCTGGATGGCATCACTGACTCGATGGATGCGAGTCTGAGTGACCTCCGGGAGCTGGTGATGGACAGGGAGGCCTGGCGTGCTGCGGTTCATGAGGTTCCAAAGAGTCGGACACGACTGAGCGACTGATCTGATCTGATCTGATCTGATCATCTTTCTAACAATTGAGTGATAGTCTTGCCCTCAGGCATCTTATGGTCTAGTGCAGGAGATAATATACACGTATACATGATGATGATGCCATGCCAGTCAGAGTTATGGAAGTTCAGATAAAGGGGGGATGATTTCCAGTTGATAGGGTCAAGCAAGACTTCATGAATGAAGAGCTTGTACATGGAGCCTTATGATTAGTGAGATTAGGAACATATGGCAAAAAGAGGAAAGTAGCTCAGGTAAAGGACAAGAGAATAAACAAATAAGATTGAAAACCCTGAGAATCAGCAGAGCCAGCCTGAGCATTCTGTTTGGACTTATTATCTCGGTTTGGATGGATTAGTTGGGAAGAGAAAAGAGATATAAAGAAGAACATTAAAAGCAACTAATAGATACTTGTTGCCAAGGGCCACTGCAAAATCCTCAGGTATTTGGAAGCTTCCTTTAATGAGACATACTTTGAAACTGTAGATCATCTGCAACCACCCACTCCATGGTGCTGGTCCTCTAAGTTCCAAATCTCTTACACTACCTAGATATTTAGGAATGTACCGCATTAGACATGACAGATATCAGGGCCAAATAATCAACAATAGTTGGAAACATGTAACTTGGAAAGACATGTCTTCGTTTTGAAATTGAATTCCAGACAAAACTTCTGGGATTTCAGGGCTGGTTACAAAGGTTGAACTCGTAGGAAGTTCAGCAAAATTCACTTCTAGGGATCCTGGAGAGAATTAGGTGTAAATCAGAACCAGTCGAGGTGGCAGTCTGTACACACACAGTCATCGGTACAGACAGACTTTGCCCCAGTCTTCTTTAGATGGAAACCATGTGAAATGCCTTGACAATGCACAGCTTTGGCTGGAAGCCTGGCCAGTTCAGTGCCTTGCATTTGAACCTGAACTTACTGCAGGGTCCATATCCTGCCCACAGAAAATAAGAAGCTTGAAGCAATAGGTGAGCCCAAACTATTGATTGTCCTTCCTGCCCTGACCTACATTCTGTAAAATTTATGACAATGTGATCACCTCATATTTCCATGAAAGTTAGAACATGAAAGGGGAAGCTGAACCTGCTGGGGCTTCCATGATTGGATTTTTCCAGTTGGCATCAATTTCTGTTCCTAGATAGAATTATGACAAAAAGAAAAGAATGGTAGGGAGCCAATATTGTCTTATTGTAACAGGATCTGTTTCATTGAAGGTCATCAATTATGTTAGCATTTTGATCCACCTGTAAAACGTATACTTTTTGAATTTTGAATTGTTTGGTGAGTGGTATTTAACTTAAAAAAGAATCAGAGCTGTGCCTACTAATGCCTTCAGTGCACTTTTCCTGGTTAAAGAAATCTAAAAACTTCAGCATTGCTATATTGGGACTTTTCTCCTTTATACAAGTCAAAGCTGCAAATTTTAGACACAAAGAGATGCTGATGTTTCCTATTAGAATGTGCTTGAATAACTGAGGTGATGTTTTGGTATGTTGTTTAAGAATACTAGACAGAAAGATGTGTGCAGTATGGCTTAATGTATATTTATCATAGCAACTGAAAATATATCTAAGCTTCATATCTTCACTCCTTATACAGTACAATAAAAAGTTACTGAGTCCTAAATGGTGTGAAAAAATGTTAAAAAGAGCTCCATTGTCACATGAGTGAAACGTACAAATGAGGGCAATGTGTTTCGATGTCGTAAAACAAGCTTGAAAGGCGGGCATCAAAATGAATCTATTTTTAAAAGTCTGCATTTCGATAATGTGCATTTTATTGCTTATTTGCAAGGTCTGGTACAAAGGAGTACAATCTCCCTCTCCCACTAGGCTGTAGCCATCAAGTACTTTTCAGACATGTTGGCTCCAATAGGAAAGAGGAAAGCATCTGTGTACTAATAGACATTATTTCCATATTTAAGATGTCTATCACCATAACAACCAAGTTTACTTATTTTTTTCCGAGTGACTTGCCTTCTTAGTTTAAACTATCAGGTTAAAATGAAAAAAGAAGAAAAAAAAATAAAAGGACAAAAGACCACACTTCCTTTCAATGAAAGGTGTAATCACTGATTTTTCTTGCAATGTTCCAGAAGAAAGTGGCAGTGCTGAGTGATAGGTGTGCCCCAGGGCTAGCGGCTGGAGGGCAAAAACCACTTTTTATCCATGATTGACAAATAATACATAATGAGAAGAGAGAGGCAATTCGAGTTTTAAATTTCACTCTCTCTGGCTGTTCAGGGCAGCTGGGCACTCTTGTTCTCACTTGGTAAGCTTTGAGGTCCTGCCAGGAAAGGGGACCTGAGTGACAATTGTTTTGCTCCTCGTACGATCCCCTAAAGCTCTATAAATATGTGTGGCTTGCTCTTTCAAAGAGGATCCAGCTGCTAACAATTCCCTCATTTCTCCTCGGAATGAAAATCTTGGGGGTCTGGAAATGTCTTGCATGCTTATAATGACCACAGTAGAGTAAGGCTAAGATTTTAAATCCTGACAAGTGGCCTCGCAAGCGGGGAGTCCATTGCTAACTGATGAGTAAGCAGTTGGAGGGAGAGGGGCCGAGTCCACAGAAAAGAAAAATCAAAGCAGATCTCTGTTGCTTTCATAAATAAGCTGTATGAAGTGATGTTGCAGATATTCAAAGGTTTTACATTTCACAAAATTAAGACATGCTTAATGTAATTAATCTAGGAAATGTGTAAAAGAAAAACCTGCAGATTAAATCTAAAAAAACTAGAGATAGCTGGTGTTAACATTTTTGATCTCATTTAGATTTCTTTCTATGTCTCTATCTCTATATTTTGTCTATGTCAGTTCTCATATCTGTATCTTTATCTCTCTGTAACTGTATCTACATACAATACATACTCATATATTTGCATTCATCCATCAGTCTAAGTAGCTATGTCATGTGGCCTTCTTCCTAATATTTTACTTCCAACTAAAGTTGTGCTCCATCACAACTACAAATGACAGTTCTATCCTTCCAAATGATAGATTCTTATCAGGCCTAAAATTTTGGATTCATCCTCTTCTCTTCTTTCTCTCTCATACCACTTCTATTGCATCAGCAATACCTGTCAACCTTAAGTATTTACTCAGAATCCAACCAATTGTCATCTTCTCCTTCCTACCTCCCTGGTCCAGCCATCATCATTTACGTGGATTATTGTGACAATCTCTGAACTGATCTCTGTGCTTCTGCCATGGTCTCCTTCATCTCCGACAGGATGGCTCGGCTGAGCCTTGATAAACGCATTAGACCATTCATTCTTCTTCACTGAGATCTCTAATGGCTTCCCATCTCATTCAGAGTAAAGTCCAGAGTTTATACAATGGCTAAAGTTACTTGGGGTCTCTCAATGGGATGTTGTTGGCATTGGAGGCGAAATAGTTTCCCACCATACAAAACAACCCTACAGAGTGTCTCTGCACTCCTTAAGTGTCAGTAGGGTCCCAGAGTCATTGTAACAACTAAAAACACCTCTCGCCCACATTTCCAAATGCACCCGAGGGGGAAACCCTCTCCCCCAACCTATGTTGGAGAACCATTCTAGCTTCCCCACCCACAATCCTCTCCCAGATCATCTCCACTATTTCCCTCGGCTTACTCTGTTGCAGCTTTGCTGCTTATGGGTAGACTAAGAGTCCAGTCTAACAGAGTGCCTCGCATTTGCTGCTGTATTAACACAAATGTCATCTCAGTGAGGGAGCCTTCTTCCTCAACACTTCATATCCACTACATTATTTTTGTTCCTTGGCATTTATCAGTATTAAACATACTACTGGCTTCCTTATTACTCTTGGTCATTATGGTCTAGCGTTCTGCTTCACTGCCTCATGAATGTAAACGTCATGAAGGCAGGGCATTGGTCTATTGTGTTCTAAAAATCTCAATAGTTAGAGCTCTCCTGGCACACAATAGGCACTCAATAAATAATGATCATTAGAGATTTAAAAAATAGATATTTGAATATATTGAGTGTTCAGAGAATTTACAAAGTTAATGTTTCTTAATATTTTTTATGTCAGGAAACTTTCTGAAGCTCTGGTGGAAGCTATGAACCCTCTCCCAAGGAAAGTGTATATTTATGTGCATGCATGTGCACTTGGACATTCTTTTCCCAGAGCATTCTTATAGACAGGTAGAAAGCTGACAACAGAGTTGAGTAGGCCATTGACAGGTAAATGGCTCTTCTCAAAAAACATTGAGGGACCAGCTTGAATCTGGAAACCAGGAAGGAGGACCTGAAGCAAAGTCTTTTCCTACTCTGCTTATTTTTTACTGACTTGGAGGAAAGAATTGACTACATACACATCAAATTTGCAGAGATAGAAATAAAGAAGAGAGAGTTCTAGAATCAAATCCAACCTTGACAGTTTGGAATAATGGGTCAGTATAAACATGATGAGACTTAATAGGGATAGATATGAAGTCCAAGTGTCCAGTTGTGGAAGTACATGATGGTAAAGATGAACTTTAACAAAAGTTGGGGGTTCCAGTGGAGTGCAACCACATGTGAGTCAACAGAGATTTGCAGCTGCCAAAATAACTAATTAAGTTTTAAGACTGCATAGATAAAGCTATTACTAGTGAAATGATTCAATATCCTCTGCTATGCTCTGTTGGACATGATAATACCTGTAATGCTCTGGCCAGTTTGGGCTGCCAAGAATTTGGTGGAATATGATGAGAGAAGAAACAACCAGGGGATGAAGAGAGTCTTACTAACCAGAAGCCATAGGTGTTTCACCTGAAGAACGGGAGGCTTTGAGGCAACATGATGAGGAAAGTAAAAGTGTTAGTTGCTCAGTTGTGTCTGACTCTTTGTGACCCCATGAACTAATAATTGTTAGCTAAGTCATGTCCTAATCTTTTTTTGAGACTCCATGGACTGTAACCTGCCAGGCTCCTATGTGCATGGAATTTTCCAGGTAAGAATACTGGAGTGGGATGCCGTTTCCTTTTCCAGGAGATCTTCCTGACCCAGGGATGAAACACAGGTCTCCCCCATTGTGGGCAACATCTTTATCGTTTGAGTCATCAGGGAGGTCATGATAATCATCTTTAAATATAAAAAAGTCTGTCATGTGATTACCATTACCCCAGAGGGAAAATGAAGCACTATTGGGGGGAAAGTTACAATAAATCATTTTTCCCTACATGCAAAAAAGAATTCTTTTGAAGTACAAATTGTGAAAATTTAAGTGGGGGCTTGCCCTCATTGGAGAATTGAAGATTTAAAAAATCAATTTGGTAGGAATGACATAAAAATAATAAAAGCATTGGATTGCCTTTCTTCAGATCCCTCCTTGCTATGGAATTCTGTCACTTGCATAGTATTCTACTCCCTGCTTATGGGGCACTAGTAGGTAGCTCTCCTGGCCATGTCTCAGTGTGACATTCTGTAATTCAAATGACAGTTTTGTTTTTTTGTATAGAATTTTTCTCTATATCCATTAATATACCCAAATGTAACAACTGACTAAACTGCTTTAAAAAAAAAACATTGAGAGAGTGGGATGATTTGAGAGAATACCCTTAAAACATATACATTACCATTTGTAAAATAGATAGCCAGCAGGAGTTTGAGGTATGAAGCAGAGAACCCAAAGTTGGTGCTCTGTGACAACCTTGAGGGGTAGGGTGGGGAGGGAGGTGGGAGGGGATTTCAGGAGGGAGGGGACACATGTAGGTCTATGGCCAATTCAGTTGGACCTTCCAGGACTACTACTGCCAGTGCCCCCGTCCCTGTGGTCAGGCCCTGCCAAGCCGTGCCTCCACAGGAAACCCTCCAACAGTAGCAGGCAGTTTTGGTTCGGTCTCCTGTGGGGTCACTGCTCCTCTACTCTGGGTCTTGGTGAAGGTACAATTTTGTTTGTGCCTCCAAGACTGGAGTTTGTTCTGTCCATTGCTATGGAAGTCCTATAATCAAATCCTGTCGGGCTTCACAGACAGATTCCCTGGGGATTCTCAGTCCCTTTGTTGGATCCCCAGGCTGGGAATCTGATGTGGGATTCAGAACCTTCACAACAGTGGTAGAACTTCTTTGGTATTATTGTTCTCCAGTTTGTGGATCACCCACCCACTGGGTATGGGGTTTGATTTTTATTGTGATTGTGCCCCTCCTACCGTTTTGCTGCGGCTTTTTTTTTTTTTTTTTTTTGGATGTGGGATATCATTATTTGGTGGGTTCGAGCATCCTCCTGCAGAGAGGGCAATGGCACCCCGCTCCAGTACTCTTCCCTGGAAAATCCCATGAATGGAGGAGCCTGGTAGGCTGCAGTCCATGGGGTCGCGGAGAGTCGGACATGACTGAGTGACTTCACTTTCACTTTTCACTATCACACATTGGAGAAGGAAATGGCAACCCACTCCAGTGTTCTTGCCTGGAGAATCCCAGGGACGGGGGAGCCTGGTGGCTGCCGTATATGGGGTCACACAGAGTCGGACACGACTGAAGTGACTTAGCAGCAGTAGCAGAGACCATCTCAATATTATAAAGTAATTATCCTCCAATTTCAATAAATAAATCTTTAACAAATTTATTTATTTGGCTGTGCCAGGTCTTACTTGCAGCATGCAAGATCTTTAGTTATGGCATGCAAACTCTTAGTTGCGGCGTGTGGAGTCTAGTTCCCCAACTGGGGATCAAACTTGGGCCCTCAGCATTGGGAGAACAGAGTCTTAGCCACTGGACCATCAGGGATGTCCCCTGACTTAACTTCTAATTGAGGCTTTCCTACATGAGAAGGGTAAGTTACTCTTTCAAAGATGGTTGAGAAAATAGCTTTCACCAGTCCGTTCTTGAAAGAGGTACAGAGCTCTCTAGAGTTAATGAGACTTAGAGACTCTTTTCTAAAGGAAAAAGGATCACCATTTCAAGTAGGCATTGCAAATGTGAATATGTAGCATCCAACAGATATAACAAATCAGTATAGCTCCCTCAGTGTAAGACAACCATGAATGGTGGCCTGTGGTACACCAGACAGCCAGTATCATCATGAAAACGGGCAGGTTTTACTAATTCTAGCCAACTGTTCATGTGGTAGGACAGACTCTGTCTTGCTAGATTTTCCCATTTTTTAAAAAACTAAAAATTTAGATTTTCACATGAGATCTTCTGCTTTTAATGCTGGAAAATAATTCAAATTAAAAATTAAACCCTCAAAAGAAATGACCCTGTGCTAACAATAAACACATCTTTCAGAGTGTCACAGATCACCAGTTCACAATCTCTACTATAAAATCAGTTTCTGGGTTCTCACCAAAGTTTGCTTCATCTTACAATGCACCCCTGGTATTCCAGAATATCAGTTATCAAACTGAATTCAACAAATGTTTCTGAGGCTCTAATAAGTGAAAATAGTTTCCTAGATATTTGGGAAAATGAACATGGAGAGCCATGATCTTTCTTCTCAATGTTTACAGTTTTTAGTTAGGTTAAGACAAACACCAAGTTAATTATAATTTAAGACTAACATGTAGTTTTGTGAGTAGTGCAATAAAGTATGGAGAAGAGAATAGTTGAGAACTGGGGGAATTCAGGAAAGGTGCCTTAAGGAGGACCACTTGTGGTTAACCGTGGAAGATTTTCCTAAGTGACAAATGAAGTGGGGAGACATTCTAAAGGACCAGAAAGAAAACAAGGAAAGGTACAGTGAGAGTTGAGTGAGGGATATTTGAGGACTCCGTGTTTAAGTACCAGTTTCCCTGGAGCAAAGGATAGATGTTAGGGATTTGCCTGAGAAAACTTCTCAGGAAGGTTGGAAATCAATGGTAGGCTAAACTGTTTTGATTTAATTTAATATATTGTATGTAAGAAACTGTATGATATCATAGAAAGAGGCATGTATTCCAGGGCCAAGTCTCAGCAGTATGACCAGTTAGCTGTGAAACCCTGAATAAATTTTTAAAATTCACTATGTACCATTTTACTACTTGTCATATAAGACATAACTTACTTCAAAATGTGGTGTGAAACATAAATTATATCAGGAAATCAATTCTTGTGAACCTTGGGAACTCATTATTAGTGGTGGGCATGCATTGAAGGTTTGTGACCAGGAGCCGGGAGTGGTAAGAGCTGTGCCTTGGGGAACTGGCTGGCAATGATGCTTTGAGTGCATTGTGGGACAGGCCAAAAAGCCACTAAAAAGTTAATTCATTTGCAATAAACATATTTTCAAATACACAATAATACATGTATAGCCTTCAAAGAGAAGTCAAGGAGTGGGTAGAGAGATGCAAAGTAAGTTTCTTTGAATGTTTCCCAACTACCCAGCTATCTTTCCCTGCGGCAATCACAATGGCCAGTTTTTGTGTTTTCTCCCAGAGATTAACCACATGTTTATAAGCATGCATGTATAAGCAGTTCCAGGGTTGGAACTATTTCCACTTCAGTGTAGGAAAACCTCTGTTCTGACAGAGTGCAAGACTGCATTCCATTTCAGACTGACAGGGCGAGACCAGACTGCCAAGTGTGTAGAATGTGGAGAAGTACCCCTGGGAGGTCACTTGCGGGGGAGCCTGTGGGATTTCGAGGTCACCAGGATGTCTCTTGTTGTCTCCCTAGGGTCGGCTGATCCAGGATTGAAAAGCATTAACCTTTTAGCTATTAAGAACACTTCTATGCTTTTGAGTTTAATCTAAAGGTCTGAAAGATATTGGGTGGTCTCCCATGATTCATTTCAAGTCTTTTGGAATTTGAAGATGCAGCTGAGGATGAGACAGAGAGGAGATGAAAGAGTTCAGTTATTTTATACTGAAAAAGAAAAACTGAAAAATTGTTTCATAAAACTCTTCAATGCCTTTGTTAATCTCTGTAACCCAACTCCACTGAATTTGTCCAATTTTGTCTTCACATTCAATGTTGTTCAAATTTTGGATTCAGTTTGGGTAGTTCCTTTTAAGGGCCTTAAAACATACCGTGGACACTCCAGCAACTACGCCCTCACTGGTTTTGGTCCTCCTTCTTAAAATACCTCTCTCCAAAAATCAAGAATCCCTCTGGTGGGGGGAGGAGCTAAGATGGCGGACGAGTAAGACGGGGAGAATACTTTCTCCTCCACAAATCCATTAAAAGAACATTTGAATGCTGAATAATTTCAATAAAACAACTTCTGAATGCTGGCAGAGGACATCAGGCACTTAGAAAGACAACTCATTGTCTTCAAAACGAGAAAACGAGCCCTGCGGTAACTCCTTTTGTGGAGAAGTGGCGCGGACACCAGCATTTGCTATTGGCAAGCGGGGGCTGGGCTAGGAGGAGCGGCGAGGCCTGCATTGCTTTGAGAAAGGATTTGGCCTGGCTATCTCGGGCGCTATCTGAGCGAAATAACCAGACTGTCGGTTATCTACTACATCAAAAGCCAGCCCTAACTTAAGACACCACCAGGACTACCTACGGAACAAAGGGCTGCACAGAGTTGGCCGGCTGCCGGCCGTCCCACTCCGGTGACAGGCAGCCAGGGCCGGAGGCGGGCAATTACAGCCCTAGAGAGACACTGTCTAATGGAACTGTGAGTAGGTTTCTGTGCTGACTCACGCTTCTTGGGGCTCTGGATGGTCAACATCTGCCTGAGAAAGTGTGCTGTTTGTATACCCAGAAAACTGAGCGGCGGAGAGGCGATAAGTCGCAGCACCTGCGCTCGCTGAACATTTCATCACCTGCGCTACTCGGATCTGGGAAGGGCATAAAACGCAGACTCAATCAAGTCGGTGCTTCTGAGGATTATCTGAGTGCCTGAACCTGGCCGGTTTAGATTTGGGTGTTCATCTCCACCCCCTCTGTAACAAGGCAGAGATCAGATATTGAAAAGACCTGTCAGATCAGAGATCAGATCAGTCGCTCAGTCGTGTCCGACTCTTTGCGACCCCATGAACCGCAGCACGCCAGGCCTCCCTGTCCATCACCAGCTCCCGGAGGTCACTCAGACTCGCATCCATCGAGTCAGTGATGCCATCCAGCCATCTCATCCTCTGTCGTCCCCTTCTCCTCCTGCCCTCAATCCCTCCCAGCATCAGAGTCTTCTCCAATGAGTCAACTCTTCGCATGAGGTGGCCAAAATACTGGAGTTTCAGCTTTAGCATCATTCCTTCTAAAGAAATTCCAGGATTGATCTCCTTCAGAATGGACTGGTTGGATTCTCTTGCAGTCCAAGGGACTCTCAAGAGTCTTCTCCAACACCACAGTTCAAAAGCATCAATTCTTCGGCGCTCAGCCTTCTTCACAGTCCAGCTCTCACATCCATACATGAGCACAGGAAAGACCATAGCCTTGACTAGGCGAACCTTTGTTGGCAAAGTGATGTCTCTGCTTTTGAATATGCTATCTAGGTTGGTCATAACTTTCCTTCCAAGGAGTAAGCGGAAAGACCTGTAAACCGCCTCAATAACGAGAATTCAACAAACTACCAGAATATAGTAAGAACACTCTAAACTTGGCAATTTTAACAAAATGAAGAGACAAAAGAATACCCAGCAGCTAAAGGAACAGGATAGATGCCCACCAAACCAAACCAAAGAGGAAGAGATAGGGAATCTACCTGATAAAGAATTCCAAATAATGATAGCGAAATTAATTCAAAATCTTGAAATCAAAATAGAATCACAGTTAAAGAGTCTGGAGACAAGGATTGAGAAGATGCAAGAAAGGTTTAACAAGGACCTAGAAGAAATAAAAAAGAGTCAACACATAATGAATAATGCAATAAATGAGATCCAAAACACCCTGGAGGCAACAAATAGTAGAATAACAGAGGCAGAAGATAGGATTAGTGAATTAGAAGATAGAATCCTAGAAATAAATGAATCAGATGAGAAAAAAGAAAAACGTATCAAAAGAAATGAGGACAATTTCAGAAACCTCCAGGATAACATAAACGCTACAACATTCGAATCATAGGAGTTCTAGAAGAAGAAGATAAAAAGAAAGATCATGAGGAAATACTTGAGGAGATAATAGTTGAAAACTTCCCTAAAATGGAGAAGGAAATTACCACTCAAGTTCAAGAAATCCAGAGAGCCCCTAACAGGATAAACCCAAGGCGAAACACCCCAAGACACATATTAATCAAATTAACAAAGATTAAATATAAAGAACAAATATTAAAAGCAGCAAGGGAAAAACATCAAATAACTCACAAGGGAATTCCCATAAGGCTAACAGCTGATCTTTCAATAGAAACTCTCCAAGCCAGGAGGGAATGGCAAGACGTAATTAAAGTGATGAAAGAAAATAACTTACAGCCTAGATTATTGTATCCAGCAAGGATCTCATTCAAATATGAAGGAGAAATCAAAAGCTTCACAGATAAGCAAAAGTTGAGAGAATTTTGCACCACTAAACCATTTCTCCAACAAAAACTAAAGGACATTTTCTAGACAAGAATCACTAAAAGGGTGTATAAATTCGAACCCAAAACAATAAAGTAAATCTTATTTATCAATAATTGCTTTAAACGTTTATGGGCCGAATGCCCTAATCAACAGACAAAGACTGGCCGAATCCATACAAAAACAAGACCCCTACATACCTTGTCTACAAGAGACAACCAAAAGACTAAAATGGGTCAAATGGATACAAAAACTAGACCCCTATATATGTTGTCTACAAGAGAACCACCTTAAAATACGGGATATATACTGACTGAAAATGAAGGCCTGGAAAAAGATTTTCTATGCAAATATGGATCATAAGAAAACAGGAGTAGCAATACTTATATTAGATAAAATTGACTTTAAAGATCTTGAAAAGGAGACAATGAAGGTTACACATAACGACTTAAAGGAACAATCCAAAAAGAAGTTATAACAATTATAAATATATATGCACCCAACATTGCAGCATTGATATATCTAAGATAAACATTAATTAATATGATAGAAGAAATATGCAGCAATAAAATAATAGTGGGAGACTTTAATACCCCACTCATATAATCTGGCTGTAATAGACAAAGTAAAGAGCAAAACATATTCACTTATGAGCCTCAAAAAATTCAGTTCACTCAGGAGAGTTTAAAAAAAAAAAAATAGACTTATTTGTTCACTCTGCAAAGGTTTATTGACTATTTTATGGGTTTGGTACCACTTTGGGTAGTAGGGAGGAAGAGGTGACAAATGTGATCCTGTCCTAAATAATATATTGTGGTAAAGATAGACCTACCAATACAAAATGCCAAGATGTGCCTAAAGATGAGGACACCCAAACTGGACTTTTTGTTTCCTGAACTTTTCATTTCGAGAACAAACCTCCTAATATAGGATGAATTCAACATGATTTTTTAAGTGTTCTTTGTGATTAAAAACAGAAAGCCATTGGTTAAGAAATTACATATACTCCTCCCCACCATCACTCCCCTTCTTTCTTCCCATTTCCCTCCCACCCTCATTGATCCTTTCTTTGTCCATTTTCCCCTGCAAAAAAAAAAAAAAAAAAAAAAAAAAAAAAAAACCTCTCTCCATCGTCCTTCATTTAGAAGGACCACTAAGTCTTCAAAATGCTCATTGAGTTTGTCTTATTCCATGAAGGCAGAATACCTTAGTAGCTAAGCAATTGTATGGTAGAATTTGACCATATGGGTTCATTTCCCAGTTCTGCTTTTTACTAACTTTTCAACGTGGGCCAGTTAATCTCTCTAAGCCTCAATTCACTTGTCTGTAAAATATTCATGCTAATGATTGCAATGTATAGGGTTGTAGTGGGATTAAACGGTAAGCTATTAAACACATTTGGTACATGGTGAATATTCTGAGAGATGTTAGTATGATGTTAGTAAGGCTTCTGTAATTTTGGTATGATTTTCTTCATCCAGTCTTTTCTATATCACTATGCCCTGATGCTTAATTTAGTAATTAATTAAATGCTATATTTTCTTGGCTATTGCTTATTATATTTTAGATTGATGTCCTCAAATAAGTTGTGAGTTCTTTGAGGGCAGGAACTATGTATTTTAATTCTTTCTGGATATACTATCCATTTTATAAATATGTAAATAATCAGTTAATATAAAGTATTTTTCAAAGTTAAATTAGTTTTAGAGAAGAGTACAATTTCTTCTTTGGAAAGAGATTTGTAATTGTTTTAAGAACAATTATAAAGCATTAGTAAAAAGAAATTCTAAAGTTAAAAATATACATTTTGTACTTTGATGCAGTCAACACTCCAAAACAGCATTTCCAGAAAATCTTTGTTTTCCTCTTGGTTTTATTAGACCTCTGAAAATCTTTATTTTTCATTTAAAAAAATCATGGTAAATATTGTCATATGTAAATCTCTTTGTAAATAAAACCTCATTTCCAAGAAAGTATTTTTTGTTACTGGGTTCTGAACAGATCACTGGTTAAAATTAATCTAGGACCATAGTACTAGTCTGGCATTATATGAATCTTAATACCATCTCATTGTTGGGTGCCTATCCCAAAGCTGAGTGCTTTCCATGAGAAAACTTGTTTTTCCTCTTTAATGCTAGTTTGCATGAAATCTTCTGGTTTACATTTTTAAGAGGCGATATACATCCTTATATGAGCATGAAACATATTTGTAGAGGCCTCCTTTCCTTTACTTGGACTTATCCCAGTCATCCATTAAAGTTTAATCTTGTCCATGCCTTGTGACATGGTTGCTTGCCAGCAGCATAAGAATTTCATAGCTCAAGCCAATTTATTTAATACTTAAAACATTTGTAATTTTCTTCCAAGTGTATATCAGAAGGAATATTTATGTTTCAGGATCTTAACTATCTCAGTTAATACCTCTTAAAAAAACGAATGGGTAGATATTGGAAGAGGCTTCCCTGGTGGCTCAGATGGTAAAGAATCTGCCTGTAAGAGGTAGAAGATACTGATGGTTGTCTATGTAGAAGTACACGTTCTCTACTTATTTCTACCCAAGAGAATCCCAATTTTGTGTATTCATTACCCCTTTATTATGCAGCCAAGAACCTCAGGGGCAGTTTATACTGCATGTGCATGGCCATAATTCCGTTACTCTACCACCTCAAACACTGGTATACAAATGAGCAACTATGGAAAATTCTGAAAGAGATGGGAATACCAGACCACCTGATCTGCCTCTTAAGAAATCTGTATGCAGGTCAGGAAGCAACAGTTAGAACTGGTCATGGAACAACAGACTGGTTCCAAATAGGAAAAGGAGTACGTCAAGGCTGCATATTGTCACCATGTTTATTTAACTTATATGCAGAGTACATCATGAGAAATGCTGGACTGGAAGAAACACAAGTTGGAATCAAGATTGCCGGGAGAAATATCAATAACCTCAGATATGCAGATGACACGACTCTTATGGCAGAAAGTGAAGAGGGGCTAAAAAGCCTCTTGATGAAAGTGAAAGTGGAGAGTGAAAAGTTTGGCTTAAAGCTCAACATTCAGAAAACGAAGATCATGGCATCTGGTCCCATCACTGCATGGGAAATAGATGGGGAAACAGTGGAAACAGTGTCAGACTTTGTTTTTCTGGGCTCCAAAATCACTGCAGATGGTGACTGCAGCCATGAAATTAAAAGACGCTTGCTCCTTGGAAGGAAAGTTATGACCAACCTAGATAGCATATTCAAAAGCAGAGACATTACTTTACCAACAAAGGTTCGCCTAGTCAAGGCTATGGTCTTTCCTGTGGTCATGTATGGATGTGAGAGCTGGACTGTGAAGAAGGCTGAGCGCCAAAGAATTGATGCTTTTGAACTGTGGTGTTGGAGAAGACTCTTGAGAGTCCCTTGGACTGCAAGAAGATCCAACCAGTCCATTCTGAAGGAGATCAATCCTGGAATTTCTTTGGAAGGAATGATGCTAAAGCTGAAACTCCAGTATTTTGGCCACCTCATGCGAAGAGTTGACTCATTGGAGAAGACTCTGATGCTGGGAGGGATTGAGGGCAGGAGGAGAAGGGGACGACAGAGGATGAGATGGCTGGATGGCATCACTGACTCGATGGATGCAAGTCTGAGTGACCTCCGGGAGCTGGTGATGGACAGGGAGGCCTGGCGTGCTGCGGTTCATGGGGTCGCAAAGAGTCGGACACGACTGAGCAACTGATCTGATCTGATAGGAAAGAAGTTCCCTCTCTTTTATGGAAGAGTTCTGAAAGCTATTTTTTTCTTCTCTAGGCTGTGGTCATTTGTTGTTGTGGGGCTTGTATCTTCTGATGCTATTCTGCTCCGTCCTGAGGATCATGTTATGTAGGGAGTGGGACACAGTGGAGAGAACTGTGAAAGTGAAAGTTGCTCAGTCGTGTCCGACACTTTGCGACCCCATGGACTGTAGTCCATGGAATTCTCCATACCAAAATACTGGAGTGGGTAGCCTTTCCCTTCTCTAGGGGATTTTCCCAACCTAGGGATTGAACCCAGGTCTCCCACATTGCAGGTGGATTCTTTACCAGCTGAACCACCAGGGAGGTGGAACCCAACCAGAACCACTGGACAAAGCCTCCTTCAAGGTTCATCTTAACCCCTAAACTTCCAGCTATGAAAGCCAGTATTTTCCTTAATGTATAATCCATTTTGAACCTATATTCCTTGTTACTGCTGCTGCTGCTACTGCTAAGTCACTTCAGTCGTGTCCGACTCTGTGGGACCCCATAGATGGCAGCCCACCAGGCTCCGCCGTCCCTGGGATTCTCCAGGCAAGAATACTGGAGTTGGTTGCCATTTCCTTCTCCATTCATGAAAGTGAAAAGAGAAAGTGAAGTTGTTCAGTCATGTCCAACTCTTAGTGACTCTATTGACTGCAGCCTACCAGGCTCCTCCATCCATGGGATTTTCTGGGCAAGGGTACTGGAGTGGGGTGCCATTTCCTTCTCCAATTCCTTGTTACTGAGAACATGGTAAAAGATACAGAAATAGTCTGAATTTATGTACACAAGTATATTAATACAATCACCACCACCTAATATTCTTACAAAGATCTTGAGGTATCTTTGAATTAATCCCTTGAAATTATACTTGAGTTTCTCACCATCACATTTATTGCTACTGTATTTCAACACTACATTTTTGGAATGACAACAGAATTAAAAAGAGCAAGGAAAAAACAGGATATTCATTGTTCAGTCAGTTCAGTCACTCAGTCGTGTCCGACTCTTTGTGACCCCATGTATCGCAGCACGCCAGGCCTCCCTGTCCATCACCAACTCCCGGAGTTCAACCAGACTCACGTCCATTGAGTCAGTGATGCCATCGAGCCATCTAATCCTCTATCGTCCCCTTCTCCTCCTGCCCCCAATCCCTCCCAGCATCAGAGTCTTTTCCAATGAGTCAACTCTTTGTATGAGGTGGACAAAGTACTGGAGTTTCAGCTTTAGCATCATTCTTTCCAAAGAACACCCAGGACTGATCTTTAGAATGTACTGGTTGGATCTCCTTGCAGTCCAAGGGACTCTCAAGAGTCTTCTCCAACACCACAGTTCAAAAGCATCAATTCTTTGGTGCTCAGCTTTTGAATATGATTATTTCACCAAACCTGATCCATATTTAGTTGTTAGGATACATTTAAAGAAATGAATTTGATCCATAAATGAAATGGAATCCTCTAGCCTCAAAGAATCAATATCAAATTGGACTATCTGATTTTAGAAATACTTATAAATTCAGGTTGACTGAAGTTTGAAAGCCAATGTTGATTCCCTTTTGAATAACGTTAAGTATTTTTTCACAAAGCAATGCTTTCCAATCCCATCTATAATTATGGTGATACTCTATTTGTTCATCAGGAAAATCTATACTGGAATTCAATAAAGCTTTTTACTAAATTTTCAATTTTTTTTATGAGATAAAAACCTAGAGATAAAAGAAATTGTCACATAGGTCTGTAAGACATACTACTTTTTCAATTCAAAGAAATTCTTCATGTACATCTACATTCAAGAACCTTTGCAATAATTCCAAGGTGTCTAAGAGTTAAAATGTAAGTGCCTAGGGGGGAGCTCTCTGTGTGTGGTCAGCATTTGTGCACAATGAAAACCCATATAGAGTTTTCACTTTCCTCCAAAAGTATATATATACATATAATTGGGAAAAGAGAAATCAACATAAAGTGAAGTGCTAGTAGCAATGACTTATGCAACACTTATTGTGGCCAAGACTTTACATTTGTTATTGTATTTAAGTTTCATAACAATCTTTGTTTTACAGATGAGGAACTTAAGGCTTAGAGAAACTAACTTGTGAAGCTTCCTTGAGGTGGTAGTGGAAGAATGGGACTGTAAAGTTAGGTCTAGGTGCCTCTGGAGCCCATACCCTTAATTGTGATGTCATGTTTCCTGAGAGTTCCAAGTTAGGGTGGAGACAGGAATTCAGAGCTTCTGAATTTCAGATTGGTCTGTACTTGTCTTAACTGGCTATTCAAAGTGAATGTAGCTTCAGAATTAGAAAATTTGATTGTGTAAACATTGCAAACCAGTAGCAGAGTAGAGATGCTTGGATTCTTAATCCACTCTGCCATTTACTGGCCATATCAGCTTGCACATTTTATTTATCTTCTCTGAGTCCCTACTTTTATTTCTTTAGGATGGAAAGAATACAAATTACACTGTCTATGTCATGGGTTTTGAGGAGTCAGTCCAATTGTATTTACTATAAAGTATAGAAAAGCATACATTATCATTATATCACAAATTTCTCATTCCTTCTTACTACATTTCCACATCCAGAAACACTAAATTATAACAATGGAAGACATCTATTATTGTTATTGTTGCTATTAATTAGGGAGGGAGTAAGAAAAAGGCAAAATGTTCCCGGGTTTATGCTGATTTTGGAAAACTTGATAATCTAGTACTGGAATAAGACTTTGGACCAGACTTTGACAGAATGGCCAAGAGCTGTACCACCAGGAAAAACACTATTTTAAAAGAGGAAAATATTCCATTTCAATTTTCTCCTTTGTAAGATGTAGAGCAGAATTTAAAAGATGGCTTTTTACCTCCCCCCTGCAAAAGAAAAATAAATCAGACTCACGTAGCATATGCATTAGACACTTTTAAATCTTTTTCTACATTTGAATGAACAAAGGACATATTTTTATAATGTATAATTGCTTGAAATGGAAAGATTATGGACAAACTTACATGTAAAACAACTGAAAAAGTAGAGAGTAAAAATCATATTTAAAAACATCTACAAGAATGAATGCTAGAGAGGGTGTGGAGAAAAGGGAACCCTCCAACACTGTTGGTGGAAATGTAAATTGGTATAGACACTATGGAGAACAGTATGGAGATAAATTTAGAAACTAACAGTAAAGCTAACATATGATTCAGCAATCTTACTCTTGGGCATGTAACTGGCGAAACCATAATTCAAAAGGATACATGACCCCCCATTTTCACTGTAGCACTATTTACAATTTACATGAAAGCTACCTAAATGTCTATTGATAGAAGAATGAATAAAGAAGATGGGGTACATATATACCATGGAGTATTACTCAGTCATAAAGAAAGAATGCCATAATGCCATTTGCAGCAACATGGATGAACATAGAGATTGTCATGCTGAGTGAAGTCAGACAGAAAAAGACAAATATCATATATCATTTATACGTGAAATCTAAAGAAATATTACAAATGACTCTATTTACAAGACAGAAGCTGAGTTACAGTTGAAGGAAACAAACCTATGGCTACCAACAGGGAAAGGGATAAGAGGGATAAATTGGGAGATTGAAGTTGACATATACACACTACTTTAGAGTAGAATAAATATAGATAGAATAGGTAACTAATAAGAACCTACTCAATAGCACAGGGAACTCTGTATTCAATACTGTGTAATGACTTGTATGCAAATAGAATCTAAAAAAGAGTGGATATATGTATAACAGACTCACCTTGCTATACAGCACAAACTAACACAACATTGTAAATCAACTATACACCATTTAAAAATTAATTTAAAAATTATGCTCATAATTTAAAAATCATATTGAAAAAAATCAGTTGGAAAAACCATTAATAAAGATATCTTGTCAAAGCAATGAATTTCTGATCTAATAAATTCCTTACCACACAGATATTTCAAGTGCAGTGTTAATATGTTTCTTTTTTTAATGCTGATGTTTCACTCAGGTTGATTTTTCTAGAATTGAGTGCAGTTAAAACCAAGCCTTCCAGTGCCAACCAATTAGGGATACAGTTTGTTGGATTTTCATCATGCAGAAAGATAATATGTAATAGAAAAAGCTCTAAGGGAGACATGTTCTAGGTTCTGGTACTTATAGGCTCTACAAAAGTAACTGTAACACACTGTGTTTGAAGATTTCAATTTTAACATCTGTTAAATGGAAATAATATGTGCTTCGTTTACTTTAAGCTTACTATAAATGTAAAATAAAATAAACTCCATAGTGCTTGGTAAACTGTAAACACCAGCTTAGAACTCTATTAATATCTTTCCCAATGTTTCTGTGTATATCTATAATTATTCTTTTAATAATAATGATTATTGTTGAAGTTTTAGAAAACAAAAATTCTAGCTGTTCTTTTATGATGGCATTCTGAATGAGATGTCTACTAATGCTCAAAAAATAATGAAATCAAATAGTTATTTGCTTTCTCAGTTTTTATTTGGGAATCTATATACCATAAATTATTTGAAAAACAGCTTCTAAAGCAGTCTATGAGCCCTTTATACTGTTTAGCTCTTGTGATTTAGAGGGTTCCCTTGGTAAATCCTTTGAATGTGAATTATTATAATGCTATTATCTAAAATTCATATTAATTCTAATATTTTTAATGTATAATGTAAAATTCTAATAATTTTAATGTATATTAAAATTCTAATATTTTAATGTAGGGATGGTCTATATACTTTTTTTAAAAGACCCATAACTACTTTGAGCATTAAAATATTTCTATTATTTTTCAAAAACAAGACAAAAATCAAATTAATAAAACTTTTTCTTTTCACCATTCTGGCAGACTACTTATGTGAACTGAAATACGGATAAGGAAGCATATCTGGTTCTAATTTCTGAACTCAACACCAGATGTTTTCAAGGTTCGCCCCTTTTTTTTTTTTAAATTAACTTTCATGAAGCCATCTCAGCCCAAGGGGTGGGGGTGAGAGGGAAATCACTGAAGACTAAAAATTTGAATTTATATTTTACTATTAAACCATACTTACCAGGAACATCTCTAGTGAATCATCCAAATGACCAAAGAGACCCTTTCAGTATAAATATACTATATACACTGTTCATATACTGTCAAATATTTTAAAACAGGACATGCCGTTTTTCTGAAATAGAAGCACCGTGTTCCTTATAAAGCCCCTCACACATTGCAGGAGGAGAGAGAGAAGACCTTGGGAAAAGTTTACATCCCAGGAGCCTTGTAAGACAGTCAGTTTTGGGATCCTTATCTGCTCTTCCCAGGTGGCACGGTGGTAAAGAATCTGCCTCCAGTATAGGAGATGCAGAAGATGTGGGTTCTATCCCTGAGTCAGGAAGATCTCCTGGAGTAGGAAACGGCAACGCACTCCAGTATTCTTTGCCTGGAAAATTCCATAGAGGAGCCTGGTGGGCTCCAGTTCTTGGGGTCCAAAGAATCGGACACAACCGAACCTGCACACACTTTGCTCTACAAATTTGTGCCATGGAGTCACACGAGTCATGTGTTAACTGCTGAGTATGGGAAAGCTCTAGCCACTTATGAAATTAAAACATATTTACCTTTTAAACAATCATTTCCAAGTTGTTGCCCAAAGGTCATTTTCAGGCTCCTTGTGGTTGGAAAGAAATGTAATTTTTGACAACTTCAGGTAAGCTATTAACCAAATAGAGTAACCAAATGTTGAAGTGACTATAGTTATTAATACCTGGGCTTCCCTAGTGGCTCAGACAGTAAAGAATCCGCCTGCAACACAGCAGATACAGGTTCAATCCCTGGGTCGGGAAGATCCCCTCAAGAAGAAAATGGCAACCTACTCCAGTATTCTTGTCTGGGAAATCCCATGGACAGAGGAGCCTGGTGGGCTACAGTCCATGGGGCCACAAAGAGTCAGACACAACTAAGTGACTAATAGTTTCACTTTCACCTGTAGTTACTTACATGTGTTGCTTTTTCCTTAGAGTAAGTACTATGGATATGTATATTTATCTATTTTTATTAATATTGCATTTAATGAGGATTCCCTTCTTTGAATATACTAAAGGGAGATTAGAATTGCGAATGGGGTTGTGTCTAAACTAAAAGAGCACCTACTAACAGTAATTCAACAAATAAGTATTAAGGGCACTCTGGATATGGAGATCTAAGATGCATATGTATAAAGCCGAATCTGTAAATAAAGAGACATAAGCATGAGAAAACTGTAGTCATGTATCATAAGAACTCAGAGCACTGGTAGACTTTCATTCAGTCTTCATTTATTCAGCAGTGTTTATTGGTCTCCTACTGTATTCTGGGCTTCAGAGATACCATGGGGAAAATTGAGAAACAGCTACAGGCCTTTCTTCTTTGAGCTCACATTTACAGTTGTCCAGGAGACGGTCTCACCCAGATACATATCAAAAACAATGCATGTAAAATTGAGCTAATTATTTCTACCCTGAAGTCAGCTTTTACTTCTGGTGTCCTCATTTCTGTTAATGGCACTTCTATTCCTTCAGTTCCTAAGGCCTCAAACATCAAATTGTTATGTCTTTTACTTTGCCTCTCATAATGGTACTGTTTGCTTTCCAAATACCTTGATATCTTTTCTTTTCCATCCCCCCTTTCCCCTTTTACTCCTCACTATCCTTAACCTGGCATAATGCAAAGCCTCCTATCAGATTTCACTTGTCTTCATTATTTTTCCTCTTTCATTTATGTGGATAAAGCTGCTAAATAATTCTTCCTAAAGAAGAATACTAATCACATCACTGCCTTGTTCAGGAGCCCTCAATGTCCCCCTAATCTTTGTCTAATTAAGCAAAATCTCCCAGTCTGTTATTTATAACTACCATAATAGCCCCAATCCCACTAACCAATGAATATAAATTATATTTATGTCCAAATTATAATGGTGCTGAGCTACCCCCTGCAGACAATGTTCCTTAACCTTCTGGTTCTGATTACCTAACTGTGCTTAGAATTTAAAAAAAAAAAAAAAAAAAAGAGGAAGAAAAAAAAAGCTGTTTTCAGCTTGTGTACTGGGTTTGCCTGAAGCTTGTTGTCTTCCTTTATATTCCAGTAACAATGGCACAGGCCCTCTTCTGCCTCTCTGATCATGTACTCTTTTGTCAATTTTCCACTCTAGATGGTGAGAATCTAAAGAATGGAACTGACAAGGCAGGGCTCTCCTCTGTGGGTGGAGAAAGGAAAGAAATGACATAAAAAAGTAAGATTCCTCATGAGCCAGTCAGTGGATGGGGAAGGCTGGCAATAGTCATATGTTAATAATTTTGGTCCCAATCACACCCATTTGCCAGCTGTAGTCAACACTTGGCATATTCCAACTTCTTCCTTTCTGCTTTCCTCTTGTCAACGCCTGCTACATAAAAAACTCCTTGAAGGAGCCTGACTGCTGCTTCATCATGAGAACATCCACACCGGTGCCAAGAGCTGGCTCTCAAGGCTGACTCCTGTACCCTACTCTCCAGATGAATGGGACCATGGTCTCTCCCCCCACAACACATCTGATTTCTTGTCTCTGTGACTTCCCTCTTTCTGTATGATGCCTCCTCATTTCTGCTTGTTGTAGTCCCGTCACTTAAGTTCCATATCTCATGCCAGCTACTCTCTGATGCTTTTTCCAATTTCTTTAACATCAGGACAACCTTACTCTATGCCAAAGAAGCATTCCCAACTACCTGGAATAATCTGCATAAGTCAAGATGAATTTCCCCATATACATCAAAAAGAGTGACAAGCACTTCTATTTATCAGCTCGCCTGTGGGGGCTGCAACATGGTAACAGCATAAAGAGAATTCATAATTTACTTTATCCTCATACTTTGAAAATATGTGATTCCTGATAAATGTTAAACATTTTGTGAGATGTACATTATTTTGAAATCTGCACAAAAGGACACTTGACACTAATGAATCTATCTTCAGGGCCGCAGTGGAGATGCAGACATAGAGAACACGTTTGGACACAGTGAGGGAGGGAGAAGGTGGAATGATTTGAGAGGGTAAACATATGCATTACCATATATAAAACAGATAGCTGGTGGAAATTTGCTGTATAACACAGGGAACTCAAAGCCAGTGCTTTGTGACAACGTAGAGGGGTGGGATGGGGAGGGAGGTGGGAGGGAGAGTTAAGAGGGAGGGGACATATGTGTACCCATGGCTGATTCATGCTGAAGTAGGCAGAAACCATTACAATATTGGATAGTAATTATCCTCCAATTAAAAATAAAATACAGTTTTAAAAAAAGATACCTGAAATGCCTCAATTTGTCCAGAACTATCTCAGTTAAAATCTTACTGAAAAATATTCAGGATTATAGGCATAAAAGATAAGTCTGTATAATATCAGAATATTCAATTGAAAAAAAAAAGGTTCATATGAATCTAGGGCAAACAGCAGTGAGTACTCTCCTTCAGGAGATAATTTTCTATAGATGAGACTAATCTCACAGTCTTTTCAATGGTGTTTTAAAAGCTCTGGGAAAACTGTATGCAACCATACTCCATTTGAAGCCTATTTTCCCCTTGAGGTATTAATAAAATTTGACTCAAAGTTCCTAAAATTTAATGCTTTCTCCTCTTTCTTTGTCTATTTCACTTCTCTGTTAAAATGTGTAGCCCCAGCTGCCCTCCTGTCATCTGTTTTAAAAACTAAGTTAAAAAGTGAATAAATTTACTGGTCGATCTATGTGAAGTGAAGCAGGTTGAAGTTCTGAACCTTTAAGGGAGATATTAGAGGAATGGGGTCTTATTGTGTAGTAGCAGCCTTTTGTCTGCGCTCTTTTTTTTCCTCCTTTCCTCCTATTTTCCTTTAATTTCCACTCCTGTCCATTCCTCTCTGATATAACTAGGAAATGCTTCCAGTTTGTCTAGCAGAACAGTTTGAAGAACAACCTACTTGTATCTTTAATTCCACGTGTTTATGAAATTTTTTTCTGAAGCATGTCAGTGTCTTCCCTGCAAAGAATTCTGGTCAACACATATTCTCCCCCGCCCACACACATTTTCTTTTACTAAGACAGACTAGAAATCAGAACTTAGATCACACTGATGGATGGAATGAACATACATTATATGTGATAACATAAAGACAGAGTCATTTTATTTTTGGAATTTGTTGCAGGAATAGATTGTGTCTATTGGGCTTGATTGTGTGGTGCCTTATCTAGTATCAACAAATGAAGGTTTGGTTTTTTCCTTTATAATTCAAGTTTTAAATTGAGGTGGGATGTGAAGATACCCTGGAGGAGGATATGGCAGTCCTCTCCAATATTCTTTCCTGGGAAATCCCATGGACAGAGGAGCTTAGTGGCTACAGCCTATAGCGTCACAAAGAACTGGGCATGACTTAAGAGACTTAGCTTAAATGCATAGTTAATTTATAAGGTATGTTTGTTTCAAGGGTACAACAAAGTGATTCAGTTATACATATCCATCTATCTATCCTTTTTCAGATTCTTTTCCATTATAGGTTATTATAAGATATTGAGTATAGCACAGGGAACTATACTCAATATCTTGTAATAGTAGGTCCTTATTGTTTACCTATCTTACACACAGTAATGTGTATATTAGTCCCAAATTTCTAATTTTGCTTCCCCTGCCGTATCCCCTTTGGTGACTATAAGTCTGTTTTCTATGTCTGTGAGTCTATTTCTATTTTGTAAATAAGTTCATTTGCATGCTACTGGTAGAAGTTGACAATAACTTAAGATATCAGACAATTACAGCAGTTACTTCTGTGAATGTGGCTTACGTTCTAGAGATGGTCCACTGCAACGACTAGGTAAGTCAGTTTCATAGGCTACATTTTAAAACATGAGGGAAATACACATTAAACATTTTCAGAAGAGTGAGCAAATAATTCAAAGCACTTAGATTACCTCCATGGGTTGATATAAAAATATTATTTATCACTATTTTCTTAATAAAACTGTAGGGAAACAGATCTATTGGCAAGTTCTTCCCCTGAAAGGAAAGGCTAAAGGTGTTAGGTTGTCCAATGTGCCAGAGAATTTCAAAGACTCCCATATATACTGCCAACATTTTGAGGGGAAATGGCTCTAAAATGGTATCCAATTACTGTTTAATAAGTAAGGTTTTCTAATTACATTTTAGAATTGGAAAAGAAAATTCTTCTGAGACTAAACTTTATGTCATTCTTTAAAAATCAAGAAAAGTGAGGCATTATACAGAAAAAAAAAAAAAAAACCCACCTAAAAAGGGGTCTCCATAGATTTCAAGAAATTTAAAATTTCTGTCTTTATTGAATGTTTATCTTTAAGAATTTACCAAGAAAGAACACACCAAGTTTATTAGTGGTGCCATAGAAAGAAGACACTGTATTAACTTTGAAGGCATGAAATAAATAAAATAATGGCAGTTTTCTACTTTGAACAAATGACTTGTTATCTTTGTGGCAAGAGTAAGTTCATGAATAGAAAAATAAATCTGATGTAAACGTAAGAAGCCTTTTGAAGTGATTATTTTTGGAGCGCTTATTGATCCAAATGCTATCTGCTTACTGAGGCTATCCTACCTAATGTCTCTAAACACTCCATTCTTCCACAAGAGTCTTGTAGCTGAGGCTTTCTGAGGCTCTCTGCCTGTGGGAAGACTTGGGTTGGTGATGCTTACCAAGACATTTTTCTTTGTTTACACATTTGTTTTGACTTGAAAAACCTACAGTTTGGGATTTAGCCCTGAGCTTATAGGCTGAATACATCTGTTTCCTTCTGTCTCATTCTTAGAATTTGCACCTAACTTCTGCTTTAAGAACAAGGAAACAACTTTTACAGAGAAGCAGAGATTCAAAGAGCCTGGAGATATATAATAAATTGCAACAGATTAAAGTCAGGAGATCAAGAAGACTGTTCTTCTAATTTCCTCATGGACTGCCTTCATTTTCTTAGCTTTGTTGAAATCGCCATGGCATCTATAATTTTTATTCACTAAAGTGAAATGAACATATTATTGTGATTTCTGAGACCTCTAGTTCCTTTCCTTAAGATGAATTAGGCTGTACATTTCCTAATATTTATATTACATTGATCCTTTGAGAAGAGCAAACTTGTACTTAGACCTACTTAATCAAATAACCTGGCTTCCCAGGTGGTTCAAGTGGTAAAGAATCTGCCTGCCAATACAGGAGATGCAGGTTTGATCCCTGGATCAGGGAGATCCCCTGCAGGAGGAAATGGCAACCCACCTCAGTACTCTTGCCTGAAAAATACAAGGACAAAGGAGCCTGGCAGGCTACAGTCCATGGGGTCGCAGAGAGTAGGACACAACTTAGCCACTCAACAGGCACACAATTAGATAACCTAAAATATTATCAATCACTGTGTTTTCCTTAGAGAGTCAAGATGTGAGTGGCTTTTATTAATTAAAAAATTGTCAAATGAAAACAACCAAATACACCATATGTACACATTTATGGGCATGGAGGCATGTATGTTTAAACAGATGCATTTGATTTTAGCAGCGCCTATGTTATTGTTCATTTTTGCAAGAAACAGAATTCACTGGGCGCAACTGAGTGTCTGCACGCTGTGCCCTGTTTGCAAGGCAATTATTAATCTGTGTGAGAACGTAGTAGATTCTAGATTTGCCTTTACTTCTTAATGAAGAGGTCTGTTTAAAGAGTAATTTTAACTTTCTGGTAAACAGTTCTTTACACCTATGCCCCTTCTTTAAAATTTCACCATTTAACTACAAAATGGAAAATTTCATTCTAGGCCAAGGTGTGAGACATATCTGCGTGTAAATGGTTGAGCTTTATGCCAAGTTTCATGTGATTCTATAAGGAACTAATCTAAAGATTCTCTGAAAGAATCACTAAACATCACATCAGTGATATTTTTAAAGGACAAGCACAGGTACCTGCTAGTCGATACCTGTCTTGTAAGGTGCACAGGAAGGGAAGAAAGGGATTGACGTCAAACAGACCAGGGTTGGAACCTGGCTTTACCACCTTCAGCATGTGACTGTGTCCTGACAGCTCCTTTCCCTTAAAAACTGCTTTCAAGATTAAAAATAGTACACAAAAAGTGTCTAACAAAAGGTGCTTCGCATATGGTATATACGATTGTTTCTTAGGTTCAAAGATTTCATCTTTCAAAGGTTTTATATGTTCAAAGCCACTTAGGAGCTGATAACGCTGTGTTAGAGGGAAAAGACTGGAAGAACTCACTACACAGAGTTGGACTATAGTTCTCAGCCTGCATTTATTTATGGTCATTTTGTATCTAGTGATCCTGTGACTATTAGAATTCCATTCTTAATACAGACCTTTATCAGGGAAAACAAATAGAGCCCTCTTTAACAACTGGTTCGCCTTTCTCCTTAGGATACTAGAAAAGTTACAATTCTCAACATTTGCTAACATTTTGAAAAGAAAGAAAAATGCTAGACATTAATTATTCATAGTTACAAAATAGACTTCTCCTTGATGGAAAAGTTTTAAAAAATGAATTAGAAGGGGGAGGAAATGAACAGCAGAAAGGAAACTGTATTTTGGCAAGCTCTGAAACATGGAAACATTATTCTTTCATGGTTTTCCATGAATTTGAATCTCTTGACAGTTTCTCAATTATAGCTTGTAACTGTGGGCTTCAAAGCAATTCTGCAGTTCAGTTCGCCTCAGCCAGTCGGTCAATAATGTTTATTGAATTCCCATGGAGGGAAGAATACTGAATGAGGCCCCATTTCCTCAACATGGATGCCTTGGTCCAGAGAGTCTGTCATTTACCCGGTCAGACCTGCTAATGGTCTCTCGCTTTGAATCCAGAGACCTTTTCCCATCTGCCACCCTATGCAGTTCTCTTCCTGCCTGTTCCAGAGGAAAACCCTTTAGGCCGGAAGCATTCCTAGATTAATTCCAGACCCTAATTTCATACCAACTCCTCCCCAACGCCGCCCAAATTTATTTTATAAATATGTGTATTGTCTCTACAAGTTTAAGGCTTAGAATCACAGGGTATCCGAGTTCAAAGGGGTTTTTAAGGTTTAATCCAATTTTCATCTTATTTTTTTCAGATTAAAATAAATCAAAACTAAAACCCAGGAAAGGAAAATTACTTGTCATTGTATAGCGAAACGGCAGGAGGCTTTGGAGTCTGAAAAATCAAACCCAGGGCTAGTTCCCAGCTCTGCAAATTGCTAGTTAGCTCTTAGTACATGAGTAGGTCGTTGAATCTCTCTGTGCCTTAGTGCATTTTGATCTGTAAAGTAGGGGGTTGATGATTATTGTAGCATTATTGACATTTTTAGAAATGAATGGAAAATGCCTGGCAAATTGGAGCTGATCAGTAATGATGGCTGTTCTTATCCACCATCACAACTGATATAAACGGCAAACCAGAACCAGAACCCAGAACCTCCAAACTCAATGCTTGCTCTTTGCTAACCAGTTGCTTCTTTCCAGAGGAGTACCACCCCCTGAAGGATTCAGTAAAAGCCGTCTTGCAGGGATGGTTATCTCCCGGACAGATTAGAATTCTCTTGAGACAGGCAGGTAGGAGGGATTTTGTTATTATTTCTGCCCTGGGAGAAAGATTCAATCAGTAAAGTGGCACAAAAAGTTCTCTTTTAGTGAAAATGATTAACACTCCTTTAGTTAGGCAATATGTTCCCACCCATCTCTAAATCTGGCCTCACACAGACCAGGTCACACAGATGGGGATCAGAAACCTAAGAAAACAGCAACAAATTGGTTTGGTGAGTGGATGTGGTTGAAATCTTTCATCTGGTTTGTCTCAACTTGTTGTGCAAGTTATATGGGTTCCGAATAAAGCTGAAAATCCAAGGAAACTGTTATGAGTATTAAGCCACAGGTATCAAAGCTTGGAGAACCTGATGAAAAATGAACCAGTATAAACCCAAACATAAGGATATTACACACCTCCTTTCCAGAAAGTCAATTTCTGACAGGAAGAGACTCTTAACTTGCTGTAGGAGAGGAATATGCAGCCTTGCTAATTAATTATCACCTCCGTGTTTATTTTTCAATGAACCAGTGGGCTGGAATGATTAAAGCAAATGTGGCTCAGAAACTCGGGCAGGAAGGAGTGAGCTGGGACTAAAAGCTAATGCCAACTGTGCCCACATTGACTGTCCCAGGGGAACCCAGCCTTGCCTTGAAGAAAGGCTTCTGAGGCATAAGTACTTACAAACCTGCCAATTTGGCCCTTCACGTATTTGGGATAATTGCTTGAAAATGGTACTGCCAGATGGAAAGCTGGGGAAGGGTGAGTCAATCAGCATAAAAGTGATATACATCACCTACTTCCTTTGTAGAGCGTCTTAGTCATAAAGGCAATGATATTCCACAGTGCCTTGCATTAGCTTGTTTGAGAAGTAAGCTATTGGCCGCCAGAGCAAATATCTGAGATACAGTATATGACTTACTTTGCCTCAGTCAGACCAGTGGGTGAAACTTTCAGTGGGCGAGATCGTGCAGAATGAAGAAGCAGCAGCTATTCTAAGTTCCAGAGGAAATGAAAACTCTGTTTTCTTGATTTGTAGCTGTTCTTCAGTTATCTTCAAAGGACCTACCCTTGTGAAATACTTTAGATTGAGTAATCCAACGAGGTTTTTTTGTTTTTCTGATTTTGTGATTTAACAAAGAAATGACGGTCCTCGTAAAAACTCTGGTGAAACTGTGTTTGGAATCTGCTTTATCAGAGGCTATTTTTCAAAAGCTGTTATGTGTTTTCAAAAGCTGTTAAATGGTTATCAAACTATACTTTCTCAGGCCCTATAAAAAAAAAATCTGAGTTGCTTTAGAAATTTAGAGAAGGAAGATCTAAACAGAAATTTTAGTTGTCCTGTTTTATTATAATCAGATCAGATCAGATCAGTCGCTCAGTCGTGTCCAACTCTTTGCGACCCCATGAACGCCAGGCCTCCCTGTCCATTACCAACTCCCAGAGGTCACTCAGACTCACATTCACCAAGTCAGTGATGCCATCCAGCCATCTCATCCTCTGTCGTCCCCTTCTCTTCCTGCCCCCAATCCCTCCCAGCATCAGAGTCTTCTCCAATGAGTCAACTCTTCACATGAGGTGGCCAAAATACTGGAGTTTCAGCTTTAGCATCATTCCTTCCAAAGAAATCCCAGGGTTCATCTCCTTCAGAATGGACTGGTTGGATCTCCTTGCACTCCAAGGGACTCCCAAGACTCTTCTCCAACACCACAGTTCAAAAGCATCAATTCTTCGGGGCTCAGCCTTCTTCACAGTCCAGCTCTCACATCCATACATGACCACAGGAAAGACCATAGCCTTGACTAGACGAACCTTTGTTGGCAAAGTGATGTCTCTGCTTTTGAATATGCTATCTAGGTTGGTCATAACTTAATAGACGTTTATAATTCATGTATAAGATGTGTCCACATATGGCAGGTCACTTTAAAATACATCTGCTTAATTACAACTACCTGGGAACAAACCATCACACAGATGACTTAAAGCTCTTATGTTTAGTTCAGAGGTATAAACATTCAAGAGAAGAAAATAAGCTTGGCCTTAAAACATCTCTAACTAAAAAATATGCTGAACTAGTAATTGGGTAATCTTAAATCATTCTATATAAAATAATATATCATTACCAATTTACACGTAAAATTTCAGTTGAAAGCAAGGTGTAAATTGGGAGAAGATCAGATCAGATCAGATCAGATCAGATCAGTCGCTCAGTCGTGTCCAACTCTTTGCGACCCCATGAATCACAGCACGCCAGGCCTCCCTGTCCATCACCAACTCCCGGAGTTCACCCAGACTCACGTCCATCAAGTCAGTGATGCCATCCAGCCATCTCATCCTCTGTCGTCCCCTTCTCCTCTTGCCCTCAATCCCTCCCAGCATCAGAGTCTTCTCCAATGAGCCGAAATACTGGAGTTTCAGCTTTAGCATTATTCCTTCCAAAGAAATCCCAGGGCTGATCTCCTTCAGAATGGACTGGTTGGATCTCCTTGCAGTCCAAGGGACTCTCAAGAGTCTTCTCCAACACCACAGTTCAAAAGCATCAATTCTTCAGCGCTGAGCTTTCTTCACAGTCCAACTCTCACATCCATACATGACCACAGGAAAAACTATAGCCTTGACTAGACAGACCTTTGTTGGCAAAGTAATGTCTCTGCTTTTGAATATGCTATCTAGGTTGGTCATAACTTTCCTTCCAAGGAGTAAGCACCTTTTAATTTCATGGCTGCAGTCACCATCTGCAGTGATTTTGGAGCCCCCCAAAATAAAGTCTGACACTGTTTCCCCATCTATTTCCCATGAAGTGATGGGACCGGATGCCATGATCTTAGTTTTCTGAATGTTGAGCTTTAAGCCAACCTTTTCACTCTCCACTTTCACTTTCATCAAGAGGCTTTTGAGTTCCTCTTCACTTTCTGCCAGAAGGGTGGTGTCATCTGCATATCTGAGGTTATTGATATTTCTCCCAGCAATCTTGATTCCAACTTGTGCTTCTTCCAGTCCAGCGTTTCTCATGATGTACTCTGCATATAAGTTAAATAAGCAGGGTGACAATATACAGCCTTGACGGACTCCCTTTCCTATTTGGAACCAGTCTGTTGGTCCATGTCCAGTTATAACTGTTGTTTCCTGACCTGCATACAAATTTCTCAAGAGGCAGATCAGGTGGTCTGGTATTCCCATCTCTTTCAGAATTTTCCACAGCTTATTTTGATCCACACAGTCAAAGGCTTTGGCATAGTCAATAAAGCAGAAATAGATGTTTTTCTGGAACTCTCTTGCTTTTTCAATGATCCAGTGGATATTGGCAATTTGATCTCTGGTTCCTCTGCCTTTTCTAAAACCAGCTTGAACATCAGGAAGTTCATGGTTGACATATTGCTAAAGCTTGGCTTGGAGAATTTTGAGCATTACTTTACTAGTGTGTGAGATGAGTGCAATTGTGTGGTAGTTTGAACATTCTTTGGCATTGCCTTTCTTTGGGACTGGAATGAAAACTGACCTTTTCCAGTCCTGTGGCCACTGCTGAGTTTTCCAAATTTGCTGGCATACTGAGTGCAGCACTTTCACAGCATCATCTTCCAGGATTTGGAATAGCTCAACTGGAATTCTATCACCTCCACTAGCTTTGTTTGTAGTGATGCTTTCTAAGGCCCACTTGACTTCACATTCCAGGATGTCTGGCTCTAGGTCAGTGATCACCCCTTCGTGATTATCTGGGTCGTGAAGATCTTTTTTGTACAGTTCTTCTGTGTATTCTTGCCATCTCTTCTTAATATCTTCTGCTTTTGTTAGGCCCATACCATTTCTGTCCTTTATCGAGCCCATCTTTGCATGAAATGTTCCTCTGGTATCTCTGATTTTCTTGAAGAGATCACTAGTCTTTCCCATTCTATTGTTTTCCTCTATTTCTTTGCATTGATCGCTGAAGAAGGCTTTCTTATCTCTTCTTGGTATTCTTTGGAACTCTGCATTCAGATGTTTATATCTTTCCTTTTCTCCTTTGCTTTTCACTTCTCTTCTTTTCACAGCTATTTGTAAGGCCTCCCCAGACAGCCATTTTGCTTTTTTGCATTTCTTTTCCACGGGGAAGGTCTTGATCCCTGTCTCCTGTACAATGTCACGAACCTCATTCCACAGTTCATCAGGCACTCTATCTATCAGATCTAGGCCCTTAAATCTATTTCTCACTTCCACTGTATAATCATAAGGGATTTGATTTAGGTCATACCTGAATGGTCTAGTGGTTTTCCCTACTTTCTTCAATTTCAGTCTGAATTTGGCAATAAGGAGTTCGTGGTCTGAGCCACAGTCAGCTCCTGGTCTTGTTTTTGCTGATTGTATAGAGCTTCTCCATCTTTGGCTGCAAAGAATATAATGGATCTGATTTTGGTGTTGACCATCTGGTGATGTCCATGTATAGAGTCTTCTCTTGTGTTGTTGGAAGAGGGTGTTTGTTATGACCAGTGCATTTTCTTGGCAAAACTCTATTAGTCTTTGCCCTGCTTCATTGCGTATTCCAAGGCCAAATTTGCCTGTTACTCCAGGTGTTTCTTGACTTCCTACTTTTGCATTCCAGTCCCCTATAATGAAAAGGACATTTTTTGGGGTGTTAGTTCTAAAAGGTCTTGTAGGTCTTCATAGAACCATTCAACTTCAGCTTCTTCAGCGTTACTGGTTTGGGCATAGACTTGGATTACTGTGACATTGAATGGTTTGCCTTGGAAACGAACAGAGATCATTCTGTCGTTTTTGAGATTGCATCCAAGTACTGCATTTTGGACTCTTTTGTTGACCATGATGGCCACTCCATTTCTTCTGAGGGATTCCTGCCCGCAGTAATAGATATAATGGTCATCTGAGTTAAATTCACCCATTCCAGTCCATTTGAGTTCACTGATTCCTAGAATGTTGACATTCACTCTGGCCATCTCTTGTTTGACCACTTCCAATTTGCCTTGATTCATGGACCTGACATTCCAGGTTCCTATGCAATATTGCTCTGTACAGCATCGGACCTTGCTTCTATCACCAGACACATCCACAGCTGGGTATTCTTTTTGCTTTGGCTCCATCCCTTCATTCTTTCTGGAGTTATTTTTGAGAAGTAAAGGGCCTTGGAGAAGTATTAGTTGTATACAGTGGCTCCTTGGAAGTTTTCTCTTCCTTACTTGCCATGAGACATGGACATTATAAGGAGAAAATTCTCCTTGGACAAAGAAAATACAACAATTTTGATTTCTTGGGTGAACTAGGCAAAGTGCTTGCTAAAGAAATCCAAATATGCAATTAAAGGCTTTTGGTAACTGAAGCAATGTCTTTCATGCCAAGCATGGCAGCACCAAACTGCCATGAGTTGACATCAACTGGCCAGAGTTGACATTAAAATTCTTTTGAACATAAAACACATGCAGTGTATGTTGAAAACAGTTGTTTTCAGGTTGCAAATATAAAAATGGAAATAAATAGTATTAGATAAATAATAATGATTGTCACTAACGCACACTTGCAGGTATGCTGGGAAATGGAGGACTATGTAAGGACCAGAATGGTCCTAAACGCTCTATCAAATTACTCAGCTATGGAGTTATAGACTTAGAATAGAAATTAGGTTCATTGTTTCTTAGGTGATTTGAAATAGCACTTCAACTGTGCTCTTAAAATATTACTAACATTTCTAAATATTTAAGATGGTGGGTTGACAACATGGACTAGCTATGTTGAAAACATACTATTTTAGGTAGTAGTTTGTTTTAGAAAACAAACTATTCTAGGAATTTTAAATGAAAGGAATTTAGTACAGGGAATTGGTTAGCACACATTCAAAATGCAAGGAAGGAAAAGAGGAGATGATGAGAGAAATAAAAGGCATACATTAGCAGGAAGCCCCTGTTTATAAGCTCTGGGAACAAAGCTCAGAGGGTAGAACACACAGCTATTGGTTTAGCCTTCAACTGGGATCCTAAAACATGGGGGTAAATGGGTATTGAAGCCACAGAGAAAGCAGAGCTATTGTAAAGATGCCAAAAGAAACAGAGAGAAGGAAAAATACCCTGGCTTTCCCCTCTTCTAATCTTCCAATCTTTGGCCAGTGTCATTAGCAAAATGACGCAGAAGCAAACAAGGGCTCCTAGGAACCATAGTTTCCTGCAGTATGAAGCTGAGGCCTGAAAAGAGAGCCAACGGACATTCCACCTTCCTTCACGGAACCTCTCAAACTACCCATTCAACATGCATAAACGTATAATTGCTCATGACACTATTACATAAAACTTAAAAGACTGAAACCGATGATGAACCCATGAATGTTGGAAAGCAGATGAGCTCAAGTCGAATAGAGAAGTTGTGGGCCAGAGTGTGTGCAGGGGAGCACTAGCGGTGAGCCACAGAGTTAGAGGAAGCCAAGCATATCTGGGACATGGGATAGGATCATTGGGGTAGAAATGAATGTTGAGCTGTGTTCATGTTCCTACCTTGGACCCCAAAACCTAAACAGGAAGTCTGCCGCCAATTAGAAACAATGAAAATGGGCAGAAAAGCCTGGTTAAAAGAGGAATCACCTGAGATCATGAAAACAGGCACTGCCGAGGGGCATATCTTGCCCCGCCCCTTTCTCACTGAGAACAGTGTGGCATGCAAGCAGCAGTATTCATGTTCTCCCAAAGACACTCCATGAATAGCTGTGTCAAGACAACCAATAAGGACTCCCGATGGTAAAGATGAGCATACCATCCAAAAGTCTCATACTCTTCAGAAAAGCCAATAGCATAAAGGGAGGTAGTATCCTCAGTACCAAAGGAACCCTGTTAGCAGGGCAGCCAGAGAGAATGCTAAAACATATAACAAGAATATTATAAATCAGGAAGGAAGGATATGACGTACAAAAATTAGTAGAGGTAGTTTTGAAACAAAGAAGACAGAGATAAACCCAGATGCATCGTTATTTGCAATGAATAGCAAGAAGGAAGAATGGATAAGAGGTTTACTTTGTTTTAATGACTTCGTTGGTGGCTCAGACGGAAAAACGTCTGCGTACAATGAGGGAGACTAGGGTTTGATCCCTGAGTCGGGAAGATCCCCTGGAGAAGGAAATGGCACCCCACTCCAGTACTCTTGCCTGGAAGATCCCATGGATGGAGGAGCCTGGTGGGCTACAGTCCATGGGGTTGCAAAGAGCCGGACACGACTGAGCGACTTCACTTTCTTTACTTTGTTTAGAATATAAGTTTAGTCCGTATTTTTAAATAACTATTCACCTATTAAACCCCAAAACTTTCCATTTAAATCATGGCTTTTCTTTTGTGAGACAAACTAAAAGCATTTCTATAGTTGGCTTTAGGAACCAAGTTGAGCAGCCAAACAGGAAGTACAACTAGGATTCTGGTCCAAGCAAGAATAATATGAAACCCTTTAAAATTAGATTCTCTCATCTCTATGCATAATAACAATTGAATGCCACTCTTATGAACAGTCACTTTTTTTTTTCTTTTGCATGTTCTGCTTTCTATGCTTTGCTTCTCTGTGACCTCTCTGAGAAGTGTGTGTAGGGTGGGCTGGGAGTAGGGATGATGTGTATCAAAGTAAGATCTGTAGATGAAAGCCCCATCTCGCTGTAAGTTTTAACCAGAGCTCCCCAATATGTCATGGGAGCTCATACCTCAGCAGGATAGATTTCTGGTTATCAGAAAAGCCTTAGAAGTTGATGCAAGTAAGATCCACAGAGATGTCTAAGTAGCCTTGCTAGGAGCACTAATGTGATTTCCCCTTATCCTAATAGCCTAGAAGCTAATCTCTCTTATTGACTTTCAACCTGGCAGGCACAATTATAACTCCAATGACAAGAGCAGAAATTACTGTACTTCATCAATCTTAAGATGCATGTTTTTATCATCCCTGAAATCACAAGGCATCTTAAAGTGATGGCATGTCAGTTTAAATTTTTTTCCCCTCAGTGGTACATAAATAATGGTGCTTCTGAGTCAATGGTGTTTTAAGGGTCAATAAAATTTGCCCTTTTTTTTGCCCACTTATTTTAACCAACATGGAAGATGTGACTATTTATCATGTTAGGTATTGTAGTCATCATCCATTGTTTACAGAATAAATGTGTTTGTTTGTACGCTGAAGTATTTTTGTTTCTTCTTACAGTAAGACATTTCTGAACATGTTTTGCATAGAATGCTATAGAGCTATACTTCCTAAATTTGTCCGACTAGCAGAATCACCAGAGGAGCTATCTGAACTCTCCTGAGTTTCTGGTTCTAGATGCAGCTGAGAATCTGCAATTTTAGAAATCTCCCAGACTGATTCTGGTGATTAGAGAGATTTTGAGAGCCACATCACAGAAGAGGAGGAAAAAAGAGGAGCATCTATCTGTGCTATAGAAGTACATGAAAAATAAATTTAATATATAAATATCACTGTCTTAAAGTAGGGAAAGAAGAGTCCACCCCAAATCATATTCTTTTGTACTTAAAATTTCTCTTGTTTTATAAAAATAAATGTACATTGTATCTTCAGTGAAAAATTTTTAGCATTAAGAAGTCAACTTAATGTTACTCATAAGATCCAAAATGTATTAAAAATTAATTTTCAGTGATTGTCAAAGTTCAAACAGAGTTTAAACCACAGAAAATTATATTAATTTCCACTGAGACTTGAAAATCAATTCATTCAGTGCCCTTTTTATGTTGCTTCCATGGTTTATGGCACACTGGTTACACCAGACGTTACAGAATTATACTAGTCTCCTGAAATACTGGGTCCTATTTATTCAATTCTGGTAGGCCTCACTGCAAACCAGGAGGCATAATTTAATGGCAAGAACCAGGAATCACAGGAGACCTGTCATTAACTGTGTGACTTTAGACAGGTCATTTAATTCCTTTTGGTTCCAATTTTCCAATCTGTAAAATAATTAAGCAAGATTACTGTGCTGTGCTAAGTTGCTTCAGTCTTGTCCGACTCTTTGTGACCCTATGGACTATAGTCTGCCAGGCTCCTCTGTCTGTGGGATTCTCCTGGAAAGAATACTGGAGTGAGTTGCCATGCCCACCTTCAGGGAATCTTCCTGACCCAGGGCTCAAACCTGCATCTCTAAAGTCTCCTGCATTGACAGGCTCTTTACCACTAGCACCACCTGGGAAGCCCTAAGCAAGATTAAATAATCTCTAAATTTCCTTTTTGGCTTCCCAGGTGGCTCAGTGGCTAAAATCTGCCTAACACTGCAGGGAACGCGGGTTCGATCCCTGGGTCAGGAAGATCCCCTGGAGAAGGAAATGGCAACCCACTCCAGTGTTCTTGCCTGGGAAATGCCATGGACAGAGGAGCCTGGCGGGCTATAGTCCATGAGGTCGCACAGAGTCGGAGATGACTTAGCGACTGCTGCTGCTGCTGCTGCCAAGTCGCTTCAGTCGTGTCCGACTCTGTGCGACCCCATAGACGGCAGCCCACCAGGCTCCCCCGTCCCTGGGATTCTCCAGGCAAGAACACTGGAGTGGGTTGCCATTTCCTTCTCCAATGCATGAAAGTAAAAAGTAAAAGTGAGGTCGCTCAGTCGTGTCGGACTCTAAGCGACCCCATGGACTGCAGCCTACCAGGCTCCTCCGTCCATGGGATTTGCCAGGCAAGAGTACTGGAGTGGGTTGCCACTGCCTTCTCTGGACTTAGCGACTAAACAACCACAAAGGCTCCTTTTGCACTAAGACTATGTGGTTTTTGTGAATTGAATGGATGCAAAGCCATATTGTATTCACAGATTACTGGCAGGAATATTTATATTATATTTATATCTTATTGGCAGGAACTAATTAATTTGCAATGTGAAATTAAAAGGCAACTTTGCTATGATGACCTTGAACTGTGATAATTGAGTACACTAATAAACAGGCTTCAGGGAAAGAATTTCAAGTGAATAATTCACCACAAAAAGAAACAACTAGGATATTAGAGAACTCTAGAAACTAATTTACATAAGGTTTTAAATCTTATGTTATTCCCAGGACAAAGTTAAACATAGAATGTATCCTTCAAAAGAAGCAATTTGAGAGAAACTTCTTGGTAAATTAAAAGAAAAGGAAAATTTAAAAGAAATAGAAACAAGAGTCGGTCTATCAGTTTGGGTGATGTCAGTTCTAAGTAACAAAAGTCAGAGAAAATTTACTGGCATATATCATACAATTATTAGTTCATCTGTCCTGAGTGGTTCTCAGTCATGGTTTGACCAGGAAACTGGCTGAAATTCCTATCAGTTCACCTGATCCTGTCTCACTTTATGCATTCAGTTTGTGTAGACCAGCCTCAATCATAATAACCAAACTATTGCAACAATTGCAGGTTTCATTTGCACACACGACACTACCCAAAGACAGAGAAGGGCCTTTCTTCCCTTCACTGTGTCATAAACACTTGAATTTCACCCTGGACCAAGTGAAACCAGTCTCTGAAATCAAATGAGTGTCATGTCCTGATCGTAATCTAAATGACTGTTCCTTCCTCAGCCACCAGGGATTACATTAATAGATGAACTGATGTCGCTTGGAGTCCACACCTAAAGCAGGAAGTGGGGTCAATTTTGTTCAAATCACATGCCTGCTGCACAATGGGAGATTAATCCCCCAAAGGAAAATCTTGTTGCTCTTAGGAAGGGGAAAGAGAAATGGGTATCTGATATGCCACCAACCAACATCTACTTCCAAATTGAATGTGTATTACTATACCAAGCATGGAGAAAATTAAGTTCTAAGATTTTATCCTTTAGATATAGAACAATAAGCACAGGAGTTTAAATATTAAATCACAAGTAGTCAAGGAAAGGCAGTGTAAATAAACTCAATCTAATGTGTGACAACAAGAGCAAAATGGTTAAGGGTTTGGGTCACAACGAACAGGTTCACATCTCAGATATAGCTGTGTGACCCTGTCCTTTATCTACATCATGGCCACAATAGTAGTATTTATGTCATAGGGATTTTATTTTGTGAGAATTACATGAAATAATGTAGATAAAATGACTCTCCAAGTTAGTTGTAGAAGTTGTTTAGATATTACCTTAAGTAACACACTGGAGAAAACTCAAAAGACAGTCATCCTGAAAAAGCCCCAAATGAAGGTAAAAAAGAAGAGGTAATTCTCATTAGCAATTATGTCAGTGAAAAATATGAAAACTCAGTGCAACAAAAACTAGAACTAATTATTGTGCTTAATCCGGAGAACTGATACGTCCTTGCAAAAATGACTCAAGAGTTCATAGCTGGAATATCATGCTTTATTCAGCCCAAGTCATATAGTGCAGAAAAGATACTGCACGTAGTAAAGATCAGTTGAGAAGGAAACTGGAGGATTGAGTAGTGTGGAAGAATAAAAAGAAAAATGAAACATCTGATTGTCAGGAAAAGCTTCTTAACTAGAAGAGCTGTAAATCTCACTAAGAAAGTGAAGGAAGTTTCAATATTTGGGGAACTTAAAAATTGGATACACTGAAAGTCTAATTCACATGGAAATAGCCATACATAAAATATTCTTATAATAAATGTATGTTGGATAAATATGAAGTTCTATAAATTATTAGATGTTAATTAACTTTTCCAAAGTGGACTGAGTTCCTGCCAGATGCTGTTCAGGAATTTGCAATACATCAGTGAACAAAAGTTTCTGTCTTCCTGGAGTTTATATTTACTAACTTTCTAAGTAAATAATTTTGTAATCTCAGAGTTCTCTTCTTTCAGAAATACAGATAGTTTGAGGGAATCTTGATTTCCTATAGGCCAGAAAATCACATTCTTTGTCTTAGTAACAATCTCCGGAGTTTAATGAAATAAATACAAATTATACAAAATATCAGCATTAAAAACAGAGATAAAAGTTGGTCAACTGTAAACACATATAATCATGATAATTTTCAGTTTTAAACATATTAATATTTCACTTTAAAATTCTTACAAATTTATATACTCTTGGCATTCATTGTTGGTACAATGAGAAATGAAGTGAAGTCACTCAGTCGTATCCGACTCTTTGCGACCCCTTGGACTGTAGCCTACCAGGCTCCTCCGTCCCTGGGATTCTCCAGGCAGGAATACTGAAGTGGGTTGCCATTTCCTTCTCCAGGAGATCTTCCCAACCCAGGGATAGAATCTGGGTCTCCCGTATTGCAGGCAGACACTTTACCATCTGAGCCACCAGGGAAGTCCACAATGAGATAGAATGTTATTTCATTTGCAGTAGCATCTCTGCCCAAGGTCTCACTCCTGGAAACTCCCTGGTAGTCCAGTGGTTAGGACTCTGCACTCTACTGCAGGAAACACAGGTTTGATTCCTGGTTGGGCAGTGGAGATAGATCCCACATGCTGTGCGTTGTGATGGAGGGCAGGGAACTCTCACTCCTGCCCTATAACTTTGATAAAGTAATGATACGATTTCTATCTACCAAATGGGAGTATATAATGAAGCCTAACAGAAAATCATGGACTTAAAAACATTAGTTGTCTAATATTTGCAATGGAATTCCTCATAAGAAACCTATATTTATTTGGAAAATATATCTTGATAATTGTACTTGAAAGTAAAAAGTTCATTCCAAGAGATATGAGTAAGGATTGTTTATTACTCTAGAGAGGATGGAGAAAAGAAAGAAAAAAGTGAATAGGGTGGGTTTAGCAAGATAGTAGAAGGGGATGTGACCTCTTCCCATGACCTTGTGAAACTTTAGGAAAGCTTTAGAATGCATGAAATCGTGTCGCAAATTGATCTTTTGTGGAAATCAGCTAAGAAACTGAATTTTGGATCTAGGTCAGCAGAGCCTGAAACAAGGCATCCTACACAATTTCAGGGGAAATAACAGAGTTCAAATTGCTAGAAATTGGTAGAGAGCTTGGGCAGGGCACTGGACCCTTCCAGGTCAGGAAGATTAGGAGCTTATGCCAAGTATTCCTAAATCTCATCACCTAGATGGGAGCATCTAGGTGAGGGCCAGAAGACTTCTTAACTAGTTTATGGCTACAGGTGGAGGTAGGAAGACTCCCAGTTGACAACGGGGTTACAAATACAAAAAAAAATTAGTCATATTCCTCTTTTGCTGCTGCTGCTACTGCTGCTGCTAAGTTGCGTCAGTCGTGTCCAACTCTGTGCGACCCCATAGACGGCAGCCCACCAGGCTGCCCAGTGCCTAGGATTCTCCAGGCAAGAACACTGGAGTGGGTTGCCATTTCCTTCTCCAAAGCATCTAATTATACCTTTTGGCTAAGCATTTGGCATTGATGTTTGAAATATGGTGATGGATATACTCCAACCTTCACATACTTTCTTGGGGATTAATAGTAGTAGCTGACATTAAAGAGCAGCTACTTCATCTCAAGCATATTAACACTTTATGAGGAGTAGCATTTTTGACACTTATATCAACTTGTGAGGTAGGTACTGTTCTCATCATTTTACAGATGAGGAACTGAGATTTATAAAGGTCATTAAGAACCACCGGACAAAAGATCAATAAGGAAATAGAGAATGTAAACAATAGGAAAGACCAATTAGACCTAACAGACATGTACAGAATCGTTGCTGAATAATATGGGTGGTCACATAAATCTTAGTTATCAAATACCAAGCACCTAACATACTAGGCTGATGGGAAATTCTGTCATAATCATCACTGGATTTCTTTCTCCTTGGTTGTACCAGGGTCCTCAGTCTGTGTGTAGTGCATAAGCATGAGGAGGCCCCTGCATTTCCTACTGGTTCCCTTGCAAGGCTTACTGCTCCCTGGATCCAGGCTGCCTGGATCCATATGGTTCAAGATCTGTCAGAATGTGGTCTTCAAGCAGCATCTGCTTTCATCTCTATAAAAATTTCTGAGACAAGATTTGAACATATTTGCTTTTTTTCTGCCCAGTAACTTTTCCTTATTTTGGTAACAGCACGTTGGTTTCCTTGGGAAGTACACCTCTTCCCTACTGTAAATTTGTTTGGTTTATATGGGAAGAATCTTTGCTGGGCTGGGCACATAACCCAATCCCAACGAACAAGAGCATTTGAGATGCACAGAAGACCCAAGCCAGGTCAGTAAGATCCAGTATAGGAAAGATGAAACTATAGGGATAGAGGCTTTCTTTCTGGAGTTGCTGGGAGCTGGTGTGGGAGCCCACAAGACAGTGGAAACAGTCCAGAGAAAAGCAGAGTAGAGATGGGCCGAGATACATTTGAACTTCGGTTCTAGCTGTGGTTGGACTTTCTAGGGAAGCCAATCAATAAGGGTCGCAAAGTGTCGGACACAACTGAGCAACTTTCACTTTGAGAGAGTCCTTACTCTTGGTCTCCACTGATATAATGTATTTCATGATCACAATGTAGGGGAGGGAAAGATCAAAAAGAGACAAAACAGACAGTAAGGTCTCAAAAACTTGCCCTTCCACATACATCTTCCACAGTAGAACAGTGTTTATTCAGACTAGATGGAAATAACCTCCTTCAAATTAATTCCAAAATTTCGATAGGTCAATTTGAGAAAAGCATAGCCCAAATTTTCTGGATGTATTCTTTTGGGTTTTCTGTAAGATTAAGAAAGAAAGAAGATGCATAAAAATAGGCATTTTAGCTGTTGCAGTTTAAATCTTTAAAACATTTGTTACTTGCCAAAATATACAAAGAGCAAGAGCAATGTGTGGGCATTTCATAGTGTGAAATGCCATGTAGTTGACAAATATCATGTTTGTCAATGTTGCTGATTTGCTCCTACAATATGACATCTTCTTTTCACATCATACATTATATCAAATTGCCCTTCAATTATTGTAAAGGAGATTTAAAAATTTTTATGATCACAGAGAAAAATTGGAAATTTCCATTATTGATGTTTTCATTGTCTAGAAAGAAAGTTGAAAGTTAAGTCGTTCAGTCATGTCCCGCTCTTTGTGACCATATGGACTGTAGTCCACCAGGCTCCTCTGTCCATGGGATACTCCAGGCCAGAATATTGGAGTGGGTTGCCATTTGCTTCTCCAGGGGATCTTCCTGACCTAGGGATCAAACCCAGGTCTCCTGCATTGCAGGCAGACACTCTAACCTCTGAGCCACCAGGGAATCCTCTTCATTTTCTAGACTCTCAGGTAAATGACTTACATTTTCAAATGTATGTGGATATTGATGGAATTTTCCAAAATAAAACCTTTATTTCAAAGACCTAATGAAATTTGCTTTCTGTCAAATAGCTTTCTGACATTGCATATTTCCCTCATCAGCAACTATCAATATTACACAGAGTTCTGTCTTTTTTCCATTTTTGGTAGAGTGAGTTCTTAGCCTTGAGGAATTAAAAACCACTGATAGGAGAGATTTGGTGTCCTGTACAGTAAACCAGAAAGACTCTTACTGCTCTCAGAGTTTTCCCAACATCAAATCTTTAGAGGGTTCAAAGCCGCATCTTTGAAGACACAAGTTATCTCTTGTAAATTAAAGCCTTTAGATGAAGAGTTTTTGTTATACTCCATTTTATAGACTCCAAACTCTCAAAAGAGAAAATATGTCAGGTTTTTGTTAGAGAAAATCAACTAACTTCTGAACTCATTCAACATTCAGCATTTCAAATAATAGCATTCAAGTTGACACATCTGTTAACCTGAAGAAATGGAATTAAGAAAACAAAAAAACCAAAACAAATACACCCATCACCTTCTGAGGAGAATACCTCTGATTCAGAATTGGGTAGTTTTAGGATTAAGTTTAGGAGAAGACAATGGCACCCCACTCCAGTACTGTTGCCTGGAAAATCCCGTGGATGGAGGAGCCTGGTGAGCTGCTGTCTATGGGGTCGCACAGAGTCAAACATGACTGAGCGACTTCACTTTCACTTTTCACTTTCATGCATTGGAGAAGGAAATGGCAACCCACTCAAGTGTTCTTGCCTGGAGAATCCCAGGGAGATCCCACGGGGGAGCCTGGTGGGCTGCTGTCTCTGGGGTCGCACAGAGTCGGACACGACTGAAGTGACTTAGCAGCAGTAGCAGCAAGATTAAGTTTTGTCAGTTTCCCCTGACACCTCTCCTTAAAGGGGAAAATTAATCCCCAGCTGATGCCCCAGATATTTACAATAAAGACTAATATATATTTAATCTGCCAACAACAAGAGCTGCCTTAGTGTGGAGTTTTCCTGCCTTGATCTGTTTGTACTAAGCCAGCAAGGAGACATTCCTGTACCACATTTATCTCCACCTGCAGATAACTGCTTTGGAACAAAACCCCATTTATCTGGGCTTCAGATAGAAGAACTGACAACATATGGAAGAGAAGACGTTTTAAGCAGCCAACAATTTATGGAGGAAATATTTTTTCCATAATTCAATTTAGGCTAAACTGTTCTAGAGATTTTATATTCATTCTAAGAGAAAAACATACCCTTCCCACAAATCTCAGAAAATACTTAAAAAATATTTTTGAAAACTAAAAATTTCCAGCCATCCTAATGATTGTCCCTGTTATGTTGGTATATGTTTTTTCAAACTTTTTAAATGCACACACACACATACACACACACACACACACACACACACACACACACACACGGAGGATTGCAGCACACACTTTCATGAAGAAAGCTAATAACACTGAAAAATTATTTCGCGATGGTATTCTAGATCATTTTGTGATTGACCAGATAGGATGACAAACTCCCTGGACAGCTGGCATTCTATTTTGTAAGGCACGCTCAGGAAAATACCTAGAGATACCAACTGTGAACTGCGTTTTTCAGCTTGAGGCTATAGGAAGGCACAATTAGAAACGAGTCTGCTAGCCACTGGGATGAAGCCCTGGAATCATCCGTTTGCTTGTGTGCTAGAGTCTGTAACACAACGAAACCAAATATATGTTCTGCAAAGTACACTGGTTCTCCTTCCTGTATTGTTCCGACTTTTCTCTAGTCTTTCATGTTGGGCATCTTGGAACACAGCACTAACCCAGGTGGAAAATGGTTCCCTGTAGAAGTTCCTTTCTTGGCCTCCATGACTATCTTCTTCTGGTTTCCTTACCTTTCTATTTTTTCTTTCTCTTTTGTTAGATATTTTTCCTCTCTGTCTCTTGTTGATGTTGTTCTTCTCTATGGTTCTGTCTGTAGCCCTTCTTTCTTTTCAGGATTCTCCCTCTCTGTCTTTATCTTCTACCATATACTCCTAAGGCTTTACATCACGCAGCTTGTGGAATCTTATTTCCCTGAACAGGGATTGAACTCAGGCCCTTATCAGTGAAAGTGCAGAGTCCTAACCACTGAACCACTAAGGAGTTCCCTACATACTACTTTTAAACAATTATTACGTATCTCAAATGTTTACTTCTCTCTTGAGGTCCAAGCTGTATTATTTCCAACTACTTACTCTGACTTTTAATTTAGGTGTCCATTTTTAACTTTAATTCTGTCTAGAAAGTAGAGTCTGAGATAGGGCAGTTTATCTGGGGATGTGAACAGAAGTTGGGAACCAGGCAGAGGGGACATGTAAGGAGAGAGTGCTGTTTTAAGGGTGGTAGAGAATCCCGTGTTGCCAATGGCCTTCTCAGGAGTCTTATAAAGGCTCACAAAAGCTCCACCTAAAAGACTTCGCACAGGGCACAAAAGGAAGAGAATTTATCCATTGTCCACCTTCTCCCATTTTTCTGAAGATTGTCTCACTTGGTGTTTATTTCCTCACACTTCAGGTGGCTCAACTCTGGATGCTGAGTGGGCTTCCTTGAAACCAGCATCCCCTACAAGAGTCAGAGAAACCTATGGAAGGAAGCGATCTTTCAGCAGCTTATGTCTGAGGATGGTCACCAGCAGCAGGAAGTGGGTCAACATCTATACTCAAGTGTTCACTCTGGCTTGGCTGGAATCAGAGGTATAGCTGAGAGTTGCATAAACCTGGACAAGTAACCTAACTAATTTGGGCATCAGTCTCCCAATATACAAAATGATGATTTATACTGCCCATGTTATGAAGCTACTACGGAGATAGAAAAGGTAATATATATGAAAGTGTTTTACAAACTCAAAAAACACTACAGAAAGTTAATATATTCTTATGACACCCAATTTCTCAAATAAAACCTTCTTTTTAAACTTCAAGGAGTTAAACTTGTTTTATGTTGACTTAATTTCCCAAGATAATATAATTATTTCTTTGGTTTCTACTATGGCTAGAAATATTTGCTGTTGAGACAAGGTCATTCCAACTACTTTATATTTTTATATAAATTGCTTTAGTAGGATAATTTGTTTAAGATCTTCTTTTGTAGCATTTGGTTGTGCTTAGAATAGCTCAGTAATAAAAAAACAAAACTCTCAGGCCTGTAATATATACATATATCTATACATATGTACGTATCCACACTAAGCTACCACAGATAGACATTTCATGAATAGCACTGATACTCATTTATACTGTAAATTTGAAAAGCATTGCAGAAAGGACAGATAGAAGATAGGATAGAACTCCACATGATATGCTAGTTGAAGACACGAAAAGTATCTAGGATTTCCAAAGTTCTGATATACAGGATCTGGGCTCCTATATAGGAATTACTTTTTTATAGCCTATAATTAGTAAGTTCCTGGAAACTTCAACCAAGAGATTTTTTTTTTCTTTTTACTTGTTTTCTTCAATACACGTGATACAATTTTTTTTATTAAAGTTTTTATTTTTACAAAACCCTTACTTTGTTGAAGAATTTTCTTCCTTCCCAACCAAACAGTAATACAATATTTTAAACAAGGAGCTATGGTTGCTTTGTAAGGTTAAAAACAATCACCCATCTTTGCAAAATAAAATATATTTTCCAATGTCTTTGTGGGCTAATTTTATGTTAATCCTGTCAACAGAAAGCAAGAAAGCTCATGGGCTTCTATTTCTTTGAAGACTCACAGTTTATCACTCTTTCTTTGACATGTAGTTATTATGTTGTACATGAAAGTCAGCTGTAGTTCGATGGGAGGTGTCCAGGAGATTTCATCCTTAGGTATAAAAGCTTCTTCCTTAGGAAATTACCTCAAAAGCATGCAATTTACTAACCCCTAGAGACATTTCATTCTGTAAATAGCTTCAAGAGAGCTCTCCTTATGTTAATTACAACACAAATTGGACTTAAGAATATCTGGAAGATAGTGTAAAATTACTCTAAAGTCCTCTTTCTTACAAAGGCATATATATTTGATCAATTTACCACACTTACAATATATAGTGTAATAAGATTACCTTCAAATTCCCAATGAAACCCAGTAAATTCACATTGTTACAGACACGGTGCCAGTTGAGAATAATGGGCAGATAACAATAAGAGAAACATTTTAATTTTTTTCCCTCTAAACTGGCATAGGCCTTGGTGAGACCTATTTGATTGATTTCATATATAGGTTTATTATGCTGGAACAAAATAAAAAGTCCAGAGTTAAAATATTTTTGGCTTTCACTGTCCACACTTTATCAACAGAGACTTTGACCTATGGTCTATCTAATAAAACTGAGACCTTTCACCAACCCGTTATTCTAAGAAATAATTACGAATACCACAGGAGACCAGAAGGAAGCTGGTGTCAAAACTGGTGACAAAGGAGGTGTCTACCCAAGTTGCCAGGCTGCTCAAAGTCTCCATCTTAGACTCAGCATCTATGGATCCATCGCAGTGAAAAAGACAGAAAGTGTATGCTCTTCATCTCTCTTACCCTTACTTTATCCTATAAGAAAACAAATGTATTAACCCTAAAGACAGCTTGTTCCAAACTATATCTAATTCTAGATGACAACTGAAAAGCTGGGGTGACAGGCTCTCCTGCCAGAACTAGGCAGTTTGCTGCGTCGTTAATCTTTTGCTCCAAGACAACTTTTCCTTAGTTGATTTTTTTTGTCTTTGCAGATATTGTTAAGTGCTTTCAGATTAGATGCAAATACAGATGTATTACTGCTTGACAGGCCTGTCAGTCTTCTGTTTAAAATGCTTTTTGGCACTTATGTCTTAAGACTCATAATCATGAATTTTCACTTTAAATTATTAAGTCCTTTCATAGCTGTGCAATGCAGGAGACCCGAGTTCGATCCTTTGGTCAGGAAGATCCCCTGGATAAGGGATGGCTACCCACTCCAGTATTCTTGCCTGGAAAACCCCATGGACAGAGGAGCCTGGCAGGCTACAGTCCATGGGGTCGCAAAGAGTTGAATACGACTGAGTGACAAACACTTTCACTAACTCTTTCACAGCTGTTAACTGGCCTTTCAGGGGAGGCTTGATGGCAGCCAAGCCTGAAGTTCCTGCTTATGGTTCAGAACATAGAGTGTCTGTAACAAAAGGCACTCAGATCCACTGCAAAACAGATTACTTCCATTCAGGAAATAGTCCAGGAAGAATGCCTATTCATCCAGACCACACCGAAGTCGACCTAGCATTTCTCAAGTTAGGCTGTGCTTATCTGCGCCCCGAACAGCTTCCATGGATCTCAAACAGTTGTCTGGTGCAATAAATCTCAGAAAGCTGTGTTGTTGAAGCTTCCTCTGTCACAGAGGAGGTAAATGAGCATGATTTATATTTACCATTCTGATCTCTTCTAATGGAAGAAAAACTGGGACTATTTCTATTATGCTTAAAAACTGCAGTAATGTTACAAGTAGGTATAAGGTAATTATTTATGGAAGTCTTTCCACGTTGTTTCCTTCTTCTCTTGTCTTGCTAATGTTTATTTTGACTACTTGGCAAAGAGACTGACTTTGTTACAGGATGAGAGCAAGACTGAATGAAGGGTGCCACCCAGGTAGTTCCTAATAACCAAACTGTTGAGTGCTGCTTCTTTGTTTTCAGTATTTCTTATTTGCACTTTATGAACATTAAGCAGTATTTACATAAATGAGCTATGAACTGCTCTTTTCTAAGGACACTTGTTATGTATTCACAAGATCAATTGCATTTACAAATATACTGTATTTTCCAAATATCCTAGGATTTGGAATTAGATTTGACAATCAATCTGGGAGTCACTTGAGGCTCACCTGGATCAAGAGACTTTGTTGAAAAGAGGCAAACTGAAATTGTCCACAATAATTTTCCCCAGACACTTGAAAAATCCAAATCTGATTCTTGCCAAATGGTCTGTGTCAGAGGTTGCTTATGTGTTAAGATGGCTCTTTACACCAATAGAAAGAAAGGATTCAAACTAGTATTAGCATAAATCAGTGGTTTTCAAAATATGCAGGACTAGCCTTTTTTGGGGGGCGAGGCTTCTCTGGTGGCTCAGACAGTTAAGAATCCAATTGCAATACAGGGACCTGGGTTTGATCCCTGAGTCGGGAAGATCCCCTGGAGAATGAAATGACTATCCACTCAAGGGAATGGCTGCCTGGAAAATTCCATGGACAGAGAAGCCTGGTGGGCTACATAGTCCATGGGGTTGCAAAGAGTCAGACATGACTGAACGACTAACACTTTCACTACTTACTTCACGTTCAGCCTTTCTAAGGGAGCTTCTTAACAAATGACAATTCTCAGATACTACACAGTGCTACTGAATCAGAAAATCTGGGGATGGGGACCCAGCAATCTGTGTTTAACAAAGCCTCTCGGTGACCCTGATACCCACTATGTTTGACAGCCGCTGGTCTAAATAAATCACAAAGAATACCATCATAGTTGTTTTAAGCTTATGAGTAACATTAAGCTTATGATGTTATAATTCTAAAAAAAAATCTATGCAACTACTTGATTCCTAGCTCTCATTAGGTATCATGGAGATGTGAAGTCAGACTTAGAAAGTGTAATTTAAAAGTGTGGTGGTGATTTAAACAAAAGACTTTATTAAATGTGTTATACCATCACATCACTTTCTTCTCTTTTGATTTCAACTATTTCAGGGAAAAAAAAAAGTTGACTCTAACTGGCAGAAAACAAGGTGAGTCATATATATATACTAAATATTTATATTCCTATTTTACTTTGTTTTGTTTTTCTTTCTATATAATTTCCTGGTATCCATGTTTGTTATTATTGTCAACATCCTGCCAAGTTACACAATTTAAAGGTGGAAAGAGAATTTACCTATACAGAGAGACATATGCTGGAAGTCAGTATTTCTATGAAAGTCACTCTCTCTCTAGAAAATTCCTACTATTTTTTTTTTTTTGCGACCAGAGAGAAGAAATCTACAGGGAATGGGCCCTGTTCTTGAAGTGCGCACAGATTTGAGGGCAGGCTGGTTGATGTTTTTTCTGTGAAAGACAACCTTGGGGTCATTGTTCACAGAGAATGGTGTGGTTGAGGATTCTGAGAGGAAGAAAGGGGAACCAATGAGGCAAAGAGAGAAAAAAATCAAAATGAAAATTTCATTAAACTTAATGGGAAAGTAAAGACTTACAATGGGGGGAAAAATGTTCTTCAGATTTGGCCATTTCCAAAGGGAAACAACACATTCCATTCTCTTTTTAGTTATGTGTTCCTGAAGGTCAGGAGGTGCCCAGAAAATAATTCCTCTCAGGCTCAGGCTGGGGCTACAGTATACTCTCTCCTTAGTTTGGTAGAAAGAACCATAAACCAAGAGTCAGATAAATCAGGTTCTACCTCTGGTTTAGAGTCATTGGGGAAATAACCCAGCAATCCCTGCCTCTGTGCCTACTCTTCACTTTTAATTTGTTTTTTATCTGTCCAGTGAAGGGATTGCACCAGAGAGATCTGATGAGAATATCCAGCTCAACCAATCTATGATTTTGCCATTGTCTCACTATTAGAGTGAGAACTATTGCTATTGATGACTTCCTAGCTTAAATGTAACTTACTGTTGTGTTTGGAGAAAAGATGATGATTTTGGCTAGTTATCAGTAAACATGTTTTATGAGCACTGCTTTCTGCATTTGTGATGGATTTATACTAAGCCACCCACTCTTTCACTCTATGCTCGTGAACAACGTATACGTCTACTGTCTGGGGTTAAATGTTGAACTTTCAGTTATGAATCAGAGGAAAGCCCTCACTTAAACTTCATGTTTATGACATTGATCTCATTAGCACTGAACTTCAGCCTCCAATCAGCTGAGTTAACCAGCCACAAATACTTTAGGGGCCCAGGATAAAACAAAGTTCCCTGATTGTTCAGTCCAGTTGTATTTATCAGATGCGTGAATTTGGATAAGCCACTTAAAGCCTCAGTTTCCTCAAATATAAAAGGTCAACCATGATTTGACCTTGCAGGGTACTTGTGAGTTTCCTCATTTAAACCCTATAAATCAGATGCTAGTTCTTAGCAAGTGCTCAATAACTGATAGTTAGAAGTGGTGTAGGAGATTAAATTGAAAAAATAGAGTTTGCTTTTTGATATATAAGAAACTTAACAAGACAGATTATATTAAACACAAACGTAGAGACGGATACCATGTTTGCAGCCGGAAGAAAGTGAAAGTCGCTCAGCCCTGTCCGACTCTTGAATTCTCCAGGCCAGAATACTGGAGTGGGTAGCCTTTCCCTTCTCCCAACCCAGGGATCAAACCCAGTTCTCCTGCGTTGCAGGCGAGTTCTTTACCAGCTGAACCAGGAGGGAAGCCCAAGAATACTGGAGTGGGTAGCCTATCCCTTCTCCACCGAATCTTCCCAACCCAGGAATAGAACCGGTGTCTCCTTCATTGCAGGCAGATTCTTTACCAACTGAGCTATGAGGGAAACCTCAGCTGGAAGTAGGGAACCTAAAAGGCAGATTGACACTGCTCCTTCCTCTCCTGGCCTCATATGTAGGTAAACGCAAAATAGTCAGAATGCAAATAATGAGAGTAAGGTAGTCAGGATTCTCAAATCATTTCCATCTCCTTCTGGAATGAATCTTAATCTGTGAATGCAGACATATAAACTAATTTTTAAAATCTGTTTTGAGAAGGACTCTCTTAGCTATCTCCTTCTCTCCATCTCCTTCTTTAGAATACCCATCATAACAGTGATCTTTAGATAAAGAGGAAATGAATGCAAGAGTGTACTTTGTCCACACACAGAAGCAAAAACTGGGTAGAATGTTGTCCAGGGATATTTAAATTCTATTCTTGCAGAATAACTCCTTTTCATGTATGTTATTTGTTAATGTATAGTAAGTACCACGGAGAAGGCAATGGCACCCCACTCCAGTACTTTTGCCTAGAAAATCCCATGGACGGAGGAGCCTGGTAGGCTGCAGTCCATGGGGTCACTAGAGTCAGACATGACTAAGCGACTTCACTTTCATTTTCACTTTCCACTTTCATGTGTTGGAGAAGGAGACGGCAACCCACTCCAGTGTTCTTGCCTGGAGAATCCAAAGGACGGGGGAGCTTGGTGGGCTGCCGTCTATGGGGTCGCACAGAGTCGGACACGACTGAAGCGACTCAGCAGCAGCAGCAGCAGTAAGTACCAAGTCTCTGTGTTTGCCCAAAAAAATGGGAACTTCTGCTCCCACTGCTGTTTGGGTGCAGGTGGCTGGAGCAGAGTGAGTGAAAGGGAAGAAGGAAAGGACTTTAGGCAGGTAAGCAGGGCCTAGAATATGAAGAACTTCTAAAGGTAGAGTAGGGAGTTTGGGTTTTATTGTGAATGTGATGGAAACCCATTGGAGGGTCTTGAGCAGAAGTAAGACAGGAATTGTTTACATTTAGAAAAGATCATTCTGACTGTTTTTGTTTGGAGACTAGATTGTCAGGGAGCAGTGGTAGAAACTGAGAAATGAGGGATGAGCTACAAGTTCAAGGGTCAGTACTCCACAGTTGCTGCTCGGTAAATTCATCATGATTTGGCAGGTCTACAAAATTGATAACAGAAAACCCTCCTTTTAACAAAATTACAGAGTCACACAAAGAGTGTTCCATCTACACCTGATAATATGCACAAAATTCATAGTGGAAAAGAAATAATTCACAGAACATTGCTGGTAGAATAAGTCTTTGCCATTTCAATGTATTCATATCTATTATAATCTTTTATTTAACAAGCAAATATGAAGCCATTAAGCTCCTCTTTAAGAAAAAAAGTTCAAAAAATTTTTGAAGATTTGTATCTTTCAATAAATTTTGGACTTTGCCATTTTTCATACATAAGGTTACAGGGAACTTCTCATTCTTTTGAACTGTGATAAATTAGCATCATGAATGAAATAGCAGCAGAATGAAAATAGCAGCAGAATCTACAATAAATTGATATTACATGCATCCAGATTCCTTAGAGATGTTCTGATTTCTCTAACAATCTGCCTGCACCATGGTCCTGTTAGGTGGATTGACCTAACCTGACAGAGTAAGTAAATACTCTTCTTTCAAGTTGCAACAACTGAAGGGATTGAGTTATTTGGCTTTGAAAGGAAAGTTATTCTTCTGAGCTTCTTGTACCGTGAAAGACATAAGGCCTTCCACAGAAGCCTAGGTCTTCAAGGCTATAGCATCTGGAACTCATTCCTGAACAACTGCCCAGCTTCCCTGTATAAACATCGCCTTTCTTCCCTTCATCTTTCTTTCTGATGTTAAATGCAAAATGCTGGTGAGAAATCTAATTTTGATAATCAAGGAATATTTACTTGAGAAATTTACATCACAAGCTTCTTCCATCCTCATAAAGCCCCAAAGATGGAAATAAGCCCTAAACAGAATGCCTGTTATTTAACTAATCTCAGAGGATTCCCCCCCGCCCCCTTTTTTTTAAGCAATCAGTATAGATAGAAATGTTTAGAGCACAGTTAGAAGATGAACAGGTCAATCTTCAAGACCAGTGGAAAATGTGGACATGTTTTTATACTTGAGGTCTGAGCACTTAAAGGCTTTCTTCAATTCACAGTAACGTGTCTTAGGTTTTTGAAGTAAAACATACATGCATTCAAAGAAAAATCAGGTTTTCAACTACGTCACTTGATGAAGAGCAATTGTTTGTTGAAATGATGGTGGTCATAAGCAGTTTCATTTTCAGACATAATCTCCTGGTGCTGGGAGATCTCAATTTCTTTGATAAGACAACCTGTTACACCTTTTAAGTGTTTTTCATATACACAACCCTAAAGACATTTCTGTTTTTAATAAGACACAAGAAGTCCCAAGTAAAAATACATGTGTTCTAAGATCATTTAGCATTTACTGTCAAGTAAGAAGTTTCCGTTTCACTGGGAAAAAAAAAAAAGCAAAGTTTGTCAGAAAACTGATAATAACAGCACTGGTAATATTAATATTTTACTTTTTTTCCTTAATCAGTCTGGATAGAAGTTTATCACTTTTGTTGATTTTCCTAAAAACACAAACAAATCCCAACACCTTGCTTTTGGTTTTCATTGATTTCTCGTCTCATACTCTCATATTTAGTATTTTCTTCTCTCTGCTTACTTTCAGTTTCATTTGCTTTTTTTTTCCCACCCCATAAGGTGGAACTTTCTTCTTTACAGGCATTTATGGAATATGTTTTCCTTAGCAGCATCTCACATATATTAATTAAGTCAAGTTGGTGTTTGGTGTTAGACACTTTTATATTCTTATGAATATTTTTGAAGTTTGTCCTTGGGTGCTGTTAGGTTACTTAAAAAATAGTATGATCCTTTTGGGTTTTGATTTTAAGATTTGTTAGTGGGACCAGACCCATATTTAACCGAGGACTAATTGTTCACTCTTGAAGTAAGACCAGTCTAAGTATTCTGTGATGCCATCTGAGTTGTGAGGGTTTTTTTCTGTCTGACTGATGAGACAGATAATATTTCTTGCCCTATGTGAGTGCCATATATTATTTTTTTTTTTCATTTTGGGGTGAAAATGAAAGCTAGCTTTCCTTAGCTCTAAGTGGTTTCCTCAGTTGTATGCAATTATCAATACTCCACTGAATACTCACAGGAGACCTTCTGAGGAACCTCTGGAGTTCCTTTCTTCTTTGTTTTTCGGTCCGGCAAGCTCTTGCTGCTTTTATTTCCCCAGAGGCTCATCATTATTTCCCCAACTCAGGGAATCTGCAAGGCACTGTCCAAGTTCTCTCTCTGTGCCAGCAGTAAACTGGGGCATTTTGCTCACTTTGTTTCTCTCTCGTCTCTCAGGGATCATTGTGTTTTATTGATAAATGTTCAGTGCCTTGAACATCGTTGTTTAAGCTATTTTTAGATTTTTTTGGTTGTTTCACGCAGGAGAGTAGATCTGATCCCCCTTACTTCATTTTGACCAAAAGCAAAAATATATATCCTAATTTTCAAATAAAACAATTTATGGTTTGTGAAATCTTTATGATTGCAAGGACTGTTTCTTTTGAATCTGTCATAGTCTTCATCCACATGAAGCAGTCCAAAATTTATCCATCTTTCGATTTTTATCTCAGATGCTCTGACATTTTCTGCAGCCAGAAGATTCTCCTCTGACTTGCCATTACTCTTTTGACTTCATCTATGTGTTTATTTTATTCCTTCTACTAAAGTTTGAACAGTTAGGTGGAAGGTTCTAATTTCTTTTTTTTTTTCTTTCTGCCACAGTAACATACACAATGCTTAGTACATTGTAGTTACTCATTTTCAAGGGGGAAGAGTGATGTCTGATGTGAAATAAAATAGTCAATTGAAACAGTAGATAGCTATGATACTCCTCTTTTACAAATTTGATGTTTGAATTGTTTCAAGTTGTTGGTTAGAGAACCGTGTTATCTCCTAAAATATGAACATGATTAATAGATGCCCTATTAATAAATTACTAATATGTTGCTAAACATCTTATATTATTAGAAGGGGGGAAGTATTTAACTTTAGAGACCAAGACATGTAAAACAAAAGTGAGATCATTGTCTTTGGCCTTTGGCCCTTAGTTTTGCTCAATATGTTTTTATAGATCAGTCTCCTAATTCAGTGATCCCTGTAACATAGCATATGTTCTATACGCAAAAAGATTCAACTGTCAGTCAGAAAGAATTTCCCTGGAGTACCTTGAACTTCAATCATAGAGATTACTAAAATTTCTTCTTAGCCTAAATCTGCTTTATATTTGCCAGCATACCTACATTATAATAGATTATACCACAAATAGAATGATGCACCTATACATCACATGTGCATGTGTGTGCTAAGTCGTGTTTGACTCTTTGTAACCCCACAGACTGTAGACAACCAGGCCCCTCTGTCCATGGGATTCTCCACGCAAGAGTACTGGACTGGGTTGCCACGTCCTCCTCCAGGGCATCTTCCTAACCCAGAGATTGGACCCAGGTCTCTTATATCTCCTGCATTGGCAGGCATGTTCTTTACGACTAGCGCCATCATCACATACCAACACACAAATGTGCATTTCTTAGCATCTAAGATTTTGGACACATTTGGAGCCAATAAATATACCTTTTTATTCTTTTTCCTTCAATTGTTTTGTGTTATGGTAATGAAACAGATGTCAACATTATTTTTATTGAAATGGAAAATAATTTGAGGGCAGAAATCAAATCTCTTTTTTACTAATTGAATTCATTTTCTCTATATTATTTTTTCAATGCTAATTGAAAGAGAAGCTGGCTTCCATTTTTTCCCCAGCTAATAAGCATTCATTGAGTAACATGAGATGTTCTTTTTTCCCTCTTATTTGGGGTTAAGCCATGAATAAGTATGCCCTCCTTGCCCACAAGGAACTTGTATCTCTAGCAGGAGAATGTGGACATGAAATACTGTATGGTGTTATAAGTGTTACAGTAGAGATGCATACAAGTAACAATGAGGGCAAGAAAGGGCAAAGAATTATGATACAACAGCAGATCAGATCAGTTCAGTTCAGTCACTCAGTCGTGTCCGACTCTTTGCAACCCCATGAATCACAGCACGCCAGGCCTCCCTGTCCACACCAACTCCTGGAGTTCACTGAGACTCACATCCATCGAGTCAGTGATGCCATCCAGCCATCTCATCCTCTGTCGTCCCCTTCTCCTCTTGCCCCCAATCCCTCCCAGCATCAGAGTCTTCTCCAATGAGTCAACTCTTCGCATGAGGTGGCCAAAATACTGGAGTTTCAGCTTTAGCATCATTCTTTCCAAAGAAATCCCAGGGCTGATCTCCTTCAGAATGGACTGGTTGGATCTCCTTGCAGTCCAAGGGACTCTCAAGAGTCTTCTCCAACACCACAGTTCAAAAGCATCAATTCTTCAGTGCTCAGCCTTCCTCACAGTCCAGCTCTCACATCCATACATGACCACAGGAAAAACCATAGCCTTGACTAGACAGACCTTTGTTGGCAAAGTAATGTCTCTGCTTTTGAATATGCTGTCTAGGTCGGTCATAACTTTCCTTCCAAGGAGTAAGCGTCTTTTAATTTCATGGCTGCAGTCACCATCTGTAGTGATTTTGGAGCCCAGAAAAAGAAAGTCTGACACTGTTTCCACTATTTCTCCATCTTTTCCCCATGAAGTGATGAGACCGGATGCCATGATCTTCGTTTTCTGAATGTTGAGCTTTAAGCCAACTTTTTCACTCTCCTCTTTCACCTTCAACAAGAGGCTTTTTAGTTCCTCTTCACTTTCTGCCATAGGGTGGTGTCATCTGCATATCTGAGGTTATTGATATTTCTCCCAGCAATCTTGATTCCAACTTGTGTTTCTTCCAGTCCAGCGTTTCTCACGATGTACTCTGCATATAAGATACAACAACAGGCCCTCCACAAAGGAGATGATTAAGCTGAATCTTCAAGAATGAGTAGGACTTTATGAAAGTATTCTAGGCAGAGCAAATATTCTAAACCAAATGAAAGCCGAGAAGCATACTATTTCTTGGTAATCCATGAGAATCGCCAGCAATGGCACCCCCACCCCAGTACTTTTGCCTGGAAAATCCCATGGATGGAGGATCCTGGTAGGCTCCAGTCCGTGGGGTCGCTAAGAGTCCGACACGACTGAGCGACTTCACTTTGACTTTTCAGTTTCATGCATTGGAGAAGGAAATGGCAACCCACTCCAGTGTTCTTGCCTGGAGAATCCCAGGGACAGGGGAGCCTGGTGAGCTTCCGTCTATGGGGTCGCACAGAGTCGGACACGACTGAAGCGACTTAGCAGCAGCAGCAGCAGCAGCAACGCATGGGGCAGAGGAAAAAGTAGTTAAAAGTGGGACAGAGCAGGGTGTAAAATAGGAAGGGAAACTGGGAGAAAGGAAATTCAAAAGATAGGCAGGGGTTAGGGAGTGAAGGTCCTGGATTTCATTCGGCGAAGTTTAGTTTAGCAGGGTTTCTCAGGGGAGGGTGCAGCTGACATCTGAGCAGGACAAGTCTTTCTTGTTTGGGCTTTTCCAAGGCTTGCAAGGCAATGGCACCCCACCCCAGTGCTTTTGCCTGGAAAATCCCATGGACGGAGGAGCCTGGTAGGCTCCAGTCATGGGGTCGCGAAGAGTCGGACACGACTGAGCGACTTCACTTTCACTTTTCACTTTCATGCATTGGAGAAGGAAATGGCAACCCACTCCAGTGTTCTTGCTGGAGAATCCCAGGGATGGGGGAGCCTGTTGGGCTGCCGTCTACGGGGTCGCACGGAATTGGACATGACTGACGTGACTTAGCAGCAGTAGCAAGGCTTGCAAGGTAGCCAACCTTTCTGCCCTCAACTCACTAAATGTCAGTAATGCTCATTAGTCTCTGAACAACCAAAAGTATCCTCCACCCAATATTCCCAAACAGCCCCTAGGAGTGGTACCAGCCTTGCTGGAGCACCACTGAAGGATGGAAAGCTGAGGAAGGTGTTAGAGCAGTTGTGTACTTGGATCTCAGTTCACTTTTTCCTTATTCTTATCTTCCTTCTCTTATTTTCTAGTACTATGTAATTAATATAGAGAGGGCTATATAGCCCAATCTCTATAAGAGCTGTTCTTTTGTTTTTTGAAAGAAGGATGAACAAACATTTATTTCTAATGCTGGGATAACCTTTACATACTGAAAAACTTGTATCACCAGAGTGGTTTCTCAAAAGCTTTAAAAATACTTGTATAAAGTGACCTATGATTATTGAAAACAAATTAGAAAACATAAACTAACCTGGAGAAAATGGAAATCAACCCTACTTGCTCAACCAGGAATGACTATTTAACATTGTGCTGTATGTTCTTTTCTGTTTCATGTCTATTATTACACAGAACCATCTTTCCAGGTCAGTAAATGTTCACACTGTATGTTTAGATGGATGTCATAGTCCATGATATGAATGTGCTATAATTTATCCAACTACCATAACACTTTACCATCATATCAATTTTCCACTATAAACAATTTTCATTTTTGTAATAAACCTCTACGTGCATCTGTCTGTTTTCTTAGATAAATTCCCAGAAGTGGGCCAAAAGGTCTTTGCATCTTAAGGCTTTTAAATACCTATTTCCAAATTTTCTCCCAGAAGATTTTTTTCACCAATCAGCAATACCAAAGGTGACAGCTGGTCATCTCTTCAGTAGACACTGCTTTCATTTAAAAAAAAAAAAAGTTTTTTGTTTTTTTTTTTTTGAAACTGCTTAGCAGTTGAATCGCATGCATGGTGGCTCAGACAGTAAAGAATCTGCAATTGGGTTAAATGAGCACTTGGGAGTAGAGTTCTGCCTGAGCGCAGCAGTTCACTCTGGGGTCATGGGGCAAGGTGGCCATACCCTCAAGGGCAGTCGCTTCTCAGCAACGCTCTCCTCTGCTATCAGCTTAGCTCTGCTCATCCCCTTTTCTGGGAACTACCCTCCCACCCACCTAGCCACCAGGCCATTCCAAGGCCACGTGTCTTTGTCACCATTGCCACAGGGGGCTGGAGCAAACGAAGGTGGGTGCTCTCCTGAAGCTGTGATTATCAGTGATCAGTCCCTTCCCCAGAAATTCAGAATTGGGATCCAGAAATCCTTTCCAGGATCTCTCCGAGTAGCTGAACCTGCATCGTATAAGCCTGGGAGCTCTCAGTTGTGTTTATTTTCTGTTTGAGTTGGATCCACAGCAGATGCTGAGACAGAGTCGTGTGGGAAGAGAATGGTGCAGCAAGAAGCAGAGATGAGGGAACACCCTCATGACATTGGACTCTCTGGTTCCAGTCTTTTCTGAGGCAAGGATGCATCCCTGCCCTTAGGTTCTACAGGTCATGTCCTAATGCTTGTCATAAATTTGTTTTTCTTTGCTTAAACTAACACAGTTGGTTTTTTATACTTAAAAATCAATGAATGTAAACACATGTGATTCCCACCCCCCTACCCCCCTACTGAGGGGCATGCAGAAATGCCTGGAGCAAAGGGTCTTCTCTGTAGCGGGTTGAGGCCCATTGAGCCAGTAGTACTGGGGTATTAAAGTTAATGTGACTCACTTGTGCCCCTAGGCTGGTGGGGTCTAGGGACATCTAGGTTACACATTTTCAAACACATAAAAACCAGACACAGGCCTTATTGCAAAATCCACATTGTCTGTAATGTAAAAACAAATCAATTGCTCGGTTACTTTCAACTGTTCTTGAGACCAGAAAGAAATGTTTCCCTGGAGTCGTTATAGAGGAGACTCTGTGCAATGTACTGGAAAAAGCACAATGCCAAGAAATCATACTTTTTAGTATATTTGTCCTCATATGTAGGTCCCCAGCTGAGACCTTTGCTTTAAATGAGCTCTTGGTAAGATCAAAGAGTGAAATAAACAAAAATTTCCCTCCACTGGGTCCAGGCATTACCTCAGAATAAAAGAGAACTCAAAAGTAGGCTGTAGAAATCAAACTTCTCAGGGAATTTACTGGGTCTTCTCTTCTTTAGAGTCATTAGTTAGGCTGGCAATCAAAAAATCCCCTTTAGATTAGAATTCTCTCTCCCAGTCATGGAGAATGCATGCATAAAGCAAACAAGATTAGACAGCTCACAATGAAAACACACCTTAGAGGACCAGAGGGGTGTCTTCTTGGTTCACACCAAAGCTAACGATCTGTCTTGGGAGTCTGGATAAAATTTGACTGCTTATGGTTTTTTCTAGAAATAGCCAAAGATTTAGTAGATTAAATATTTGATATTTTATTTTTTTTTTAGTATAAAAATCACAGCCGAGCAACTTGAATTGTTTTTATACTTAATCCTTTTAAGACTGTTGTATAGTCACTAAATTGTGTCTGACTTTTTGCAACCCCATGAACTGGAGCCCTCCAGGCTCCTCTGTCCATGGAATTTCCTAGGCAAGAATACTGAGGTACATTGCCATTTCTTTCTCCAGGGGACCTTCCCAATCCAAGGACCCAACCCTGTCTCCTGCATTGGCAGGCAGGTTCTTAACTACTGGGTCACCAGGGAAGCCCTCTTTTAAGTTTAGCCTCTCTTCTTTTTCTTGTATATTTGCTCTCTAGCTTTCTATGATAAAAATAATTCATGTCTATACATAAAATTTTAATCATTTAAAAGAAAACAAAATAGAGAAGTAAAAGTCTGGTGATCACTGTCTTCATCTATATTTTCATTTTGTAGAGCAAAGCAGTTTATAGTTTCTCATGTTTGTGCCAGAAACTTACAATGTATTTATTAGCACATGTGTGATTTACACATTTATCCCTCATCAAATGACATAGAAAGTCACCCACGGTATGTTTGGCAACAAAGCAACATATACTATATATACACCCATTTTTATGGCAATGGTAACATGATAGTGTATACTTCCAGATGTACAAGCTGGGTTTACAAAAGGCAGAGAAATAAGAGATCAAATAGCCAACATCAATTACGTCATAGAAAAAGCAAGAGGATTTCAGAAAGACATCTGCTTCATTGACTATGCTAAAGCCTTTGACCTTGTGGATCACAAAAAACCGTGCAAAATTCTGAAACAGAAACCAGACCACCTTATCTGCTTCCTGAGAAACCTGCATGCAGGTCAAGAAGCACCAATTAGAATTGTACATGGAACAATGGACTGGTTCAAAATTGGGAAAGGAGTACGTCAAGACTGTATATTGTCACCCTGGTTATTTAACTTACATGCAGAGTTCAGCATGTGAAATGCAGGGCTTGATGAATCACAAGCTGGAATCAAGATTGCTGGGAGAAATATCAATAACCTCAGATATGCAGATGATACCACCCTAATGGCAGAAATCGAAGAGAAACTAAAGAGCTTCATAGTGAAGCTGAAAGAGGAGAGTGAAAAGACTGGCTTAAAACTCAGCATTAAAAAAACTAAGATCATGGCATCTGGTCCCATTATTTCATGGCAAACAGATGGAAAAAACAATGGAAACAGTGACAGACTTCATTTTCTTGGGTTCCAAAATCACCACAGATGGTGACTGCAGCCACAAAATTAAAAGATGCTTGTGCCTTGGAATTATGACAAACCTAGACAACATATTAAAAAGCAGAGACATCACATTGCTGACAAAGGTCCATATAGTCAAAGCTATGGTTTTTCCTGTAGTTGTGTAAGGATGTGAGAGTTAGATGATAAAGAAGGCTGAGTGCTAAAGAATTGATGCTTTTGAACTTTGGTGCTGCAGAAGACTCTTGAGAGTCCCTTGGACAGCAAGGAGATCCAACCAGTTCATCCTAAAGGAATCAGTCCTGAATATTCATTGGAAGGACTGATGCTGAAACTGAAGATCCAATAGTTTGGCCACCTGATATAAAGAGCCTCATTGGAAAAGACCCTGATGCTGGAAAGATTGAAGGCAGGAGAAGAAGGGGTGACAGATGATGAGATGGTTGGATGGCATCACCAACTCAATGGACATGACTCAGCAAGCTCAGGGAGATGGTGAAGGACAGGGAAGCCTGGTGTGCTGCAGTCCATGGGGTCACAAAGAGTCAGACACGAATTAGTGACTGAACAACAGATAAATAAAATTGAAAAAATACTGTACTGCACTGTTAGTAGTACTTACCTCTCAGAGACTGAGATAACAGCCTCTCCCCTAACTTTGTTGTATATTAATATCACAACATGTATATTTTATTTTCTAAAAGGTAAAGACAAAAGTGAAGTGTACCATCAATTTGGGGAAAATATAACAGGCCACACCTATTCTTCTTTTCAAAACAAATGTTCATTACTTTGCACTGACTTTGCTCCTTGTGACTCTAATTTCTAATTTGATTCTTTGTGACTCCTGTTCAATGATCATAATAATCCTCTCCATCCTCTAATGAACATATACAACAACACTTTGCCATTGGTGTTTATTCATTCAAACATCTGCAGATGAAGATAAGAGCAATCATGCTGATATCTGTCAGAATCATGCTTTATGACGATCGAACTTTAGTCCTCATCTTCTGCCATACATCTGCCTATAAATCACATCTTTACAGTAACATCTCTACATACTCCCTTTTTCTGAAAAAGAATGAGCTGCTCAAACACTTGTAAAAGTAATGAGCTCTTAGAACTGATCCATCATTGGAGTACCTCTCATTCTGTAGCAGAGATTTTGAGACCTGTGAATGTGAAGCGTACACTACCCTTAAAAAAAAAAAAATCTTAAATATCTCCTGCTTAGGAAGTGAAGCTCATAATTTTCTACTTGAATATAGGTCTTGGGCAAGTTCCTTAAGACCCTGCATTTCCTTTAAGGAAGCAGTGAAAGGCTAACAAATTGGCAATCCCAAAATTAAAATTAGAGCCCTCACAAGTACTCCCTGTCCCTCCTGTTGTTCCAAATTGTTCAGTGTAACAGCTAAATAGCAGTTTTAGCATCCGCATCATGTTATTTAGGGTCCAACCATAATTCTATTCCTAATTTCAATTACCATAATAATCCTCTGGTAGAACAACTTTCTAAAAGTCAAAAATCAAAGCAGTTTCTACTGAGAGTTCTCAGGACTGCCTAATTACACCAAATCAGCATTCAGCCTATTGGTCTGTGTGATTTCATCTGCACTCATGGTCTCGTGTGGCTCCTTTCTGATTCAGAGAAGTGAGGAGGGAATCAAGCTGAGATCTGAAGGGTAATGGACAATTGTGAAATTGTATTGGGTGAGGTTCCTTTTCTCTTCTACTTCAAAATGAAACTCAGGTGGTTAATAAAGAGGAACTGAAGCCTTGCCTTTGTTCTCTTCTGCTTTCTTTGACCTGGTCTGTCCACTGTATATCTTTCAATGTGGACTTTAATAAGGGACAGAAAGAGCCTACAGTGTTTACATTTTTTTGGTACTAAGAGAAAATTTTTTATTTCCGAGCCCAGATTTCTTCTCCTGACTTCAGTCAGGCTACTGAGTAATTTCATCCTTGTCTTCATGTTTTACCCAGTCCCTTCTTTCTAGTGAAGTGAAGCTGCTCAGTCGTATCCGACTGTCTACGACCCCACGGACTGTAGCCTACTAGGTTCCACCGTCCATGGAATTTTCCAGGCAAGAGTACTGGAATAGGTTGCCATTTCCTTCTCCGATAGAACAAGTGGATTAACTCTACGATGTTATGAAAATTTAATAATCCCAGCAAACTTTCCATTTTTCACAGGAGGAGTCTTTCTAGCTGATGTAAAAGACACTTGTTAGGACAGTGAAATTATAAAACCATCATTCGAGATGCTCTGATGGTTTGCTTGAGGATTTCTTTCATCAGAGATCATACTGTCAAAGTGGTCTATGGCCTCTAACCTGAATAATCTCAAACTTCTTTGTTTATTTGTGTTTCACGAGGCCATATTTTAATTTTTGGTTAGACAAAAAGATACCAATTGAAATCACTCTAGCCATTTATACATTGATCCAGTTGGAGCACAGAATAGAATGATTTATCCAAACCCTGGCATGAAATAGGCTCATGAAGCCAGCTCTAGGCTGATTCAGCCAGCAGTGAACACCAGGAGGTGTTTGTGTCCATTGTAACAGTGGTTGGAAAGACACACGGCATGATGTGATACCTTGAGGTTAAGATTACACATATCATAAAAAGATCTGGGAATCCTAGAGGAGAAATGTGATGCTGTTTATATTACTGAGACACCTGCCTATTATCTCCTTAAGGTTATAAACTGTTATGAACTCAATTTATGCCCCCAACAATTCATATATTAAAGTCCTAACCCTTAGTGTGACTATATTTGGGATAAGCCTTTAAGGAAGTGGTGGTGGTTTAGTTGTTACATTGTGTCTAACTCTTGCAACTCCATGGACTATATCCTGCCAGGCTCCTCTGTTCATGTGATTTCCCAGGCAAGGATACTGGAGGGGGTTGTCATTTCCTTCTCCAGGGGATCTTCCCAACCCAGAGATCTAACCTGGGTCTCTTGCGTGGCAGGCAGATTATTTATTCACTGAGCAACCAGCAAAGCCCCAAAAGAACACACCAATGACCCTGAGATTAAGAATATCCTCCACTACGTACTAAACTAGCCAGGCTATAAAGAGGTAATTAAGGTTAAATGAGGTCAAAGGGTGAGGTCCTTATTGCCTGTGGCTCTTATCCAACAGGACTGGTGTGTTATAGAAAAAGGAAGAGACACCAGACATGCAGAGAGAAGGCCACTCAAGGACACAGCAGTAGGATGACCATCTGCCAGCCAAGGATAAGTGTCAAGGGACAACCCAATACTGCAGACACCTTGATCTGAAGCACCCAGCCCCTGGAATTGTGAGAGAGTCAACTTTTGTTGTTTAAGTCACCTAGTCTGTATATTTTATTATGCAATTAGTCTGAGCAGACTAACGCATAAACCAAAGCTATCTACTTAGTTATTAAGCACCACTTCTGAGCTATTCCAAATCCTGAAAGATGATGCTGTGAAAGTGCTGCACTCAATATGCCAGCAAATTTGGAAAACTCGGCAGTGGCCACAGGACTGGAAAAGGTCAGTTTTCATTCCAATCCCAAAGAAAGGCAATGCCAAAGAATGCTCAAACTACCACACATTGCAGTCATCTCACACGCTAGGAAAGTAATGCTCAAAATTCTCCAAGCCAGGCTTCAGCAATATGTGAACCGTGAACTTCCTGATGTTCAAGCTGGTTTTAGAAAAGGCAGAGGAACCAGAGATCAAATTGCCAACATCCGCTGGATCATGGAAAAAGCAAGAGAGTTCCAGAAAAGCATCTATTTCTGCTTTCTTGACTATGCCAAAGCCTTTGACTGTGTGGATCACAATAAACTGTGGACAATTCTTAAAGAGATGGGAATACCAGACCACCTGATCTGCCTCTTGAGAAATCTGTATGCAGGTCAGGAAGCAACAGTTAGAACTGGTCATGGAACAACAGACTGGTTCCAAATAGGAAAAGGAGTACGTCAAGTCTGTATATTGTCACTGTGTTTATTTAACTTATATGTAGAGTCTATCATGAGAAACACTGGACTGGAAGAAACACAAGCTGGAATCAAGATTGCTGGGAGAAATATCAATAACCTCAGATATGCAGATGGCACCAGCCTTCTGGCAGAAAGTGAAGAGGAGCTAAAAAGCATCTTGATGAAGGTGAAAGTGGAGAGTGAAAAAGTTGGCTTAAAGCCAACTTAGAAAACTAAGATCATGGCATATGGTCCCATCACTTCATGGGACATAGATGGGGAAACAGTGGAAACAGTGTCAGACTTTATTTTTTTGGGCTCCAAAATCATTACAGATGGTGACTGCAGCCATGAAATTAAAAGACGTTTACTCCTTGGAAGGAAAGTTATGACAAACCTAGATAGCATACTCAAAAGCAGAGACATTACTTTGCCAACAAAGGTTCGCCTAGTCAAGGCTATGGTCTTTCCTGTGGTCATGTATGGATGTGAGAGCTGGACTGTGAAGAAGGCTGAGCGCCGAAGAATTGATGCTTTTGAACTGTGGTGTTGGAGAAGACTCTTGAGAGTCCCTTGGACTGCAAGGAAATCCAACCAGTCCATTCTGAAGGAGATCAGCCCTGGGATTTCTTTGGAAGGAATGATGCTGCTATTGCTAAGTCGCTTCAGTCGTGTCTGACTCTGTGCGACCCCACAGACAGCAGCCCACCAGGCTTCCCCGTCCCTGGGATTCTCCAGGCAAGAACACTGGAGTGGGTTGCCATTTCCTTCTCCAATGCAGGAAAGTGAAAAGTGAAAGTGAAGTCACTCAGTTGTGTCCGGCTCTTTGTGACCCCATGGACCGCAGCCTACCAGGCTCCTCCATCCATGGGATTTTCCAGCCAAGAGCACTGGAGTGGGGTGCCATTGAAACTCCAGTACTTTGGCCACCTCATGTGAAGAGTTGACTCATTGGAAAAGACTCTGATGCTGGGAGGGATTGGGGGCAAGAGGAGAAGGGGACGACAGAGGATGAGATGGCTGGATGGCATCACTGACTCGATGGATGTGAGTCTGAGTGAACTCTGGGAGTTGGTGATGGACAGGGAGGCCTGACGTGCTTCGATTCCTGAGGTCGCAAAGAGTCGGACATGACTGAGCGACTGAACTGAACTGAACTGAACTTCTGAGAGGAAAGTATGGGACAGTGTACCATTCAGACATTTAAAATAATCATAGCAGTGAGGAAGTATGTGTGTGTAGTTATGCATCTGAAAATGCCTGTGTCATACAATATCTCCTCATTCAGAATAGGAAAAGAAGAAAACTTGCAGTTCATCATAAAATTTCTTGGGGCATCATAATGAAAGAACCTAAAGTAGAACAAAATGTAAGAGGACAATATTTGCTCCCATGTATGATCCATAACTATTCAGCATGCACGGTGTTAAGTTGCTATATAGCTTCAAGGACACAGAAAATAGAACTCTCCAGGATATTAGTACACTGCATGTTATTGCTAGTATCTTATAGGCTAGGAATAGCAGTGAACTAAATACCATAACTTGGAAATAAAGCCCAAGGGGAGTAAACCTATCTTTGACACACCATTAAAAAGAAACTAAGTTAGTATGGCAAATTTAAGCAAATGTAGGGATAAACCCTCATTCCTGTTAGTTATAACGCAATATGACTAGGAAACCTAGATTCTCGATCTAGACATTTTATTTTTGTTGAGATTTTCTTTCAATAAACCAGACTTAGATGATAATAATTATTTGCATAGTTATTTCACTTTTACTGCACTGGCTCTGTTTTTACCATATATTTATGATAAAAACAATGTGGTTTGGGGGTCAGTATTTTTATTTGTTCACATTGCTTTGAAGTGCTCTCCCTGAAAAAAACATCGAAAGCAATGACCAACCAGTTCCTGGAACCCTTAACCTGAGGATCCTTTTTTTTTATAGTCAGTTACAAGTTTCCCTGGTGGCTGAGATGGTAAAGCGTCTGCCTACAATGAGAGAGACCTGGTTTGATCCCTGGTTTGGGAAGATCCCCTGGAGAAGGAAATGGCAACCCACTTCAGTATTCTTGCCTGAAAAATCCCATGGATGGAGGAGCCTGGTAGGCTACAGTCCAAAGAGTCGGACACAACTGAGCGACTTCACTTTCACTTTTTTCACTTTACAAGTTTATGCAAAATATGGTCAAGAACTAGTTGATTCTGCCTATAGCTCTTAGTCATGTTTTAAATGTTAACTTAATTCTATTTTTGAAGAGAGACCTGGAATATTTCCCATCTATTCTCATGGAGAAAACACCTCTCAAGCACCTGCTGTCATCCACCATTTTCCTTCAGAAAAGACAGTGCCCTGAAGGGCCATGTATAACAGGTGTTACCAGAACAAGTTAACAGAGAAAGGATGGGAGGTAAAGAAGAGAGCATGATACTTATCACCAAGCAACTCTGCAAACTCGGTGGTGACCGGCAGGTGATTTATGAACACCTATATCCAAGGGAACCATCTACATTTAGGACACCTGGTGAAAGCCTAGAAGTTCAATATCCTTGATGCTTGGAGAGGAGACTGGAGGAATCTCAATATATTTTTGGGGGGATGACTCTGAGTCTATCTCTGATTATTTGTATATTTCCCCTTCTACATTTATAGTATGTAACATATACTGAAGATAACACTTTATGTCTTTATAGTTTTTAATGTTCTCATGCTTTCTCAGCTTCAGCATTCTCCATCTGTCCACTGGAGTTCAGACTGTGACCCCCAACTATACATTCTAGAGTCTTGAAGTCTTCTAACTGACTGCCTTTAAATCTGCAGAATCACACGAGTTTTTCCTTTTTTAGAGTCTTTATTATTCTCAGAAAAGGTGAAACATTTTCTCAGTTCCTGAGATTTCCACACCAATGTAAATCTTAAAACAGGGCTACAAAAATAGTACTCTTGTGTGCAATGTGGGACTCAAAGACCAAGAGTTCTAGGATGTTATAAAATCAGATGGGGCTTCTGGGAACATACCAAGTATGGTTGTCTAGAGTTGATTGTAGGGAATTTTTAGATTTCTAAAAATTTAGAATAACGGAATTGGAAAAAACACTGAAAACAATTTTCAAAATTCTGATTTGCATTCACCAAAAACCTAAAATAAAATTAGTAGAAGCTTTAGTTTGCTATTCTGAATGATCACAGCTGAATAATATCATCTGATTTTAATGCTTACACTTGCATTTTTTCAGCTTTCTTATTGGCACCGAAACGTACCATGTCATTGTTGTGTGCTAGTTAGAAAAAGAACAAAAGATAACTTAATTTGGAAATGATGGCTTCCCACTAAGTAAAGAACAAATTACATCATTAGGCATAATTTGAAACTGAAAAAAACTTGGAAGGAAACTTGAATCTTCCAAAACGTCTGCAGAGGTGTTAGCATGTGAACTCTCTATTGGTCTGTGAATACTGACTTCATTTCTATAAAATATAATTTGTCACATAATCTGTTAATTTCAGTGTTTACTTTTTCATTTTTGTAATTTTGTTTGTATTGATTTGCCTACTTTGATTTTGTAGTTGTAGCACAATTGTGACACAATGGAGCTTGCACTGAATTTTTGGTATTCGTACAATTTTTTAAAAAATGAAAATTATAGTAAACATTAATGGCTCATGAAGTTTTCTCTTCATTTAAAATGTTTTGTTACTGAAATTTAAGAAACACTGACCTAGGTGTACCAAATTCCTCAAAGCGATGGTACTGCTGCGCTGTGTGTGTGTGCTCGGTTATGTCTGACTCTTTGCAACCCCATGAACTGTAGCCTGCCAAGCTCCTCTGTGCATGGGATTTCCAGAGCAAGAATACTGGAGTGGATAGCCATTCCCTTCTCCAGGAGGTCTTCCAGACCCAGGGATCAAACCTAGGTTTTCTGCAATGCAGATCTTTACCACTGAGCCACTGGGGAAGCCCAAAATGATGAGAAATCAAATAGAAATATTAACTATTTAAAAATAATTCTCTTTGTTGGAAGATGAAATACTCTAATGAATAAAAAATGTTTGAAAAAATGTTTAAATAAAGTAAAAGAAAGATTAGTCATTTGTTTATCATTGTCAGAAATCTCTTCTTGCATAGCACTTTATTGGTTGATTTGATAAAGTATATATATATATGACTTAGAAAATAAATTACCCTAAACTATGAAACCATAGAGTTCTCAACAATCTAAAAGCAATGAGAACAGAAATAAGCAAACCCATGAGATTATTTAGAGCTGAATTTTGTACAAGCACATACTGTGAATGAAGAGACTGTATGTAACAATCAGAGAAGTCTTATTTATCATGTTACTGCAGTCTTCCACAGCTTTGTCATTTGCTTATTTATTTCTGCTGCTTTCATTGCGAAAACTAATTTATTCAAATTTTAGATTCACAATGAAGCCTGCGGCTCCAACTTTCATTTGCTTTGTGGTAACACTTTCTGGTGAACGTTCCTCATATTTGAAGGTTTTAGAACTATTTTCCATATCTTCTCTTATATAATCTTTGGATCAATACTGTATCAATTCCCTTTATCAATGAACAATTTGAATTTTCCTGAGCAACTTTTCCTAGAAAGCTCCTATAGGAGAAGAAACATGACCGTAGCCTTTCAGGCTTCCTAATGCACTGCTCTCTCTTACGCTGCTTCCTCAGATTCACACTTCTTTCTTCTAATGCGGCTTTAGCAGGGTGGTTTTTATGTAACCCCACCTTCTCTGCTTCTCTCAGATTTACTGTGTTCATGAAGACTTCCCCTGCCAGCCCTGCTCACACAGGTCTATATCCATTGTTGCCCCCATGAATACAGTTTCCTCACCCCTCAACTGAATCTCTCGCCTGCAGGAAGTGTGTGTGTGGGGGGGGGGGGGCAGTTCTTTTGAAATCTGCTACCATTGGATCATCTTGAGACTCTCTTTGCTATTTTCCTCACATTTTATGTGTGGCTTCTGCCTGATCTTGGCTGCTTTTTGTAGCCCTTGCATTTATTTTTGAGATTATAATTTAAATCTGCCACCTAGTTTTGCCAAAATGGAGTTCGCAGGTTCTTTTTATATTTCTCGTCTCTTTGGTTTCCAAGAGTAGAAGAGGGAAAATATGACTAACACTTCCTTGTTAATACTGACGTGCTTCTAATTTGAATTTAATGTGCTTCAATTTGTCCTTTTGCGGTGCTTTTTTTTTCTTGGACATTGAGACCAAACTGAAATGTTCATGGCCAGGAGGATGTTGTCCATAGGGGAAGTATCTATAATATTGCGTGGATGGATTTGCAGAGGAAAAAAGTTAAAAATAACCTTGGAAAATGATTGTTTGGAAATGACCCCGTTAAGTGTAAAAATAGAGAATTCGGTTATTTAAAATAATTTTATCTGATGGCATTAATTATCAGGAACCATTTTAGTGAGAGCACAAGTAATGTTCTTGTGAAAACCAGAAGAAATTGTCTTTGAATTTTCTTAAAGGACAAGACAAAGTTATTACTGTTCTGTTTTTAAAAAAATTAGCTGTAGGTTAATTTGGTCATATTTAAAGTTCTAGGCAAAGTTTGTAGCTTTCAGATGCAGTCTCACTAAGCTTATACATTAAAGTATTTCATTTTAGAAAAATTTATTTTAATGAGATCTGTATTTCCTCATAAGGAAGGGAGACCATATGCTTATAAAAATTCTAAGGATGCCTAAGTCTTCTCTATGTAATACATAATGTAATGAAAACATCCAAAGGGCTTTGAGTATAATGTACATAGCAGACGGTGGTGATTCTGACTCCTAAAACAGAGACTACAAGGAATGAGACTTTCCAATATTTTGACAAAGACAGTTTTCACTAGGTATTTTCTCTCTGACTGGAAGGGAGAATAAAAAAAAAATGATTTGAAGAAATGTTTCCTCTGGGTTTATGCTATGGTGTGAATGTGTGTGTCCCCCCAAACTTCATAGCTGAAATCCTAATCCCCAAAAAGTGATGTGATGATATTACCAGATGGGGCCTTTGGGAGATGCTTCAGTCATGAGGGTGGAATCCTCATGAATGGGATTAGTGTCTTATAAAGAGGCTCCAGAGAATCTCCAGCCCCTTCTGCCTGTGAGGATACAATGATAAATCAGCCCCTCAGAAGGGGGCCCTCGCCCAACTGTGCTGGCTCCTTGATCTCAGACTTCTAGCTTCCACCATGGAAAGAAGTAAATTTCTGCTGTTTATAAGCCACTAATTCTGTGGCATTTTGTTAGAGTAACTTGAATGTTCTGCTGCTTCTGCTGCTGCTAAGTCGCTTCAGTCGTGTCCAACTCTGTGCGACCCCATAGACAGCAGCCCACCAGGCTCTCCTGTCCCTGGGATTCTCCAGGCAAGAACACTGGAGTGGGTTGCCATTTCCTTCTCCAATGCATGAAAGTGGAAAGTGAAAGGGAAGTCGCTCAGTCGTGTCTGACTCTTAGCGACCCCATGGACTGCAGCCTACCAGGCTCCTCCATCCATGGGATTCTCCAGGCAAGAGTACTGGAGTGGGGCGCCATTGCCCACTCCATTGAATGTTCTAAGATAGTTTAAAGATGTTAATCATCAGCTAAACAGAAAACAATATTTATTCCTCTTCCAGCCATTTTCAGGTATTTTTGAAAGGATGCATATTAGGATGCAGTTTGTTGTTGTTCGATTGTGAGTTGTGTCCGACTCTTTGTGACCCCATGGACTGAAGCATGCCAGGTTTCCCTGTCTTTCAGTATCTCCTGAAGTTTGCTCAAATTCATGTCCATTGAGTCAGTGATGTTATCTAACCATCTCATCCTCTGCCTCACTCTTCTCCTTCTGCCTGGGAAAGATTGAAAGCAAAAGGAGAGGCCAAAGGATCAGATCAGTTCAGTCGCTCAGTCGTGTCCGATTCTTTGCGACCCCATGAACCGCAGCACGCCAGGCCTCCCTGTCCATCACCAACTCCCGGAGTTCACCCAGACTCACGTCCATCAAGTCAGTGATGCCATCCAGCCATCTCATCCTCTGTCATCCCCTTCTCCTCTTGCCCCCAATCCCTCCCAGCATCAGAGTCTTCTCCAATGAGTCAACTCTTTGCATGAGGTGGCCAAAATACTGGAGTTTCAGCTTTAGCATCATTCCTTCCAAAGAAATCCCAGGGCTGATCTCCTTCAGAATGGACTGGTTGCATCTCCTTGCAGTCCAAGGGACTCTCAAGAGTCTTCTCCAACACCACAGTTCAAAAGCATTAATTCTTCAGCGCTCAGCCTTCTTCACAGTCCAGCTCTCACATCCATACATGACCACAGGAAAAACCATAGCCTTGACTAAGCGAAGCTTTGTTGGCAAAGTAATGTCTCTGCTTTTGAATATGCTGTCTAGGTTGGTCATAAATTTTCTTCCAAGGAGTAAGCATCTTTTAATTTCATGGCTGCAATCACCATCTGCAGTGATTTTGGAGCCCAGAAAAAGAAAGTCTGACACTGTTTCCCCATCTATTTCCCATGAAGTCATGGGACCAGATGCCATGATCTTAGATTTCTGAATGTTGAGCTTTAAGCCAACTTTTTCACTCTCCACTTTCACCTTCATCAAGAGGCTTTTGAGTTCCTCTTCACTCTTTGCCATAAGGGTGGTGTCATCTGCGTATCTGAGGTTATTGATATTTCTCCCAGCAATCTTGATTCCAACTTGTGTTTCTTCCAGTCCAGCGCTTCTCATGATATACTCTGCATATAAGTTAAATAAACAGGGTGACAATATACAGCCTTGAAGTACTCCTTTTCCTATTTGGAACCAGTCTGTTGTTCCATGTCCAGTTCTAACTGTTGCTTCCTGACCTGCATACAAATTTCTCAAGAGGCAGATCAGGTGGTCTGGTATTCCCATCTCTCTCAGAATTTTCCACAGTTTATTGTGATCCACACAGTCAAAGGCTTTGGCATAGTCAAGAAAGCAGAAATAGATGCTTTTCTGGAACTCTCTTGCTTTTTCCATGATCCAGCAGATGTTGGCAATTTGATCTCTGGTTCCTCTGCCTTTTCTAAAACCAGCTTGAACATCAGGAAGTTCACGGTTCACATATTGCTGAAGCCTGGCTTGGAGAATTTTGAGCATTACTTTACTAGCGTGTGAGATGAGTGCAATTGTGCGGTAGTTTGAACATTCTTTGGCATTGCCTTTCTTTGGGATTGGAATGAAAACTGATATAATACAAAGTATTATGAAGACATACAAAATGTATAACTTAGATTGTTATGAACTGAATGTTTGTATCCCCACCTCAGATTCATAATTTTACATCTGAATGCCTAATGTGATAATATTAGGAGGAGATGCCTTTGAGAGCTAATTAGGTCATGAAGGCAGAGGCTTCATGATAGGATTAGTGCCCTTATTAATGATAGGATTAGTGCCCTTATTAAAGAGAACCCAGGAAGCTCGCTCATCTCTCCCAGCACTGTGTGAGCAGACAATGAGAAAATGGACAGTCTACAACCTGGAGGATGGTTCTCACAGACTCAACCGTACTGGTACCCTGACCTCAGACTTCCAGTTTCTAGAAAGGTGAGAAATAACCCAGTTGTTTATAAACCACCCAGACTATGATAGTTTTGTTATAGCAGTCTGAAAGACTAAATCGTGTATGTGCTAAGTTGTTACAGTCATCTCCAGTTCTTTGTGACCCCATGGACTATAGCCCTTCAAGCTCCTCTGTCTATGCGATTTTCCAGGCAAGAATATTGGAGTGAGTTGCCATGCCCTCTTACAGGGCATCTTTCCAACCCAGAGATGGAACCCACGTCTCAGTTCTTTACCACCCACTAGCACCACCTGAGAAGCCGACAGACAAAAGCATACATGTTACTATTTATATTAAATGACACAACTCAGAAATCTTACCATGTCAGTATATTTGAGATATAATTTAAGCCCCCCCCCCCCACACACACACAGGCACACACATTTAAATTAGTTGTCACATCATATTTTGTTTTATGAACATACATCAATTTATTTAACCAAATCTCTACTTAAGGGGCTTCCCCGGTGGCTCAGCAGTAAAGAATCCACCTGCAATGCAGGAGCCGCAGGAGACATGGATTCAGTCTATGTCTGATTGATCAGAAGATCCCCCGGAGGAGGAAATGGCAACCCACTCCAGTATTCTTGCGTGGAGAATCCCATGGACAGAGGAGTCTGGCAGGCTAGAGTCCATAGGGTCGAAAAGAGTTGGGCATGACTGAAGTGACTTAGCACGCATTACTTAGGAATATTTAGGTTGCTTCCAAGTTTTTCTAATTACATTTTGTAATATAACCTCATTGCTATATATACTTCACTTCGTAAATATTTATGAAAGTTAGATTTCTTTAAGTGCATTGCTAGGTCAAATGGCATATAGATTTGAGTTTTAGTAGATATTTTAAGGTCATTCTATTACAGGATGAAAAAGGTATTTTTCTTTTTTTTATGGATGGAGCAAACAAGTGAGTTTGAGATGAGATGAAATCAGAGAGGGACAGAGAAGGATCAGAGAGGGAGTAGAGGCGGACCATGCAGGACTTGCAGGCCATTATAAAGACCATTCTCATCTGTTTTTTTAATGTTGCCAATCTGAGAAGAAGAATTTTTTTTTATTATATGTGCATTTGTCTGTTTATATGTTTTACTATGTAAAGTTCTCATTTTACTCATTTTTTCTATCCTGTTGTTCATTCTGTTCTTTCTGATTTGTAAGACCATTTTTTAAAATGTTGGTATAATGAGCTCTTTGTCTCACATATCAGCACAGTTTTAGTCTTAATATTTTTTCTTTCTAAAGGACCTTAAGAAGGCGTCTCTACTTGTGAATTACATTTAAAGTATATTTTTGCAAATTAATTAAAGAGAATATCAGGCCTCTTATTTGCTTTGCCATATTTGTTAATCACAGTATCCCGTGAGGTTTTTTTAAACAAAATTAACACAATGTGTTAATTAGCCATTAGTAACTAAGGCTCAGCTAAGCCTTAGTTACTAATGAAGTTTAGACTTTTTGATTGTTATTTGTGGTAGGTACAATAATATGCCACCTCTCTCCTTCCCTGCCCCACTCCATATACTCAAAATCTATAAATATACTACCTTACACAGTAAAAGAAACGCTGCATTCATGATTAAGTTAAAGATCTTGAGTTGAGAGATTTTTAATCAGGAGGGTGATTGTAAGAGGAGACTCAGAGAACAGGATGTGACAACACATGCTGAGAGAAGTCAGAAAGGAAAGATACTTGATGATGCTATGCTGCTGGTTTTGAAGATGGACAGTGGGGATACAAGCCAAGGAATGCCAGTAGCCTCTAAAAGCTGCTGTAGAGATTCCAGGAGGAGCGCAACCCAGACAGCTTAATTTAGACTTCTCCCCTCCAGAACTCTAAGAAAATAAATTTGTATATTAAACCCATGGTGATAGGAAGCTAACATATTATTCCACCACTGACCTACATTAATCACTTTGCTAACTTCTTGGTTTGCCAGTTTCTTCATTTATAGGGTGGAACTTTTATGATATTTCATCAGTCCTTAGATTCCTTTCAGATAAAGCCCTGGGGGATTGTATATTTTACATAATGAAGGAAAACTCAGATTTGTCACTCTCCTGACTTGACTTTGTCTCTCAGAGGGAGAGGTCAGCCTGTTCACTTGAATCCCTCAGGGAATTTCTACCACATGTTAGTTTGGCTCTAATATAAGTTGCTTTCTCTGCTTTGTTCAGTTAATAAAAGCTGTGTAGAAAAAGGATCACAGGGCATAAGAAATTCTGTTATCCCCGCCTACATTCCAACAAGGGTGCCCAGTGCAGGCCAGGGCAGGGAGTGGTACAGCCAGTGAAGGTGGTTCTTGTGGAAATTCTGGACCCGAATGGGCTGCCTGGTCCTCCGAAGGCTTTCCTTGTGAAGTCACTGTCTGTGTGAAACAGGTAAATATTTCAGTTCAGTTCAGTCGCTCAGTCATGTCCAACTCTTTGCAACCCCATGAATCACAGCACGCCAGGCCTCCCTGTCCATCACAAACTCCTGGAATTCACTCAAACTCATGTCCATCAAGTCAGTGATGCCATCCAGCCATCTCATCCTCTGTCATCCCCTTCTCCTCCTGCCCCCAATCCCTCCCAGCATCAGGGTCTTTGCCAATGAGTCAACTCTTTGCATGAGGTGGCCAAAGTACTGGAGTTTCAGCTTTAGCATCAGTCCTTCCAATGAACACCCAGGACTGATCTCCTTTAGAATGGACTGGTTGGATCTCCTTGCAGTCCAAGGGACTCTCAAGAATCTTCTCCAACACCACAGTTCAAAAGCATCAATTCTTCAGTACTCAGCTTTCTTCAGTCCAACTCACATCCATGCATGACTACTGGAAAAACCATAGCCTTGACTAGACGGACCTTTGTTGGCAAAGTAATGTCTCTGCTTTTCAATATGCTATCTAGGTTGGTCATAACTTTCCTTCCAAGGAGTAAGTGTCTTTTAATTTCATGGCTGCAATCACCATCTGCAGTGATTTTGGAGCCCCCCAAAATAAAGTCTGACACTGTTTCCATTGTTTCCCCATCTACTTCCCATGAAGTGATGGGACCAGATGCCATGATCTTAGATTTCTGAATGTTGAGCTTTAAGCCAACTTTTTCACTCTGCTCTTTCACCTTCATCAAGAGGCTTTTTAGTTCCTCTTCACTTTCTGCCAGAAGGGTGGTATCATCTGCATATCTGAGGTTATTGACATGTCTCCCTGCAATCTTGATTCCACCTTGTGCTTCATCCAGCCCAGCATTTCTCATGATATACTCTGCATAGAAGTTAAATAAGCTGGGTGACAATATATAGCCTTGATGTACTCCTTTTCGTATTTGGAACCAGTCTGTTGTTCCATGTCCAGTTCTAACTGTTGCTTCCTGACCTGCACATAGGTTTCTCAAGACGCGGGTCAGGTGGTCTGGTATTCCTATCTGTTTCAGAATTTCTACAGTTTATTGTGATCCACACAGTCAAAGGCTTTGGCATAGTCAATTCAAGGGCTAGACAAATAGATTAGGAGGTTGCAGATGAAGACAATAGAACAGAACCCACATTTAGTGGATCCCAAGTGCTCATTTTTCATTGCTAGGCAATAGCTCTTGATTTGAACCATCTACAAATGCTCAATTCCCTTTGTGGTCTGTTCAAGGGTGACCAAGCAGCAGTCTATCACTGTGTAAAATGCAAGATTCCTTAGAGGAACCAAATATGCTTCCTGGCCTAATTTCTACCATGAACTAAGATAAATGAATGCTTTGATACACTGTGTAGACAGATTATAACTACTGAAAGTCAAAGAAGTTACTTAGTCATGTCTGACTGTTTGTGACCGCATGGACTGTAGCCCACCAGGCTCCTTTGCCCAAGGAGCTTTCCAGACAAGTATAGTGCAGTGGGTAGCCATTCCCTTCTCTGGGAAACTTCCCAACCCAGGGATCATATCTGGGTATCCTACTTTGCAGGCAGATTCTTTACCATCTGAGTCACCAGGGAAAGCCCATAACTACTGAGGCCTTGAGCAAATAAGACTGAATATTCTTCTCCATATGATATGGAGAACGTAAGGCTACAAATCACCCTGAGTATCCATCATCTCATGACCACGTTTTTAAGCCTATAATAATCAGAACACATAAAGAACATTTGTATAGAATGAGGAATATCACTGAGAGAAGTTGTATTCCTAGGACCAAGAAAAAATGTTTGAGTAAAATGACCAAACTATGAAGTAAAAAGAAAAAAAAAAAAATTCTCCACTTTTCTATGGACAACTCATGAGATTTAGAATGAGCTTTCTATTCTATTATTGCTCATAGTTATACTTCCATGGTTGGGTCCAGTATGTCTAACACTGTTCTTTCTGACTGGTCAGGAAGACTGGCCCTGGCCATCTGTATGACTGCCCTGTGGAGCAGGGTCTAGAGGTACGTGTCTTGGTCTTTACTGGTGGTTTCATGTAGTCTGACTGATTTGTGCAAGTCAAATGTTTCCATGTTCCTGTAAGAGTAGTGAATGAATAAATTGAACACACTAAGCTAGCCATTAATTTATATTGGGGAGCATCACAAAATATGATTAAAAAAAAAAACCTAAAAAGTGATACTATGCAATGTGATTTAATGGAAGCTGACTTATGAGAAATTTCACTGTATAATTTACTCACTTACTAGTTTTGACACAACTATGGTTCTCTGCTTCCTCTTCTCTGTTACACAGACTATATATTTCTCAAATAAACAGTTATCAGTTTCTCTGGTGCTTGGGCTTCGAGGCCACATTTGTGGTTGGCTAACATTTTGCCAAAAGCTTTGTTAAAATAAAATGAACCATTCTGTAATCTGTGTGGAAGCTCTGGGAGTGGGAAGAAGGAGTCCTTTTATTGATAGGGGAAAAAAAAACCCTAATTTTGCTTTGATTTCAAGACAGTATTCAGTTCTTGTTTGACTGATGAACAATTCAAAGTACACAGCTCACTCTGATGGGGATAATGTTTGGTTTTAGGGTATGGTGAACAGGAAATAACATTAATAATTCTTTGAATATATTCTTTTATATGATTAAAGGTCACATGTATTTAAAGAACTTGTCTTTTTTCTGTTCAGTGTTTATTTACCAAGGCATATAATAATGGTTAAGAGATCTTCATCCAACCCTAAACCAGAGAAAAAGATGTTTTCTGAGGGTAATCAGTTATTTGGGGGTGTCTACAGACTACTATTCAATGTGCCAATGAAACAGCTTCCTCCTCCTTGATGTTACCTCCATTTAGTATTTATGGAACATGCTCTTTGCATAGCTTGGGCTTGGGTACAGATAATTTTTAGCTAATTAGGCAGTATGCTGTTCCTTACAGAAGAATCACAACAAAATGCTCACTGATACCTGCCCCGGGAATTCTCACAGGAAAGGCTGCATGGTATGGAGCAAAGATCACCAAAGTAGGAGGCAAAAGGGCAAAGGGATTTCCTAACTTTTCTCCTGGTCATGTGATCATGTGTTAGTCTCTTTTCCAGTAGACTGGGGATAATATACGTGGCCTGCTAACCTCATAGGGTGATGTGTGACATAAATCACGAATGTAGGGGACCTCCCTGGTAGTCCAGTGGTTAAGAATCCGCTTTCCAATGCAGGGGACGTGGGTTTGATCCCTGGTCTGAGAACCAATATCCCACATGCCATGGGGGCAACTAAGCCTGCAAGCTGCAACTACGGGGTCTAAGCACTCTGGAGCCCATGCGCCACAACTAGAGAGAAACCTGTGCTCAGCAACAAAAGATCCCACGTGATGCAACTAAGACCAAACATAGCTATATATATATATATATATATATATATATATATATATTTTTTTTTAAGGAAGAATGTGGAAGTGTTTTGTGGGCCATACCATGCTGGGCAAAAACAAGGTGCTACTGGTATGGGATTCCACAGAGGTTGGCCCTGACTGACCTGGGTCTCCCCATTCCGCTAACATCTGCACCTGCTCTCACCCCATCAAAGCAGCAGAGCCCTCTACTTGGCAGCCGGAAGACAGAGTCATGCTCAGAACTGGTGTTTTCCAATCAAATGGCTCATTCATCCCACCTCCTCCAGCTCCCATCTGCTGTGTGCAGACGCTGTCACCCCAGGGAGGTGACCCAGTTGCCTCACCACACACAGAGCTTTCCTCCCCAAGGACACACAACCAGGACACAGGCGTGTAGTTTTGCTCCCTCTTTCAGGAGAACCTCACCCAACACAACTCTGTCCTTGCCCTACACCCACGGTTTGCTCTTTCCTGCTGCCCAAGTCTGTGTTGCCCCTTAATCATGTTTGCATGTCCTGGAGGCCTCAGTATAATTTCTCTTTCATTATCAGAGTTCTTAGGATGTAACTTACTCACTATAACTCAGTATGAATTTAGCACTTCTGACAGCATTGTTTACAAATTAGAAATTGCTGTTGATAATGTTGAAAAAGGATTGAGTTAATTTTTTGGCCTTCCTTAACTCCCAGGGAGGCCCTAAAGGTGAGAAGAAACTGCACAGAAGATAGAAGGGGGATTCAGAAGAGATCTAAGGAAATGGAACCAGGGGCTAGAGAGAACAGACTTCTAGAAAGGGTTAAAACAATTGGCAGTATCTTGACCTAAAGGCGAAATATGCAAAATGCTGGCCAGCTGTTTTCCATCTCCACCAAAGAAGGAAACAAGGAAATGTTTAAAAATGTAGCGGGAGGGATTTAGGTTAGATATAAAGAAGAATTTCTTAATAATGTGGGTTGTTAAATATTGCAGAGGTTTACAAAGGAAATTTGTGGAATTTCCTTCTGTAGCAGTCTTTCCATATTAGGATAGATTCCACTTGTGTACAATGGTTTAAATAAAGTACTTCATAATTTTTCTAAAATGTCTACACTTTGGAAGTTGGGCAAATAGATCAGAGCTGTAGTGTCTCTCGCTCATAACTACCTCTATATCTTTAAACAACTTTTTGGGAGATCTCTTAAAAATATTGCATTCTATTCTGACTGCTGCTGCTGCTGCTGCTAAGTCGCTTCAGTCGTGTCCGACTCTGTGCGACCCCATAGACGGAAGCTCACCAGGCTCCCCTGTCCCTGGGATTCTCCAGGCAAGAACACTGGAGTGGGTTGCCATTTCCTTCTCCAATGCATGAAAGTGAAAAGTGAAAGTGAAGTCGCTCAGTCGGGTCCGACTCTTAGCGACCCCATGGACTGGAGCCTACCAGGATCTTCCGTCCATGGGATTTTCCAGGCAAAAGTACTGGGGTGGGGTGCCATTGCCTTCCCCGTCTATTCTGACTACATGAACATAACGTCTTCTCACAAAATGGTAAGATGTTAATTAGAATTGGCCGACTGATTAAGAGAGCAAACTCTGGAGCCAGGCTCCCTGGCCTGGTATTAGAACCATGCTTCCATCACTTACCAGCTGTGAGCCTTGGGGAACTTGTTATACTTCTTTGTGCCTCAGTTTCCTTATCCATAAAATGAGGATGGTGATGACACATACTTGGTAAGGTAGTTGTGAGGAATATGTAAGTTAATATCTCTCAAGTCCTTAAAACAATGCCTGACATCAAATAAGTGCTATACAAATGCTGTTATTAAACTCTCTTCTGTTTTCTGCAGTTGATTTTTCTGTTTTATTATTTTGACCTTTTTCTTTTGTGCTTCCAGTTATATATTTTTTGTTATTTACTCACTTTAAGAATAAAGAATGAGGCTCTTTAAGTGACTGGTACAAGTTTCACCTGTTGGTATGTGACTAGGCTTTTTCCCCTATAACTACCATGGTATCAGGTCCCATCACTTTACAGCAACCAGAGGGGAAAAAGTGGAAACAGATAGATTTTATTTTGGGGGGTTCCAAAATCACTGTTGATGGTAACTGCAGCCATGAAATTAAAAGATGCTTGCTCTTTGGAAGGAAAGCTATGACGAACCTAGACAGCATATTCAAAAGCAGAGACAGCACTTTGCCAACAAAAGTCCCTATAGTCAAAGCTATGGTTTTCCCAGTAATCATGTATGGATGTGAGAGTTGGACCATAAAGAAGGCTGAGGGCCAAAGAATGGATGCTTTTGAACTGTGGTGCTGCAGAAGACTCTTGAGAGTGCCTTGGACTGCAAGGAGATCCAACCAGTCAATCCTAAAGGAAATCAACCCTGAATATTCATTGCAAGGACTGATGCTGAAGCTGAAGCTCCAATACTTTGGCCACCTGATGCGAAGAGCTGACTCATTTGAAAAGACTCTGATGCTGGGAAAGATTGAGAGCAGGAGGAGAAGGGGATGACAGAGGGTAAGATGGTTGGATGGCATCACCAACTCAATGGACATGAATTTGAGCAAACTCCGGAAGATAGTGAAGGACAGGAAAGTCTGGCATGCTGCAGTAAATGGGGTCGCAAAGAGTTGGATAAGACTTGACAACTAACAGTGACAATACCACCCTCTACTGTATTGAAACTTGACTGATAGTTTTATATATGTGGGGAAGCGCATGTCAAATAAAATGATCTGCTTACAGGTGAGTGAACTAGACATCAGCTGGCTAGGTCACAGATTCTCTAAAGGCTAGAACAAAGAGGTTTGAAACTTGTATACCACAACATAAGCCTTAGCAGTCTAACCAGTTTAGGCTGCTTGACTTTCTTCTGGTGTGAGGAAGGAGAGATGAGAAGTACATTGGGCAGTGATTTGGTTCACAGACCTGTTTGCTCTGCTTCTGTCTCCCACATTCTTCCTTATCTCCCACCTTCAACCTGAGACCTCCAATGGGAAGACTGACTCCCACCTCCATCTCCATGCAGGCTGCAGTTAGTGGATTTGGATCTGCATTTTGCTGTGTTCTATTTCATATGTCAATTAACTCATATACCCTTTCAGATTTTAAAAAATGTGTCTCTGTTCTGATAATACCACCTCCATTCCCCCACTATCTTCTTTGTTAACAAGACTAAGCTTTTTATGCTGCTGAAATGGCAACCCACTCCAGTGTTTTTGTCTGGGAAATCCCGTGGACAGAGGAGCCTGGTGTGCTACAGTCCATGGGGTCACAAAGAGTTGGACATGCCTATAACTAAACAAAAACAATTTGATATCTTAAAATTACTAGGATTTCCATCAAGTCCTAAGACTGATGGGAAATTTGTTACCACTCTGTCTTCCTGATCCACAACTAACATCACAAGTATTACTGCTAGGATCACTGGAGATTGCCACTTAATTATGTATCCCCTTTTCTTGATTCTCAAACATCTGAAAACCAGATAATAGTCTTCCACCTTGAAAAAAACAACTACATTTAAACAGAAAAAATAAATGCATTATCCCTACCAAATAAGGAACTAAGACTAATAGATATTAGACTCTCCATGAAAAGTAAATGCAGAGAAAATAGTTGTGTTGGGCCTCAAAGAATTGCCTCTGAGGTGAAAAGTATTGGTCAATTTCCCTCTTACAAGTTGAGATTGGAACATAGGGAGAAGAAAGATACAGATACCTTTAAAAATTATTTTATAGATGAAGTACCTTAAACTTTGGGGGGATTAAATGACTTGCTCAAGGTCATTTATAAATGATAAAACCAGACTCAAGCATTTCTTACTGGGAGCACTTTAATCCTCCTTCTCTACTATATTCCTTCTCTATATATGCTATGGAGATGTCAAATATCAAAACACTAAGTCTTCAAAGAGATATATTCAGAGAAATTAATAACATTTATTTAGAATGACACTTTCACACAGTCATTGTATTGTAATTCCCTAGCAAAAAAGAAAACTAATAGCTTAGAAATTTCAAAAATATACTGGAAACAGAAGGATCTTCAGACTCTCATTAGTCTACATTTTATTAAGCAGAGGTTTTGCTTTTTTGATTTGAAAAGCTTTCTGATATATATATTTTTAACATAGAAAATATTTTTATTTTCTGAATTTCTCATTTCAGTTTTTAGATTTCCTAGGAAATAGTTGACTTCATGCCTATAACTGGCCTGTAGTAAATCACAAATGTCTGATTTCTTAGCATCAGAAAAAGCACACACACACAGAAAAAGCTCCCTCAGGAGAGTTATGTGTGAGTCTTCAAGGGCCTACAGATGGCTGGTTTTCAGCAGAAATCCATTTTACATGGGGATGGCTCCTAACACAGCTCCTCTCACAAAATAGCTGTTGATAACATTTGGCCATTTTCATTAAGCATCTCATTTTTTCCTCTGCTCAGCTTGAAATCTATTCCTGAATTGCAATCCCTGGCAGGACAGCTGAAGCAGGAAAATATTAAGTTGCTGGCACACACAAACTCCTTTCCTTTCCTTCATCCTGAAATTCCATTAAAGCATCTCTGGCCCTTTACTGACACTTTTTATAATAGGCATTTCCATGTTACTTGAGGATAAAGGACAACTAGCTGAAATAAAGCTTTCTGGTGTTTTCTCCTTGGTAGCATAAAAATGATAAAGTCAAAGAGAATGTGCTATACAGGTCATTCAGCCAAAACAACACACTTGTGACCTGACTGAATAGTTCAGAAACAGTGTATCTTCCTTCATTCCAGTATTTATGGGGCACCCACAATGTGTTATTCAGTATGAGCAAAGACTCTACCTTTAAGGAGCTCCTGGTCTAGCGAGTGTGCATGCTAAGTCGCTTCAGTTGTGTCCGACTCTCTGCGACCCTACAGGTTGCAGCCCGCAGGCTCCTCTGTCCATGGGATTCTCCAGGCAAGAATACTGGAGTGGGTTGCTATGCTCTCCTCCTGGGGATCTTCCCCAAAGGACTCGAACCCACGTTTCTTATGTCTCCCATGTCGGCAGGCAGGTTCTTTACCACTAGTGCCACCTGGGTCTAGTGAGGGAGACAGAAAAATGAGTGATTTCAATGTTCTGTGATAGGATGTGAGTTAGGTGAGCATATGAACCAGTCTGGGGGAGAGCAGCAGCTTATCTACATGGTACAAAGAGTAAGGGAGACGCAGGAGATGATCTTTGAGTGAACCTAAAAAACAAAGATCTTCCAGAAAGACGAGGTAAGAAAGGGCCATCTAGGCCGAGGGGAGAGAATCTTTAGGTTGGGAGGTATGAAGGAGGAACGTGTGCTCAGACATAAGCTGGAGCAGAGTTTGGGGTGAAGGGCGACGTGGAGTGATGATAGACGGGACCAGAGAATAGATAGGAGGCATCATCGATGTGAGAAGGACTTTGAACGTCATCCTCTAGACTTGTTTTCCCTAACCTGTCTGAGTGCCTCATATCTGTTTGTATACTGGATTGCTGGTGGCACACGAGAGAAGTGGACTTGCATATGCATTTATCGCAGATCTTTTTTGCTGAGTAGAATTGCATCCTGCCTGGATTACACAAAGATGGAAAAGTTTCCTCATGTTCCATGGACATATGTTCTCCTTGGCCCAACTTGACACTTCTCTAGGCTTCTTAGCAACCTGCCCCCCTATTCTGTCATCTCACGGTCACCTCGATTCAGTGTTCTGTGTGATAGATGTCACTGCCACAGTATTAGCCCTGCTGAACCGAAAAGACAGAACACTTGCGTGTTGCCTTACATTTGTCAACACATCTATGAGAACGACCAGTTAATGATTAAGTGAGAAAGGATTAACCAGAGAATGAGAATCATTTCTAAGAATTCATTGAAATTAGGCAGGAGTGTGACACATTTGTGTTTTAGGGACTTAATTCTGGAGGAGGGATCACTCAGATACGTTATGATCGGAGTTTTATCTAAATAGTGAGGATGAAGGGCAAGGTGTATACACATGTATAAAATGAATGATTTGAGAAGGCAGAACAGCACTGGGATTGAGAGCGTACGTTCTGGCATTACTCAGCTTGGGTCTGAGCCCTTACTCCTTTAGTTACCTGTTGTGAGATGTTATATGGACTTCCTAGGTAACGCTAGAGATAAAGAACTTGCCTGCAAATGCAGGAGACATAAGAGACACAGGTCCCATCCCTGGGTCAGGAAGATCCCCTAGAGGAGGGCATGGCAACACTCCAGTCTTCTTGCCTGGAGAATCCCATGGAAAGAGGAGCCTGGTGAGCTATGATGGTCCAGAGTCGCAAAGAGTCAGACACAACTGAAACGACTTAGCACACGTGCACATGATGTTATGTAACATCTTTGTACCTCAGGTTTCTCAACTATAAAATGCAGATCATGACAGTACTTGCTTCTCAGAGTCATTGTGAAGGTTAAATGAAATAATACATATGAAGCAATTAGAATAGTATCTGGCACAACACAAGCACTAAATAAGTATCAGTATTATTATACAAGAAAGTATGACTTTACCAGAAAGAGAAAGCTGGTGGGATATAGGAAAATATAGGATAAAGAGAAATGAAAAAAGAAGGATAACTTGAACAACTGGATTATTGGTTGATTGCATGATAAATGAGAGAAGAATCGAGAAGGAGGTAAGGATTTGGGGAAGATCATGAAAGAATTTCAGTGTCTCAGGTGCTGAGTTTGAGCAAAACATGATATATCTATATATTGAGATGACAAGCAGTCAGTTAGATATATATGAGTTGGGGGTTCATGTAAAAGACTGGGCTAAGAAATTAAAAGACGCTTACTCCTTGGAAGGAAAGTTATGAACAACCTAGATAGCATATTCAAAAGCAGAGACATTACTTTACCAACAAAGGTTCGCCTAGTCAAGGCTATGGTCTTTCCTGTGGTCATGTATGGATGTGAGAGCTGGACTGTGAAGAAGGCTGAGCGCCGAAGAATTGATGCTTTTGAACTGTGGTGTTGGAGAAGACTCTTGAGAGTCCCTTGGACTGCAAGGAGATCCAACCAGTCCATTCTGAAGGAGATCAATCCTGGAATTTCTTTGGAAGGAATGATGCTAAAGCTGAAACTCCAGTATTTTGGCCACCTCATGCGAAGAGTTGACTCATTGGAGAAGACTCTGATGCTGGGAGGGATTGAGGGCAGGAGGAGAAGGGGACGACAGAGGATGAGATGGCTGGATGGCATCACTGACTCGATGGATGCGAGTCTGAGTGACCTCCGGGAGCTGGTGATGGACAGGGAGGCCTGGCGTGCTGCGGTTCATGGGGTCGCAAAGAGTCGGACACGACTGAGCGACTGATCTGATCTGATCTGATCTGAAGGGTATAGATTTAGGGAACCATGAGCCTGTACATGAACTTTGGGGCCATGAGGGTAGAGGAGGTTGCCAACAAGAGAATGAGGAAAAAAAGAGGAATTTATCTTTCAGACAATTACTGAAAAGATTCAGATAATTTTCTCTTTTGGCTCTTTTAAATTAATACTGTGTTACTCTTCTGATAATGCAAGTAATACACATTTTCTGTACAAAATTCTCAATATTTTCTTAATGTTCCTTTCTGAGAAGAAAATTTTATGAGATTTTTCCTAACAGCCTTTGCTCTGAGAAGAAAATGTTCTTGAGTCATCCCGCATTGGGGCTTCGAATACAAGACAAATGCAAAATACCTCCTGCTCTGTTGTCTTCAGTGAAGGCCAAACAAAAGTAATCAGCTTGAATCCACCCCTCATTAGATGAAAGCCCAGCTGTGTTCCTGTCCAGACAGGGAGCTGACAGCCAAGCAGCAGGGGGATGCACCGCGTACTCTGTGATGGGGAAGAATACTGGGGCCTTTGTGCTGCTGACACTCTGGCAGGGCAGGCTGGTATTAGAGGAGAAAGCCTATGATTACTTCAAGTACAGACATTTTCCCTTTAGTGGCTTGACTGTGAAGTCTGGAAGTTCAACTGCTAAGTGACCACCATGGCACCATCAGGGCTCCGCTCTGCCTATCCCACCTCAGACACAGCAGCCCAGCCCAGGTGGGGAAGAGGGGAGCTTCACACCCTCCTCACTGGCCAGGAGCACTGAGGCCTGGGACCTGCAGTCATTTCTGAAGGAAGACAATCCTGGAAGGCTTTCTACAGTCATCTGTTTCTGTGCCCTGGCCCATCTCCCTCTGCCTTCTCCAGCCCCTGTTTGGATCTGGAAGTGTTGCAGGAAGGGGGACCCCTTCCAGGGCCCGAAACTGGGCTCTTGTCTAACACTCAGAAATGAATTGTCTGAGGAGACATATGTGCTGACAAAGCAAGAGATTTTATTGGGAAAGGGCACCCGGGTGGAGAGCAGTAGGGTAAGGGAACCCAGGAGAACAGCTCTGCCACGTGGGATTAGTTTCTGGGTTGTCTTTAGCCAATCATTCTAACTCAGAGTCCTTCCTGGTGGTGCACGCCTTGTTCAGCCAACTTGGATGCCAGAGAGAAGGATTCTGGGAGGTATTCAGACATGTGGTGTCTCCTTTTGACTTTTCCTGAACTCTTCCGGTTGGTGGTGGCTTATTAGTTCCGTGTTCCTTACCAGGACCTCCTGTCCTGAAACAACTCATGCAAATGGCAACTATCTGCCCAGGGTGGGCGATTTCAGTCAGTATGCTTCCCCTAATAGAAGGAGTCTGGAGGTGGATCAACCAACAGGCAGACTCATGGGTCCAGGGCATTAAAAAAACAAAACAAAATAAAACTGAGCCATCAAATCCACACCAATAAGAGAAGTCAAGCTCCAATGAACTCAGCCATGTTCTGCAATCAAAACATCTAGAAAGAAGGGATTTAATTTCAGCATTCTTGCAAGCTATGTTTCACTCTTTAGGTATTGTTCTAAATTGCCAGTGGGGAGGGCCTTTTAATATTTTCAATGCAAAGAGCCTCTAAAGATGTTCATCTGACCACCGAGTCAGTACTACAGGGTGGTACGTGGGGAGCTGGAAATCTCTATTCCTCTTATTTCTAAAGCTGTGTCCTTTTCCCTTGGATGTAAGGAGAAGGAAAAGACCTACTGCTCTCTTTCTAATCCCTTGGTTGTTCTTTTATACATCTGGTTGACCTCCTCTGCTGAGCCAAGGGATAGAGGTCTATGACCTGCTTCTTTTGACGTCTTATCCCCTGCTGCCTGCCTTACATCCAATGCTCGGTTTAGCCACTTATCTTCTGTAACTGCTTTTCTGCTGCTCTGCCAATGCTCTCAGACCAAGCACTTCGTGGAATTTGATGTTGACGACTTCTCAATACTATGTGAAGTTACCCTGTATTCTTTGGAGTGTGCTTTGTCCCATTGTTGTTTACCCCTTCAGAAGGTGACTGTTTATCACAAATCATACCAGGCACAGCCAATTTGTTGTGAAATCTCTTCTTGAACTTCCTGAAAATCTACATGAGTATAAAGTTAAAACAAACAAGAACCATGGCGAGTCTGAAAATGACTGCAAAACCCTCAAAGATTCTGGCCCTTGGCCAGAATTTATTATATAGGAAACCTCAAATTTCCCCACCCACTGTTTTCCCTTGCCTTTCCTGGGTTTCAGATTTCAGGACCATTATAATGTCACCACATGGAGCTCATGGCAGTTTAGTTAGAAGAAGCTACTTAAATCCTGCCAATTTCACCTTACACTTACTATTCTCTCAGTCTTAGATCCTCCTCTTCCCACCCTTCCCTTTCTCCTTCCTATTTTTTCTATAATTCCTCCCCTACCAACACATTCCCCTTAGGGAGACCATGAAGGAAAAAAACAACAGCAGATACTGACCTCTAAGAAACAAAGTCATGGAGTTTTCTTAATTATCGACATTGAAGGAAAAAGGGAAATCAACAGAACACCTCCTCCATCCCTTTAAATCCTTCCTTACTACTGGGATTGGACTGATTTCCAACTGAAAAGGCTTCAGAGGATACTAAGAAACTCTGTGAACATGAGTAGGAGAATTCTGATAGATTAAGAACAAATGTTAACAGTCAATCCGTTCCAAGATTGTTCTGCTCTCTTTCTCCAGGAGAATTTCAGTTGAGCTGCCTTTAAAAGACGCAATTGGATGTGTAACATTTCTGACCCTTGGCCTCTGGGATTTGGGGTGTTTTTTAGGTGGGGGAGCAGTACTAAGGCTTTTATAGTCACTTTCCAGAATGAGACTCTTCGTTAACCAGAAAGGGGTGCCTTCTGCAGCTAACATGAGAAAACTAATCTTTGGAAAGCAAATACTTCGGAAAGAAAAGCTTTAATACATGTAATTAATTCATGTTGTTTGTTGTAATCTAAGAGGGAAATCTAAGAGGGAAAGGGGCCAAAGGCCCCAAGGGAAAGAAGGGAAGAAGCTGTGGACTGACTATTCTGTCTGTGCATGTATGTGTCTATAAGAGAAGGATTGAGTAGAATGTAGCCCCCTCCTTTTTAAAATTTGAACTACAGGAAGAATTGTTTTACTCCCAGAAAAGATTAAGTTGGGAAACATTTCTTTTGACACATTGCTGATAATTAAAGCAAGTCTTCATTTTCTCTGTTTCCTTTAAGTAAAAACTTGTGGCTTTATTTAACCTTCCATCAATTAACTTTCTTAAAAGAAAATAACCTTGAGCCCCATAAACACACACTTAATGCTTTATTGACAGAGAAAAGAGAAGCAGTATCCGTCCCTCCACTGCAAGAATACAGCATTATTGCAGCTCCAAAGTCTGCTGCCCTGAGTGCACGACCTCCACTTTCCTGCTCTCACTGATAGAGGCTTTGACTTTGAACTTTTCTTCCATGTTTCACCAATGCCCACAGCCATGTAATTCCATTAAAACCACACTGTTAGAAATGTTTGCAACAGAACAGTCTTCACTTAACAAATAGGTCTTGAACTCCTTCATGCTAGGAAATGAGGGTACAGTAGTGAGCAAAATAAACATGATTGTTTCTTTCATGGGGCTTATAAACTGGTGGGGAAGAGAAATTAACCAAGTCATCCATATAATGATGGAGAGTTAAAAAAAAATTACAAAGAAAAATATCAAGTTCTATGAGAGTACCTCTTTGGGGGTCCTGATCAATCTATCTATTTTCCTATCTATCAGTATCTCTATATATTTACAGGTAATGCTATACTGGGGGGAGTTTGTCAGATCAGAACAGTCCTTCCGGAAGAAATGTGTGAACTAAGATCCAAAGGATGATTATTATGTTCATACAATGGGATGCAATATAGCAGCTAAAAATAAAACAGCAATAGTAACATGTATCAAAATGGATGGCCCTCTAAATCATATTGCTTAGGGGAAAAAATCTCCTTGAATGTGACTGGGTCAGATCTAATCAGATGATCCCTAGTAATAGCTGTTCTAGAAGACAGAGAAACAAATCAGATAGATTTTCCTGGTGGCTTTGAAAACACACACTGTGGCTCTGAAGAGGCCATGTGTTAGACAAGTATAGGTGGCCTCTGAAAGATAAACATGATCCCCGGCCACAAGCCAGCAAGGAAACAGGGACTTTACAATCGCAAAGAACTGAATTCTGCCAACAACTGGTGAGCCTGGGAGAGGACCCTGAGCCTCAGATGAGCTCACAGACCCAAGTGACTCTTGATTTCAGCCGTGTAAGGCCCTGAACAGAGCATCCTGTCACACTGTACCAAAATTCCTTACCCACAGAAACTGAGATGATAATTTTGTATTGTGTTAAGACAAGTTTATAGTGATTTGTTACACAGCCATAGAAAACAAGTACAACTATAGAAATAAATGTTAAGCAAATGCACAGGTTCACAAGTTGAGGGGCAGGAAGGGGCATAGAGGCCAAGATGGCCTCACAGAGTAGAAGGAGACATTAAGGTCTTCAGGGCTGACATGAATTGCCCGGCCACGAACATCCAGTTAGTGACATGGGCTCACCAGTGTCCAGGAAGAAGACTGTGGACAGAGTAACATGTGAGCAAGATGCTGCAGAGGGGGAAAGAAGAAGAATAAAGTAATGATTCTAGATTATTCTAATTGTGGGTGTGTTAGTTGCTCAGTCACAGACTGACCCTTTGAGACCCCATGGGCTATAGCCCACCAGGCTCCTCTGTCCATGGAATTCTTCAGGCAAGAATACTGGAGTGGGTAGCCATTCCTTTCTCCAGGAGATCTTCCCAACCCAGGGATCAAACCCAGGTCTCCCACATTGTGGGCAGACTTTTTATGCTACCCAGGAAGCTTGTTATTCTACAGTAGTGTCCAAGTTAAAATACAAAGAGTAAGTGGAGTGGTAAAGCAGATCTAGTTTCTAGCACCACATCATCACTTAGGTGTGTAGTTTTAGATCATTTGTTTCACCTTTATATGGTTTGGTTTCTTCATCTCTAAAATAAAGCTGTATGTATCTCCTAAGAAACCTGTATGCAAGTCAAGATGCAACAGTTAGAACTGTACATGGAACAACAGACTGGTTCAAAATTGGGAAAGGAGTACATCAAAGCTATATATTGTCACCCTGCTTATTTAACATATGCAGAGTACAACATGCAAAATGCCAGGCTGGATGAAGCACAAGCTGGAATCAAGATCGTGGGGAGAAATATCAACAACTTCAGCTGTGACCACTCTAATGGCAGAAAGCAAGGAGGAACTAAAGAGCCTCTTGATGAGAGTGAAAGAGGAGAGTGAAGAAGCTGACTTAGAACTCAACATCCAAAAATGTAAGATCATGGTATCTGGTCCTATCACTTCACAGCTAATGCTGTGCTGTGCTCAGTCACTTCAGTCATTTCCGACTCTGTGTGACCCTATAGACTGTAGCCTGCCAGGCTTCTCTGTCCATGGGATTCTCCAGGCAAGAATACTGGAGTGGGTTGCCCCTCCTCCAAGGGATCTTCCCAATCCAGGGATCAAACCCCTTCTCTTAGGTCTCCTGCATTGGCAAGCAGATTCTTTACCACTAGCACCACCTGGAAAGCCCTCATGACTAATAGACAGGGGGGAAAGTGGAAACAGATTCTAAAATCTGTCACAGATTTTCTTTTCTCAGGCTCTAAAATCAGTGTGGATGGTGACCGCAGCCACAAAATTAAAAGGTGTTTGCTCCTTGGAAGAAAAGCTATGACAAACCTAGACAGTATATTAAAAAGCAGAGACATTTTTCCAGTAGTCATGTACAGATGTGGGAATTGGACCCTAAAGAAAGCTGAGTACTGAAGAATAGCTGCTTTCAATTTGTGGTGCTGGAGAAGACTCTTGAGAGTCCCTTGGACTGCAAGGAGATCAGACCAGTCAGTTCTAAAAGAAATCAACCCTGAATATTCACTGGAAGGACTGATGCTGAAGCTGAAACTCCAATACTCTGGCCACTGGATGCGAAGAGCCCACTCACTGGAAAAGACCCTGATGCTGGAAAGATTGAGGGCAGAAGGAGAAGGGGGCAACAGAGGATGAGATGTTTGGATGGCATCACTGACTCAATGGACATGAGATTGAACAAACTCTGGGAGATAGTGAAGGACAGGGAAGCCTGGCATGCTGTAGTCCATGGGTTGCAAAGAGTCAGACATGACTTACCAACTAAACGACAACAGCAAGCTAAAGCTAACCAGTGTGCTCGTATGGATCCCACAGGTGGGACCAGTGGTCAAGAATCCACCCACCAGTGCAGGAGACACGCGAGTGACAGGAGATGCTGTTTCCATCCCTGGGTCGGGAAGATCCCCTGGAGGAGGGCATGGCAACTCACTCCAGTATTCTTGTCTGGAAAACTCCATGGGCAGAGGAATCTGGAATTCATGGGGCTGCAAAGAGTCAGACATGACTGAGCATTCCATTCCAGTTCAGCCCAATATACTTATAATTACTGTAAAGTTTAAATGGAGTAATACACATGGAGTATTTAAAAGAGCCTGACAAAGTGCTTGTTATTGTTACCTGTTAATATCACTATTACTACCAATGTCCTCATCATTATCACTATTACTATTATTTATTTTTATCATCTGAATTATCCTTAAGAACAAAGCTTTACCTTAAGCATATCCTAAGAAAGTGGAATGTTGTGTATGACTAAACACTCCCATTGCTTTATTAATGCCCTGTGAATGGGTTAAGCATTTTGGACAAAATTCACTAATGTTTTTACCGACCAGAGATTACATATAATCATTCAGATAAGTCAATCAGAAATCCTCAATTTTACCTTCTGACCATGACCTTGTGTACTTCCAGCTCACCTATTATATTTGTCAGGCTTCTTCAGAGAACCCAGGGTTCTTCAACAGAACCTAGGTGGATAGATAAATATGAGAGAGAGAGATAGAGATTGACTTAAAGGAACTGGCTAATGTAATTACAGAGAAATGGCAAGTCCAAAATCTTCAGGGCAGGCCAGCAGATTTGAGACCCAGGGCAGAACTGATGTTGCAATTCAAGTCCAAAGGCCTCCAACTGCTTAGATGAGGCCCAGCCACCTTACGGAAGGCAATCTGCTTTACTCAAAGTACACCAATTTAAATGTTAATCTCATCCAAAAACACTCTGACAGAAACATCTAGAATAATATTTGACCAACTATCTGGGCCTTATTGGCCAGTCAAATAGACACATAAAATTAACCATCAAATCTACTCTGTCTGCCCACTCTAACTATGTTTTGACCTTGTCAAGAACTCCAATCCATTGATCCTACTCTTTTCAAACTCTTGTCACCCCTCTTTTGTCCATCCTTCTCTCCTTGCTCAGATTAATCACTCACTGAAAAATCCTGAACTCCTTTATCTCTTTCATTCTTTAAATTCCAGAATCTACCTACTTTGTTCTAGATCAATACATTCTACTGACTTTCCATCAGCAATGCTGAATGAAAAAAAATAGTGAAACAATTTAAGATTTCTGTGGGAAAATAATTTTGAACCAAGAAAGCAGACTAATATTAAGACCTAAAAAGAGTCATGAAGTTTACCACTCAGAGTTTCTCAGAAAGAATTTGTAGAGGATAGGTTACAAGAAAAAAGAATAAAATATATAAGGAAAAGCTACGAACTAAAAAATAATAATAATTGAGCAAAGAAAACTGTAAAACTTAGAGTTAAGTCTAAACAGTACTTGATTGCTTTAAAAAGAATAATTGGCAGTTAAAATTCTAGATATCCTCAATAAAGGAGTCAGAAGAAGAAGGGAAATATAGTGGAGATTTGTGTGTTTGTATAGATTATACTTGTCAGTTCACTCTAGCTGTTGTTCAGCAAACGTGCTTCTAAATAGTGGTCTTTTATCTCTTATTTTAAAGACCCCTGGAAACATAATAACTGAAATGGAGAAATTTAAAGCAATTATGTTTACATAATTCAAGTCAAAACAAACCCCCCAATCTTTACATACATTTTTGAATACCTCAAATCAAAGGCAATTTTGGATTTCTCTTTACTTTCTTTTAATTATCTCCACAGAATTTCCTCAGTTTCCCACATCATTTGGCAAAGACAAAAGACTTAACATTTTAAGCATATTTATAACAAGATGCTATGGCTTTGGTTCAAATTTAACTTTACCCTCTGGCCCGCATTGCTTTGCATTTCAATCGTCACCCAGTACACCCTTGCCAATTTAATTTCAAATTATTTTTAATTGAGACTGAACACTACAAATTTGGGGTGTAGTGAATATAATTTATGAGGACCAGCTGGAGAGCCAAAACTTTGATCAGATTGTCAATGTTAATGGGGATACCTAGATGTAAATGACTAATAGCCTAATTTGACCCATCTAATTGATTGTTTTTCACAGAATTACCTCCACTTCTTGAAGTTCTGAGACTATCATCCATCATTTCCAGAAAAGAAGAAAAATGTGGTAAGTAGCACTTATTTTCTTTGCGTAGTGTGATTTCTATTATTAATTGTAAAGGCTCAATTTCTGACCTTCCTATTACATAATTAGTTTTATCAACTAATTATTGATGTGTTTTTATAATATCTAAAAGCAGTTTTTAAAGTTGTGTTTAAATTGTGTTAGGTCTTGTCATGAGATTTATCAAATGAGTGTTAGAAAATGACAGGAAAATAGTTGATTAGCTTAGCGTCCGAAGTACAACTTTCTAAACCCCGTGGTTGAATCCAGAGGTCAAAGATAACAATGGCTCGGGTTTTCAGATTGGATGGGTCCTGAAAAAGAAGAGGCGCAATCTTGATGTATGTAAAAAAAAGGTGTTGTATATATATATGGTGGTTTATCTCTCCCATAAAAAAAAAAATATATATCATTTTTTTTTAATGAGGGAGGTGGAAGGAGTGTCTATTATAGAGTGAAGAAAGAAAGAAAAAAAAAAAAAAAAATATATTATAACATATCTATATTTTATAAATTAATATAAAAAAAAACCCTCCTCTTGCGACAAAAAAAAAGAGAAAATGATATATAGAAAAGACTTTTGGACTGTGGGAGTGGGAGAGGGGGGGAGGGAGGGGGGGGATGAGTAATATATATATATATAATATTATATATCTAAAGCCTCCCCACACATCCCAGACGCGGAGCAGTGGAGCGAGGAGTGGGGGGGATGGTGTGGGAGGGGGGAGGGAGGAGGGTTCAGGATGGGGAGCACGGGTATTCTGGTGGCAGATCCATCTCGATGTATAGTAAAAGTAATACAATATTGTAAAGTTAAGAAAAATTAAAATAATAATAATAAAAAAAAAAGAGGAGTACTTTTTTTGTGATTCTGCGGGCACTCGACTTGTGCTTCTTTCTTCTTCCTCACTGTGATATTCATGGTATTATCATGTCGTCCGGCGGGAGGGGAGGAGGGAGGGAGAGATCATTACTCCCCCTCCTCTCCTCCTCTTCTTTTTTTTTTTTTTGTTTTTTCTTTTTTTTTTTTTTTTTTTCTCCTGTTTCTCTTCATCTCTAAAGTCAAACTTCACATACTACATTCGGGCTTTCTTCCTTATTATTTTTTTTTCTTTATTTCTCTTTATCAAATTCCTATCTGTCCTTTATCTCTCTCTTTTTATTGCTGATGATTATATATTTTTTGGTAACAGTCTGTTCCAATTCTGGATACACAATCCATATATTTCTCATCTATCTTTTACCCTCTAAGTCTAAACCCTACGTTTTTAAAAGTCTAGACGGGCAACAGAAATTTTTAATGCTGCACATGTACTTTATGGGTACTAGAAGGAGACAGCCCCAAACCCCCCTTTCCTCTAGCTTTTTAAATATTAATGAAAACAGCTTGAATTAAATTATTTACTTGACATTACTTTATTCTTTCTCATAGGCCTAATTATCTCCTCTATTACCCTTCTCAGCTTCCTTTGCTTGGTGCTCTCACCTGTCTGCACAGAGCGGCCTAGATCTATTCCTGGGCCCAAAAAACTTAATCATAGAGCCAAGAAAATCACCTGCTTTCATTCATTAGAAGTACTATAATTTAAAGTATTGTAAAATAAAGAAAGCTAAACTCATGTTCTATTGTAATTAAAAGAAAAAAATAAAAATCTAATGGAGGGACTACATTAATGGTCCAATAGCTAAGATGCTAAGATCCCAGTGCATGGGGCCCAGGTTCGATCCCTAGTCATGGAAATAGATCCCATGTGCCACAATTAAAAGTTCATATGCCACAGTTCAAGATCCTGTGTGCCACAATGATGATCAATGATCTTACAGGCTGCAACTAAGACACGGTGCAGATCAATAAATAAATAAAAATAAATATTTTAAAAAGATCTAATGGAAATATTTTGATTTTGAATGTTTTCAGTTACTATACTAATATCAGATCAGATCAGTCGCTCAGTCGTGTCCGACTCTTTGCAACCCCATGAACCGCAGCACGCCAGGCCTCCCTGTCCATCACCAGCTCCCGGAGGTCACTCAGACTCGCATCCATCGAGTCAGTGATGCCATCCAGCCATCTCATCCTCTGTCGTCCCCTTCTCCTCCTGCCCTCAATCCCTCCCAGCATCAGAGTCTTCTCCAATGAGTCAACTCTTCGCATGAGGTGGCCAAAATACTGGAGTTTCAGCTTTAGCATCATTCCTTCCAAAGAAATTCCAGGATTGATCTCCTTCAGAATGGACCGGTTGGATCTCCTTGCAGTCCAAGGGACTCTCAAGAGTCTTCTCCAACACCACAGTTCAAAAGCATCAATTCTTCGGCGCTCAGCCTTCTTCACAGTCCAGCTCTCACATCCATACATGACCACAGGAAAGACCATAGCCTTGACTAGGCGAACCTTTGTTGGTAAAGTGATGTCTCTGCTTTTGAATATGCTATCTAGGTTGGTCATAACTTTCCTTCCAAGGAGTAAGCGTCTTTTAATTTCATGGCTGCAGTCACCATCTGCAGTGATTTTGGAGCCCAGAAAAACAAAGTCTGACACTGTTTCCACTGTTTCCCCATCTATTTCCCATGCAGTGATGGGACCAGATGCCATGATCTTCGTTTTCTGAATGTTGAGCTTTAAGCCAACCTTTTCACTCTCCACTTTCACTTTCATCAAGAGGCTTTTTAGCCCCTCTTCACTTTCTGCCATAAAAGTGGTGTCATCTGCATATCTGAGGTTATTGATATTTCTCCCAGCAATCTTGATTCCAACTTGTGTTTCTTCCAGTCCAGCATTTCTCATGATGTACTCTGCATATAAGTTAAATAAACATGGTGACAATATGCAGCCTTGACGTACTCCTTTTTCTATTTGGAACCAGTCTGTTGTTCCATGACCAGTTCTAACTGTTGCTTCCTGACCTGCATACAGATTTCTTAAGAGGCAGATCAGGTGGTCTGGTATTCCCATCTCTTTCAGAATTTTCCATAGTTTATTGTGATCCACACAGTCAAAGGCTTTGGCATAGTCAAGAAAGCAGAAATAGATGTTTTTCTGGAACTCTCTTGCTTTTTCCATGATCCAGCGGATGTTGGCAATTTGATCTCTGGTTCCTCTGCCTTTTCTAAAACCAGCTTGAACATCAGGAAGTTCATGGTTCACATATTGCTGAAGCCTGGCTTGGAGAATTTTGAGCATTACTTTACTAGCGTGTGAGATGAGTGCAATTGTGCGGTAGTTTGAGCACTCCTTGGCATTGCCTTTCTTTGGGATTGGGATGAAAACTGACCTTTTCCAATCTTGTGGCCACTGCTGAGTTTTCCAAATTTGCTGGCATATTGAGTGTAGCACTTTCACAGCATCATCTTTCAGGACTTGGAATAGCTCCACTGGAATTCCATCACCTCCACTAGCTTTGTTCGTAGTGATGCTTTCTAAGGCCCATTTGACTTCACATTCCAAGATGTCTGGCTCTAGGTCAGTGATCACATCATCATGATTATCTGGGTCTTGAAGCTCTTTTTTGTACAGTTCTTCTGTGTATTCTTGCCACCTCTTCTTAATATCTTCTGCTTCTGTTAGGTCCACACCATCTCTGTCCTTTATTGTGCCCATCTTTGCATGAAATGTTCCTTTGGTATCTCTGATTTTCTTGAAGAGATCCCTAGTCTTTCCCATTCTGTTGTTTTCCTCTATTTCTTTGCATTGATCGCTGAAGAAGGCTTTCTTATCTCTTCTTGGTATTCTTTGGAACTCTGCATTCAGATGTTTATATCTTTCCTTTTCTCCTTTGCTTTTCACTTCTCTTCTTTTCACAGCTATTTGTAAGGCCTCCCCAGACAGCCATTTTGCTTTTTTGCATTTCTTTTCCACAGGGAAGGTCTTGATCCCTGTCTCCTGTACAATGTCACGAACCTCATTCCATAGTTCATCAGGCACTCTATCTATCAGATCTAGGCCCTTAAATCTATTTCTCACTTCCACTGTATACTCATAAGGGATTTGATTTAGGTCATACCTGAATGGTCTAGTAGTTTTCTCTACCTTCTTCAATTTCAGTCTGAATTTGGCAATAAGGAGTTGATGGTCCGAGCCACAGTCAGCTCCTGGTCTTGTTTTTGCTGATTGTATAGAGCTTCTCCATCTTTGGCTGCAAAGAATATAATGGATCTGATTTTGGTGTTGACCATCTGGTGATGTCCATGTATAGAGTCTTCTCTTGTGTTGTTGGAAGAGGGTATTTGCTATGACCAGTGCATTTTCTTGGCAAAACTCTATTAGTCTTTGCCCTGCTTCATTGCGTATTCCAAGGCCAAATTTGCCTGTTACTCCAGGTGTTTCTTGACTTCCTACTTTTGCATTCCAGTCCCCTATAATGAAAAGGACATCTTTTTTGGGACATCTTTTTTTAGAACTATACTAATATAGTATCTCTCTAAAGTTGACCGTTAGTATCCAAGGGAAAAAAGAGGAAATAATTATTGTTATTGGGTAAGAAGCTCAACATAGGATCACAAACATGGTTATAATGTTAGATCATCGTATTCTGATTAATATATTTTGACAACTAGACTCTAAGCCTGTATAGCAGTTCCATCCCAGCATGAACCAACCATAGTTTGAGAAATGATGACATATGAACCATCATAGAAGATTTTGAAAACATAGAAAAATCTGTTGTGATACTAAAGGGCAAGAAGTGACAAATTGTTTTTTTTTTTTTTTTAATTACAATAAATAAACTCAAGTGGCAGGTAGAATAAGACTACATTTTTAAAGTTTGGTTGATATGTATGTAGTAGTGGGGTCTCTCTCTTTTCTTTTTTTTAATACAGAATGCTTTACAAGTTTGCATGCCATCCTTGCACAGTGGCCATGCTTATCTTCTTTGTTTCATTCCAATTGTATTATCTTTGCTGCCAAAGTGAGTAGAATGGGACCTTTATTTCAACTCAGTGCCGAGCATAGAATAGGCCATCAGTACATGCATTTCGAATGGATGAAGATGGTTGATACACTGATACTTGCTTGGCATAAGGTGTTGTATATTCTCATCTCCCTATATATGTAAGTGAACTAGCACTTTTCTTGATTTTAGTTTTATTTTTGGCCACAATATGTTATAAGTAAATGTATCTATTTTTCAAAAAAAAAAAAAAATGAAGTCTGAATCACAAGATAAATAATGGAATGAAAAGACTTGTACCCATTTCCATCCCTATTGAAGGAGGAGGGTGAAGGGTTCAAATGCTGAACCAGTGCTGACTCACAGCAGACATCCAGGGACTCCTTTATTTTCCCTTCACCACCTCTATTTTCTCTTCCCTCTTGTGTGACAAGCCTAATGATTGAGGACATTTCTACCTATTGAATATAAAAAGAAGCTAATCATTTTGGGATCAAAATATCTTTAAAATGGCAAGGTGAGCAGATCTGAGCTTTGCTAGGTCAGTCCACAGGTCAGCCAGTAAACAGTGGCCACAGATTGATAGCCAGGTGAGAAATGCCAGTCAGAAGGGACAATTTTAGAGAACAAGGGAAGTTAGTTAAGGGCTTTTGCTATAACCTGTAAAAGGATGGGGTGGGTGGTAAACAGATTTGAAGCCACCCTTGTCCGGGATTGTGGAAATAGGCAAGACAGTCATGTTTAGGGGAAATTTCGCTTGGCATCTGGCCACGGTTACTTGGGGCTCCATCATGCTAGGCTTTTCAATCAGAGTGAGTAACTTTCCAGCAGCATTTAATATCTGTAAAGCAATCATAACTGCTTGTCAGTGGATGCACACAGGAGGAAGAAGGAGGACAAGCTACTTAAGGAACTAACAAAGGCTTCTGTCACTTTTACTTCCCTCACAGTTTGAGTCTGCAGGTTTCTACCTGTTTACTTCTATGATAACATATTGAAAAATAGCTCAAGTTCTTTATAAAATGAATAGTTTGAATGTAATGCTGACTTTATTTGAATACTTATGCTGCCTTTGGTGATCTTTCCTCTGGGTGAAACAGTTGACAGCAAAGGAGCACTGGTAGTTTCAACGTGTTAACCTGTTCACTTCTGACTTTGAGATTGCGGTTTGCTCTGACACAATGAACAAATATACAGAGGTTCAGAGACTAAGAGATTTTCTTGGGAAGAGACATGTATTGTTATTGCTGTTCAGTCTCTTAGGTCATGTCCAACTTTTGCTTCCTTGTCCTTGTCCTTCACTATCTCCTGGAGTTTGCTCAAACTCATGTCCATTGAGTCGGTGAGGCCATCCAAACATCTCATCCTCTGTTGCCTCCTTCTCCTCCTACCCTTAGACTGCAAGGAGATAGAACCAGTCAGTGCTAAAGGAAATCAATCCTGAATATTTGTTGGAAAGACTGATGTTAAAACTGAAGCTGCAATACTTTGCCCATCTGATATGAAGAGCTGACTCATTGGAAAAGACCCTGATGCTCAGAAAGACTGAGGGCAAGAGTCAAGTGTGAAAACTACTATTTATTTTAAAAGGGCAGGTTGAGGTTGTGTGTTTTTTGTGTTTGGCGAGACACTTCAACCCAGTATGCAGAAGAAACATGATTCTGTAGAATTAGTATTTCACAAAGAAAATGAAAACACTGTCATTTCCAAGTTTGGCACTGTGATGATAATTAAAAGTTCTTTATATAAGTAAATGAGTTTTTCTTTTAAAAATTAAATTATCCTGAGAATGACTTTTATATCTTTTTGGTTATACATTTACAAGTATAATGTGAAGAATTACCATCTTCTTAGCTCTAGCGGGACTCAAGTCCTTTAGAGACCTCTGCATACTGATTTTCTCTGCCCTGTTTTCTCTTATTTTTCAAAAGATACTGGCTTCTTAATTAATCTGCCTCTTTCTCCTGTACGTCTTAGAGTAAGATTCTTAAAGGAAGATCCAAGCACGTCCTGCATTTGAATAATCTACACAATTTTTTCAATGCAGATTCCTGGGCCATAGTCCACCTTTCAGTTCAGTTCAGTTCAGTCGCTCAGTGGTGTCTGACTCTTTGTGACTCCATGAATTGCAGCACGCCAGGCTTCCCTGTCCATCACCAACTCCCGGAGTTCACTCAGACTCACGTCCATCGAGTCAGTGATGCCATCCAGCCATCTCATCCTCTGTCGTCCCCTTCTCCTCCTGCCCCCAATCCCTCCCACCATCAGAGTCTTCTCCAATGAGTCAAATCTTCACATGAGGTGGACAAAGTACTGGAGTTTCAGCTTTAGCATCATTCCTTCCAAAGAAATCCCAGGGCTGATCTTCTTCAGAATGGACTGGTTGAATCTCCTTGCAGTCCAAGGGACTCTCAAGAGTCTTCTCCAACACCACAGTTCAAAAGCATCAATTCTTTGGCGCTCAGCCTTCTTCACAGTCCAACTCTCACATCCATACATGACCACAGGAAAAACCACAGCCTTGACTAGACGGACCTTTGTTGGCAAACTTATGTCTCTGCTTTTGAATATGCTATCTAGGTTGGTCATAACTTTCCTTCCAAGGAGTAAGCGTCTTCTGAGCTCAAGGCCCAGGATTTTGCATTTTTAATAAAATTATCAAGTGATACACACAAGAATTTCAAAATTCTTTCAAAATGGGAAAACATATCTTCCAGGGAGTGGAAGCTTTAATGTAAAAGTGGGGCCTGGGCAGGGAACTTAGAGCTTTTATGCCAAGGGAACACAA